>CM036924.1:8440054-9894058 GCA_020800305.1 Porphyrio hochstetteri | reverse complement strand
CCCTGGGCAACCTTGTGTAGCTCCAGGCCTGGAGGTTGGTGTCCCTGCCTGTGGCAGGGGGTTGGAGCTCTGTGATCCTTGGGGTCCCTCCCATCTCACACCATTCTATGATTCCATGATAACTCCATCCCTGGGGAGATACTGGCACTGCCAGCACCACAAACAGGCACAAACCCCGCAGAGCAGCATCCCCCCCCCGCCACGCCAGGGCTGAAAAACCCCTTTCAATGTCAACAACCTTTTCCTTCATTTATTTATTTATTTACTTGTTTGTTTCTTTTCCCCAGCAAAGACTGAGACTCCTGCTCATCCCAGCAGAGAAATTCCTCCCCCCCCCCCCTCCCAATTCCTGGCATTTAGTCCTGGCAAAGAGCGTGCTCACAGCCCAGCCACGCTCACAACTCCCGTCCTCCAAACCCTCTGATTCTGGCCAAGGTTCTGGGCAGAGATGCTGACAACTGAGATTTAAAAGGCCATTTTGAGGGTTTTTTTTCTATTTCCTTTCAGTTCATGGGAAAAAAGGAGCTCCCCCCCCCCCCCCCCTTCCCTCCCCTCCACATCCCCAGGCAGGCGAGACGGCTTAGTCACTCATTCTTCCCTGATTAACCACGGGGCCAATTAGGAGGTCTTAAGTAAATGGAAAAGCAAAAGACAATCACTTGCAGACATTGAAACAAAAGATTTGCAGGCAAATATACAAGGTGACTACAGCTCACACCCCCCCCTAGCCCCCTTCAGCCCAACAAGCCCCTCCAGGGTGCAGCGGGGATGGTGCGGGATGAGGACGCTCCCTGCCCAGTGCTCAAAGGATGGGTGCTGCCTGGCTGCCCCACCAGCCACCAGCTCAGGCTCAGGGAGGGGAGGCAAAGACCCCCGGGAGGTGGGGAGAGGGTGGGGAGAGGAGGTGGCTAGAGGTGTGGCAAGGAGGTGACACAAGGTGACACCCAGACTGCTAGCTGTGGTAGCGCTGGGCTGTGGGGGACAGCAAAGGATGGGAAGCCCATGCTGATGATGCCAGTGGGTGCCCTACCACCCCACCCCCAGCACCCTGCATGGGGCTTGGAAGTCCCACATGGACTCCCACTGGCTCCTTTCCCAGGCTGAACAACCCCCCCCCCCAAAGCAGTGCTGGGGCTGCCCAGAACATCCCCCTCTCCCTGGCTGCCCAACTGAGGCCACCCACGAGCAGCCATCCCTCTGCAAGCTGCTCCAGCTGTGTGCCCAGCCACGAGCCAGGGGGCTCTGGGGAAGGAAAGCCCAGGGAGATGTGTCCCTGCCTCCTCCCAGCCCCATGCCCAAGCTCTCCCCCAGCCATGGGGGCACTGGGAGGGATGGAGCTGCCACCCAGCCACTGCCCCGTCCTGGGTGTGGGCTCAGACACCCGCAGCAGTGTGCCAGGTGTCCCCAGCCACCTACAGACAGTGCTTCCCCCCAGCTCTGGGTGCCCCCACCACAGTTAAAGGGTTCTGGGTATCCCCAGCCACCAGGCAAAGGCTGGGCTAGACATGGGCTGGGTGGGATGCAGGGTGCAAGGAGCAGGTTGGAGCTGTGCTCTGCACCCCCAGCCACACACCCACCCTCCCTGCCTGGTGCCTGGGGACCCACACACCCTCCCCATCACCCACCCGACACCACGGGCACAGCAGGACAAGCATCTCCCATGGGGACACCCTGGCAGGGGGACACAAACAGGCAGCACAGGTTTGCCCTTGTCCTAGATGATGCCTGAGGCTCGTGGGGTGAAACCATCCAGGAGAGCTGGCTCCTGCTCCTGCCCACCCCCTGGACTGGCTGTGCCACCACAGCATCACCCAGCCCCACGCAGTGCCAGACCATGGCATGGGCTGGCCAGGAAGGCAGCAGCCCTGGAGGTGCACCCTTTGGGTGCTGCTGGGGGGGATGCAGGTTGCACCCAAAAAGGGCACGTGGAGCCCTGGAGCGCTGGGAGGTCACGGCCCAGCCAGAACAGCCCTGGTCCAGCCCCAGTCCCTTTGACCCAGGGCTGGAGCTGGGTCTCACCCTCTGAAGGAATCTGAAAGTCCCAGCACGCTGCCCAAGCTGGTCCAGCAGCCTGGACTGGCTGTGTCCTGCCCCTGGAAGCATCTCCAGCACCAGCTCCTCACACACACACACCAAGGCAGAAGCCAGCTCTGAGCCTGACCTCCCACATCACATGGGCCAGCCCCAGCTCTGGCACCTTTGACAGCAAAGCCAAGAGGGAAAAAGGAGCTGTGAGCTCCAGGTCCAGCCCAGAGACCTTCTCAACTGGAGCCCAGCATGGACACTTTGGCTGTATCCTTTTCCCAGCTGCCTGCAATTCGCTTCCCCACGGAGGGGAGATGGGGACTCCAGAAGCACCGTGACACAGCCCTGGGACAGGCTGCCCAGGGGGTTGGAGTCTCCATCTCTGGAGATATTCCAGCTCCATCTGGACACTGACCTGTGTGACCTGTCCTAGGGACCCTGCTTTGGCAGGGGGGGTTGGACTCAAGCTCTGGGGGTCCCTTCCAACCCCTACAGCTCTGTGAGTGTGTGGTCCCAGCAGCCCTGGCTAACAGAGCCCTGCCAGCACAAGTAGGTGGCCAGAGCTCATTTTCCTCATTACCCTCAAAAATCATGTGAAAATGAGAGTGATGCTTTAAATAGCCCCAGCCCTGGCCAGCAGCATCAGCAGGTCTGGCAGCAGGAGGTCAGACCCTGCTCAGGTTCTGCTTGCAGCTCTCAGTGCCCACACAGCAGCAGTGCCCATCGTGCCCACTGTCTTCTCCACTCACTTCTCCACTGACCTGTGGAGGGATCTGCAGGATCAGGGATGCCAGAGCATCACAGCCAATCCCAGGCAGGACAGAGCCTGGTGGGAATAGGGATGTGGCTCAGCCAAGGTGGCTTCCTGGGGCTGGGGACCTGCTCAGCACCCCCTAACCCTGGGCTGGGCTGCACACCACTGGGCAGGCTCTGATGAGGATGCTCAGCAAAGCTCTTCTTCAGATGAGCATCCCCCCTCCCCCTGCACCACTCCACCCAACCAGCTGAGGCTGGAGATGTCCCTGCTGGAGATGTGGCAGGGCCTTGGGTGGGCAGCAAAGGGGAAAAGGTGGGGAGGGGGCACCCTGCTCCTCTGCCCCCAAAGGCCTGCCGTGCCTTTGGGGATGCAGAGCTGCCTCCTGGCCCCCACCCCAGCCCCACTCCCCTCAGGTGAGCCCCCCCAGGCATGGCCACCATGCTCAGGGCCCCCAGGGGACAGGGAGCTGTTGATCCCCAAGCCCTGAGCAGGGTGGCATCACTCCAGCATGCATGGCCAGGGCTGAGCACCCCTTTGTGGGGGTGTGGGTGCAGTGGGGCACCGGGTGCTCTGCAGCAGAGCTGTTGGCACTTGAAGCAGCACGACCCCCCCCAACATAACTACACCCCCCCCCCATGCACACATGAACTTGCATACACCCATGGGCACCCCACACCCATGCACAGACACCCCCTCCCCACCCCCAGGAGGCCACCCCCTGACCAGTCTCAGAAGGAACAGTCATCCACAACCTCCCTCCAGCCCACATCCCGTTCTGCAAACCCCAAGCCCCACGTCCCTCACGCCAGGCACACCCTCCAGAGTCCCTGTCCCTCCTCACATTGAGGGGGGGGTGATTTGAGGGTGCCTTTGAAATCCCACCCTAACCCAGGACCCCCCCAGGTTGATGTAGCTGAGTGGGAGCAGGAGCAGGAGCTGGGTGCCCGAGCCCTTGTGGGATGCCACAGGGATGTCTCACCAGAGGCAGGCGATTTTCACCACAGTCCAGAGGAAAAAAAAGAAGTAAAAAAAGAAAAAGAAGACAAAAAGGCTCATTGAAGCACAGCCCCATGGCCAGCTGGGCTGTGGCCCCCGCACTCATGATGAAACCTTGCCTGGCTCATTTCCCCCCTGGCCCCCACGGGACAGCCTGACTCAGCCCCAGCCCCTCCTGCCTCCACCACGCAGGGGTCCCGTGTCCCCTCACTGAGCTGTCAGTGCAGGGGTGATGGCATGGTGATGTGTGGGATGCAGATGTGCCCTCACATCCCTTCACTGGGTGTCCCTATCCCCCCTGTGAAGGTCCCTCTGTGCCATGGCAGGGATGGCCCGTGGCGTGGTGGCAATCACCCCTGGGACATCCCAGTGAGCAGCCTGTGCCAGCCCAGCCAGGCTCACCAAGGCTGCCAGGGAAGGAGTTAATCACTAATTTAGCCTGTAAATGATTAGTGAGCGGGGGCAGGTTGCTGGGGGCTGGGGAGGGGGGGAGTGCACAGGCTTCCAGTAGCCCCAGAACGGGTGGCACTGACAGGGACATCCACAGGCTGGCACACGGTGCCTCTGGCCCAGCCATCTCACACCTGGGTGGGGGGCACGGACACACAGAGGCTGATTCCCACCCCAAAAAAGGCAGCGACACCCAAAGGGCCCATTCTTGCTCAGGCACCGGGCAGGGGTGCAGCGGGCACTGCTGGCCAGGACAGCCCTGTGGCACCCCTGGCTGTCCCAGTGGGATGGCAGCACCACCCAGCCAGGGGGTCCCATGTGAGAGGGGCAGCAGAGCCACCAGCATCCCGCTGCGCCGGGCTGGGAGCCAGGCAGGACGGGCAGTGCCATGGCACAGACGCTGCCTGGGAAGTCACCCAGGCACCAGCATTCCCATGATGACCCCCTGCCTCCACCCTGCCCCTCACATCCCACTCCCCAGCTGCTCTGCTCCTTCCCAGTGGCTCAGGGGGGAATGGCCAGGGCGGCTCTGTCAGCGAGGGAAACTGAGGCCAAGGGTGCCCGAGTCACCCCCCGCAGCGGGGCTGCACCAGCAATCCTGCACCACTGCCTGGTCTGCCTGCACCTTGGGGGGGCTACTCGGTGCCCCTCGGCCACCCTTGTGTGCCCCAAACCCTGACAGTGTGCCTGGGCAACCCCACGCCAGGGTCGGGGTGCACAGCACACTGGGGGTGAGGTGCTGTGCACCGACCTGGCTCGGCACAGGCTCACCCCTATGTGATTTTAGGCAAGGCACCCACTGGCTCCAGGCAGGGAGCGGCTGTGTCTCCCTGCAGCGAGCATCCTGCAGCACCCACGGGTGCAGCACCCAAAGGGTTAAGCCCCAGCCAGCAGTTTCGGGAATCTGAGTTCACTTCCACCCAGAAACACAAACCCCATCCCATGGGCCTGACTCAGCCCGGCTGAGCATCCCCGAGCACAGCACCCCTGGGGAGGGGGTTTCCAGTGAGGGCTCCTGGGACAGAGGAGGGGGATGGATGCCTGGGCTTTGGGGGGATTTAGGCACCAGGGTCCAGCCCCCGGTGTGGAACAGGGGCTGAAGCTGCGGGAGGGGTTGATGGGGGGTGATGGGGCAGCGCTTTGTGTTTCCCCCTCTCACACAGCCCAGGGGAGACTGAAACAGGGGCAAACAAACTGGGGGGTGGGGGGTGAAGACTGGAGGCCGTCCCCCCCCAATTAACTCCCTGTTCCCTTCACACAAACCCACCCAAACACCAGCCATCTGCCCGGAGAGAGCTGCAGCTGCTTGCTGTGCTCTCCCAGCCCTCCTGCGCCCAGCACCCAGCTCAGCACCCAGCAGGATGGGGTCCCTGCCTGGCTCCAGCACAGCTCCAAAGATCCATCGGGAATATTTTCGGCTACAGGGCAGCTCAGAGGCAGGGTCTGGGTAGAAAGGGGGCTGTGTCCTGCCACCTCCTCGGCAGCAGCGCCCGGGGGGGGGATGAGCGGAGCGGCTGGCTGCCCTCTGACTCAGCGCTGTGGGGAGGGGGAGGCAGGACGGGGGCTGAGCAGCAGGAAGGGATGAGGCAGCGGAGCCTCGGAGGAGAAACCAGATGGGCCCAGGCCTGAACCGGTTCATCCTCTCTGGCCCTGCCTCTGCCCCGATGAGTCAGAAGCTCCGGTAGTGCCAGCTCGGGGCTGGGGCACCCATGGGGGACATGGCGCTCTGCTTCGCCACCTGCGAGGGGCTGCATCCTTCACCAGCCCCCAGCAGCATCCCCCATCCCGTTCCCCCCTTGCCCCATATCCCAGGGGGGGATGCTCCGGGGACACACACACACACACACGGGGGGCGCTGTCCCCACCATGGCAGCACCCACCCTGTCTCCCAGCACCGCGCCCAGCCATGGAGGTTGCACAACGGCACCCCGCTCCCCTCCCAGCCCAGAGCAAACAAACCTGCCAGAGCTCAGCCACGGCTCAGCCGTGCCCAGCGGGACTGAGGGAGGATCTACACCAGCCCACGAAATCCAGGGGGCCCAAAAAGCAGCAGCACGTTCAGCAGCAGCCCCAGGAGAGCCAACGGACCCAGGTGGCACTCTCCATCTGTGCGCCCCACACCCGCTGCTCCTGCTCCCCTGTCCCATCCACAAAGCCAGACTCAGCCCCCCGCATCACCCCTGGTCCCCACGGGGGTCGGGGCAGCATCCCAGCCCCCCGCATCACCCCCGGTCCCCACGGGGGTCGGAGCAGCATCCCAGACCCCCGCATCACCCCCGGTCCCCACGGGGGTTGGAGCAGCATCCCAGCCCCCTGCATCACCCCCGGTCCCCACGAGGGTTGGAGCAGCATCCCAGCCCCCTGCATCACCCCCTGCATCACCCCCGGTCCCCACGGGGGAAAGAGCAGCATCCCAGCCCCCCGCATCACCCCTGGTCCCCACGGGGGTCGGGGCAGCATCCAGCCCCCTGCATCACCCCCGGTCCCCACGGGGGTCGGGGCAGCATCCCAGCCCCCCGCATCACCCCTGGTCCCCACGGGGGTCGGGGCAGCATCCCAGCCCCCCGCATCACCCCTGGTCCCCACGGGGGTCGGAGCAGGATCCCAGCCCCCTGCATCACCCCCTGCATCACCCCCGGTCCCCACGGGGGTCGGGGCAGCATCCCAGCCCCCTGCATCACCCCCTGCATCACCCCCGGTCCCCACGGGGGTCGGGGCAGCATCCCAGCCCCCTGCATCACCCCCTGCATCACCCCCGGTCCCCACGGGGGTCGGGGCAGCATCCCAGCCCCCTGCATCACCCCTGGTCCCCACGGGGGTCGGGGCAGCATCCCAGCCCCCCGCATCACCCCCGGTCCCCACGGGGGTCGGGGCAGCATCCAGCCCGGGGGCTCGGGATCAGCATCCGGCTACGTGCCGGCGGGTGTTATCCCTCGGCGGGGCTGCCGGTGTCCCGCTGCTCCCCGGGAACAGGGCTGCTGTGCGGGGCTGCGTGCGAGGAATGTGCTGTGAAGAACAAACAGCGTTCGGGGCCTTTGAAGGTCTCTGGAGAAGCCGGTCGGGCTTGGGCTGAGCCCAGCATGAGATGTCTGCCCCGCACCCCTCTGCCCAAACAGCCCCTGAGGGATGGGGCAGGAGGAGATCCTTCTTGCCCACCCAATCCTGCCTGATCCAGACAAGACCCTCCTGCCCCATCGCTCCCCCCCTGTGAGCAGCCTTGCCTTGGGGGCTGAAAGCATGGGGTGGGGGTGTCTGCATGTGCCCCCCAGCTGGGTTAAACCCACCCCAGCCCAAAGTGCCACCTGCCCAGCAGGCACAGAGACCACACAGAGCCCCCCAGAAGCAGCGACTACATGTGCAGGGAGGTGGCTGTGGGGAGATGAAGCATCCCCACCGAGCAGCTGGGTGCCACCCCCAAAACTCACACCACACCAGGACCCACTACCCTGACCACAGCCATATCACCCCACGTGTCCCTTGCCCTCCCTGGGTCCCACCAGTGCCTGGCCAGGCTGGAAAGGAGCTGCCACCCCTTTGGTGTTCACCCCATGGGGATGCTTCCCCACAGCAGGGTGGGACCTGGCATCACCCCTCCCCAGATAAGGCCCTACTCATCCACCAGCACTGCCCCAGCAGCATTGCATGTGCTCTGACGTGGCACAACCCCCACCACTGCTGAGTCAACACGGCACCACTGTGGGGTGATGCGCCAGCAGCAGCATCCTTTGGGCACCCACAGAGGGTCCCTGTGGCTCCTGGGAGCTGCAGGACTGAGGGATGCCCAAGGCAAAGGGGCCAGATCAAACTTGGGCATCGCCAGACCTCCCATGCTCTGGGTGCTGGGGACAGCAGGGGGTGGGTGGTCTCTGCTCTGGGGGTGTCCCAGTAAATGCTGTGCAGGGGGACAAGCAGCTGGCCCCCTTGTGTCCCCCCCTGTGCCCACCCCAAGGAGAGAAGCTGAACCTGGCACACTCTTCCTCCACAGAGCTGGCCAGTGCCAGCAGGAAACCCAATCCAGCACCACAGGAGGAGGCCAAACAAAGACTTTTATGTACATCCAAAAAAACCCCTCCCCAAACCTCCCAAAGAACAAAACCCAAGAGGTATTTGAACAAAACAGCCCTGAGCCTGTTCTGGGCTCTGCCACAGGCCCTGCTGCTGCAGGGTGGGGGTGGAGACCTGTGCCCAGCTCCTCTGCAAGGCTGGGGCAGGATGGGGGGTCTCCATCTGCCTTGTAGTGCTCCCCAAACCTGCTCCCTCCTCCCCATGGAGGGTGATGCCCTGGCCATGGGTGTCTATGGGCCCAGTGTGTCCCACAGCTAAAGGTGCTCCAGAAGCACCTGGTGAACCATGGGCACCCCGGGCTGGGGGGCACCTGCCCCATGGGGCTGGCAGCCAGCACCTGGCAGCATGGAGCATCACCAGGACAGCAGGCAGCAGCTGGCAGAGCAAAGCAGCCCCTAGGCAGAGGCAGGGATGTTCCCAAAGCAGGGATATCCCCAGCATGGGGACAGTCCCAAGGCAAGATGCTGTCCTGGTCTCAGGTGACTTCCTGCATGTGTTGGCATCAGAGGAAGGAGCTCAGGAGGAGCTGAGCCACCACTGCTTTGGGTGCCCAGGAGCTGGCAGCCCTGGGTTCACCCCAGCTTTGGGGCACGTACTTTCACATAGGGAAGCCCCCCAACGAGCATCACACCCAGCATGGAGCAGAGCTGGCAGATGGAAGGAGCCAGGACAAGTGTCCTGTGCCCCAGGAGCCACCAACACAGCAAGAGAGGAGGGAGCTCCTGCCCCAGGTCCCTGCCAGCTCCAGGGCAGAGGGTCCCATCCATCCCTGCTGCATGGGGATGCCCCATCCTGGGGACACCCCAGGCCCCTCACAGTGGAGCTGGGGAGCCTGGCAGCAGCAGGGACAGATCCCTGCCAGGGAAGGCATGGAGAAAGGCTTCACACTCTAGCAGATGGCGCCAGGATCTGTGCTGAACACTGCTGCCCTTTCCCTTTGAAAAGGGGGAAAAGGTGGAGTTTGACTCCTTCCTCCCCCTCCGGTCCAGGAGGCTGGGAGGAAATCTGCTTGCCACGAGCAGCTCTGCTCTGCCCCTTCCTCCCCTCCTGCCCCCCCAGCACCAGGCTCTCCATGGGGCTGGCATGGGCACATCCAGGCACAGCTCCGGGCTGGGCTGGGGCAAGGGCACAGCTGCTGCCTGGGGAAGGCACAGCTGGACACTGGCTGGGCTCTGGGGGCTGCAGCAACATCTCCTGGGTCCTGCTCAGCCTGGTGCTCACCTGCCTTCAAACCTCACCCCATCACGATCCCAGGGACGGGCACCCTGGGATCCCTCCAGCCCTTTTTCACAGAATCCCAGAATCCCAGGGGTTGGAAGGGCCCTGGAGAGCTCATGGGGTCCAACCCCCTGCCAAAGCAGCTCCCCAGCTCATATTGCACAGGGCGGCGTCCAGACGGGGCTGGAATCTCTCCAGAGATGGAGACTCCACACCCCCTGGGCAGCCTGTCCCAGGGCTCCCTCACCCTCACTGGGGAAAAGTTCTTCCCCATGTTGCTGTGGAACTTCCTATGCTCTGACTTGCAGCCATTGCCCCTTGTCCTGTCCCCACAGACACTGAAAAGGGGCTGGCCATTTCCCCCTGCATCCCATCCTGAAGATATTGATAAACATGAATAAGGTCCCCCCTGAGTCTTCTTCTCTCCAGGCTGAACAGCCCCAGCTCACTCAGCCTTTCCTCACAGGGGAGATGCTCCAGGCCCTTCATCATCTCCATAGCCTCCTCTGGACTCTCTCCAGGAGATCCCTGTCTGTTTTATCCCAGGGAGCCCAGCACTGGACACAACACTCCAGGTGGGGCCTGACCAGGGCAGAGCAGAGGGGGAGGATCCCCTCCTGTGACCTGCTGGCCACACTCCTCTTGATTCCCCCAGGATCCCACTGGCTCTCTCAGCCCCCAGGGCACACTGCTGGCTCATGGCCACCCTGTCACCCACCAGGACCCCCAGGTCCTTCTCCACAGAGCTCTTCTTCCCACTGAAAAGCTCCATGACACGCAGAGCTGGTGGGCTGGTGGTGAGGGCAGCGAGACCCCCGTCCTGCGAGCAGCCAGCCTTCCTGCTGCCCCCTGTCTCCCACTCCCAGAGCAAGGGCAGGGCAGCTGCTGGGCTGTGAAACAAAGCCCAGCCACAGGATGCTGCAAGAGGGATGGAAATGGGATGGGTGGGTCCAACGCTGCCCCTGGGACCCAGCTCCTGCCCACCAGGCTCCGTGGGACCCCCCACCCATCGCACCTTGCAGAGCAGGGCTGCCTGCACACCTAACCCCTGGCTCTCCCAGTGGGTACCCATGCCCAGCTGGCATCTTCACTGTCCCCAGTGTGGGGCCAAACTGGCAGCGCTGTGGCTGCAGCAGAGCTTCAGTGGGAACCAGCAGGTCATTGCAACCTGCTACAGGGCTTGGACACAGGGACAGGAGCCCACCAGTCCCTGGGAGAGTGGGATAGAGCTGATGGGGTGTGCTGAGCCTGCCCGGGATGAGAGCCAGCCTCTGGAGCAATCCAGGGGCAGGAGGGAGGAAAAGCTTGGGAAATCCCATCTCTTGGCTCTGCGTCCCTCACTGGGTCCCTGCCATGGGGAATGGGGGTGTCTGACCCTGCAGCATGGGGGGTCCTGGTCTGTGGGGGGCTGTGAGCCAGAGGAGAGCTCTCTCAGCTGCAATGCCAGCTCTGCTCTTCCTGCACCCAGGCAGGGTGGGGATGCCCTCCACGTGTGCCCCAGCTTGCTCAAGGCAAAGCCTGCAGACAAACCCTTCCTTGGGGAGGCAGGGAAACCTCCCCCCACCCTGGGGAGGGATGGCAGGCTCTGCCCCGGGGGGCTGAGCACAGGCAGGGCTGGGAGGGCTCCCACCTCCTGCCCATGGCACACGAGGCCCCCATGGGTGTCCCCTGCCCCGACACGCTGGCTCTGAGCGAGCCCCGTGCCCCGACATGACAGCTGCAGGTAAGCCCCAGCTTGCCAGAACCAGCCCTTCCCTGCTGGCAGGCAGCCCTGACATGCCAGGGGAGTTATTTCTTTCCTGATGAAAGAAGACACACACACACACACACACACACACAGTGTGCACCATGAGAAACCTCTCCACATCTCCAGCACCTTGCAGCACCCACCCCTCAGAGCCCTCCCTGCATCCGTCACCCCCGGGGGCAGGGTGAGGGTTGGAGCCTGGAGACCAACCCCAGAGCCCATCATCACCACCTCCTGTGCTGGCTGGAGCTGATCCACAGCCAAGGGTAGGAAAGGAGCCTCACGCTTCAGGAAGCCACAGCAAACCTCTTCCCACTGCCAGCAACACGTCCCCCTTGGCACGCTACAGCCCTTTGGTGTTTGCTGGGTGCCTCTGGCCCTGAGCCCACATCCCATCCCATCAGCACCCAGCCTCCTGGCAGGAGAGGGACCTCTCCTTGGTGGCACTGGGGTCATAAATGCCCAGCACGACTTGTTGGAGCAGAAAGGACGTGGGTACATGGGTCCAGCACAAGGGGTGAGGCTCGGTGTCACCAATGTGTGGGCTGGTGTCTTTACCAGTCCCACCCCAAATTAACAGCTGGTTTTCTCAGCAATTAACGGGCTGGTGACTCCCCTGGAGATGCCAGAACAAGGTGTGAGCTCCCAGGGACCCTCCCTGTGCTGCCACCCACCATCCCTGCCACCTTGGAGGCACCCAGCAGCTCCTGCTGCATCTCTGGGCTCTCCCCCCTCCCTGCTGGGTGGCTGGGACCAGCAGCTCCATGGGGCAGAGCCACCCAGCTCCTGCCTTCCATGCTCCACCTCACACCCCTGGAAAAGAGGTCCATGGGGCTGGGACACACTAGGGAAAGAGCTATTCCAGCATGAGGGAAGAGCTTCATCCAGTCCCTTGGCCTGGACAGGAGGGGACAATGCAAAAATCCAAGGCACCCAGTGACATCTTGGCTCTCCCAGGAGCCCTGGCAGGACACCCCATGCCTGCTACCCTCGTGTCCCCAAGTGATGGTGTCCATTCTGGGCATCCTTGTGGAAGGAGGGGAAGCCAGTCCTTGCTGCTCCAGCCCGTGGAGCAGGTCAGGAACAACTCCCAACCCACGTTTGGGAGGAAGAGGAAGGCAGCTGAAGGGTGCTGACAAACACCCTGGGTAGCTCAGGCCAGGATGATGTCAGAAGCAGGCTGGCACAAGGAAGCAATTCCCTCTCATAGACACCCTGGAGAAAGGGATGCAAGGGCTGCAGGCAGCACCCTGGTGTAGGTCCTGGTCCTGGGATGCCCTACCAGCTCCCGTGCAGCTGAGCATCCCCAGTGCAGGCAGGGATGCTGCCTGCACGCCTGCTCAGGCGGCACAGAGTGGCCCAGCCCCACCAGGAGGAAAGACCCTGGTCCTGAGCCACCGACAAGCAAGTCACACATGTGTGGTCCATGACCTCCCAGGGAGCTCAGCATCAGCCTCACCAAGCGTGCTGGGAGCTGGGACACGGTCTGGGACCTTCAGAGCCTGGCTTTGATGGTGGAGGTGCGGATGCAGAGGGATGTGCGTGTCACGGGAAGGCTTCCTGCCACCTCCCTCCTGCCTTCAACACACTTAGAGCGCTCAGAGCCCTGCTCCCAGCAGCGGGGAAGGATCCAGCTGGGGCTCTCACCATCTCCCCACAGCCCAAGGCTTGCTGCATGCCCAGTACAGCTGGTGTATGGGGGGCTGCAGCCACAGCGAGCTGCCAAGCCCAGAGACCTTCCACCCCCCTTGCAATTAGGAGGCACATCAGCCTCAGCCAGCTCCTCCAAACTCCAAAAAGTTGGGAAAAGTTGTCCTGCAGAGGGGATGGATCCCTCCCCGGTGCCGACAGGAGCAGCAGCAGTGGGGAACAGGCCGAGCTAGGCAGGAAAACCCGGAGTGCTGCCCGCCACAGCGCTTTGCATGCCTGAAAGCAAGTCGTGCCTTGCCTGTTGGGTTATGGCCCCTCCCAGAATGGGGGTTTTCACCCAGCCAGAAGCCTTGGGTGGAAAGTGGAGAGGTGCTGAGTGAGCCCAGGGGGCTCCAGTCCCTCCCAGAGGTGTCTCAGTACGGGTCCCCCCGACTCACCCCAAACCTTCAGAGGCGAAGCACAGGACAGGACACGTACCAACCCGATCTCCATGACCCTATTCCACAGGAATCTTATTTTCCCCATTAAAATTCATCTGCAGTCCCCCCCAAGCACGGGCTGAACCCCCCCTCCCCGCCCCCACTGTAAGAGCCGGGTCCCTGCCAGGGTGCAATCATCCACCCTGGCCTTGCAAACACCTAATTCCTGGCCCAGCAGAGAGAGATTCCTGCATAGGAAATCCAGCCAGGCTTTTTTCCGTGTTATTCTTCCCAGGCTCCTCAGGATTCAGCCCACAGGGCTTGGACAGGGAGTGGTCTCTGTAGAGAGAACCACCAAGTTAAAGGGGGACGAGGGGATGTGCTTTGGACCCGAATGAGCTGCGGAGAGCAAGACGTGATACCACATCACCTGCAGACCTGAGCCTCATGGAGCAGCCACACTGAGGTTTAACTATGGAGGATGATAAAAACCCCACAGTGCACTACCAGCTCTGCTTCAAAGCTCCCAAACCTGCCAGCATCCTGCTGAGCCACATACCACGGAAGCATTCCTGCCAGCCAGCCTGGGACAGCAAGGTGGATGGGCTCCATCCAGACACGGAGTCCGTGTGCTGGTACCACAGCAGCTGTACCGCTGCTCCATCAGTGCCGGACCTGCGGCAGGTTGGGGTTTTTTTCCCCCCAAAGTCCTCAGGGAATGAGGGCTTCAGAGCCACTCCCACAGCTTTATGGTGGAGATTGGGGAAAGATACAGCCGAGCCACCTCCAAAAAGCCAGGCACTCCCCGAGCCCTTGATCTCTGCAAGACGCACAAGGTCCAGCACCCAGAGACGCTCTTCCGTGTCGCCCAACTAGGTGCGGCTTTGAGAGGGGGGGGGGGTGGGGGGTAGGGGTGCTTATCCCGCCACAGAGGAGGGGTAAACCAAAGCCAGAGCATGAAAGGGGTCAGAGGTCGAATCATGTCTGCTCCAGAGCCCCGGGGAGCAAAGCGCCCGCATCACAAGTGACGCAAGGCAAGCTTGGGGCGGGGGGGGGCACAGCACCCTGACGGAGAGGTGACCTCACTTATGGGGGTCAAGAGAGTCACCGCAGGCACCAATTAGCAGCCCTGCCCCCCCTCCTTCTGCCCTCCCTGCCATCGCTTTGCACAAAACCCTGCCTGTCCAGAAGCCGCAATCCCACGTCCGGCGATTCCCAGGCGGCACCCACCAGCCATCCCAAATGGGGGGCAGAGGCGCTGCCCGGCAGACGCCCAGGACGGCTGAGCTCTCAATAAACACATTGTCACCCTTCCCATCCCACAGCGGCGGCGGGGGGGACACACACTACTGTGTCCTGCCCTTGCCAGGGCAGGCCTGGGCATCTCAGGGGTGCAGCCAGTCCTTCCCCCCCCACCCAGATCTCTTGGTGGGGCAGGGAGGAGGGCTTCCCTAGGGATCCCCCAGCACTGTTAAGGAAGAGAAAGTTCATCTACCGGCCCAGCCCCAGCAAATCCCATGTTGACAGTGGTTTCCCTCACACAGGACCCGGCTTGCCAGCATCCCTCCGGAGCCCAGCTCCCCCCCCCCCCGCCTTCCCTCCTCCCCACAGCCCGGGGAAGCTCAGCGCATGAACACGCTCCCCGGTCCCCGGAGCCAACACAAACACCCCCGGCACAACCCAGCCTTTCATTTGGGAAGCAGGCAGGCATTTCGGGTGCTCTCCCCCCCCCCCCCCCCCCCCCTCCCCTTCCCGGGCTGTGCCCAGCCAAGGAGACAGGCAAAAACACAGGGAAACTGCAACGTGGTGGAAAGAAAGAGGGGAAAAGAGGAAAGAAAGTTTTCAAGTCCGGGTGAGTGGGGAAGAGCGGGCAGGGGGGCTCCCGGGAACGAAAAGGGGGACGTGTGGGGGGTGTGAATGGATGATCCCCCCCGGATTGAAGAGAGGGATGAGGAGATCCTGGCGGGGACAAGGGGAGCTCACCCGCGATGTGCTGACGGCGACCCTCATCCAGGTGCGTGGAGACCACATCTCCCATGGCGAGCGGAGCCGAGCCGAGCCGGGCCGGCCGGGCGGCGGCAGGAGGAGGAGGAGGAGGAGGAGGAGGAGGAGGAGGAGGAGGAGGAGGAGGAGGAGGGAGCAGCGCCTGGGGCGGTCAGGCAGCTCGGCGCCCCACGGCAGCCCCAGCCCCGCCGGCCTCCCCGGGCCACTCCCCCCGGCCCGCCCCGCTCCGCCGCGCCAGCACCCCCCGCCCCCAGCCCGTGCGGGTCTGCGCCCCTCCTCCTCCTCCTCCCCCTCCTCCCCCCTCCTCCTCCTCCTTGTAATTAGCTGCTCTAATTTGCTCGCTGGGGGATGGGGGAGGTTCAAGGAGAAAGGTTGTGCCGTCCCATCGGGCTATCCCCCCTTCCCCTCCTCCTTTTCCCCGTTCCCGGGGTGCCGGGAAGCGGCTCAGCCCGGTGTTAAGCCCCGCACAGCACCGCGGGGACACGATGCCAGGAGAGCCAGCTCCGCCTCGGCCCCGGCCTCCTCCGCTCCTTACGTTGCTTCACGGGCCGGTTGCGACACCGGCTCCTCCCTTCCTACCTGCGCTCCCACGCCCGCAGCTCCCCTCCGTGCCCGGGGCGGGGAGGAGGGGGGAGCAGAGTGGGAGGCAGACGAGGGGCCCTTCTCCCTCCTGGCAGCTCTCCTCCTGCGGGAGAAGGGGATGGGAAAACACGAGTTGCCTTAAAAAACACTCTCCAGACATAGATTTTGGTCTGGGAGCTGTTTTGGCCCCAATCTCCCAGGGTGGGGGATGCTGGAGAGGGGGGTGGCAGGAGGGTGTGGGGGTTGGCATCTTCCCAGATCAACCAGCATCAGTGGGCACACTCAGAGTGGGTTACCGGGCCCAGTATATCTATGTATATATATATATATATGTATATATGTGTATATATATATATATATATACAATCCAGTAACCCAGCAAAGTCCCCTTGAGCACACTCCCGGCCTGCAAATTGCCGGGCAGGTCCATGGGGCACTGGGTGGTTGAGGGCTCAGGCCCAGGGAGGGGGAGAAGCAGCTGGGGCCGGGGAGCTGGAGGAAGCAGTGGAAAAGCTCCTCCTTCCTCTGCTGTTGCTGCAGCTCCTCTCCCCAGAGCAACAGGCGGAAACAGCCCTGGCTGGATCCTCTGTGCGGCCTGGGCAGGATCCGGCTGGAGGAAAGGCCTGGCCTCCATCGTTCCCAGACCCCTGGGTGCAGCGAGCGGTCGGGGTGTGACCAAGGGAGGAAGAGGAGGAGGATGGTGGAGGACGTGGCGGCGCAGCCAGACAGTTCAGGCTGTTCCCAGCTATGGAGCCCAGCTCTGGGGATTCACTGATAAGGTGGATCTACGCTTTGGGATCGCTCCCAGTCCTCAGATGCTTCCAGACCACTGAGAGCCTGAGCTGGGCTGGGCAAAGCTCAGCTCAGCCACAGCCAGGTTGCTTGGCTAGGCCCAGCCCAGCCAGTGTGGAAGAGGCTCTGAAGTTGTGCCGCTGCGAGTGTTTTCCTGGGCTGGATTGGGCTGGATTGTTTTCCCGGCAGCGGGAGGGAGGAGTGGAGGTGGCCAGCTCTGGAGCGAGGCATCCTGTTTATCCTGCCTGAAATAGCTTTTCTTGGCTGGCTGTGGGGATGGGGAGGGGGGTGGGAGGCTGCTCGCACCTCTCCCTGCCAGCTGCCACCAGCCCTGCCCTGAAAGCATGCCCACCACCCCCCTGGCACTAACATTTCGGGGGGGGACACAAACACCGGGGGCTCCTCCTGCCCCATCGTGCCAGGGTGCCATCTCCCTTGGGCAGAGGGGGATGTGGGTGCTGAAAGCCAAACCTGGGGACAAAGGACATCAACTGGCACCCAGATAGCACCCCACATCTGCCCCCGGCACCCACAGCAGTGAGGGCAGCTGGGGCTGGGGTATCCCCTGGGCTGCGCTCACCCCCTAAGGGTGCCCCCCCCATCAGCCCTTTCCATCATGACAAGTCACTTTGAAGGGGAAAACGTTTCAAAGCCAAAAGATTTACCTTTTTTATGCCCCATAAGAGGGGTGTACCCTCAGCAGTGGGCTTGTACACCGTTTGTTTGCCTGGCCAAAACACTGTGGAAATCCAGGGATTCTCCTGGGAAATTTAACTCCGGCAAAAATCTCATTTCTGATGGAAAATTGTTCCACTGGAGGATTTTAAACACTTTCCCCAGCACCGTTCCCCGAGGAGTCTGGCTCCTGATTAATTCCAAAGGCTGCCTCAGTGGGGTGATGCTATTGAAAAGGTGGGAAAAATACATCCAAACTCCCTCAAACTGGAAAAAACCCCACCAAACCCCCCCCAAAAAGAATATTTACCCATGGGAATAACATCATTAATAGCGACTGAGCTTCACTCCTTTGAAAGCAGCGATGTGTGGAGTATGATTTAGGCAGCGCACACCCTCTCCTGCTAAACAGACAGAGGAAGTGGTGTAACCCCCTTATTTTGGAAAAATCAATCCATGTAAGCACTGGAGCACTGCATCCTGAGCCCTCACTTGTCTCTTTTGCCCACTGATGTATTTCTGAAATAAAATATATTAAAAAAAACCACCCCCACCCCAACCCTAATTGAAAGGTAAAAAATAGCGAGTGGTGATGCTGTTGATTTGCCAACAGGAAGGTTCTATTTGTGGCGTGCAGAAATAGCGTGTCAACAGCAACAGGAGGCTGGAACACAGGCACAGAAGCTGTTTCTGGGGCTTGAAAAACCACCTGAAGATGAACACAACATCCTGGCACCGTCAGGGCAGTGACACAGCGCTGTGCTTTTGCCACTTGCTGGCTGGTGGCAGAGCCAGGCTCAGCTGCTGAACCTTGGGAGGGGGAATGTGAGGGAGCTATCCGAAGGGGATGGTCGTGTTTAGGAGGCTCAAAGCCCAGCAGTGACATTGTGTTGAGCACTTCTTGATGTATTCCCACCTGGCCACAGAGGAGGTATGGTCCTGTCAGGTTATCCTGCATCCCAACCTTCCCGGTGGGTGCCTGAGGAGGATGGGGACAGGGATGGGAATGGGGAGGCTTTGTCCTTCCTCTCCTGCTGTCAGTGCCTGGGAGCAGCGTGGGATTAAAGCCCAGCCTTGCCCTGATCCAGCGCTGAGCCCCATCCCACCATGGCCAGGCAAAGGGTGTAGACACAGGTCCCCCCCAGTCCCGCTCTCCTGCCACCCATCCTGGCCCTGTCCTCCCTGAGGGTATCTTCAAGCCCACCCCGCTGTACACTGCAAGGGAGCCTTCCTCCTTCAGCACAGGGGCAAGCAGCAGCACAGGCAGCACCTGCTCTCCTTCCCCACATCCCTCCACAAAGGTACCTGCTCCCAGTGATGCTGCTGCTGAGGCTGGAGCTGAGCCCTGGGGGGTTCAGGAGCCTTCGGCAGCCCTGAGCAGAGGGGAACCAAAGGCAGCAGCTCCTGTGCTGCAGGTGATGCTCAAATGGGTTTATCAAGGCCAGCCCCAGTCCTGGGAGTGAACCCAGCCCAGCCATCCCTCCTGTGCAGATACAGAGTTTGAAAAAATCACCCTGTGCTAAGGTCTAATCATCCCAGCTAATTGCATCTCACTGAACAGATGGCATAAGGCTCATCTGTCCAGAGCGGGCTGAGTTATCCTGGATTCAAAATGATGGATTTCCCTCTGAACAAAGCTCAGAATAAACGTGCTCATGGTTTCAGGACCATGGGGATGGCAGCAGACACCTGAGACAGCCCCGAATCCCCAAATCCCTCACAGCACACATAAAGCCTGAGGCTGGGGCAGAAGCCCCCCATGATAGGCAAAGTGATTCAAACCTGTCCTCCACCCTCCACATCTCCTAGATGATCCTGATGCCCCAATCCATATCCTTGAGGAAGCATTTCCAAACCAAAGCTGAATCTTTGGGGGTATTTTTATACTTGCAGCAGTCAGCCAAACCAAGCCCACCAAGCCCTGGGTGCTCAGCTCCCTGCTCCTCCTGCCCCTTCAGCTGGTCCCCCTCGTTTTGGTACCTGCAGGGGAGATAACCCTGCCTTGCTCCCCTTGGATCTGCTGGGCAGTCATCCCCACGGTGTACAATCTGGCCTCTCAGCAGCGAAGGTGGTTGATGCACTTGGGGAGTGCCAGGAACCAGGCTGTTCCCCATCCCTTACCACCTCCAGGACCTGCCGGATCGCTGCACGCACCGAACGCAGGCGTGGGCAGCAGGGTAAAGCTTTCAGCCCGGTAAATATCCATTTCCCCCCTCCCTGATGTGCAGAGCAATCAGTGGAGTTTTCCTTTCACTCTCAGTGACCCCAGCACCAGGATCTGTTTCCACCTCAGCCGGGTGGCCAGGTAACCGGATCGCTTTGGGGGAAGAGCCGTGGGGGTGTTTGCAGGCAGGAGGGGGGTCAGGGTGCAAAGAGGGCTGCGTGCATCTCTCTGGTGGTCCAGCACAGCCTGGCTCAGGTCGCCATCCATGGGGGGGCGGCCACATGCTAACCCACCCGGGGTCACCTCCAGAAGCCTGGGAGGTGGACAAGCCTTGTCCTTGTTAGGGGCCAGGTTCTGTGCAAGGTGAGGCCGAGCAGGAGGGAAACGCGCCCGGCACACAGGGCGTGAGCCTGTCCTCCTGCCCGGGGGGGGGGCTGCGGGGCTTCGCGGGAACTGCTCCTGCCGCAATCAGCAGCTGTAAACCCGCAGCAGTAAAACCCGAGCTGATAAGGGCGAGGGAGGGCAGCTCTGCCCGGCCCCACGGCTCCAGGGACCGGCCCTGTGCCGAATTGCCCCCACACACACCCGTATCCCACTCTCTCCATCCCCCAGCGCCCCCCCTCTGCACCCCCCTCCCGCGGGGTTTGCTGTGCCCGAGCAGCGCCCCGAGAGAACGAGGTGGTGGAGCAGCGCTGAATCGGGGCTGCTTCGACCCCCGGTGCTGCTGAATCAGGGCCGGAGCCGGGCGGGATCCCGAACCTCCGGAGCCCCGCTGCAGCCCGGAGGCACGGAGGGTACCAGCCCCAAGCAGGGACCAGGTCGGGCCCCTGCCAAAACCCCACAAGCCAGTCCCACGGGGCTGCGGCAGGCGGCACAGGGGGGCAGGGGGTTCCCGGGAGGGTCTCCCCCACCCATCCCCGTGGGTTGAGCCCCCGTCCCGCCTCCCAGCCCCGCTGCAGGGCCCGGGCACCGGCTGGGGGGGGCGGGGGCGGTAGGTACAGCCCCCCGGGGCTGGCGGAGGGCATGGGTGCAGCTCATGTGGATCACCATTCCCCTCTGCTGGTCGGGACTGGGATAACTGGGATAACAACAGGCCTTGGCGGGGCGGTGGGGCCGGTGCTGCCTGGGGAGGGTGCCACAGCCTGGCTGCCCGGGCACTGGCACAGGCACCGGCACTGCCACGGGAACGGGCTCCTGCACGGGCATGGCATGGAACAGGCACTGGCACCAGCGGGGCATGGGGCATGGGAATGGACATCGCCATACATGGGCAATGACATGGGCATCTGCACTGGCATGGCATGGGCACCAGCATGGGCACCAGCACAGGTATAGCATGGGCACCAGCATGGTATGAGCACCGGCACCGGTATGGCAAGGGCACTGGTATGGGCACCAACATGGCATGGACATTGGAACAGGCATTGGCACCAGCATGGCAAGGGCATTGGAACAGGCATTGGCACCAGCATGGCAAGGGCATTGGAACAGGCATTGGCACAAGCATGGCATGGGAATGGGCACCAGTATGGCACAAGGTATATGCATGGGTACCAAACAGGGGTACATGGCACAGGTATAGGGCGTGGGACATGGGAATAGGCCACGGGCACTGGCATAGCCATGGGGCACAGGCAATACCCCCCAGTCCCTCTAGCCACTTGCAGGCTGCTGCAGGGGCCCAGGAGGGGCTGGGGGCTCTGCCTGCTGCCCAGCTTTCCCAGGGTGCCACACTGGATGCCAACAAACATGGAAACAATGGTCCCAGCCCCTTTGGCTCCAGTGGCTACTCCCAGCCTGGATCGGGCCAGGATGCAGCCCCAGCTCTGCCCCATCCTGAGGGATACTGTGAGGAGCAGTTTTCTGACCTGCAGGTTCTGCCCCACTTCCAGTGTGCCAGGCCTGGTGCTGGGGCACTGTGGTCACTGCTCTGGGGACAGGAAAACACGTCTCAGCAATGGTGAACAGCTGGGAACAGTGGGAAAACCCAGAGCATGAAGCCAGGGCCCCACTTCCACCCAGAGCAAGCATGTCTGCCCAGTGACACCCCTCACTGCCTCCAGGGAACACACAGGCTTGGAAATGATTAACCCCGAGCGGCTTCGCCCCAGGCAGCTCATGGGGACAAAGGAAACTCGTGACATTGTGCCCTCCCTGTCCCCACAGCTGCTTTCCTTTGGGACACGTTCTTCTCCTTGGGGCAAGTCGTTTGGCTTCATCATCACCGGTTTGCCATCATTATGGGTTTGCCTCTGCCTCCACAGAGGGTGGGGTGGAAGCAGACTCCATGTGTGACACTCCCTGAGGATGGATGCATCCCCCAGCGAAGGAGAGGACAGCCCCAGGGCTCATGAAGATACTTGTCCTGCCTTCCAGTTTACTCCTGGGAATTGGAAGGGGCTCAGGGATACACATGCTCTCTTCCACTGCTGCCTTGCGGGTGCCCCTGAGCTCCCAAGGGCACCCAGAGACTGCCTGGTCCCCCAGGAAGGTGGGCAGGAGCTCAGCAGGAGCTGCTGGGGTTGCTTCCCCAGTCCCAGGACTCATGCAGGTCATCCCAGTTTCTCCCAGTTAAACACATTTGACACCTTGACAGTCTCCAGCTGAACTGGGGATGAGAAAGCCTGGAGCATGGCCTCCCAGACCAGACATGTTAGGAGAAGACCAGCACGGAGGGATCAGGACCTTGTGGCCCCGGGGCTGTGAGGGAAAAGCATCTCCCACATCAATTCCCCTTGGTGCCACAGACATCCTCACTTTTCTTGCAGGAAAACCAGCTTCAGCCAGCTCCCTCTGCTTTCTTGACCCTGAGGCCGGTCCCTTGTCCTGCCTCCCAGCTCCCTGCAGAGGTCCCAGCACCAGACCTGGCTACCCCAATTCACATGACTTGGACCAAAACAGCACAGAATGGGGGGAGGGGAACAGCCACCCTCTCTCCCCATCCACCCTGATGTTCCCTCTCAGCCCTGTGCTGGAAAGGGGGGTGAGGAAATGACGCTCCACTTCCCTTACCTGTGTGTGCATCTCGTGTGCATTGGGACCATGCGCTCTGTGGCTCAGCTGGGGGGGGTGGTCCAGGCACCATCTCCTCATCCAAAGCCCCTTACAGAGGAGGGAAAGGCTCCTGGTGGTCTCCAAGGCCTGTGTCCAACAGCCCGTGGTCCCTGCATGGATAACTCACCATCCTGAGGCATTCTGAACCCACCTCCAGCCCCCATCCAGCCCCGAAGCCAGCAGGACACGGGGTCCTGCTATTTGATGGGGCCAAGTCGCCGCTGTCAGGAAGGCGATGCCAAAGCATCCTTCCCACCAGCAGCCCTCCCTCCACCCCACCATCTGCAAGACATTTCTGTGCCTGCCCCCCCAGCACTCACCTCCAAGGCCTCCATACCCAGTCTGGCACCCTCCCTCCCTTCTCCCACGCACCCTGCGGATTGGGATAGTCAAGGGGGTTTTTTTTTGGTGGAGGATTTTTGGAATGAAGCAAGCTCCACTCTCTATTTATTTATCTTTTCTGCCAGATGTGATGGATCCAGAGAACCACCTGGCTGCTGGGGAGCCAAGTGACCCTGAGGGCAGGGAGGGGGACACAGCGTGGGGACCCCCAGCAGACAGATCCCGGCTCCCTGCAGCTCCGGACCCGTGCCGTGGTTTTGCCTACAGCCAAAGCGATGCTCAGCCTCACCGGCAAGACTGACAGGGAGATGGGAAAGCAATATAAATACCTTGCTCCTAAACAGCCTGCTGGTATTTATAGCCTCTGGTTGGCAGAGAGTCCAGCAGCTCTGACGAACCCAACTCCAGCTTATTTTTAAGGAAGCATTGAAGGGAACAAGGTTTGAAAGTGAAGGATTGAGATGTGTGTCTGCCTGACCCAGGACCTCACACTGGCCAGGCCAGGGCATGGGACCCCTCATTACCCTGCTGTCCCTCCAGGCTTTCCTCTGCTGTCCTGTGTCCCCAGGCACCGCCTGTGCTGCCTCGCCTCTATGTGACAGGGTGATGTAGGTGGCCATACCTATACATACACACACATACATACACACACACATATAAATATATATATACCTGTGGGCACAGCCTTCCCTGGAGCGTTAGCTCAGGCTCTGTGCTCACATCCCACCATTTCCCCCCCTCCTTTCCCATTTTTCCCTCTTCACCCCATCACACACCGCACAGCTTCAGCAGGGGGAGGGGGACAATCCCCCCCTTCCCCAGAAACACTCACATCCCCTCGGCACAGCCCCGGGTGGGGGGGGGGGGGGGGGATGAAGCTTGGGGCCAACTGCAGCAGCCGGCAGCCCGGGTGCAACCCCTCACCCCAATTTGGAGGGGAAGCCCCCCCTCATCCTGCAGCAGCCCCCGGGGTACGAGGAGCTGCTGTGGGCGCTGGCTTTGCCCTGCGATTTCCAACCCGGGTGTTCCCAGCGTGGGTGGGAGGCCACGGGGTGTCTGCACCCCCCGCATGGCTCGGGAGGGGGGCGGGGGGGGTTATATTTTACCAGAAAATAAGCCTGAAACACCATAGGGAGCCCCCTCCTCTCTCCCGGGCACGGCCCCCCCCCAGCCGATGCTGCAGCCCCACGGAGGGGGGGGGGATTGGGGGGGGGGGTTCCTCCAGCCCCATGGCGGCTGTAGTGGGGGGGGAAAGGCAGCGCTTTGCACCCGCAGACGCCGAGCCCGGGGATGAGGGAGGGTGCTGCGGGATGGGGGGTGCCGGTGCGGGGGGTGCGGTTGCCAGGGGGCGCTCGGCGGCGGCGGGCGGGCGCTGCTCTGCGGCGCGGGGCGGTGCGGGGGCGGTGCGGAGTGACGCGCGTCCCGCCCCCCCCCGCCGGCCCTCCCCTCCCCTCCTCTCCGCGCAGTCAGCTGAGCCCCGCCGCGGCCGCCGGAGCCCGCTGCCCACCCCCCTCTCCTCCCCTCTTCTCGCCCGGCCCGCCCGTTCTCTCCTCTGCTCCCCCCACCCCCCCCCCCAACACACTCCCTCCGCATCCTTGCGCTGCGCCCGCCACCCGCAGCCTTCACCCGGCTGTGTGTGCGTGTGTGTGCCCCCCTCCCCCTTCCAAATATCCTTCCCCAACCGCTGCGGACCCCCCCCGGCACGGAGATATGGCCCCGATCGGACTCAAGGCTGTGGTGGGAGAAAGTAAGATCCGCGGCCGGTCGCGCTACTTGCGCACCTCGCGGGGGGCTTGGGGGGGGGGGGTGGGGGATTAGACTGACTGGGGGGGTTGGGTGGGGGAGCTGACCAGGCTCCGGCTCCCCCTTTTTCCGGGAGATGCTGCGGATGCGCAATACGGACCCTCGGGGTGGCATCGCCGCCCGGGGGGGTGGGGATGGGGATCAGGGGGACGCGACACCCCCGTGGGGCAGCCGGCAGGACGTGGGGTCAGGCTGACCCGGTGGGCTGGGGTGGGGGGGCTGTCTGTGTCCCTCCGGGTTTTATTTATTTATTATTGGCGTGGTGTTGAGGCTGGTGGGATTTTTCTGCAGTGCTGAGGAGAGGAGAAGGGGGGGCGGTTTAAAAAGGGGGGGGGGGGGGGGGGAGAGGGAAGCCAGAGGTGCTCGAGGCTTTGCCCCCCCCCCCCGCCTCTTCAGTGCCCGCAGGACGGTCACCCCATCGCAGCATAATGGGGAAGGCGCAATCGCACCCCCGCACCGGGGGGGTCTGAGCCCGGGAGGGGAAGGGGGGGGCACAGGGGTGTCCGGCCGTAAAGCCCCCCCCCCCCCCCCGCAACCCCAGGCCGGGCTTTGTCTGCAGCAAACCCCGCTCCACGCTCGGCGGGGTGTTTTTCCTGTTGTTGGTTTGGGGGTTGTTGGGGTAATTTGGGGGTAATTTTCCCGGACGTGACTTGACTTCCCTGATCCTGGGGTAGCCGGGACCCCCTCAGACCCCCCCCCCCGGGCATTACTGCGCCCTTCGGGGTCGCGATCTGCCGTGCTATTTCGGGCGGCCGGGCTGCGGGGCGGGGAGGGGAAGGGGCGGGGAGGGGAAGGGAAGGGAGGGCGGGTGGGAACGGAGCGGCCCCGGGTTCGCTTCCTCCTTCCCCCGGCTGTTGCAAGATGATATTTTCAACGCCTTGATGGCGGGAGGGAAGGCGGGGAGGAGGAGGAGGGGGGGGAGGGAAATGGTGTTCTCCAAATCGCCTGAGGCTGAAGGAGGGAGGGGAAAAAGGGGGGATGGGGAGAGGAAGGGGGGAGGTGGCTCCCTTTCCCCGTAGCAAAATTAAAGCGAAAAACCCCGCATTAAAAAAACAAAAAAACAAAAACAAAAAAACCCCACCACCCCAAAACCAAACAACAACTAAATCCGCGGCAGGAACCGGTGGAAACTTCCCCCGGGCTCCCCGCAGCCATGACCAGGCTCCCTGGGCCCTCCCCGCTCCGCTGGCACGGTTTGTTTCCGTGGCACAGCGGCCAGCCGGGCCCGGGCTCTTTCGGTTTTTAATTATTCTTGGGTTTTGGGGGCGGTGGGGGTGTGTAATTCCCTTTTCTGGGGGTGTTTGCGTGTGTGCGTGGGTGAGATGCCCGCGGGTGGGGTGGCTGCGCGGTGCCCTCCCGCGCAGGCTGCAGATGGTGCGGCCAGGGCTGGTGGTGTGATCGGGTGGGTGGTGATGGGAGGTGGGGGGGGGGGGCGTTGAGGGGGAGATATCCCCCTGGATTGATGTCCCTGCTTTCTTCCTGGTTGTCACTGGCCTCAGGGATGGGGGGCTGCGCCGTTCTTCCCCCGCTCCCCCCCCCCCCCTCCCCGCACCCTGGGGTGCTGCATTGGTGAGGGGGGTAGAGCCCACAGAGCCCTGGCAGCTGCACCAGGAAAAGGGAAAGGCAGGGAAATGCCCCGGTTTTTCTGTGCTGCAGGATCAGCTTTGGGGAGGGGGGAAGATGGTTCTTGTGCTTTGCTGGGTTTTCCTTTCGGGGAGAGGGGGGGGCTGGGCCTTTTGCGTCTGAAGTGGGGAGAGGGGCTGCTCCTAGCCCAGATGGGGGGGGTGAAAAGCTGGACCAGCCACCCACCCACCCGGGCATGGCCCCCTACCAGCTCATCCAGTGCCCCTGCTAAAGCAGAGACACAGACGCTGCGTGTCCCTTATTTCCATTCATTGTCTCTGCGCTGAAATAGGCTGGGAGAGAGCGAGGGTCGAGGCAGCACCACGGGAATCTGGCTCCATCCTTCCCTTCAGGGTTTGGTAACGAACTGCCCCGTCCTTCCCTGGAAAATACCATTCCAGGCTGAAAATGATAACTGGTGGCTGGGCATCAGCGCCATGGCGGGGCTCCCGGGGAAGCGTGGGTGTCTGGAAGGAGCCAGCAGGGATCGTGCAGGGAAAATGCTGCAGAGGAGGCGAGGGACATCCAGCCCTCCCACCCCACCGGGGCTCAAGGTGCTTCTCAAGCTGCCATGGGAAGCTCCTGGTTTTGGATGCTGTTTTGAGCTGGAGCTGCTCCCCCCCCTCCTTGGAGTTAGGACCAGTCTGCAGGGTACCCAGACCCCCCCCCTTCCCCTTCCTTCCCTGGGCACGGATGCGGCTAGCACAAGATCCCCCCCGCTCTCCCTCACTGCGCCAGCCTGCTCTCAGGCAGGGGTTCCCCTGGGGTCTACCTGTGGGAGAAGATGCTTGCTGGGAAGGAGCAAGAGGTCCCAGCCTGAGGTTGACCCCGGGGCAGGGTATCTCTGCTGGGTTTCCTCTCGAGGAGGGAGGGAGGGAGGGAAGGAAGGATGCTGCCGTGTTGCCATGGCTCGCTCTGCCAGCCCCCCCTCCAGAGCTGCATTCTGCCCTGGCTTCCCTCCAGACCCGGATTATTCTTCTGACCAGCTGGTGCCATAACAAGACGGGTTTGGGAGGCCCCTGGAGAGGTGTGCAAGGGGAAAAGGTGGGTGAGGGTGGCAGGAGATGAGCAGAACTGGGTGGTCACCCCCCCAAATCTGTGGGGTACGTGCTGGGGGGGTGGGGAGCCCCTGCACCTCCCTGCAGTATCCAGCAGTGATGGCTGCATCCCTCCAGGATCCGCTTTCATCTGGCTGGGGGCAGAGCTGAGTGTGCTCTGGAGGTGATGCCCAAGGACCAGGTCCTCCTGGTGTGTCTTCTCCTCCCTCGGTGGCCACCTCGCAGGGACCCCCACTGAGGAACCAGTCGCTTTGCTCTGGTGCTAGGTAGAGAGATCTCACCCACACATGGGAGCTGGTCTCACCTCTGAGGACACCCGACCCCAAATCTTCATCTAACCCCCCACCGTGTAGATACTCCTCCCATCCTCTTCTGCCCAAAGGTCTCCTCAGATCTCCTCAGGGCAGCCTGCCCTGAGCACCCCCCTGCCCAGCCTGGCCACAGCTCTCCTGCAGCACCCTGCAGTGGAGAGGAGGAGGAGGAGGGGGCTGGGTTTCCTTCACTGAGCCATCACCAGCAAGGCGAGACAGGCCGTGCTGCGGGGTGACACCTGTGCAGCACCGGCTGCCACGGGGGGCTGGGAGCATATGGGGACCGTCCTGGTGCTGGATCCGAAAATCCCTGGATCCCTTCACCTGCAAGAGGAGAAAACCCTCCCTGAGGGCTTCCTCTTGTTCATCTTGGGGTCACGGCCAGAAAGGAGAAGGAGAGCAGCCCCAGGACAAGGGTGCACCCTGCGTCCTTCCAGAGGCAGCGAGAGAACACCTTTCCCCCAGGACAGCAGCCGATCCTCCCACTGAGCATCCCTGCCTGTACAGCCTCCCACAGCACTAACCTGCCTGCCAGAGCCACTGTGAGGAGCCCCATGGCTAAGCCCTGCCCTGACAAGGTCTGATGGGCCCTCAGCACCCACATTTGGCATTCACTGCCATAGGGTGTCACTTGGTGTCCCCATCTTATGGGACCCCCACTGCCTGGCCCATGCAGGGATGGGATGACTCTGGGCTCACGCTGAGCTGCACGTGGTTGTGCTGCACCTCCAGAGACAGGGAGGAGGCAGGGGCAGGGCTGTGAGCCTGCTGCCAGCCTTGGGGCACGGCCAGGGGACATGGGGACCTGGGGCTGGGTTGCTGCTACATGACTCACCCAGGCTGCCTGGGGCTCCTCGCTGCTCCCACTGCCCCTTTGCTGATGTAGAGATGCTGCTCGCTGAGGATGCTCCAAGCCCATCTCAGGGCCCAAGGTCTGAGTCTTGTGTGTTGCCCCAGAGCCAGCACTGAAGGTCTGCCAGGCAGTGGGCTGGCTGGTCCTGGTGGGACTGTCACAGGGATGCACGTTGCATCCTCCTGCCTGCATGGGGGTAGAGCCTCCAGCCCCACCAGCGTCTCAGTCTGTGGTGAAGTGGCTGGGTGAGCAGCAGAGGGTCTCTACACCCCACGGGTGGGAGCAGACCCTGAAGCTGGGTGCTTCCAGGGCAGCCCACCTTCCCAATCCCCAACTCCAGGCAGTCCCAAGGGTGGCATAGTGCCACCTGCCCCACGTGTGGGTACAGGACCTGGGGTCCTTAGCCCTGTCCCCAGGGTCTGTCTCACCTCCAACGTGGGCTCTGTGTTGGAAGAGCTGGAAGGAAGCGTGTGGAAAATTCAGGGCTCGTCTTCTCACACAGTGCAGAGCAATTTCAATCTCCAAAACGTGGTCTACACCAAGGGTTGAGAAATATTTGCTCATTGAATCACCGTTCATGACCATGGAAGGTTACCAAGAATGACAGAGCTCCCTTGGGCAGGGCTGTCCATCCACCGGCGCCTGCATGTGTGAGAAGCCTGAAACAAGCAGTGCTACAAAGGACTTGAACTTTTCCCTCTTAAAAAAGTAAAGTCTGGCTCTTAATTCCTGTGCACCTCTCAGGAAGAACGTCCCAGGAGAGATTCCCTCCCTCTTCCCACAAAATCAACACATTTCAAAAGAGAACCATCATCACGGGCCTTCTGGTTGCCTGCTGAGGAGCAGATGCTGCATCCACCAACTCGTGGTGCAGGCAGGGACTTGGCTCTGGGGTTTTGGGGAGTGCAAAAATAGATCCAGCTGAAGGTGTGTGAAGTTGTGGCCTTCCACACTGCCCCTGTACACACACACACACAAGTGTGTGCACACATATGTTGACACGTGTGCTCCAGGGTCGCTTATGGAGCCCATTGGATGGTTTGATGTTGTGCTGCTAAGGGAGAAGCAAAGACTGCTCAGAGTTGGACCAGCTCAGCTCACGTGGGCACAGGAGACCAACTCAGCCTGGATTCCCACCAGACTGAGCCTGAAGAACCCCCCCTTTGTCTGTGTTTTGCTCAGGAAGTTGCAGCCACACACTTAGGAGAGCCTGCCGTACCCCTGGGAGAGGGACCCCCCCACCCCAGGACTCAGGGACACCCCGTGTGTGCCCTCCTGCTGCAGGAAAGCTCTTGGCTCCTCTCTTGGCCAAAACTGGCTGTACCAACAGCACCCACAGCTGCTGGCGGCCAGGTCACAGCATCTCTGCTGAGGGTGGGAGCCCCCAGGTGGAAGCGGACAAGCAGTAGTGAAGGGTGAAGTAGTGAAGGGTGATGCCTTCAACAGGGACCTGACATGGTCTGGCCGTTGACTACCCAAAGGGAGGAGCTCTGCTTGACTCCCAGCTCCTGGTGCAGCCCCGAGGGCGCCGTGCCAGGAGTGATCCTGCAGTGAAAACCCTGCTGAGCGCTCCCGCGCTTCTCCAGCGCCGTCAATGAGGGGCCCGTGGGTGTGAGCGTGTGTTTCACCCCCCTCAGTTCCTTCTGGGTGTGTTACCCAATTCCTAAGGAGTTCAAGACCTCCAGGTCTCTCCTCCTCCTCCCTGGGCTGTGCAGGTTCCCTGTGGCTCTGGCCAGCAGGTCCACACACGGACACCCCTTTGAGAGCAGTGCAAATAGGAAGAGGAGGAGTTACTCACAGGTTACTACGATTACCATGCCTACTCCCCTCAAGCTGGAGCTCCAGCAGCAGAGCAGCGCTGGGTGGCTCCCCGGAGTAGCACAAGTACCTGCTGGGCCCGGCCGTGACACGTGGCGTGTCGGAGGAGTGTGGTGCTGATAGGGATGTGGTGGTATCAAAGTTCACCCTGTCCATGGTTGGGGAGGGAAGGATGAAGCTGGAGCCTGAGCGATTCTGGCTGTGTGGGGCTGGTTGTGGCTGGATGGCACCTGAGCTGCATCACCAGCAGGTTCCTCTGTGAGGGATGTGTCCTCCAGAAAGGCTGAGGCACCTGAAATAATCTGGTGAGCAGAGTCGGTGTTTAGGATGGGCTGGTGGAGGGGACTTGCTTGGTGTGTGGACACGGTGGTCTCCAGGCACAAACCATCCCTGTGATGGCTCTTAGCCACGCTGAAGGACATCAGCTTAGGCTTTGCCTCCTGTACATGGAGTTACTCTCTAGGTCCTGAACAGGATTGATGGCCTTCCTGCCATCCTCTGGTCCATGAAGCCCGTTGTATTGGGGACTGCTTTGAGGATGGTATGCTGGCACCTCGAGGTCCCTCACTGAGGATGTTCAGAGGTAGATATGTGCTCCACGACATTCAAACGTGGTTGTATCTGTGTAGCATTCACAGTGTCTTAAGCAATAAGTTAATGAACCAGCAAAAAAGCAGTTGCCAAGCCAACCCAAAGCCAAACATGTTCGTCTTGGAGATGCAGCGTGACAGCTTTTGAGGAGAAGTGGGTCTTGAGCAAACCTCACTGTGGATTTCTGTCATCCAGCTCTCCAGAGCTGCTGCTGCAGGGTTTTGGATCCCAAAGCGAAGGAGAATGAAAGGACCAAGCCCTGTCTGTAGCAGGGAGAAGCCCACGGTTAGGACCTGCTGTAGGATGCAGAGCAACAGCCTGTTGCCCATCCCCAGAGCAGCTCCATCTTCCACATCAGGCTGAGGTGTGCAGCCCATGAGGTCCTGGGACATGGCAGCAGAGGAGCATTTCGGAGCAGCAGGACATTGGCCTCCAGCATTGCTCTGTGAGGGAAGGGCTTGGCCATCGCTGCTGGCACAGGCTGGGCTTGGGTCAGCGCTAGAGCAGAGGCAGCCTCCAGCTGCAGCATCCCTCACCCGCCCTGGGGCTCCAGGCTGGGGTGGTCACCAGGTCAGGGCTGCTGGCCAGGTGTCAGGCTCCTTCTGGAGCGGGATAACAGCCTTGGGGCATCCAAGGAGGAGTTTGTCTCAGCTGGTCAAGGCTTGCTTGGCATGGGCACAAGCGATAGCAGGGTTGGTCCCTCTTCCCCCAGACCCAGTTGGAGCCATGGGGCTGGTTGCCTTTGCCATGAGCGAGTGAGGCTGGCTCAGGGAAAGGCTGCCCGACCAGCTCGGTATAAATAACCCAGACTAAGCCTAAGCAGTGATGTATGGGCTCCTGTCCTACTAGGCCACCGTGTCACCAGCTTCTGGCCCTGCTTGGCATCGATGCAGCGGGTCATTCTCATGCCACACGTCACCCCAAGAACGAGCCTAGCTGTGGGTGGTGGGCTGGGGGAGGTGGCTGCTCTCAAGCACGTCATTGGCATGGGTGTGCTTTTCGGGCCATGTTACTCCAGAGCACTGGAGGTTCTCTGTTGGTGGGTGAGATGTTTCCTTGTCTGTGGGCTCTGCTGTTGGCTCTACATTGGAGGATCAGTCCAGAGCTCCCTGTATTGCCTGTTCTTGTTAGAGGTTGTAATTGAAGTTCTTCCAGCTTGGAGGAAACAGCTGTAAGGTGGTAGCTCCAGGCCAGCCACAGGTTGAAGGCACTGGGTGAGATGATGACATGCATTCACATTTTCCCCCTGAAACCTAGTTCATCTCCCAAGATGGAAAGCTGGACTGTGACCGTCACTGACTGACGTTGGAGGCCAGAAGCTCTGGCTGGCCAGACCACTGGGGGACACAGATGGCAGCATCTGACCTGCTAACGTGGGACATGAGAGCACTGTTTCCTAGGAGGCATCCAGGCTTGACCTGAGGAGCTCAGGGAACAGAAGAGCTGCCGTTTCCTCTGGGAGTCTCTCCCCGATGACGATAACTGAGTGCGGAATTGGCTCGAGGATGCCATCCCTGGCACTGCTCACCCTGGATAGCTCATGTGTGCTGGCATCCCTCCTCCTCCTGGTTAGCTGTGCCCTTGCCAGAGAGGCAAGACCAGGCCAGGTCTGGGGGTCTTCTCTAGCCTGGCCTTGGCCAAGCCTTCAGTGTCATGGCCCCAGCTCCACAGCCAGCAGCCACGTGAGTCAGAACAGCCCCAGGGAGCGGCTGGGCCCTGCTGGACTGTGCCTTTTGACCTCAGAATTCCCACACTGTCCCACTTTCCATGCCAGCCCTACCCACCCACAGCGTTTAGCACTGCCTTCTTGGTCCATCCCAGCACTAACAGACCCATCTTCCCTGGCCTGGGGGTGCAATGCTTGCTGCAGGGACACGTAGGAGGTGTGTGTCCCCTCCAAACAGCACGCTGTAACCTCAGGCCTTCCCTCAGGTTTGTCTCCTGCCCTCCTGTGCTCGGCCAGGAGCCTCTCTGGGAGGATGCTCTGTGGACCTGCCTCTGCCCCTCACCCTGCTGGGGCTCTAAGCTGGTTGGGGCTGCTGGTGGAAGAGCAGATCTGAGCCCTGGGCAAGGCAGGAGAGGACGTGGGCTCAGGGAAGGGCAGGCTGGGAGCAGGGCCGGCCCCTGGTGCTGATGGGCACCCATCTCTGACCAGGGTGCACAGAGCCTTCAGAGGTGCCCAGTTTCTGCTCTGGGAGGTGCCAGAGTCAGGCTGGGGGACATGATGGCACTTTGGGTGCTGGGAGGTGCTCACAGCTGGACCTTGCCCTGGCACAGTCAGTGTTGCTGCCCGGCAGCGTGCTTGGCTCCCCATCCTTTACAATGCAGGTGGCTGGTTTGGGATGGAAGGTGTGTGTGTGTCTCTTATTCCTGGACCCTCACTCCAGGGAAGGAGTCAAATGTGAATAACAAAGAGGAGGGGTATGCTGGCATCCCCCTCCATGGCCCCACTCCCACACCAGTAAAGGACCCGTGAGCAGGACCCCGCTCACTTCTTTGCTGTGTGGGTGACCTGTCTTTGGGTGGGCAGTGTGCACGGGTGCCAGCAGCAGCTATCCCCCCCTCACCCCCACCCCCAGCAGTGTGCAGCTCAGGGGTACAGCCCTTCTGTATCCACTCCCCCTCCAGCCCTCCCTTCCCTGGCCCAGAGGTGCCCCACACCCCTTTACTGATGGAGGGGTGAAGGGATGTGACCAAGGGCAGGCAGGACCCCGAGTTCATGGCCAGCATCCTCCTGGGGATGCAGCACTGGATGGACAGAGCAGCGATGCTCAGAGGCTCCTGTTTTACCCCTGCTGGCACCAGTCCTCAGCCCAGTGCCCTGGGAAGTGGTACAACCTCTCTTGGCCCATGAAATCACCACAGGGTGTGTGGATTGGTGGTACTGGGAATGAGCCCAGCAGGACTATGGGGACCATCTCTTTTGGGGACAGGCTGTGCCAAGCCTGGCAGGACCCCTCTGCTCTCCTGGTGAGGATGCTCCATGCTCTGAGGCCCGGGCTCACCCAGAGCCACTGGTGCCCATGCACATCCCCAGCAGGTGGGAGGGCTGGGAAGGTGGGGTGGCTCACCTGAATTCAGCATCACCCAAAAGCAGAAGGCTTGGGGCTGGGTGCTCCCAGGGCAGCCCCTTCTTCCCACAGTGTCCTATCTAAACCCTACTCAAGCTTTACCTGAGAGACAGGCACCCTTGGGGGTCTCTCCCATGGGGGAAAGGTCCCAAGGCCGGAGCAGGTGGGGTGACACCCCCACCACTGTCTCCCCACACCATTTTCTAATTTAAAAGAATTTCTTAATTGGGTTTTAATTGGGCATTTTCATCCCTGTCTCTGGAACTAGGAGATTGGAGCAAACCCCCCATCCAGGAGGGGGGAACGGGGAGGACATGGTGTGGCTGCTCAGACCCTTTCCCAGGGCTTGGCCAGGCAGTTCCCCAGCACGTCCCTGCTCTGTGAGGGGTGATGAGGGCAAAAAGGGGACCTGCAGGGCTTTGGGGTCACCTCATGCCCCCCAACACAGGTGTTTAGGCAGCACGTGGGTCTGTCAGGAGGGCAAACCCCTATGCTGGAGGGGCCCAGAACCACCCTCCTGCAGCTCACCCCCAAAAGGTGACATCCCCATCCCGCTTCTTGTGGCTCTGACCTGCACCCCACGGGCAGAAGTGGGGTGTCTGTGCCTGGGAATATGGTCACAGGGTGGCCCCAGCCCCGAGGGGTGCGGGGGGACCCGCGGGTGCTGCCAGAATGGGATTGGGGGGATTACAAGGATTACAAGGAACGGGCTCAGGCTGCCTGATTCCTGTTTCTAAAAGGAGCCCTTAAGCTGCTCTTGTTTTCCTGGTGCTTTGGATTAGGGCCAAGACGTGTGGGGTGGCCCCAGGCACCCCAGAGGGACCCCACCCCCACAGACCCTCTGCCAGCCCGCAGCTCCCCACCAGCACGAGCTAAGTGCCAAGGGTGGGGGGTGACCACCCCTCCGTGGGTCCCCCAAAAGCACCCCCTCCCATCTCCTCCCCACACCCCAAGGAAGGGCACTGGGGGTGCACAGCTCACTGTGGCCTCACACATGGGTTAGGGGATTTTGGAGCCCCCAGCACAGACCCTGGGGCTGCTGACAGGCCCTGGGGTGCTGTGGGCCTTGGGGTGCTCATTGTTGCCCCCCCAATGCTCCCTCTCTTGCAGAGATTATGCATGATGTGATCCGGAAAGTGAAGAAGAAGGGTGAATGGAAGGTGAGAGCCAAACCCCAGGGGGGATGCTGGGAGAGGAGGAGGGGGAGGAGGAAGCAGGGGATGGGGTAGCAGTGGGCAGGGATCCCCAAGGGTAGGGAGGGGGTGGGGAAGGGCTGCCCCCTCCCCATGCTTCCTGCTCACTGCCCATCTCCCCAGGTGCTGGTGGTGGACCAGCTCAGCATGAGGATGCTCTCCTCCTGCTGCAAGATGACCGACATCATGACAGAGGGCATAACAAGTGAGTAACAGGGTCCCTGCCCCCCAAACCGTGTACCAGGGCACCCCCAAAGGCATCTCCAGGCCAGCACAAGCCAGCAGTGGTGACCTCAGCCCCGTCCCACATGGCATGGAGACACACAGCCCCCCGTTGCTGCTGGACAATGGTCTCAGTGTGGGGCTGATGCTTCACAGCCTCCCTCCTTGCCTGCTGGGGCCCCAGGAGCCCACACACCCCGTGTCCTGGCTGTCCCTCGGGAGCAGAGCTGGTGTCACTTCATGTCAGCCCTGGGAATAGCAGCACTCAGAAGGGGGGAGGAAACCCAAGGCAGCGCATCAGGAGGTTTTCGGGGTGGTGGGGGTTTGCCCCAGCCTGGGTACCCCCAGAGCATCACCCCTGGGTGGCCCCTCCATGCCTGGCACCCACACGTGCAGCCCCAGCGTGGCACCATGGGACTGGGACGGGGTGGGGACAGCCTATGCCCTGGCTCCCAGGTGGGCAGAGGTGAGTGGCTGGGGATGTTTTGGACATAGTGGGGTTGGCAGGGCCAGTCCTGTGCTGCCATGGGGTGTCCAACAGCCCCCACTGGCACCCATCCCTGCCACAGCCCCTGCTTTCCCCCCCCAGTTGTGGAAGACATCAACAAGCGCCGGGAGCCGCTGCCCAGCCTGGAGGCCGTCTATCTCATCACCCCCTCCGAGAAGGTGAATGTGTGGGGCAGACCTTTGGCTGGGTGGGGGAGGCAGAAGGATGCCCACCCTGGGATGGTGCTGCTGGGGTGAGGAGCTTGCCTCCTGTGCTGGGAGGAGGGACCCAGGTGACCCCCCTGAGATGCCACCATGCCCAGGTCACCTGGCCTGTCTTCTCTTGCAGTCCATCCACTCCCTCATCAACGACTTCAAGGATCCCCCCACCTCCAAGTACAGAGCTGCCCATGTCTTCTTCACTGACTGTGAGTACCTGGGGGGTCACAGCTCCCACCCCATCACCCACGGACCCTCAGCTCCCTGCTGATCGCTTCTGGGCAGGACAGAAGGGGAAGGAGGGAACCGTGGTGGGGTGACAGCCCCATCCTGCCCATGGCACTGGGTGGCTGCAAGTGCAAACAGGTGGTTTCCATCACCCGATCCCGAGGGGATGGCTGGGTCATGGTGGCACCCAGCCCTTCTCCAAGAAACCCCGTCACTAAACCACATGCAGGTGAGCAGGGATGGGGGGATGGTGGGATGCTGAGCACTGCCCTCCTCTCCCCCTCGCAGCCTGCCCTGACGCCCTCTTCAATGAGCTGGTGAAGTCCCGTGCCGCCAAGGTCATCAAAACCCTGACGGAGATCAACATTGCCTTCCTCCCCTCCGAGTCCCAGGTGAGGCTGGGCTTGGACCAGCCCTGCTGGTGTGGCCCAGGGGATGGGACAGCCCTCCTCCAGCCCCTCAGGGTTTGTGTAACAGCCCCCTAGCCCTCTCCCCTGGCTGGCTCCTCTCCTCCTCCCTGGCTCTTCCTCCCTGTCTCCTTTGATTACTTCTCGGGGCTGATCTGCCACAGGGGATTTAGGAGGCGCCGCATCTTGGCCCGGTGCCGGCAGCTTCATGTGCTGTCTCTGCCCCCACCCCCAGCCAAGGGCACCAGGGAGCCAGCCCTGTGCCATCTGCCCGTGCTGGGGCCATGGGGACGAGGGGGACACGGGGGGACAGGTGGTGCCACCCGCCTGGTGCCATTAACCCGTCCAGCCTCAGCATTTCTGGGGAGATGGGCAGGCAGAAGGTGACCTCTTGGCATCCCCACACACAGCCAAATTGGCTTCTGGTCCTTACTGGTGGCACGGCCGGGCAGCAGCATGTCCCCACTTGTCCCGGGGTCTCTGGTTCCCTGCCCAGGAGCAGGGGACTGCTGCGGATGGGGGTTCTCTGGTGTCCGCTGCTCACCCCGGGAGGCTGTAGGCAGGTAGGGCCCCCACTGCAGAGCTGGAACTGGGCAAGGGTCAGGGTCGGGTCAGGTCAGGGTCTGGTCAGGATCTGGAGCTGTCCTGAGCATCACTGAGCTCCTGCCTGCCCAGTCCCAGGCTCAGCCAGGGACCTTCATCTGAAGTTGAATCTGGTTTCCAGACCCTCTGGGGTGTCCCACAGGGCCCCTCTCCTCTGGCTATCCCCACAGTGCATCCCCTCTAACCCCCCTCTCCCTGCACCCCCTCCAGGTTTACTCCCTGGATTCGGCTGACTCCTTCCAAAGCTTCTACAGCCCACACAAGGCTCAGATGAAGAACCCCATCCTGGAGCGCCTGGCCGAGCAGATCGCCACGCTGTGCGCCACGCTGAAGGAGTACCCGGCCGTGCGGTACAGGGGGTAAGGGCAGCCCCCTCCCCAGACCTGCCCTCTGCTCCCCCAGCGGGATGGAGCTGGGGCTGTGCCGAGTGTGGGGTGCAGATGGGGCCGAGCCGTGCCTGGTCCTGGTGTGGGGATGGGGGGGATGGAGAGATGGACAGACACCCGTGCTCGGGGCAGAAGCAGGCTGAGGTTTGAAGATGCTCTGCAGAGGTTGGGACCCTGAGGTGCAGGTGGCACCAAGGCAAAGCAGAGCACCCTGAGGAGAGGTGGGAGTCAGCGACTAAACCTGCTCCAGTCCCTCCTTCTCCCACGAGCTGAGGGTGTTGCCCAGGGAAACCAGCAGCTTGTCCCCATCCCGAGCTGGGAGCTGACCTCTCCTCCTGCCTCCTCCAGGGATTACAAGGACAATGCCATGCTGGCACAGCTCATCCAGGACAAGCTGGACGCATACAAGGCTGATGACCCCACCATGGGTGAGGTGAGCAGGGACGGTGCCAGCAGCCCGGGGAGGATGCTCGGGTGATGCCTCACTCATCCTGCTCGAGTTCTGCTACACAGCAGTTGCAGACCCCGACCAGGGACCCCGAAATGGTCTTGGCTTCTCCCAGCAAGCTGCAGGGCTGGAGGAACCCCTGGCCTTGCTGCTGATGGGTGCCCCCCTGGCTCTGTAGGGTCCGGACAAGGCTCGCTCCCAGCTCCTCATCCTGGACCGTGGCTTTGACCCTGCTTCCCCGGTGCTGCACGAGCTGACCTTCCAGGCCATGAGCTACGACCTGCTGCCCATCGAGAACGACGTCTACAAGTGAGTGTGGGGCTGTTGTCCCTGGGACCCCCATGGACCTTATGAGTCCAGCCCTGGAGCGGGAGTTGGAAGCTCATCCATGAAGTCTGAGCCTCAGCATCCCTCCATCCATCACAAGTCGTGGGAGAAACCATCCCTGCCGCAGCCTGGCAGGCGCCATGGGCAGGGTTGATGCCAAAGGGGCTTTTCTACCCTTCAACCCTTGGCCCCTTCCTGTGGGTCAGCAGGTGAAGGGGTACAAGGGGGCAAGACATGAAACAGAGTTGTAATAACTTCACCCTGCTGCTGGCAGGGCCAAGAAGAGGTCCTGTGTCTCCCCAGGTTCCCCCCACCATCCCTTAGAGCCCAGGTAGTGAGGGGATTGCATGCCCCCCCCCATCCCTGCCATGATGCCCCATGTCCTCTTCCCAGGTACGAGACGAGTGGCATCGGAGAAGCCCGGATCAAGGAGGTTCTCCTGGACGAGGATGATGACCTGTGGGTCACCTTGCGCCACAAACACATCGCTGAGGTGTCCCAGTGAGTGTCCCTGTGTCCCACCAGTTTGCCAGCTGGGTGGGATGTCACCTCGGCTTTGCCACCCTCCCTGCTGACAAGGTCCCCTCCCCACTGACAGCTGCACCCTTCTCCTCCTCTCCCCAGGGAGGTGACCCGGTCCCTGAAGGAGTTTTCTTCAAGCAAGAGGATGAACACAGGCGACAAGGTGACCTGACTGTGCCCACTGAGCTGGGGACAGGCATCCAGGGGGCTCAGCCCCACATCGGCACAGGGTGTGGGGGGTGCCTGATGGGGACCCCTGCAAAAGGCCAAGGGTGCTCAGGTCCCTGAGGGGGGGAGATGACTGTGGGGTGCCAGCCCTGCGTGTGGGGCTGGGGAAGTGGTGTTTTGGGAGAGCCCCCAGCGTGGGGTCTGTGCCCACCCTGCAGTGGTTCTGGCCTGGCTGGTTTCCTCACCGAGACCCTGAGTGGGTGGCAGTGAGGGGACTGGGTGGAAGTGGAGTGTAAACATGGCCAGAAGCTGAAAGCACCATCTCGACCTCAGCCAAGCACACGGGGGTTCCAGGGGAAGGTCCTGGGGGGGATTTGTCCCCCTGGCACTTCAGTTTGCAGAGCTGCAGACCCCCTCCCCACCCCTCACCTGCAGCAGAGGAGACCCAGCAATGCCCTGGCATGTGTCACCAAACCCCCATGAGAGGCTGGCCTGGGGACAGAAGTCCTTGGCAGGATCATCCCCTCGCTGCCCCTGGTCCCTAAGTCCCCACAGGAGAGTCACTGTGTCCCCTTTGCTTGCAGACCACCATGAGAGACCTGTCCCAGATGCTGAAGAAGATGCCACAGTACCAGAAGGAGCTCAGCAAGGTACGAGGCACTGGGGGGAGATGTCTGGTGCTGAGCCCACCCAGGGGGGTGGCAGCTCTCCCCAGAGGGTCCCCAGAGCCATGGGTGGGGGCTGAGCCTGGGGGGTGGTGGCACAGGGACCTTTGGGTGCTGCCAGTGCTGCAGTGGTGTTTGCACACTCATGTCTCCCCAGTACTCAACCCACCTGCACTTGGCTGAGGACTGCATGAAGCACTACCAGGGCACGGTGGACAAGCTCTGCAGGGTTGAACAGGTACCAGCTCCCCCAGCCCCACATTTCCCCCCACCCCACATCCCCACGGGGTTAAATGAGGCTGGGAGCTCCTGCCCCACCACTCAGCACCGAGCCAGGGGTTGAGGGGTGATGAGTGTGTGTGTTTTTGGCAGGACCTGGCCATGGGCACTGATGCTGAAGGTGAGAAGATCAAGGACCCCATGAGGGCCATCGTCCCCATCCTGCTGGATGGGAATGTCAGCACCTACGACAAGATCCGCATCATCCTGCTCTACATCTTCCTGAAGAACGGTGAGGGGGACCCCTGGGCAGGGCTGGGCAGGTGCCTCTGGGGGACAGACAACTCAGTGCTCAGCCAAGAGCAGCCAGCTCAAAAAGCTCAGCTCTACCACCACCAAACCGCGTGTCCTACGGTGACAACCACAGAGCCGTGTCCCTGCTGGGTGGCCTTTCTCAAGGGGACACCCTCTCCCCGTTGCATTTCCAGGTATCACTGAGGAGAACCTGAACAAGCTGATCCAGCACGCCCAGATCCCAGCAGAGGACAGCGAGATCATCACCAACATGGCCCACCTCGGGGTGCCCATCATCACAGACGTGAGTGCCCACCTCCTGCTCCCCACGGCCCTCCTGGCTCCTTGGAAGGACCCACGGCACACACATAACCCTCCAGGATGTCCCTGGTCCCTCAGTGGGGTGGCCCCAGTCCCACCACGGCAGCCCTGTGACTCGGGGTGTCCCTGTGCTCTTGCCCCCAGTCCACCCTGCGCCGCAGGAGCAAGCCGGAGCGGAAGGAGCGGATCAGTGAGCAGACCTACCAGCTCTCCCGATGGACCCCCGTGATTAAGGACATCATGGAGGTGAGACAGCAGGGATGGGGACAGGGGAGGGACCTCAGCACCCACCGCCCAGGAAGGTACCTGCAGAGAGCTGGGGGCTTCCACCCAAATCCCAGCACCTCTCCCTGATGTGTGCTGTCCGGGCTGCTCACTGCCTGCAGTTCCAATGAGGTTGGGGTGTTTTGGGAGGGTCTCCTGGCCCACTCATCAGTGCTGACCCCAAGTGACTTCCCTGCCCATTCAGTGTCAGCACCAGTGACAAGCTGAGCTCCAGCTCCCTTGGTTCCCAGAAGGACATGTGATGCCAGCTCGTCCCTTCCTCTCCCACAGTCCTTGTGAGCCCTCCCTGGGTGGCTTTGGGCACCCCCAAACCTCCTCCCTGGGAGCAGAGGGAGCTGCACAGGGCAGCAGCATCTCACCAAGCCCTGGCAGGGACCCTGCTCCGCTGAGGGAAGCCAGAGCAGGTCCCCTACCCAAGCTGGGGGTCAGGGAGCGAAGCATCCAGCTCAGAGCCTCTGAGCTTCCCAGAAGTAGACACCCCTTGCCCCACCCCTTGCCCTACTTCCACAGACACCCATTGTCAGGGCGAGCCTCCCCCCATACTGCAGCCCCCCACCCTGCCCCTGGCCCACAGCAACCAAGCACCACCCTCCTCCCCCAAGTGCACCCTACAGCAGGAGCACAGCCCAGGTGTTCCAAAAAGTCAGGAATGCAAATCCACAGAAACAAATCTGGACCTGTTTGGGCCAATCCTGCCAGGTGCAGCTCTGCAGGGGGGTTCCAGGGGGCTGAGCTGGGCTCCTTGCTAACCCCCTGCCCCATCCCGGGGCTCTCTGCCCACAGGACGCCATCGATGACAAGCTGGACACCAAGCACTACCCGTACATCTCCACCCGCTCCTCCGCCTCCTTCAGCACCACTGCTGTCAGGTGGGTCCCCACACACCCCTCCCCAATCCCCCTATACATTGGCACCTATATCACTGTCAGCATCCACCCGTGGCAGGCGTGCGAGCTGCTCTGCAGGCATTCCAGCAGTCTCGTGCCTCAGTTTCCCCCCCTGCAACAGTGAGCAGGGCTTGTGGCTGGAAAGCTGGACTTTACCTGCTCTAGCAGTGCTGGGGGGGGCTAATTAATGTGTGATTTAATTAAGATGTGAAGCCAGCACACTCAGTTATCTCCCAGCATCCTCCTGCCCACCCTTCATAGAATCATAGACTCATAGACTGGTCTGGGTTGGAAGGGACTCCAAGGATCATAGAGCTCCAACCCCCCTGCCACAGGCAGGGCCACCAACCTCAGGCCTGGAGCTACACAAGGTTGCCCAGGGCCCCATCCAACCTGGCCTTGAACACCCCCAGGGATGGGGCACCCACCCCCTCTCTGGGCAGCCTGTTCCAGCCCCTCACCACTCTCTCTGCAAAGAACTTCCCCCTAATGTCTAATCTAAACCTTCCTTCCTTTAGTTTTAATCCATCCCCCTTGTCCTGTCATTGTCTATCCTTTTAAAAAGTTGATTCCCCTCCTGCTTATAAGCTCCCTTCAGGGACTGGCAGGCTGCAATGAGATCCCCCCACAGCCTTCTCTTCTCCAGGCTGACCCAGCCCAGCTCCCTCAGCCTCTCTCCGTAGGGGAGCTGCTCCAGCCCTCTGAGCATCTCCGTGGCTCCTCTGACCCCTCTCCAATAGTCCCACATCTTCCTTGTGTTGGGGCCCAGCTCTGGACACAGGACTCCAGCTGGGGCCTCACAGGGCAGAGCAGAGAGGGACAATCCCCTCCCTGTCCCTGCTGCCACCCCTCTGCTGATGGAGCCCAGGATCCCATTGGCCTTGCCCTTCATCCTTCTCTTCCTCGTTCTAGCGCCCGCTACGGCCACTGGCACAAGAACAAGGCCCCCGGCGAGTACCGAAGCGGCCCCCGCCTCATCATCTTCATCCTGGGTGGCGTCAGCATGAATGAGATGCGCTGTGCCTACGAGGTGACACAAGCCAGCGGCAAGTGGGAAGTGCTAATAGGTGAGTGGGACCCGGGGCCGGACCCCCGCGCCCTGTCGCGCTGGCTGCTCATCCCACGCTCCTTCTGCCACCCCGCAAATCCCCAGCTCCAGATGAGTGGGGGAGCTGGAAGTGTGGAAAGGTCTTCTCCTGGTGTCATCCCTGTGTGTCCCCACACCCTGCCCAGGGTATGTCCCTCAGCCCATCCCCAGTGTTGCTCCTGTTTTCCCTCTCCCTGGGAGGTTTGTTCGGGCAGAGCTGGGAAGGGGGATTGCAGCTGGAATTGGTCCTGTCGCACCTGTATCCTTGGGGCTGGTACAGGGAGGAAAACCAGACAAACCCTGGAATAAAAGGTGTGCAGGACCATGTGCAGGACCATGTGCAGGACCATGTGCAGGACCACGTGCCGGCCCCGCCGTGCCCCCTGCGTGCAGCCGGAGCTGCGTGCCCCGATGTGTGTGGAGTGTGATGGGAGATGAGTGCTCACCTTGGCACTCTGGCCGTGGTCTCATGGAGGAGGAGCCGTGGGTGAAGCATGGAGGACACGGTGGAAGCCCTGCCAGATGTTAGCAAGGAGCTTTTAGGTCCCCTGAAATCCCCCCAGCTGGATACACACCTTGTAGGGTAGGGGCAGGAGCCCCTCACCGTCTCATCTGGTCCCTGGATTCTTGCCCCGGGGCGCCTGGTACAGCATCTTGCTGGCATCTTGCCTGCTCCTTGTATTCCCCCTGGGAGCAGCAGCCCCTTCTTCATCACCTCCCACAGCCCCCTGGCTGTGTGACCCCCCCCTGAATCCCCGGACTCGCCACCCCTGCCCAGCTCCATCCCACCTTTTGCCCATCTCATCCCGCGTGTCTCCGGGGACCATCCCCTTGCATGCGCCTACGATGCTCCGGGTGGCAACCACGTCCTTCCTCACCCCAAAAATAAACAACTGGGGTTTGGGGGGGGGTGTTGGCGCAGCCATCAGCCCCGCTCTGTTCTCCTGCAGGTTCTACTCACATTCTCACTCCCACCAAATTTCTCATGGACCTGAGGCACCCCGACTTCAGGGACTCTACTAGGGTATCATTTGAGGATCAGGCTCCAGCAATGGAGTGAGCCAAAGAAACCAAGTAAAGGCAGCTTACTAATGAAAAAGAAACTCTTCCTCCCTGAAGGGTTTTCTTTGATCCCTCCGTTCCTCCTTCCTTTAATTATTGTTTTGGGGTTCGTTTCCATTGGGGTCTCCGATCAGAAAATGCTTGCGGTTCCTCCTTCCAGGTGGAAAAGCATCCAGCGCCGCTTCCATCATCCCTCCATGTCTCTCAGCCGGACCTGGCCGGCTCCTTCATGCCACAAGTTCTCCCCCCCCACCCTCGCTGGGGTTGGAGGGGCTGGGGGTGGTCAGTTGGGGTCCTGCCTGCCCGGGAGAGACATCCCGGGGCTGGGCAGGGGGATGGAGTACCCCAGGATGCTGCCCATGGTGGGCAGCTGGAGCAGGGCCAGGGGTTCGGTGCCCAGGGGAGAGTGGGCAGTAGCAGGACCCCAGCGCTTGGCCCGGCTCTGGCCCCCCATGGTGAAGGCTGGGTGCTGTCCTATTCCCCCCCAGCTGCGGGGTGCATGGGGGTGAAGCCCCACGGTGATGGGATCACTGGGGTTTGCTCCTGCAGCGTTCTGTGTCCTTGGCTGGGCAGGAGCCCCCTGACACAGACCCCAAACCCTGTGCTGGGGTTTGGCTGCCAATGCTTTTACCAGCACAGCCTGTTGCAGGGACCCCCACCCCAAGCTGCCACTGCCGTGCGTGACCCAGGGGGCTGTGGGGGCAGCACAGCGTTGGGGACAGCAGGGGTGGTGCAGCATGGCTGGGACCTGCCCGGCACCGTGACGGGAACCACTGAGCAAGGGGCAGCAGAAGGCGAGAGCCCTTTTCCTCCTCTCCTCCCACCACCCCAACCCACCCATCCTTCTGACCCCACGATGCTGTGGGGGCCTGTGGACAGTCCCTGCCTCCCCACGCTCCTGCCCCCCCCATCGCTGTGCCTTGTTGGCCAACGCATCCTGCATCCCACACGGGTCCAGGAGCGGATGGAAGATCCCACCGGCCACCACCCCAGGCACAGGCACCTCCTGGCCCCACCTCATCCTGCCCAGCTCCATACATCTCCATTCCTCCTTTTCCTTTCCCGTTATCCACACGCCCCCCTCCCCAACTCCCACCCCCCCATAGACGTCCCATTTCCTCGCAAGCATTTCCACCGGTGTGCGGGGCCATCACGGCCAGGTAAGGCCTCGCTTGGGGGAGGGGGGTGGGTGGGTTTTGGGGCCAGCAGGGCCAGCAGCCGGGGTGCAACATTGATGGGGGGGGATTCCCAAAACCATCCCTGACATCCCCCTTCCTCTTCTTTTATCCCCACAGGGTCCACGCACATCCTCACCCCACAGAAACTGCTGGACACGCTGAAGAAACTCAATAAAACAGAGGAAGAAAGCAGCAGTTAAAAGGAAACGCTCCTGCCAACGTGATGCCGAATTCACCCTCCCCACTGGGCACCTGGCCCAGGGTGCCACCCCACACCCGGCCCCAGCCCGGCCCAGCTTTCTCTCTTGTTCTTGTGTTGATCCCCCCGCCACCCATTTGCCCCCTCCCCTCCTGCCGCCTTCCCCATCTCGTTTTATCCACAGGGAGGGGAGAGCAGCTGGAAAAAAAAAACAACCCCAAAAAGCCAAAAAACCAAAAAATAACCCTAAGAAATGCGTTAAAAAGAGGAAAAGAGGAAATTAAACCCCCATCTGCTGCATCTCTGTAGCTGGCGCTCTCCGAAGCACCCATGGCTGAGGCACCCATCGCTAGCCAAGGACGGCGACAGGAAAGCCAGCCCAACAGGGAGAAAATTAAAAGAACAACACAAAAAACACCCTAAAAAATCCTTTTTTCCCCCCAAAGTTTCGCTCCCCACCGGGGTCCCTGTGTGGATGGAAGGATGGATGGATGGATGGATGGACAGACGGACGCCCTGCCATCGCTCCAGCCTCAGGCAGGCGCCACAGGCTGGGCTGGGCTGGGCTGGGGTCTCCCCTCGCTGCTCGTGCTCAGCTTTTGGGGGGGTTTGGGAGGGGTTATATATCCGCCCCCCCCCCCCCCCAACTGTCTCTTCCCCCTCCTCGTCTTTTAGGGCGGTGGGTGCCCTTGACGGATGCGCACACCAGTGTGGGGTGTGGGGATGGGGTGTGGGCTTGGGGAGGGGGTGTGGGCTTGGGGATGGGGTTTGGGGTTGTGGGGGTGTGTAGGGGGGGGGATGTGCATTGGGGATTCTTCATGCTGTGGCAATTCCCATGTGAAAAGGGACCAAAATGGTCACAAACTGGGAGACGGGGCCAGTTTGCTGCCCTGCAGCTCAACCCCCTCCTCCTCTGGGTATTCCTTAAAATAAATATATATATATATATATATATAAAAAAAAATTAAGTTTTTGATTTTTTAAAGTATATATATATATATCTATCTATCTGCATCTCCCCATGAATCCCCTGGGAGGCTGGGTGCCCCGTGCCTGGCTCGGCTTGTGTCGTCCCATGGTGCAGCGTTCCTGAGCGTGCTGTCACCCCAAGGCCCCCCCATCACCCCAAGGCCCCCCCCCTTCCCCACCCCTCGCCCCCCTCCCCGCCAGACTCTGTGTATATTAATGACTGTGTCTCGTGCCGTTCTTACAAGCTTGGTGTATAGTGATTTAACCAACCCTCTGATTTTAGTTGTGGGGGTGGGGTGGGGTTTTTTTTTTTTTTAACTCCTTCATTCATTTTTTTGTTTTCTAAATTTTCTTTTTACACCCAAGGATCGTCCCCCCCCACCCCACCCCCTCCCCCACCCACCCCCCCTCCTTTCTCCCTGCCATTAGATGCACTGCAATATTTCGGGGTCCATCGTTTTGTTCTCTCCCTCTGAAGGCTGTGACACCCCCCCCCCAATTTTCCTTCCCCAAAAATCTCTCTCTCTCGCCTTGTTGGTGGTTAGCCCCCCCCCTTTCCCTTTCCCTGCCCGGCTGTTCCTTGCCCATAAAGTTAAATATATATTTTTAGGGCAAAGGCTGTATCATTGCACTGATATTTGTTGGTTCCTCCTTGGTCTTCCCACCCTGGTTTGAGTTCCTCCTTGGTTTAGCAATGCAAACGCTTCAGGATCTTGTATGTTGAACATTATTGTTATTATTATTATTATTATTATGGGTTGTTTGGTTGGTTTTTTTTCTGTTACAGTTATTTATATAAAAAATAATTTATCAAAAAGGAAAACTTAAAAAAAAACAAACCAATTAATCTTAGTCTGTCTTGGAACTTGTTTACCTTGAAATTACTGGAATCTAAATGTTTGGAAGTGTTGAAGCACAAACCTGTATCCTCATCTCTGTATCTCTGTTCTTCTGTACTAAAGCACTCGAGTGACTCAATAAAAGCGATCTCCATCCCTCGTGCAGCCAGGGCTCTGCCGTGCTGCTTCCAGGGGGGAAAGAGTCTCACCAAGCCCCAAAATGCCCAGTCACCCTCCTAAGGGTGAGGTGCTGGTACTCCCTAAGGTGCTCCTGGGTGAGATTACAGAATCACAAGGTTGGAAAAGACCTTTGAAGATCATCAAGTCCAACCAATCCCATCCTAAGCTAAACCAGATCCCTGAGCACCTCAGCTACCCTTTTTTTGAACACCCCCAGGGGTGGTGGCTCAGCCCCTCCTGGGCAGCCTGGGCCACAGCCCCACAACTCTTTCAGTGAAAAATTTTGCCCTCCTGAGGCCCCAGCTGGAGTCCTGTGTCCAGAGCTGGGCCCCAGTACAAGGAAGATGTGGGACTGTTGGAGAGGGGTCAGAGGAGCCACGGAGATGCTCAGAGGGCTGGAGCAGCTCCCCTATGGAGAGAGGCTGAGGGAGCTGGGCTGGGTCAGCCTGGAGAAGAGAAGGCTGTGGGGGGACCTCATTGCAGCCTCCCAGTCCCTGAAGGGAGCAGAGGAACAGGAGGGGAATCAGCTTGTTAAAGGGCAGAGACTGGCAGGACAAGGGGGATGGATTAAACTAAAGGAAGGAAGGTTTAGATTAGATATTGGGGGGAAGTTTTTTACAGAGAGAGTGGTGAGGGGCTGGAACAGGCTGCCCAGAGAGGGGGTGGGTGCTCCATCCCTGGGGGTGTTCAAGGCCAGGTTGGATGGGGCCCTGGGCAACCTTGTGTAGCTCCAGGCCTGGAGGTTGGAGCTCTGTGATCCTTGGGGTCCCTTCCAACCCAGCCCAGTCTGGGATTCTCTGCTGGGTGTGGGGGGAGCAGGTTCCAAACCCCTGGGCTCTGCAAAGGACCAACCACATTTATTTTGTTCAGAAAAATAGGCAATTATCTGCGTACAAAATCTGCTGGTGAGTACAAAATAGGAGATTTCAGACACCCCCCCCCCGGACCCACCCCCCATCTGTGCTCCCAGCTCTTGCATTTGGGAGGGTTAAACACGCTCCCACTGGGCTGGAGGTTGAGGGGGGGGGGTCATGGCTTCCATGACCCATCCCGTTGGCTCACTGGGATGCAGCTATGAGGAGATGCAGCCAAAAACACATAACCCCCCCGCCTTTAACTCCCCCCCCCCCCCCAAACTCATCTCTCTCCCCCACAAAGAACAGCATGGGGGGCAGCCCCATTCCCAGTGCCCCCCTCCCTGGGCTCAGTGGCTTTGCAAGCGCTCAGGGTGGCCCTAGACCTGAGTTAACTCACTGGAGGCATCAGCAACAGCCCCCCAACCCCCCCTCCCCAGCCCCCCCCCAAAGTGGGTCTTTGTACAGCAACAACAAGAGGATTAAAAAATAAATACATTTGACGTGGGCACTTTAGGTAGGTCCTACATAAACACAGCCTGGGGTGCTGCAGATGCTCAGGGTGGAGGGGAGGGCATGGGAGGGGGGAATTTGGCTGTATCCATGCCAGGGGCACAGGGTGCAGGTCCCACATGGGACCCACGGTGTTGGTGGGTGCAGCCAGAGGGTCACCCAGGGGGGTTGTGGGGTGCAGAGCACTCACCCCTGAGGCACCATGACCTCTCTGAGGGCTGCTCTGCCCACATCCCCTTTCCTAAAAAAATAGTAACTCATGGGAGAATGGGCCTGGGGAGCTGTGGGGGCTCTGGGGAGCTGTGGGGGCTCTGTGCATCCCTTGGGTGCCTTGGCCTCATCAGGCAATTCTTTCTCTGCCAGCCCAGATCCCCCAGGGAATTCCCAAATCCTGCTTTTCCTCCTGGACAACACGATGGGCAGCTGCATCCAGGGGCTGGACTGAAACATCCCCACCAGCTTCCTCAGGATTATGCTGGAAATTAGCCCCAAAACATGCACACAGGTCCATAGGTACTATAGCTACATGTACACACAGGCTGTGTACCCCAAGCCCTGGCAGAGGGATGTACCCACTTGCTGCCTCAGAGACACAACTTCACACACCCCCACAGAAAGCAGAGCTCTCCCAGGGGCTCCTGGCTCGGATCAAGTCCATGCGCAGAGCAGGGAGTGAGGGGGGGACATGGGTCAAGCCCCAGGTGTGGAGCCCCTGAGGATGCTCAGAGGCTGGGCAAGGTGCTGAGTGGGGACCAGTGGGTGTTTCTGCCCCAGGGAGTGGAGGTAAACATGAGGGGCTCGGCCTGTGTTACAGCAGGACCTACCCAAAGTCAGAGCAGCCCCAGAAGTGCTCTCATCTCGGGGTGATGTTTGCCTTGGGGGCCAGGGCCACCCCGTTGGTCCCAGGTGACGGGGGGGATCTCCTTCCAGGATCCTGGAGTACAGTGCCCTCCTTCCAGGGCTGTGCTTGCACCCTGGGGACGTGCAGGTCTTGGGGGTCCTCCTGCAGCTTGGCTGGTCCTGAAAACGGACGGAGAGACGGACGGACAAGCAGTGCAGGAGATCCAGGGCGAGCGGTGCAGGAGATGCCTTGGGTGCTCCCAGATCAGGCAGGGAGCATCCACAGTGCTGATGAAGGGATCATCCTCTTCCTCCCGCTCCCTGGGAGGGCAGGGAGGGTTTGGCAGGGGCTGGTGAGACCCTCAGAAGAGGCAGGAGCCCCGCAGGGCCCGCGCTCGGCTCAGCTCGGCAGCCAGGGCCCGGCTCATGCGGGTGGTGGTGACCCTCATGCTCTGTGCAGCACCCACAGCCTGGCCCAGCGTCCGGTTCAGCTCCTCCAGCTCCTCCAGGCCCAGGGCCAGGCAGCTGTGGGGGCCAGCAGCACACAGCCTGGGGGGGTGCTCTGCTCGCCCGTGTCCCACGGCGTGTTGGAGGGGGGGGACCCCAGCCAGAGCTGGGGCTGAGGTAGGTATGGCTGGGGAGCAGTAGCTGAGGAGAAGGAGAGGACACAGGCTGGGCTTTGCTCAGTGGGCTGTGCCCCCCTCCCTGCCCAGGGCACACCCCTCTCCTCCACCTCCAACCCCCAGCACCCATCTCCCTACATTCACACCCATGCAGACCCCCCCCCCAAAAAACAGCAGGGGGGTGTATGACCTTGCTCCCAGCTGGCTGCCACCCCGGTGCCTGAGCTCCATGGGTGAACCAGTGGGTCCCTGGGGTGGGTACAGCCCCTCTCACATGCACCCTCCTTCCCCAGGGAGATGCTGACCTCCCCCCACCCAGCCTCCCCCCGCACCCACAGAGCATCCTTACAGCATGGAGGGCAGGTAAGGCACGAGGGGGATGGGTGCAAGGCAGGTGACAGCGGTGGGGGCAGTGGGGCTGCCCACCAAGTACCAAAGTCCAGGCTGCTGCTCCAGCTTCTGGGCTCGGGGACCAACGCGGGGGTCTGGGGGGGCTGTGGCACTGGGGCCACACTCTGCTGCAGGAGGAAGGTGGTTAGATGTCCCCAGGGGTCTTAGATGTACCCAGGGGGGTCAGCAAGTGGCAGCCCCAGGTGAGACCCGACCCCCTCCCCATGCCACGCTGGGCTGCCACTGCTGGGTGGGGACACGGAGCCCACGGAGAGGTGGTGGCACCATGGAGGAGGTGGTGGCACCACTGGCTGTCACTTCAACGTGCCACAGGCCTCCCTCCCAGCCCCCTCCTCAGCCCACACACAGGGATGACACCCACCATGCGCAGCTCCATCCCTGCTGCTGGGTGTGGGGGCACCCATGGGTGCCCGGCAAGTGGGGCAGCGTGTCCTCCTCGGGGTGCTGTGCTGGGGCTGCCTCGCTGCATCACCTATGGGGAGAGGGGGGGAGCACGTCCAGAGCAGCCCCACACAAGGGCAGTTTGGGGTGGGGGGCAGGAGGCAGAGGCCTTTCCCTGCACAGGCAGCTCCAAGGAGGGGGCAAGGGGGGGGTCCTGCAAAAGCTGGGGGGCTGCACAGCGCTCTGCAGCAAGGAGCAGCCTGGGGTGGGGGGCAGAGCCCCAGGTCATGGGGAGTGGGCTTATGCCTCCCCTCTCCCCAAGCCTGTGTAATTAATGAGCTGAAGTCATTAGCAGCCCCATTACCAGGCTAGGGAAGCCTGGGGGGGCTGGGGGCTGCTCCCAGGACCACTCACCCAACCGTGTCCTGCTCCCACCACACCAGGAGCACCCTGGGGTGCCCGGCTCTTCCTGGGGTGCCACGGCCACGCGTGGGGTCACCACCTTGTACCGTGTCCCTGCCAAAATACAGGGAGTGAGCAGGGCCTGGGACCCCCGGGTGGGGTCTGCCACCCCCAGCCCCCACCGCTGCTGGCACCCACCTGTGTAGTGCCCCTGGCATGTCACCGCTCCCAGGGGGCTCTTCTGTGGGGAGGGGGTGGGCTGGGGCGCAGCAGGTGAGGGATCCGACCGGGGGGCTGGGGACAGGGGTGGGTGTGGGGGTTATGAGCAGGATCTGGCCCTGGGCTGAGTGCTGCCAGGTCCCACAGGGCCACCAGGCCCTGCCCCATGGTCCCGCAGCCCATGCAGCCCCCCACCCCATTTGGGGAAGGGCGTGGGGAGGAGTGCATCCCCCCTGTCCCCACCCCGGGGGGGGGGGCGCTCCTTACTGAGGTCCAGCTCCAGCCTGTCCCATCGCAGCGACTCCGACCTCCCCCTCCTTGTGGGTGCGACCCCGGGGGCTGCCCTGCCCTGCACCGGGGGGCTCAGCTCCCTGCAGGGGGAACAGAGGTGCCGTCACCCCCCAAACCCCTCAGCACCCCCTTGACCTACCTCCTCTGCACAGCCACGCTGCCAGACCCCCCACCCCAAAAAAGCCCAACCCCTCCCTGGGTGCAGATACAGGGCGGGCTGGGGAAGGGGGTGTCCCCACGCCCACGGGACACGGTGCTGCCCCCCTCCCCGGGTCCCTCCTGACACCTACCCAGGGGGTGCAGTGTCCTGCGCTGTCCCGCTGGCCATGGCCGCTCTCCTGGCCGGGGTGGCCCGTGGGGCAGCCGTTCCCCCGGGGTAGCTGCGGGAGCGGCGCAGGGTCTCCTCCAGCCTCTGTCGCAGCCGCCACACCTCATCCCGCAGCGCCTGGATGGCCTGGCTGCCGCGGGACAGATGCCACGGTGAGGGGCGCCTGCAGCTGACAGTGCTGGCTCGCACTGGGTGTCCTGAGGGGGGCAGCCCTGCCCAGGTCCTCCCCAGATCCCATGCCTGTCCCCATCCCCACTAGCCAGGACCCTGCAGCTCGTGCTGTGGTGGTCCCCAAAACCAAGCCTGGGGCTTGGTTGGGCTGACATCCAGTCTCAGCCAGCCCACACGTGTCACGAGTTTGGAGGACTCAGCCCCAGCTAGGTCCTGGCTCTCAGAGAAGGGAAAGCCTGCTGCTGCCCAGCAGAAGATGCGGGTGCCTTTGGGGACTTTGCTTGGCAGGGTCCCTGTGTCACCCAGGGGGTGTTCAGCCTGGTTTGGGGGGATACATAAACACTCACTCGCGCTCCAGACGGGACCCCAGCAGGTCACAGTGAGTCGGGTCGAGGGACGGCAGGTCAGGGGACAGTGGGGTGGGGGACGGTGTGTCAGGGGATGGTGGGGGGCTGGCTGGGTCCCTGGCTGGGGCAGGGGGGTGGCTGCTGGCGCTGGCACAACTGCTGCCTTCCGCCTCTGAGTCCGTGTGAGCTGGGGAGGAGAAAGGCAATGGGGAGCCAAGGTTGGTAGTGTGGGATGTGGGGGGGTGTCCCCCCCAGGAGAGCAGAGTCAGCAGGCAGGAGGGACCCCCAGCCAGCACCGGGCCGGGGGGGGGGGGGGAACTCCTTAAACCAGAGCCTCTTCCACCTACAGGGCCAGGTCCCCCCAAATCTCTCTCCCTGGGGATACACCCCCCCGAAAACGCTGCCTACTCACCGCTGTCACCATTGGCTCCTGCCTCGCTGCCCACACTCTCAGCCCAGCAGTGGGGGGAGTTGCTGTGTGAGGGGGTGCTGGGGGGCAGGTGGAGCCCCCCTGTGCTGCCCTGCCCCACCGAGGGGTAGGTGCCCATCAGCGCCGGTGGGGAGGGAAGCGGGGTGGCCTCTTTCTTCCGTGAAGGATGGAGGGTCAAGGGGACAAGGATGGAAGGTCCCAGCAAGGCGGGGGTCCTGGGGATTGGACAGGTGATGCAGGCAGCCCCCCCCCAGCTGTGGGTCACTCTGCACATCTCCAAAACCTCCCACACCCTGTCACTGCTCCCCACATCCTCTCTGCCCCTCCCCCCACCCCTGCTCCCCTCCAATACCCCGAATCCCCCCAGACAGAGCAGAGAGCCCGTGTCCCCAAATCCCCCCTCCCCTGATGAGGGCAGGGACCCTAAGCCATACCTGGTGCTGGGGGGCTGATGCTCAGGGGTGTGCACAGGGGGTGACACCCTGCTGGTCTCCGAGCCCACGAAGCCACTGTCTGTCTCTGGTGACACGATGCGCTGCTCCTGCAGATGCACCCGAGGGGCAGGATTGGTGCAGGGTACCCCCAGGAGCCCCCCAGCAGGGTTTGAGGGTGCCAGGTGATGGGCACCAGCAGTCCTGGGGGACTCACCTTGTGTGGCCGGTGCTGGGCAGCAGCACTGCTCACCCCACTGCTGCGGTGGGACTGGGGTGCCTGCTGTGGGTCGGGGAGGCCCGGGGGGGGCTTGGCTGTGGCTGGTACCTCCTCAGCAGTGGCCAGAGACAGGTGGCCCAGTGAGTCCCCAGGCAATGAAGGCTCCCCACGGGGCAGTGGTGCAGATCTCCTTGCTGGGGGGTGCCTGTGGGGAGAGGATGGAGCGTGAGCGATGAGGCAGAGCAGCCCAGTGAGTGGGGAAACGTCCTGGTGCAGCCAGCCAGCTCTCCCGTGGAGGCTGTTAACTCTGAAGCCTATCAATGCCTGTACTGTGAGACCATTAAAGCCTCCCACGTGCCCTGCTTGGGGCCTTGTCCTCACTTACAAGGGGGATGTCTCAAGATCAGCCCCCTCCTCTAGTGACCGTGTCGTGCAGGGGACCTTGCTGGGGCCACTCTCCTCTGCTGTGGGTCCATCCACCTCCTCCTGGGACCCGCTCTCTGCCAGGCTCAGCTGCTCCAGGCTCAGTGACTCTGGCAAGGACTTGAACCGCTTGTACCTGGGGGAAGAACACCCCAGGCAGGGCTTGGTAGTTTTGGGGAGCCACCCCCTGCCTTCCCCCACCCCCGGCCCCACCGTGAGGGCACTCACTGGGCCAGCAGCTCCCCGAAGTCCTCCTCTGCCCGGAGCTGTTTGCGCCAGAGGGGCCGGGGCAGCCGCCGGGACACCCCCTCGCTGCCCCCTGCTGCCCCCCGGGGACCCTCCATCAGCGCAGGGCTCTGCAGGGCACAGCCAAAGCGGGTCGGAGGGGCATCGCAGCAGGGTGCCCCACCTCCTTCCCCAGAATACGTCCCCCCAGCCCCACCCCCAGCCCTGCCCAGCTCACCTCGGGGCGCGGGGAGCCGGCGGGGGGCGGCGGGGAAGGGGCTGGAGGGGAGCGGGGCTGGGGCTGCGGGGGGAGCTGCCGCCCGGCCCCCGGGCTCCAGCCGCTCCTTCAGCTCTTCCAGGAGCAGCCCCAGGCGGAAAATCTCCCCTTCCACCTCGCTGCAAAGACGGCGACAGTCAGTGCCGGGCCCCGGGGCTTTGCCGGCGGGGTGGGAGGGGGGCACGGGCACGGGCACGTACCGGTGGGGATCGAAGTCCCCGGAGGCCCCCGGGTGCTGCTGCCGGGCCCCCAGGTACGCCCGCTCCAGCGCATCCTGCGCGTCCTTCAGCTTCCGAAACCTCTGCGGCACAACCGCGGCCATGCCCGAACCTGCCGGCCCGAACCTGCCGGCCCGCACCCCCGGCACACCCCGGGTCCCGCATCCCCTGGCCCCACCATCTCCCGGGTCCCGCATCCCCTGGTCCCACCACCCCCCTGGCGCCGCCACCCCCCGGGTCCCGCACCCTCCTGGCGCCGCCACCCCCCCCGGGTCCCGCATCCCCTGGCCCCACCACGTCCCGGGTCCCGTACCCCCAAGCCCCGCCACCCCCCGGGTCCCGCATCCCCTGGCCCCACCACCTCCCAGGTCCCGTACCCCCACGCCCCGCCACCCCCGGGTCCCGCTTTCCCTGGCCCCGCCACCCGGGGTCCCGTCCCCCCTGGCCCCGCACCCCCCAGCCCCGCCACCCCCGGGTCTCGCAACCCCTGGCCCCACCACCCCCTTGGCGCCGCCACCACCGGGTCCCGCACCCTCCTGGCGCCGCCAACCCCCCGGGTCCCGCACCCTCCTGGCCCCACCACCCCGGGTCCCTCATCCCCTGGCCCCGCCACCCCTGATCGCGCTCCCCCGGCTCCCGCACCCCCATCCCCGCCGCCCATCCCTGCGGTGGGGTGCCAGAAGGCGCTCACGCACCTGGAGCTGCTCCCGGGGTGCGGGGGTCCCTGCGCGGATCCAGCCTTCGAAGGCTTCCACCTGGGTGGGGAGAGGGCTGAGCCCAGCCCCGCAGCAGCCCCCCAGCACTGCCCCCCACCCCCCCCCGTACCCTCCCCTTCCCCGGGGCTTGCCTGCGCCTGCAGCTTGTGGGTCTGTCCCGCCAGCCTCTGCATCAGCTGCGGCCCCGGGCAGGTGGGGCAGCCCCCCCCGGCTGGAGGGGGGGATGGAGGTTGGGGTGATCCCCCCTTGTGCGGCGGTGCTGGAGCTGCAAGGAGGAGAAGGCGACACTGGGGGACCCCCCCACAGCACCGGTCCCTGTGTGTCCCACACACACTGTGGAGGTGCCGTGAGAGTGGGGTTTGGCTGAACATCCCCCCCCCCAAAACCAACCCACAGGGGAAGGGTGAAGAGCTGGACCCACCTCCACCGGGCAAGGCCGGGGGGGCCGGCCCAGAGCTGAGTGCGGCTGCGCTGGCCCGCGGGATGCTCAGGGCCATCACCCGGCAGCCGGTGCCCACGGTGCCCACGGTGACGCTGCGGTTGGGCCGCGGTGGGTCGGCGTACAGGCTCACCTGGGGGCAGGGAGAAGGGATTCGGGCACCCACTCTGCACCCCAGCGCTGCCCACCCAGGCATGCCCCGCCCCCCCCCCCCCCCCCCCCCCCAAAGCACCCACCCCCATGGGGACAGCAGGCGGGGGGGCAGAGTCAGACAGCAGCCCTGCCTCAGTTTCCCCTCCCAGCGGTGCGTGGTGGGAGGCGGTGAGGGTGACACGGGGACGTGCTTCCGCCCCCTGCCCTGCCATTTGGGGGTGTGCCCTGCAGCCACCCCTGCCATTTCGGGGCCGGTTTGGCTCAGACAGCTCCCTGGTGCCGAGGGGAGGCTGTTGGGTGCGGGGTGGGGAGCACACGACAGCCCCCGGCTTTGCTGTGGGTGCCACAGCAGGCTCACCCCCCCTCCCCGGGCTGGGCTTGCTCAACCGCAGCAGCTCCCTGGGAGGAGGAAGAGCTGGGCCAGGGGAGGAAGAGAGCCTGAATAACCCCAGGAGGGGGGAGAGGAGCGGGAAGCCACCCCCCCAGCCAAAGCCATCCCGGCCCTGCCACCCACCCTGGCACCCAGGCGCAGCTGGTCGATGGTGTTCTCGGCCTCGGCGTACTTGGTGAGCAGCTTGTGGTAGTCATCCTACAGAGAGGGGACATGCAGCAGGTGGTGGCACCCAGCATGGGGGCTTGGAGGATACCCAAGGGGTGACACCGCACAGAGGGAGGCATCCCTGTGTGGGGCTGATGGGGATGGAGAGGGTCCTGTGGGTGGGGGACATGCTGGGGTGCAGAAACCCACCCCACCCACCAAAGCACCCAGTCCATCTGGTGCAGGTGTGTCCCCCATTTCTGTGTGTGGGGGAGGCTCCATCTCCTCCCACGGGACAGGAGGCCTCCCAGGGGACAGGAGGCATCCCAGGGGACAAGCACCCAGGGGTGATGAGCATCCAGAGGGTGTACAGACACCCTGGGGCAGACACCAACATCCCAAGCATCCCTGCCTCCAGCCCAGAGCGATGCCCACATCCCTGCTCGGTCCTTCCCTCCCTGCCAGCCCCCGTGCAGAAGGGGTGACCAGCCCCAAACCCCACCAGTAATGCAGGGCTAACTCACTGGGTTGGTGAAATCTCCATTTTGGCTGCACACCCCTGGGCCCCCCCACCCACCCCAAAGACCCTCCCAGTACGGTCCCTCGGGCTGAACTGGGGAAGCTGGCCATTACCTGGAGCTGCTGCACCAGCTCGGTGGCTTGCTTGGGGGAACTGAACTCCTGTGGCAGCCTGGTGGCAGCGGGGGGCTGTGGGGACACCCCCCTCCCCGCTGCTCAGCAGCACCTCCCGGACGATTTCAGCGGGGGACTTGAAGGTGAGGGGGCCGCCCGGGGTGCTGGGGCAGGGGGGCAGGGCGCGGCCCCGCGGCGGCCGGTAGCTCTGCCCAAACTTGACCCGCGCCTCCACCTTGGAGAGGTCGGGCAGGGGGTGGTTGAGCTGCCCTCGGCCGTACTGGTGCCCATCGGCTGCGCTGGTGCCCGATCCCGAGGGATCCCTGGTCTCTTTGCCACCCACAGGCCGCTGCCGGGGGCTCCGGGACCGCGACTGCCAGCTGGGTTTGGGGGGCGGCACTGTGGGCGCCGCTGTCTTGGGCACCTGGGGTGCAGGGGGGGTCCCAGCACCCCAGGGCTCCCCGGTGGGTGCCAAGCCAACCGTGCCAGGGGATGGCAGCCCTGTCCCAGCCGGCTGGGGCTCAGGGGCGGGCTTGGTGCTGGTGGCATTGCCGAGGTCATCGGTGGAGAGGTGCAGCAGGAGGCTCTGGCTTGGGGTCCAGCTCTGCCCACTCCCCCCAACGGTGTCCCCAGCCGTGCCCCAGCCCCGGTGCCAGCGGGACGGGGTGGCAGGGCCAGGGCTGGTGTCGGACAGCCCGGAGGTGTCACCGCCGTCCGTGCTGCAGCCCCGGGGCTGGCAGAGCCCTCGGCCATCCCGCAGCACTTCGGGGCTGCCGCTGGACCCCGAGCCCCACCGGCCCTCATAGGAGAGCTCAGGGTAGGGGTCCCCATCGCTCTCTGCCCCCCAGGGCTCCTCTTCCCCCCCAGAGCTGCCCTGCTCCTCCTCCTTCTCCTGGTGCTGCCGTGGGTGCCAGTGACCCTCCTCTGCCGGAGACCCTTCCTCCAGGTCCTCACCATCGCCTGCAAAACACCAGCACCACAGGGCTGCCACCAGCCAGCCAGCACCAGCCCCCTGCCCCCTCACAACTTCCCCCTGCCCCCCCCCAAGCTCCTGGGACAGCCAGCTCCCCCAACAAGGGTCTTTGGGCAGTGGGGGAGGACAGGACTCACCCCACAGTGGGCTCCCGGCATCCTCCCCCAGGCCAATGACCCCATCCTCGTCCATCCGCCTTTCAAAGTCGTCTTCTTCTTCTTCCTCCTCCTCCTCCTCCTCCTCCTCCCTGTCCCAGCGCGTCAGCTCTGTTTGTGTCCCTCGCAGCCATGGTGCCGGGCTGGCCATGGCCCGTGGGCACGGCGTCCCCGTCACCTGTGCCGCTTCATGGCCCCGCAGCAGCGGGCTGGGCACCTCCTTCCCGAGTACGTAGGTCACATCATCATCATCATCATCATCATCATCATCACCGCCACGTCCTGGTGGGCCGGGGAGGGGGAGGGATGCTCAGCAGGACACAGCGGGCTCTACTCGGTGTGTGTCCCCCACCCACTGCTGGGGCTTCCCCTGTCCCACAGACCCTGGGGACAAGAGCAACTCCCCCCCCATCCCATCATCAGCACCACAAAGCTGGAACCATCACACCCCCACGGCCACTACGGTCCCCGGAGGTCCCTGTAGAAAGGAGCCCCCCCAGGGCCAGTCCAAAAGGCTTTCCTCCCGCAGGGTAGGCATGGGGTGACACACAGCACCCTCCAGATGTCACCCTGCCAGGGCAGCCCCAGCCTGGGGACCATCAGCCATGTCAGGATGGTGCCAGGGGAAGCAGGAGCACCCTGAGGCCCCTCTGGCTCTGGAAGGGGGAACTGACAGCAGGAAGGTTCACAGCAGAGGCCAGGCACACTCACTCCACAGATGACCCAAGAGCAGGAGCTCACTGGGGTTCCCAGAGCCGCTCAAGAGATGCCAGGAGCTGAAAACCCAACCACGAGGTGCACAGCAAGAAAGGCCCTGGGGTTTTCCCAACAACCACCCAATTTTGGCCACGGGGTGCCGGCCATGGCAGCCACCCCACGTGCCAGCACCGAGCCACCCCAAAGCACGGTGAAGCAACCAGCCCCACATGGGGTACTCACCCTGTACCAGCATCCCCAGTGAGGTCCCTAAATCAGCGCCCCCTCTGAGCACCCCAAAAACCTCCCCGCACCCCCGGGCAGGCGGGCTTTTGCAGAAGTAGGAAATGATGCTCGGTGCTTCCTGCAAGCAGCCACAAACTGCTTAACCCCATCGGGCCCTGTGCCCCAGGGGACCAACCCTCAGCCCGTGCTGCTTTAAGGCAAAACCTTCATTTTTTTAATCCAGTTTGGAGCAAAAACGCTGAAGCAAAACTTTTGGGGGGTGGTGGGAGAGGGGCAGGGAATGCCTGGTTACCATCAGCAGCTGCAGCCTCCAAAAGACATCAGGAAGAGGATCTTCCAGGAAGTGAGCAACCCCAAAATTCAGCCATATGGCCCCAAAATTCAGCCAGGTGGAACCCCCCCCACCACCACCTCAGCAAAGCCCATATCCCAGATTTCCAGGGAGAGGGTCTGCCTGGCCCCCACCCCCAGATGCTGCTCACAGCCCTGGGAACGTGGTGGCCGTAACCAGGCACCCGACTGGCCCTGGCATGTTTGCAGGAGGGCAAGAATCCAGCTCGTTACTGTGCAATTAGAGGCACGAGGAGGAGAGCTCCTGGGTGCTAAGGAAACCATGGCGTGGTCCCTGGGGTGCTGCACTCAGCTGGAGGGGTGCTGCAGTGATTAGGGAGTGCTGCTGCCCTGGGAACACCAGGGTTGGGCAGCATGCTCTGGGGAAGCCCTCTAACCCATCCCAAAGCTCCAGCTCAGCAAATCCTGCTGCTTAAATACCACTGTCAGTGGGAATCTGGGGGTTATTTTCCAGTGCCACCCAAGATGAAGGTCCTCAGACATCATCCTCACACAGGGAGCAGCTCGCTCCCAGCCCTGCCTGCACCCCTGGGGCTTCACAGGCAGGGAGCAGACCCCAAAGCACCCCTCAGGGTTTTGCAAACCTCCCAGGGAGTTTGCAGGAAGGTTCTTTTTCCCCTGTGTGCTGGCCAGGCAACTTCTCTTTCTGCACCTGGAGATGCTCCACAGCTTCTCCTGCCTCCGGGGGGGGGGTTGCCATGAGGGAAGATGGGGTTGCCCATGGGATGCCTCAGGCTCTGTGGCTTCTTGGTGCAGCTAAAGAGCAACTTAGGCTTTAGCCCCTCTCTGAGGTGGGATGTTTCCAGCCCCCAGCCTGCATCCTGCCCTGGAGAAGCAGCACCCTCCCCTCCTTGAGCTTTGCATCGCCCCAGAGAGATGAGGAGCCCCAAACATCAGGCCCTGGGTGGTGGGTCCTGTTGTTTTGGGGCAAAGAGGGTTAAAACGCTGGCTACGTGTTTTTGGCAGGCTGGTGCCTGGATCTCGCCTAACCCACACGCCACTGCCCATCACCCCGCTGCTGGGCAGCAGCCCCCGGGCTGCACCGCCCACAGCAGCCGCGGGCTCTGCTTCCAACCCCCCTATCGCTTCCCCAGAAGGTCCCTCCTCCGACGGCCGCGGTGGTGAAGAGAGAAAGACCTTGGATTGTTTCCCCCCATCCCAGCGAGTTGCTTGGCTGTTACAGCAGCATAGAGAAGCCTGAGAAATGCTGCGGCTGCGGGCTCAGGAGCCACAATGCAAAGGCAAACAATCCCAACCCTGTGTCTCTGTGTGTGTGTGTGTGTGTGTGTGTGTCTGTGTGTCCCTCTGTGTGTCCCTGTGTCTGTTCTGCTTCTTTTCAATCTTGCTCCATGAAAACCAGGGGTTTACAACAGGGTACTGGGGGAAAGAGCTAAAAAGAAACATAAAATCCTTGCCTAGAAACTGCCTTGCACCCTCAAACTCTGCCCTGCCTGGGGAGGGTTGGAAGTGCTCAGGCAAGGGAGGGGGTGCTCAGGGCAGTGATGAGTTGCTGCCAGGTCCCTGCCTGCGGTTCCTGATCTCTGATGCCCTTTTTGGGCAGCTTCATCCTCCACCACAGCCACTCTGTGCCTGCCCTCACCGTGCTGCAACCCCCCCGTGGGACAGGGAGGTGCAGGGCTGAGACCGCCCAACTCGTTGCACCTGTGAGGCAGAGGAACAGCCACGCAGCTGAGGCTGATGTGAAGCAGCACGTGGCCCCATCGCTGCTCCTGGGGTTTATCAGTGGTGACAGCAGAGGAGACGCTGCATCTCCCACCCCAGGGCTCGTGTGGTGACAGGGACACGGCAGGGACACACAGACACACGGCAGCGCTGCTGTCACTCTGCCTGTGCTGCCTCATCAACCCTGGGCAGAGTAGGTGGGTTGAGGGAGGGGGGGCCTTAACCCCCCCCCAGCTCCATCCCTGTGACGTGAAGGTGACATCCCTGAGTGATGGGGGAATAACCTCCTGGTGCCCCAAAATAAAACATCCATCCCTTGCCTGGGAGGGGGAGGGCTGTAACCCCCCTGCATCCCCAGGGACATGGAGAGGGGGGTTTAACCCCCTCCTGGGCAAGGGATGGACACCACCAGCTCCAAACCCAAACTCAGGTCTGGGGAGCAGCTCATCTCCCAGTGGTGCCCAGCACCCACATCCCCGCAGGGACCTGTGCCCCAGCACCTCCAGAGGACAGACCCACTCTGCCCACAGCCAGACACCTCCAGCCACGGGTTTTTGGGCTAAAACTCTCTGACCCTGAGTCCTCATGCAGCCCAGGACCCTGCAGGGGTGCGCTGCCCACACATTTTTCTGCTTGGGCATCAAAAAAGATGCTGGGGCCGATGTCTGGTGCTGGTGCCTTGCAGGGGAGGGATGGGGAGGGGTTTTCTTTGGAAGCGTGGGTCTCCTGCAGCCTCCCCACGTTCCCCTGCCTCACCTCGGCTCCGAGCCCCTAAGCAGGAGCAGCACAGTGCTGCCCTCCCCAGCATCTCTTCTTGGGGGTAGGGTTGGAGGAGGTCAGAACGGCTGAACCTTGGCAAGGGGTGTCTGCACCCCGGGAGCAGGAATCCAGGGTTAGGATCCCTTTTTGGAGCCCAGAGCCCCGCTCCAGGGAGCGAAGGGGGCAGAGGAGTGGAAACGCTCTCTTAGCTTGTGCTGTTTCCCAGTAAAACAAGGGCGGAGCGGCGCAGCGAGGAAGAGCCCGACAAACCCTCCCCGTCCTCTCAGCGCACACACGCCTCTCACTACCCCATCGCTCTGAAGCCCACACGGCCCCTTCTCTGCATGGAGGGGCCACGTTCTCCACCCTCCCCCCAGCCCCTCAGCACTAGCACATCCTCCCCGGAGAGGCAGCATCTCTCCATCACTCGCACCGGAGCCTCAGGGCAGCACAGGGAGCTGCTCCCACAGCCACTTTCCTGCCTCTTCCCCAGCACGGGAACCCTCATGTTCCCAAGCAGGTCTTGTTTATGGGGGGACAGCGCTGTCCCTGTGTCCCCAGGGCCTGTCCCAGAAAGCCGCAGGCTGCCGGAACGAACCCCAACATCCGTGAGGGGTGAACCGGGGGCCGTAATGCCAAGGGCGGCCTTAATCCCCGTCTGGAGAGAGCGGCCACCGCGGCAGGCCCGGTGGCACAGAGATCCCTTCTTAGCAGAGGACACGGGGAGGCGGCGGGGGATTCGGGAGGGCGGCTGGCCCCAAGAACCCGCCAGCAACAACACGGGGTGGGGGGAACCGGCGCTGGGCTGGGTGAAGCATCCACCGACCGCTACGTTGTCCGGGGAATCCCTAAAACCCCCATGGGTGCTGCGGAGCAAGGGAGAGCCGAGACACCCGGCTGGCACCCGCCGCTGCCCTTTAAATAAAACAAGGAACCGCAGCTGAAGGCGGCCGCTGTAACCGCCTCGGGGGCGGCAGCGGCTCGGTCCCGCATCCCCGGTGCGAGCCCCGGGCCTGGCTCCGCGCCGCCCGGCCCGGGGAGCCTCCCGGAGCACACCCGGGGGGGAACGTTCGGCCCCGGCCTGGGGGGGAACCGCCGCAATAACAAAGTTACGGCGAGTTTTCCCGGGGCCGCGGAGAGGCGGCGGCGCGGGCAGGGCGCGGGCGGGCGAGAAGCGGCGGCGTGTCCCGCACCCTCCCGCAGCGCCTCGGGGATACGGGGAGCGCGGCGAAGGGCGGGGGGTCCCCCCATCCCCACCCAATCCCCACCCTCCCTCCGCCCCGGGGATCCCAGCCGCCTCCCAGCCCTGCCGGAGCCGGGCTCAGCGGAGCCGGATGCGGCCCTGGGGACGGTCCCCGCCCCGCGCATCCAGCTGCGCATCCAGCCGTTGCCCCGGGGCCGCCCCATCCCGTCCCCTCCCGCCGCAACGCCCGGCCCCAGCCCCGGGGGCACATCTGGCCCGGGAGCGGCACCGCTGGAGCGGGAGCGGCACCGCTGGAGCGGGACGCCCCCCGCTCCCCCATCCCCGCACGCAACGGCTGCCCACCTGCAGGGAGAGCCCGGCCGGCCCCCCCGAGCCCGGCGCTGGGCAGCCCCAGCCCGGTCCGATCCCGTCCCGGCCCCGTTCGCCGCCGCCTCCCGGCCCGGCCCCGCCGGACAATAGCGCGCGCCGCCGGCAGCGGGGGCGGGGCCCAGGCGCTCATTAGCATCCGCGCCGCTGCCCGCCAATCCGCGGGCACCGCTGGGCGGGGAGCGGGAGGTCATTAGCATAGAGCCAGCCCCCAACTGTATTTGCATAACCCGCGCCAGGAGACCAATCAGAGCCGGGGAGGATGGAGCTCATTGGCATAATTTATGCAGCGCTGGCGCCCTCTGGTGGGGTGGGGTGGGACGGCGGGCGGAGGCATCGCCGGGGAGCAGGGGATGGGGAAGGGGATGGGAATGGGGATGGGCATCCGCATCCCCCCTCCGAAGAGGGACCGGGCGGGGTGGGATAGGGGTAGGAATGGGGATGGGGTATCCCCCCACCAGGGAAGGACCGGGCAGGGGGAGGGATGGGGGTGGGAATGGGGATGGGGCACCCTCTCTCCGGGGAGGGGCCGGGTGGGATGGGATGGGAATGGGGCATTCCCCCTCCGGGGAGGGACCGGGCAGGGGGAGGGATGGGGGTGGGAATGGGGATGGGGCACCTTCTCTCCGGGGAGGGACCTGACGCGGGGTGGGATGGGTTTAGGGTGCGGATGGGGCATCCCCCCCGCCCCCCGGGGATGGGGCTGTTCTGCCCAGCCGGGATGCTCCATAGGCATCTCTGCCCCTCGCCCCCCGCCCAGCCCCAAGAAGCCCCCACGAGCCTTTTTCTAACCTGACGGATTTATTGTAAAATTAAAAGCACAAGCTCTGTGTGTATAAATACAACGACGCTGACAGCAATTTACAAGGCCTCCGGTTGCTCGCTCTGCACCTCCACGCCGTGGCCTGTGCCACCCACCTGGGCACAGGGGCGACCACCCCAAAAACCCTCCGCCACGGCCCCCCCTTGCTCTGCATGTGGCACTCAAATGACAGTGGGGACACCCAGACCTCTGCCATCCTCTTGCCCCACTCCCAGCCTGGCCGAGGGGGAGAGGGTGTCCCTGTAGGACAGCCCCCCACCCCGGAGAGGACTCTTAAGGGATGTGCACTGATCTCTGCCCGTTCTCAGCCTGAGAGGCTGCGGTGGGCGAGGGGACATTTGGGGACGAGACAGAGGTGTCTGTACATGCAGGGTGGCACAGCGGGCGAGGGCTCTGCGTGGTGGGATGCTGCTGTCACACCTCAGCACTGCCTCTCCTCCCCATTTGGGTGCTCCCCGTCCCAAGCCACGCTCTCAAAACCCAGCCAGGTTCCTACAGGGCGATGTTGAATTCTGTGACCAAGAAATCAATGTAGTCCTTTTCCTTCAGCTTAAAGGCTTCAGCGATGATACGGGCGGCTTCCCGGTGCTCTTTGCCCTGCAGCCCCGTGCCGTTCACCTCCAAAATGACGTGACCCACCTTCAGCTTCCCGCAGTTGTGCGCCGAGCCCCCGCGCTGCAGGAGAGAGGTGGTCAGCTCCTGCTCCCACCACCCGCCTGGGGATGAGCCAGGAGGCTCCAGGGAAGCAGGAACTTCTTCCCTTCCATCATGTTAACCCTGACTGGGTGAATGCTGGGTTAGGAGGAACATGATGGGAGTAAAATATTCCCCAGTTTGGAAAGGGGATGAATTTGGCTTCCCTCCTGCTTGCTCCTGGAGCGCAGCACCAGCTGGGATGGCCAAGAATAACCCAGGCGCAGTCAGCTCTGCCTTTCTTTTGCTGTAAATAACTTGAATTTTGCCCCAAGTAACCAGCAGAAGGAAGGGTGTGGGGAGACAGCTCCTGAGGGCTCAGCTCTGCATCCCTCATCCCCCCTCCCCCGATCCTCTGAGCAGATATCTGCAGACCCCAGCCAAGCTTCTGGGGCTGCCCAGAACCCCTCTGAAATGTCTGCAGCAAATCCTTGGCTCCTGGGATGTGCTTTATGGACTGGAATCATCCACAGGACACAAACACAATCCTGGACAAAGCCCCCCCTCCCCAGCAGAACCATGCTTCCAATGCCTGCAGAGAGCCAGGGCTACCAAGGGAAATCACACCTCCAAACCCTGCCCCAGGGCATGGCTGCAGGGCTTTCCTGATGTCCTGGGAAGTTGGGGAAGGATGTGCAAGGAGCTCTTCCCGTTCTCCCTGCCCTACCTGGATGGTGACGATGCGGGGCAGCGGCTGCCGCGTGTTTGCTCCTCCCTCGATGGCGATCCCCAGGGTGGGCGCGCTCTTGGACACTCGGATCAGGCAGGACGTGGGCTCCAGGAGCCCCGGCTGCGGGGAGAGACAGCAGCGCTGCCCAGGGAGGCCGAGCTCGGCGTCCCTGCTGCAGTCCCTCAGCCAGGGGCTCCTCAGCAGCTTCACCCCACGGCAGGTTTCCACGCACAGCCACGCTGCCTGTGGTTATTCTCTGACTCCTGACATCCAAGATCCCAACCGTACGCAGGTCTGGAAGGGCTTGGAGAGCAGTGGAGCAGCTCTCTGCCTGCCCATGCCCCTCAACCTCACCACCACGAGGAACCCTCTGATTTGCTCCTGGCACCCGTGTCAGCCAATTTCTGGGTGACAGGTGACTTTGCTCATGGGACACTGTGCCCTTGGATGTCCCCTCAGAGCCAGGAACTCTGACACATCCCAAATAACTGCTTGCTGGAGCTGGGAGGGGCTGTGTTTCCCCAGGGGGGCAATCTCAACCTGGCTCCCCTCCCCACAGCTCACCTCCCCCCTGAGCTGACTCAGGATAAATCCCCATCAGAGGGGCTGCTGCCTGCAGGCAGGAGGAGCAGGACGGCACCAGGCAGCAGCACTGCCCCACAGCAGCCACTGGGTGCCCACCTCCCACAATCGGCAGCACCCTGAGGCCCCTGGGCACCCAGCCTCACCGGCTTGGAGACCCCCTCTGCTGCCCCCTCGCTCCTCGCAGCCGCCTTGAGGCTTCGGCTTTTCCCAGGGACCGGCTGCCGGCTCTTGTCCTTGCCGCTCATCTCCACCTCCCCGATGTCCACCCCGCTGTCCTCGCTGAGGGTCTGCCCGCTGTCCGACAGCTGGGAGAGCGTGGAGGCTGGGGAGAGACGAGGGCTGTTAGAGGTCGGGCAGCGCAGCTCTGTGGCCAGCCGAGCACCTGCATGGCCCCGGGCTGGAGGGAGAACATCTCACCCACTCCCAGGGCTGGGCAGGGTCCCTGGGGTTTGGAGTTGGACTTCAGAGCGGGGTTTCCAAGAAGACCCCTCCTGAAGAGCAGGGCACAGGGAGCATCAAGGAACAGGCGGCTTCAAACCCAGGTCCAGGAGCTGATCCAACTCCCAAACTGGGCTGGGAGGAGGGTGATCTCAGGGGTCCTGCTGGAGCCCAGTTTGAGCCAGCTCATGCTCAACACCGGGGTCTGGGAGATGGAGACAGACCCGAGCAGACGGGAGATGCCAGGCAGGAGCTTGCTCCCGCCGAGGATGAAGACCCGAGACTCTGCCTCTGGAAGTGAGCACCAGGAACAACGTAGGACAGACAGCACCTTAGAGAGGGCAGAAGGTCCCAGAGATGGGGTCACACTGCTGACCTCCCAGGGCAGCACCCACCCCTCAGCACCCCAGAACTGATGGCAGCAGGGGGATGGTGCCAAGGGATGGCAACAGCATCCCTCACACTGGGCACACAGAGCCCGGACACCGCTGGGAGCTCACAGGGGCTGGGGACACTGTGGGCACCGCCAGACCACCCTCTGGGGCACCCCCAGTGCTCTGGGGCACCCTTCCCACCCCCACCAGACCATCTGCCCAGGGACCAGCGGAGCCCAACATGCTCTTCCCTCACCTCCACTTCATTTAATCCAGGATATGCCCGGGATAAGTCTGACTCCCAAACTCCACATGGTCACACTTAGAGTTCCCCTCCCCCCCTAAAATACAGAGTTAATGGAAAAATCCCAGAACTGCTTTTCTTTCCCTTTTCAAACCCTGCTGGAAGCAGATTTGAGGAACTAACGCAGCAAAGCCCCCGCCAGATGCAATCAGCAGCCTCACAGAGCTGCTCCTGAAGGAAAGGTCAGCCTGAATTGTACCAGGGACCTGGGGAGGCTTTGAGGAGCGTTGGGAATGCTGATGGGGAGCGGGCTTTGTCTGGGGGATTAACCTCGCTGCTGCTGCTACCACCACAGAGGGATTTACATCTTTCCCCCACGTAAATCAAACTGCTTTTCTGTGCTGAAAATTCAGCTCAGGGAAAAATTAAAAGGAAAAAAGCAAAGGAACACATGGCTACCCAAGGCTGCTGCACTGATCCAGGCTCTGTGGCTTTCATCCCACCCTGTACTGCCCTGAATTTGGACTGAACTTGCATGGTTTGCCCCTGCAGCCGCTCCCCAGCTGGCACTGCCAGCCCACATCCATCCCTCCAGCAACCCAGTCTGCTGCTCAGGCAGGGTCCTGCAGGTCTCCCTCTTGAACCCCCCGTATCCTGCCCTGGAGATGCGTCTCTTCTCCTCTTTCTCTCTTGAGGAACACCCCAAAGAGGGTTTTTTTTCCACCCCAATGGCTGGTAACAGGTCACCCACCTCTGGCCTGGGGCAAGGGCCTCACTTCATTGACGTCGGGCTCGCTGTTGGGTTGGTGCACCTCCACCATGATGAAATGCTGGTTGGCCACAGCCTGCGGGCTGCCCTTGTCCGGTGGAAGGGGTGCTGGGTGGGCCGGGGGAGGAGGAGGAGATGGGGAAGGGGGGCTTTGAAGCCCACCGGCTGTGGGGCCGTCTGGGGTTGGGCTCTTCAACCTCGTGGGGGACTGAACCCTGGGGAAGGGACCGATGGGGTGTTGGCTGACCAAGGAGAGCTGGGCATCCATCTGCCTCCTGGAGCTGTGCAGGGCTGGGGAAATGGTAGCGTAGATAGCGCCTGGGGCTGACTCCTCAGTGGACGTGGTAGCGGTGGATGTCATGCTGACCGTGTCCTTCTCGGGGTGGGTAGGAGGGGGCGTGGGGTTTCGGGGAGCCACAAAGAAGAGACCTGACTGAGAGGACTCAGAAGAGGGGCGTTTGGGTTTGTCTTTCCCTGGGTTCCTGTGCTGGGCAGAAGAGGGGTCCAGCATGTGAAGGGCTGAAGGAGGAGGTGGAGGCTTGAAGTTGGGTGGTTCATCTGGGAAGGAGGAGAGGTCATCCTGCCAGACCAAGAACAGAAGGCTTTAGGACACCATGCTCAGTGAGAACCTGCCCAGGCCCACGGTCACCTTCTCACAGCAGCCCTGGCAAAACGAGCTCATTTTCAGAGAAACCTCAGAAACCTTTCTGACCTCACTGGCAGTAAGAATCCTACTCACAAGTGAGGACGAGCAGAAGACGGGCAAACTACCCGACTATTGCCCTGGTTTGCACAGATACTACTCCTCTTACTCAACCAGAATCCTTCTTCCTAACTGGTCAGATTAACTGGCTTCAGCAGTAACATCCATGGGTGAGTGATGCAGCAGAATGCTGAGGCAAGAGTCGGTGGCACCAGCCCACCTCCAGCTCCCATCCCAAGCGCATCTGCCCAGCGCAGTGTCTTACCAGGGAGATGTCTGGCAGGGTGTTGATGCTGCTTTGGTGGCCGTCTCCACCTCCCTCCAGTTCTGATGTGTTCTAACAGGGCAAAAGGAGGAAGAAAAAAACCCACCCAGGTCACAAGCAGCAAAGGAGCAACCTCTGCTGGGGAGCATGCAGAGTGATGCATGGCATTGCCCAAACCCCCACGCAAGGCCCATCGTTCCCCCAAAGGTTTTGGGTTCCTGGGAGGTTCCCTAGAGATGAGGAAAGCGACTCAGCTGGGAAACTGACTCCCCAAAGCCAGAAGCGTGCTCACAGCATGCTGTGACCTGGTCCTGCCAGGGCAATGTCCTCTGTGGCACAGGAGCACTCGCCTCTCTGCTTCAATCCCAGCGCCTCGTGCTTAATTTAGAGGGGGGGAGGAACCAGCTCTGAGAGCCCCAGGTTCAACACCCGCATCTTTCCTGGGAAAAGCAGTTTAGAAACTCCAAAAAAGGTTTCAAACTGCCCTCCCTGGCCAAGCAGAGCAGTCAGCCCCGGGTGCCGCTGAAGGCCACTGCCTTCTCTTTGTATGGCTGCAGCTCGGAGCACATCACAGCCCCAGAAATCACCAAGGGCTTTAGGAACCTGCCAGCCACCTGCAGAGGGGCAGCTCTCCATCAGGAGATGACACTGGAGAGGGCTGAGCAGAGCAAAGAGGCACCCTGGCTAAGTAACAGCAGGGAGGGCAGAGCTGGGGGTGCGCAGAGGGTGCTGGATGTGCCTGGCCTGAACTCCACTGCTCCCAAGGCTCTGCTGCTGGCTCTGCCCCATGTCCTCTCCTCCAGAGATGCTCTGCACATCCCCAGCTCCACCTGGTTCCCCTGCAAGGCCCTCTAAGAGCAAGCCCAGACTCAGCACCCCTTTTCCATGGGAAATCCTGACCCGGAGAGGTGGCTGGTGCTGCTCAGAAAGGGTGCACTGCGTTTCTGTCATGTCCAGGGGGATGTTTGTGTTTGTGCTGGAGTGGGCAGGGTACAGCCTGTGTTTAACTGTGCGTTATTTATCGCAGGGTAAACAACCCCTGAGTTGAAGTGCTGGTGCATCTGCGTTTTCCCCATCAGCTGGAGGCTGTTGCTGTGCCTGGAAGATGTTAGCATCCCAAAATAGACACGGGAAGGCAATTAAGAGCATTAGAGAAGCAGCAAAAACATTAATGGGAAGTGCTTTTATCTCTGTGGCTTCAGAAGGAGCCCAGGAGAATGAGAGCTGAGAGAAATGGCTTGTGCAGAAAGCGACAGGGTGAGCAGCGGTTTGGGGAACCACTCCTTCCTCCAGCCAGGGCTGGGCTCATCACCATCCATCAGTCCAAGGTAGAGGCAGGTGGCTTTTGAAAGAGAAGCATCCCCTAGCCCTCCTTTGGGTTCCTGATGGTGTAGCAAGCCATGGCCAAGGCAGATCTGGCTGGAACATGTGGCAGAGCCACAGAGATCAGGCTTCAGCCAGGTCTGTCCGAGGCCAGAGGAGAGGAGGGCAGGGCTCTCCCAGCAGTGACCTGCCTTCTCATGGGTTAAACAATGACAAACTGCTCTGGGCTGTGTGTGCATCAGCGACAGGACTTCAGATGGGGCTGAAGTGCTGATGAGTTGAAGAAGCTCCAGGGCCAGCATGGGCGAGGAGCAGCTGGACAAAACCCACTGAACGGCACCAGCGGCTCGGCGCAGAGCTCCCTCCCCTCGCCCTGGCTTCCTCTGATGAGCAGAGAGCTGCCCAAGCCTTCCCCTCGCCCCAGCACCGCTCCCAATGGATGCTGCCCAGAGCTGGTACTCTGGCCAAGTGGCACAAGGAAAGGAGCCAAGGAGGAGCCAAGGTGGAGGCGGGGGCAGTTGGGGGGGGATCACTCAAGGGGATCTCAGTTGTGTCCCTAAGTCTCCCCTCCCAGCCCAGCCTCTGCCAGCCTCTGAGAGCTCACCAAGCAGCTGGCAAGTGCATGAGGACCAGAGCCCTGTGAGGTGCCTGGGAGCAGCCTGGCATCACATAGTTACATCATTACCCAAAAGAGTCTGCCCGATGCCCCTTGGGAATCTGCCAGCACCCAGACTCCCCCAGTCCTGCTGCCCGTGCCCATCACCATGACATCAAGCCCACCCCAGAGCGCATCATGTGCCATGGCTCAGCCCAGGCCTCGTAGCCAGGACCCATCTGCACTAAGACTTGAATCCTCCTGACAAACAGGGGGTGGGCACTGCACCCCATGCCCTCCCTGCCAGCCCAATCCTGCTGCCCACCTGCCCTGGGTGCCCAGGGATGCCCAGGCTGCTCATCATCTTCAGGGCACTTGTTTCTGCTGCAGTGTGCAAGCAGGGGATCTGCCTTTCCCCAGGCTTAGGGCTTTGGGGGGAAAAGCAATTAAATAGAGATTGCTCTGGGCTCCAAAACGCAATGGCTTTTAAGCTGAGCACATTTGCTTTCAGGAATTGGCTATTTTAAGACTCTGCTTTCCTGGATTTCCCTTGAAAGCCCCATGGAAGCCACGTGCCACTGCTCTGAAAAATGAGTTCTTACTGAGGAGGCTGCTCCCTCCTGCTGACTCCCTGCTCCTCCAGCCCCTCTATTCTCCCAATAACTTAGTGAAACCAGAGGCCAGGTGAGGCCCTTCCACCCAGCCCCTCCAGCTGGGCAACATCTGTTCTTCCTCTTTCACATGGAGCCCAGGGCAGGAGCCACGGGGCTGGTCCCATCTTTGAGACAGGCAGCCAGCTTCCACTCGTGGGTTAAGTGATGGAGAAACTGCCACCTCCCTGGGGAACACAGCCCAGCCTTTAATTAACCCCGCAGCTCCAAACGAGTCCCTTGCTTTCCAGTGGCTTCTAACAAGAGCTGTACAGAACTACTCAGCCTGACTCTGCAGGGTGTCAATTTTGGGACAGCCTGAGAAGAAGCAGAGCTTTCCTCCTCTCCCCCATCCCAGAACGCATCCACAGGGCTGGAGGAGCCACGGGGGCCCCCACCCTGGCCCCAGCACAGGCCTTTCCAACCCTGGGGGCTCTGAGAGCAACACAGTGATGCCCATGCCATGGCTTCACTCTGTCTCTATCCTCACTGCCTGACAGGGATGGTGCCAAGCATATGGGGACCATCCATGAGGGGTGCCTGTGCTTGTTTTGGAGGGGTCAGAGGACAGCTGGCAGCTCTCTAATGGTGGGTGCACATGAGGAAGGTGTCCCCCATTTCTCTACTCTCGTTCTGCTCTCCCTCTGAGGACACAGAGCTCATCTCCCAGCTGTCCAGGAGGCCATGGGCTCTTGTGCTTGAGATTGGCTTTCCAGAGAGGAACTGCCCAGTGCCATCGTCTCCTTACTCCCTGTGAAAGGGAGAGCAAAGGCAGACAGTGACTGGCAGTTCAGCTGGGTCACCGCTCCAGGGTCAGTCCAGCAGGTTCAGGGAGCTGGGAGCAAGTCAGCACCCGTGGGATCAGGCCCTGGGAGGAGAAGGCCCCTTTGGATAGCAGCATCTTTGCTAGGAGGAGGCAGGGATGGAACCAGCAGGGATTTCAATTCCTTAATCCTAACAAGGAGGAACAAGGAGGGCTGGGGCAGGAGGACAAGGGAATGCCAGACTGCCTCTCTTGTAAGCAGTTAGCAACTCACACTGCTCTGATCAGGCAAGTTGCCTCTGATTATTGCATTCTATAATTAATGTCTGCTTTTCAGGGCTCATGTTGAGATCCAAGAGTTACAAGAGGTGATGGTGGCGCTCAGATGGGCAGACACACGTCATCCATGGGTGCCCCATCGAACACAACTTTGTCTCATCTCTGAGCATCCTTCCAGCACCTCGTGACAGAATCACTTTTCCCATGGCAGGTCCTGATGGGCCTCACACTGTTTATTTTTGGCATTAGTTCACCCACTGATCTGTAGAGAGCTGAAGGGGCAGGGAGCCTGGGCTGGTGTCCCCATCTTTGGTCACTAGTGTCCCTGTCTTTGGTCATGTAGCTGAAGAAACATGTTCCATGGTTCAGGGTGCCTGTGATAAACTCAATCCAGGGAACACCACAGCTCTTCTCGTCCAGGTAGGTGTCATTCCCAGAGGGCTGCTGCTTTTAGGCCAGGTTGACAGCTACTGGAGTTCCTCTCTCCCACAGCATGGAGCTATCAGCTCTCTCTCATACTGTGTGTACTCAACCCACTGACCCCAGCAATCTCCTCCCACAGACAGAGGAGAGAACGTGCTCCATCCACACCAGGGAGCACGAGCCTGAAGCTCTTCTCAGCCTCCTCCCAAGCAAGAGCTCTGTTAGGCTGAGGGATTTCTGAGGCTCTCCCCATATCCAGGTGTGGCTTCTCTAAAAGCTGTGTGAAGACTTCTCCAATGCTGAACATGCACAATGTGAGTACACTGACCCTTCCTGCTCTGGAGCAGATTTTTCCAGACTCAAGGCCTGTCCAGAAAATTCTCACCCATCCCTGAGGATGTGAGACAGGATGCAACCAGCCTATTGGTATTTAGCCAGGGTGCCCACAGAGCAAGACAGCTCAGCAGCAGGTAGAGCAGGCAGGAAGGGCAGTGTGGGGGGTCTGTCAGGGATCTGTACTGCTTCACTGCAGGCAGGATGCTGGTACTGGGTTGGGTTCAAGGCTGAGCCTTGGCAGCACTGAGGCTCGTGGCTGTGCTGGGGATCAGGACTCTGCAGCAGCTCGTTGGAGCCATTGAAGGAAAAGGCAGAGATGGGTGAAACGAGGCGGCTGTTCACGTGGCAGAGGCGCATGCTGGCCCCCCGGACAGCCTGTACCCCCCCCAGCCTCCCACCCGACGCACATTCACACGCACTCTCAACCCGTCTACTATGGCAACCGCAGCACTCGAGTCCCCGTCTGGCTGGCAGCCCCTACCTCCATCAGGTCTATTAGCCACAAGAGCCGCTCCTGGGGACATGAGATGGGGGGAGCAGGGGGGAAGCAGGTTAAAACAAGCATAAAAGGGAAAACATGATGTCAGGGAGGATGCAGAACAAACAAGCAGATCCTGACACTACCAGCCCTCCTCCCCCCAGACCCTCCCTGCAGAATCAGTGCCCAGCCCTGCCCCACGCCGAAGGTGCTGGATGGAATGAGCCCCCTCCGTGAGAAGAGCTGGGGAAGGCAACAGCAGCAGGGCCCCAAGGCAGAGCAGGGGGGCAAAGCAGTTTGGGAGCTCTGCCCTTCTCCTCAATCTGCTGCTAGCTGAGATAAGCAGCATCCACCACGAGCTGGTGCTCTCTGCCCAGCAGTTGTTTTAAGCAAGTGGTGGTGGCGTTCCCAGCACCTGAGCAGAGCTCAGGGGGATGCATGCTCTCACACCCAGGGGAAGAGGTGCCACACCACCGGGAAGCACCTGGCAGTGCCACCAAGGGACAGGTGTTCTCCAAGGAAGCTCTTAAAACAGCGGTGCCCGCTCTTTACTCCATGCTGGGACAGCATCTGGGTGTCACTCCCCAACCTCAGGCCTTGTGCACCGGTGGGGCTGGGCCATGGCTTGCCCATCATGCTAGACAGCCACGCTTGGCACGTGGTGTCACAGAGCAGGAGGGAGAGTAGGGTGCACCCAAAGCGAGTGGCACAGCCCCAGGCACAGGGACAGCATGAGAAAGGGGATGTCCCACTCGGCACACAAGTCCATGACACTGCAGGAAGATTTTCCCAGCAAGCCCTCAGAGAGCAAAACTCACTTTGGTTATCCCAACCCAGAAAGGATCTCGGCCTAATCCACCCTGGGCAGAGCAGATGGCTTTCCCATGGGTGAAGTCAGCGGGACAAAAGCACAACGCTGATGCTCTCAAACTCCCCGAGGCCTCAAGGGAGGCTGGGCCAAACCCCACAGGCAGGCACAGCCCCCCATTTACCCCCCTCCCCCAAACCCTGGCTGTGTTGTCTGGGCTCTCTGCAGCACAATCCCACTCTCCCCAGGCTGGGGGTTGGTTTTCTTGCCATCAAAGTAGCAGAAAGCCCATTGTCCCCTGTTCTTTTCACAAAGGTTTTAATTTCCAAGGTTGTTAATGCTTTTACCATGAAAAGTGTTTTACGGCCAGGAAATTAATTTGAGGGCTGTGTGCCTGCACACTCTGAGGTGATTACGATAACTTAATTAGACGGTGCGTGCAGTGAAGGCCTGGCAGAGAGATGTGTGGGAGCACTGCTGCTTAATGCTGGAGAGCAGGCAGGGGCTGGGACAGGACACAGCTGGGCTGGCCATTGCTGTCCCTGCTGGGATGGGGAGGGGGCAGGCAGTGCCTTTAAGGAGGGGATTTCAACAGTGGCAGGCATGGTGTGGCAGCGGGACATCCTTGAGAGGGAGGGAGGCAGACTTCCCCCCTTGCTGGGGACAAAGTGACAGCAGCAGACCCAGCTGTCACATGGAGGACGGAAGCATCCCAGCCTCAGGGACACCCAGACACCAAGTGTGTGTCATGGCATCACCTCACTGCATTGATAATTCATGCTACTGCACCCAGCCCTCAAGGCACAAAGGGGGAAACACTAAAAAGGCTTTGGGAGAATCCATGGGGGAAGGAAGCAGAACAGGGCCTCCCAAGGGGGGAGATGCCTTTATAGCATTCCCAGGAAGTGAGACTGCTGTAGGGCTGCCAGAAGCAAGCCCTGAAAGAAGGAGGAACAGCCAGGAGGGACTCACCCGGGCTGAGCTGACGGTGGTGGCAGTGAAGTGGCTGCTGGAGGAAGAGACGGTGTCGCTGTAGGACATCATAGAGTAGGAGTCGGTGGCGGCGGCGGGCCCTGAGGGCTGACGTGCCTTCATGGACTCGATCTCTCTCTTCAGCACCAGGTTGTCAAAGCGGTCGAGGTCTTGCGGGGAGATCACCCCCCGCACCTCTGAAAGCAGTGAGAACTGGGCCAGGCAGACAGACAACCAGAGAGAGGTTGGAGCACAACTGTATTCCTGGGTGGGTGAAGACCCATCCTCCCACGCTGCTCTACAGTGGTAACACCATGTACTGGCAGGTAACACACAAGGAGGTTTGGTCCTAGACTTTACCAGAAGCTTCTCTGCCCCCAAACCACAGCCTGTATCACTTGTAACATCCTACATCTGAATTCTGCTCCCATCCCCTCACCTGTGACCCCGAGCAGATAACCCTGGGGGCACTGAGCCATGCTGTGACAACGCCTCTGCTCAGCCCATCATGGACATGAAACTGTCCCTGACCTTGATGTGGGCCTCACCTTAGCGTGTGTGTTGAGCAGCTCGAAGAGTGCCATGACCAGAGCATCCACAGAGATGTTGCCTTCCTTGTACTCATCCAGGTAGTACCCCATGGTCGCTCGCTCCTGTTCGTTCAGCAGGTGCCGTGCCTGTTCCTCCAGCATGACTCGGGTCTGGTTCACCATGCTGCTCAGTGTCACCTGGGAGCCAGCCAGGCCCCGGTAAAAAACAGGCTGCAGAAGACAGGAGATGGGCTTTGGCTTGGGATGCCAAGGAATCTGCTGCTGAAAGGTGGGCAGCTCTGCTGAGGCAGCCAGGCAGCACAGGCAGGACCCAGACCTGTCTCCTTGCTCCGGGCTCTGCCCACCAGCCCAAGCTGCCCACGTTCCAGAGCACTGCTCTCACCCAACTACCTGTGGCCAAGCTGGGGAACAGGACTGGAAGGGGGATGCCAAAAATGGCAGGAGGCAAGGTACCCCCAGGGATTCACCAGCACAGCCACTCACTCGGTGTCACCACTTGTTCCTGCCACGAGTTTATGCAGCACAGTGACTAAACAAACCAGCTTCCCAGCTCTGATGGGCAAGCACAGATGCTGTCCATGCTCAGCTACGGATTCAGTAGCAGGGTATATTCCTTCCCAGCAGAGCTGGAGGAGCTGGAGGCACTGGGGCCATGAGAAGCAAGCTTCCCACCTGGTGCAAAAGGCACGCTTGCCCCTGCTGCAACCTCAGAGCAGACCCTAGTGAAGAAAGAGCCACTGGCAACCAAAGGAGTCCCTGGGAGAGACATGTCTGGCCACAGCTGAAAGGCTTTTTCCTTCAAGAGGCATTTCTCAGAGGAGGTCCTCACGGTTCCCCTCCCTGGCACAGTCAGCATGGGGATACAGAGCCAGACAAAGACCCTGGCTATCCCGGAGACACTGAGCAGCGTGGAGGCTGGGAGCCCGCGCTGGCAGCAGACAGTGTGAAGGTGTTATCAGCCAGAGCCACCTGTGAAACCTTGCTGCCTCATTTATCTTTAAAAGAAATGTGCTTTACAGAAAGGATTTTGGAGAAGACACACTGGCATGGAGCTGAAGTCACAGCACTGGGCAAGTCCCTGTCACCACACAGCTCTGCTGACAGCTGGAATGCTGGAGAGGGCTTGGCTCAGCTCCGCTTTGGGGTGGGAGAGGTCCCAGGAGCTGTCAGGGCCCAGAAACCCACCATGAGAAAGTGATCACAGTCACCTCTGCAGGGTGGAAGGGGTCCAGTTGTTGCCCAGTAACACAAAGGCTAGGAGGCACCAGAGCTGACCCACAGGAGACATACTTACTGTGTCACTGTCTGTAGAAATGCAGCTGGCAACACGAGGTGGGCAGAAGGGCCCGAGCCAGTTCAGACCCACCACTCCTCACAAAACCAACACCCCTTTTATGACCAGGAGCACAAAAGCCCTCCCTCCCATGGAGAACAAGAGACAGGAACCAGGAAGGGCTGGCATCTCTTACCCTGGCTGTAGCCGCCGCAGCATGGTCGCCCACTGCCCTACAAGGAGGAAGGGGACCAGTTAGCACCAAGCACCACGTGCCCATCCCTCACCCATCACCATACTCTGCTCTCCATGCCTGAAAGTGGAAAGCTTCCAGCCTGAGAGAACAGGGAAGGGGTGGCAGGATGTTGTCCAGCCCTGATCCACCTTACAGGCCAGAGATGCCATCTCCCTGGGGGTGCTCTGGGGGTGCAGCCCCACATTGGGTGTAGCAAGCACATACCCTGCTGAGTTGACGAGGGTCTCTCCGATCTGGGAGCTTGCTATCCATCTGGTCTCATCCACGGTGGTGCGGGCGTGGGGCAGCCTCCCGATGTCCTTCACGGTCATGATGAGGTGGCGAGAAGACTTGAGCAGCTTCACGGCCTCATCGTGGGGGATGCTGAGGAAGCTCCTGCCATTCACCTCCAGGATCTGGTCTCCTACCTGTGGAGTCAGGACAGGGTGAGCCTGGAAGGCCCTGGGGAACTTTCCTGTTAGGAATGTGCTGCTTTCTCCCAGCCAGGGAGGAGCTACTCAGTCTGACCCACCACCAAACCAGGGACAGAGCAATTAGAGGGATGGAGATAAATGAGGGCAAGGGGACAAGTGCTGATGCTTGGAAACCACGTGCTCAGGCTTAGTGAGTGACAGCCAGTAAAGGATCAGTCTGTGAGGGATCCTAAATCAGACCAATCTGTGTAGTGTCCTCTCTTCACTAGATCTACAGACCCACTTGGTTAAAATAGCCCCCAAAGAGTATCAAGACCCCCAGCCCCAATGCCTCAGGCTGATCTGGGAGACTGGGCCCCATCTCTGGAAGCTCTGAAGCTCTGCATCTCCTCATGCAGCAGGGAGGGTTCAACCTGAGTCTCCAACTCCCTGCAAACTGCAGATCCAAGACAGCTGGATTTCATCTCTCCTGCTGTTTCCTCCACAGCTGCTCCCAAGAGCTTTTGCTTTGGGGCCTGGGCTTTTACTATAACCAGCAGCTTCCCTGCCAGCCTGGCTGTGCTCACGACCCAGCACTCGTCCTCCAGCATTTTCCCCTTCATCCCAGGGCATCCTTCTCTCTGTTTTGAGGGCATTTGGTGCCACTCCTCCACTCCCATGTCACAATTCACCCTGGTTCTGATAAGCTGCCTCTCTGGACTCTTTCAGACCTTCCCTTGACCACAGGCTTCTGCTCAGCTCTGTCAAACCTCCCCTATTCTCTGCAACACCAGCAGAACGAGACACTCCTCTGAGTAATTCACCTCCACCTCAGAGGAGGAGAAAAGAGGGAGCGGGAAGAATTCCTGAGGCTCAGAAAGTAACAGGGAGAGTTAAAATGATCCTTTCAGCCCAGTCAGTCTGCTGCTGGGTCAAGGGAGCCTCAGAGGACTGGGATTAATACTCCCAGGTCTTAAAATCATTTACTCCCAAGAGAAGCCCCAGTTAAGCACTGCTGTGGTGATGCAGTAGGCTGTGACTCTGCTGCCAAGCAAGTCTCCACTGGTGCTACCCTGAACTTTGTTGGGTGCAACAGTGGGCAACGGGACTACTACTGTTGGCTCAACAGCAAAGAACCCCCTGTTACCTGGAACTGTGTTCCGAGAGGAGACTTAATGCAATTAAGGAGGAAGGATAAGAGGAATTATACCCTGGGAGGAGACTGCTGCATTTTCATTAGTATTACATTTTGGTTTGATTTGAAATGAGTCTTAGAAGAAAATTCCAGGTGCCTTTTGGAGGGGCTCTGCCCCATGGTACCCAGCACTCTGGTCCCACTGCAAACCCCAGCCAGGATAATGCAGGAGCCTGGAGAAGCTCTCAGACCCACAGCCTGTGCTGAGGCTGTGGAGCACTGGGGACCCCCCTTCCTGCTGGTGAAGACTGTCAAAGTGTTAGCTGATCAACACAAGGCTGTTTCCAAGAGGGAGGGTCTGGCTCTTCCCACCTAGCACCCCTCCTTTCCCCTGCCTCACACTAGGGACCCGTCCCGGTTACGGAGGCGACAGACTCGACTGCCTCTCGCAGGGCTGGGTGTCTGCTGGGACAGCTCTCTCACCTGACTCTGCATGGCTACAGCATCAGGCAGCTGCTGTGGGCTGGAAGGAAGCCCCAGGGCTGTCCTGGACTGGTGGGTGGCCATGGTGACAGCGGAGAGGCAGGGCCATGCCAAGTCATATACGGAGACCTTTGTGCTCCTCTGGCCTTACAAAGATAGAGGCAGAGGGAGAGATGGCACAGGATGTCCCTGAGAATCACAGGATTGTAGGGGTCAGAAGGGACCTCCAGAGCCCATGGGGTCCAACCCCCTGCCAAAGCAGGGTCCCTAGGACAGGTCACATAGGTCAGTGTCCAGACAGGGCTAGAATAACTCCAGAGGAGACTCCACAACCCCTGGGCAGCCTGCCCCAGGGCTCTGTCACCTTTGCTGTGAAGAAGTTCTTCCACAGATTGGTGTGGTGCTCCAACTTGAGGCTATCACCCCTTGTCCTGTCCCCACAGACACTGAGAAGAGACTGGCCATTTCCCCCAGTGTTCCACCCTTCAGATATTGATAACCATTGATCAGATCCCCTCTCAGTCTCCTTCTCTCAAGGCTGAACTGCCCCAGAAGCAATAGAGATGCAAAGGAACAGAAGAACCTGAAGGTTACTGAACATCGGAAGGTGGGGAGGAAATCCTGATGCCTGCAGTGAGCCCCAGAGGGAGTCTGGATCTACCAGCAACACTCTGCTTGGGTTAGTTCCAACTAGAGGTGTCAGAAGGAGCTTGCAAAGGTGGTCTGAAGGACCAGGCAGAACTTTGCCACTGGCCAAGATGTGACCCATGCCTCTTGAATGACCAGAGAGGACTCAGGCGACAGACTGTAACCCCCAACTCATGGACCACTTTGCCCAGGGTGCAGCTGTGAGAATGATCAAGTAAGCTGAGATCAAAGACACGTGATGGGAAACAGTGGTGAGAAACATGTGAAAAATAGCTCTAAAACTAGTCCTGGCAATGTCTGAGTGAATGTGTGACCTTGCTGTGAGTCTGTTCCCTGGTCACAGCTCTGCCTGCCCAGCAAGGAGACGTGGAGAGAAAAGTTCTAGACATGGGAAACAAAAATGATTAACAGCAGATGAAGGTGCCTGTGAAAGGACAGATCGAAGAGATTAGGCCTGTTAAATTTAGAGATGAGATAATGTGTGGGGAGCTCGATGGAGCTATAGAAAGTAATGCTGGCAATAATGAGAAGCCAGAGAAGGGCTCCTGGGTACCCTTCCCTCTGAGGAAAGGACAGAGGATGCTCAGTGAGGCTGGAAGGACACTCTGAGTGGTGCTGATAGGAGAAAAGGACTTGGTGCATGAGCCACATGGAACCATAGACTTGTTTAGGTTGGACTGGAAAAGACCTTTAAGATCAAGTCCAGATGCAACTTGGATGCAGCAGAGCTTGGTTCTGCGTTCAGCTCAGTCCAGCGACCTCATTCTTCTGGGACAGTCCTTCCTCTGCGACACAAGGGCTGTGGTGGCACAGAGGTCCCTCCCAATGCCACTGTCAAAGGCCCCTGAGTTTTGCCCTCACACGGGCCAGCCGATGCCCTCTGCTCGCTGTCTTCATAACCACTGTTAACAGGGCAGCTGCTCAGCTAATAGGGCAGCAGAGGTGGTGTAGGTGAGGGAGAAACCCACAGTCCTACAGCCAGCCAAGAAGGACACCAAGGTCTTCATGCTGCAAGCTGCAAGGGAAGGGGAGCACATCCCAGCTGCATCGTGACAGCCCTGGGCTCAGCACAGGTCAGGTCCTGTAGTCATCTTGTGCTTTGGCTCCAATATGATGCTCAAAGCAGCAGGACCTGCAAAGGGAGCTGCCTGCTCTTGGCCACCCTTCTCCTCCTCTGGCCTTCCCCACACAAGGATGGGACACAGCACTGGGCACAGGTTGGGCCTGGCAGGTCCTGACCAGGGGACGCTGGCCCTTCGCACCGGCTGTCTGGAGGGGAGAGTGCAGAGTGGGGCTGTCCCAGGGCGGGATACTCACACCTACCCCAGCAGACAGCAGGGCACAGATCAGTTGCCAAAATCACATGCCAGGGATGTGAAACCTCTGTGGTTTGAAGGGAAGAGCTTGGAGCCAATCTCACCTCCATGAGCCAGCTGCAGAAAGAGAGCCAGAGGCAGCTGGCTCCACCTGAGCTCATCCAAGGAGACCAAGAACCAGGAAGGGCAGGAGGGAGCCTGAGGGAAGGCACAAGTGACCACATCCCCCACCATGAGACTCTGCAAATATCTCAGGCTCCCTTCAAGCTCCCTCAGCTTTAAACCAACGTTAACAGGGAGAGAAAACTCCACCAGTGCCTAACTGCCAGGGGAAACTCCTGTCCAGGTGTAATGAGCATCAACACTCAGATCTTTCCAACCCACTGGGCAAGCCCCTGGAACAGACTGTGCTGCTGCAATAAGAAGCAGGGGGCTCTCTGCAGCACCCAAACTATGAAACCCCAAATTCAATTAGATAGTTGTATTGCAGTTATGAATCTTTAATAGTTTTCCATAGCAGGGATTAAACTTTCATGATTTTTTTTTTGTTCAAGACCATTATACTGATTTAATAACCCTTCTTTAGCTTCTCCTTTCAGGGATGGATCATAAGGAACCTGGCTGTATCAGGGAGACCAGAGGGGTCCTGGACAAGCTACTTCATCTCTCTGTGTCCATCCTTCACCACTGCCCCAACATTTATACCAAGCCCTTCACAGCTCTCTGGTCTCCTGTGTGCTGTTAGCACAGCACCCAGCACAAGAGCAGCTCAGTCTGGTGCTGCTGGGAGAGAAGACCCAGCCACAAAATACTGAAGTATGTTTTAGTACCTCATGCTGGGGGGAGAAGATGACCTTGTCAAAGTAACTGTTGGTTACAGTTAAGGGCAGATAAGAGACTTGTTGGGCAGCCCAAATGCCTGCAGATAAGCCTATCTTGATGATAGGCTCCTATTAGAGCTGGAAAGGGGGGTTTTGCTAATTAACATAGATAATTAGTTTTTTTAACCAAGTCAAGGTCTGCTGGGAAGGTACCAAAGGACTGCAGAGGTGCAGAAGAGCCATCTATTAAAACAAAACACGGATCCTGGCAAATTATTTGCTGTATGCCCAGCTCCAAATGCCACAGGAGGAAATAATGGGAATAATGGGATGCAAAATAGTTATAATAATATAACACAGAAAAAGCATTGCCCTGGATATTTCCAGAACAAGCTTTCAGCTGTGCTCAGGTGATGGTGGGTGGACACAACAGGACCTGCTGAGTGCCTGAACTCTTTTGGAAACGGGATTATTCTTATTTCCTAGGGAAAAATGTACCCTGAAATGCAGGGGCTGAACCCAATGTGTGACAAGAAGCAGCGCTCAGAAATAATGCACCTCGGTGCTGGGCTTGGCTCCTTCCCTTGCTGGAGACAGAGAAACCAGGGGAAGGGAGGTGCAGTCAAGAGGAGCTTAATGGGTTTAAGACAAGGGTTCTGAGCACCTGAAGTCTCTTAAAAAATAATCAAAATTGGCTCGGGGAGAAATTCAGTCACACAGAGAGAAAAAAAGAAGTGAGAGATTTTAAACATGAGTTGATGTTAAATGACACCAAATTGAGCTGGGAATAACAGGGCTAATAGGATGCCAAATGGTTTGGCACAAGCCCTGGTCTTATTTAATGCTGCTAATGTGCTCAGAGAGGGGTTGAATTACGCTCGTGGACACCGCTGAAGTAGAAGGAGCCTCTCTCCAGCACAAATAATTACTGCAAGCAGGCCTCAGGAAATTAAAAATATGGGCAGGAAACAGTAAGAATCGATTTGGAAATGGCCAAATTAGGACTCACAGCAAAATAAGGAGGTACTCCGCTTCCCCAGGAGGGAAACAGGTCGGGGCAGATGATCCCAGGCTGCCCAGAGAGGGGGTGGATGCCCCATCCCTGGGGGTGTTCAAGGCCAGGTTGGATGGGGCCCTGGGCAACCTTGTGTAGCTCCAGGCCTGAGGTTGGTGGCCCTGCCAGTGGCAGGGGGTTGGAGCTCTGTGATCCTTGGGGTCCCTTCCAACCCAGACCATTCTATGATTCTATGATCCCCAGCCAAGAAGGCCGATGCAGCCTGCTGGAGGGATCAGGGCGATCTGGAAGCAAGGCCAGGGAATGGCGGGTGCCAAGAGCTGACTGGAAACATGTTCTTTTCTCCAGACACCCTGTGGTACAAACATGGGGAACAAAAGCAGGTCCAGAGCGAGATGAAAGGGTACAAGGAGCTGAGCTTGTCTCCCGGGGGAGCCGGTGGTTTCAGCACTGTGCCAGGAGGTTTCTGGTGGCTGCCCAGTTTAAGTAACACCTGTCCCTATAGAGGTGACATCGTTGGAAGGGCCACTCTGTGCTGCCTCTGGAGGGAAGGTTACATCTGGCATATCACAACCCCACACGTCCTCATCCAATTCCTCCCTTCTCACCTTATTCATAGAATCCCAGACTGGTCTGGGTTGGAAGGGACCCCAAGGATCACACAGCTCCAACCCCCCTGCCACAGGCAGGGACACCAACCTCCAGGCCTGGAGCTACACAAGGTTGCCCAGGGCCCCATCCAACCTGGCCTTGAACACCCCCAGGGATGGGGCACCCACCCCCTCTCTGGGCAGCCTGTTCCAGCCCCTCACCACTCTCTCTGCGAAAAACTTCCCCCTAATATCTAACTTAAACCTTCCTTCCTTTAGTTTTAATCCATCCCCCTTGTCCTGCCATCATCTACCCTTTGAACAAGTTGATTCCCCTCCTGTTTGTATGCTCCCCAGGCTCTGAGGCAGCCACACAGGGGTTTTATTTAAGTCTTCTCTCTCTCTCTTTATCCTTGTTTATGTGCAGACCTCAAAAATACAAGGCAGGTTTCAAGAGGCAGCTTGATGACTGCCATGATGATGTAAAGCCATTCACCTCCTCTTATTCACAGTCTCTCTCTCTCCTCTTGGACGTCAGTGTACGTGGATGGTGGTAGCCTCATTTTTCCCCAGCCTTTGCGCAGGGAACTCAATATTGAGTTGTTTGTTCACAGAAATCCACCTGAAATCTGCTATTTCTGATGGAAAAGGTCAAGGAGAGGAAAAGAAAATGTCTTTCAAAAAAAAAATAAAATACCCTGACAAAATAAACCATCAGAAAAACAAAATGAACATGGGAGAAACAGGGATGAGCAGAGGCACAAACACCAGCAGAACGAGCTCGGCATCGCTGCCAACGTCACAAAGGAGGCAGGAAGGGCAGAAGCTGAAAGCAAACAAGACTGGCTCAGGTTCCTCCTTTGCAGTCCTCTGCTAACCTGCACTTTTTCAGCCCCAGAACTTCCACTGAGGCAGCGGTTTTTAAAACATGCCCAAAGAACACGTCGCCAGACATTTCGTGAATGAATAAACATGAAGAAGACCAAGGCCAAGAGTATGAATATTTAACTGCTGATGGACTGCAGTGATCCAGCCTGCTTTCTGCTGCCCTTGCAGAGCGCTCTGATGAGCGGTGGTACCCAAACCAGCATCAGCAGGGCTGGATCTGCATCAGTAGGCAAGGGCAGAGCTATGGATACCATCTATCTGGATTTCTGCAAGGCCTTTGACATGGTCCCCTACAACATCCTTCTCTCTAAGTTGGAGAGATATGGATTTAATAGGCGGACTGTGCAGAGGATAAGGAATTGGCTGGATGATTGCATCCAGAGGGTGGCGGGCAATGGCTTGTTGTCCAGGTGGATGAAGGTGACAAGCGGTGTTCCTCAAGGGTCTGTTGAGTGCACCTTCAGAAAGTTTGCTGATGACACCAAGCTGAGTGGTGAGATTAATGTGCCAAAGGGACAGGATGCCATCCAGAGGAACCTGGACAGACTGGAGAAGTAGGCCCAGGTGAACCTCATGAGGTTCAACAAAGCCAAGTGCAGGGTCCTGCACCTGGGTCAGGACAATCCCTGTTATCCCTACAGGTCAGGAGATGATGTGCTGGAAAGCAGCCCTGAGGAAAAAGGCCTGGGGGGGCTCATGGAGAAGGTGAACACGAGCTACCAATGTGCATTTGCAGCCCAGAAGGCCAACCCCATCCTGGGCTGCATCCCAAGGAGTGTGGACAGCAGATGAGAGAGGGGATTCTGCCCCTCTGCTCTGGGGAGACCCCCCTGCAGTGCTGTGCCCAGCTCTGGAGCCCTGAGCACAAGAAGGACATGGACCTGTTGGAGCATGTCCAGAGGAGGCCACAGAAATGACCCAAGGGCTGGAGCAGCTCTGCTGAAAAGCTGTGTCCAGAGCTGTGACGCTCCCATCTCCACCGAGAGCCCTGCTCGGCTGCGGGCAGAGGGAGAGGAACCGCAGCAGTTAGGTGCTGGCGTGGCCCTGCAGCCACAGTGTGTGAAGTTATACACCCCCTCCTCTCCCCCCCGCCCCCAGCCCACCCTGGGCTCTCTCTTACCTTCAAGCCCGTGCTCTCTGCTTCGGAGCCTTTATCCACGCCGGTGATGTAGATGCCCAGGGAATATTCAGCCCCTCCTCGGATCATGAGGCCCAGGGATTTCCCTTCATTCAGGACCAGATTCACCTGCAGCGGGGGGAGGAACAGTCATTTCAGCAGCTCGACCCTTCTGACAACGGCCATGTCACCCCTGCTTGCCACCAGCTCTCCCACCAGTTCCCAGCAAACACCCCGGGCTTCTGTGGGTGCCTCCAGACTGCTGCAGCCCCAGACAGAGCTCTGAGCCAGTGATATCCCTGCTGCAGCTGGAGGAAAGCCATGCAGAGTTGGGGCACAGCAGGTCTAGCTGCTTCCGTGGCTCCCTAAGCTTGTCTGTCTCCCTATAGCTAAACAGACAGCTCAGAGGTATGTGTGCTGCAGGGTGGGCAATGCCGTGGCCACCTCCAGAGAGCAGCATGGTTAACCACAGGCACAACAGGGGCAGACAGACCCATTTTTCCAAGGGGGCATTTTCCAGTGGAGCACAGAACACATGGAACATGTGTGATTTGGGTTTGGTTTGCCTTGTCCTGGTTTACAATAATTGAGAGGCTTGAGTGGAGCAAGAGGGCAGATCATGTTGAGAAGGTGTGGAGGTCTGGCTCTTGGAAAGGCAAACCTGGAAGATGAGAGGAATATGGAATGACACCCAGGACCCAGAAGTAAAGCACCAGCACGGAAGGAGGTTAATGCCTCAAGTGAAGCAAATAATGTTTAATGGGTCTGGGCCCCAGGAAAGGAGTCAGAGCTTAGGCAAGGGCTGAGACCACCCTGAGAGCTGGGGTCTAGGGAAGGCAAGGGACTGCCAGAGCTCTGCTGGATACAGCCCTTCTCCTATACCACAGGAACCAGGCCTCCAGCATTAGGAGCTAAACACACAGGCTGAAAGAGCAAGCTGCAGGTTTCACTCCAGTTTATGGTGAGCCCCTCAGGGTGCAGGTGGAGCTGCTGTTAAGCCTTCAGCTGAAGGCCAGGCTGCTCGGGTCCGCTGCACCTCCCCTGGCACTGGGTGCCACAGGCCATGGAGTGACAAAGCAGTGCCAAAGGGACCCTTCTGTTCCTGCTCCACAATCCCCAACCTGGGGAGGACAAGCAAAGGGAGAGGCAGGGTACACATCTGTCTGGAACACGCATGGCTGTGTCCTCGGCCGGGTAGGGCAGCTCCTGCAGGGCAGGGGGATGCGGTGGGCATCATGAGAAGGGGAGGACACCAGCTCTGGGGGAGCGGGGGGGCTCAGCTATGTGAGAGGGGCAGCACACACAACTTGGGAGGATCAGAGCCATAAAGCAGAGGAAGGGCTGATCTGTGGCAGCATTCTCCACTCTCCTTTTCCAGGCGCCTCGCTGGGATAGATCGTTGGCTGAGAGAGATCCCCAGGACATAGTGGACATGGGCACAGTGGCACCAATCAGCACCAACTGCCAATTTCCCCCATGCCCTGTGCAGACATGTGGCTACACACCAACTACCCACAGCCATCCCACCTGGGAGAAAGACCCCGGCACAGCCCAGGCTGGTCCTCAGCAGCCCCAGCCCCCCCTCTGCACAGGACTCCCCGCCTGTCCAAGACATAGAAAGCACTCAGGACTCCTCTGCATGGCCATATGCCTTATTACTTCTAATTAATAATGCTAGGACAGATTCCCCATCCATCCTACCCAGCACATACTGCAACAGATGTCGGTAATACTCTCTGCAAACCTCCGACGGGCTCAAGTACCGCACAGCACCTGGACAGCTGTTTTCCCCACCAAAAGCTGGCCACGGGGCTGATGTCGCAGGGTACGTTAGAGCTACCAGCCAGCTTCCCATCTGCCTTCCTCCAGCCTCTCCTCCTCCTCAGAGGGCTCGATGATGGATGAAGGTTCAGGTGAGAATTTCGAGTCAATGAGCAAGCCCGCGTTCGGCTCCCTCGAGGAGTCTCGGGTTGAAAGGCTTTTGTTCGCTCACTGCACAGCATTTTCTAAATGAATAACTCGGGGGTTGGTGGGGGTTGTTTTTTGCTTTTGTCCCAAGTTTTTAAGTCAAACCCAGAGAAAAGCAGGCAGCAGGAATACAAACAAATGAGAAAAGCTGAAAGGCGTTTCACACTGATAGGAAGGGGCTGTTTGCGAATGGCTTTTATATTTAAAACTCTTCAGCAGCTTATATATTTACCTGCATAGAAATGTAATTTCCAGCTTGGAGTTGCTAATTAACCTGCCTTTCTGAAGCACACAGCATCATGCAGGGAATTCAGCCCAGCCTTACAGAGCCTGGTATTGAAAACCCATTTTCTGCCGTGGTGGTGGAGCAGCAGCAAGACAGAAACCAGCAGCAGGATGTGAATCTACCCAAGGACTACACACCACAGAATTATTTACTTCAAGAAACGGATGCCAAAACAGCTCCTACTTTTCTATACTGGAATTTCTGGCAACTGCATCCATTCCTCATCAGTTGCATGTGCTTTATAGACCCGTGAGGTGAGGCTGGGGGGATCTCACGAATGCTCTGTGAATGTGACAGGTCCTCTGCTCCGTGGAACACAAGATCCATAAGGTGTTAACCATCTCTATCAGCATCCTTGTCCAGAGCTGCACATGTCCCTTGGGTCAGTCCCTCCCCTGCTTTAAAGTGCACAAAGCAAACAATTTTTGGATTGCAGTGTGATCAAGGAGCCATGAAGAGACCTTGGGGCTGGAGAGGAGAGCTGGGCATTGTACCCGCCCAACGGAGCAGCTGCCTGTCACACCAAGGGCAGGTTCATTTATTCTGTACATGAAAACATTTCTCCAGCCATAAAACAATTACTGGAGAGAACGTTTCACTGAGAGGTTTTTTTAATAAACCTGTTTCTGGAAGGATACTCCCCCTCTAACACAGCTCCTTCGCCCTACCTCAGCTGCACCTCTCCAAAATTCCCCAACATTGGGAAAAGCGCAGGTGGCAGAAAGGCAGCAAAGCATCTGCAGTCTCAGACCCAGCTGGCAGCACCCCCTCCCTCCCCAGGAGTCCCCAAAAACCAAACATATGTGCCAGCACTTCACTGCAGTTCACAACAGGAGGAGCACTCCTTATGGAGGCATTTCTGTTTCCCTTTAACGCTGTCCCGAATGGCTGGTAAGCTGAGAAGCTGCTCTCCCCACCCTGGTACCATCAGATGGAGTAAGAGATACTCCCTCTCCCTATAAACCCAGAGAGATGCTTTGTTTACACACATCCCAGGCAAACCAAGTCCCTTCAAGAAGCAGAAAACCATGGATGCAGCCTAGAGGAATAAAGGTCTGACAGACCACCCTCCTTCCCCCCATCCCAAACCCAAGCTGTGTGAATAAAACCCTAAGTACTATTTAAAAATATGTTGCTGCTGGCAATCCCAGAGAGTTGGGTTGTTGAGGGCTTAACTGCATTTCTTAATCAACTAATACCTCTGCCTCTCCAAATAAAGCCTGCAGCAATTGCAACGGAAGCTCAGGCTGCTGGGAAGAGCGTGGCAGCAGCAGGGGCCAGAGGAAATAACCACAATAAGCATTTGGCTTCTTGACAAACCGGGGATTTAGGGAACAGCTGAGAAATAAAGTGAGCGGTCCCAGGCAGGGGGCTTGGTTTGATCAGGTTGGGATGCCGGGAGGGAGGCAGGAAAGATGAGAAGGGAGAAGGCATTCAAAAGCCAAACCAAGAGAGAAGCTTGTCGTCAGGATGAAGCAAAGGCTGAGTTGCTAAGAACTCAGGGATATGAGTTCTGCATGCTATTTCCTGAGGGTCTCCAAGGGTCCCCTTGTTTCCAACAAGAAGGCACATGCTGTGGTGACATTAGATGGGTGATGCTCGCTGCCCCAAGCACTGCACTCTCCCACCCACCACCAGCCCAACCAAGGGCACCTCTCCCACGTCCCAGCCCCAGCTGTGGGCTCCCACTGAACCTGTGGGGTGACCATGAAGTGCAGGCCAAGCTGTGCTGTCCAAGGAAGGAGCTAAACACATCCACTGTGACCAGGCTGGTTTTTCCAGTGGTTCCCATCACCATGACTTGGCTCTGACATGATGGAAGGCACTGGTCCCAGGCCCTGCCGGGTCTCCAACACACCATACCCATACCAAACCCTTCTGCCTGGGCTTTTCCACCCAGGTCAGCAGGTTTGTACGTGGGGTTAACCCTGCTGTGCAAGTCTGGACTCAGAAGGCAGCGTTTTGGTTACATTTCCACCTTACATTTCCTCCTGCCTCAACTCTCCCCTGTTCTGCTGCCAGGCTGAAGCTCAGAGAAGCTGTAACATACCTCAGGGGCTGATAAATAGCGGACAGAGCTGGGAGCCATCCAAGCAGCTAAATGCAGAGCTGTCCTAGCACCATCCTAAAACAGAGGTAGCAAAGATAGGCAGCTCTTCTGTGGGGGGAACCGAGCACAGGGGAATCCCCCACCTTGCTGAGAGTGGCCAGGTACTCCCAGGCTGACGGCACCACATATGCTGCACAGTCCTCACCACTGTCCCAGTGCCATACCAGGACTGTGCCCAGCCCCCAGCTACTCCCCTGGGTACAACACAAGCATTTGGAAGATCAGGGTCACTATTTTAATTTCAATTTCAACACTGAAACATCTGCTGCCTCCTGTTAGGGAAAGCAAAGGCAGAAATGCCGTCATCGGCAAGGCATTTGCTCGGAGTTGATTCTTCCAGGGGATTTCTTTCCTCCAGGTTGATGAAATTACCTGTTGACAGATTCAATTTTACCATTAGAAGAGCTCTCTCAGACAAGAGCTGCTCTGCATCAGCCCGATACAGCACACGGCTGCCGGAGTGGCTGAGAGGGTTTCACCTGTGCTGACAGCTACTTCCATGCCACTGCTGCTACCATACAACAAACCCAAGGCTTAAGGAGCCTCACAGGGCTCATCCTCCTCCTGCTTCCCAAGGAAGCCCCACTGGCTCACGTCTAGACACCCTCCCATGTCTGAGCCCAGCTCGCAGGAACGCAGAGCCAGCTCACGCCCCATTAACCGAGGCACCAGGAGCAGCAGAGTCACAGCTGGTAGCAGAGCCAGAGCCAGCTGAGCTGCCCCAAATCACCCCCCTCTTCCAGGGCAGGCTTTATGAGGATGTACTGGGGACCAGGCTGTCACAGTGACGATGCCACCACCTCCACTGGTGTTTAGTATCAGTGTAGTACCAACTAGGGCAAACTCCAGCAAGGTCAGAGGAGGCAAACAGCAAGAGATGGGGGGAGCTACGTCGCCTCACGCTGAAAGTGTCATTACAATCTAATAGCAAGAAATCCTTCCTTATCGCTCTTGCATCTCTCACCCTTCATGCTCAAGTAGTCACCATTAGTGCCCCAAACATTCAAGCCATGCAAGGCTATTGCAGATATATTTTTTTAATAATAATTACAGCTGCTTTGGAATGCAGAGCTGCCTGAAGGCAAGGAGACGTTCCCACTCCCTTCCCTACATATATTTTCTTTCTGCTGCAGCAAAAGCTCAAAGGAATAAGCAGCTCCCTTGGCAATAAGCATATCCGAGTGACGATTCAGTTGATGAAGTGGTATTTCTCAGAGAATTAGCAGTGTGACACTCACAGAACACTTTGCACAGTTCATCTCCCCCCCACCCCAGCTCAGCAGCACCTACGAGTTTTTCCTGGCTGATGGTTTCCAAAGTGCTTTTAATGAAATAAGCTGTTGATCCCAGAAGTACATCAGTGACAACTCACAGCACAAGCAGTCCTTGCTGCTGTGAAAAATCTACAGGACTTAAGCCTGGACAGATGATAAAACCCAAACTGCTGCGAAGCACAAGCTGACCACTCAAAGCAGGTCCCATTCTTCCCCCCAAAAGGCTACGAGCTCTGCTGGGATGGCACTGGGGGACTGCCACTGGCTGCTGTGGCTGTCCTGGAGACTGGTGGCTCCAAGAATGCTTCACCAGCGCTTTGCCCTTCGTTTCAGAACTATTACTGACCATCAGCACTGACTACTTCACCTATGGGGAAGATGGGTGTAGGGCTCTGATGAAATGCTGGATCCAGTGATTACAACTACAGGGATGCCCTTACTGCAGGAAACTGATAGCAGTAAATCTTGGGAAGCATGACCATCTCTTCAACCTGCTGCAGACAATGTGGATATGGAAAGGGTAAAGATCTGCAATGACTTACACAGCCCCATGTGCCTATGTGCCAGCACCTCCTTCATCCCTCCATCCCCTTCAGTTCTCACATCCTTTCTTGTGCCTTCTTCTTTGGTAACATCTGCGCTGAATAATCGGCCCAAATCTCAGCATTCACCTCCTGTTCATCCACTGCCTCACCTCTGACCCAAGCTTGGTGCAAGCTGGACTTTGGCCCAGTCCCATTGACTGGACCTGCCTGGCAAGACCAAAGCCAGCAGACAGCCCACCAGTAACTTCCCAAAGCCCCAGGCCGCCTCTTTGCACAGCCAACAGCGAAGGGATCGCAGCATCCACACAAAGCTACGACAGAAAGCCAAGGGCAAGGAGCGTGCCAGCCCTACACCAGCAGCACTGGCTGCTCTCCACACAGAGCCCACGCTCCAGCAGAGCTACCCAAGGCTGTCAGACCAACCCATCCGCTGCCAGCCCCAACCACCCTGGGCTGCACCCCAGGTCCAGCCTGTCTGCTCCACACCTCCACCCGAGTGCCCGCTCCGGGAAGATACACAGCCACACACCAGATCCCTCCTCCACCAGACAGATCAGTTACACTATCACACACGCCAGCAGCAGCGGTTTCCATTTCAAACCTTTTTGATAATGAATGCTTCTGCCTACAGATAAGGAAACTTGTTAAACTATGCTACAAAGCCCATCCTTTCGGGCACACAGATGTGCTGGAGGGAAAGGCAGCCAGACAGGGATATCTCTGTTGCCTGATGTATGTAGGATGCTTCCACCAACCTTGACTTTAACCTTGCAAAAGCTGGAAATACCATCTTAAGTACAGTAGCACTGCAGGCACCCTGAGCTGCAGCACCCATTGCTGGCTGGTTTACATCTCCTCAGCCTTCCACTGTAGGGTTCAAGTCCTGTTTCTGCTGTACTTTCCCAAACAGAGCCTGTTCAAAAGCTTTTGGGTATGTATTCTAGGCCATTCAGATTGATTTGAAACAGGAGAGAGGGAGGGGTGGGGGAAACAACCAACTAATCTCCATCCCAGCCCCTGCAATGTAAAACCACCAGAAATCAAATAGCCCGTGGGGGTACTTGTCAATTCTGGTTGACTGGGCTGAATGAACCAGTAACATGTTGTATTTATTTGCATGGTATTTGTGAACAAAATAAACCCGCTTTCAACAGCTAAATAGGTATATGCACACATACAGCTCTACAGATGAAAACAGAAAGAGAAAAGCAACCCAGAGGCAGGGTGCTTTTGAGTCCTGGGACATGTTTTTATCCCTCTGTGGTGCTCAGGAAGTCAGGACAAAGCAACTCAGCTAATTTGCACCCTGGAGCCTGTGTTCAGGCAAATGACACAGGCAGTGACACCAAATAACCCATCACATCTATCAGGCAGGTCAGGCTCTCTTCAGTGCCAGCCAGGCTTTGGTCATGGCTGGGCTTGCCTTCCACATCAGCAGCAAAACCAGGCATGCCAGGACACAGAAGTGTCTGGGTGGCCGTGGTCATTTAAGAGTTGTAGCATCCAGTAATCTTCTTTCACCAGTCTTAGGGATGGGGTTCAGGAGGGGAGGTTATCCCAACATCCAGCCTGAGCCTTGCTCACTGACCCCAGTGAGCAGGACTGTGAGGAGGAGCTGGGTTTGGAGGCAGGCTGTGAGCAGTGCAAGGAGCAGGGGGAATTAGGGTGCTGTTCTGGGCAATCTCAGGTCCCACCAGTGCTAACAGCTTCCACGGAAAGCGCTTGTGAACCGCTGAGCCAGCAGGCCAGGGAGAAAGATGCATCATGCCAGGGGTCAGCAAAGCTGGAGAGCCATGGACAAGGCCAGGAGAAGGGATCCTGGCAGTGCTGAGAGCTGTGAAGCAGCAGCAGAGCCGGATGCACACTGACCTCTGATGGAAGAAGGCATGTCTGGTGTAGCTAAGGGCCACCTGCAGAGGTGCATGGTGATCCCAGAACTGAAACAGCACACGGCTGATGGCTTCTGTACACACCAGCATGGCACAGAGGGGCAGGATGGGAAGAGTGACTGATGTCACTGCTGACACGCTGCGGAGGAGTGGGGCCAGGGGAGGGTTCACTTCTGCCTGTTCTCACAACGCTGGCCTCTGCAATAGATCTTTGCATACCCATTTCTGTGAGCTTCAAACATTTCCTCAACTGTAGCCAGCTCTTCCTGGGTGAAGAGGGGTCTTTCGCCCACCCCAGGCTCCAAGCACACTCCTTCACTACAAGAAGTCAAAGGGCTGCCTGCCTCTGGGAAGTGGCACCAAGGAATGGAAGAACAAGCTCAGATTTTGGAAGAGGCAGGTGGAATGTGAGGCTTTCCACCACTCCTCACACCTGGGCACAAAGCCTTGAAGCCACCACACCACACGATGGTAGCCCCATGAAGACTGGGCATTTCACCCCAGGCTGGCAAACCTTCCCAGTGCTCCGCAAGCACAGCACTGTGGCACAGAGGCATCACAGCAACAGCACCAGGGCAGCCCAGAACAAGGGTAGCTGCTTCTGCGAGCCCTGGTCCTGCAGCCCAGCTTGGCTAGAATGGTGCCATAGTGGGCAACTTGGAGCTGGAGCCCCCCCACACACCCTGAGAGGGAGCATATCCAACAGAAGCCAAGCCCAGGACAGATACACTTCGAAGCTCAATGCAGTCTTCATTCAACTTGGCTTCATTCCCTCACAAAGCAGATTAAGCTATGGTAATTAAAGCTCTTTTAACTTGCAAGTTTTCCTGTGCACCCCTTGGGAGCCAACCCTGACCAGCTCAGGACCAGCAGCAGCACAGAGGAGGGTGCTTAGGTCTGAGGAGCAGCCCACGCAGCAGCCAAGCTGCTCAGAGGCAGAATCACACCTCCCTGGGGAACAAGGGGAAGGGGCTGTGCGGGGCCACACCGGGCTCAAGCACCAGCCAGGGATGTGCAGAGCTGCGTTTCACCTTGATACACAGCAAGGACTAAAGGACTACGTGCAGAGGAACACTCCTACAGCCCCAGCCAGCCACTGCCTGCTCCATCAAGGTGACATGGAGCAGGAGGGGGTGGGGGACACCAGCAAGCCAGCAGCGGCTGCTCTCCTCTTCTTAAAGTAAAAATAATGGGCCCTTCTCCCTCGTGGCCCACATGAATATTTCATCAGCAAACTGCCTCATCCTGGATTAGATCTTCCCCCCCTCTCTGGCTGAGGTGGGAGGCTGTAGTGTACAGATCCAGCCACAGCCTTTCCAGGAGGAGCTGAGGACGTTCTGGGCATAGAGTCAAAGTGCTGGGGGCAGCCAGAGCGGTCTCAGGGTAGAAATGCTCAAGGCTCTGAGCAGCTCTGTGCCTTTGGGAAGCTCTGCTCACTCATACAACAAGACTTTGATGTCCCACGGAAACCGATGAGGCAATACCATGTCCTGCTTGCGCAGGATGAACAGGTTCCCTATCCATCACCACCGGGAACACAAGCAGAGTCTGTCTCTCCAGCCTCTGCCTCACTGCAAGGGCATCCCAGTGCTGTCCTTCCACATCCATGAGCCTTTGGGTCTGTCCAGGCATGGGAAGCATGAGGGAAAAGAAACACTATGTTCCTGACATCAGATCTGCAGCTTGAAAACATCCTCTGCCAGCTTCACTGCTTATAAAGCCTATTTCAAAGAGGGCAGCTCACAGTTAGAGGACTGGGAGGTGGAAGGGCTGACGTGCCTTCCCTTATCTTCCAGAGGCCAAAGATCCAGGCCCTGCCAGAGCAGCCAGCGCTGGCCACACACCTCCAGCTCCACAGGCACCTTCATGAAAGCCATTCACAGAATCCCAGGACGTCAGGAGTTGGAAGGGACCTCTGGAGATCATCCAGTCCAACCCCTGCCAGAGCAGGATCACCCAGACTAAATCACACAGGAACACATCCAGCAGTGTTTGAATGTCTCCAGAGGAGACTCCACAACCTCTCTGGGCAGCCTGTCCCAGGGCTCTGTCACCCTCACAGTGACAAAGTTTCTCCTTGTTCCCTTCCCTGCTCCCTTTCCACTTGGCAGGGTTCTCACATAGGCATCGCTTAGGCTCTTCCTGGCTCAGCCTGCCTCTCCCCACATGGGAAGGGAAAATCATCCCAGTTATTTTATAGCATTTTTGGAAGAGAAGAAAATATTTTCCTTTTTACTGAGACAAAAGTGCCAATAGACCTGGAGAAAGTCTCATGGGAACACCCACAGAGAGATCTGAAACTCAGGAAGAAGGGCAGTAATGCACCCCAAGATCAAGCTCTTCCAAACAAAACATCTATGTCCACCTCACAAAGCCCACATTGGGAGTGGGATCCTGGCCAAATCAACAACCTGTTGGAGAAAAGCCCTGCAAGCAACTTCTGGGCTGATCACTGTTCCTGACAGAACCCTCATGGCCAGACAAGCCTGCGCCTCGACACAGCCCTGTCTCCTGATCAGCTTCTACTTGTGTCAAACAGGAACAAAGCCAATCCAGCCTGTCCCACAGGAGGCAGAGGGAATGCTACAGAAAAGGAGGAAGCCAGGATCCAGCAAATCCTAGAGACAGGCCACCCCAACAGAGGCTAGAACCACACGAATAAAAAGCATAAAGGGAACGCAAAGGGTTGGCACCTACGTGGTACGAGGCACCCACAGGCAGAGCCCAGGGCTGTGACTGAGCCCCCCTGCTCACCTTCTTCTCATCTCCCTCTTGCAGGAGCTGGAGGTGGCTCCTCTTCTCGCTGTCCTTGCGGAGGGAGCTGTTCTGGTGGTGTGGCAGGCCCGTCGGCGGGGACACGCTCCGGCCCTGCGGGTCCACCCAGGTGTAGATGTGGTTGGTGACATAGCCCCCGGGGATGCGTCCCACCGAATGTACAGACAGGTTCAGCTTCTTGCAGCCTTTGAGTACCTGGAAGACAAGCCAGGGAGAGGAGGGAGTTAATACCTACAGAGAGGGAAGGACAATCTGCCTGAGGACTCTGGGGTGCCATGGCTTTGCTCTTCGTTGGGGTTGAAAGATCTCAAGCTACTTTGCAACCACCAAGGGCATGATGGAGCTCAATAAAAAGTGACAAAGCTGGATTTTTTCATTTCTCTCCTGAACAGCAACAGTGTTATGGGAAGGCTGTGGCTCCCAAAGATAATACACTCTCCCCATCAGCCCAGGAAAGAACAGAGGGAAGCAGAATACGGGAGGTAAGGTGGACAGTGATGTGCCAAGAACCCCCCTGGTGTGGGCTGAACCTGAGACTGACCACCTTCTGCAGCTCTGGAGAGGAGCCGGAGCAGGACGGAGCAGTGCTGGAGGAGAATGGCACTGCTGGTCTCCTCAGCTCTGACCGAGCTCTGCCACTGGAAAGGCTCTTCATGCCTTCAGTAGGCATCAACAACACTTCCAGAAGTTCAGCCTATGGTGGTATGTGATTAACAGCTGCCTCCCCAGCACAAGCAGTCAATTAATGAGTACAGTAATTAATAGACATACACTTAATACACTGAGATGACCTTGAGATTCAGATAAGGCCTTTTGCAATTGCTCCTCCAGCTTCCACTGTGAGAAGCTGATGTGGGCTTCAATTAACATATAGGAGTTGTCCCTGGGGACAGCTGTAAGTGCTGATCCCTTCTGAGCCCTCAGGAGCATCCACGCTCCAGATCTGCTCTCAGAAAGGACATGCTTTGGTTGGGTTTCTCTACCTAACATATGTCCTTCCTTTTGACGAGCTGCTTCTGCAAGGTCTCCTCTACCCACTGAGCAGAGAAGATGCTGAGCAAAGCTCAGTACCAGGAAGAAGGAGTAATACCGTCAGTAACACTGGCCTGGCTGGACCCCAGCTCTGACCTGGCAACACTCCTGTCCCTCCCTGCCAGTGCTAGAGAGAATCCAGCTTGCCAGTTCCCAGTTCAGCACCTCCATCACACAGAGCTATTTGGCTGCAAATTTGTCACATGCTCCCAAGGTCACCACGTGCCTGGAGAGCTTAAATGAGGACTGTGAAACCCAGTCCCATCAGAACAACTGAAGAATGCTTTCATGTCCCAAGCTGGTTGCAAACTCCATCCCCTGGCCCTCAAACACCTCTCGGGCTGCATCTCTTCTCTCCCTGCAAGAGCCCAGCCTGGCTGGCAGACAGGCAGTGGTGCTCAGCTCGCTCCAGCCCTGCCACCATTGTCCCAGAGGACTATTCGAGCCTGCTGCCCACCCTAGGGAGCCATCCCCATGGGCACAAGGGGCCCATCTGCCCTCCAGGCACAGCTCAGCTTCCCAACCTAAAGCCCCTTCAGCTGCTGCCACACAGACACCCTCAGGATGATCTGAACCCCACAGCAATGAGTTGGGGTGGCAGGGAGACTTCTCATCTCCTCTAGAGCTACCAGCACAGGGGGAGGGTAGAGAATGGAAACACATTTCACAGGACTGGTCCAGGCAACGTGCCAAGAAGCCAGGGTTAAACAAAGAACATGGGAGGGTGTGTTGAGTGAGAATCCAGAACAGCAAAATATGGGTGAGTGTGGGAGTGAACAGGAACTTGGAGGAGACTGCTGAACGCCAGCCTGGGAAGAGACAAGTGTTTAGCTTGGTGCTCCTGAGAGACTCGAGTTGAGTGATCGCTGGGGAAGGAGTGGAGCCTCCCTTTAGAGGAAGGTCTTTAAGCAGTAGTGTGTGTAATAAAGCTGATTCTATGTTTACACCCACTGGAGTCCGTGTCTTCCACATGCCACAGGTGAGCCCTATGAGATGGGGTGCAGCCCCCACAGAAACAATCTCACCCAGCGTTCACCGCCACCCCGTTCCCATGAGGGTCTCTTGGGACTGGCGCAGAGATCCCAGTTCCTCCCTTCCTTGGAGCACCCACTCCAACAGGACAGGAATCCGAAGGTAACCCTCTGGGGTTTCTATGCACAGGACAGAGGCCAGGCCCAGGAGAAGTGAGGAAGCACGGGCAGAGCCCCGGCTCCACACCAGAGGGACCACAGGCTGCCCTGAGAACATGGCGGCAGGGGTCGCTGTGCTGGCTGTTCCCGCCCTGCCTCAGCCGAACGCCAGCCCTCGGAGCTGGGCCAGCAGCCGAGCCACTCTCCAGAGGCACCGTTAAACTTCCAGGGATGAAAGGCCGGAGATTTACAAGGGACTTTTTATGTTCCCCTTGACAAGGCCACCAGGAGGTGGGATCTCAGTCAAGAGGGAGATGTTTTATGCATGAAGGTGACAGCAGAGAGCTGGGAGGCCAGGAGAGCGGCTGTCTGGCTCAAGGCAGCCAGCTGGGCCACGGTCCCCCAGCAGCCAGGCCAGGGTTCCCCCTCAGCAGCCTCCCTACAAGATGGGACACAAGCGGAGGGAGTGAAGAGAAGCTGTCCATGCCCATGGAGACACTGCTGGTGTCGGTCTCTGCTAGCAGAGGACTGAGCTGCGGTGGGTAGCTACTACTTTGCTTAGTCCTTCACACATTTACTGGGGCTTCTCAAGGGCTCAGTGGGTGAAGTAGTTTCCTGCCCAGCCCAGGATTTCTCCCCAACACTAATGGGCTGGTGCAGGACTGGAATGGTGTCCCAGCAGGAGCCTTCCCTACACCCATGAGTCCTTCAGGACACAGCTCTGATGGCCTGCAAGCCACCCATGCTGGCAGGTGACCCGTGACACAAGACACTGACTGCACCTTCCGGGTGATCATGAGGAACAGGGAAAAGGACAGCAGCACCCACTTACTGCACAGGCAGAGGGGGACCACCATGCAGCTCAGTGATGGTAAACAGTGACTCAGACCCCAGTTACCAGCCCTTGTGCTAGGTTTAACACTCTCAAAGGGATGGTGCTCACCTCAGGAACACAGGTGAGAAAGAGCAAGAAGGGCAGGGAGAAGCAAGGAGGAAACACCTTGTCCAAGGTGACCCTGCAAACCCGAGAAAGCTGGTGAGAGCTCCTCTCTTGGCATGGTGTCACATCTACTCAGTGATGTGACATCCACTGCCCCTGCATGCAGGTGGGTTCTTAAAAAACCCCAAGAAACCAAAAAACGTCAGACTACACCTTAGCCCCCATCCGCTCCCAGTGCATGGCAGATGGCCCCCGCCATCACACACGGCTTCCTTACAGCTGCCATCCTCTCTGGTTCAACTCCTCATCAGCTTTACAACACATGGCATAACAAAAGGCCAGGACACAAGCAAACCCTTCACCCAGCTACGAGCTGGTGGAAGAGCTATAGGCCACTGTGCATCCCCAAGCCACAGAGAACCCACACCCATGTACACGGATACAGTTCACACAGATGCACAACCCACCACTGCAGGCACCACCAAGACACACACAGACATGGGTAAAGAGCAGAAGCTGTTTAACAGGCTGCAGTAGCACTATGGGCCCATTTAAGAGTGTTAATTAGCTGATTTTTTTCCCCTAGCAGATAGTCTCCCACCACGGAGTCAACACGGCCTTCAGGCAAGTGCTTAGAAGAGCAAACGTTTAAACCTCTGCCTGGAGCGTGCATAAGCAAAGGTCTGAGATTCAGCTAGTGAGGCCCATTTGTAAGCTGAATCTATTTGTAAGCTGAGTCTATTTATAAAGAACAGATTGTTACCTCGGGAGCTTGCATCAGTTTGAAGAGATTACTTATTTTCATTAATTTTAGGATAAGCCCAGGTTTGCACAGCCCAGAAAGTAAATCCTTCTTCAACTGCAAGCACAAACAGCTCAGAGTCTCTATGTTTAACCTCCACTAGAAGCACATCTGCTCCAGTACAGCGACGTACAGCTCCAGTAAGGCAATATCCAGCTCCAGTAAGGCTCCAGTACAGCGACATACAGCTCCAGTAAGGCAATATACAGCTCCAGTCTAAGGAAGAGGGCAAGCACGAGGGTTGGAGGCTGAGGAGCCCAGCCTTGCTCAGCACCAGCCAAGTCCTCCCTCTGGCCACCACAGTCTTGTCAAAAAAATCACAGGACAGTGACCAAAAACCACATCCCCAACCACTAAGGGCTGTTTTGTTCAAACATCCGAGCTTCCTTTGTTCACTGGGCTGCCAGCAGCTATATAACTAAAGCTGACACAGCTATGACAGAAGAGAAGCCGTGTTTTCCCTTGGATAACAGCACCACATGTGCTCCATAACAAAGCACAGGAACAAGATCTGGCAGGGCCTGTAAAACCTTTTGTACCTCCAAGCACCGAACCAGATAACAAAGCACTTGGCACACAGAGCCGTGGAGTGACGAGGCATCAGCTGAGCCAGATGGGAGCAGCTTCCATCATACATCCCAACAGAGACAGAATCACCGTTAGCTGCTTTGGTGAGCTCCAAGTGAGCAGAGCTGCCACCCATTTCCCTGAGTGGGATGAATCACTGTACTTTTCCCTCTATTTTGGTTTTTTTCCCCCCAAGGCTGGTGTATTTGTTGGTCTGGTTTGCAGAGTGTCCCTCCCTGGTACCTGAGGAGATGAAGTCTCTTACCCTCGGGGGAAGAGAGGAAAAGTGGCACAGAGGAGACTGCTGGAGCGGTGGCCTTGTGGGGACATGCTGGGTCAGCAGTCCATTGAATGGGACCATTTCTGCACTGCACAGCCTTTGACTCACCTATTCCCATCCTACCTCCACTCCAACCCCACGCTGCACTGTGGGGCTTCACCCCTGTCCCTATCCAGCTCCCAAAAGCCTGCACATCAGCCCAGGGGATGCCCAGCAAGCTGCCGTGCCAGCAGGACCCACAGCCTCTGCTGCCTTTCTGTTCACCATCCCTGTGCTTTGACAGGGTGCAGCCTTCAGAGCAGGAGCCAAAAAACCTCCAGCTGTTACAGACCCTGCCCCATCTCCTGCCACAGCATCTTCACATTTTTCAGTGCCTCAGTTTCCCCATATTGAAGCTGACAATCTGCTTTCTGGAAAGAACACTGCACCCCCAACAGCAAGTCCCTACCAAGCTGCTTCAGCTGTTTTTTCCACCCAGGCACAGAGGACAGACCCAGGAAGGCTTTCTCACCAAGCCTGAGACACATGAGACACAGGTGTCCTCAGCACCTCCTCCCCATTTCATCCCTTTGGTTCTGCCAAGTCACATTTCCATCAGTCTCTCAGCAGCTTTTGGAGTCTGGAGCAAACAAGGTTGATTTGACATCCCAAAGAAGTTTGCAGGTAATTTTCTCATCCACTGAACAGGATTATCCAGCACCTTTGGAAAGGCAGCAGCACATGATAATGACTCTCCTGCCAACTGTTCCTCAGATCCCTTATGAAGTGCTCTGGGAGAAGCCTCCATCTATGGGATGCTCTAGCCCCAATACCGACTCCTACAAGGAATCCAAGCGACCACCGTTGTGGAGCACTTACCATAAATTTCCTAACACCATCTTAGTCCTGGGAATTTTTATTGCTACAGGACTGGGACAGCGGAGATTTAAGGGGGTATTTATACCTGGCACTAAAGTAAGAGCTGCACTAACGCCAGGCTGGGCTTGGCTAAGCCAGAGGGCAGCAGGGTGCTTCACACAGCACCGCTCCTCTCCAGCTCAGCAGGCAGCTGTAGCTGGGTGTCTGAGTACCCAAGGAAACAGGTTCAGAATGACAATGGAGGTGGAAGGCTTGCCTCTAATAAAAGAGAGTGCTTTGAGTGTAGAGGTGCTGCTAAAATGGAAATCATTAATAGCTGCCCAAGGAGGCAAGAGCAAAAGGTAACGGCTGAGCTGGAGAGGAAGCAGGAGGCTCTGCAAGCCTCTGGGGACACGCCAGTGCTAGGGGACAGTGACAGCTGCATTTCAAACAGGCTACTCCGACAGGATGGAAGGAAGGTTTTCAAGCCAAGGATGCAGCAACAAAGCCATTCATGATGGAGAGGAGGTGGTCAGTGTCAGGGCACTGGAGAAAGCAACGGTCGCTGCTGCTCACCAGAGCCAGCTCCACTCACCACAGCCCTCTCCTCAGCACGAGCAGAGAGCCCTGTTCTGCAGGGACACGGTGTGGAGAGGAGTTCTGGCATCCCCTGGGAGCAGCCAGCAGCTTGGGAAGACTTTGTGCTGGTGGGAGAGAGCCCAGGGAACACCCGGCTGGAGCTCTGTACTGCCAGGACCATGGGCTGCACCTCCCTCTCCTGCTCTCTGCCAAGCCAGCTGGGAACCCCAGGACATGGGTGGGCCAGTTCTGGATGGGCAGACTCAGACCAGTATCCAAGGGCAGATCCAGAGCTAAGTCTCCTCATCGTTGCACAGCAAGCAGGATTACTCTCTCCCCCCTTTCGTTTTAACTTCTCAGGGCTGGTAAGAAGGAGAGAACTGACAATCTGGGGACCAGAGGTGCTAATTACTGACGGACCAGGGACCCACACAGACAGCTTCTTCAACACAGAATCACAGACTGGTCAGGGTTGGAAGGGACCCCAAGGATCACAGACTTCCAACCCCCTGCCACAGGCAGGGCCACCAACCTCCAGGCCTGGAGCTATACAAGGTTGTCCAGGGCCCCATCCAACCTGGCCTTGAACCCCCGGGGATGGGGCACCCACCCCCTCTCTGGGCAGCCCGTTCTCTCTGTAAAGATCTTTCTTTCCCTGCCATCACATCATCATTTTGGCCAGGAGGGACTATACCTAGCACAGAGGGCAGGACACATTTTCCAGCAGCTCTCCCTAAACATCCACCAATCAGCAGGAATTATTTTGCAACCCTATCACAAGGGCTTCACCTCTAGCCTGGCCTCCTGGAATCTGTTTGCAGGTGTCCTAACGCCCACCTGAGCACCAAGTTTTGGCTGGCTGCATCAACCCAAGGGGGGCTTCCAATGGAGTTTCCACCACTGTACCCTCCTCTCTTGTGAGCCTTCAGGCTGCCAGTCCTGGTGCTCGGCAGCTCAGCCACTGCTTCAACATTCTGCACTTCACCATTCCACACTCCCAGTGACGTGCCACACTGCCAGCAAGCTGGCACAAGTCCCATGGCCTCGATTTTGCTGTCAGGCCCACTTAGAAAGCAACAACAGCCAACGAGAGGGCCAGCACCTGCCCACACAAACACCACACTTCCCACCAAGCAGGTCACCCCAACTCCAATGGAGAGAAAGGATCAGCTCTGGGTGGGAATAACACAGCAGCAGAGAACTTCTTGCTCACAGTTGTCTGTGTCCAATGACTGCAGATACCACCCCTGGTTTTGGGGCTTAATTCAGCCTCAAGCCCTTTGGGAAAGGGTTTTATCTGATGGGCACAGTGACCCTAACCCATCTGCAGCAGCCGTTAGAGAATTCCACCTCCTTAATCCCCTCCGCAGCATCAGGCCGCATCTCCGTTCCCTTCCTCAAGTCATTTTGGGGACTTGCTGCAGGTTGTTACCTGCTGCCTTGTTTCACTCCAAACAAAATTTCACTTCACCCCACATACAAAGTGTGTGAGGACTGTGGTAGGAAAGGTTTAACACCAGCACCACAGCATCCAAGCACTTCTGCTGGCAGACAGGCAGAAGGAAGTCATTTGGCCCAATCAGCGCCACAGCATTTAGCTGGGAAACAGTCACCAATTGCCTAGAAATATTATTAGGAGAAGCAAGTGCCAGAGAGAAGGGCAGATCAATTCCATAAGGCCACTGATCTCCTGACAACACACCATTTAATTCTCTATCAAGCCCTTTGAGAGTGAAGTAGATGGCTTAAAATAATAACAACAAAAAAGGAAGCACACATCTCATGTCCCCACAGTTATTACCTTTTACAAAGCAAAGCCCAGGCCATGATACACCATGTTCTTTGCTAAGATCGAGCCTGACAGCAGCCACCCTTCCCAGCACCCACCTGTGCCCAGCCACCCCTGCCCAGCACATCCTGCCATACCAATGCCTTTCCTCTCCCACCTTTAGTGTTTTCCCCTCGTTCTTTCCACTTGGAGAGTGCTAAAAGGTTGAAGCCTGTGTAAAAACATCTTCCAGGCCTTCAAAATTCTCCCCTTCCACCACCACCACGGCAGGAACAGCGATGTCAGAAATCAATGGCAATTAATCACCAGCATTCTTCTGGCAGCCGGAACAAAACACGCGTCTCGTATGGATCCAGCCCACTCGCTCACCTTTGCCGCTCATGAAGTGAGCAATCCATCCCAATTGTGGGCAGATCACAGTTTGATACAAGCAGCATTAAATATGAGCCATCCTCCCCCTCGCTACAGGCACAAGCTGTTTTCTTCCGGCAATAATAAGCCTTCCCAGAGCCCGTTGGCTTCTTGGGCTGCTCAGATAATGGGCAGCCAAGCATCGCTCCGTGTGCGAGCCGTAAAGGTCAGCACGGAGGTTAGCAATCATTGAAGCACCACATAGTTTTCCACCAAGTCTTCACCCCCTCCAAAAAAAGTAAGGCACGGACTTGAAGATAAAGCTGGGAAGGGGAAAGAATCACAGAGGTACCACAGGAGGGAGGCAGAGGGAGCTTTTACAGCACCCACGGAGGGGAACAATTCACACAAGTTTTGTTTCCTGAGCTATCCTGGGGTGTTCCTGCTGGACCTAGGTAGTTTTAAGCTCGTCGGTTCAGCCACACTGAGCAAAACTGTCTCAGTGCCAGGGGGAAGGATGAGGCTCCCTGTGTCTCTTACAGAGGTGAGGGGGTTGCAGGGATAGGACTGCGAGAGCTTTTCCAGGGCGATGGGTCGAGCTGCATCAGCTAAGCAGTTTCTCTGTAGGCAGAAGGGACAGGGCAGGCAGCTTGTCCCAAAAGCTTGCTCCAGCGACCCGCTGCAGGCAGGACAAGTTTAAAGCTACTACAGCTCCCACTGCGCACCTGGGGTAAATCCAAGGATGCCAACTCCTGTAAAAAGCATCGGGAGAGATTGTCCCCTGTCCCAGACTGCAGTCGAGATGCTTTGGATCAAGTGTATCTGCTCCCCATCTTGCCTGAACTGCTTCTGTGCAGAGGAACCGGGCATGTGTCTGCGCTGACGTATGCAAAGAGGTCATCCCTGTGCAGGGAGGATGGGGCGGCTGGGATGGAGGAAAGTGGTACAGGGAAAAGGTGACACAGAGGCAGATGGGGAGAGAGGGAGAAGGAGGGATGAAGGGAAGTGGAGGCGCTCCAGATGGAGCCGGGTGAGAGGAGCCAGAGGAAGGAGGTGGGAAACGCAGCACAGGGGACAGAGGGGGTGAAACAGCCTCCCTCCCCCCTCGGGAAGATAAATGGGAATTACAGGAGGGACAGTCCAACCTCTCCCCCTCTCCCAAGGCAAAGGTGACAGCAGTTTGGCTTTCAAGTAGTGGCACTTATGCAAATGTATGCAAATGGGTGCATAATTATGGTGACTGAACACATTTAGCCCCAAGGCATCGGGAAGCCCGTGTCCCTTTCACCTGGAAAGGTCGAATGAAACCTTAGCTCCAGGGCCTTCTCCCTAACCCCTCCAAGGGCTGGCAGCCGCCATCCCCCCTTCAAGACCATGGGTCTGTCACATCCCACCCCCGCAGCCCTGGTCACTGCCCAGCGTACCCCTCAGGCAAGGCCAGGACAGTCTCAAACCCAGCAGAAAAGCAAAGTACAAGCCTGGGAAGCTGTTTAGGTGCCTTTTGGGGTAGAAGGTTGCACAAGGGGAATCTAGATCACTGCACCACCCCCCATTTCCTCTTGTCTTTTCTCACTATACCAAATAATTCATGCATTCACAGGATTGTAGGGGTTGGAAGGGACCTCCAGAGCTCATTGGGTCCAACCTCCCTGCCAAAGCAGGGTCCCTAGGAGAAGTCACACAGGTCGGCATCCAGACAGGGCTGGAATATCTCCAGAGAAGGAGACTCCACACCCCACTGGGCAGCCTGTCCCAGGGCTCCCTCACCCTCGCTGTGAAGAAGTTCTTCCATATATTGGTGAGGGGCTTCCTGTGCTAATAAATGCTGAACAACGATGATGATCAATGCCACGAGAACCACCACCAACCCCATATTGCCTAGATGGGGCTGGTTACTTGAGGAAGTCCTAACTTTGAAACGATCAATGGGGACCAGCTGGACACACTTGACTAAGCACCAAGGACACCAGTTTAGTGCCTGCCAAAGCTGAGACCCTTCCAGCCTTCCCCAGCACTACTAGGATGTCCCAGAGAGTCTCGGATGCAGTTTCTGAGTTGGACAAGAAGAAGCTGGCAGGAACAGAGTGCCTCCAGACTGCCCAGGTCCCTGCTTCACCTGTACTTACTAAGCATTTGTTGGTCTGTGACAGGCAGGATTCACAGAGCACCCAGTCGAAAGAAATTGAGCCAACTCATTCTAGCAGATGCACCGTCAGTTTAGGAGAGGGGATTTAGAGCCGAATAATTCTCCGAGCAGACATGGCGTTGAGGAAGGTGTCAAGAAAATCCATCTTCTTCCCTGAGGACAGAGGAACTGAGTAGAAGATTTTAACTCCCCAGCTATACTGCACACTAATGCTTTTGTTTTCTCCTAATGGCCACTGGAAGGGAAGACAGGCTTTTATCCTTCAGGTTACCTTATCAATTTCTCTACTGAGGCGAAACTGTTTATTTACAAGAAGCTCACTAAATAACATCTATGCTCCAAGAACTCAAGGATGCCCTAACAGCACCAACCCTGATGAACAAGCTGGTACCCACACTGAGCACTATCATCGTTGCGTTAGGAGGAGAGGAGAGATTAAGGACTTCATTGTAATCTTTTACATCAGTGTAATGACATTTGCTTTCATTAGGGCTGATTGTGATTTGCTGGCATGATGAAGGGAAACAGATGACGAGGTAACTGGCCCACTGAGGGAAACCAGTGGCAGAGCCGCAAACAGAACCCGCTCCCACTGCCCGTGCAACAGCTTAAGCCCCACTCCCACAGGTGCTCTCTGCACACGCAGGTTCACCCCTCGCCAAGTTACACGTGACATTAATTGATCAGCTCGGATTAGCTCGCAGTGACAACAGAGCATCAGCGAGGTCCCCACGACTGCGTGCCATCACATCTGCCGTGAGGCCAACATCACTCACCAGGGCTACTCGCTGTCACTGTCACCAGCCCTTCCCTTTAAGAAGCATGAGAATTTAAAATGCAAATCACTCCGTGACCAAGTGTGACCTCTTTCCCTCCCCCTTTTTCCTAGGGAGGGATCCTGGTGACATTACCCTTCCCACCCGCTCCCTCGGAGCTCAGCTGGCTACAGGAGTTAAAATGGAAAGCGCTCCCAGGTCAGAAAGTGAAGTTGAAGCTGTAGGTCCTTTACGTGCCATTCTTTGGGTGGGTTTTTTTTGTTTCTAACCAAGCCCAGAGACTAAGGAATTGTTTACTGCTCTAACTATTGAGGTAGATGCTAGTCACATCCTTCTCCATGCTTCAGCTACCCAAGACCCCTTGGGAAGGGGAAAGGTTTCTAGCCTCTGGATCAGGCAGGGACGTCTAAAAATAGAGACGAGCAAGCAGGTCTTTGAAGGAATGAGCCTGGTATCCTTATAGAATCAGGGGGTCGATGCATTGCTTTCACTCCCCATTCATCCCAACCATGTCTCTGCACGATGGTCCACAAGAACAAGCCCTGGGAAGAATTAAAAACCAACCAGAGCAGCCAGGCTGCATTCATCCCCACCGGCAGCCACAACGCCCGTACGGTGCAGTAGCGATTACTGACTACAGCAAATAAGCAGCCTCAGATAAGGATAATCAATTAATTGGGCATCACATGAAACAATGAAATGAGATTTGCTTTCCTCTGAGCTGCCTGGAAGGTAAAATTGCTCTAAATATGCTTCTGATGCTCAGGGCTGCATGTCCCTGCTGTCGCTTCTTGGATGCCTTTTAATACCACAGATGCCCAGAGCCTGAGCAGCCGGAGCCCTTTCTACCACGTATGAAATATGATGGTCTCTGAAGGCACCACCTTGCTTGCCATGGTGAACGGCCAAATGAATAGAAAAAGAATTTTAATCTCCTTTTAATTATTTTAAATGCCCACTTGACACTACGAGAGCAGGCAATGAACAGGCTGCTGGTTTGGAAGGAGTGGAAACCTCTGCTCGAGCTGAGCCTGTGGTGGCTGGCGATGCAATGCTGCTCTGCTGTAGGGCAGCCGTCCCAGGCAGGGCTGAGGCAGGGATGCAGAGGGAGAGCACAGCCTGGTGCTGCCTTCTGGAGACCTCTGCCTCATCTGTAATAGAGCTTCCTCATCGCGAGCCTTCCCCTGGCACCAGCACACCTGCAGCGAAACCCACAGCTTCTCTCTGAAGCACCCCAGACAGCAGACTGGGTAACCTAGCAGCTTATTCCTTCAGAACAAACCCCATTCGAGCCCATAGATTCACACCATGACAGAAGAAACGCACTCCCTAAGACCAATGCACAGCACTTAGCCTGGTTTGGGTTATTCTGATCGAGCTCACCAGGTTTGCCCAGCACAAACAGAGACACAGCAAATGGTGGTATCTGGGCAGCTCTCGAGGCTGGTGTAGCTCATTAAGCCAAATCCTCAATCAGCAATGATCCATCATGATACTTTACACTTTCTCTCATTCCCTTCCTCCCCTAAACAATTAAAAGGACATAAAAACCTACTGCAAAGCACCAAAAGTAAGGGACAGGGGAGAAAGGGAGCACTAGTTTAATGCAAACCCCAGAGCAGAGGAGAAATATCTCCTTGTGTAACATTTTGACTGTCTAAAGCTCTAAGTAGCTCAATTTTAACTGCTCTGGACAAAACAGTACAGTTTATTGATAGAAGCTTTCAGCACAACTACTACAACACCAGCCAGATACCATGAAGCGATGCTGATGAATGCCAAGCAAGCCCTGAGAAGATGAGAGACAACACAAACTTCTCTGCTTGCACCGTAATTCACATCGCAGCGATCTTTTGCTTAAAGTGCACTCTTGAATGCTGGGATGATGGAGCTGTAATTGTAATGGAGTCATTTAATTTTGATTTGGATGAAACAGAGAGCACGAAGCAGCCAAGGCAGAAAGCACTGCCACTCACACAGAGGTTAAGCAGCCGGTCATTAAGTGAATTGATTTGGAGTGCTTAGGTAATCTTGTCATTTAACTCAGAATCCCACTTTTTTCATCTTCTTTACACCAAAGTATCTACAAACCCACTGCCAGCAGGCAGCTTTCAGCTGGGGCAGTGTGCAGCTCAGTACCCCTGTCGCCTTCGCCCAGCGCCACAGCTGTTTCCCTTTTGGTGCCATGATTCCATTTTTGGTACCTCACGGCTCTGAGCAATGCCTGAAAAAACAAGGCAGAAGACAGAAATTCCTCCTACCCTCCCGCCCCCCCTCCAGGCAGTGCCTCTCTCCTCCAAGAGAAGGGTGCTGGAAGCTGCTGGGGTACCACTCCTGCATAGCCAGACACGCATGAAAAGGAAGGCAACTGAGCTATCACCACTCCTAAAATGAATGCAGAAAAGCAAAGGCAGTAACTGCTGTGTGAACACTCTTGTGAGACCACACAAACGAGGTAAGACTGTGTATTTATTCACTGCTCCATCTGAACAGCTGCCTCCCTGTTTGTATTCACAGCCAGGCATCGCTGAGCACCCCGACAGACAGAAAGTTGATTTCTGGGTCGGAACATCAGCCCATCACGCTCACCCCGGAGCGAGCGGTGTGCCCGGGAGCAGGCCAGGCATCCCGATCCCTGCAATCGTCTTACACCCTGAAGAACTAGCTTTGACAGCTTCCCTCACAGCACCACGTTCTGCATATTATGAATAACAACGCTGTCCCAGACAGACAGTTTCTTGCTGCAGGACAGTGAAGACAGACGCGCAGCGGGGGGACGCGCTCCTTCTCCGGCAGATGGAGAGCAGGACCATTGCTCCACACACAGAAACGGGAGCCGTGCTTTAATCAGACAGCTTCTGAAGGAGAGAGAGTTCACATCTGCGTGTCCAAAGCAGGCAGACAGCGCCAGGGAGACAGAGCTATGCAGCCACAGTTATGTATTAAGAAAGCCTCCCTCTGCTCCCTTTTCATCCCCACTCTGTATTTGATGGAGTACACTGCACACGTACATCCCAGCACCAAACTCACACCGGTACCAGCCTGTTTATCCAACGTTTCTCTCGCCACTGACCCACTGCTGAGCAGGATGACAGACATCAGCGAGTGTGTCGGGACACAGCAAGGTTTGCTCTGCTTGAGGAGACCAAACCAGAGCCAGAGCCCTTTGCAGGGCTATTAATGCATCGGGACTGAGCCTGAGATCCCATGTTTCAAGGGGAAGCAGAGAACAGGGGGTCAGACCACCCTGTACATCACCACTTCTTGTCCCTGCAGCTCTGACACCCTGCATGATATCCAAACCATTAGCCTGAGGTATTTGCATTGTAACCCCCCAAAACTGTCCTTCAGCATCACTGAGTGCTACCTACTCTTCACCCACACCCCCCCCAAACACAGCATGCCGGGACAAATTAACACTTGCTTAATTTTAAAGTCTCCAAAGGAACTATTATAGCTGTACTGTAAATTCCTCTGCCACCCTTCCCAGGGACAAAGTTCCCACCATGGCTACGTGGGTCCGAAACCCTTCCCTGCTGTGCAGGAGCTCCACACGATGAACCTGGGGTCTGAAGAAGTTCAGCTCAAAGCAGACAATTTTGAAGCTTCTCCTTCGTACGAAGCTCACGTTAGCCAGACGCAGCTCCTGTCACAGAGCTGCCCCTCAGCAGACAGCATCCTACAGGAATTATTTCTGTGCAGGGAGCACTTTGTATCACTCAATATTAATCGTGTCTAAAAGACATCACGTACGCTCTAGAGAACAAGCAGAAAGCGATGCGAGTTACCCAGGGTGGGCTGAAATAGAGATGAAGCCATTGAACAGACCAGAGAATTCCTGACACCTGGTTTCTACCCATCCTGAGACTGCAGCCAAAAAATGTAGGGTTTTCTTTTTTTTTTCCACAATCCTCCAGGCACAAAATTGCAGACTAACTTCCAAAAGCTTCCACCCTGGTTCTCCAGTCATTTGGAACAACAAAGAATTCCTTACAAACCTTTCCTCTGGTCTCAAGATTACTGGGAACTCATTTCCAGCCTGGAAGATGTGCCCTTGCCTTGGGCACTGATTGAAAGAAGGGGCAGGCAGGAGGCAGGCTGGCTGTGAAGATGCTGTTCAAAGCCATGCAAGATTAATGCTCCGTCGGAGGGACGCGCTGCACGGCGCAGCTTGCCAGCAGAAGCGCTTTAGCTTATTAGGGAAGAATTAAAGCACAAACAGCCGCGGAACAGCCCTTGGCACCCCAGATCCCCGCTCACCACGTGCTGCCTACAAATCACAGCCCTAAAATTCCATTCTCCAGCTCGGTAGGTTTGTGACCGGCACTGCTGTGCCACGGGAATCCCCTGAGCTGAGCCCCCCGACCACAAGCTCGTACCTGTGGAGGGTCTGGATCCCTCACACGCAGATTTCTGCCCGCAAACAGCAGGTGACAGGTGGAAGTCCCACAGTTCATGCCCCCCTGACATGGAAGCTTGCATCGGTAGCACCCCACTGCTGTGTCCAACAGGTCTCGGGGGCACATGGGAAGGCACCGGGCTGCGGGAAGAGCTGGGGGTGCTTCAGCTGGGGACCCGCTCCCCTTTCCCCCGGCTGTCGGGGGGAGGTCTGGGAGATGCTTTGGGCACCGTGCAGCCCTAAGGGAGGATGGGGGGAGTTGCGGGGAGCGCTGCTCTGATGCTCCGTGCCTCAGCTCCCCCACCTTCGGGAGGAAACCCTGGAATAGCGGCGGGGGTACATGCCTTGAAACGCGGCTCCGGCAGACTCCCGGCTTCCAGGAGCCTCTCATCGCGTACGGAAACCCCGAGCGGCACCGCCGCGCTGCCGTTACAAAAATTAAAGGTCTCGCTTAGCCCTGAGGGGAAGAGCCCGGCCGTCCCCCACCGCGGCCGGTGCCACCGTGCTGCCATCCCCGCTCAGCTCACCGCAAACTTCCCGGCTCGGCTCCGGGCACCGCTCCTGCTGCCCGTGCGCCGGCGGGACGAGCCCGGGATCCCCGCCACGACGCGGACCCGGAGCCGCTCGTCTCCGCACAGCGATGGGGCTGCGGGTTTCCTCTCCGCCCCCTTCCCCCGCCGGCTTCCCAGGGAGCCGAGGGGATACGCAGGGGCTCCCGTCCCACCGGCTGAAGCGGGATGGAGTCGGGAGAAGCAGGACGGGGCGCACGGCGACAACGCCCGGGGAGAGAGGGAGGCGGCGGGGCAGGGGGGAACGGACACACGCAGCCGCGGGCTCCGGAGGGGCAAAGCGCGGCCGAATAGCGGGTCCAGGGCCGGCTCGGAGGAGGCGGGACGGGGCGCACGGCGGCCAAACGCCGGGTCGGGGCGAACCGGAGCGGCGCAGCTCGGAGCCGCTTTACCTTGACAGCCTCGGCGTGGGTCACCCCGTCCAAGGACTTGCCGTTGACACCCAGGATCTGGTCTCCGACGCGGAGCCCCTCCCGCTCGGCCAGCGAGCCCGGTTCTACCAGGGACACGTAGATCCCGACGCCGTGCTCGGCCCCGCCGCGGATGCTGAAGCCCAGGCCCTCGTGGGCCTTGCTCCGCCGCAGGGTCACCTGCCGCAGCTCTCCGGGGACCACCGGTGGCGGGGCGGGGGCCGGGCGGCCGGGGGGCGGCAGGTAGGGCCCCTCGGCTGTGTACTGGTCGAAGAGGAGCTGGTCGGAGCGCGGTAGGACGAGGCGCAGCAGCGGCAGGAGCTGCCGGCGGCGGGGCCCGTCGAGGAGGGCGCGGAGGGAGCGCACCAGGTCGCAGACGTTGCGGCGGCCGTGGTAGGCGTTGAGGCAGAGGATGAAGCGCTCCCGCTCCGCCTCGCTCAGCAGCGCCGTCAGCGCCTGGTGCAGCCGCCGCACGTTGGCCGACAGCGGCCGCGGAGCCGGCCCCGCCGCCGAGCCCAGCGAGCCCGAGGAGGACGAGGAGGAGCGCACCGACACGCCGTCCAGCTCCGCGCTCATGGTGCTGGGACCGGCACCGGCACCGGGACCCCGCCGGCCCCGACCGGCGCCACACGCGCCTCTCCGCCTGGACGCGCGCTCGCCGGCGCCTCGCGGCGGCTCCCCAGGAAGTGACGTGCCCGCCGTTGCCGGGAGACGGGTTATACAGAGCGGCCCGGCGGCGGGACCGCGCCCCCCCCCCCCCCTCACACCCCCCTCCCCGCCCCAGCCCCGCCCCGCCGGACCGGTGCTCAGCGCGGCCGCTCGGTACCGCGCCCCGCCGCCGGGAGAGGGGACAGCACCGGTTCGACGGGGCGGGATCAGGCCCCTCCTCTCCACTCTTCCCCGTGGGCTGAGGCCTGCGCACAGCTCATCGCAGGGGTGAGCCGAGCCAGGTCGGGGCGGACGGCGGCGGCGTAAAGCCCCTCGGCTCCTCCTCCTCCCAGCGGGGCCGGGTCGCCTCTCCCGGGGCTGTCCGTCCCGCCGGGGAGGCTTCCGCACCCACTCACCCGCCGCTCTGCCCCCCCGCACGGCGCCCAGCCCCTCCCCGCGGCGGGCTGGAAGGGGAGCCGCCGGGCTGGAAGGGGAGCCGCCGGGATGCCGCCCCGCCGGGAGTCAGCTTACCCCCCGGGAGAGCAGCCCGGCCCCGTTACTTGACCCCGTGGCTGTTTTTCCATCGCCCGCGGTGCCAGAGGGCGGGGTGTCGTTAAATTACAGTCCCGGTCACTGTAACCGGGGAGCTATAGCACAGGTAACTCATCCATCCAGCCGTCATTCTGCAGAGAACTTCGGCACGGGGCGGCGTTCCAATCACAGGGCAGCAGGGTTCAGCATGTGTGTTACTGGCAGGGTCTCGGGGTCATTTGTGACATGCGGGCTCAGAGCAGAAACCAAACTCACTGCAATTAATCCCCTTCGTTAAGCAAATACTGGCCGTGTCAGCCACCCCGGAGAAGCTCGTCCTCTGAAGGAAGCCTGGCGATGTAGATCCCAGCCTGCAGCCCGGATCACAGGGATTTGAGGGAACACGCTGCCATACACCTCACCGTGCTTCTCACACCTCACCTTTTCTGCTTCCACCCCCCCTAACTTGTGACTTCAGATCCAAACATCAAGCACCAAGATTAGAAGCCAGTGCAGAAATCCAGAGGCAGCTTTTCCAGCTGCTGGCTGAATTATTTCTCCCTATGAGAGCTTTTAGTTCCTTTGGCATCTCCAGAGCACGGAGCAACAGACCCATCTCCATCACCTGAAATCTTTCTGCCTTCTCTAAGTCTCTTCTATCCACTGCAGTGGAGGAGGATTAAGCCTAATTTATCAGGCACATCTTGGTAGCAGTGGAATTCATTTTGTTCATGGATATGATGGAGAAGCTCTAACAGCTGCATTACGAGCAGTTTTGTGTATTAAAGCTGGAGCTTTCGACGCCTTGTTTTAAGCACAACTAAACAAAGCAGATTGCTAATTGAAATGCGGGTTCTAACTGTGGGTGATAAATAAGCAGATGGAACAGTCAACATTGCTGGGAAAAGGGACGATATAGGACAGCGAAGTGAGGGAAAACACAAACACGCCTACGTCAGCCAAACAAAATAAGGGCAACCAAGGTACTGCCTGTCTTTGAGATGCACTCAAAACACAATTTTAAGGCTTAGTACCCCGCTGAAAGACTCCTCTATTTAAAGCCCTACTATTCCCATAGTGCAGTGTCTGAGCATCTCCAGCCTCCTGCTGTCCCCCAGGACCCCCAGGTCCCTCTCACCTATGCTGCTCTCCAACAGCCCAGTCCCCAGTCTATACTGGTACCTGGGGTTGTTCTTCCCTAAATTCCAGACCCCACACTTGCCCTTGTTAAATCTCAGCCCCACATCCAAATAAAACCTCTCAGAGCTTGCTCAGCTCAAGTAACCCTGCTGAACAAATGCCTCCCAGCAGCTCGCAATACCCATGTGGGGCTGCGTGGCGCAGGGGGACAGATTCCCACAACTATAAATCAAAATGGTCTGTTGAGAGCAGGAGCTCTGCTGGCTGGGGGGTGGCAGCGAGTGCTCGGGGTGCAACCTCAGTGCCAGGGAAAAAACAACATTCCTCTGCAGCCCTCCAGGTGAGTGGTCATTTGGAGAGGGGAGTAGTGAACACTTGGAGTCCGTGTGCGTTCCTGATGCAACCATGGGCTGAAGCAGACCTCTGCTACCCCTCGGCTCCAGAAGGACACAGAGGTCCTTGAAAGAGCCCAGTGCAGGGCTACCAAGATGATGGAGTGGAAGCCCTTCCTTATGAGGAGAGGCTGAGGGAGCTGGGCCTCTTTAGCCTGGAGAAGAGGAGACTGAGGGGTGACCTCATCGATGTCTATCAATATGTGAAGGGTGAGAGTCAGGAAGCCAGAGCCAGGCTCTGCTCAGGGATGGCAGCGACAGGACAAGGGGCAGCGGGTGCAGCTGGAGCAGAGGAAGCTCCATGGGAATGTCAGGAGGAACTTTGTTACTGTGAGGGTGACAGAGCCCTGGGACAGGCTGTTCAGAGAGACTGTGGAGTCTCCTTCTCTGGAGACATTCAAACCTGCCTGGATGTGTTCCTGTGTGATTTAGTCTGGGTGATCCTGCTCTGGCAGGGGTTGAACTGGATGATCCCCAGAGGTCCCTTCCAACTCCTGATGTTCTGTGCTACACAGACACCAGTGATGAAATTCCAGCACCCTCAGACACAGCTCAGAGCTGAACCAGACCAGCTGGGCACTGCAGCTCAACTCCCAAACAGCATTTCAGACGCAACACCTAGCTTGTGCAGCTGAGTGCCTTAAAGCTATCGAGAGCCAAAAAGGTGTTATTAATTTTCTTTCTTAAATCACCCTTGCAGCACAAAATAATCTGATGCATTTGCTAAGTGCCAGATGAATAAATTGCCTAACCTTTCCACTTTAATCCACCGTAATCACTTTCCAGAGCACTCGCTGAAAAGTGAGCTCCGTGTTTCCAGAGCAGCTGCACTCCTAATTAAAAGGCAGTGTAGCAAGAAGGCACCAAAACACAGTTCTGGTTGGAAATACCTTGCTGCAGAGGTGGAGGACTGAGCTGAGCTGCAAGGAGGGCCAGGGAAGGAATGGCAGCTGCTAGGCTCCTTAAGAGAGCATTAGGAGCCGGCTGGCACTCAGGGCTGCCTCCTGGCTAAATCCCAGTTTAGCAGATTGGCTCCCAATCCTCTGTCCCTGACCGGCTGGACTGGTTTGTGTGGCCCAACATGTGCTTTCCTCAGCAGGGCCAGAGAATCAGCTGAGTGCTGCAGTTAAGTGGTCTACAGAAACAGCCGAGGTGGAGGAAAAAGCATCCTGAGGGTTTCCTAGCAGAAGGGCTGAGTACCACGTGCCCAGCACCATCCCACCCGTTGTCTTCATGGTAAAGCTGAACCCAGCACAATTCCAGCATGAGTTCCCCACCGTGCTGGCTGCTCCATCTCTTCAGCTCCAGGTACAACAGGCAGACATCAGATTTAGGAAAAAGCCCTAGGAGCAGTGAGAAATCATCATTTCAAGGGGGATTTTCTCAGCTCTGAGTTATGAGCACCAGTGTAATCCACTCGCAACGGGAGTGTTTCCAATTTACAGGCGCTGCCGTGCTTAATCAGACCACGTCCAATTTGACACGTCCCAGCGAACAGCCAGCAGTAGGTAGTTAAGAGCACAGCTCGAGCAGGCAGAGGAATGGGGGAACTCACACACTTAAATCCTTCTGTACCTGCGGACCCACAAGTCTTTACACTCATATTGCTCAGTGCCACACTGTTACTGAGCAAAACCAGCCCGAAACAGCCTCAACTGGGCAGGAATTTGTTCTTTTCCAGCCTGCAGGAGAAGATCAAAGATGGGAATTTTAGTTTCAGACCACAGAGACATCCTGTTCCACGGGGTTGCAGCTTGTCAGTCACTTAGGTGCTGCTTAGATTAAAAAGTTAATCGAATCAGAGAGCGATGGTTTCACCTGTCTTACCAGAAATATTTTGGTTTGGTGCCCTTGGAATGCTTTGACACTTGTTATAAACCCAAAGCAACTAAAAAAAAACCCTCAAAACCACATTTTTGGGAAAGCATTTGCTTTAGCTAAAGCTACATTTTCTGGTGGAAAAACCTTTCTGACCGTGGTGGGTCAGCCCCAGGCAGCAGCTGAGCATCACATGCCACTCACTCCTGGAGGAGAGACAGGCAGAGCCTCTGTGGGTTGGGATAAGGACAGTTACTGACAAAATCACTGTGAACATGCAACAACAACGGCCAATTACACTCACACCAGGTGATAACACAGAGTACCTTACTGACCTGATGATTACAGAGTGTTGGCAGACATAAGGACTGACCAGACCCAACCCCCCAGGCTGCACTCAGATTGTCCAGGAGGCACCAAGCCCCTGCCCTTCTCCCCCAGCCCCTTTTATGGGGGAGTGATGTCAGGTGGGTGGAAACAGCCCGGGTTAACTCAGCTCCCCTGGGGCTGACTCAGCTCCCCTGGGCTGGCTGCTGGGGGAGATTAACTCTGGCCTGGCCAGACCCAGGACACCAACTAAGTGAAGTTTCACCCAGCTCTGCCCACCACAATCTCCCCACTGTGCCAACACCACGGAGTGTAACTGCAGTGCCAGGCGATTTAAGAGCTGCAATCCTCCTCCTCTCTCCAGCAATTTCTTGCACTTAACGTTCTCTCCAGTCCTTTTTGAAATGCCTGAAAGAAAAAGCCACTTGCGTCACCAGCTTGCTTGCTTTTTTTAATACCCATCACAAATCATCTCCAAATCCCGATGGGGGCCTGGATGCCATGGAGAGGCAAAGTGGAGACTTGCTCAGGCATATCAGGCTTTTTCATTACCTGGTTTGGGCACCTGTGCTGTTGGACTGCTCAGTGGATAAAGGACACAGAGCCTGTTCCTGAAGGTGGGCTGTCCTTAGGCGGGAGAGGTGAAGCCCCTGGACCGTGGCATAGGCAATGCGTGCAGAAGGAACCAGCCTCAGGGGAACGAGTAACAAGCTCCAGGGGAGCTGGGCTGATGTATATTAACTGTGGAAATTATCAAGCAAGTTACAGTGTTCTCACTTAGGCGAGCTAGGTGGCAGAGGAGGACCAGCCAAGTTCACGTGTGCAGCGTCACGATGCTCTGACAGAGGGGAGAGCACCGATTCTTTATCTTCTGTGTTGCCTTCATGCAGGATTCGGGCATTTACCTCACACATGGCGAGTGCCTAATTTATTCCTCCAGTCCCAGGTTCTCCTCCTGCCAGGCACATCGCTTCCCCAGCCCCTAGAAGTCTGCACACCAGAGCCTTGACTTCCCTGGGAGGTACAGCCGAGGCCCCCAAGCTGGTGCTGGACATGCTCTCAAGCCCATCTCACAGGAGCTGGGCTGCTGACAGAAGTTGCTGAGGCTGGACAGTACCAATGTGGGAGAAGCACAGTCCTTTCCCAAAGGGCTCACCAAGGATATCTGGCAATTGGAGAACAGACCTGAGTGTTGCAGAGCTCCTTCCATCAGCAGAGGGGTGGCAGCAGGGACAGGGAGGGGATTGTCCCTCTCTGCTCTGCCCTCATGAGGCCCCAGCTGGAGTCCTGTGTCCAGAGCTGGGGCCCGATACAAGAAAGATGTGGGACTGTTGGAGAGGGGTCAGAGGAGCCACGGAGATGATCAGAGGGCTGGAGCAGCTCCCCTATGAAGAGAGGCTGAAGATGCAGAGCTTGTTCAGCCTGGAGAAGAGAAGGCTGCAGGGGGACCTCATTGCAGCCTCCCAGTACGTGAAGGGAGGAATCAGCTTTTTAAAAGGGTAGACAATGGCAGGACAAGGGGGATGTATTAAAGCTAAAGGAAGGAAGGTTTAAATTAGACATTAGGGGGAAGTTCTTTCCAGAGAGAGTGGTGAGGGGCTGGAACAGGCTGCCCAGAAAGGGGGTGGATACCCCATCCCTGGGGGTGTTCAAGGCCAGGTTGGATGGGGCCCTGGGCAACCTTGTGTAGCTCCAGGCCTGGAGGTTGGTGGCCCTGCCTGTGGCAGGGGGTTGGAGCTCTGTGATCCTTGGGGTCCCTTCCAACCCTGACCAGTCTGTAATTCTAGGATTCACACAAGTCCAGCCTCCCACTGGCTGGGAAATTCAGGGACTTCACTCACACTAAGAATTAACAAACTCACGCAGGGCTAATCTAATTTGAAGACATTTATCTAACTCAGAGAAATCTATCTTGCAGGAGCCTGTCAGTCTAGCAGGATTTATGGGCTGCCCACGTCTTCTGCAGCAGTGGAAGTCCCAGCTGGCTGCCTGCTGCAGCACACATGATCCCCATGGGTCTGCATGAGGAGCACTGCTCAGCCAGCACCATGGGCTGATTGCACAGATGTGGGGGAAGAAACACATGTGGGGAGAAAAGGGGGGGCTACTCCTTACAGCTGCTCACCGGGAGTCTCAGCTCTTCTGTGCATCCATCACGTTAGAGGCAGCCCCGGGTCCCAGGGGTAAGTGCCACACAAATCAAGGCACCAGGGAGCAACTTGCTCATGCTGTGACAGCCCTGACACGCTGCCAGAGCACCCAGCAGCTCTGCACAGCTGAGAGCTGCACTCCCTCTTCCACCACTGCCACAGAGTTATGGGGCTGAGATGTTTGCCAGCTTCTGCCATGGGAGCAGGGAGGTGAGTGAACCTTCCCATGTGGGCATGATTTACACCTCGTTTCCACCCCTGAGAGAAGTAATAGGGCTGCAGGGTCAGGATCTTCATCACAAGCATCAGCATTCATCTTCTCCAGCCTACAAACCCCTCTCTGCCAGGCTGGAGAGGGATGTGCTCTGCTCTGTTACTATAACCCTGCAAGATGACAATCAAAAGAACAGGAAAGGTTAACGAGGTACTAATCACTATTGATTTGTAGCGTGTAGTGCAATAAATACCTACTGCCATCGATTAAACAGAGCAGGGCAAAGGCACCGAATCAATCACATCTCATACCATCAGGGCAATGCTGAGGGATGCCAGAGGACCCATCTCCAACCCGAGGAGCTCGGCTGGCTGAGCAGCTACAGCCTCAGCTCCTCCTTGGCTCCTACCACAGCCCAGTAACCACGCTGCTACCCTGCCAAATCTTGCTGCTGGGGCTCTGGGAGGTTTCACTGAAAAGGCCACAGTGGGGAATTAGGAGCCCAGAGGGATGGGAAGAAAAGCCAGGGCACACTTGAATCCCAGATCCCTTCTCTGCAGGCTTTTCCTTGTTTGCCTCTAGCCTGGCTCGTTTAATTGTAGGAACGAAGCATTTGGTGGAAAAAATAGTGGCTTTAGCAAAAAAGCTCTTCTGAGCTTGAAAGTTCTCCTGGAGTGAGCAACATCCAGTAGAAAACAAGCAAACAAACAGCCTCAGAGTTGTTTCTGAGAGAGGGAAAAGTGCTCTGATTTCTCTTAGGGAGATGAGAACAAAGGAAACTCCCCAGGACCAGGTGAAGGTCCAGCCTCAGGACACAAGGGATGGCAGCACTGTGCTATGCTGAAGCTGGACAGGCAAGTGGCTTGGCTGCCAGTAGAGGATGAGACTAATTAAGGCTGTGATCCCCTGACTCACACACACTAATGCCTGTGGATAGATCTCTAATGCTCTCAATTCATGCTCATTAGCACAGACAGCAAAGACAAGACAAGCGTGTTATGTCATCGGTTAAATCCTGTCACATTTCCCCAATGACTCTGATTACATTCTCAAATATTTATCCTCTTCCCCGGAGGCAGGATTGGCTTTTCCAGGGAGCTCTGAACCCAGGAGCAGATCTGCTCCAGGCAAAACTCCCACACATGGCAGCAGTGAACCGATTCCACAGCCCCCCCCCCTTCCCTGTGCCCTAAGGAACGTGGAATTCCCCTGACACAAGCTCTGAAGGCACCAGCTCACGCTACCCTACTTTTCAGGATGACTTTACATCTCAGCCTAGAGATAAGCCGAATATTTCCCAGTCACCTTTGCACGAGGAGGGAGAACTGCACCCGGAGGCGTGCGAGTGTGTGGCTGTGCCTCTCAGTGCATCAACACTCACACCTCAGTTAAACAAGCATGAAACACTTCTGCAGGCAGAAACAGCCTGCTTTTCTTGTAAGCCAACCAGCAGGAGCGATGGGAATAAATATTTATGGACACATCCTTCACCAATCAGTGCTGGCTGTATTGATACCAACCCCCGTAGCCCCAGAGGGTGGTTCCAGCCTTCTGCCCTCATTGCCCAGTGACCTGTGGTGATGGGGTGGCTGCTCAGCAGCACTGTAGGGATGTAAAACAAATCAGTGTGCCTCGAAACCACAGGGCAGAGAGCTACAGTACAGCACGGGTCACAAGCACACCTGTGCTATCCAAGGGGGGATTGTCTCCCACCGAGCCGAACGCAGGCTGGATCCGGCCCATTCGCTCTTCCTAGAAGCCAGCTATTCCCACCACCACTTTGCAGGAGTTACAGAGGGAAGAGGCCTGGCCAAGAGCACAAGAGACAACCCATGGCACCCTCGCCAGCCCCCAGTGCATCCATTCCATCCCTCTCCAGCTTTATTTCCCCAGCTGGGCTGTGAAAGAGGTGGTGGTGTAGGTCTGAGACCTCTGTGCTTCCGCTGCCCTGCCTTTGGCACCTCAGACAGGCCCTTGGGGAGGCTTTTGCTGCAGGATCTCCCAGGGGAAGGGCTGGGCCGCTTTTGTTACAGAGCTGTGGATTTCAGACCTTACCTATCAGAGTGGGGGGCAGGAAGAAATACCAGAAACCTGGATGGAGTCACATCTGCATTAAGAGACTGGATTTACACTAGATGGCACCTGATCTCATCATCTCAGATGTGCAGAGTAAAGCCGCTGGTGTTATTAGGCTGAAGGGAGTTACTCTTTCACTAGGAGCTGGCTTTGTGGCCCGCCCTGAGCTCCCAGCAGCAGCAACACACGAAGTGCAGCGAGCCCGGCAGCCAGCGCCGCTGTGAGTGTTAAACACCCTGTGCATCAGCCCAGCCTGAGCCTCTTCAGAGACGCTGGGTTACCTGTGTCTGCTCGGCCCAAGCTGCTTTCCAACAGCCACTTCCAAAGGCCAGTGCGTGCCTGGTCTTTGCCTAACCTGAAGAACCACCTCACTCCATGGAAGCAAAGGGAACTGGGAGGGCTCTGTCCCTCACCGATTAACCTTGGGGGTGTTAAGAGGCAGCAAAGCTGCCAGTGGGCCCTGACGTGGCTCACCAGGAAGATACAAACCACACATGCTGAACGCTACCACAACAGCCCCTCAGGCAAGCGAGGATGCTCCAGCTCCACCGCAGGGCTACAGAGAGGCCAACCCCAACTGCAAGCTCACACCCCTCATCCCAGCTGCTTCCTGAGAGGACACAGACTGAAGACACAACATAGAAACCACAATCTTTGCAGCAACCATGCACGAGCGGCCTGAGGACCTGCCTGCAGCTCATGGGGATGGAGGGCTTGCAGGAGCCACTGTGCCTTGCTATGAGAGAAGGGGGAAATGCTGTTGTTTGGGAAGGGGAGAGAAGGATGCTTGGCCTGAGGCTTGCCCTGTGTACAGCATCCTCTCTCCCTCCCACCACCAAGAGCCAACACATCGAAGGTAGAAGCCAGCCTCAGCCCATGGACATGTCTCATGGCTATTTCCTGAATCACCAGCCTGAACCCGAGCTGAAGCTGCCCACCCCACCCAGCTTCTGCCCCTAAATACTGTTAATGAGATTCCCATCTAAATAAAAGTGGTTAAGTGCTAGATAACAGCCAAGTGACAAAAGCAACCCCACCACAGATCGGTGGCAGAGTCAGCAACAGATCCCAGCAACAGATCCCAGCCCCTCGCCTGGACTCTTCTGCCTCTTGGTCTCTGCCCTGGGCTGGGGAGGAGATTTCTGCTTTGGGTTGCCACGTGGCCCCTTTGCCACGAGCCTCAGAGTAAGGTCACCATCATGCTGCTCTGAAGACATTCATAGGGAAATTATTCTGTCACCCCCGAGCACAGACAGTCATCGCTTCAGCAGGAGGCAACGACTAGATTACACGAGATAATTTAGTAGCTGACATTAAAAACATCTCATTTAGCCTGGAACAAAAATATCTCCCTTCAGCATGAGCTATATTAAAATAGCTGGATTCATAGTAAATTTTGAATAGCTGCTCACCTGGGCAGCTGAATGAAGATCACCTCTTCCACGCCAGCATCTCCCCATCACCGTGTCCCTGGTGGGAATCAGGAATGACAGTGGGGACTACTGGAGTAAATGGATTCTCATGTGACCTAAATCTTCCCCTTTGGTACAAGAGATTTAATTTTCCAGCTTTACTATATGAATTGCTTTTTACCTTCTTCCCAGTGTGGGCCTGTGACCTCCAGCTAATAGGAAGCAGAGATGAATTCTGTTGCATCTCAAGCAGCTGTTGCTCTATTTGGACTTAATGCTCCGCAGTGAGCAGAGCTCCAAAGTGACTGAGTTAATAGTATCCTGAATGAGACAAGCAACAGGGAGAGGAGATGTAATGGGATGTGGTGGTGGTGGGGAGGTATTTTAAGCACTGGTTTATCTGACAGATTCTGCAGTTATGTGTCCTGTGCTCTGCTTCCCACCCCAGCCCATCAGTGGGCAGATGAAAACAATTTTTACATGGCACAAGCAGAAGAGAAGCAATCAAATCCTTGCTCCCAGGGCAAGACTCAACTACAGAGCTGCCATTTCTGTAACCTTTGGAGACCTCCATAATAAAGGAATTACAGAAAATGAAGATAGAATCCTTGTCCAACCTCATTTTTGGGGCAGCAGCTGCTCTGGGGTGCTGGGGGTTCACCGCAGGACAATCGCCTCCCAGGCTGAAGGGTCCTGGCATTGCCATGCCCAGAGCCTTATGTGGCTTTAATTCCCCATCCCAGTGGGGTTTTTTTTTCTAATATCTGGAGCTGAGGAATCAGAATTTGCAGATTCTCCCCACGGAGGCAGCCAGCCCCCAAAGACACTCTTGCTTCCTGTATCTGCCCAGCTTGAGCATGTCTCCTGGGGGTGCACACACGCTGATCCGCTCTCAGCTGCCACCACAACAGAGAACCTCTTTCAGAGAAGAAATCAAAGCACCTGATCTTAAAAATCTCCCTGCTCTGGGTCCCAACTCCGTGCTGAAGGCAGGAGCTGGCAAACACACACACATTGGTGTCCAGTCAGTGTTTTCTTTAGCAGTTCTAAGCCAGTGCCCCTTAGCACCCCGATTTTTTAAGTCCCTTCCACACCTTGGTCCCTTTAGACCATCTGGGTACCCAGCTCATGGTTAGTGTGGCTCCAGTGGTTCACCACATCCAAACACGGCTCCTTGTTTTCTTCCACAAGGATTTGCTTTGAGCTGATGATCCAGGAGTGAGATGCTCTGGGAGGTGATGGACAGAGGGACTTCCAGCCACGAGGAAGTGCAGGACATTCTCACCTGCTATAATTGCAACAGCATCTTTGGCTGCAACACCGCTGTTGGATTTACAGCAGCTGAGGACCTGACCAGAGGACCAGACCCCACAGGATCACAACACTGGGACTCCAAGGGCCTCATAAAACCAAGCTTTTCATGTCCACAGGCTGCAAGAAACACTGACATCCCAGAGCAAGCCAGAGGGGACAGAGCTGCCCTTCTGGATTTGCTCTCCGGAGCTCTCTAAGAGAAGTCAGAGGATGTTTGCCATGCGTAGCTGGATATTAAACTTACAGTGAGGATGTCTGGGCTTGTTTCCCAGCTTGGAGGCTGACACAGCTTGAAAACTCAGTTGGTTCACCTTCCCTCCCAGGCCTGACTTCTCCCCACCCTGCACCTCACAGCGTCCCTCTGCACAAGGCATCAACCCAGCCGAAGGTTCAGCTCGCTCACGCAGCCGTCACATGTTAGCATCACAGAGGCACGTTTCCAGCATCGCTTAATGAGGCTCTCCTACTTTGCATAAAACCTTGGCAATAAAACTGGTGAGGATGATAAAGGAGGCAAGCTGCCAGCTGATGGGTGGGGAGGGAGACAGACAGACAGTGTTTGACACACTCCTTCCCCTTCAGCACAAGCAGGAGGGCCAGGAAGGCAACCACACTGCTGCACCAGCAGCACTCCTGAGCAGGATTCACCACCCCTTCAGCATCCCACAGCCTGGAGAGGGTCTATGTTAACACTCACCTGCTGCCCTCCCCATGTGCCTACCCCAAGCCCCAGCTCAGCTCCCCAGGCTCCACAGCAACTCGGGAGCTGCTCCTCCCCACTCCGACACCTCACGTACGAGCCAGCACAGGGAAGAGAAGGGCACAGCTCAGACCATGGGTGTTCATCTGGCCACATTCTCTCACTGCTTTGACAAAAATACTCTTAAACCAGAGATCCCCACAGATTTTTAACTCTTTCAACCAACAAAACCCACAGCAGCTACTGCTGCTCTCCTACCTGGGTTCCACCTGGAGTAGCTGGCTACTACCCCCCACTTACAACCTCCAGCCCATCCTCCCCAGGCACTCTCCTTCTACCAACAAATACTCATCAGGGCTTGAAGCTTTTCACGACCTGAGCTCCTTCTTGCTCCTCCTCATTGGATTTCAGTGGGAGAAGGGGCTGTGCCTTGAGGTCTGTCAGCTATCTGAACAAAATACTCCAGGTAAATGAGCTGTTGGTGCAGCTGGATGGCTGCAGCTCCACTGCTGCATGGCCTGAGCTGGATGTAGAAATGGTTCCTCTTCCCTTCGCTCCATTATCTTGGAAGCAGCTCCCAGAGCTGCAGAGGCATCTCAGATAGGGTGGTCCCCATCGGCAGCCTCCAGGTCTCTTTCTGTGGGGACACAGAAGTGAGGAGTGCCCAGTGCCACCTTGGCTTCCCACCCTTCCTGCTCCCAGTGTCCGCAGCTGTGCTGGCTCAGGACATGCCCCTCCTTCCCAGGAAGGGAGACTCTGTGCTTCCCTGCTCTAGTTTCAAACAAGGAGCTTCCCAGTGATGCTGCAGCTCTGGTAGCACCATGCAGGCCAGGCAACGGGGCACCTTGCAACTCCAGGAGCAGTGCTCCCTGTGGAATGAGCCCATCACAGCCTGTCAGCACCGTGTGGTAGGAGGTATGTCCTGGCCTTTGATCAAAGCAGCCCTTTTTTCTTGTGTTAAGTGGTAAATTAGATCCCTTTGGGATACATATAAAAATGCAGGTGGATAGGCCAGGAGGCTGTTAGCATTGTGAACCTTGGAAGTTCTGAACAACTCTTTATTTTGCTGCAGACTGGGGACTTTGCAAGGATTGTAACAGGAAATGTGAGGAACACAAAGGAAAAATGTCATCCTTCAGGCTGAGTTGTCTGTGTCTTGTCCTAACCCAGGTCACTATGCCCTGCCAGGCCAGCAGCGAGGTATAGAAGACTATTTTTCTCAAAACCATCATTGCAAACACCTCTGAACTTCTTTGGTCCTTCCAAGAACCAAACCATTTCCCTGATTCAAGGGGGATCAAGGACACATCCTCCAAAACAAGGGCTGTCTGTAGCATCACACACTTCACCACTGAACTCCTGCACCACAGATCTGTTTTCCCCAAGCGCCAGGTTCTTCTCACCTCCTTCTCCTGAGGGCACAGCTAGGAACCCCAACATTGCAATAGGCTGAGTGTTTGCTGCTGCTATAAACAGCAACCCACAGCAGATGGGAGCTCGCCTCTAAATTGTCACTTGAGGATGGTGCAGGAGGAAACCCCAAGCACCGTGGCACCAGGACACAGGAACAGCACAGAGGACCTTTTATTTGATATGTAGCATAGAATCCTTTAGAGCCAATTTGAGAGAGAAAACACTTAAAGCCCAGATTTAAGTGGAAAATAGCATAAAAGTCAGTATGGCTAATGATCTGACAAGGAATGGGGAAGGCTAATTTAGTACTTCTTCAAGTAGGATGCTTGGTTTAATAGGCACCAGAAAGGCATTCAATCATGCAGGTGCCTTTTGGTAAAAGCATCTGTAATGAGGCTGTGGGGGGAACTTTTTAGTGAAGATGCAGGAAATGAAGACAAGGAGAAAACAGAGAGAGGATCTGGTGGAAGAAGAGGTGGCCATGGTCAGTGACAAGGGCTCGCTCACACTCCTGATCGTGAGGACCACAGGGATGGAGTTCCTTTAAGGATGGACTTTCCTTGATAAATCCTTCATTTCTCTGGGTAAGGCTGTGCAGATGAAGTGTCCTCCTCCCTTCAGTGCTCTTTCTCCTTGTGCCCCACCTGGCTCTGCCCCATCTGGGGTCTCCCCCCCCCAGCTTTCACCCCTCGGCTCAGGAGATGTTTTTAAGCTCAGCCCCTTGCTCAAGCTGTGCTGTGTGCATGGTGAGGATGGTGTTGTGCTTTCTTGTCCCGTTCCTATGGGCTTGTCTGGAGATGAACTAGTCAGCCTCGAGCTGCTTCTTGCACAGGTACTGTGATGCTGCACCTTCCTTGGTGGGATGCTGCTGCCTTTTGCTCTGTTCCCCCTCCCTTGCACCACAGCCCCCTTCCTCTGTGCCCTGGCAGCTGCTCTCAGAGCTACAGCTGTGATGCTGAGGGCAGCTTCTGTGGCTCTGTATGGCAAAAAAGGTAATGAGTAATTGCCAACGAGCTGCCTTGTTGCATGGCAGACTCTGGAGGCTGGCCAGGGTAACTGTGGTAGCTGCTAGACAATAAGAACCAATTAAAAAGGGCTGGTGCTCCAAAATCTTCCCTCTTATCCTCCTGCTGAACACAAAGCTCCTGCATGTGAAGTCCATATACTCTGAGCCTTTGATACTGGGTGAAGTGCTGCCCACCAGCCCTGTAGCTGGGATTGCTGCCTCGTTGCACGTCTATGCAGGCCCTGGAAGAGAGATGCCATCTCCTCTCTTCTTTCTGGAGGTAAGGTGCTTTGTGTGAGGCGTGGGCTCCGCTTCTGAAGGCAGGAGCTAGCTCTGTCTGCTGGCACATGCCTGGAGCAGCACATGGACTCTCCCCCACTCCAGTCTGTAGTCATCGATGGTGACAAAGTCCTTCCAGAGCAGCGGCTGCACTTGGTTTATCTGAGGCAGCATCGGGTGCTCCTTTGGAATAGGCAACAGCTGACAAATAACCTTGTGGTTTTCACATGTGGTTACAGTCTTCAGAGGCTCAATCAATAAATACAATGAGCTTGGACCGTATGGTCCTGTGAGTTCTTTAAAATCATATCCTCTATTAGAGACAACAATCGATAACACTCAGTCTGGTTTAACAGTGATTATATGGTACTTACCAGCAATCCAGAAAAGGGGACTGTGGGTTTTTTTTTGGGGGTGTGTGTGCGTAGCACATCTGCCTTGCTCTATAAATATTAGTTTTTAATTAAAGCAGAAAAAATGCTTTGGAAAATGCTATGTGCCTGGATTAAATACCAGTCATCACTCATAGAAAAGGGATTTAAACAGCCAAGCCTGCACATTTTGTAATGAAATATGTAGCTGAGTGCATTAAGGTATCTTGCTTAACTGGATGCAATTCATTCAGAGTGTCAGGCCCAAATTGCAGGCGTTCTCTAAATGAGAGGGAGCGGGAGGAAGGGATGTGCATGTACATGCTAAATATCTGGAATGTTCGGGTCAGTAACAAACAGATGTATTAAAAACAGTGGAAAACACATCCAGGAGATAACCCCCACACTGCCTCCCCCCGAAATGAGACCCACCAGGGAGGTTTTGTCTGTTAGTAAACAAAATTCCAGGCACGGATGTAGCACATAGGCACAGAGCTGGCATCTGACTCTCATCTGCTGTAGACAAACGGTATTAATCTCCAGCAACATCCCAGGCTCTGGGCCAGAACTGGGGGTGGTTTTGCCCATCATGAATGTATTTTTCAGTGTCAATAATAGCAGCAAGATCAGGTTTCCTTTGGGCTACAGGCAGCGTGTCTGTGGTAGGAGCAAGCAAGCTTTGATCTGATTCCCCTTGCTGGGCTCACTGAAATGGAGCTGGAGTTTGGACTCTGCCAGAGTCCTGCCCAGAAGCAGAAAGAGACTGCAAAAGAGAAACTTCTTGTGGTTTTTTTTTCCTTTTTTATTGTAAATTCACTTTATTGTATTTTATGCTGGGGAGAACATCCAGCCCAGTGAGGAGCATGGCAGGGGCTGTGCTGCTGGCGCCAGGTAGGCTTGGTGTATACCAAGGGTCTGCTTCAGGCTCCGTTGGGAGGTGGGTTATGAAGTCAATGGGATTGGGATATCGAGAGACAAAGGCTGTACAGCGCAGGATATAGATGGACTTTGCCTCTGTGTGTCACTAGGAGGGAATTCAAGGCTCCCACACCACTCGAGGCTTGCTTAGACCCCCATCTGGGGTAGTAGTGCAGAGCGGGCTGCATGCAGCTCGCTGCTGCTCAGGCTGAAGCCCAAAGCATTCACATACATGTAAACACACAGACTCAGAGGTTAACCTGTGGGCAGGATTCTTCTGCTTGTGACCTGTAGTTAAATTTCCTGTGCAGGCATCTGTCGTTGGACAGTCTTCAAGTCCTTGTGAAACCTGCCCCAAGAGGTGCCCAGCTCAGGGCAGGTTCTGGCGCTCAGCCCGCCACGAAGATGCTCAGAGGGCTGGAGCAGCTTCCCTATGGAGAGAAGCTGAGGGAGCTGGGCTGGTTCAGCCTGGAGAAGAGAAGGCTGCAGGGGGACCTCATTGCAGCCTTCCAGTCCCTGAAGGGATCAGAGGAACTGGAGGGGAATCAGCTTGTTCAAAGGGTAGACAGTGGCAGGACAAAGGGGATGGAATGAAGCTAAAGGAAGGAAGGTTTAAATTGGACATTAGGGGGAAGTTTTTACAGAGAGAGTGGTGAGGGGCTGGAACAGGCTGCCCAGAGAGGGGGTGGATGCCCCATCCCTGGGGGTGTTCAAGGCCAGGTTGGATGGGGCCCTGGGCAACCTTGTGTAGCTCCAGGCCTGGAGGTTGGTGTCCCTGCCTATGGCAGGGGGTTGGAGCTCTGTGATCCTTGGGGTCCCTTCCAACCCATGCCATTCTATGATTCTATGATCCCAGAGAGCTTAGAGGGTCTCAAATAGGATCGCTATTTACAGCAGGATGATGGACTTTGGTCACTGGTTGTTTGGGGGTTTTTTTCCCCATTTGGTCTGTCATTCTTGTCAGGTAGTTCTAGCACTTTCCAGATCAGGCAGCAGGAGTTTTGGGTATAGTTGGGGGGGGGGGGTCCTGATCATCCCAACTCACTGCACTTGTAACCAAGACAAGAACTTGATGTTGGGATGGCAAAGTGGCCCAAGGGGGCTGCACCACCACAGACCCTCTCAAAGCCATTGGAAATGCCACTCGTGAACCCCTGGGCTCCGTTCATTCAGGTGGAGGTGGATACACAGCAGCTCTCCAGCCCTCCCTGCATGCCAGCAGCTGAACTCCAGAGCTAGTTGCTTTCTGAGCTGAGATGTATTGATTGCAAGAGGAGTGGAACGATCAATCCAACAGAAAGCTGTACACAGGGAGAGAGCGAGCTCAGGCATCCTGGCAAAACCCAAAGGATGCTTTCAAAGCCCTAAATAAGCAAAGAAGTCTTTACAGGAGGGTTGTTCCATCCTGGGCACTGGGACTGCCATGCACCACTCCTGAAATCAATAGGGCTTGTTGATCCATGCTGTCAGGTCTTGGATCAGGCGGCGGGTGGGTACAGAGCTACATGCAGATACAAGGGTTCTGCTTGTCGTGCCAATGGCCCAGTGTGGCTCACACAGACTGCATCCCTTCCCAAGTAATTGTCTGAGCTCATATATCATGTTATTATCTGTGAGATGGATTTCTAATGTCCCTCTTGGGATCCTGTGTCTCATCACTGGCAGACTGAAATAATGGATGGCTCGTTCCTCTAACTCCATCCCCAGCTCCTGGCAGCAGAGCCAGGCTGTGGGGAGCCCTGTCTGGCATGAAAGGCTCGCAAGGGCTGGGGAGACTGGATTCAAGTCTATGGACTTTACATTGCAGATGTCCAGGAACCAGCAAGACGTTTTGTCCCATCGAGGAACTCTCAGGTTGAGTGCTGCAGTGACTTGGTGGCTCTGGGGATGGCAGCAGAGCTGAATTATTAAGGAACTGGAAGCTACTCTGCAAGAAGTCCTGTGGTCCTTCTTCCAGAAGCATTGCTGTCAAGGCTGGAAAAGGACAAGTTCTCCCACCTGCCAGCTCAGTCTTTCCATGTCCCGACTCCACCACTGCAATGTGCAACAGGTTGGACGTATCCAGTTGCTTTCTGGATTCTTCTTGGCCCAAAAATGTGTGCCCCAAACTCTGTTCCTGGAAAGAAGGAGACAATGAATGTGGTGCACAGGAGCCTTGCTGTAGTTTCCAGTGTCTCTAAGCCCAGAGGGGTCACAGGCTGTCTTTGATACCAATGCAGGTTGAAGGCAGCATGATACCAACTTATCCTGGCTCAGTCCCTGGGTGTCTTAGTGATCTCCTTGGCTTGGATCTAATTTTTGTCACTGGCAGTAAATTACTCTCAAATTAAAACAGTGAGCTGTGGCCCAGCAATTTAAACTCTGTGAATGGACTTGCTTTGACTTATTAACAGCAGCAGTTGGCATTTCTTGCCCCATCTGTCTATATGAAGCCTCCTGCTCAACTCCCAGCCCTGGTACAAGGAGCACAGAGCAGCTGCGTAACTCCTCGTGTGCTGGAGAGCCAGCCAGGGTGGGCAGAAGGGCTGTGAAGCCTGTGCTCTGCTGCTGCCCAGGGCAGACCAGAGGTGATGGAAGGGACAGGGATGGGGGGTTCTGAGGTAAAGCAACACTGGAGCACCCTCCTACAGAGGTGCTACAGCTGCAGTATGCTTGAGAGTACCCGGGAGATGCCTAGAAGCGAAATAAGCCCCAGTATGCCCTGGGACTGGTGTGATTCACAGAATCACAGAGCTGTAGGTTTTGGAAGGGACCTCCAGAACTCATTGGGTCCAATCCCCTGCCAAAGCAGCTCCCTAGGACAGGTTGCACAGGTCGGCATCCAGACAGGTCTGGAATATCTCCAGAGATGGAGACTCCACACCCCCCCTGGGCAGCCTGTCCCAGGGCTCCCTCACCCTCACTGGGAAGAATTTCTTCCACATATTGGTGTGGAACTTCCTGTGCTCCAACTTGAGGCCATCACCCCTTGTCCTGTCCCCACAGACACTGAGAAGAGGCTGGCCATTTCCCCCTGTGTCCCACACTTCAGACATTGATAAACAATGATCGGATCCCCTCTCAGTCTTATTTTCTCAAAGCTCCAGTTCATTCAGCCTTGCTTCATTGTAAGCCCTGCTGATGTCTTCTTGCCTGCACGTAGTGACCTTGTGTATCAGAGGGCTCTGGGTGCTAACCCCAAGCCAAATGGCTTTTTCTCTGCTGCTGTTTCAGTTCTTGTGTGTGATGTTTGCAAATTACCACCCAAAATGTTCCTTGATATTATAAATAGCCTGGTCAGAGGCTGAGACACATGTACTTGTTCACCCTTAGCTGTGTTCATCTCCAGTGCCTTGGCTGTGGATGTGTGCACTGCGATGCAACAGCAGAGCACTAACGAACCTCTCAGGACAAAAGGTGCAGTCACCAAGGCAAGACCATAATTCACGAGCAGGGCCCTGTGTGGGGCTCGCTCCGTGCTTCCTTTCTGGGTCAGGAGATGAGCAGCTGACTCTATTCCACGTCCAGGAGATGCTCACTGGCACCTCAAAGGGAATGAGAGATTGGTTTCCTGCTGTGGCTTGCACCCAGTGAGATTTGTCTCTCTGATGCCTTAAGGTTCTTCAAGCATCACAGCCCAGGGAGCCTCACTGGAATCCTGTTGCTGCTGGTGGGAAGGCAGCTGGAGTCAGCTGGGATGGACCACCAGCAATAGCCCAGAGTCTGTATTTGAAGAGTTGTTTATGTAAAACTGCAGAAGTAAAGCCACCAAGCTCAGGGCTCTGGGATGCAGTGAGGAGATCAGCAATGGACAACACATAATTCGATATGAATTTTAGGTGAAGCCATTTATTGGGTGAAATCACACAGATTCTATACATGTTACTGCAAACGTGGCAAGCTAAAAACCTGCTGATTGGTTACATACACTGTTTACACCCCACTGATTGGTTAGTGATTATAATGAGCTCTGATCAACATATCTTATAGCTAAATATCATTAGTTTACCTTTGATGCCTAAAAGCATCCACACACCTGCTGTTCTGACCATCTTATTATGGCTGGTTCTTAACATGTTCCGTTACTCCCAAGTACCTTCCCATAACTCCTTCTGGGTTTACGGCAGTCTGTACCCCTGTCATCAAGGCCGCTGTGTTTTGAGAATGTGATTATCAAAATCCCCTCAGCATGAGGAACTTTTCCTGTCCCATGGGAACACGAGGCCATTGTCAGGGCCTATGGCTTCGGTGAAGAGAGCTAGGCCGCCGGCAGGCCTGCTGTCTTCCCTGCCAGTGCAGGGCCCAGCCCACCGCTCACAGCTCGGTGCCGGCTCTGCAGTGCTCGGTGCCTGAGCAGCAGCGCTCCTGCCCGTGTCCTTCTTGCCCAGAGCAGCCACGTCTTGTGCTGGGTCCAGGCCCCATACAGTGGGTCCCAAAGGCTTTTGAAAAGGCCTGGCCAGTGTGGAGGGGTGGGAAATGAGCACAAAAGCTGTCACGTTACTTGTGTCCCAAGGCTAAAGGTGTAAAAGCCAGCAGTCCTCTCCTCCTTTGTCTCCTGCATTTCCAAACCAGTTTGATCACATGCTGTTTGCCTTCCCTGGCTGGTGCTCCTTACTGGGGAGGCTGGTGGGGTTTCTGCAGACATTCATGGCTTCCCAATGCACAGACACCCTCCAGGCTACCTGTATGTGTGAGGAGATGATTTATTGTCCTTGATCACTGATTTGTTCCCGTGGCTGTTTCAGGTTAATCACACTATTAATGTCCTGAAACCTACTGAACTGCAATCCCATTACACGGAGCCCAAACTCCCCTCTCATGCCCCTGCCCGTAACACAGCCAGGCAGATGATTCCAGTCTCTGCACCAGCAGCTCTGATGCAGCAAACCAAATGGCCTTGGGCTTGTTCGGTGGTGGCCAGCTGCTGGAGAACTCATCTTGGCACCAGAAGGCTCGGTGTTGGGTGAAGCATGAAGCTGATGGATGAGGTGCTGGAAAAATAGATTGATTTTTATTTTCCCCTGCAGCAAAGAGCTGTCTGGAAAATTGCAATGGAAACAAGTGGGATGGAGGAAGGTTTTGATCTGGGGAGGGAAGAGCAGTAAGGGAACAAGAGGGTAATTGGGGTAAACTAGGTAGTCTTGATCTGTGCCTTTGTTAATTAAGAGACAAAACCAGGTATACAGCGTTGCCGAAGCAAACCAGCAGCCTTTGGGTCTTGTTTGTCAGAAACACCACGATGACAGGAGGGTTGTGCTGCCTGTCAGTTTATTTCTAGCCTTCTCCCATAGCCCCACATGAGTGGATGTGGCCAGCAAGCACAGGGACACGGTGCTCAGATTTTCAAAGGCGTTTTTAGACTAAATATAGAAATCGGTTATTAAGATTTTTCCATGATTGCTGTAAACAAATTAGTTCCACTAGGTAGTTATCTGCATGCGTGGGTGCTTGTGTACCTCTGGCAAACCTCACTTGAGGAGCTGTTTGTCTGACTTCAGGCTCCAAACATTGCTGGGCTGGGGGTGAGGAAAGCTTCCCCTTCCTGGGGGCAGGTCAGAGCATTTGGTTGAACTGCAGGGGAGGGTCTGTCGCTTCCCTGGCTCTTTATGGAGAAAACTCGCTTTGCTGAGCATGGCAGGAGGCCTGTTGCTGACTGACATGAGCAGTCCCACGAGGAACCTGCCCATCAGCAGCTCTTTGGGTATTTGGCATTTGCTTGAGCCCCGGATGCTGTCGCTTGGAATCCTTCCAGCATCACTTTTGTCTGAATAAGTGTTTAGGAAGGATCCCCCTGCACCCACGTTGCCTTCCCCCATGGCCTAGAAACGCTCCAGCTCTCCACCACTGCTTGAAGCTGGTTGGCACCGCTGCTGCGGTGGGCTGTTATTGTCATGTTTTCCCTGGGGCTGATGATAAGCATCCACATTAAACTGAGGCCTCAGACGCTTTGGTATGTCCAAGCAATGTTGATAACGAGTCCTTACACTGCGGCGTCATTTATTCAGGCATCTCTCAAAGCACCAAACAACTCACATATACAGGGGTTATTTCACCCATCACTGAAACCAGCCCCCTGAAGTTCAGCAGGGGCTGTGCCCTGGCACACAGTGGTGTTACTCCATGGTTTGGGGCAGAGACAGCTGAACTGAAAAGCCAGGAGATCCTTTCTGGTAGGGAAACAGTTTTAGACTGTGTTTCTTCCCAGTAGAGCAGGAGTGATGCTCTTGTTCTTACAGAAGCTGAGCTGAAGGCCACTTACAGAAATGGCCTTCAGCAGTCAAAGCTTTGGTGCAACCCATTCCAGGAGGAGCTTGATGAGGGAATAACATCCACCCTCAGCAAGTACGCCGATGATACAAAGCTGGGAGGAGTGGCTGACACGCAGGAGCACTGCGCTGCCATCCAGAGAGACCTGGACAGGCTGGAGAGCTGGGCAGGGAGAAACCAGATGAAGTTCAACAAAAGCAAGTGTAAAGTCTTGCACCTGGGAAGGAACAACTGTTTGTATCAGTACAGGCTGGGGGATGACCTGCTGGAGAAGAGCTCAGTGGAGAAGGACCTGGGGGTCCTGGTAGATGACAGGTTGGCCATGAGCCAGCAGTGTGCCTCAGTGGCCAAGAGAGCCAATGGGATCCTGGGATGCATCAGGAGGAGTGTAGCCAGCAGGTCAAAGGAGGTGATCCTCCCTCTCTACTCTGCCCTGGTCAGGCCCCACCTGGAGTATTGTGTCCAGTTCTGGGCTCCTTGGTATAAAAAGGACAGGGATCTCCTGGAAAGAGTCCAAAGAAGGGCTACGAAGACGATTAAGGGCCTAGAGCATCTCCCCTATGAGGAAAGGCTGAGTAAGCTGGGACTGTTCAGCCTTGAGAAGAGAAGACTAAGGGGGGACCTAATCAAAGTTTATAATTATCTGAAGCAGGGGATGCAGGGGGAATCAGCCAGCCCCTTTTCAGTGGTCTGTGGAGACAGGACAAGGGGCAATGGCTGCAAGTTGGAGCATAGGAAGTTCCGCACCAACATGCGGAAGAACTTTTTCACAGTGAGGGTGACTGAGCACTGGAATAGGCTGCCCAGGGGGGTGGTGGAGTCTCCTTCACTGGAGATATTCAAGACCCGCCTGGACGCCTATCTGAGCAATATGAGCTAGGGAGCTGCTTTGGCAGGGGGGTTGGACCCGATGATCTCTCGAGGTCCCTTCCAACCCCTACAATTCTGTGATTCTGTGATTAGTGTGGAACAGGACCCACTGTGTTTTCCTGTCATATCTGAAGTCCTGGTCCAGGCAGCCTCTACACTGTATGGATGGGGCTGAGGCTGTGAGAGCCAGCACAAGTTGTGCTCCCTAATGCTGGGACACCTCTGGCTTCACAAACACCAGACGCACCAGCAGCTGGTAACTGGGAGGCAACAGACCCATGGAGAGCGCCCAGTCACTCATCAAACAACAGATTAAACTTTCCAGGCACATCCTTTGCAAAGGGCACTTGACCTCTCATTAAGAATGGACAGCGATAGATGTCAAGGAAATACGAATGGAGATCTCTCTTGGTGCACAAGGAATTAATAAGGTCTACTGACATTTCATCACAACAGAAGAATACATAAACAGAGTTGCCAGCTCCCCTCACTTATGAAAAGATCCTCATTTACATGAAATGGAGATGTTGGTTCACGATGGGGCAAGGGGGAAGTTGTGCTGGGTACCAGGGATGGGACCCTACAGGAGATGGTGCCTTGAAGCCAGGCTGTGCCACAGCCTGGGGCACTGCTCTCACCTGGTCCTTGGTACCAAGCTCTGAAGGCAGCTGCTTGGTGCTGGGGGAAGGTGGGAGCCCAGCTGGGAGGTGTGCAGCACCGCTTAGTGTGATGATGGTGTGACTGTGGGAGAAGGTCATCTGGGGAGTGTACTGCCTGGTTGGTGAAGCCTCCAGGCTGCCAGGAGAACCCCTGAAACAAGCTGAGCAGCTCCCCAAAGCAGCATCCTTTTCCCACAAAGGCAGCAAGAGTCGACACCAGAAGTGTGGGTTTCCCTCCTGCCAACGCAGACCCGTGCAGGACGGGGATGGCTGGTGCTGTGGCAGACTCCTGCTCTCCCCACTGTGCCCACTCCTGCTCCCTGTGCTCAGACCTGCCTTGCTCCAAAACCCAGATCTACTGCTACAGCTCATCCCCTCATCTTTCCCTTTATTTTCCTTTTCCCAAGTCAAGCACAACGCTCAATGGCCAGGCCCGCTAAGCTCATTTAGTTAATCACCGGGCCCAGATGAAGGTCACCCCGCCAAACACTCATAACTCTATTCCTGCTATAAATACTCCTTTGATTCATCGTCTCCCGTTCCTTCCCTCACGGGGACAGAGAGACGAACCAGCAGCCCCCTGTCCCTCCCTGCAGTGCTGTGAGTCACTGTCACGGCTCTGACGCTTCGTCTGTGGCAGTAATCGTAATTGATGCTCGGGAGGTGTTGGGGAGCCGCGTTCGGCGGTTTAAATCATCCCTGGGATGTGATGGCTGAGGGTTGGGCTGTGGTGGGGGGCTTGGGGTGAAGCAGGTGCGTGCTCAGAGCAGCCTGGCTGCCCTGGGAGCCCCGAGAAGGGGGTTCGGGGTTGTTACAAATTCCCCCTGCATCAGTGCTGGGGGTGAGCCCCCGCGGTGCGAGGAGATGCCGCTGCCTGGAGGGGACCGAGGCTTCCCGGGGAGGGAGGGCTGGTGCTAGCAGCAGCGCGCATCCCGCCGCGGGCCAGCGGTGGAAACCCGTGAAATAAAGGAAAACAAACCCAAAAATCCACACCCCCCCCATCCGTGCCCTCCCAGCGAGCGGTGCGTCAGCCTCTTCTCCAGCCGGGAGAAACGCAAGCTCTCGGGAAACCACTGCGAGGGCAAGCGGGACCCGCCCGGGCTCCACCGGCTGCTGGGACAGGCCCGGGGGAGGCGGGTACCGGGCCCATGGGAAGCGGGGACGGGGCAGTCCGCCCGCGGAGCCCCCACCCCGGCGGGCCCGGCCCGGGGGCGTGGCCTGTGCGTGAGTCCCGCGGGCAGGCGCAGTGCTGTCGCGGGCCGCGGGGCGGAGCGGAGCGCGGCCATGGCGAGCCAGTCGCAGGGCATCCAGCAACTGCTGCAGGCCGAGAAACGCGCCGCCGAGAAGGTGGCTGAGGCCCGCAAGCGTGAGTACGGCCCGGTCCGGCCCCGCCGCGGGGGGTGCGCGGCCCCGAGGCGCCTGGGGGTGTCCGGTGCGGCCGCCTCGGGCCTCTCAGGCCCGGCCCCGCCGTGAGGCGAGAGGGGAGCGGCTGGCGCGGCCCTGCCGAGCGCGGAGGTGCCGCCGAGCTGTGTGAGGGAGGGAGGCCGGCGGCGGAAGGCTGGTGGCCCCAGCCGGCGGCGCCGGGGGCGGAGGAGCGCTGTCTGCGGGCTGCTGCGGCCCCGGGGACGGGCTGCGGTGCTCGCCTGGCTCCGGGACCGTCGGTAGCGCCGCGGGCCTCGCCGGGGAGAAGGGCGGCGGTGAGCGCAACTGGGCTCCGGAGGGCTGTCTGCGGCGTGCAGGCGGCGGAGGGGAGCTCCGTGCGCCCCGGCTGGCGGGGGGAACCTTCGTGCTGACGGCCGGGGCGGCCTGGCAGGTCTCCAGGGAGCTCGGGGACTCCAGGCCCGGGGGCTGCTCCCTGTGGGGAGGCCGCTGCCAGAGCCCTGGCCTTCAGGGCAGCAGGGCCTTCGGCTCAGGGCGCTCCTGTTTGTCTCCATCTCTCCTACCTTCAGTTTTATTCTTTTCTCCTCCTTGATGAAAGCCCTGTTTCCAGGCTGGGAGAAGGCTGAGGGAGCTGCTGCTCCTTGAGAGGCTGAGTTAGATTTGCCTGTTAAGCAAGAGGTGTTCTGGCTATAAAGCTCCTCACCTCTACAAACTTTCCCTGCTTCAAGGATTGCTTTTATTTATTTTAAATGAAGCCACACAGTGTTGTGATTCCCCCCTCCTGACAGACCTGTGAGAAGTAGGTAGCTGTGGCTCACTCCAGTGATGGTGACCTTGGGTGAGGGGGGTTGGTGGAAAGCCCAGGAGGAGAAGTTGATGCAGTGGGTGGTTTTTCTATCAATTGCACAATTGGCAGAACTAAGCTGTGCTTCTTGGGGTTGCTCTGGGATGCTGCTCACATGAACAAGGCTGGACCAACCTGCAGCCTCTGAGATCCTCTCTGGCTCTTGCTGGTGGGAGCTTATCACTCGGTGAGCTTGGCGATGGTTTGGTGGCATGCAGAGTGACCTCATGCTCCTGACGTCACCTAATGCTGTGAAGCTGGAGGGGCTGTGAGGGTGTGTGGTGCCCTGGTGATGCCTCCTACAGAAGCCAAACGCTATGGTGATGGTTTTGCAGTGGGGGGCTGGAGAGGTGCAGGGAAATACACTCTCAGTGCTTTATTTTGTTTGCTTTGCCCTTTGGAAACAGGGAAGAACCGGAGGCTGAAGCAGGCGAAGGAGGAAGCCCAGGCAGAGATCGAGCAGTACCGCCTCCAGAGGGAAAAGGAGTTCAAAGCCAAGGAAGCAGCGGTTTGTTTTCTGGATCATTCACTACTACCTACCCAGCCCCTTGGCCTTGTGTTTGGGGTTACTTGCCCTGAGAGCAGCCCTCAGGGTGGAGCGTGCTGCCGGAGGAGTACTTCCCTAACTGCCTTCCTCTGATACACAGCCATGTGTTGTGGAAAAACCAGTGGAAGTGAATCAGAGCGGGGTGTATTGCCTCTCAACAGCCAGAACGATTGACTGACAGTGAACTAGCTTAAAAAGCTCATGTCCTGGCCAGTGCCCGGAATGGTGGCAGCTTCCCCAAACCTGCTGTACGTAGGAATGTCAAAAAAAGATGAGCTCGTCCCTCCTGTGACAAGCTGTTTTCTGTCGTGCTCATGTGGTAGGAACCCCTTGCCATGTAGATGCTGCTCCCTTGCTGAAGCAGTTGTAAGGCCTGTATTCTGCCACATCCCAAGGGGTGTGTTTTCTGAGCAAGAAGAGATATTCCCCAAAGGTGTAGAACTGAGGCCCTTCAGCAGCCGAGGTTTCCTCTGCTTGTGTGCCCCAGTCAGTCCTGAAATCTTCAGAAAATGAGCTAGCAGCCCCTGTCCATCTTCTGGTTAGCACAGAATCACCTCCTCTGTTCTCCTGTGTAGTAGCCTTTGTGTCAGTAGTTTGAGATTCATTTTTCACACCACTTGTTGGCGTGGTTTCCCAGGCAATTCCAGGCTAATAAAGTGGACTTTGCTGCCTGTCATCTGGTTCTGCTTTGTTTATCCTTCTCCAGAGAGAGAGGCTCTTTGAATTTGAGTCCCAGGGTGCTACTGTCCTTCAACATCTTTTTTTCTGTGGCATTTTCCCCCCACTTAACAAAGGGAACTTGCTTTCTCTGCCCTTCATCATGGGGCCAGAAGGACATTGTAAGCTCTGAGAGACTCCTTGCTGTGCTTCCTGCTAGGAAGACAGAGATCTTCATAAAGATTCTCCAGGGTAGAAGCAACAGGATCATGTGAAGACCGTGCTTAAAACTAAATCACAGGGATTGCTTTTCTTATGCCATCAAGAACAGTAGTGCCTGGGGCTTCCCAGTTCCAGCTGCCAGTACAACAAGACCTTTATTTCAGGCTTTCTTTAGAAGCTCATGCTCTAAGATGATAAAGAAGAGAGGATAAAAGGCATGGACTGTGGGTGAAATAAAAAATTGGGGTAAATTTAGCTGGAAATCAGAGCAGAGAATCCAATAGAACGTGGTGGGGGTTTTTTTTTTTAAAGTGCAGTCAGGAGTGATTTAAAGTGTGATCAAGGAGAGATTAATGCTGCACTGAGCCAGTCCAGAATAACAAAATGCAGACTGAGGCATAGTGTTTTCTTTGCCAAACCACTTGTGTGTCAGCTTTCTCTTTCTGTTGCTGTTTGTAGGCACTTGGATCTCATGGGAGCTGCACCACTGAAGTTGAGAAGGAGACCCAGGAAAAGATGAGTGTCATCCAGCAGAACTTCCAGAAGAACCGTGAGGTAGTCCTCTCACAGCTCTTGTCCCTGGTGTGTGACATCAAACCCGAAATCCACGTGAATTACCGCATCAATGGGTAGTAGCAGGAGAAGGAAAAAGCATCCTGGAAATGCTAGTAGTAATGTCTGAGCTTCAGGTGTGACGTACAGCTCTTAGCCATACCTTAACTGTTCTTCTTCTTGTAAATGTCTTAAATTATTTCTGTGAGTTGTAGGTGATCAGTATCTTCTTGGAGTTTTCTTGGTTTCTCTCTTGAGATGGATTCAGAGCTTATTCAAACCTTAATCAGCCATGTCTCCTCAAATCTGTGCTAAGTTACTAAATACATATCCAAGTTGGCACGTTAATGCTCCCTTTTCAGCTGGATAACGTTTGGTGAGAGGCTTTCTCTCTCTGAGAAGTAGGAAGAGTGAAGAGCTGCTGGCCAGGTTTACATGGAGAGCCCGTGTCAGTAATTGTTAAGCCTGTGTAACTGTATTCATGTTGACCAAAATGCATTCTTTGGTGTGGTGCTCACCTCTGTACAGGGTTCAGACCTCTGAAGAAGAATTCTCTGTCTGTACAGTGCTGGCCAATAGTTTTCAGCTGCTTGATTGTCTCTGTACTGACTATCCTCTGTATATTCCGCTGTTAGCTTGAGTTACAAGTCTGGCACTATGACACTTGAAAGTAAAATCACTTATTTAACTCTAAAGTCTCTTGTCAGTCTTGTTTCTGCTGACTTGTTCCAAAGAACAGGTCTCGCTGTGTTTCATGGGAGTCCAGAGCCTGAAGAATGATACAAGTATTGGTAAAAGAAAGAGACCCAGGGAATGTCTGAAGGTCACAGCAGGTGAGTTAAAAACCCATCACAGGGCTCCTCCTCTTGGCTCCTGTCTGAGCTTTACCTGCCAGATCATTCCAAAAACCTCCAGGAACAAATGTTCTTGTGACCAATAGGGGAATTAAAGTTTTGCCAGTTGACTAGAATAGTCTGATAGCCAGGTGCTGCGCAGCCATTGTCCTTCCTTTTGTCAAGTACTGGTTGCTGTCTGTTTATCCCAAGGTCACAGTGTGTCCTGCTCCATCCTGCCATACTGGGAATGGCATGAAAGGAGCGTCTTGGGTTGTCTGTGCATCGCTGTCCAGCTCTTAAAAGTACACATGCATGCATCTAGGGGTTTGTGTTTCAGCTGCTGATTCCTCACCCTCTCTCACCACTTGATTGTTAGATGCAGCTTTGCTTTTCTATCCGGTTCCCTTGAAGACTCTGCAGAAGAGACCTCGATGAGCACGGAGATCCTTAGATCCCCAACCCAAGAGTCATGCGGTTGGGGATCTAATGAAGAGACCTGATTGATGCTGTTCCTTGGAGCATCCTGTATTTCCCCATGCCCTCAGCATGGAAAAGTGTCTCAGACCTCCAGAATTTGGTTGTGGCTGGGAGGGAGGAAAGCGAGGTGGCTGAGTCACAAGGAACGAATGCCAGCCTGCAGTCACACAGGGCCATGAAGGAGGAGGCTGCTGGGGTGTCTCCTGGTGTCATGTTTTACGGTAGCACACTGTAGTTATGAAAGGATCTCGTTAGGAATTCAAGCTATTAAGCAGGTTGTAAAATTGAAACAAAAGCCTTCTGCAAAGTCAGATGTGCCAGGCTGGGGAAAGAGCCAGGTTGGTATGAGTGGAACAGGATCAGAGCACTTCTAATCAGTCTGCTCTAATGGCTGGAGGGGTGCTGTGGCCTCATAAAAGGTTGCAGCCATGCTAATTCTTGTCCTTTGGAGAGGAAACATTTCTTCCTGTTTGAGAACAGGTGCTCAGACTCCAGTGTGAAACTCCTCCTGAAAGTCCTCCAAGCTCCAGGCTGTAATTAGCAATTTCATCCCATGTGTTTATCAGTAACAGACTGCTGCTGTGTCCGGAATAAAATACAGCGTCCGCCCTGGCTTCTCCTGGTAGCTCATCAGTCTCCCTCTGTTAATGAGGACTTTGTGTCCGTAGCCTCTATGAAGTTAAGAGGCAGGGGCCAAGGAAAAACCCTTTTCTGATTGTTTCCTCTTGGCAAAGGCAGTGTGAAGGCTCTCCCTTTAGAACTATGTGTTGCAAGAATGTAAGTTTTCTTTCTGTAATGTTTCCCTGAAACTTAACTCTTGGGAATTACCTGACTCCTTAACCTGGGACAGAAGGAAGTCCTTCTGATTACTGCTCCCCAGGAAGCCTGGGGGATGTTTTGTTTGAGGTTCTCATCTCACCCTGTTCTGAGGCTGTCTGTGCCTAAGCCAGGCTGTGCCAGAAAAGTCCTCTGCAGGGAGCAGTCCTGTACTGACAGTGTTATGGAGCTGGACATGGCTTCTTGCCTCTGAAATCCAGTTTTCTGGACTTCCTGCTGCAAGTTTGATTCACCAGAGTGAAACCTGCCCCAGCTGCTAGTACGAATCTGTGTCTGGAGTGTCGCTGCTGCTGACCTGCCTGCATCCTCCCAGGTATGTGAGCCATGGCTTGTACCACAGAAAGGGCCAGAAGCTGCTCTGGGCAGGTCACTGCCCGATGCTGTTACTTCCCCTGTCACCACCAGCAGTGCTGCCCGGTTGTCAGCACAGTCACAGTCGCTGTACAGGGGTACGAAGCAGTCAGCACTTGTGCCCTTTTGTTTGTGCCCTGTCAGGGGATGGCTGCTGCTGTTTGCTTCTCTCAGATAAAACTGCAGGTGCTTTCCTGGGGTCAGCACGGGCATGGTTGGATCTACTCAGTGTCATTTGGCTCCAGTCACATCCATGTTCACCAACAAGGGTCTGTACTTGATTTGTGTGTCATTTCTTTTTGGACATGATGTATTTAGAGTTGTTACACTTCACCTTTAGGGTACCATTGAGGTGTGTCCTCTGTACAGCACACCAGATGGACAAAGGGCTTATTCACACCAGAACATGAGGGTCATCTGGACCATTCACTGCACACTATGAGCTACAGTCAGGACCTGCATTCGTCTGCTTGAAGCCAGAGTTCAGTTTTCAAGGCACATCTGTTGACACAGCTCACTCCCTGCTTAGCTTGTCAGCATCTCCTTCTTGTCACTCAGCATCCCCAGGGAGGGGACATCAGAGCCCCTGATCCTGCTCAGGTCTGCCACCTCTAATAATGCTTGGTATGGTTTTGGTCAGTTCAGAGCCAGTATGGGTTTGATCCCTTGCACATTTCAAAGAATCACAGGATCTCCTGAGCTGGAAGGACCAAGCAGGACCAGGACCATCGAGTCTTAACTCCTGGCTCCACACTGGCACTGAGGGTGTTGTCCAGATGACCTCAGCCCAGCTCGGGGCTGTGACCCCTTCCCTGGGGAACCTGTGCCAGCACCTGACCCCCCTCTCAGTACAGAAGCTCTTCCTGACACCCAGCCTAAACCTCCCCTGGTGCAGCTTCACGCCGTCCCCTCGGGTTCAATCCCTGGTCCCCAAAGAGAGGAGATCAGTACCTGCCCCTTCGTTCCCCTCAGCAGGAAGCCACAGACCCCCCTGAGGTCTCCCCTCATCCGCCTCCAGGCTGAGCAACCCCAGGCCCTTCAGCCTCTCCTCATAAGCCTTCCCCTCCAGACCCTTCCCCATCCTTGCTGCCTCCTCTGGACACTCTCCAGTAGTTTTGTGTCCTCCTTGTCCTGTGGATCCCAAACCTGCACCCAGGGCTCGAGCTGCAGCAGTTAAATTGAAGAACATGAGAGAAAGGTGTAGTGAACAGGAGGGATGACGTGTGAGGTGCCTCCCCAGTCATTCACAGCTTGAGTGATCCCTCAAGGAACTGCAGACACTGGGCAGGGTCAGGGCAGTGCTGCTGCTGGAGGGCCCATCCTGACAGTGGGGAAGAGTGCTGCTTCCAGCATTCAGTCCGTGGTGCTTCCAGGGCATGAGAACAACCATCACTTCCTAGGAGGGTTTTGTGTGATGTTTAACTTGGAGCTTTTTTGTTTGTTGGTTTCAGAGAAAGCCATCTTCCCCTCTAGAGACTCCCCTGCCCTCTTCCCTTCCTCCCTTTCTTTTCAGGGTTCAGACAGAGAAATAAAGGAGGGAAATCACTCTCTGCTCAGTATCCAGGGTTCAGGACTTTCAGTAGGAGGGGAGCAATTCTGGCTGCCCCTGCTTTACCAGAAGCTCCCCAGGCAGCTTGAGCAGGACAGCTTCAGAAGCACAGGAGAGGACCCTGAATTTTTGCAGTGCTGCTGAAGGTCGAGGAGCTGTTCCTGGCTCTGCCTTCTGGGGACAGGCTTGCCTGCAGGATGGCCACCGATGAACCACTCGAGGTATTCCAGTTCCCAATCTGATAACCTTAAATTCTTCCTTCATCTGTGTTTGTGAGGTCCCTGCACAATCCCTGATGATCTTTAATCTTTGGACACTCCAACAGCTCTGTGTCCTCCTTGTCCTGGGGACCCCCAAGCTGGAGGCAGCACTGCAGGGGGGTCTCATGAGAATGGAGCAGAGGGGCAGAATCTGCCCCCAGCCCCACTGGTCCCACTGCTGGGGATGCAGGCCAGGACATGGGTGGCTTTCTGGGCTGTGAGTGCACATTGCTGGGTCATGCTGAGCTTCTGAGCAACCTGATCTAGTTGAAGGTGTCCCTGCTTACTGCTGGGGGGTCAGATTAGATGGCCCTTGAAGGTCCCTTCCAACCTAATGCATTCTATGATTCTTGTCCACCAACACTCCTAAGCCCTTCTCTGCAGGGCTGCTCTCTGTCCCTTCATCCCCCAGCCTGTACTGATACCAGGGACCTGCCCTGACCCACTGCAGGACCTTGGCCTTGTTGAACTTGATGTTCACATGGTCCCACCTCTCCAGCCTGTACAGGTTAAAGAGCACCGGTCCCAATCCCAACCCTGAGGAGTGGCACTCATCCCTGGTGTCCACAGCTGTACCTGTGTGAAAGGAACAGTGACCTTCTTCCTTCTCTCTGCCTCTGAAACCTGCTCATTTTTCTCTTTTCTCTCTATTTGCCTCATCTGGAATCTCCTTCCCTTTTACCTGACATCCCTACTTCTTGTGCTAATGCATAGTAAGAAAGACAAGCCTGGAACCCACAGAGCCCAGCTGAGTATTGCAAGTAAAAAGGGTTGTGGAGAACCCTCAAGATCAAGGTTTTGTTGTTAAAGTTTCCCCAAACTAGTGCAAGAAAGGAGCACGGTGTCATCTTTCTCTGAGGTTGAAAGGAGACAGCGCTAATTTCATGCAGAGAAGATGGTATCTCAGGCTGGCACAGGAACAGAAAATAAATAGGTATTAAATTACATTTGGCTGTCTCAACATAATCTAATAAAGCATCTGCTGGATCGATAGCTGAATCGTTAGCTGAGGCACATAGCAAGCTTTCCCTCTCTTAATTTGAGATGCAAGGAAGAGGTTTTACATTACCATAATAAAAAGAATAATACTTCAAGGCTTTGTCGGAAAAAGGCTGAAGGAGGGGGAAAAATAAGCCCCAAGAACCACACTTTATGCCTTAAGCAAGTGTCATTTTTCATTTGAAACGTGTAATTGAGGGATATTGTGAAATGAAGTTTTTATGTTTAATGACTGTCAGTCTGTCAGCGTCGCTGAGTTGTTTGACCACAAAAAAAAACCCAACCCAGAGTCTGTGAAGAAAACTTTGTATGCAGGAAGAGGGAGGGCAAGGCAAGGCTTTCAACAGCTTTCTTCTCCTAATTAAGGCTCAACGGGGGAAAAAAGAGGAATAGGAACAGTTATCCACTGAAAAGGCAGTTTCATCAAAAGCAAATGAGGTCTGTCTGTGCTGGCTGCTGCTGTGGGTACAGCCACAAACAAGGCTTAGGTAGGGAGAAACCACAGTCACTGCAAATAAAGTAGGGATAAGAGTCCTGGGTTATCAGCCTTTCAAAGCTTCCAGAATGGTGCATCCAATGAGGGCATAAAATATGGTCTTAGGGGTCTAGAAAGGTCCTGCTGAGGAGGAAACAGTCTCAGTGGGACTTGAGGTAGTGAAGGGTGATCTAAGAGATTATATTGAGGGCATGAAGGGGGGTGAGGTGGTTATCAAGGTATCAGTGGTTATTGTCCTTCTGGGAAAGCACTTCAGATGCAGATGGTTTTTTCCTGGAATCAGGTTCCCTGTAATATATTCATTAATGCAGCATGATGGAATAGGCAGTGCAGTTAAATGTCCAGGGCACCGAGCTGGGAAAGGATACAAACAGCACAGAGGACTGGATTCCAACTCAAAATCATCTTGATAAATGGGAGAAATGGTCTGAGAGCAGTGAGACTCCCTGAGGAGAAGTGTAATGCTCAACTAGGAGAGGTGAGATGGAATCCACAAAACCCAAGAGATCAATAGCCAGCTGCTGAGACTGAGAAAACGGGGGGAGCTGCCCTGGATGCTGTGAGCATTGTTAGAATGAAGTCAGAGCTGCACAGCACGGTGATAGGTAAGAGGGGTGAGAGAGAGAGAGGTTGTTGGGCAGGGAGAAACCAAATGAGGTTCAACAAAAGCAAGTGGAGAGTCTGGCACCTGGGAAGGAATAACTGCTGGAATCAGCACAGGCTGGGGGTGACCTGCTGGAGAGGAGCTCTGTGGAGAAGGACCTGGGGGTCCTGGTGGGTGACAGGGTGGCCATGAGCCAGCAGTGTGCCCTGGGGGCTGAGAGAGCCAGTGGGATCCTGGGGGGCATCAAGAGGAGTGTGGCCAGCAGGTCACAGGAGGGGATCCTCCCCCTCTGCTCTGCCCTGCTCAGGCCCCACCTGGAGTGTTGTGTCCAGTGCTGGGCTCCCTGGGATAAACCAGACAGGGATCTCCTGGAGAGAGTCCAGAGGAGGCTACGGAGATGATGAAGGGCCTGGAGCATCTCCCCTGTGAGGAAAGGCTGAGGGAGCTGGGACTGTTCAGCCTGGAGAAAAGAAGACTCAGGGGGGACCTTATTCATGTTTATCAATATCTTCAGGATGGGATGCAGGGGGAAATGGCCAGCCCCTTTTCAGTGTCTGTGGGGACAGGACAAGGGGCAATGGCTGCAAGTCAGAGCATAGGAAGTTCCACAGCAACATGGGGAAGAACTTTTCCCCAGTGAGGGTGAGGGAGCCCTGGGACAGGCTGCCCAGGGGGTGTGGAGTCTCCATCTCTGGAGAGATTCCAGCCCCGTCTGGACGCCGCCCTGTGCAATATGAGCTGGGGAGCTGCTTTGGCAGGGGGTTGGACCCCATGAGCCCTCCAGGTCCCTTCCAACCCCTGTGATTCTGTTCTGCTCATGAATGAGGTGAGGTCTGCATGTCCTCTTTGGACACTGGGTGTTGGGAGAGCTGAAAATAAGCTGTTTGTTGAGTAGAGCATTGAAGGGCCTGGAGAGGTTTGGCAAAGGCAGCTCAGCAGGGGAAGGAAGGGGTTGTTTAGTCTCTGAGGCAGGATGGAGAAGTCTTGAAATAAATTAAGAGGTTGTTTAAGAGGCCAGAAGTGTAATTCTTCCCCAGACTTGCTAAAGCTAGAAGTAATCACCTTCATTTGAAACGGGGAAGGTTCCACTGAGATGTGCTCTTTAGCAGGATGGCTCCAGCATCGCCACCGCTCGAGCCCAGCCCTCTGTCCCCACGTCCTGGGGTTGTCCGGTTGGGGTTTGTCCCCCAACTGCTGCTGGCTCTGGCCACTGGTTTCATTGTGTTGGAAGGAAGGGTGAGGTCCCATTTGGCAGGGGGTGTGTGAAGGTGTCCCTCCCTCATGAGAAGGCTGCAGCAGGAGCTCTTTGCTTCTCAGAGAGGTGAGACCAGGAAGCAGAAACTGGGTGAAGAGCTTTGCAAATACCTCTGCCCTGGGTTGGGGTTAAGTCAGGACTTGCTTCTTCATAGATACCGGTGAACAAAGCTCAAGATGAACCTCAAGCTGCCTTAACTCTGACTTGTGTAAACCAAATCCCCAGGTCCCCAGCCACCCAGCACAAGCTGAGCGTACGCGATGCTCCCTGGCACAGAGAAGTCGCTGTCGTGCTCGGTAGCATTTTGGTTTTTGGGAGACCATCATTGCTGAATGGGGCTGGGTTCAGAGGGTCTCAGCTGGGTTCCACGAAACAGAAGCACCTCCAGCCTGCACTGGGACCCTGCCAGTGTCCTCTTTCAGCTCCTTTGCACTCTCAAAATTCAGAAAACTTGGATGATTTGGAGACCTTCAGAGACACTTAAAAACTTTCTAACAATTGAATAGCACTTGCTCTTCTTCACCTCTTCCAAGCAGCAAAACCAGGATTGCTTCAAACCAGAATTACCTTTATATCTTCTTTTTAATCCCCCCCCAACACCCCTCCCAAAGGAGCAAGATCAGCCCGTGCACGCAGGTCTTGCCAAACAAGAAGCGCATGGTTTGCACGCTCTGGGTAATTAGGAGTGCTGCTGCTTTCAAGTTTATTGCCCCCACGTTGTTTTGCCCCTGGCATTTTTTTTGCAGGGAGCTGACAGGGCTCTTTCTAAGCACTTTGGTGATCATCATCATCATCATCATCTCCCTCTGTCAAGATCCTGTGTGGGCGAGGAGGAAACGAAGCTGAAGCTTTTGATGAGGAGTGTTTGGAAAGGGACCTAAAGCTTTACAGGGCCCTGTCTTGGGTGGGGATTTGAGCTGGGCCTGGAGCTAGTGACAACAGCAGGAAGTTTTACTTGATTTTTCCCAATACCTGGGTGATGATACTATGTGAGCTGCAGCTTTCCAGCGTGTGGTTAAGTGGTTTGGAAGTCAGTTCTGCTCCCTGGGCAGCCACGTGATGCCGTGAGCACGCTGCTCAGCAGTGTCTGGAGCTGCAGAAAGCAGTCCTGGAGCAAGTCCAGAGAAGGGCAACCAGTGTGGGAAAGGGGCTGGAGGGCAAATCCTCTGAGGAGCAGCTGAGGGAGCTGGGGGTGTTCAGCCTGGAGAAGAGGAGGCTGAGGGGAGACCTTATCACCACCTACACTGACCTGCCAGGAGGGTGCAGAGAGGTGGGCGAGGGTCTCTTCAGCCAGGGGACAGGAGATGGGACAAGGGGCAATGGGCTCAAGCTGTGCCAGGGCAGGGTCAGCTCAGGTGTGAGGGAAAAGTTCTTCCCTGGCAGAGTTGTGGGGCTGTGGCACAGGCTGCCCAGGGAGGGGCTGAGTCACCTTCCCTGGGTGTTTTTAAAAAAAGGGTAGATGAGGTGCTCAGGGATATGGTTTAGCTTAGGACAATGGGAATGGTTGGACTCGATGATCTTAAAGGTCTTTTCCAACTGTGTGACTCTGTGATCCATCCCTCAGCAGGATGTCATTTTCTCCCAGAGGGATACTCAGGCACTGCAATACAGTGTGGGGTTTTTTTTTTCCTTTTTATATTAAACTATTCACCAAGACTACCAGTCACCAAGACACTTGATCCACCCTGTCCCCAGCCTCTGTGGATCCTCCAGTGTTTGCAAAACCACATGAACCCAGGCTAAGGAGCTGTGTCTCACCATTATCTCCTTGCATGAAAGCCAGCACCTTCCCCAGCAAGTGGAGCTGTTCTGGGGGTCCCTCTGACCCTCCATCTGAGCCTACTGCTTTGCTTCCAAGTCCAGCAGCTGGGGAGGAAGCTCGCACCCACCCTCTGTATCAGCACAGCCCCCTGTTTTGGGGGTGTTACAGCCCCCCCCCCTTCCTTGCACGTTATCCCCAGTGCTCTGTGCTTCAACACAACCTTTTGTCATACACAGAGACTCGTCCTCAGCCCCGAGATCTTCATTCAGCTCTTGTGGTTTCTCCATCCATGCTTGGCTTTCATTAATATTTTCATAGCAACCTGTCTGATGCAACTGTGGGATTTGTAGTTTGTGAGTCCTGCCCAGCTGACTGAGGAGGAGGAAGAGGAGAGCAGTCTTCTGTCTGTGCCACTCCAGCTCTTCACAACCTTTAGGGTCCAGCTCTTGGACCCCCACCCTGGAAAAGGTGAGCCTTAGTCCTGCAGCAGGATCTCCTCCCAAGGCCCTGGGTGGGAAAGTGCTTCTGAGGAGCTCTTAGAGGGTTAAAGCCAGGGCTCCGGGAAGAGTCACATGTGCAGGGGAAGATTTTGCAAGTTGGTGCTTGCAGCCCTGGGTAGTGAGAAGGAACGCGGGGGCGAAGGCTGCTCGCCTTGGGTGAGCTGTGCCTGGCTAGTCCCTGGTCCCTGGGAGACGCAGGGAAGAGAGGCACCTTCCCTGGCGGGGGCTGGGGGACTGGAGACCTCCCCTCTCGGCGGTGGGACAGCACGGCGCCTGGGCAGGCAGTGGGACAATGGCAGATCCAGGGCGGTGAGGAGGAGGAGCAGGAAGAGGAGGAGGAGGAGGAGGGAGCTGAGCTGGCTCCCCAGGAGCAGGAGGTGAGCTGAAGCAGGTAAGCCTCTGCGGACGCAGAAGGACTTGCTGAGTGTTTCTAGTGTGTCTCTGCTGATCAGCTGGGGCTTGGAGGTGCCCTAAAAAGAAGGACCATAGCCTGAAGGAGGCAAAGCCACCAGAGAAATGTGGGTATTGCATAAAGAACAAGAAGAGATGTAGAGAGACACAGAACCTGGGGAGTGCAGGAGGAGAGAGGATGCTCTTTGTGTGAGCACAGGAGGAGGCAGAAGAAGATTTGGGGGGAGCCATCTCCAAAACCAGGCAGCTGTTCTGAAGTGAAACTAAACAGAGCCAAAAGAGTCTACGCTGCACGAAGAGGTAAAAGCAAAACTGCATTTGTGGCTGAGCCCATCCCAGCTGGGGAAGGCAGTTTCCTTCCTGCAGCCCCCAGACGTGCTGGGGAAGGCTGAGCTGCCCTGACCCTGCCTCACCCATCGCCCCACATCTCCTGCGGTCTGCTCTCCAGGGACTCAAAATTCTCGATGTCTAAGCCAGAGAACCTTGGTTCACCTCTAACGTAACGTGATAGCAGCAGCAACAGGGTGGTAGGTTTTAATTAGATTTTCCTTTCGTTTCCTCTGCCTTTTCACTCTCTGCTCTGCCACTGTTTTGTGCAGGTTCTTCTGTCCTGTCTTTCGCTCTCCCTCCTGTTTGATGCCAACCTGAGGGGATTGAAGGGAAAAGGGGAAAGGGGTGAGGAAATTCCCTATCTGAATCCACCTCTCAGTGCTGGGAGACACGATCTGTAACACGTGCTGGTGCTCTGTGAGGAAATGGCACTGGAGTGTACAGCAGAATCGCCCCTCACTGGTACTGGTGAAGGGCAGGTGCTGTGCCTGTCCCATGGGCACACACCTCATGTGCAGTGTGTACCTTAAGAAGGACATTGAGGTCCTTGAGTGAGTCCAGAGAAGGGCAACCAGTGTGGGAAAGGGGCTGGAGGGCAAATCCTCTGAGGAGAAGATGAGGGAGCTGGGGGTGTTCAGCCTGGGGAAGAGGAGGCTGAGGGGAGACCTTATCACCACCTCCACTGACCTGACAGGAGGGTGCAGAGAGGTGGGTGATGGTCTCTTCAGCCAGGGGACAGGAGATGGGACAAGGGGCAATGGGCTCAAGCTGTGCCAGGGCAGGGTCAGATCAGGTGTGAGGGAAAAGTTCTTCCCTGGCAGAGTTGTGGGGCTGTGGCACAGGCTGCCCAGGGAGGGGGCTGAGTCCCCACTGTTGTTTAACAGACGGGTAGATGAGGTGCTCAGGGATATTGTTTAGCTTAGGACAGGAATGGTTGGACTTGATGATCTTAAAGGTCTTTTCCAACCTTTTGATTCTGTGGCTTGATTCCTTTAAGTGTCAGTTTCCAGCCTCCCACGGGTTTTTTCTGCAGCCAGAAGAGCTTCTGGTGGTGTTTCTCTTGCCTCAATTTCCTTTCTGACAGTCCTCCTCTCCTGGCTTTGTGCAAGGGGGTAATTGCAGCATCAACCATCAGCCAAAAAAATAAAGCAATCCTCTTTGTGAGGAAAGCAGATGAGCTCCACATGGGACCTGAAGCCCAGGAGACAGCAACAGGCTCATGGAGCGAAAGCAGGAGCGGAGCTTATCGAGTACAGGACAGGTTTGGAGCGGGGGCAGCTGGTAACTGAAGAGTAGACTCAGAGTCTTCCAAGCATTTGCTTTAATAACCACCCACAGATCCTGGCAGTTGGTGGCAGCCCTACGTCAGCAGCAAACCCGTGGGCACGCTGCCTGGCGCGGGGACGTGGCTGGCACTGCCGGTGGCGGAGAGGAGAGGGCACCTGAAAGGCTTTGCTGGTGCTGGGTGAAAGCTCTGTTCACCTCTGCCTGGGGTGGATGCGTTCTCCTTCCTTACCTGCACAGCTTCCTTCCAGCGATGGGGAGCTGTGATCCACCTCATCACCGAGTTATCCACCCAGGGAAGAGCGTTTACACTGACTCCGGAGTCAGGTGCCCGCTGGAAGCGATGGGGAAAAGCCTGTTGGCTTTGTGAGGAGAAACCCTGCCTCATTCCTTGGCTAATCATTGACAAAACATGAATATTTAAGGCTGCTGGGGTAAATTATGGAATATTTAAGGATAACTTGCCCACCTATTTAAAAAAAAAAAGGAAAAGAAAAAGTCATTTCAGCAAAGGGGCTCCTGTGTCCCCTGCAGTCACAGCTGGCTCTCAGGGATGTGGTAACACCCACAGCGAGCGGGGTCCAAAGAGCAGGGTACGCCCAGGCAGTCTGTGCTCTCTCTTTGCTGCCTCTGCAAAATGTTGGGGTTTCTTTTCCTCTTTCCAGGGCTCGAATATGTCTCCTCCTTGCTGGTGGAAAGCAAGATCTCCAGGAAGCCGTCTGTGGGAGTGCGAATGAAGGTTTCACAATCTGCTCCCCGAGGAGGAGATCAAGCTGGCTGCCTGCTGCCACAGGGCTGAATCAGGGACAGATAAGGCAGATAGAGAAGCACTGAATTTCTGACCACACCGCAAAGTCCCTCAAGGAGAGGCACCTTCAGCATGGCCCATAAAAGCCAAGCTGATGGAACTGAGAAAAATGGGTCGTTCCCCTCCATCCTCTATTGTAGGAGTGATTTAAAGGAAGGATCCCTGCAGTGGGTAAAAGGTAAGTTAGCAGCTCCTGGGTGAGGAGCAGGGAGGCAGCACCGAATGCAGCAGCCTTAAAAATAACCACAGGTGGATGTTTCAAAGATGCTCATTGGCAGCACCTTGCTTGTAAAAGTAACTAAACATCAAGGTGTATTTCGGGCAGCACAGCGGTCCAGGAGAGCCCCAAGAAGGCAGTGTCAGGAGGAGCAGCCCCGGGACCGACCCCAGATCTTTAAGGGGGAAGGAAAGCTGGGTGCAATGCCTCAGTGAAACAGGATCTCATCTGAGCACGTCACTTCCTTACACACAAGCTCTTCCTCTTGACATAGTGCAGCTTGGGCAAAGTCAAAGTGAATGTGAAACAGGATGCCTGGAGATCACAGCTCTGCTGTGCTGCTCCAAGACTGGTCTATCTCAGCTCTGAGCAGCTGTCTCCTCTAATCTAGGGCAGGCTCTCCTCACACTTTCTGGGCTCCTGACTGCAACCTGAGTCTGCAGATTACATCTGTGGTGCCAGCCCTAGCTGAAACTGGGAAGCTGAGAGCCTTGAGCAGAGCCACGCTGTCCAGGAGCACTGTGAGAGCTGGGACCTGGACACTGAAGGACCTATGGAGCTCATGCTCCAAGGCAGCCCTGCCACATCCCAGACAATGTGATTATTGGAAAGCACCTTGATTTGATTGCCTAAGCTGCTTCTGGTAGTGGGTGGGGTGTGTCAGTGATGGGAAAACTCTCTAAGAAGCAGATATCCTTAGGAACACCCAGCAGTTTGAGCCCATCATCCTTTCAGATAGGGATCAGTGAGGCAAGACATTATCTTGCTGCAGATACCTCTGTGATAATGTGCTACCTCTGACTGCTTGCTCCTGGAATGCATTTGGGATTTCCTCCCTCTTTGTAGGGTGTTTCCTTACAGGGGACACCATGGCCCTGTTCTGCTTCTAGAGCTCTTTGTGATGTTCTTAGAAATGTTCAAGGGGAAATCCTGGGTCCATTTAAAACACCTAGCTGTGGTCTCAGTGTGGTCTGCCTTCCTCAGACTTCCCTTTGCCACATGCTCCTTAACTCGCACCTCGAGTGCTGTGTCCAGTTCTGGGCTCCTCACCATCAGAAGGACATGGGGGTCCTGGAGCGAGTCCAGAGAAGGGCAACCAGGCTGGGGAAGGGGCTGGAGGGCAAATCCTCTGAGGAGCAGCTGAGGGAGCTGGGGGTGTTCAGGCTGGAGAAGAGGAGGCTGAGGGGAGACCTTATCACCACCTACAACTACCTGAAGGGAGGTTATAGAGAGGTGGGCGATGGTCTCTTCAGCCAGGGGACAGGAGATGGGACAAGGGGGAATGGCATGAAGCTGTGCCAGGGCAGGGTCAGATTGGACATTAGAAAAAAATTTGTTACTGAAAGAGTTGTCAGGGCTGGAACAGGCTGCCCAGGGAGGGGCTGAGTCACCTTCCCTGGATGTGTTCACAAAAAGGGTAGATGAGGTACTTAGGGATATGGTTTAGTTTAGGATGGGAATGGTTGGACTTGATGATCTTAAAGGTCTTTTCCAACCTTGTGATTCTGTGAACTGCTGGGAGGAAAACCTATGCTGATGGCTCCTCCCTGCTCTTGCAGAACCCCTCAATGGCCAGGTGCTCATGGTGCTCAGCATGGACAACAACTGCTCGGCCACCTCCTTTGACATGGATCTTTGTGCAGAGAAACTGAAGTCCCTTGGGGTCCAGGTAATCTCCTCACACGCAGCCTCCCCCGGGGACCCTGTTGGGGTGAGTGCTGGAGGGGTTCACATCATTTCACCCACATCATGCTCAGCTTCAGTCTCTTGCCCAGGGACTGCAAGTCAGCTGCAGTGGCCTTGGCTCACACCTCCATAAGAAACCCACTTACCATAGGCTTGAGTGAATTGCTTCTAAGTCACTCTGATGGGGTGGAGTGTCCCTGGGACAATCTGTCGTCTTTTTTTATGATGAAAGATGCTAAAAAGGCAGTTTTCTCTTTTCCTGGAAACCAGTGGGTGGACCTAGTTTGCTGTTTTCTCCCTGAGCAGGTGGCAGCGGATCAGTGGGGAAGGTTAATCCAGGATGCTGTCCTGAAGCCTGAAGTGAGGCGGTACATGTTCTACAACTCCAGGGCGTTCCAGATAGCTATTGCTGTGGTAAGGACAGTGGGATTTCTCACAGGCTTGCCACAGACATGCACCTGCTGAGATGCATCAAGACCTACACCTGGGGTTCTTGTGCCTGGGGAGAGGGGTTTGAGTGGGGAGGAGGTACTGACTTTTAGCATCCTCGTGGGGTCCTTTGGAAACCTCAGTCCACAGGATTTCTGTAGGTGGAGAGCAAGGCACCTTCTCCAACCTTGCTGGTAGCCCCAGCCATGTGGTCTGTCCATGGCTGGATAATCAGTGTATGCTGAGGTAGCAGTGCCAACGTCAGACTTCTTTTTAAATTTCATTTTAAAAATCTGTAGATATTCTGGTCCTGGTGCTAATTTAGACCAATGGACCAGTTAACTTTGGCTACAGAGGTGATTGTCTAGTCTTGCTTGTCATCTTTTGGTGGGAGAAGCTCCTCCAGAGACCCCAACCATTAGCAAGGCTCATAGTTTGCAGCATGCTGAGGGTGTGATAAAATCTGACTTCTGTTAGTTACACTTATCTTTTTGGATAGCCATTGTACAGGTCTTCTCCTTCCACTAACACTGTGGGAATCGGTGCTGGGTGCTCTGAGGTTTTTGGTGCCAAGGGGTTATACTCTTGCAAGGTGAGGCTGTGACATGCTGTGCTGTTTTTGCTTCTAGGCAGCCTCCTGCCCAAATGTGTGTGGTCTGAAATAAAGGGCAAATTAATTCCGTTCTGCCTGTCTTTCTGCCAAGGCCAAGTTGGTCAGCCCTTGGCATAGTCCTTGAGCCCCGTGTCAGAGACCATGGTTTGAGTGTTACTGCAATTGAGGACTCTGAGCACAGGAGCCATCTGAATACAGGGACTGTAACAGGCATTATCAGTATGCCTCAGTGAGTGCATTTCTTATCTAAATGGAGAACTCTGTTGAAACCCTTCCTAGGTATGAGTCATCATTAGTAATTCACACTCTGTCTTCAGTAATCTTTTACAATAAACTATCTCCTGCTCCTTCTAGTCCTTTATTTATTATCACAAAGGGATTTTGTCCTTTCTCACCCTCTGAAAATCTCCTGTGACTTAATTTATAGTAAGGGAAGAAGATTTCTCCGCATTCTCCCCTGCGAGGGGGGACCGGCAGTTCTCTTCTTCCTGTGACTTTCCTCACCTTCATGGTTTTGTGGCTCCCATCAGTCTCTCTGGGTTTTTACAGGTGTTTTACATGTCTCTCTGGACAAACATTTACACCACAGTCCAGCTGTGTTCCTTTGGACGCTACTGGGAGGCCAGTGTGCTGGTGACCCTGGCCGCTGTCGCAGTCACCGTAGTGGTGATCCTGGTTATCGATCGTCGCCAGAGGAAGGTAAGAGGAGGCTGCTTGTGTGCAGGGAGCAGGACGCCCTCCTGTCAAGGTGTTGGGACCCAGGTTGTCTCCTAGATGCATGCAAAGAACATAATTAATTTGGGGAGGAAGGAATATCTTTACAGCAGGGCTGGGGATCAGGTTCAGGCAAGGGATGTGACACAGCCAAGTGAGGTGTCACAATGCCTGAAACGTGGGTGTTGGAGTTTCAAACCTCAGTCCTTGCAATCTCAATCCCTGTAACCTCAGTGACTGCAACTTCAGTCCTTGCAATCTCAATCCCTGTAACCTTGAGCCTGGCAGCCTGGCTCAAACTGCCTGTTGCTGGAGATAAACCCTTGCAAGAGTGTGGCTTGTGTTCCCACGACTGGGGGGAAGCCTTGGGGGCTCACTCCCCATGTCTGATGATGGTCCTTGCAATCTCAATCCCTGTAACCTTAGTGACTGCAATCTCAGTCCCTGCAATCTCAGTCCCTGCAGCCTCAGTCCCGGCAGGTTCGGTCCCTGCAATCTCAGCTGCCTGTCCCTATTAATAGCACTGTTCAGTTGTGTCTCTGCAGCACTCTGGAGTTGTGGTCCAGGCCCCCACTGCACCTGCCTGGCAGTAGGTCCAGATCTAAAAAGGCAGCTCCTAACCCATAGAAGTTGGAATTAAATGATAAACCAGCAGTAGCCTGGGCAGTAGCAGGTACCAGGGAGGTGATGTTGGCTGGAGAGGCAGCCAGCCTGCAGCAGCCACTGCTCAGTATGGAAATTCCTGAGGAGTGACCTGAGGAGCACTGGGAAGGCTTGATTCAAAATCTAGAGGGCTCTTTGCACTGGTTAGAGTGGATTTTGGAGCAAGCCTCTCACCATTGGCATGCAGCAATTCTTCCAAGGGGAGACCTGGCACGTGTGTGGGTACACAGAGGTTCGGGAAAGGAGCCCATCACTTGGGGACTGCCAGGGATGGGACACAGAACATGATATATTGGAAGTCAGTTCTACTTCAGACACCTAAGAAGCAATCCTTTGTGAGATGTCTGCACAGACATGTGGTAGCAGTGCTAGGCCAGCACTGATGGCTGGTGACAATCTGCCCTGACTGGCGACAGCTCTTGTCACTCTTTTCCCTTCAGAGACGTGGTGTTTGGGGTTACCCAGCTGCAGTGTGAAGTTTCAGGCTGGCCCAGCATAGCTGTAGAGCCTGTTAATTTTTTCTCCCATTCTTTAACAGATAAATATGAATACAGATGTGAGGCTGGCAGCTGTCAATGAAATCTTTATCAAACACAGTTTAATTCTGGGGATTACAGATGTCCTGGATGGGCCACACAACATCCTACAAGTATCCTTTCCTTAGAGAATTGCTTGTGTCCCTCCTGGGAAGCTAATAATGTGGAGGTATTTACTGATGTTACGATCCAGGAGGATTGCCAGGATTTGTTTTTCCTCCTGTGGGATGCCAGGAGGGACTGGGTATCTCTTCTTTCCCTTAGTGGGGACCAAGATATGTGGAAATAACGAGTCTGAAAGATTGAAGTGGGCTTAGTCCTTTGGGCAGACAATTATTCCTGTAAGCTTATTGTACTTAGAGGACAGGGATGATTCTTATTATGAGCAGAGTGACAACAATGGGCCTGTGGGGAAAAAAACCCAAACAAACCATCATGGAGAAAACCAGTCCCTATCCTTGGGCTCATTTTCTGCTTTTCAGAGATACCTCTTCTGGACTAGGCAAAGGGGAAAGAAGAGAGTTTAAAACTGCATGAAAGTGTTAATGGAAGGGGAGAGAGGTGGTCTCCCCGATTTGTTGGTGGACCCCTGCTCCCCCCTGCCCCCCCATAGATGCAGAGAGGCATGAAGTACAAAAGCAGAGGGAAACAAGGCTGAAACAGGAGGTCAGAGAAGGGGGCAGGGACAGTGGCAGGAGGGCTGGCAGGGGTGAAGTCATGCAGAATGAGGAGGAAACACTTCAGAACCAGATTTACACGTTTCTTCAGACCAACAGAGCTTTGCACCTCAGCAAGTGAGGTCTGATGTACCTTTACCTCTGTGTCCCAGAGCTGCCTGAGAGCACAAAGTAACCCAAGGATTCACGCTTTCTGCCTGCTCCTGTGCCAGGTCTGGTTTGACCCTTTATCTTTTACGCTGCTTGTTCTGCAGACAAGCATCAAGTACTGTAAAAATAAATAGAATCAATTCCTAGAAACAAAGGAAAGCAAGCAGGGAGGAGTTATGGGGAGCTAAGTCAATGTGACCCACCAGTCAGTTCTGATGTAGGACCACTGAGATGATGGCAAATGGCCCAGTTTCTCCTCCTCAGGCTTCAGGAGGTGTGTGAGGAGGGCTGGTAATGCCCCCCTTCCCTGCCACCCCTCTTCTCTCCCCCATTTGTTTGAGGTTTTGTCTTCGCCCAGACCCTCTTGGCTTAAAATTATCCCTGAGGTGTGTCAGTTGTTCCTGACTGTCTCCTGAGCATCCCATAGGCACCAGCTGCCTTTGCTCTGCTTCCTTTGTGGACTGTACTGTGACCTGCCTGGAGACAGGCCTGCAGAGGGGAAACCATGGAAAGACCCCTTCCTTAACCCTGCCCCTCCCAGCTGTGGTTCGTGCACTTCAGCCCTGAGCGCTGCCTCCAGTCCCTGTCAGCCCACATCAGCGACCTGCAGAGGACACGAGCGGTGAGTGACACAGCCCCAGCTCCCCGGGGACACCTGCATGTCCACCCCGATGACCTGGCTTTGGTGGGATGGAAAGGAGAAGTGAGAGTTTGAATGTCCTCCTGGACATCCCCTGTTGTGAACTAGGAACTGGACAGACTGGGAGGTGGGTAAACGGCGTCTGTCGGTGCCCAGTTCATTAGGCCCTGCGGCACCTGCGTGTCTGGGTAATTAATCATACGGCTTTAATAAAGGAGAGACATCAAGAATCAAGGGCAAACTCTGAAATCATGTGTCACAACTGAAAATAGCTGACACCTTGACCTGTCCTCCTGAAAGAAATGGATAGCCTGAGGACTAGGTAAACACGATACTGGGTTAGCTGCAGCAAGCTGCATCCTCTTGGCCTGCAGAGTGTGTCTCCATCTCTGTGGGTGTGTAAGGCACAAACACCACCCTGTCCTGCACCAAACTGCACTCACAGCCATGGGATGAGGCACAAGGGGGTACAGCCCTCCAAAAGTCTCAAGGCTGCTCATCTTCCTGGACAAACTGACAGACATGGGGCAGGGGACAGAGCTATCCACCAATTCACGTGTTGGCTGATGGTTTTTAAAGACAAGACACAAGAGACAGATAGGGACCTTATTCATGGTTATCAATATCTTCAGGATGGGATGCAGGGGGAAATGGCCAGCCCCTTTTCAGTGTCTGTGGGGACAGGACAAGGGGCAATGGCTGCAAGTCAGAGCATAGGAAGTTCCACAGCAACATGGGGAAGAACTTTTCCCCAGTGAGGGTGAGGGAGCCCTGGGTCAGGCTGCCCAGGGGGTGTGGAGTCTCCATCTCTGGAGAGATTCCAGCCCCGTCTGGACGCCGCCCTGTGCAATATGAGCTGGGGAGCTGCTTTGGCAGGGGGTTGGACCCCAGGAGCTCTGGAGGGCCCTTCCAACCCCTGGGATTCTGTGATGTCAGTGGGGCTGTGGTGGGCTGAGGACACTCAGCTCCAAAAGCTGGCCATGGCTTTTGGCCAGGCTGGAATTTTTACTCTTGGGATGACAACTCCTAGGAGTAAACAAAACGTGCAGGAGGATAAAATCGTGTCCTTTAAAGGCTGTCCCCAGGACAGCACTCCTGCCTGTCTGTGGACACCCCCTGAACCTCTTTCTCTTCCAGTCGGGCTTGCGGCACAGCCTGGACCAGCTCTGTGTGGTGATGGAAGTGGTGGTTCGGCCCGACCCGGGGACGGAGGAAGAGGCTTTGCGTGAAGAGTCCCCTCTGCTATCCAACAGAGAGAACCTAAATAAAAAGCCTGTGACCTGCAATGAGCTGCTCTGCCTTGTCCCTGAGGGCCCACCAGAGGTAAGGAGAAATACCCCTCCCTGATGGACAGAGGTGCAGAATCGCCCCCCCAGACACCTCGCCTCCAAGACTCATCCCAGCAGCTGCCAGCCATGGGGTTCACTTTGTTTTCACCTGGGAGCCTGGAGGTCCACACACACCTTCTACAGCCCTTACTCTGCTGAGTAGTTAATGCTCACTGAGCAGATACCTCTTCATCCTTGCAGAATTCATAGACTGGGCTGTTCCTTGCTGGTGGCCAGGGGTCCCAATTTGGAAGACCACCTCTCCCCAGCACAGGGATCTGTGTCTGGGCTGGGGACGAGGCATGGCCATGCCCAGCCCTTGTCTCCTCCATAAAGCATGCCTTCAAAGACTTGTGCCATGCTGAGCAACAAATGTGTCCTCATTCCTGCTCAGCAAGAAGCTTCAGAAGGGATGATTTTGATTTATTTTACAGTTTTCCTCTCAGTGTTACTAAGCAAATTCAGTGCGGGTGACATCCCTGCAGATGGAAGCTCCCTGGCTGGCTACAGGCAGAAGGAAGCACCAGGAGGGAGTGACAGAGCAGGCAGGTCCCCAGACATGTCCCCCCCAGCCACCTACCAGTGAGTGGTCAGTCCATGTCACTGCCCTGTGGGGACAGCACTGCTGACCAGAAGGAGATCTGGGACAGTTACATATGCTGCTGGCTCCTGTCCTGTTTCTTTCAGATCAGGACAGTCCTTGAACGAGGAGCAAATGGTATTTAGTGTATCATCCACTCTTCCTGAAGGTAGATGCTCTGACACCTCTCCTGCCCGTTCCAGGTGATGGCCCAGCAGCTCCTGGTGATCTTCAGTGGATGCTACGTCCGGCTGCTGGTCACTGGCCGCCTCCCTCGGGCTGTGGCAGGGGGGCACCTGGAGCACAGCAGTGTGCCCTGTCTCTGCCAGTTCATTGAGACCACCGTGCTCAACACAAGCCAGAGCTGGTTCATGGGCAGGTGACCCCCCAGGGCTGGGAAACACTGACATAAAAGCTCCCCATACCCAGCAGTGAAGAAGCCATGGGGCAGAGGAGAGCAATTGCTCATCCTGGACTTAACCGGATGAACGAGTGGAAATGTGATGCTAATAAAATACACCAGATGCTCACCAGGAAGCTGCTTACCTCTGAGAGCTTTTGCCTGCCCTCTGGCTTGGTGTGAAGGAGCTGCTCTGGGAGTCAGAAAAAAATCCAGGGACAGATTGGAGCTCCCTTGGGCAACTTCCTACTGCTCTTACCTGGGGGCCTTGGGGCGCTGCTGGGAATCCCTGTGGGTGCCAGCCCCACGCTTTGGAAATGGAGCAGGTGGGACTTTTTTAGTACAAGGAAGGCTGGGAAAAATCTGTGCTGTGAAGGGGATGTTTGCTCAGGAGCATGTTTGTGTCCTGTCGCTGTGGGTAGCTGGGAGCTTTGTCCTGTGACACGCACAGACAGCATCTTGACCAAAGACTTGGCAAACTCTTTGTTTCAGACCCAGCTGGGGTGGTGCTTGGTACCTGCCTCCCCTGGAAGGAGAGTAATGGGTAATTGGACCCCATGATCTCTTGAGGTCCCTTCCAACCCCTATGATTCTATGATTCTATTTTGGTGATCCACAGGATGAAGCCTTAAAGGAGGCAGTGGGCATCCTGGAGCACGGCTTTTCTTAGACCCTCCTTTACCCCCCTTTCTGCTGCATTTTGGGATGGGCTGATTTCTTGTTTTTCTTTTCCCCTCATTGGGTTTGGACACAGCACGTAAGAGGAGCCAGTGGGGAGCAGGAGAGCTCCACAGTTGTCTGGGGTCCATGAGGGAATGGGAGATGCTGTAAGCCTACAAGGGTCATGTGCTCCCATGGTGCCCAAGAGGTGCTGTACGGTCCAGGAAGCCCTGCCATTCTCCTCTGTCCCCAGAGCCAGGCATTTCCATGAAATCTAGGATCATCCTCAGGCCTTTGTCTTCTAGCCTTGCTGCAGCCCAAGCATGCATGGCAGACTCAGGTCTGTTCCACACCCCCACCTGCCCCCCCCTCCTCATCTCCCGCAGAGCCCTGCATGTCCTTGGGTGCTTCACCCACCTCAACAAAGCTCAGCACGGCACACCCACCCCAAACAAACCCAGGAGGATTTTAAAATGAAGGTCACTAGTTTGTGCCCATACCTCCATCGTGTACGTCCCATCCTGCCATCCAGCAGTCCCCCTCGTGTGATATTGTACCAGAAGGGTGTTTGGTGTCAAAGCCCAAATCATCGTTGAGGGTGGCAGCAAGAGGCTGAGCCCTGGAGACCCAGGAGCTTAGCACCAGCTCTGCCCAAGGGTGGAGGGTGACACTGTCCCCTCCCCAGCTGTTTCTGTCACAGCCATGGTGAGACAAGGTCTGTCTGCCTACCTGAGCAGCAAGGCAAGCCTCAGCAGCCAGCTTTGGTGCTGCCAGATATGATCCACAGCATTAGGCTGTTCAAATCACATGATGACAGCAAACCTCTGCAAGGAGAACCACCACACACCCAACCAGCCTCTTTTCATCCATCTTTATATCTGGTTCAGTGTGGGCTGTCACAGCAAAGGGTCAGGAAGATTCTTCCCTGCACTGCAGAGTTTGGGATTCAGCTGTCATTGCTCTCTGTGAGGGTGTGGGGTTTGCTGGAGGGGGGAACCCACTCTGGTCCCTGAAGCCCCCTGCTCTCTGGGTGCTGTGCATCGCTCTCTGGGTGCTGTGCATCACACTGGGGTGCTGGGTGCCCACTGAAGACAGCTTCACCTGCTCACTGGGCAAGGGGAAGGAGGCTGTACATAACACCAGGGGATTTCCACAGACCTAAGCTCAACGATTCCTTACTCTGGCTCAGCACCTGATTTCACCATGATGGAAATGGAATGTATTCCAATATCACTGGAGCACAATTTGGTTTCCCAGCATAAAAATCCGATTTGCTGCTAGGATGCAGCAGCCCATGTTCTTTCCCTGGTGCTTCACGGCCCAAAAGCACCAGGAGCATCTGATACACACTGGAAACCTTTTTCTGCCAGCTAGAACATTCTGGTAACAGGAGACCAATAAAGACATCTTATATTGCTGTGCTTCTGCATTGAGAGCAGACACAGGAGGGGTTTGCTATGGTTTCCAACCTCTGGGCTGCAGGATTCCCAGCAAGAAGATTCCCTGGGAGGAACCAGTGGGCAGAAAGTTCGTGGCCTTAAAGGAGATGACCACGAGGGCTTTTACCCTCAGGACTTGCAGGGCTGTGTTTGGATGGGGTCACTGTTCCCAGGAAGTGAAGCTCTTGCTTGAGGGGCTGTTGGTACTTTGGCCTTTATATCTGCAAATGCACAAGCATCGGAGAAAAGGGGGGATGTCAGATTGCCCAAGAGAAAGGGTTATTGCTGAAGGGAAAAGGCTGGGGTGTGAGCTATCAAAATGCTGGGAAAAATCCCTTGATGAGTAAGAACCATGGGGGAAGTGTGAGGAGTTGGGCCAGGTTTATGAGAACTCTCCAGCTCCCCTTGCCTCAAGGAGGGATAAAGCTCCGCAGCTTCCGAGCAGGGACCTGGACAGCTCTGGTGTCTGCAGATCTGATGGAAGAGCTGAGAAATGACACAGGGCACCGTTAGGACCGTTCCCTGGACAAGGAAAGCCCTGAGGCTCAGAGGGGCTGCTTGTGGGCTCCCTGGGGAGGTTTCAGGCCAGGTATGTGTGGTGTATTGAAACGCACGGATTCCAACCATGTTGGATGGAAGACAACTTTAATAACAACTGAGCAAACTTCTATACCCTCTCGATGGCTAAGGCAGCAGCCTGCAGTCAGGTTTTAGTGCTTTTCATTAACACAAGAACCACAACTTTCTTGTACAAAAGGTTGTCCCACCCTGGTGAACTCCCGCTGTGCAGGAGTCTGTCTGTCTGCACCTTCCTTAGCATTACAAAGACCACCGTGCCACCTCCCTGCTAAACAAAACACAAATGTACATCTCCACAAGACCCCCCATCTACTGCTTTACTGCTTTTTCTGTTGCTTTCATGGCTTCCCTCCAACAAGCACAACTGTGTGTTCTTTCCAGGGCCCCTCTTCATCTCCCACAGGTATGTCATTCAGTCCTGCTCCTTGGGTTTGGGAGCTGCTGCTGGACTTTTGGCATGGTTGAATGTGAATGCTGGTAGAGCCTATTAAAGCACATAGGGAACTATTAGGACCATTAAGAGGGTTCCCTGGACTAGGAAAGCCCTGAGCCCCGGGGTCAGAGGGGCTGCCTGTGGGCTCCATTGGGAGGTTTCAGGCCAGGTATGTCTTTCAGTCCCAGCTCCTTGGGTTTGGGAGATACCGCTGGACGCTTGGCAGGTTTGAATGTGAAGGCAGGTAGGGCCTATTGAAGTACCCAGGGCACTGTTAGGACGGTTCCCTGGTGTTATAAACAGCAATGACAAATTGTTCACTCGGTTTAAAATATCTAAATAGAATTTATTTGAGCAAGCAATAAGCAGGCAAAACAGCGCTGGCCGGCCGGGGAGTCTCCTGCTCCACGCCTCACTCCCCACCAGTGTCCCTTCTGATAGCTCAGGAGTCCCAGGTTTACGTGGCACATTCTCATATCTTTATGTGGCTGCATGTACTGTTGCTGGGGGGTCGTCCTAGTCTCTCTGGTGGTCGTGAAGATGAAGGCCGTAGTCTTCCTCAGGTTGAACTCTTCACCTCCTTCCCCTGGCACATGCGTAGTTGTGATTGTTCCAGATGGGCACAATTACCCTTGGGATGTTTCTTTCTTATCTATCCCAGGCACCACCTTCGTAGGGATGCTTCCTCCTTATCAGTCCTGGGTCTGCTTTAAATTATTCCAAGGACACTGATCACTCAGGACTAACTAGAGTTGTTCAAGTGGGACATTGTTTATGTGGGGTCGCCTCTGACATAACCACTATGGCACTTCAAACCATCCTGTTAGTAAGCCCCCCCTTAACCCTTTGTAAGCACCTTGTTAGCAAGTAAAAGTGTGTGCACAATAGTTCAGTAGCTACAATCAAAACATTCAAACAATCATTTGGGAACCTACGCCCCTTCGCCCTTATCTGCCGGTTTGAGAACAAACTCCTTATGGATTGATTTATTACCCTGGGATAGGAAAGCCTATCAGTAGGCGAGGAGCAGCGGCGCCAGCGATCACTGAGGTGAGCCCAAGGGCTGAGCGAGAGGTCGGGCTGGACAGAGGGGCTCCCCCGATCGGGGCTCCCCCCGCAGTTCCCTCAAATCGCGGCGAAAACCCGGCATCTCGCCCAAGTTTGCTCTCCCCGCGACGTGACGTGACCCCACCGCCCCCTCCCCCGAGCCTTAAGGTGCGCAGGACGAACCGCTGCCCCTCCCCTCCGTTCCCCAACTTCCCTCCCGCCCCCCCGCGGCTCGGCACAGGCGGCAGCTGTACAGCTGGCAGCAGCAGGGGGTGCAGCTGGCAGCAGCAGGGGGTGCAGCTGGCAGCAGCAGGGGGGTGCAGCTCGCAGCAGCAGGGGGTGCAGCTCGCAGCAGCCGGGGTACAGCTCGCAGCAGCCGGGGTACAGCTCGCAGCTGCCGGGGGGTGCAGCTGGCAGCAGCAGGGGTGCAGCTCGCAGCAGCAGGGGGTGCAGCTCGCAGCAGCAGGGGGTACAGCTCGCAGCAGCAGGGGTGCTGCTCGCAGCTGCCGGGGGGTGCAGCTCGCAGCAGGAGAGGGTGCAGCTCGCAGCTGCCGGGGGGTGCAGCTCGCAGCTGCCGGGGGGTACAGCTCGCAGCAGCAGAGGGTGCAGCTCGCAGCTGCCGGGGGGTGCAGCTCGCAGCAGCAGGGGGTACAGCTCGCAGCAGCAGAGGGTGCAGCTCGCAGCAGCAGGGGGTACAGCTCGCAGCAGCAGGGGTGCTGCTCGCAGCTGCCGGGGGGTGCAGCTCGCAGCAGGAGAGGGTGCAGCTCGCAGCTGCCGGGGGGTGCAGCTCGCAGCAGCAGGGGGGTGCAGCTCGTAGCAGCAGAGGGTGCAGCTGGCAGCTGCCGGGGGGTGCAGCTCGCAGCAGCAGGGGGTGCAGCTCGCAGCAGCAGGGGTGCTGCTCGCAGCTGCCGGGGGGTGCAGCTCGCAGCAGCAGGGGGTGCAGCTCGCAGCTGCCGGGGGGTGCAGCTCGCAGCAGCAGGGGGGTACAGCTCGCAGCAGCAGAGGGTGCAGCTCGCAGCTGCCGGGGGGTGCAGCTGGCAGCAGCAGGGGGGTGCAGCTGGCAGCAGCAGGGGGGTGCAGCTGGCAGCAGCAGGGGGTGCAGCTGGCAGCAGCCGGGGGGTGCAGCTGGCAGCAGCCGGGGGGTGCAGCTGGCAGCTGCCGGGGGGTGCAGCTGGCAGCTGCCGGGGGGTGCAGCTGGCAGCTGCCGGGGGGTGCAGCTCGCAGCAGCCGGGCGGAGGAAGGCACAGGAGCTCAGCCAGTGACAGGTGAGTTTGGCTGTTGGGGGTCACTGATCTCTGGTAAGGAATTGAGTGATGGGCAGGGCCAGGACCCCAACACTTCCCAGCGTGGCAGTGGGAACCCAGTTCAACCCCCCCAGCAGCGTGTAGCCGCGCAGGTCTCGGGGTGCGGGGATGGCACAACCTGCTGGCAGCAGGAGGCAGCTCTGAGCAGGGCTGTGTGAGCAGAGCAGGGATCTCCTCAGCCGAGCTCAGACCCGCAAGCTGAGGCGGGTGTGCTCAGACAAGCTGGACAGGCTCACGAGCATCGGGCAGGCTGAGATGGAGGTAGATCGGTGGAGCCAGGCTCTGACCTCCCAGCAACAGAAATGTGAGCACCCAGTAGGCAGCATCCAGATCAGAGTGACCCTGTACCCTGCCCCAGGATAGACTAAATGAAAGGGGTGAATGGAAGAAGGTACATAGCAAGAGCAGTAGGAGAGTGCCTTCCATGCCTGTCCTTCCTCCTCAGGCTCCCCTGACTAATAGATATGAGGCTCTGCTAGAAGGTGACCACCCAGATAATCACAGAATCACAGGGCTTGGAAGGGACCTGGAGAGCTCATGGGGTCCAACCCCCTGCCAAAGCAGCTCCCCAGCTCATATTGCACAGGGCGGCGTCCAGACGGGGCTGGAATATCTCCAGAGATGGAGACTCCACACCCCCTGGGCAGCCTATTCCAGTGGCTGATAGGATAACTGTTCCTGAGGTTGTGTTCCCTAGGACAAGGCACCCTAAGCAGACCATCAAAACAGCCTTTGTTAAGAAAAGATGGGTCATTGCCTTAGGGGATTCCCTTCTGGGGGGAACTGAGGGCCCGAGCTGTAGGCTGGATGCTTTCCATAGGGAGGTCTGCTGCCTCAAGGGAGCCTCAGTTGGGGTCTTAACAAAAAGACTTCCAACCTTGGTCAGGCCCTGGGATTATTATCCACTTTTAATTTTCCAAGTAATGAAATCCATACAAGAAAATTGAGGACCACTAAAAAGGATTTAAGGGCCATGGGACACACGGTGCAAGGGTCTGGGGCACAGGTAGTGTTTTCCTCCATCATTTCTACTACAGGGAATGGGGAGGGATGGAATGAGAAGAGCCAGGAAATAAATACCTGGCTCCAAGCCTGGTGTGAGAAGCAGAACTTTGGGTTCTTTGACAATGGGCTGGCTTGAGCATCACCAGCCTTGCTGTCTAGAAGTGGTGAGCACTTATCCCCAAGGGGCAGAAGGTTACTCTCAAAGAAGCTGGCAGGGCTCGTTAATAGAGCTTTAAACTAGATGAGAAGGAGGAAGGGGCCAGGGCCAGGCTAGATGGAAAAGAACCTGGGAATGGTGGTCCAGTTACTAAGGGATGGGGTGCTGGCAATGAACTCTGGTCAGCCACCCTAGTAAACGAGGGGGACAGTGCTTTAATTTGGAGTAGAGATGCAATTATTACTGATGGGCTAGGTAACTTAACCAGCTGTCACTTGGGAAGCAAGGCTCCCCTTAGGAGCATAATGAGATCAAATGGATCAGCTGAAGGGCATCTACACCAATGCATGCAGCATGGGCAACAAACAGGAGGAATTAGAAGTCCTTGTAAGGCAAGGAGACTATGATGTGATTGCCATCACAGAAACCTGGTGGGATAATTCACATGACTGGAGTGCTGCTTATAAACTATACAGGTGTGACAGGCTGGGTAGGAGAGGAGGTGGGGTAGCCCTGTATGTCAGAGAATGCTTTGACAGCCTGGAGCTTGATTATGGTGATGACAGGGTCAAGTGTGTCTGGGTAAAAATCAGAGGAGGATGAAATCAGGCAGATATAGTGATGGGAGTCTGCTGGAGACCACCTGGTCAGGAGGAGGAAGCTGATGAGTTGTTTTTTAAACAACTGGGAGAAGTCTCATGATCACCAGCTCTCATCCTTACTGGGGACTTCACCTTACCAGATGTCTCCTGGAGGTACAATACAGCAGGGAGGAAACAGGCTAGCAGGTTCCTGGAGGGTTTGGAAGACAACTTCCTGACCCAGCTGGTAAATGAACCCACAAGGGAAGGTGCCCTGCTGGACTTGCTGTTTGTCAATAGAGAAGACCTGGTGGGGAATGTGAAGGTTGGAGGACGCCTGGGGCACAGTGATCATGAGCTGATAGAATTCTCAGTACTGGGAGGAGTAAGGAAAGGAGACAGCAGAACCAGCACCTTAGAGTTCCGTAGGGCTGACTTTGGACTGTTCAGAAAGCTGCTCAATAAGATTCCATGGGAGGCAGCCCTTGAGGGCAAAGGAGCCCAAGAGGGTTGGTTGCTCCTCAAGAAGGTAATCTTGGTGGCACAAGAACAGGCTGTCCCAGGCTGTGGGAAGAGGAGTTGGTGAGGAAGGAAGCCAGCTTGGCTCTGTAGAGAGATCTGGGAGGATATTGGGAATAAGAGGGAAAAATACTTCTTCTTTGGAAGAAGGGGCAGGTGTCTTGGGATGATTATAGGAATTTAGTGAGATCATGTAGGGAGAAAGTCAGAAGGGCTAAAGCTGAACTGGAACTCAGACTGGCCAGTTCTGTAAAAGATTGTAAGAAATCCTTCTATAGGTATATTAACAAGAAAAGGAGGGTCAAGGAGAATCTCCAGCCCTTATTGGATGCAGGGGGAACATTAGTGACAAGGCCGGGGTACTTAATTCCTTCTTTGCCTCAGTCTTTAATAGTAAAGATGGATATTTCCTGAGTGCTCATCCTCAGGAACTGGCTGGCAGGGAGGGAGAGCAGAACAAAGTTCCCATGGTTCAGGAGGAAATGATTAGTGGCCTGCTTGGCCAATTAGATACCCACAAGTCAATGGGGCCAGATGGGATTCATCCAAGGGTACTGAGGGAGCTGTCAGATGTGCTTGCCAAACCCCTTTCCATCATCTATCAGCAATCCTGGCAGACTGGGGAAGCTCCAGTCGACTGGAGGCTGGCAGATGTTACACCCACAGACAAGAAGGGTCGGAAGGAGGATCCAGGGAACTCCAGGCCTGTCAGTCTGACCTCAGTCCCAGGGAAGATCATGGAGAGGGTCATCTTGGGAGCTCTCATGCAGCACATGCACAATGGCCAGGGGATCAGGCCTACTCAACATGGGTTTACAAAAGGTAGATCCTGTCAAACTGACCTGATCACCTTCTATGACAAGGTGACCCGCTGAATGGACGAGGGGAAGGCTGTGGATGTGATCTACCTGGACTTTGGTAAAGCCTTTGACACAGTTTCTCACAGCATTCTGACTGAGAAACTGGCTGCCACTGGCCTGGACAGGTGGACCCTCAGCTGGGTTAAAAACTGGCTGGATGGCCGAGCCCAGAGGGTGGTGGTGAATGGAACAAAATCCAGCTGGAGGCCGGTCACGAGCGGCGTCCCCCAGGGCTCAGTCCTGGGTCCAGTCTTGTTCAACATCTTTATCAGTGACCTGGATGAAGGGATTGAATGCTCCCTCAGTCAGTTTGCAGATGACACTAAACTGGGAGGGAGTGTTGATCTGCCTGAGGGTAGGGAGGCTCTTCAGGCTGGACCGATGGGCTGAGATCAAAGGGAGGTTTAACAAGGCCAAGTGTAGAGTGCTGCACATGGGACATAACAAACCCAAGCAGGGCTACAGGCTGGGGGGGACTGGCTGGAGAGCTGTGAGGCAGAGAAGGACCTGGGGGTGTTGGGTGACTGCAGACTGAATATGAGCCAGCAGTGTGGCCAGGAAGCCCAATGGCATGGGACAAGGGGCAATGGGCTCAAGCTGTGCCAGGGCAGGGTCAGATCAGATGTGAGGGAAAAGTTCTTCCCTGAAAGAGTTGTGGGGATGGGGAACAGGCTGCCCAGGGAGGGGGTTGGGTCACTAACCCTGTGTGTGTTTTAAAAAAAGGTAGATCAGGTGCTCAGGGATATGGTTTTAGCTTAGGACAGGAATGTTTGGACTTGATGGTGTTAAAGGGTCTTTTCCAATGTTGTGATTCTGTATTTGAATGCAGGTAGAGCTGTGAAAAGTAATTAGGGAACAATTAGGATGGTTCCCTGGACAAGGAAAGCCCTGAGCCCCTGCATGAGAGGGGCTGCTTGTGGGCTGCAAGGGGAGGTTTCAGGCTAGCTATGTGTTTCAGTGCTGGCTCCTTTGGTTTGGGTGCTATTGCTGGATGGTTTTTCGTGTTTGAATATTTGAATGCAGTGAGAGCTGGGAAATGACACAGGGCATTCTTAGGACATTCCCCCACCAGATTCATCCTCTGCACTCCCCTCACACTCCATCCTATGCCAGGCTTCCCTGGGGTTCTGCCCTTTATAAAGATGTGTACTAACCACCACTGTCCCTGCACTGGTGCTGCCCCCACATCCATAGCCAGAGCCATGGGGACAGATCCTGGGCCAATGCCAACTGGGGCAGCTCTTGAGTTGCCATTAAACACCCAGCAATTAACTGCAGAGAAGGAGCCAAAGGGCTTTGCTCATTGAGGGGTCTTATCCTCTGCTAACACCCCAGTTCCTGCCCTGCTCTTCCCCTTGGGACCCCTACGAAGTCCTGGGTCCTGCTGTCGGCCAGATGATGAACACTCTGCTTTCCCTTCACATGCACTTAAGGCATTAGTGAGGGGAGGCAGCCCCTTTCCCCACAGCTGTTGTTTCAGGGGAAAGGTGATACTCTGGAGATTTTATAGGACTCTGTGGGGCACATTTCCCTTTGGGGCCCTTGCAGACATCACGTGGGAGCTATAGAGAGGGGATGGCTCAGCCCTGTGAGTCTCCTTTGGCAGCCCAGAGCTCCCAGCACAGGTAGGAGACCATGGGGCATGGCCTGACCACTGTGGTACTTGCTTGGGAACGTGATAGTGTTGGGGTGCAGCTCTGGGTGTGTTTGCACAAGAACAACCAGGAGTGACCTAGCTGAACCAGTGGAACTGGTATTGGTGAGGCAGATCTTTCCAGTGCTGAGATTCCTCCATTTGCTCATTAAAAAGTGATTTAGTTTTGATAGTGAGCTTTAATGACCGAGCAGCACGGCCAGGCAATGCACAGCAGTTCCCTGGGGAGCCCCTCTTGCCAGGAGCAGCCCCCCTGGCTGGGCAGGGAGAAGGAGCCAGGAGGGTCCTTGCCATACCTGTGATGATGAGAAGGGGGTGGCCAGGAGGAGCAGCTGCTCTTGGGCACATTGCAGGAGTGATCAGCAATGTGATAGCGATTCCTGTGTTTTAAATGGGGCAGGATGGGGCTGGGGAAGGCTGGCAGCACAGGCAGAAATCTCTAGCTGCCAGCTGGGGTGTGTGGGGATGTGTTTTGGAATTGAGCAGGGTGCCTGAAGTAACAAAGGTTGCCCCAGGGAGATGTAGCTCAGGGGAAGCAGTGCTTCAGCAGGCCACATCCACTCGCTGCTCCGACTACCCTGTGATTCTGTCCTCCCTCCCACAGGCTGCTCCTTGCTCTTCCTTTCTGCCAGCCCATGACATTCAAAGGCAAAACCCAGCGAGGGGAGACAAAGCAGGAAAGAAACTTCTGCAGCTTCTACCTGTTATGGTTCTTCCTCAGACAAGGTGCCAGGCTCTGAGGAAGACCCTGGTTGCTGAAGCACTGCCAGGGAGGGATCAGGACTCTCTGCATCTGCCCTGTGGGCAGCCTGCCGGAGACAGAGGCAGCTGCAGGAGTTTCCCCAGCCCCTGAGCCCAGGCAAGCCCCCCAGCCCCTCTGTCCCCAGTGGATGCCCCCCTCCCCAGTGTGCTGTGGACTTACTTTGGTGGTGGCTGTGGGGGGCTGCCTGCACCAGGCAGGGTGGTGGCTCCTCATGCTCCCAGCTGCACAGGGATCCCATCTTCCTGGCCACATAGCGGCAGGCTGGTGGGAAAGGGGAGACCTGTCTGCTGGCTGCAGTGATGGGAAACACCAGCTACCCTCAGAAACCCTCCCCAGAGAGCCCAGAGCAGGAGCTCTCTGGGCAGTCTGTTCCAGCCCCTCACCACTCTCTCTGGAAAGAACTTCCCCCCAGTATCTAATTAAAACCTTCCTTCCTTTAGCTTCACTCCATCCCCCTTGTCCTGCCAGTCTCTGCCCTTTAACAAGCTGATTCCCCTCCTGTGTCTCTGCTCCCTTCAGGGACTGGAAGGCTGCAATGAGGTCCCCCCACAGCCTTCTCCTCTCCAGGCTGAACCAGCCCAGCTCCCTCAGCCTCTCTCCATAGGGGAGCTGCTCCAGCCCTCTGATCATCTCCGTGGCTCCTCTGAACCCTCTCCAACAGTCCCACATCTTTCTTGTATTGGGGCCCCAGATCTGGACACAGGACTCCAGCTGGGGCCTCCCGAGGGCAGAGCAGAGAGGGACAATCCCCTCCCTGTCCCTGCTGCCACCCCTCTGCTGATGGAGCCCAGGATCCCATCGCCCTTCCGAGCTGCCAGAGCTCACTGCTGGTTCAGGGGAAGTTTCTCATCCTCCATGACACCCAGGTCCTTCTCAGCAGGGCTGCTCTCCAGGAGCTCCTCTCCCAGTCTGTATCTATGGGATTCTTCTGGCCCATCTCAAGGTCAGGTGAATTCTGCTTTGCCCTTTGTGCAGGAGAATGTGCTTCCTGTCTCCAAACCAAGCATGGATTCAGGCAGGTTGGGCTTGGGTTTCGATGCCCTGGGGATGGTGTAAGGTTGGCCAGAGATGTGGTTGGTGGAGCAGAGGTGTCGTGTCTCACAGCACTGCAAGTCAGCTGCTGCAGATGAAAGTGTGAGATCAGGGTGTGAGATAGAGAGGAGTCAACGTCACTCCACCCCACCCTCGGTCTTGTTCTGGTGTTCCAGGTCAGGAGATTGAGTAAGCTCTGATGAAAACTGTAAAATGCAGCATAGACACCTAGGAACCAGCAGCTGGTGTCCTGCCACGCTGCTGTGTGGCAGTGGCAAAAGGCAAAGGCTTGAACAGATGTGGGGAACAACCTCTGCACCAAAGCACAGAGGACTCCCCATCACTGCAGCCTGCAGCAGCATGTGACACAAGACCTGTAGGTGTTTTAAAAAAATTATAAAATATTAAAGAAATAAAGCCCAGACACAGAGCATCCCCCTCCAGACCTGCCCCACCCCATCCCCCCTGCCCCCCACCTTCAGTCCTCTCTGGAGGACCCATGTTTCCATTGCATGGAAGAGCTCACCAGGGGAATGATTCCATCACAGCTTTGTGCTTTAGGAAACAGTGAAGGCAGCTGGAGGACTGAACTGCTCTTCTGGGGCTTTGCTTCCCCCCCAACTCCAAAGCCAGGATGTTTTGGAGGGGTGCTCTCTGTGGCCAAATGTTCACTGCACAGCTGACTGGGGTGCTCTCTGTGACCAAATGTGTGCTGTAGAGCTGTTTGCAGATACATCCCTCTAGATGGTGCTCAGCTCAAGAGAAAAGCTGGATGGAGAGAGCCCTTGGAGGAGCACTGCCTCTGCACTTCTGGTGCTGCCTGAGGTCTTTTGGGCCAGGAAAACATCCCTTGCTGGCAGCGAGGCGTTGGGAGAGGTGCTCTCCCATGGCACTTGTGCCTATTTGCAGCAGATGCTTCTCAGGCTCTTCTCTTGCTCCATGTTTCCCTTGCTGGTGTGTGAGAGGCCACATGCATCATGAATTTAATCAGTGCATCTGCTCCTACCCATGCATTAAATCAGACAAGTTGATTTTTTAATGGCAAAAACCCATCTTGGCTATTTTTTTTTCCCTTACTTAAACCAGTTTTACTGAGCAGCACAACTAGGACTCCACCAGCTGAGTCCTCTTCAGGCTCATGCATTGTTAGCCAGAATCCTAACCGAATTCAAGCAGAGGTAATATATGATTTATTGATGTGGGCAATTGAGAGAGACCTCAGCCTGGCTGCCAGAGAACAAGAAGGAGCACTGGGGCTTAGCTGGGAAGGGGAAGTCTTTCAGATCAACAACCAACCAGGTTTTACTCTGGAGTCACAGTTGGGTGGTAAATAATCTGTTGAAAGGCAGCTATTGTTAGATGAGGCTTTTAAAGAAGAATAGCAGCATTCAGCTCTGTCTTCCTTCCCCCAGGTGTAAAGTGGGGAAGAACAACTCTGTTGGCCCAAGGTGAAGCTGCTAGGAGAGGGGAACCCAGCTCCTGTCCTGGTGTCCTGCAGCTGTAAAAGCTGTTCCTGGGTGCTGATGGTACCAGTGCAGAACCTGCTGGTTTTGGTAGGGCTGCAGAAAACAACTCTTTGGCACAAGCAGGCTGAGCTCAACTGGAGCTGAGGAGCATTCAGTCCCATCCAGGTGTGTGGCATGGAGAGCAACCTGAGAAGTGAGTTGTGGTGCTGGTCCTGTTCCTGTGCTGCCATGAGCTCTGGCTGCTGCCCCAATATAGCTGCTTCCCTCATGGAGAGAGGCTGTTTTAATTACTCCCCCTTCTAGATTTGTTGGCCTGAGCTGTGAATGCTGTTTCTACTGATGCTGTGGAGAAAGACTGCTTTTGCCAAGTTTTCCTTCCAAGAATGGCTCAGCTCCATTTGTGATGAGCCCATAAACTGGATTAAGAGCTCAGGGACAGATTGTCAAGTGTCTGAAACCCATAATCTGGGCTGGGCTTTCAGAACAGCTTGTAAGCAGCAAGTTATGATCAGTAAGTGCTCAGCACTTTGCTGTTTGTATCAGACTACTTGAGGTCATGTTTTCTGTAAAGCACAGCACTCAGCTCTCCAGGATCTTGGGAGAAGCAGGGCAGCTGGCTGGAGTTCTGACACGAGACCTGGATTTGTCTGAAGATAACACTCCCCAGCCTCTTGACTCTATTTCCCAAGAAGTGTAAGCGTCTCTGGAAAAAAAAAACTAGCCCTCAAATTAACCCATGGGCTGCAGACAACCCATTGAAACCTCTGATACCACCCATGACCTCAGAACATTAACTTGTGAAGTTAATGAGGGACCTCACCTCTAGCCATCAGCCCACCTCTGCTTTAGAGCATCTTTGCTATAGTCACCTCCTTGACCTGAGGATTCTGCAGGCAGACCTGAAGATTCCTTTGGTGTGAGTGAAACTAGAGCTGTCGCAAGGAGAGATGTGGCCATAGCTAAATTCCCACTATTTTCCCAATTTTATTGGTGGGTTTTACCCTCAGCATTGCTACACCTGCCCTTCTCCCAGTACTTTGGCTTATCTCCACCTTTCCCTGAACAGATGCTTGCTGAGGAGGAAATAAATTAGGTGAGATGGGTTTAGGGGGTCTGGTGAGTTTGGACCCAGGGGTCCAGGTCACTGCAAACTGGCCGAGCATCCCAGCCACCACTCAGGAGCAGTTCAGGGGGCTGTGGGGCAGCGAGGAGGCAAGATGCACCCTGTAAACATGGTGCTGCTGCTGTTCACTGAAGTGCTGAAAAACAACCACAGGCAGATTGCTGCAGTGTGTTGGAAAACCTCATTTGGTGTCAGGAGGAGTCAAGGCATAAGCACAATGTCAGCAGGACCACACAAGGCTGTTCTCCAAAGGCCCAGTGCACAGGGACAGAGGGGTCTTGGTGTGGGGGAGCCCACTGGACTCTTGTGATGGCAATTATCTGTGACTGTGATTTACAAGAGAGGGAAAAGCTTCTTGTGGAGCCAAAGTTGGCATTGTGTATTTCCAGATGCTTTGTTCTTGGCACGGTGGGGAATTCCTGTTGAATCAAACATTCCTCAGGTGGGACAGGCTCTTGTCACCTTGTTGACCTTGCTGTGGCACGATGCTCATTTCTGCTGGGGGGGCCCATGCTACTGGCCCAGCCCAGCTCTTCCTCTCCAGCTTGGATGAAGTCATTGCAAAAAGCACATTTCTGAATAATTAGTCCTGGCATTTGCAAGTCTGAGGACAGAGGAAGATGACTACAAGCCTTTCAGAGCAAAACACCCCCAAAATTGTTTACCTTTGCCTTTCCCAGCCCTTGGCAAGGTGACATCTTTACTGAGAGGGAAGAGAGACACCAGTGCCACTTAAAAATCCATAACCATGACATGGAAAGTGCCCAGCCATTGTAGGGAGGGGCTCAGGAGAATGGGGGTGGGGTTGTGAGAGCCTCAAGGAAAGACTTGGGTTGGTCAAGGAAGGGTTGGGTTGGTTTATCCCCTGGGGAGCAAGGGCAGATGGGTGGCAGCAATGCCAGCCTGGCTTGGCTCATCAGCGGGCACTGTGAGCAAAGGCTGTCAGCAGAGGAGATCCCTTGGGTGTACTGCACCTCCTGCTGTTTGCTAATCATGTAGAGGCATGGGAGCCAGGGCCTGGCTAGGTGCTGCTGCCAGTACCTTACTGGTCTTGGCTGTGTGTTTCCAGCCATTCCTGGCAACTGGTAATTTGCCCACAAAGCACAGGATAAAGATTGCTGTCTCTGGATGCTTGTAAATGCCTGAACATGCAAGTCAGAGTGGTGAGGACTTGTGTGCATCACCTTCAGCAGCCTGCTGGCAGGTAGGGCTGTCTGAATCCCCCCCCCTCCCCTTGCTAAAGAAGGCACACACGTGAAAAAGTGCTCAAAACCCTAATGAACTGGAGTGTATCTGCTTCCTTCTTATGCACACAGACAGGCACCTGTCAGGAAGGCTGTTATGTGACCCAGTTGGCTCTTGAGAAGTGCTACTGGGTCATCTCTTGCCGTTGCAGTCTCCTCATGTATGGACTATTCAGCCTTTTGATGTTGCGTCTCCATGACCATGCTCCACCTTACTTCACCTTTTGGGGTGACTGGCTCTGCTCTCCCCTTCCTCTGGCACCACTGTCTCCAAGGAGATTTTGGGACAGCTGGTAGGACTTCAGAGACTTTGACCCAATAAATACATCCAAATACAGGATGCATTTATTTAATGTACACAGTCTTTATTTGGGGCTGTATTCCTGCTCACTGCTGGGCAGCTGGCAAGAATTAAACTTTTTTTTTCCTCTGATGACTGAAACAATAAGGGTATCCCACTCTACTCTGCCCTGGTGAGATTCCACCTGGAATATTGTGTCCAGCTCTGGGCCCCTCAGCTCCAGAAGGACACAGAACTCCTTGAAAGAGCCCAGTGCAGGGCCACCAAGGTGATGGAGTGGAACCCCTTCCTTATGAGGAGAGGCTGAGGGAGCTGGGCCTCTTTAGCCTGGAGAAGAGGAGACTGAGGGGTGACCTCATCAATGTCTATCAATATGCAAAGGGCGACAGTCAGGAGGCCAGAGCCAGGCTCTGCTCAGGGATGGCAGCGACAGGACAAGGGGCAGCGGGTGCAGCTGGAGCAGAGGAAGTTCCATGGGAATGTCAGGAGGAACTTTGTCACTGTGAGGGTGACAGAGCCCTGGGACAGGCTGCCCAGAGAGGTTGTGGAGTCTCCTTCTCTGGAGACATTCAAACCCTGCCTGGATGTGTTCCTGTGTGATTTAGTCTGGGTGATCCTGCTCTGGCAGGCGTTGGACTGGATGAGCTTTGGAGGTCCCTTCTAACTCCTGACGTTCTGTGATTCTGTGATCTAATACTGTAACCTTTCCTGTGGCTCTTGGTGCTTCCTCTTCTCTGCTTAGTTCTGATGAATGCAGAAAGCCTTTTCTTTTCCCCCTGCCTCTCTCATCCTTTCTGTCTACATCCCTGTTTGCAGGTCAGCACTTGAGTTTATCACTAAACATTTGTGTCATTCAGACAGTATTTTCCCATATATCCTCATTTCTAGGTTCTCATTCTAATTTTCTACAAGACTTCTTGTTGCAACTATGCTGGTTCTTCATAACACTTTCTATTTTCCTGCATGGGGAGGGTTTGCATCATGTCTTTTATTTCTCTTTTACGAGCTGCCCACTCTTCTGCTTCTCTTTGATTTCTTTCCGGTTTCAGATTTTCAGTCAGCTCATGTTATGAACTAAATTGAAAACTGACTGTTCACATGACCTGAAACCAGTTAGAAGCATAAATTTGCCTTCTCTCTCAAAGCTGTGGTTCTGTTTTTCACTAGGCGTGGGCATCAGTCCAAACACACCAGTATGTACCAGTCCCCAGGCTGGATTTAATGGGTTGTGGGAGAGCAAGGGAGATGTCCATCCCTCTGTCAGTCGGGTTGGCAGCCACTGCCTGGAGCGTGTCATGGCAGAGAGTGATGTAGAGGCTTTTCCTCCCTCCCTGACAGCATCCGGGTTCACCTATAACCAAGAACCAGAGCTCCTGACTTCAAGAGATTAACAAGTTTTGTCTGGAAGCCAAAATTAGTATCAGGATCCTTAAATATTCCAGCAGAAGCTCTTTATCCACAATACTTGGATATCACCCTTATGTGTGTAATGGATCTTGTGTGATGCAGGTTTTTATTGGGAAGGAATTGCATCTGTGGTTAAATCATGCTGCAGTGCTGTGGGGCAGCCAAATGAGCAAAGGCTGTTTGGCTTGCAACCGAGTATGTTTGGGTTTTTTTTTGTGACCCCAGGTTCATCTCCAACAATAAATCACGGCAGGGGAGCTTCCAGTAATAAAAGAGAGACTAGAGCAGTGGTGTGGAAAGGGAAGTGTCTTGCCTGACGACACTGCATGTTGTTCTGTGGTTGGACCACAGGGTTTTTTATGTTTTTTATTCAGGCTGAAACAATGAGGAAACCATGGGTGATAGCCCTAATGAATGGCTGCACTCTTCCTTTGAGATTCGTTACATCTTCTGGGCTATGTTACACCCAGGGCTGTGTGGTTTGGTGGTTTGGGTACAAGACAGACAAGACAGGAGAAGAGGATCCTCTGGGCTTCAAATAGGAAGTGCCAAGGCAAGAAATTCCCTCTGGGTCAGGCTATTGTGTTTAAATAGCCAGTTATTATTTACTTGAAATGGCATTTAATTCCTCCTTCTCACCTGGGGTGAAACCATTGCCTTGGGTAACTAGTCAGGCTGAGGACATGATTAGTCAGGGACCAGGGAAAGCTGAAGCAGTGTGGGGTGAGCTGTGCCTTGCTGAGCTCTGCTTCACCCTGCCCCGGCATCTCTGCGCCCCCTGCCTCCCTCCCCATTGTGGGTAAATCTGTGCCAAAGGATTAAGCACAGGCTGGACCAGCATTGTGCTTGGCTGTTGGCTTGGTTGTGTCTTTTTGCTCACGAAAATAAGGTCACTCTCTTCCTATTAATAAGCTGCATCGTTTGGTGAATATTGCCCAGCGTACCTGGAGTGCTGGGGGAACTCAGGGACTGACAGATGCATCAACTTCAGGGCATGTTTTACTTAAAAATCTTTCTTGTTGGGGGGAAAATACTATACAGCCTCAGAAGTAATTTGCTGAAGGAGAAAATAACCCACCAAAATTCATATTCATTTGTCGGGGAAGACAGCAGGCCTGCTGGCGGCCTAGCTCTCTTCACCGAAGCCATAGGCCCTGACAATATCCTCGTGTTCCCATGAGACAGGAAAAGTTCCTCATGCTGAGAGGATTTTGATAATCACATTCTCAAAACACAGCAGCCTTGATGACAGGGGTACAGACTGCCGTAAACCCAGAAGGAGTTATGGGAAGGTACTTGGGAGTAACGGAACATGTTAAGAACCAGCCATAATAAGCAGGTGTGTGGATGCTTTTAGGCATCAAAGGTAAACTAATGATATTTGGCTATAAGATATGTTTATCAGAGCTCGTTACAATCACTAACCAATCAGTGGGGTGTAAACAGTGTATGTTTAATTAGCAGGTTTTTAGCTTGCCATGTTTGCAGTAACAGATGTATAGAATCTGTGTGATTTCACCCAATAAATGGCTTCACCTGAAATTCATATCTAATTGCGTGTTGCCCATCACTGATCTCCGCATTCATGGGGTGAAGTTTACATGAAAAATTGAGGGACGAGTCGTAGCACTGAAGTCTTTGGTATTTTCTGATCAGCTTTTTTCAGTGCTTTGAAAGGGGATGGTGCAAAAGCTTGGTCCTTAGCCAGGGCACTAACTAAACTCCTGCTAGTGACAGTAATAAATGTGATTGACTTCAAGGGAACTACATCAGCTTGCAACACTGATGGGGTGGTCTGTCAGCTTTGGGAGCAAATTAAATCCGAATGGTTGTTACTAACTTGGAGGTGAGATTTTTAAAGCAGGCCAGGGATTTAGCTGTTAACATAGTGGAACATTTATAGAAGAATTTCTCTGGGCTGCTTTACAAATCAGCCCAGGTGGCTGTAGGCCAGGCTGTTGACTACACAGACCTGATGTGACTTTTACTCATAGTAGTTTTAAGTCTCCAGCATCAGCTCCCTTGACTTTAATAAGCTTAGTCTGGATTTACAGCATCGTAAGTGGGGCTGAAATCAAGTTTTCTGTGCCTATTAGAGGGTGAAATTGATGTCTTTGCAAAGATCCCAGCCAGCCAAAGCTTCTGCAATACTGAAATCCCAGAGTGGACCAATAGTGGGATTTTCAGATTCACCTAACACCTTCCAGCGTGACTCCTCCCGTGGGATGTCAGGCTTTGAAAATCAAAACCAAAGCCTGACCAAGTCCTCTGTGGCAAGCTGTGTTCAAGCCACTCATTCACCTTAGCATTGGGAGGTTGAGTTGTCCTTTTTCACACAAGAATGTGGCAGAAAGAGGTGGGTCCATGAGCAAAGTGGTGGGGCAGAAGCTGCTCCCACCTGGATGCACGTTCAGCACGTGGCACTGTAGAGGGGACCTGGGGTACAGGAATGCCCTCAGACTCATCATCTCCGTCACTGGGGAACCCACAGTGCCTGAAACCAAAAGGCTGACTTGCAGGAAAGCTGCTTCTTGTCAGATGTTCTGCCTGACCAGAATCAGGAAGTGCTGAAAGTTCACTAAAAACATCACAAGTTGGGGGCTTTGCAGAGATTTCAGGTGTACCCCAGATGAGCAGCAATGCTGCCAAACGTGGCTGTGGAGATAAGACCTGATGTTTGCCTGCTCTGTGCTGGGTGCAGTCACTAGGCTCTGCAAATGCTGCACGTGAAGGGGATGATGGGTCTTGCAAAAGAGGTGACCCAAATGATGCATGATGCTTGTCCTGACTGAAGCTTTGCCATGGGAGTTTGACCCCGAGGAAACAGGACTTCTTGTTGCTACATGAGAAATGTTGGGCTGAGCAAGAGTCACGCTCTGCTTAACTGAGCCAGGGCAGGAAATCGGGATTAAGTGAGAGCCAAGGCTTGTATTGGTCACGCCTGATTGCAAGTACAGGGAACAAGTGCTGAGGTGCCACTGTGGAGTCAAAACTGCTAGTGTGTGGGCCAGCTTGAGTCTGACCTGCTCTCCCTGTTGCACAGCAGGAAAAGCTCCTTTGCAGGTAACAGTGGTCAGTGATGCCCGTCCCATCTCTGGCAATTTCTGTGCTGGGATGACAGAGCCAGGACTTTCTGCCTGACCCTGAAAGCTATCCCCGTGTCTCTGAATGAAGTGATCCTTGGAAAAATGGATTAACAACCATTGAGGGGTAATGAGGAAAAAAATCAAGCAGAGGTTCCCATGCTGCATAGAAGATGGTGTCTCTGTAGGCCCAATCCAGTGAACAGTCCAACAGACGCAGTTGAATTCTCACATGTAGAGTGAATTGTGGCAAGAGGAGTGTAAAGGCTGAGAAGTCTGTTGTGAAATGTGTCTGTGCTGTTGTGTTTGGGGCTGGGCTGCCCTTGGACTGTCCCAGGTCTGGGCTTTATCATCAGAACACCTCCTCTTGTTGCCTGCATGTTTAGCCTTCCCTCTCTGCCATCTGATTTCCACATCAAATATACTGTCTCCAGAACCAGCCTCCCCAGACAAGAGTGAGGGAATCCAGGGATACAAGATCTTCAGGAATCACCCCTATAAGGGAAAGATAATGTTGCCTGGGGTAAAGAAGTGCCAAAAGGCCTCTGCTGCCTGGCACGGTTGCCAGTCCACAAGTTGGTGCAGGACCAGTGCTCTGCAGGTAACCAGGAGCTGTCCTGCCAACTGTGCTCAGCTCTTCCACCCGGAGCCACAAGCACCCCCGCAGAGCTGACCCTCCTTTTTAATCCTCACTCTTCTCCCTCACCACGAGACAAGACAGACATGGAGGATGTGACAAATCGTGTGGGAGGTTTCCTAAACAGGCACCCAAGAGTTGGGTGCATGGGGTAGGGCAGGAGATGCCAGCTCCACTCCTGGCTCTGCTCTCGCTGTGCTCTTACGCAAGTGGCTCCGTTTCTCCATTTCCTCTGCATCTGATTAGCTAAAGCACTTTTTTGGGCAGGGACTGTGCTTTATTTTGTTTAGGCAAAGCACCACCTGTGAGAGAGGCTGGAGGAAGCTGATGGGATAATAAACCACAGCGTGTCACAGCTCTCACCCAGGGCAGTTGTGCAAGGAGCAGCTTGCTCCCAGGGCATGTGTCCTCACACTACCCTACGGTATGGACCCTGCTGTGGGTCTGCATCTGTGCCTGTGCAAGATCCCAAGCCCCAGCATCTCAGACACTCTGGGGTGCTGCTGCTGGTCCCTGCACAGCCCTGAACTCCCCCCTGGGTCCTGGGTGCTCACAAGAGACAACAAGCAGGGCAGGATGGGAAAGAGGGCATGGCTGGGAGTTCAGTGGCTGATGTCACTTGGGCTGTTCTAGGTGTTGTCAGAAGAGAGGTCTCAGAGTTATTCATATTGGGTTTTTCAACATACTAGTAAAGATGCATTGATTTCAGGAAAATGTTATTTCCTCCTCTGTATAAATCTTAGTAAGTAATTCCCTACAAAGGCAATTAATCATCTCCTTCCAGACTCTGGATTATTAAATATGTACCTATTAAGAATTACGATCTCATCTGCTTTCACTGTATGTTCAAGCCCATTATTATAGTTGTTCATAGAAATAACCTCAGCTAGCTCCTATTTCCCCTTGGCCACCTTACACTATTATTGCCCTTTTTTCTGCTTTTGTAAGACCCCCCCCCCCAAAAAAAAAGAGAAACAAGATAACAAAAATTACAAAGTACTGAGGAGATTAAATGTTTTCCTGATAAATTTTGCCAACACTGTCGTTTCCTGGAGGATGCTTTAGAATTCATTTCCTATGATATGCTGCTAGATAGAGGTTTTTTTTTTTAAATTTGCACTCCTCCATATTTCTGTTGGTAAAAAGCTCTGTGCATAATCCATCCCAGGCAGCTCTGCTGTATCACATCCATTAACACCAGAGAAGGGGTTGCATTAACTCCTGGATAGTAGTGAAAATCTGTATTACTAATGGCTGTGGCAAGAAGCTACTGCAACATCCTTGAAAGGCAGAGAAAACTCAGCAGTGTGGTTTCCCTGAAGCTGCTGATGCCAGGGAGTGTGGAGTCCAGTGGTTACAGGGGTTTGGGCCTCACCCAGGCTTTATCACAGATTTTCTCCATCAGGGAGATTTGCTCTGAAACCCTCCTTGTCTTTTGGGACTAGGTGGGAGCTCAGGGCTTTGGTGATTGCAGGAACACACTACAATACCCCCTTGTCCATGTGCTGTTGCTGAAGTGGAAGCAGGCACAATGCCGTCCCCACTGTATCCCACCTGGAAAGCACTTCACCCTCTTTTGTAACTACTTTGCTGGGTAACTCCTTGCCAAAAGCTCATTGTGGCTGTGCTGGGGGGTGCCAGTTCAAAGAAGGGACAGGGAGAAGTTGGTCCTTGGGAGTTCCTGACAGTCCCAGAAGAAGTAAACAAAACCACTGATGGATGCTGTGACTGTTGGATGCTGTGAGCATTCTTCAGGCAGCACAGCTGCTTTCATCCCCAGACTTTAATTCTGGTGGAGCAGAAGGAGGTGACCCAGGAGCACCCCAGCTCTGTGACTGAGGGTGACTTGAGGGTGGCAGAGCACTGGAATAGGCTGCCCAGGGAGGTTGTGGAGTCTCCATCTCTGGACACCGACCTGTGCAATATGAGCTGGGGAGCTGCTTTGGCAGGGGGTTGGGCCCCATGAGCTCTCCAGGTCCCTTCCAGCCCCTGGGATTCTATGATTCTGTTACAAATGTACCCAAAACCATTGTCATGGGGCAGGGTGGGAGCTCTGGGGAAGCAGAGGTGAGGGATGGTGCAGATGTGCTTGGCGGCTGCTGGTGCAACATGCCTGGAACATGCATGACGTGGTGTTTTCCCATGGTGCACCCCAGGATGCTCCTGGGTGCATGTATCCCTGTGGAGATTTTTTTCCTGGTTGCCAGCTGGCAGCATCCTTGTTCGCTCCAATTTTTGAAGTGGGAAACAAGTCCTCTTAGCAGTCCACACTTGGTGAAATAAGTTGGCCCCTGGGGAAGCTAAGGAAATTTGGCAGCCTTCCAGTCCCTGAAGGGAGCAGAGGAACAGGAGGGGAATCAGCTTGTTAAAAGGGCAGAGAATGGCAGGACAAGGGGGATGGATTAAAGATAAAGGAAGGAAGGTTTAAATTAGATATTAGGGGGAAGTTCTTTCCAGAGAGAGTGGTGAGGGGCTGGAACAGGCTGCCCAGAGAGGGGGTGGATGCCCCATCCCTGGGGGTGTTCAAGGCCAGGTTGGATGGGGCCCTGGGCAACCTTGTGTAGCTCCAGGCCTGAGGTTGGTGTCCCTGCCTGTGGCAGGGGGTTGGAGCTCTGTGATCCTTGGGGTCCCTTCCAACCCAGACCAGTTTGGAATTCTATGATGCTCTTGGACCAGTTGGTGCCATATGTATAGTGTTTTCTTCCCTATGCTTTGCTTTAGATTTTGGATTTTATTTTCTCCCCCCATCCTTTTCGCTGTGTATCCATGGTTTGGGGAAGGGAGAGAGTTTTAGCATCCAGGGGTGCCCAGCCTCTCTCACTGGGATAATGTGAGAGCAAAGAAGCTTGCAGCAGAAATGGAGCAAACTTTGGTGCTAGCACAGACCATGTTTTCCCAAACAGGGTGCCAAGCTACGTGGGGGGTGAGTTTCCAAGCCTCCTTTTGGCCTCGATAAGACACTTTTTCCTTATAAACAGGTGACCTCGTCATAGCTGCTTTGCTTGTGGTGAGCAAAGCTGAGCAGCAGAGAGGATGGTCACATTAGCCATGATATCTGTGTCCTTCCTCCCAACTGGCTGTTTGTCTGTCTGAGTGCCAAGAACGAGGGGTCTCAGTAGAGAGCTGTAACCAGGCATCTCAAACTGGTTTATTTTTGCAGCCTGATAGACTGATTTCTATTTATATCCCAGATCCAGCACTGAGTTTCTGGGTTAGCATGAAAATCTAGTTGCATTAAATAAAACAAAGACTTAAAATAGCCCGGGCTACCGGATCTGAGCTCACCCCTCTGGAACAGCTTATTCAAGAGCTTTACGTGTTCAGATAAGCACCTTACTGTTCAAACAGCAGCTTCCACTTGGCTAATCAAAACAGCAATCTGGGAAATGAGTTTCATTTGTTAAGTTGAAGATCAAACAAGGTGGGTTTCATGTAGCTCTTGTGTTTTAGGGGAAATCCCAGGTTAACGATGCAGCCAAGGGAGAGGGCTGAAGGCAAAACTAGTGCTGTGGGAGTAGAGGTCTGTTCCACATCTGCTGGTGTAAGCAGGCTGCATGCCCTGCATCAGTGATGAGGTGCCTGTCTGTCAGCACCTGTCTGTCCTTTTAAACACTTCTTTTTTTCAGGTCTTGGTCCTGAGGGATGAGTGGAAAAGAAATGTGCCTCCAGGGATCAGTGATACTTTGGTGGGGGCAATGTTCAGGGATGCTCCTGGCGAGTCATACAGATGCTTTTACAAAAGTAAAAGCTGCTGTGGGGAGTCACTGCTTAAACAGAGCAAGCCACACGTGGGGTGATGAGTGATGTGTGTGGGACTTGGGTTTGTCAGTGTTTTGGGTCCTTCTCTGTCGGACGTGGGTGACAAACCCCTGTGTGCTCAGCCATGAAGTCCCTGTTGTTAGTGGGCTGGGCACCACTGATGCATTTGTGCATCATTTGTGCCACAGAGGGTGGGGCTACTGTAAGGGCATGATGAAAAGGCTGCATGGTCAGGAGGTTAAGCAGGGAGACAGCCCTTCTCTGCATGGATCTGCAGTGTTTGTCCAGAGCTGGGTATACCTCTTTAGGAAAAGTCAGGGGTTTCAGGGAAATGACAAGCACTGTTGAGGGAAAGTGGTGTATCAGCTCTGTGCAAAGGTGTCACACAAATAGCACTGGTACAGGGTGCCAGTGGACACTACCAAACCTTTGCAGGTCACCTTATGGATGCTGCTGAAAACACTCTTAGCAAAGTGTTCGGTGGGGGAGGGAGGGATTTCTGCAAGGGTACAGTTAAGAGCAGAGATTGCCTCCACCCCAGAGGGCTAGCTTTAAACTGTAGCACAAGGGCTGCCTGAGCAGGAGTGAGAAGACAGACCAGGATTTCTGAAGACACCATTTGACGTGTTTAAAATCCGAAAGAAGGATGCACGGTTCCTTTTTGCAATGTGCAGCTGTTGGGATGCACTCCAGGCACAGAAAGGCTTTTTGCCTGAGGCACTGCAACATCTCCAGGACTTCTGGGAGCACGTGGTGCCCCTGGCTGTGGTCCCACTCTGGCTGCTCTGGGGACTGCAGGTACCATATCTCCCATGAGCTGTTTTGGTGATACTAACTCAAGTTGAAACTCAGCCTGCCTTCTCAGGGCTGTTTGCACACAAGTCAACCAACTTCATAGAATCATAGAATAGCATGGGTTGGAAGGGACCCCAAGGATCACATGGCTCCAACCCCTGCCACAGGCAGGGCCACCAACCTCCAGGCCTGGGTCTACACAAGGTTGCCCAGGGCCTCATCCAACCTGGCCTTGAACACCCCCAGGGATGGGGCATCCACCACCCTGTGCTATTAAAGGTGATCTTTATTTGAGCCTTCCCTTTTCCATGGCCCTGAACTCTTAGCACTGCCAGGGAAGTTGAAGGCAGGACCTCAGCCCTCCTGGAGTTCAGGGCAGAGTGAGGGGTGAGTCAGATCTTCTGCAAACCCACTCACCCACCAGAGGTGGCCAGAGTCCCTATGAGTTGGGAGGGAGCCTGGGTGACCATGCTCCCCATCACAGGCACGTAGGTCACAGGCTGGGTTGGATGAGTCCATGGTGCCCTGTCAGCAAGTTGAGGATTCATCACATGTGAGTCATCAAAGTGAGAAAAACACGTCATCTCCTCCTCACAGCTGTGTGTGAAGTGAGGCAGACCAAGAGCAAGCGACTGTTCTTTGCTCATGGAGGGAATCAGTGATGAAAGCAGGAGTTCAGTCCCGAGCCTCAGTTAGGTGCAATATTTTAGCCCAACTGAGCTTTTCAAACAGCGTGTTTTCCGGGGGCAAAGAAGTGGTCCTTGGGTGTTAATGGGGATCCCACAGGATACAGCAGTATCTGGGGATAGGGAAAAGTCCAAAATGGACAGGGAAGGGTGTTCATAAAGTTTCTCAAAACTTACAACAGATACAGAACAACAAAAGTAGGGGGATGAAAAAATATTCCATTTTCTTATTGAAGGGAGCTTGTAAGCAGGAGGGGATTCAACTTTTTAAAAGGATAGACAATGACAGGACAAGGGGGATGGATTAAAACTAAAGGAAGGAAGGTTTAGATTAGATATTAGGGGGAAGTTTTTTACAGAGAGAGTGGTGAGGGGCTGGAACAGGCTGCCCAGAGAGGTGGTGGATGCTCCATCCCTGGGGATGTTCAAGGCCAGGTTGGATGGGGCTCTGGGCAACCTTGTGTAGCTCCAGGCCTGAGGTTGGTGGCCCTGCCTGTGGCAGGGGGTTGGAGCTCTGTGATCCTTGGGGTCCCTTCCAACTCAGACCAGTCTATGATTCTATGATTTATGTCAGCTAAAGGTTAAGAATCAGTTTTAAAAACTCTACCCGAGTTGATGCTGGATGGTCTTGCACATCAGCATGTTAGACAAGTCACATTCACGCCAATATCTACTTATAATAAGTGGGCAAGTTATTTATGAGCATCATTAGCATAATTGATTTGCTGATTAATAGAGTTGCCACTGTCAAGTAATGAAGCACACAGGCGTGATGTGAATCTCACAGCTGAGAATAGTAATTGTTGGTGTATCAACCTTCCAGGTAGCTCATGTGCAAACATTCAGACACCTCTGGCTCGTGTTAAAGCAGGTAATTGATGAGAGATTCTGAACCAGCACCAAGTGCTAGACTAAAAAGTAATTTAACTTTCTTGGGGTGGTTCCAAATCTCAGCAAAATTAGGAAAATCTTGTGGCTGGTGAGGTAGACTGACTAGATCATCCTGACCAGCCCCATCTACTTGCAAAACTGTATTACTGTAAAAACGAGAAGAGAGCACAAGGTTTCTGTGGCTGCTGCTGAGTTTGAACAGATTTTGTGCAGGTCCCTCCCTGCAGCCTTGGCTCTGAGTGATGTTTGGGGGAAGCTGAGGTTCAAGGTACATTTAAGCTGTCTGGTGAGAGCTGGCAGGGGTTTTGCGTGATACTGGATGGTGAAAGCATGGACTAGGATGGAGCTGAAATACCTCCTGGGAAACACCTCCTTCCATGGGGATGTGAGCTCACCTCTCTGCGCAGGTGAGGAGAAGGACCCTTCCCCAGGCAGCGGGGGGGAGTGGGCAGGGCTGGGAGAGGGGTTCTGCTGACCTCCTAAGGGGATGAATTCCCCAGGGGTGCTGTGTGGGGAGACAAGACGTCTCTCTTGGGCTCAGTGCTGAATTCAGACAACTTCTTTAAGAGCTTAGAAGTTGAGTGAGAGGGAAATTGCAAGCTGCAGGACTCTCACTGCAGCGCTGGCTCAAGGGCAGCATGAATCATGGGTTTGTATATAATTATGCCAAGAGGTTGCCATGCAGGAATGCAATGATTTGGATACATGTTCAAAGATACATGTCAACATTTTTGAAACCTTCCAGCACGAAGCTCAGTCATGGCAGGACAAAAAACAAGAACCCAAGGAAAAGGTTCAGGCTACTCCCTTCAGGCTGCAGCAGGGAGGGCATCCCTGCAGTGTCCTGGTAGGTCCCACATTTTGGGTCAATGCCAGGGACAGTGGGATGACTGGTAAAAGGCTTGTCTCTGCTTTTAGACCCCCCACTCCCCTGCCACTAAACCCTTTTCGATGTCAGAGAGATTCATGCTTTGCAGAGGTGTAGAAAAGAGAAATTTGCTAGCAATTATTGCAAGGCCTGGAGGCTTCTCTAGGATTAGGTGGAGTTTTTGGAACGGTTGAAGGGTGAGAGCTGCTAAGGATAGCCTGGAAAAGAAAGGTTCTTTACAAAAATCCCCTGCATGAGTGAACACAGACCAGGATGCACAAAACTGTCCTGCAGAGTCTTGGGCTTAACCCTTTCTGTACCCAATGACTAACGTGCCCTTTGAACAGAGAGCGGCACGATGGTGATGAAGATACGACAGGACCTGACCTAGAGGTGCCTGCCAGCGTCACGCTGCAGAGAGAACAAGAAAGCAAAGAAACCAGAATGAGAGACAAAGTGAGTAATTTGCCCAGGAGGATGCTGCCTGAGTAAGCAGAGGCAGTCATTTCAGGATTCAGAGTGCTGAAAAGCCCTTTCTCGTGTGGTTATCTTGAAGGTCACAATGGCACAATGTGCTGGGAAGCGGTCCCAAGGCTCAGCGATGAGCCTAACCTCAGAACAACAATCATGCATTGTTTGTTGAGTTTCCTCTCTACCTAATTTTTTATTTCCTGATTAAGCTTCAGGCCCTGTACCTGTTCTCTGTGAACTTGTAACCGAGAGAAGCCAAAGAAGGGACGGGGGGACTTTTACCAGCACCGCAAAGGTACAAATGACATTTTAGATCATTTTTGCTTGTTTTTATTTCAGCCAAAAAAAAAAAAAGTATGTTTATATATGTATATCTGACAGGATGGAAAGATAGGGTGGAATTTTTTTTGTTGCTTAATATTTCCATGCGTTTTCTGAAATGATTTAATGAGAGTCTGCTGAAGTAATTTGCGGTAAACGGGTGTGAGGCATCAGGCTCGGAAAATGGCCAATTCTATGACTCTCCCAAGGCTGTGGAGCTATTGTTTTGGATGGATAAATTAAGTGTCCTTGCACTGATACCCCTGGTACCACCTATGACGCCTTGCACACTCTATGTGCACCAAGATGTCTCCTGGGAGGTGGGTACCAGACCAAATGCAGTCATTTCTGGGCCTGGCACAAACTCTCTGTTGTTGGTGTCAGCAGGTGCCAGAGACGTGGTGGCACCGCCACAGACAGCAGCAGCTCAGCCTCTGCAGGACAGAGAGAAAGGGAAAGGATGGACCCCTCGGCCCTGCTGTCAGCTGCCAGTGGAGGAACTTCCCAATGGGTTGCAAAATCACCCTGGCAGGAGAACACTCTTAGTAAAGCATCAGCAGGAACTTGACCTGATCTGCTTTGGAAGCTTTCCCACCCATTGTTTCAAATGATTGATTAGTTTTTTTTTTCCCCCCTCCTTGGCTCAGAATAAATGTTATAAAAATTGGTAAAATGTTGTTATAAATAGGTAGAAGTTGGAGAAATTTTGCCCTTGGCATGTAATTTTATCCTTTTCCAGTATTTTCTTTACTGGTGACTGAATTAATTTAGATGATGAAGGGCCTGGAGCATCTCCCCTGTGAGGAAAGGCTGAGTGAGCTGGGACTGTTCAGCCTGGAGAGAAGAAGACTCAGGGGGGACCTTATTCATGTTTATCAATATCTTCAGGATGGGATGCAGGGGAAATGGCCAGCCCCTTTTCAGTGTCTGTGGGGACAGGACAAGGGGCAATGGCTGCAAGTCAGAGCATAGGAAGTTCCACAGCAACATGGGGAAGAACTTTTCCCCAGTGAGGGTGAGGGAGCCCTGGGACAGGCTGCCCAGGGGGGTGTGGAGTCTCCATCTCTGGAGAGATTCCAGCCCCGTCTGGACGCCGCCCTGTGCAATATGAGCTGGGGAGCTGCTTTGGCAGGGGGTTGGACCCCATGAGCTCTCCAGGTCCCTTCCAACCCCTGGGATTCTGTGATTCTGTGACCTGTGCATCCTGTCCCTGGGGAATGTGCAGCTGTGTATTCACCCTGTCAGAGACACGGTAAGATGTTGGAGAACGTTTTCTCTTCATCCGAGGTGTGATACATAGTTACTGCTGCTAGATATTGTGAGGGTTTAAATGATCAATTCTTATGAAATATCTGCAACATTTACCTCCTTCCAGTGTGCTGACAACGTAGTCCACACAGACCTGTTCCCCTTTCTTTGTTCTTGTCATTGAATTGACTCTCCCATCACAGAGCAGAATCGTAACTTCTCATCATAATGCTCATTAGAGAGTGAAAGTTAAGTCCTGTGTAGGTGCATCTCTCTTGTCTGGTCTAAGCTTAGGGCAGAAAGTTAAGGCCCAAAATAGAAACTAGGGTACACTCAGTCTGGTGGGAGTGCTCTTATATCTGGGCTTGACTGTGGCAGTGGGACCAGACGCACCATTAAACCTCTTGGCTGAAGATCTGAGCTCCAATATCACAATATCACTGTTTTCACTTTATTTTAAAAGCAGAAGGAAGGTGAGTGCCTCCAGCCAGCTGGATAAGGCTTAGGTTGCAGTTACTCAAGGTTTACAGTAATAGGTTGCCACTGGGTTAGGAAGTGGATGCAGCTGATTTCTTTTTCCAGCCCTGGTCACATCAGACATTTGCCCTTGGCCCCAGGAAAGGCTGAGGTCCCAGCCTCTGCAAACACTGTGAGGGATACCCAAACCCTGTTTGCCCATCCGAACACATCCCTCACATGGCAGTGGGCAGAGAGGAATGGGTTCAAAACAGGCTGGAGGTGTATGATGGGGGAAGTTTTTTACAGAAAGAGTGGTGAGGGGCTGGAACAGGCTGCCCAGAGAGGGGGTGGATGCCCCGTCCCTGGGTGTGTTCAAGGCCAGGTTGGATGGGGCCCTGGGCAACCTTGTGTAGCTCCAGGCCTGAGGTTGGTGGCCCTGCCTGTGGCAGGGGGTTGGAGTTCTGTGATCCTTGGGGTCCCTTCCAACTCATACCATTCTATGATTCTATGATTCTATGATGTAGGCAGAGGTTTCTCTTTTGCAGATATCAAACAATGCTGGAGTGGCTTCTCCATGGCAGCATCTTTTGCTGCATGCAGCAAGAGTGTGAGGACTCCCAAAGATCTGTTCAGCAATAACTCTGTAAGGTTTTGTGTTTGAGTGTTGTGCTCTGACATCCCTTGGATGTTTGGATATAGTACAGGATGGGGAGGCAAGTGGGGTACATAGGAAGGAGTTCAGAGGATGCTCTGAATGAAGAGCCATACTGAAGCAGCTCCTCAGAGATACTTGACCAATTGTTTTCTAAAACCTGTTCCACTCTCCCCTTACACCAGCAATGCACCCAGCTCTCAGCACTACAGAAACTCTCCTAGAAGACATTTAAGGACTTTCTATGGCTCCTGTAATGTACCCAGCTGCCATGTGGGACAGCCAGCCCTTCCTTGTGCCGCGTGTGTTTTGTTCCCAGCAGAAGGTGGGGCTACCAGAGTTCAAAGTCTCCTTCCTATCACTATCTGTGGGACCTGCTGCAGCAAAAGGACCCGGTGCTGTGGGCTTTGACCTTTCCCCTGAGCTCTGCTGAGAGAGGCTGCTGGGGTGAGCATCCCAGGTGCCAGAAATACTGCTGTGGCAGATCTCATTGTGTTGAAACAGAGAAATACCTGGAAAATGAGTGTCCAGACAGAAGCCCTGTGTCCCATGTTCCTGACTCCTAGCACTGCACAGGTGACGGTCAGGAATACTGAGAACAGCCTTAGCTCTGCCACACCTACAGCTGTAACCTTGCTGGGGCAGAGGCACATGGAGTATGTCTACCCTGTTGATCTACACCACCTCTCACCCTTGGTGAAACAGCAGCTTCTTCCACGTGCTGTGATGGGACTTCCAGGAGAAATGAGTAATCTCCAAGCAAACAGTACCAAAATGATATGCCAATTCTTGTAGAGCTTGAGAAAGGACAAGGCTGTAGGACAGAGCCCTGCAAAAGCAAGACAACTTCAAACCTCCTTAAGTGGCATCCAGCCCCTGCCTAAACACAAAGTCAGGACATCACAGGAGTGGGATTGAGCTGGGTCTTGCCTCAGGACTTTCAAACACATGTTGCTGATAGCTGCCTTGCAGAGACTTTGGTGCTGGTGCTGAGCAGGAGAAGATGGGCTGAGTTTTGGGGATGCAGAGACCTACTGGTAAGGAGCACAGAGGAGTGGTGCTGGGGCTGGCCAGCTCACCACTGGTTTCCGTTTCCCTGTTCTGGCTGTGACTGGAAGTTGCGCTGCTGAAAAACACCATGGTAAATAGGCCCATGCTCACCCACTTTTAACTCTGCTGAGACGAGTGTGGTTGCAGCAGAAATGAGCCTGGCACAAGGTTTTATTTTATTTTTAGCCTGACTGGAAGTAGAAAGCAATAGAAATTTTGTAATTGAGCAATTTCCGGACTCGTTTTGCAAACTCTAGAAAATTCTTCTGCTCAGGTAAACACACAAAGTGCTCAACACTTCACACCTATTCATCATTTCCCATCACCTCTGTCTACCTTCAGCCACAGCAAGAGGAGATGAAAGGCTAAGGCAGTCATTTGGGATTCAGGTGGTTGTCACAGACATAATTAATGTGTCACAGTCTGGGTGAGGGGCTGAGCCTGAATCCGGGGTGTCCCTCCATCCCTTGACTGCATCCCCAACAGAGGATGGAGGAACCCCCCCTCAAATTGGGAAGGTCTCAGGTGCTGTGGAAGTGGCAGCTGTATAAATGGCAGCTATAAATAACTGCCACGCTTAATGGCGTAAGCAAGACAAGTTTAAACCTTTAGGATGAGCATGTGGCTGTGGCTTGACAGTGAAGTTGACATATTGAGAAATAATTCTCCCAGTTACGTCAAAGGCCGGAAACTCTTTCAATTAGAGAAATATCCTCCCATTACAAGATGCACCCGCTGTTCACTTGACTCACAACTCCCTTCATCCAAGCAGCCGAGCCCCACTTTGCAAGCAGCTGCTAAGGGAGGTTGAATTTTTAAGCTGAGATGCCCAGAGCCTGCAGGCAGTGAGATGGCAGTTGGGATGCAGTTTGTAGACAGGAACAAGGCTGCTTTGGTCTTCTGCCAAATTTGGTGGTTTGCAACCAGATCTGGCAATGACTAGCTTGTGTGTTTGCTGCTTCAGTGAGCTTCCCTGCCAGCCACTGCTTCTTTTGCTGTGATGATCCAGGTGGTACCATGTCCCAGTGAAGAAAAAAAAAATCCCATTCTGATAAGTGTGAACACCTTTTATTAAGTTCTTAATTATTAATTTTTAAAAAAATCTTCACCATGATTCAAAGCATGTTGGTCTTTGCACCACTGACCTGCCTCTTGATTTCACCAATGTCAACAGAAGCAGAATCAAAACCATAGTTCTCATGGTTTCTTTCCCCCATCTACTTCTTCAGCTACATATCTGCAAGAGTAACAGCTTCTTCCATCCTCTGTGCTAGGCTGTCCTGAGGACACCCTCCTCTACATACTGGTAGGCCTGCCTGTGGTCAAGATGCTGCTTGCATTCTTTACAGCTCCAAAGTTACCTGTTATGTTCCTGTGCTACCTCCGTGGTGGCCACCTGAAAGCTAACTGGGCTTGTGCTGGGATAAAGCTCCTTGTCCAATGTTCAGCTTCATTGCTCTTAACTTTGGCTAAACTTCTTCTGACTGTTCCCCTTCTTGCCCTCCCTGTCAGATGTAAACACCAGTGCAGGATTTACAGCCAACCAGCTCTACCTGCATTTTCTTCCCACACTTTACCCATTCCTGCTTCCCCATCTTCTGTAGGCACTCCTATTAGCTGATGTCTACAGACCCTGGGCAGAAGGTGCTGAGGCCAGAACTTCTCCCAGCCTGGAGAAGAAGACCAAGGTTGTTTTCTGGTATCACCCTTAATGGCATGGTGATGGGACCAGCCCAGTCCCAGCGAGAGCTGTGCGGTGCTGGTGATGACCTCTCTGCTGGGTACAGCTTGGCCTCCCACACTGTCACATCTTGCTCTGCCTGTTCCTGGTGAAGCCGGTTTGTTTTTTTCTTTTCTTTGTAAAAACAACTTCAAAGTCACTCTGAAAAGAACAGTTGGTGGTAACCTCTTCTCAACTGAAAACAACGCTGCTGCTGTGGCCTCTCTGTGCAGGCAGTTGTCATGCACACAGAGAATGGTAGCTTCTAGAAAGCAGGTGTGGGTGCCACTGACACAGCTTTCCCTGCCCGTCTTGGGATGCATCTGCTGGTGTTTCATGTCAAGGATTTACCATCCTACAGTTGATCCTCCTTTCCAGCAGGCACGTGGAAAGCCATGAAGGTTGAACCCCAATAGATGCAAGTATCTCAGGTGGGCTATTGAGTGGAAACAGGCATTTGGAGATGCAATTTGTGTGTAGGAAAAGTAGAAAACTACAAAAGCTGAATTGTCCAGCTTTTACAAGAATCCCTGTTCTTACAGTTACCATTTACTGGGAGATATACCTATATATCTGGGAGATATACCTATATATCTCCAAGGAAAGTTGTCTCTCTCTGTTTTTACTTACTGGGTGCTCTGTCTCTCTAGAATATAAAGAAACACATCTTCCAGTTTTCTTCTGAAGGAAAGACAATCCCTTCAAACAGTCACACGGAATTGCTCACACTTCACAGTCCCCAGGCTGTAGGACAGGAGGGTGGAGGGAAGGGTTGCTAACGCCTTCCCTGGAAATACATCTTTCTGCAACAGAATCAAATTCATTTCTTGGGTCCCATGTAATCTGCATGCTTAGAAAGAACATGAAATAATCTGAAACTGCACAAACTCTACCTGCCTGGTCAGAAATGAAAACACTAGTTTGCTATGATAGGTCAGGTGGGTTCCTGTAGTCCAGCTGTGTGCTCCCCCAGATTAGAAATGCTTTGCAAGTACTAGCACAAGTAACAAGGCTTTCACCTATTTCACTGTAGCTTTCTTGCATGGTTCAAATAATTTATTCAGGGCAGAGAAACACTTATTCCCACAGCCATCCACACCACACAGAGAGCAGCTCTCTGCTGGCAACAGGCTAGCTGAGGTCTAGATGGGTTTGGCTGTGACTTGTTGATCCCAAAATGAAACTTCAACCTGACTTCCAGACTTTGCCCATCTGCCCTGGATGGTCCTGGCAGAAAGGGAATTCAGAACACTCCCACCAGTGGGAGTGGGCAGCTCTGATTTGGTACTGCTTCACACTTGTTTTGCACAGATGCATTTCTTCCAGAGGTTATGCAGTGGTGCAAAACCAACCTCAGCTCTTGACAGTAAAAAGCTTAGCCAGCCCTGCTTCTGTGAAACCCACTGGATAAATGAAAACAAATACCAGTGCTTACAGTTTCCCCTGGTGCTGTGCAGACAGAGGGAAAATCTTCAGGGCTGGATCTCTATAATTAACCCTTCTGCATCTTGCCTTCCTTTCTGAAGGTATTTCCTTGGGGTTATCTCTGCTTCTTCCTCCAGAGCTGTGTTCTCATAGCCCTGATCCTGGTGTGTTCCACTGCCTTCTCACTCCGTCAGCGGTGAATGAAGTGATGACAGGAAACCCAGCATGGCTCTCAGCCAGAGATCTGTGCATGGCAGTTTCTCACTCTGTGGTGAGGATGGGTACAGGCATGGAGAATACTCACAGGTGCTGGAATCACAGAATCACAGAATCATAACAACCTCCACAACCCCCCTGGGCAGCCTGTCCCAGGGCTCCCTCACCCTCACTGGGGAAAAGTTCTTCCCCATGTTGCTGTGGAACTTCCTATGCTCTGACTTGCAGCCATTGCCCCTTGTCCTGTCCCCACAGACACTGAGAAGGGGCTGGCCATTTCCCCCTGCATCCCATCCTGAAGATATTGATAAACATGAATAAGGTCCCCCCTTAGTCTTCTTGTCTCCAGGCTGAACAGCCCCAGCTCACTCAGCCTTTCCTCACAGGGGAGATGCTCCAGGCCCTTCATCATCTCTGTAGCCTCCTCTGGACTCTCTCCAGGAGATCCCTGTCTGTTTTATCCCAGGGAGCCCAGCACTGGACACAACACTCCAGGTGGGGCCTGAGCAGGGCAGAGCAGAGGGGGAGGATCCCCTCCTGTGACCTGCTGGCCACACTCCTCTTGATACACGAGCTCCTAAAGCCATTTCATGGTTGGTACAGCTGACTGCTTTGTTTTCCCTTCCCACCCACAAAACCAGGTGCAAACGCTGATTTTTTTCCCCTTTAAGCTCAGGGCCTGGGTTTGTCAGCTTGTGCAAGAGCAGACTGTGAAACAGGTTTTTCCAGGGGCTCAGGTCAGCATCTCAAGCTGGACTTTGCACTCCAAATTCTGCCTGTTGTTTACATTCTTACTGTTTAAAAGTGAGCCAGAGTTTTTTGATCAACTAAGCAGAGGCACAAAGGGGTTTCCTCTGCCTGGGAACTGGACAGCTGAGCAAATAATGGCTTTTTTTTCTTTCTTTTACAAGACTTTTTAAGGTGAGCTTGTGAGAGGTGTCTGCCCACCTTGCTGTCATGCTGGAAACCTAATGTTAGTGCTGGGACTGTGAAGATTAGAGAGATACCACTGCTGATAACAATGTGGATGTTTAAATCATCAAAGACAAGGATTTACTCTCACACAAGCAGGTGGCAGTTAGCTGAGTTTATTCTCCTTTATGACACAATATTACTTACTTAATTTATATTATAAATATAATACTGACAGCTGAATTCCCCAAAGGGTCATTCAAGGAAACACTTTCCAAAAATGAACGTGTTTTGTGAATGGCTGGCAAGGGGCACTGGGGGTTTCCTCCACATGGCACGTTGCCCTGCACAGGAACACGCCTGGCCAAACAGCTGCCCTTGGCATGTTTGCAGAGTGTAAACCTGATGTAAATTCAGGCATATTTCACCTGAACACATTCCTCAAGTCTGCACACATCCCCCCAGTTTGCAGTGGGGTGGGAGGGGTTCATGCATTCGCTGGCATTTCAGGAATGAACCCAAATATTTCCAGGGCTGCATGCGATTCACCTCTTTCATTCCCAGCAATGCCCACCACTCTTCCCTGGAGGATATCCAAGCTGGTTCATTGCCCATCTGTTCCCAGATATCCTGGCAAGAAGGATTAGTCTTTGATCTAAGATCATTCTCTCAGCAGGAGGTTGAGCAGATGCAGAGGTTGGAGGGCTCCTATTGCTGTCCCGTCTTGAGCAACTGCAGGGGCTCTTGGAAATGGCTTGGAAGAGACGTAGAGGGACTTTTCAGACTGGCACGGGTCTGGTCTAAATAACTTTATCTCAGGTAAGCTGGGAGCAAACACCAAATACACTAGTGGAAAGTCCTGTGGGAAACAGTAGCTTCATGTACCTACCATAGTGTCTGTGCCCAGACTAATTAGTTTAGAGAGAGGATGGAAACTGGAAAGCTTCACTTTGGTAAGGAACATCTCCTCCTGCCCCTCAGGACCATCCTGTGGTTGTCCTGCCTGCCTAGTATGGGATTTCTCTCAGGAGTTGGTACTGCCTTCTCATGATGCCCCTTCAACATGTCCCATCTGAACTTGCATTTGCTTTCTTTAGATCATAGAATCACAGACTGGTCTGGGTTGGAAGGGACCCCAAGGATCATAAAGTTCCAACCCCCTGCCACAGGCAGGGCCACCTGAGTTTGTTGACCAGTCCCTACAGCCACCTTGACAGGTGCCCTGAAGGCTTCCAGGCATCTGAAATTTCCAGCTACTCCAGTTCCCCAGCCTGCTTCCAACTGGCGTATGGCTTGCTTGGGTTTGATTATTTTAGTTGAGGTTTAATTAAATTTACTTAAATTAAAGCAACATAAGGCTGATTAAATTTGAACAGGGAGCATCTACATTAGCTGTTGTGACAACTTTTCAGCTGATGACTGATGCTGAAGTGAGAGGAGTGCAGTCCTTGCACCTCAATGAGCCCAGAGGCTCTGTGTCTGGGGGATGCTTTCAGCCTGCATCCTGCTTCCATCCCTTCCTAGGTACAACGACCTGTGGTACCCAGGCAGGCACTGATGGGTACAGCATTTTTGGAACTACACTGAAGAGACCTTGCCTAGGCAGGTACCCTGAATCTGCAGCAGAGCCAGTTCCCCCAAGTAACCCGTGCCATTCCCACTCCCACTATCTTCTGTCAGATCTCCATGGGATTGCACATGCCCAGGGAAGCAATTTGTTAAAATACTGGGCTTTAAGCTCATTGGTGCTTTTCTAATCCCATCAGCACTTATAAGGAGGTTTAAAAATCAACACAAGGGAAAGCCTGAGGACTTGTGTCCTTCCTTGCTTCTTTATCAGGTCTGAAAGGGCTTTAAAAAGGTTCTGTTGTCATTGAGTGTTGTAGCAGCCTTCTCTTTCATTGTGGGAATGCAAAAACTGATGGAGAATTAATGAAATTGTGACATCCTGGCAAAGAGACTTCTGCCAGACTGATTGAAGTTGTTGCATTAGCACTTATTTCACTTCTGAATTTTGTTCTAAGCTCAAGACTGCAATTATTTCACCTGACTGATAGTAACACTTAGTGCTAATTATAACTAAGATTTTTTTTTATGAATAGCTTATCCACTGAAATTTCAAGTTTAGGTCAAAGAGAACAACCTGTCAAAGTCTGCATTGATTTTTTTTCTTTTGAAGCCACAGTGCTACCTTTCAGCATTTTTCAGCTTAAAATGTCTCAATGTTACCTTTCAAAATTATAAATTTAGATACCTTCTGATTGAAAAGAAAAGATAAAAAGTTTAATTCCCCCTAAGAACATTGAATTTGACACCCAACTTTCCCCTCTTCCCAGTTTTTTTTATTCTGTGTTTAGAAAGAAACAAAAGAAAGTTTATAATAGGTTTGACCTTCACAACAGATGGAAAAGAAAATATATTAACTGAGTCACAAGTACAGTTGTCTCCCATGTAAAGCTGGATCCCTGCACCAGTAAAACACAGTTGGCTGCAAAACCAGAGATTTCTCATAGATATTTGTGGTTCTGGATAAACTCCCAGTGAGCCAGGACTGAGGTGCTCAGAAACAACACTTAGTGGCCAGAGAATCACAGAAAACGGGGTTGGAACTGCAGCTGTCCCTTCTTCAGGCAGGTTTGGGGAAACAACATATTCCTGAAGTAAGTTTATAAATCCTGGACTCAAGGTCTGCCTGAGGAGACTCCATCCTGCCTGGAAAATTGGTACCAGCATATCCCTGCTCTTTCCACCAGGAAGTTTTCCAGTGCCCAGTTTATGCCTCTTTCTTGTTACCCTCTTACTTTCTGGCACATCCCAAGGAAGATCCAGGGAACTACAAGCTGCTCAGTCTCACCTCTGTGCCTGGAAAGATCATGGAGCAGATCCTCCTGGAGACTATGCTCAGGCATATGGAGAATAAGGAGGTGCCTGGGGACAGCCAACAGGGTTTCACTAAGGGTAAATCATGCCTGACAAAACTGGTGGCCTTCTGAGAGCAGCCCTGAGGAGAAGGACTTGTGGGTGCTGATGATAAGCTCAGCATGAGCTGGCACTGTGCCCTGGCAGCTCAGAAGGCCGACTGTGTCCTGGGCTGCATCAAAAACAGTGTGGTCAGCAGGTTGAGGGAGATAATTCTGCCCCTCTACTCTGCCCTTGTGAGACCCCACCTGGAGCACTGCATCCAGCTCTGGGGTCCCCAGTACAGGAAAGGCACATTGCTGCTGGAGTGAGTGCAGAGAAGGGCCATGAAGATGATCAGGGGGCTGGAGCACTTCTATGAGGACAGGCTGCAAGAGTTGGGCTTGTTTATTCTGGAGAAGGCTCCAGGGAGATGTAATTATGGCATACCAGTATTTACAGGGGTCCTACAGGAAAGTGGGAGAGGGACTGTTCACCAGGGTGTACAGGGACAGGACAAGGGGCAATGGCTTCAAGCTAAAAGAGGGCAGGTTTAGATTAGATGTTAGGAAGAAACTCTTTACTATGTGAGTGGTGAGGCCCTGGCACAGGGTGACCAGAGAGGTGGTGGATGCCTCATCCCTGGAAGTGTTCCAGACCAGGCTGGATGGGGCTTTGGGCAATCTGGCCTAGTGAAGGTGTCCCTGCCCATGGCAGGGGGGGTGGAACTAGATGATCTTTGAGGTCCCTTCCAACCCAAAGCATTCTATCATTCGAAGATGTGCTGAACAAGGACTGTGTGCCATGGGACAGGTTTTCACTTGGTATTAATTGGCAAAACTCCCAGGAACAACAGCAAAAGATATCCAGAAAGGAACCAGACCAGGGGAATCACACTGTAAGAGTGATGGTCTGACATGCCAGAGGAGTGAGATCTGAAGTCATCTCCTGTGCTTGCTGTCATGAATTCTGTGAAGTTAGGAATGAACAATGATTTATGGTTTTTCCCAAGAGGCAAGGACATCTCAGTGGTCCCAGGCTGGTCCCACACTGCTGCTGGGATGGTGTTACCTGGCAGTAGAGTTCCTAATGAAAGGCCTAACCTTTGCATGCCAGTTACTGACCACAGCCAGGTCCAATCTTCCTCCTCTGACAGCTGCTCTTTATTAACTCAGTCCCTTTTCAGGTGCCTGATGGGGGGCTGATCACCAGAGGAGTGACCTACTAAATGCTTCCCTTGAGCACAGCTTCCTCTTCCCTTTCTCCCTTTTGATTTCTGCTGTGAACCTTCATTTCTAGCCTCTCTACCTTCTACCCTTCCCCACTGCTGAATATCACTTCCCTTGCATCAGTCTGGTAGTCCAGTTTCAACTGGTATTAATGTCCTCGGGCTCTTTCTTTCAGGTATGGAACTTTGCCTTTACCAACAAGATTTATCTTAATCAGAAGTATTGACAGATCAGGAGATCCATCCAGGCATCTCTTAGAATTGCTTTTTCCTTTTTGACCCATGCCAGGCAGTAGGTTTGTTGCTCAGCAAAATATCTGAGATCAATGGCAAAGCTATGTATTAATATATTTTTTTAATATAACTAAAATATTCTTGCAGCCAATTTATGAGCTGAATTGAGCATCAGGAGCATAGGAAAGAGTTGCAGCAGACCCCTGCTTTTCTTTGGCCACGTGAGTTGTTCTAAAGGTAAGTGCTGGTGTTCAACTGGTGAAGGAATGAAATGAGGTGTTCCAGCAGCTGGGAGGGATGTGCCCCACACTGAGCATCACAAATGAATGTAAAGATGGGGGGGGGTGATAGATAAAGGGCTCCAGGATTTATAGGGGTCAGTGTGGCTTTCCCTGTAGTGTTTGACTGGCAGCTACAGGCAGTTTCCCAAAGGTGGATGGTGCCTGGACCCAGGGAGGTGCTGGTGGCTGCAGCAGCAGTATGGCTGTGGCAGGTAGGGTGATGCATGCCCTCCTCTCCCTGCATGGCCAGCCCTCTTCTCCTAAAAGGAGAAATGGGCAATTGTTCACCAAAATCTGATTTGCTGAGCCTAAAAGGAGCCAAAGAAGGGCTGATTGCTTCTTGGCTCACCACTTCCAGCCTCCCCTAGCTCCCAAACTCCCTTAGCCAGGGCTGAGTTGTCAGTGCTGCTTCAGCTGCTCTGCTTGGCCTCTCATTCTTCCCTTTTGCACCTTTGCTCTGGGGATGTGCCAGTGAGGGAGAGCTGCTTTGTTTAGTTCCTTTGTGCCATAAAGAAGCTCTGAAGGAAAAGGCTGTAATGTGATTTAAAGTAAAACTGACTCAATCAGTGCAGTATCATTGAGTCTCCAAGAAACAACCACAAGGTCCAGTTCTGCTCCTTTCCTTCCATCAGAAGGCATCCAGAGGGCTGGACATGGGCACATGAGTGAAAACCAAGTTGTTTGTAAGTTTATGCCCATCCATAGTGTTCTTCTGCCTGGATATTACCAGGTGACTGGTGAAAGCAACAGTGTTTGTGTTGCTGCTCACTACAAAGTTTGCTTTTTACAGAAAAGAAGCAGAAGGGGTTTCTTTGGGACTGTCTGAGGATGTTCTGCTCTCCCCTTGGACATGCCCTTGGCAAGAGGGCCTCTGGTCATCTCCTGCCTGCAGGCAAGTGGCACTGACTAGGTGTGACATAGAGAGGGCACGGAGCGACACCCTTGACACTAACATTTCAAAGATGCCATAGCCCAGCTGGAAAGTGACTGCCTTAAAATGCCTGACCTGTACTTCAGCTGTGGAGATGATTTTCCTCAGCCTTTTCCTATCAGCTTCCTCTTGCTGGCAACTCCTCCTGGCTCAGACCAAACCTGCCCTAACATCCAGCCTGTCCTGCAGGGCTGAAGAGGCCATTTTACATGGAACAAGATGAATTAATTTAGTTTTCCTTAGTCTGCAGAGCATCTGATTCCATCAGCTTTCTCAGCCCCAGAGCTGATGGATGGCTGAGCTGTACGTCCTGCTGTTCCTGTCCCTCTGTGCCTGTTCCTGTCCCTCTGTGCCTGTTCCTGTCCCTCTGTGCCTGTTCCTGTCCCTCTGTGCCTGTTCCTGTCCCTCTGCCATGGGTAACTCCAAGGGCACCGTTTTTCCCACATTTCAGACACATGTTGGACCAGTCCAACTCAGGTCACACCCAACCAGGCTAACACACATCTTGACTGCACTCAGGCTCTGCCATTCCTCTTTATCCAAGACCCTAGCAGCACACAGAGACTATGGTAAGGCTGCCAAAGGCTCAACCTCATCTCTTCCCCCTCTTGGCAGCGTTTCTGAGATTGCCAGGTTGCTCTGCAGCCAGGTTCCCCTTTCAGTGCTGACTGCCTGGCAGATGCATTTGGGAAGTGAGCAGTTCTGCTTCGGGGGTTTTGCAACTCTGACTCCTCACAGCTGCTCCTTACAGTTACTTCTCATCTTTCCTTCCTGCAGACTGGGACAAGGTCCAGCTGTGGGGAGCGCTGGCCGCAAGCGTGGCTGGCACACATCCTTGTCTGCAAGCCTTTATTTGTGTTACAGCCCTTGTGCACAAACCATTCTTGGCCCTGGGCTGCAGGAAATTTCCCCAACAGGATGTACAGAGAACCAATCCCTTCAGGTCACACGAAGCTGTAGGCATTGCTAAAAGCTGCCCTCCCTTCCCAGCCTTACTTTGATGCAAAATCAAAGTGAAATCTGGAAGCTCTTTGGAGCAGCTGCGTTTCTGGTGTCTGGGAATGTGAGCTTTGAGGAAGTTCCACCCTGCCTGCTCTTAAGTGTCAACTAAACTCAGTCTTTCTCCTATAATTATTCCAGAGCTGGAGACAGAGGAAGCTGTACCTGGGACTCTATAAGCCTTGCACGTGTTTGTGATAACAGGCACTAGTACCTGCCATGCTCTCCTGCTGTCCCAGGCTCAGGAGCCAATACTCTGCCCCAGCCACCAGTTACCAGCCGCTCCTTGCATGATGCTCTTGCTGTTACTGCAAGAGTAACATGGTATTGTGATTCTGTGTGAATATGTGACTCATGCCTTGGTCCTCTGTAAAATCACCAGCTCGGTGTGTGTGGAGCATGGATGGACATTGGGATGACAGCATGTTCCCCAAGAGTGGCACTGATGCTGTGAGCTGGCACGGTGTTTATTGGGAACAGGCTGGTGCAGCAATGGGTAAGTTGGAAACAGTGTGTTTAGGATTTTCACAGGAGACAGAAAGGAGTCCAACATCCATGCTCCCTAAGCACTGCTAGAATTCTGTTTGGGTTTGGATTCCTCAGTCAGCTGCAGCATGTTGGAGCCTTGACCTTTAGATCCCAGGATTTTTCTTTTGCTTTTGCAGTGGGAGATCTCCCCTAGGTCTTGGGCCCTAGAGAAGCAGAAAATGTTACATGCTATTTCTGTTTGGTTCTATCTATCTCCTGGAAAATGTTGCAATTGAGTTCATCTAAGCAGGGGTGGTTGTTTCCAGCAGTCATGGCTTAACACTCTTGAATTTCTGTGAAACTCTGCAGACATTTGTGACCAGATGGTGGGAGAACTCTGTTTCAGAGGGCTAATAACAGTGGAAATATCAGAGGTGATGTTGACATCTCGGGGACAACTATGTAAACATGGCTGAATAGTGCCTCCTGAGGTCCAGACCACAATTAACTGATTGCAACTGATTCAGCTGATGCTTTGATTCAGAAGAAAGGGAAGGAAGCATCCCGTTGCAAATGCTGTCAGGAGCCCGAGCCCCTCAGTCCGGGTCTTGCCAGTGCTGCTGCCAGCACCTCTCAGAGACCCTGTGACAAGGTGAGTGCTGCTGTTGCGGTGTTTCCCCTGCGTGCAGGAGGTGACAGGACACCTTGCTGGCATGCTTTCCTTCATGCCTGGGCAGGCCTGGGAAATTCACTCCCTTGTCAATCGGTGGAGCAGGTCCAATATCAGTTATTTTACAGGTCCTGGTGCCTGTTTAACACCCTTGAGTTTTCCCAGTCTGAGACGACTCGCTGCCACGGCTGTGGCTGCCTGGCTCTGTCACATATGCAAAAACAACACCTGGAAACCTCAGGATACTGCTGAGTCCTTTGATCTGATGCTTACAAGCCAAGGCAAGGTGGTGTGTCCCCTCTGGGAATGAATCATGCTAAAGGCTGGGGACCTTTTTTGGTCTCCTTGTGTTTCCATCCCCATAAAAAAGAAGGTGACAGTCACTGGCAAGTCACCATTGTGTCAGGCAGTAGCAATTTGCCCTCCTCTTACCCCAGGCTGTGCTCTGAGCTGGATACCAGCCTGGGAACCCTTGTAGTGGGAGACTGGACTGTGGCCAGCCCTGCATCTTCTGGCACGTAGATGGCAGGGCCTTATCACAGACCCAGAACATGCACGGCTGCAGGCAAACCTCTTGGTCTGTCTTCCTCCTTTGGTTAGGATTAAAGGTTAAAAACCAGATGGGTTGTTTTGTAATCTTGTTACAATAACGACCCCATTACAAGAATTAGCACTTCCATTATTCTGTGCTCCCTACTTGCCTAAGGAAACCTCTGCTGTGTCCAGATGCTCTGTATGAGACATGTGAAATCGCAGCTTTTATTAATCAGACATATTGCAGCAGCCTGTTCAAGTCTCCCCACCTCAGCTCCAAAACCACCTCATGGCTGGAAAGATTAGGAGAGCAGATAACATCATGCTATGACCTAGATGTGTATCACAGCTTCCCAGCTGTCCAGCTTTGCTTTGCTTTGCCATCAGCATGGACAATTGACCTTTCTGTGGCAGGAGCACTGCTCCATCTCTCAGGACTGTTTTCTTCAGGGTTGTTCATGGGAAACCTTAAGGGGTCTCTGACCAATGGCTCATGCATACATTCCTCTGCTATCAGTTAATTCGAAAGGCCAGAGACCATGCAGTTATTTTGAGTGAAAGGGAAAGAAAACTGGTGATTTTTGTTGGGAAGTTCTGATTCATTCAATGTTTACTGGAAGCTCTTTGATGACGCTTCCTTCAAGTAGGACATGATGCTCCATTCACTGCTCTGGTGGACAGCTCAGAAGCTGGCATGTTGCTAGCTGTGTTTGATCCTTGGGCATACATTCTCAAGAAAGGATCAGCTCCTGTCCTGTTGCCTGGGGAGTCTAGAGAACAGTGGGCATGAAGCTATGGTGCCTGCAAACCCCAGCTTTCCAGGCTCTGCAACACTGGATGCTTGACCATACTGATGATCATAGAATCATAGAATCGTATGAGTTGGAAGGGACCCCAGGGATCATAGAACTCCAACCCCCCTGCCACAGGCAGGGCCACCAACCTCAGGCCTGGAGCTACACAAGGTTGCCCAGGGCCCCATCCAACCTGGCCTGGAACACTTCCAGGGACGGGGCATCCACCCCCTCTCTGGGCAGCCTGTTCCAGCCCCTCACCACTCTTTCTGTAAAAAACTTCTCCCTAATATCTAATCTAAACCTTCCTTCCTTCAGCTTTAATCCATTCCCTCTTGTCCTGTCATTGTCTATCCTTTTAAAAAGTTGAATCCCGTCCTGCTTATAAGCTCCCTTCAGGGACTGGAAGGCTGCAATGAGGTCCCAAGTTGTTGTCACAGATCCAACATCAGCACAGGCAGAAGTATTTAGAAGGACACTAAGGATTGAAGCACTAGGTCAGTCAGAAAAGCTTGGTCTTACTGAGAGATCTGCACAAGTCACCTAGGGACTCGGCATTAGAGATGTCCTTGATCTCCCCTATTCTTTTCCCATGCTGTGTTCATCTTTTGCATCAAAGGTGTGGTGCTTGTTCTGTGGAGATACTTGTGCATTTGGTGGCAAGGGGCAGGAGAGGTTGGCTCTGGTTGAGGGGGTCACACTCAGCCAGGTCCTCCCACCCCATGCAGAGATCTGGGGTCCTTGGCCCCAGAGGGTGGAAAGGGGTTACTCCAGAGAGAGGGGCCATGGCTCTGGCCCAGCACCATGATTGTTGTTTGGAAGGCACTGATTTTGCATCCTCTCAGTGTTTTCACATCTCTGCACCACCTTCAATAGCAGACCCTGATTCCACGTGGCAACAGAGGCTGAGACCCTGGCAAACACATTGTGCCATCAGTTCTCCATGGCAGAAGGAACAACACACAATTTCTGACTTACCACTTCAGTGCATCATGTGACAATAATTTAAATGGCACAGTAGAAATCCTCATTTTAAATGTATCACTTGAGATTTTCCTCTGGTTTTCCTGTTTGAGAAGTTCCAGGTATTTGTTTCTGCATATTTTCTTTATCACTTACTGCTTTGGGCATGCTGATCTGGTTTCCACCCTCTTTCCCTAAACAAGTCTGTTGTGGTTTTATTTTTAACCTATGGGCAAGAACCTAAAATTTTCCGTGAGGTTTCTCCTGCAAACTCAGCCCTGAAGATCAAAGACACTGCTTGACTTGAAAGGAATGTGGAAATTGTGCTACTGGGTATGGATGTCACTGGGGCAAGGTAAGGGGCAAGGCAGCTTTTTGATTACAACATAGGCAGCTCTCTTGCCAATGCAAGCTTCTCTGCTCGCCCTTTGCATCTTACTTACTGTCTCCCTGCTTCTCCTTCCTTCTTATACCCCTCTGTGGAAAGTATTTCTGGGAAGATGGACCTGGCATCCTATCAGCCCAAGGACACATGTCCTTCCTTCCTTCCTTCCTTCCTACATCTCCTCTCTGCTGGGGAAGAGCTACTGGGCTTCATCTGCTATGGGGATTCCCAGTGCTGCTGATCTCATGTATGAATTCCTCCCAGAAGCTGTTTACAAAGGGGACCCCAAGGAAGGATCTGTAAAGCTTTTCATTGACATCTGTTGGCATTTGTAAAGCATTTAGAGAACAATAACTGAGTGGAGCTCTGCTTCCTTTTTACTACAGGACTGAAACAGGAACAGCTGTCTTAATGACAAAAGAACTGATACAAGACACACATGCTTGGTAATTTGGAGCTTCTTTTCGTTATTTATGGAAAAGTTCCCTAAGGAATATGAGAAATGTGATTTTTCTACCTTGATGCCAAAGCAGAACTGAGCTCGAGACCATAAGCAGCGCAGGAAGGAATCACCACAGGGCAACATCCCAAGGAATCGAGTCCATGAGCCTGTCTCCTCCATCCTGGTGTGGGTGTTAAGAGTCCATTTGAGTGAATTTCACTGAATGCATGCAGAATTTTCTGAATTTCTGCTGAAGATTTTTTGGCTACATGCAGATTTCCACAGAAGAAAATCAGATTTCTTTGAAATTCTCCAGCAGGATGGAATTAATAGTGGCAAGATTTTAAAAGGAACAAAAGTTGAACAAAGAAAACAATTCTAAATCAGCACTTAATCCGTTGGATTTTTCAAAGTCTGGTAACTTCTTAAGAGAGTATAGAATAGTTATAATTCTTCCATCTGCCATGGGAAATCTTCATCCCTTTGAAAGCAAAGTGCAGGTCTTTGATAGTGTTGGAACAATTAAAGCAGTGGCATACTTTAATCACTCATCTGTTGTAGTCCATTATATCATTGTAGGATATTTTACATCTATGCAATTATAATTAGTAGCTTTATGAAAATAAAACGTGCCTTTGGCACTGAATTTAAAATGTAATGCATGCCACAGTTATCTGATGTTAGACCCAAAGGCATAGAGAAGAAATTCTCTCCTCTCATAAACTGACATCCTGTTTTGGTTACTACATGTATGAAAACCCCCTGTTATTTGTGATATAGTTAGCATTCAAGAAACCACAAAACCTCAGCTTGGGATTGGAAAACGGCATGTACTGGTCTTCTGAGACATCCTAAAATGGGGCATGCTCGAGCAGTGCCACAGAGCTTTACTAGAACTGCAGAGTCAAGCAAATGCCAGGACCTTGTGCAGGCAAGAGGAGATGGAAATCCTGATGAGACTCTGTATGTGCTACCCACCAGTAGACTTATGCTCTGAAAGAAAAGTCTTTATTACTTCATACTGGCAAACTTTATTTGGTGTGTTCTGGAGTCAGGCACAAGCATTTTTCCAGGCTGAGTAGAAACATGTTCAAAGTGACCAGAAGTTTCTCCTATCCATTTCTCTCCCTCTTCTAAGTTTCAGTAAAGAACTTCAAGTCACTGCAGGTATAATAAAAATTAAATCCTTTGCTTCAGTGTTGGTAGAAATTTAATTATACACAGCTTGCTGTAATTTCATCTGGAAGTGATTCAAGCTGTTGCCTCATGCATAATAGCAGTAATGCAAGAGCCAGACCAAGCCAAAGGAAACTGCTTACCTAATGTGAATGAACGCTGGGGATGAGTAGACACAAACTTGTTTTAAGAAATCCCTGCTTCTACAACGAAGTCTTTAAAATTACCACCTTTCTTGGAAGTTAAAAATGGCACCAGCAAGAGCTTTCTTTATGATAGATCCTGGCTTAGGCTATGGATGTGAGCAGAACATGCCTTTGGGTCCCTGGCTTGAACTCCTGTTTCTGGTCTGTGTGCCTTTGACTCCTGTTCACAGGTGAATCATTGACAGAGCTTGACTGAGAACAGGATTCAAATTTATATTCTCACCTCAACTTCATGTTCACAGATGCTTTAGATCTAATTTCAAATGTGTGGTTTCTTTCACTGGACCCTGGTGGAAGTGTCCCACAAGTTTTATTTCAGCTCAGTTGTTCTGGGGGGTTGTACAGGCATTAACTTGCTGCAAGAAACTGTTGGGAACATCTATCTCGTGTAAGGCTGGGGTGGAAGATACTGAGCAAAGGGATGTCAATCTGCCCATCCATCATTGATTTTTGAGCACAACACACACTCTGATATTTGGGTTCAGACTTGGTTTAGATCTCAGTTCCTGGTCTGATGAGTGAGTGTTTTTAGCAGCAGGTCAGGCAGCTCAATGCACTGTTGAAACACTATTTCACTCTCTTACTCCTCCCTTTTCACTATGGTTTCCTTTCTTTTGGACCAAGCCAAGTCTTGCTAGGATGCAAGTTATAATTCAATTTTGCAGCTGCAAAAACCAAAATAGATAGTAAAGTTATGCCACTTTAATTGCAAATGTGCTTTTCAAAAGAATTTTTGGCCTGACCTGCCTTGTGTCTCAGGACCATGGAGTCCAGCTCCTGGTCAAGCACCAGTGATGTAGCTTCAGCTGTGGTGCTTTGCCACTGCTTTCCTTGTAAGTGCATATGCAAAATGGATAGATAGGCCAGAAAATGATGTATTTAATAGATAAGCTCTCAGGAGATTTGGTGCTAAAAAAATGAATGTTAATTCAACCAGCAGTCTCTATTTGTGCTGCCTGTGGTTTTAGCATTCTGACTCTTAAATGCTGAATAATACTGCTCAATTCCAGAGAATATGAGTACAAATAAAATTATCTATTAAAGCAAATCAAGGAAAATCAATTTGTTTTGCTGTGCCCTGATCAGCTGTGTGGACTGGAGTGGGGTGAAGCTCATACTAAATTACAACCAGCTACTTTTCTACTCTGTGGGCTGCTTGATTTGGCCAAAGCTGGAGAAGTCAAAGTCATGTTAGCTGAAAATCAGAAGTCTGCTCACCTGGAAGCCGATGAGTATAGGCTTGAAAAGAAGTACTAAGAAGATGACTCAAGATATGTCAAGAGTTCCCTGTTTTAGACAAGATGGGAGAAGTGCCAATAACTCTGCAATCGGTTGTACTATTTCTGAGGAATGATTAATCCCTATGTGGGATGCTGTTTGCAACAGGAAGGGAGAGGCTATGTAGCCTATTGACTGTAAATATTGTACTATTGAATAGGGGATGTTTCATTTTAAGGTTTCTGGGTGTAATTTGTCTGAAATAGTTTATACTGTTGAGGAAACAGGATGGCCCACAGGGCAAGGTGTGCTTGCTGCTACCTACACAGCAGTATTTATAGTGGGGTCATTTAAATAAGCCCTGCATAAATGATGCTGTTTTTCCTTTGCTGTTGCTGAAGCAGGTAAGTGTGTCTCTGAGATCACACCTGTTGGTTCTGCAGGAGAATACTCAGCAGCTGGCACTGCAAGCTGGTCATTTTGAAGACAGGTGAGACCTCTGAATCAGGAGGGAAAGGAATTGATTTTCCTGGTATTTTAATTGGAAATTGCATTAGTCTTCTTAGTGATTACATCACTGGGTCACCTACTCCCATCTGGTTTTAACAGGACACTTGAGAGAAAAACAGTGTCTTCCTGGAACTGATGGAGGACAAATTGGACATCATCCATCACTCTGGTCTCTGACCAAAGATAACCTCTGCTGATCACTTGATGGCATCTACAGGAACTGAAAGACTGTTTCATATCTGAGAAGGATTTTTACGTTGTGCCACATAAGACCATGGCTCTTTTGGTTTGCTTTCTTGGGCAACCTGAACTCCAGGGTCAGGAGAGTCAGCTCAGCCCAACCTCCATAAGAATTAGATGGGACTGACCAAGTACTCAGCTCCTTGAAAATGTTGTTCTGTGTGTGACATGTAGCCTCTCAGTAGAATGGCAACAGGCTTTGAGGGCTATCATAGCCCTGTGCATCCAGGGGTCTTTTCTGGGAGGCCAGGAGAGCAGGTGGTTCTGGCTCTGGCATCCTTCAGTAGCCCCAAAGCACAAACACTATTATGTTGAGAGGTATTTCTCAGTGTCTTGGTATACTCAATTTTGTTCTTGAAAGACTTTGAACTAGCAATGGGTGTCCAAGAGAGACAGGAGGGAGTGAACCCTCTCCATGTTCCCTTTAGACCTAAACCACAGTCAGGATCCTCCTGTTTACTTCTAAGCACTGTCAGTGTAATGGCACGTTTGCATCACTCATTTAATACAGTGTTAGGAACTGTTCTGAAAGGGCTGTTGGAAAGTTGTTCTGGCTTCTCCTAGGCAAGAAAACATTTGTGTTTGTGTTTTACACTCCTGAGGGAGAGGTATTGGCTTTACAGATTTCCGTTTCCATGTGTACATGTGGTTTCCTTACTTCCTGCCTCTTCACTCTAGGCCAAAGTTGCTCATGCCTTGCAACATTCTTGAAGCAATAAAGCTTTCTGAAGCTGGGCAAAGCTGCTTGCCCTCACTCATCTCTATCAGATCTTTTTGGGAGGCTTTTGCACTGCTTTTTCATGATGGCTGTCAGCTTTAGGAAAGATAGCTTACTGCTGAGGGTGGTGGAGTTTGGTTCCAGCTGCAGAAAGGAAGCACAAGGAATATTGGAAAGGTTGAAGAACTGGAAAGTGGCCCTGGAAACTAAACCTGCAAGTCATGAGCTCTTTGCTAATCCAGCTTTGACATGGATGTATTCTGTGAGCATTTGCTTTGCTTCTGGTTTGGCTGTTTCTTACCTTTTTGACCCCTCAGCTCCTCTAAATGCAGGTGAAACTAAGCAAGAGTTGGATGTTCAGCTTCTTAAAAACAGATGTCTAGAGAGGTGCCACAGAATCACAAGGTTGGAAAAGACCTTTGAGATCATCGAGTCCAACCTTCCCTGTCCTCTACTAAACCATATCCCTGAGCACCTCATCTCCCCATCTCTTAAACACATCCAGGGATGGTGACTCAACCACATCCCTGGGCAGCCTGTTCCACATCCCAACTCTTTTCACTGAAGAACTTTTTCCTCATATCTAATCTGCCCCTGCCCTGGCACATGTTCAGGTTAGATGCATGCATCCAGATTTGCCATGCAGCACTAGCAGAATCAAGTGCTGGTTTTCCAGTGTGTTGTGGGTCGTCATCTCCCTGGTTTTGTTTGTAGCATTTAACTCAGTGAAATCCTGCAAGCACAGCTCTGAATAATTTAAACCCCCCAAACAAGTTCTCTTTTGCTGCACAGAGCGAAAGCATCTGCTCAGTCTCTAGTGACACCTCTCAAGGGAGAGAGCCTCTTTAGAGCTGTACAGAGAGGTCAGGTCTGTGTTCCTCTGGCCATGCCTCCTAAGAAATGCAGTGCCTGGCAAATACCCTTGTCAGCTTGCTTCTGACTGTCCTGGGGGAGCTTGCTGTGCTGCTCCATGGCTGAGGACTCTGTCTGGTGGTGTCACTTCTTGGGCTGAAGTTGCAGGAGCAAACCCAAGCTGAGTGTGTGTCCAGGGTTGCTCACATCCCCATGCCTCCAAGCCCCTGTGCTGGAGCTACACCCTTCCCAGCATGGAGAGCTGCCAGGCTGGTGGGGCAGTGTTTATCTTCAGATCACATACTGGGTTCCTTTGTCACTGCTTTCACTGAAAGACCAGGGGAAAGAAGAAAAAACAAACAAAACCAAGACATTTAACTTTAATTGGACACAAGATATTATGAGCAAAATTTGTAATCTCATGACTATTTTGTTTTAATGAAGCTTGAGGCCGTGGTGACACTGTTCTCCTCTGTCTACTGACCACGAAGATTCAGCTCAGCAGTTCCACTACCTTGTGCTGGGCTGACCTGCTGCCTGTAGCTGGCTGGCATCCCACTTCTCCATTCCTGCATGGACAGGAGAGCCCAGACTTTGGCTCCTCTTGATGCAGGACTCCCCTGGTATGTTCTGACTTCATGTCACACCCATCAGTGGCTGGAGCAGTCTGCCAGATTCCTGTGTGTCTGCTAAGCAAACCAACCGATGAAAACCACCTAAGAGGTATTTTCTTGTTGTCATCTCCTATAAATACACCATCCTGCTCCAGTTCATTGATGAGATAAGATGAGAATAAGAGCAAACAGCCAAAAAAACCCCAAACTTCCCACGTTTCCCCTAAGGTCCCTCTTCCTACAGCAGTGTTTCCACAGAAACATCTCGCAGCAGCACTCTAAGCACAAAAAGCTCAGCCAGGAATAATGAACTGAGAGGCAGGTCCTCTGCAAGCCGAAGGCAATTAGGTTTGGTAAATGCAACATGAGGCAAGGGAATTATTTATGTCTGTTTAAGAGGCTTCAGTCCAGGGAGCAGCTCCATCTTGCAGGCATCAAATGAACAGGGTAAAAGAAAGGTGACCAGTTTGGTTGTGTCACTTGGTGGTCCCTGCAGGTTAGCAGGCTGCTGGAGATGTTCTTTGTTAAAGGTCAAAGCAGATATTAATATGTCAAAAAGTGGGGGAAAATGGTCCCAACTTTACAGCCATTGCCAATAACTTGCTGAGGTTGGAATCGATCCAGTTGTCAGTTTGTTTATGTTTTGACTACCCTTGCCTCCTTGTTTGAACCAAAATTTCAACCTGTGGTGTATTTACAGTTGTGAGTTGGTATGTTGCTTAATGCAAAACAAGAAGAAAGAGGCAACAGGTAATTTTGTGGGTGGCTTTCCTCTCTGCACATTCACCTTTGCCTTTCCAAGGGTTTTCCTGACTTTTTTTCTTTCCCTTTTTAACGACCTAAAAGATACTCTGGGGGAAACTACCTTGTAAAAGGCAAAAATGTTTGTGGTTTTTTTAAAATTATTTGTTTGTTGGCTGACATGTTTCCCAATCCTTTCTCATTTTCTCATTTAATTTTTTATATGTTCAGTGCTCTCAGCTGTAAGCTTCTTCCTCTGACAAATAAGGTGAGTCATTCTCTGGCTGCTTGTCAGTGGCAAAAGCATGTGTAAAGCTAACAAATGCCTCCTCCACAACACAATACTTTTTCCTTCGAGATCTGTTATGTTTGTTCATATTCATAGAATGGTCTGGGTTGGAAGGGACCCCAAGGATCACAGAGCTCCAACCCCCCTGCCACAGGCAGGGCCACCAACCTCAGGCCTGGAGCTACACAAGGTTGCCCAGGGCCCCATCCAACCTGGCCTTGAACACCCCCAGGGATGGGGCACCCACCCCCTCTCTGGGCAGCCTGTTCCAGCCCCTCACCACTCTCTCTGGAAAGAACTTCCCCCTAACATCTCCTCTCACCCTTCCCTCCCTCAGCTTCACTCCATCCCCCTTGTCCTGCCAGTCTCTGCCCTTTAACAAGCTGATTCCCCTCCTGTTCCTCTGCTCCCTTCAGGGACTGGAAGGCTGCAATGAGGTCCCCCCACAGCCTTCTCTTCTCCAGGCTGACCCAGCCCAGCTCCCTCAGCCTCTCTTCGTAGGGCAGGTGCTCCAGCCCTCTGAGCATCTCCGTGGCTCCTCTGACCCCTCTCCCACAGTCCCACATCTTCCTTGTACTGGGGCCCCAGCTCCAGACACAGGACTCCAGCTGGGGCCTCATGAGGGCAGAGCAGAGAGGGACATTCATTCAGTATGAACTGGATGGTGTGTTACCAAAATACAGACACACTGTGGGGGTACTAAACTCAATATAATTATATTCAGAGAAAGGTCAGGATTGAATGTTGAACTGTAGGTTGGGTAAAGGCTGAATAAACCCTGCTGAGATGTTGTGATGCACTGAATTGGGTATTTTTCATGGGATGCCTTATGTTTTAGAGTAAAATTTATGGTTTTAAGATAAGGAAATGTTTTCTGGGGGAGAGATTTTGAAACAAGAATGTTGGAAAGGAAATCTGGTTCTTTAGAAGTTACAGCAGGTTTTTTTTTCAGCTTCATCAAAGAAAAAATTCTTGTGTGTCTTTATTCAGTGAACTTTCTATGGTTTTAATTTTCATCACACTTCAAGGGAGAAAAAACAAATGTCAGAAATTGCCCTGGGGGTACAAGTTCTGTTTTTGAGTGTGGTAGACCAGGACTTTATGGCCACAAGTCTTGGCATTCTCATCATTAAACTGGCTCAGAAAAAAACCCCTTTGTAAGAATTCCACCTGTCATTCCCTCCTTGCTTTAAGTTTTGCATGCTTGAAGGTTGAGCATTTCAAAGCTTTTACCTGAGGAGAAGATACAGAAAAAAGTATGGTTTAGATTTATTTCTTTTCCCCTTGTGATTTTTTAAGGTGGGTTTGAAAGAAAACAAACTCTGTAAGCTGTGGGTGGAGGTGGCATAGTGCTTTTAGAGGTGGGGAAAGATGTGGGGCTCCTACATGAGGACACAGAGAGGTTTTCAGTATCTACTTGTGCACACCACCTTTCCCAAGCTTCAACCTCTGAAATGTCAGGTTTGAACTGGCATGGAGACAGCCCTGACCACCTCAGGGAGATTCAGAGGTAACTTCCCAGGAGAAAAAGCTGTTCTGCAACTCTGGCTGCAGAATTCACCGGGATCCATCCAGCTGTTCCTGCCACCAGAGATGGATGGGGAAGTCAGGATCCAACTGCAGCTGCTTGGCAGGTCCCTGTGCAAGCAGCTAGTGGCTCATAGGTGAGAGCTGCTCTTGGCTTTCCAGCCCTCTGCTCAAGCAAGCAAGTGATCCCAACATCCATGGTGCCACACAGCTTTCCAGAGCCTCTTGTGCTCAGTTGGTGAGAAACTATAGGATTTGGGCTTTCCACCTGTGCTGCAATTCAGTTGCATGAGGAGAGATACCAGGGTGCCAGGCTGCATTTTTGTCTGAGGCAATTGCTAACCACTTGTGTTCAGCTGGATGAAGTCACCCATCTCGAGGAACTGAAAGAAAACCCCCAAGAAACCCCAAAACAAGCATACCAAAATGAAAATCCCAGTTTCCTCAGGGATAATGGTCTGCAAGGAGAAGCATGGAATCAGATTCAGCTCCTGGTTTTGCTGGGTGTTTGTTTTGTAGAGTGGAAGCAGGTTTAATCTCCCTGGGCTTCAGCTCCCAGCTCCTGCTCTCTGGGTACCCCATTTCTTCCCCTCCATCTTTGCTTCCTCCATCCATTCCATGCCTTTCTGAGCTCTGCTGAACCTCATCTCTCCTCCTCCTTTGCCATGGCAAACACATCCCTTTGCACAGTTATCTTGGCTCCAACATTAACAAACAAATCCTTAATTTTGCTTAAGATAGGTTGGGGAAGGGAGAGCATTTGAAAGGACATACTGGGGTCTTGGATGAAAGGTCCTGGTGATGTCTATAGTGCTCAGTCCCTGGGGGAACTGCAGGGACTCTGTCTGTCTGTGCACCAAAGCTTTAATATCCATGTTTTTGTGAGTTTTCTGTAGCATGTTTTGTTTATTTAGTCACTCTGAGTAAGAGGGGGGAAAAAAAACCTCCTAGGAATGCATGGCTAGAAATATTTTGTCCTTTAAAAAAAATCCATTTGTTGGCAAAATTGATAGGAAGGAGCTGCTCAAGGAGAGATCTTGTGTAAGAACCACTGTGTGTGAACACTTGGCCAGGTTAGGCTAAAACCAGATGGGAAATGGGAATCTTTCCCACACTCTTACGTCTCTTACAGCATGGTTAGAGCCTGTCAATCACCTGCCACTTTTTGCATGTCATTTTTACCATCAAGGCCCAGCAATGTTCTCCTCAGAGCAGTGTTCAGCAGGCAGGCCTTTGCTATTGGTCCAATTTGCATCCCTCCTGGATGCCAGTGGTGCAGCAGTCAGGGCAGATGCTAAAGTGCTGGTGGCTTTTTGCGTGGTCCAGACCCACCAGACACACTGCTGTGCAGGCAGCCCTCCAGCAGTCATCCAGGCTTTATGCACTGCATTAGACAGTCTGTTCTGATGCAAACCTTCCCAAAAATAGATCTTCAGTCCAACATTCCAAAAGAACAACAACCTGAATGCGTGCAGGATTTATGGCTCTGTCAGATCTTGTTCAGGTAGTTTCTATTTTAAGAGAGAGAGTGAAAACAAAAAAAAGACCAGCAAGGAAAAATATACTTCAGGTACTTAATCCTGAAGCTTTATATAAAAAACCCAACCAAAACATTACTTGGAAAACTCAGAGTATTATCAGCTTAAAACTCTTAGTGGACAAGAGGTGAGCCTGTCCTGCCACAAGCCTTGAAGCCAGGCTCCTCTCTAAAGATTTTCCCTCTCCTCTCTCTGATGGTGCTCCAAGAAGGCAAATGCTTTCTCTGGCTGCAGTGTCCCAGCAGCAGAGATGCTGGAGGGGGTCGTGTTGCTGGGGCTGCTCTCCTGGGAACAGTGTTTATGGGCAAGCCCAGTGAAATGTAGACTTTTCTGTTTGGTTTGGCAGAACACAGGACTTGGGGTGCTAATTCAGCTCTTCTACCAGATCTCTTGAGTACAGAAGTTGCCAAGTCTTGGCAAATTTTATTTTCCCACATGACTGCATTTCTTGTCCCATAAGTTGTGTCCAATTAATGGGTCTGTGGGTGTAGCTCAGTCATGCCTTGAGGTCGTACGCAGGTTAAGTCCAGCTGGGAATAAACACTGCCTCAAAACCATCCTTCTTTCCTGTGATGGGGTGTCTGGATGCCCAGGACAGAGCAAAAACAGCTGGAGTTTGCATTTCCCACTGAGGCAGGTGAGGCAAACTATGGACTACTGTGAAGTTGTCTGCATCAGTGTGAAAAATTCCTCTGACACCAGTGGATTGTCATGAGGCCCAGCAGAGGATCAGAGCTTCTCTCAGTGCGATGGCCAGGCAGGCTCTGGCAGCCTGTCCTGTCCCAGTAAGGCTGGCTGATGTGCAGTCCCTCCTAATACTCATGGGAATGTTATTTAGGGGACTTCACATGGCTTTCTTGAACAGCCCCTGGTAATTATTCACTGGCACAAAGCTCTCCTACTTGTTACAACAGCTGATGAAGGTGTCTCATGCCAGTGGTTTTCTCCTTGGAGGCCCTGCCATGGCACAGCATCCCCTGGGCTCTGTGCTGGGCCAGGCTCAGCACTAGGGACCTGCAGTGGATAACCAGAAGGAAATGTGGATTGCTACAAGTCAATCAAGCCACTTTGCTAGATACTGATTGCTTCATAAAAGTTCACTTACATAACAACAAATCTCAAAGGTGGGGCAGAGATTTATCACTCCAAGAGACTGGGAGTGTGATTAATTGCTGCCCCTGTGACACAAGTGGATCTGTGGGACCCCAGGGAAATGTCAGGGAAGTCCTGAGCTCTCCCTCCCTGCAGGCTTCGGGGGGTTCCATGTGCTCCTTGCCCAAAGGCCAGCTGACATGCTGATGGCTTCCTTGCTGGTGACTCTCTGGAGTGAGACCATAAATTGCAGTCCCTAATTAGAGGCTTTTGCCCTGCACAGAGGACAGTAAGTCCAGAGGACAGTAATCAAGGACTGGATCAATAACTTTAATCCTAGAGCAGAGACAGCCCATATTAATTCAAAGTGGAAAACTCTAGACTGAGAATTCAGTGGCTAGAAAAAATTGCTTTTAAAAACTAATTTGTTTTCTTTTTTTCTTTTTTTTTTTCTTTTTATTCCCTCTGCTGCAATGTCTCCAGCAGTGGATGGATTCCTTCCTCCAGCAAGGAACATTCCCAACATTATCTCCAGTTTCTCTGTGGGGACAGCCCAAAACTGGGCAGGAGCATAGGGATATGCATGACAGATTTCCTGAGTGTATTCCCCCCCAGCAAAGAGTATTTTCCAGTAGACAACAGGCAGACCCAAGGGTATTTGGTCTAAAGACCAGGAGGGCTGCAGAGCCAGCTGGTCCCAGCCCCATCCAGGTGCCTGGTGACTGGGATGGAGATTTCCTGCTCTGTATCTCCAGTCGTGTTCCCACTGTGGATGGCTGAGTATCAGGCACCCAAGTGAAGGTCCAGGCTCTGTGCTGGCCCCAGAGGAGGCTGGGATTGGTTCTCCTGGGCTCCTTCATCCGCCTGCTTCTCACTCAAGTGATGCTTTTCAGTGGCTAGAGGCAGTGGATGCACAGCCTATGCTGCAGAGCTGGGTGACAGCAGTGTCCACCACTGACTCAGCCTGTGTAGGAGGGGAAACTCCACACAGTCCCTGTGAGATTGGCTGTAAAATCTGGGGCTCTCACTATCCCCTGACCAACAACTCCCCCACCATGTGCCAGGGAACAGGGAAGAGATTAGGAGACAAGTGGGGAACCTTGGAAGACCTATTTGATTCTCTTTTCTTTCCCCACCACAAATTTCCTGTGTGACTCCAGACGAGTCATTTAGTGTCTCCATTGTTCCCCATTTGCAAAAATGGACTTTCCCTGTCTCATAGAATGATTGAAGGACAAATACACTAACAAGCCTTGGATACTCTCTTGGTGTAGACTGACTGAGTACAGCTACATCAGTACCTCCTCTGAGTAAAGTTCCTGATTTTCTGGGAACACATTAGCTATTCCAAAGAAAATAAGTAATATTTTGAGTGACTGCATCAGAGCACATGGTGTTCTTGATAACTAATTTCATTTGTCATGTATAGGACATTGCAGTTTGGCTGTATGAGCAGGGTGCTGCTTTAAGTCTTTGGATACATAAAGGAAAAGCTGTAAAGACAGAGAAAATCAGGATTAAATGACAAATAATATGTTCTCTTATGTGAGCAGTAATTATTCTAACGAGACCATGGAGCTCCCTTGTGAAGGGAGAGAATTTTGGCATCAGGATGGGGATCAGGACACCATTTGCAAGGAGGGTGCATAAGTCTAATGGAAGGTTCTTTTTCACTGTATTCACATCAGAGCAAACATGCAGGCAGAAAAGTAATTACAGGAACAGGAACCTGCCTATGGCTTGGAGGCTGGGCTCATGCAGTAGGGGAGAACAATCCTAGACATCTCAGAAGACTGTGGAAAGCACCAAGCAGTGCTTAAGCATTTTAGTGTGGTTTTGTGGAGTGCTGTGTTTTCCTGAAGAGGAGGGTGCAGTACAGAAACCTAGAGAGAGCCTGTGTTGGGTTGAAGTCCTCCCAGAGCAGTGACACATGCAAGTGGGCTGTCAGGGTGGCTAACGCCTGCTTTGGTCAAGAGCTAATTGGCTAATGAGAGCTAATTGGCTCCATTAGCCTCACCTTGCTCTGCTCCTCCAGGTGTGCACATTGGAGAGGAAGATAAAAGAAGGAGTGGGAAAGGGAGGTGGTTGTGTTGGGGCTGAGTTGCTGAAGGGTAGGGGGGTCTGCAGTGGGTGCTTTGGAGTGTGCTGGGGCTCAGGTGTTGGGATGTGCTGATCCCTGAAGGTATGGAGGGAAGCTGATGCACGATGTCTTGTTTGGGGTGGTTTTAAGGGGATCCTGACTGCTAATGGTGATATGCTTTATTTATTACCTACTCAATTCTGACTCCTTTAAGTCCTTGGGTAAAAAACAGTCAAGTAATTAAGTCATTCAGGCTGATGGCTCTGTGATGTTTCCTGCTGCATGTGACTCTGAGTTGCAATAGTGCTTTGCTGCTTAAGCCAAAGACTTTCTCTGCTCCTTGTCCACATAAGGAATCAATAGTGATGGCTACAGAGTGAGTGAGGAGATGTCATTCTACTGTCTGAGCCTACTGTCATGATTTCTGAAGTTACTGGTAAATCCCAGCTGTGTGGGAAGGCTGGGTTGTGGTAGATAGCTGGCTTCTGCCAGGCTTCTCTAATGCCTGGAGCACGGCTCTCAAATTGCTGGGTGGGCTTCTAGCTGTCCCTGGCTCTGTGACTGCCTGCCCTAAAGTGAATAGGGGAAAATGGGAGAGAAAGTAAGAAATACTTGATTTTGTTGAAGAGCCAGCTGGGAAAACCCATAGAGGGGAGAATAGTGACAAGCCAACAATGCCCTTGCTGATCTCTACTCTGTCTCACAGATCAGAGATTAATGACATAAAAGGGCAGGGGGATCCCAGAGTAAAAACAAAATAATACTTGCTCAGTAGTATTCTTTGCTGGAGTCTGGAAGCTCACCAATGCTACTGCTTACACATGAACTCTTTGATGAAAGATGTCCTAGCAGCCCCTTTGATACTGGTAGGGAGCATCTGCTGGCCTCATGTGGTGCAGTAACCCAACCAGCCTGGGGGTTATTAGTATCCACACTAATTCTTGTGGCTCCAGGACCAGTCTGGTAGCCAAAAAGACACACAGATTGGCCACTGTATCTGTATGGGAGGGAGAGAGGGTGTGATTGTGGCTTCTGATGAGATGTCTTTCATGTGGTACAGGTTGTAGATGATAAACAACTGGAAACATGAATGCTGACACACGACTGTCATGTTCCAAAGCTTCAGCCAGAAAGGAGAACCTGTCCCAGACTAGACTGATCTCACATTCTCCAGGTGAGTGCCACAGCCCCAGGCTCAAGGGCTGTTCTCATCTTCACGTTGAAACCGGTCCGAGTCCTCTGACGCAGCAGGGAAGCAATGTCAGGAATCTGCTGCAGGAATGTGAAGGAACAAACAATACCAAAATGTGTGGAAAGTGAGTAGTCTGTTCATTCCTGAATTCAATACTCATGGGATAGGTATGGAAGCACCCTCTGAAACCACTGCAATGGCACATGTGAGTGGGGCTGCAACAGGATAAGAGGGAAGCAAAACACTGTTCTCCCTAACAGCATTGTGCTCCACTGTTCAGTAACTGGTCTCAGTGGACTGTTGGCCTAATGTTTTAGGATATTGCCTATGTCTTTAAGGGTCTTCAGTCTTTGATTTGTTGGGAGAATGCTCGGTTACTGGCTGGTGGTATGGCCTGTATCAATTCCAGCAGGCTGGTCAGGAGACATGGGCTCTGTCTGAATGGTTGGCAAAAGGAGACACAGTGCTCCCAGTGCACCCTCTGGGATCTGGGGCAGAGCACCCTGTTGTTCCTGCCTGCTCCCTTGGCATGTATGTCCTCCCCCTGGAGACCAGGGGCTGTGAAATGGTTTCCTCCTATGTCTTACTCTGACATGTGCTTTACAGTTGCCTGTAGACCTAGCAAAGCTCTTGGCTCCTGTCGTTCCTATCATGTAGAAGGCTCCAGCTCAGAAGAATGCCTTTTTAGTGACACGACTCTTGGAGGAATGGTTGGGGCTCTGAGAGTCTCTCTGAGGCGTGGTTAGGCCTTTCAGGAAGGGATCTTTGTGCCAGGGGAAGCAATATTGCGAGGATCTTCTCTGTTTCCAGGGAAAACACTCATTTTTGAGTGGAGAAACCTTTTCCAAGAACTTCCTTTGACTCTGCTATCTCCACACACCAAAATGAGGCTTTTGAAGATGAATCCTGAGCTGAATGCACTGCTCACTACCAATATAGTTCTTGTAATAGATTAAAACATTGGGTTTTTGCCTCTGAGTGGCAGAGGGTTCCTTACCCACAGCTTGGGGAAAGCCACTGAAGGTAGGATATTCCCAGATGTTGGGATAGTGGCTCCTGAGGCCAATAAAGGCTAACAAAGTCTTTCAGAGAGGACTATAGTGAGTGTTTTGTGAAGAATAAACTGAAGTTAGTCTTCTGCAGATTTCTAATCTGTGCAAACATAAATAAATGAGCCTTGATTTGTTTCCATCAGATCTGACATTAGACAGGCCTTAATGTACAATGCAGGTTAAATAGTCTAATGTTTATCCTCTACTGCAAAGGGAAACTTCTCCTGTGTGAGAGCAGAGGGACCTTGGGAACCATTGGAGTTGGGGGATGCAGCTCCTTCCCAAGGCATAGTAGAGGGGGTAGAGAGCAGAGACTTGTCTGGAGGTGCCACAGCCCCAACACAGGAATTTACCAGCTTCTTAGCCCAGCAGAAGATGGGCATAAACCTGTTAATTATGAAATCAAGGCAGTTATCTTTAGCATTTGAAGGGAAATGACAACTCAGAACTGCAGAGCTTGGGGTGGCCCAGGAACCTGCCTAGTGTCCCACTTCCTTGCTCTGGGTGTGTTGATCTGTTGTGGTTCACAGAAAATGGGGTTCAGGTGGAAGCAGTCCATGCTGCCTGTCTGCAGGATATTGGTCACAGCAGCCATGCCCATAGCATGCATCCCTCTGGGATGCTGCAAAAATGATACAGCAGGTGCTGGTGTAGCATGATACTTCACCTGAATGCTCAGGAGATCCATCCTGTGATGGAGTAAGAATCTTCTGAGAAGAAATGTCATGAAAATTCCATGTGGCAGCACTCCTCCTTACCCAACACAGCTGCCCTAAAAATAGTGGGATTTGCTCAGCTGTGTCTTGGGAACATTCCACAAGGATAAATAAAGTGAAACCTCTTTAAAGAACTGTGTAGTCATTGCTGCAATTACAACCTGAAAGCATGACCCCGTGGTGCCCTGTTGAGGCAAGGAACTACTCTCACAGTAAGCTGGGCTTGCCAAAAAATAATGAATTGTTTGTGGTTATGCACTTGGCTTTGGATGGGTGCATAAATGCCTTCTTGAAACTGGACTGAGAAGCTGAGGTGAGGAACAGCAAGCTTTGTCAGCAGAGCATGCCTTGTGAATAAGCATAGAAGTCTACTTTATGGAGATGGTCAGTAATGATGTGATGTGCAGGAGATCAGTTCTGTGCTCTTAGCCTACATGAGAATTTGCTGCAGCCTGTGAGTAAAGAAAAGGTCCTTTTCAGTCCTCCTACCTCACCTCCTCTGTTAGAGAGGTATAAAAGGGTGATCTCTGAAGGTAAACTAATGAGGTGCCACCATGTGTAAGTTAGTGGTAGCAGAGCCTGAGGAACTGTCTGATTTCAGCGGACCTAGAGGTTTGTACACAGATACTGGAGTTTTCCACATGCTGTGATATCTCTCCTACCTTCTCACCAGATAATTTAGTATCGAAGAGGAACAGTCCCACTCTTATAGCAAAATTGTTTCATATCTCCTTGTTTTTCTTGTAGAGATTCCCCTGATTTACATAGAGATGTCCCACTTCCTTTTCTGCAAGAAGTGAAGTCATCTTGCTAAAGGGCTAGGGCATGGGCAGTGCTTGCTGCTGCTAACCATCTCTTTGAAAGGATGTAATTTTTCATCCTTGGCTTTCAGGCACTGATGAGAGAAGGGAGGTGTAGTGAGCAAACATCTCTTTTGTGTGATTTCATGGATAATCATGCCCTGGCAGCTGTTTGCTTGATCACAGAATCCCAGAATCACAGGGGTTGGAAGGGACCTGGAGAGCTCATGGGGTCCAACCCCCTGCCAAAGCAGCTCCCCAGCTCATATTGCACAGGGCGGCGTCCAGATGGGGCTGGAATCTCTCCAGAGATGGAGACTCCACACCCCCTGGGCAGCCTGTCCCAGGGCTCCCTCACCCTCACTGGGGAAAAGTTCTTCCCCATGTTGCTGTGGAGCTTCCTATGCTCTGACTTGCAGCCATTGCCCCTTGTCCTGTCCCCACAGACACTGAAAAGGAGCTGGCCATTTCCCCCTGCATCCCATCCTGAAGATATTGATAAACATGAATAAGGTCCCCCCTTTAGTCTTCTTCTCTCCAGGCTGAACAGCCCCAGCTCACTCAGCCTTTCCTCACAGGGGAGATGCTCCAGGCCCTTCATCATGTCCGTAGCCTCCTCTGGACTCTCTCCAGGAGGTCGCTGTCTGTTTTATCCCAGGGAGCCCAGAACTGGACACAACACTCCAGGTGGGGCCTGAGCAGGGCAGAGCAGAGGGGGAGGATCCCCTCCTGTGACCTGCTGGCCACTCTCCTCTTGATGCCCCCAGGATCCCATTGGCTCTCTCAGCCCCCAGGGCACACTGCTGGCTCATGGCCACCCTGTCATCAACCAGGACCCCCAGGTCCTTCTCCACAGAGCTCCTCTCCAGCAGGTCACCCCCAGCCTGTACTGATACAGACAGTTATTCCTCCCCAGGTGCCAGACTCTCCACTTGCTTTTGTTGAACTTCATCTGGTTTCTCCCTGCCCAGCTCTCCAGCCTGTCCAGGTCTCTCTGGATGGCAGCGCAGTGTCCTGCCTGGCAGCCACCCCTCCCAGCTTTGTATCATCAGCACTTGCTGAGGGTGGATGCTGTTCCCTCATCAAGGTCGTCGATGAAGATATTAAACAGGACTGGACCCAACACTGAGCCCTGGGAACACCGCTAGTCACAGGCCTCCAGTCAGATTCTGCTCCACCGATTGCGTCTTGCTATCTTCCACTTTGGTCTCTGTGTCCAGAAATGTGCCTCTGTATCCAATCTGCAAAGATCAACTCAAAACTTGGGGAGATGCTGATGCACCTTTACAGTTATCAACTGGCTGGACCATTGGCAGGGAAAGCTGAACCTCTTCCCCACTGACGCACAGGACGCTGCGCTCATGTTTAACTGGTGGGTTTATTCTCATCAAATAAGGCAGGGTGAGAAGGGGGAAAGCCACATGCTTTGCTGTCGTGTTGATTGCTGAAGGAGAACAGCCATGAGGGCTGGTGCAGTAGCCAACTCCAGGCACTGATTCTAGGAGGTGGTGGAGTCTGGAGAGATTCCAGCCCCCTCTGGACGCCGCCCTGTGCAATATGAGCTGGGGAGCTGCTTTGGCAGGGGGTTGGACCCCATGAGCTCTCAAGGTCCGTTCCAACCCCTGGGATTCTGTGAAATGCTGAGCTGCCTTTTTGGGGTGGGGGGCACAAAGAGATCTCCCTGCCCAAACAGGCACTTGTTCAGCTTGGAAATGGCAGTTCAGGGTGTGATTCCTACTTCATGACCTTGGCTGTGCTGAAATGTTTCTAAGCTCTTTGCAGTTAACAGAGAAAGGGTGATGGCCCATGAGGGAGAGCTGACCCATCTCTGTCAGACTTCAGCAGAAGCCAGACTAACACCCAATTTGCAGGCTGCAGGTCAGAGCCACCCCTGTGATTTTTAGATGAGACCCACAAACAAGATTTATTACTGTAGAAAACAGACTTTTTTCTTTTCCTCTTTGGTGTTTTTACAGACATAATTGAATTATGAGCTTGGTCAAATGGTAGTTAGAATTAGGACTTTGAGTGGATGAGCTAAATTCCTATTTTTTGCATCATTAATGCTGTTCTGCTCCACTCTTGAAATTATAAAGAAATCTCAACACACTGAGGTTTTACTAAATAATACTGTTGAACAAAGCAGTGAAATGGGAGATTTTCATTCTAAAGCAAGGTACCTCATCTTTGGGATGTGTTGACTGGTTCTTTTATTTTGTAATTTTTTTAGGGGGGAGTGTTGTCAGAGAGAGTTAAGCACCTTTAAAAATGAAGATAGAATTCAGCTACATCTAGAGGAAAAAATGTAGATCTGTGTGGAATTGAAAATGACAGTCCCAGTATCCAGTCATACACCACTGGAGAAAAATACTTTAATGAAAGCTCTTAAAGGCTCATGGAAATGTCTGAGGGTTCTCTTCAGATGAATAGAGCCTAACTTCCATGTTCCTGAAGTGTTAGGATTAATAATTTTCTGTGTTTGTATTCTGCATGTGATGAATAGTTTATATATTAAACCCAACCAAGCCCTACACATCTGACAACGTGTATAACACACTTTAGCCACTGTGACACAGAGAAATGTCTGCCCTTCCTAACTGTAAACATGAGCACATGGTGGATGCTTATTAGAATAAAGAACGACAGGGGAGTAAATATGAATCAAATTAAATGCTTTTATTTTTTGCTTTAAGACACAAAGCATGTTTTAAAGACCTGTCTATAAACTTTGTTGTCAGAAAGCATCACAACTATTTTCTAAAAGAAATGTGTTAAGTATAATAGATCTAAACTCTCTATACCATGATTTTTTTACAGTTTCTCTTACATAAAATTAAGACATCTCTATGTACAGTACCAATAAATATGCAGCAAACATTTTCAGTGCCCTTTTGACGTTTTAATATAAAACTCTATAATCGATGCAAGAACATAGCTAGATTTGTGCAAGGATGAGAGCATCTGGAAAGCTAGTTCAGTTTATAATTCAGCAAAACCCCCAAACACTCCTGACTTATGGTGCTCAATAAACCACATGATAACTTCTCAGGCAATGTCTTCCATGCTGTTCTGAAGAATTCAGCAATAATACTTAGAAGGCAAAATTAATTTGGAAGAGTCACTGTGGACCAGATTGGCTCCTTGTTTTGCACTTTTGAAGACCTTGCTTTGGCACCAGGTCTCAAAAAGAAACCCAAGAGTGGAGTCCTATTTTCCTTTGAGAACATGCCTGGCAGATGCTGAGTGTGGCCCTTGTTGAGCTGCTTGCCTGTGAGATTAACTTTTTATTGCATGGGACCTTCCACTGACTGCAGATCCCTTCATCTCAGCTTGTGCTCCATCCTGCAAGATGTTTAGAAGAGTCTTTGTGTTTTGTGACTGCAAAGCTCTTCCCAGGAGCTGAATGTTTTAACTGTAACTTTGAACTTCTCCCTGTTTTGGAACAAAGGGCTTTGTGCAGGAGCAAAGCTGAAAAATAGCAGATTCAGCTGTGGTTGGGCACCTCAGCCAACAGATGAGAGCTGGGAATGTTAACTTCTCACAAGTAGTGCCCTACTCTGCAGGGTGAATTTCATGGAACAATATCATCATCTGGAAGTGACAGTCTCCCTTTCCTTGAGATACATGACCATGTATAGATTTGTTAACACTAAACCCTGTAGGATGCCTATAAAGTTGCTATTGCCTGGGCAACTCTATCCAGGCATCTGAGTGCAGTGCTACCATTGCTTTTACTCAGTACTGCTATTACCTCATTTGCATTTAGCTAGAGAAATACTCTCTCTCTCTCTCTCTATATATATATATATCCCTCTGCAGCCCTGGGAGAGAAGCACTGCTCTTATCACCTTCTCTGGGATGCTCAGCCTTTCAGAAACAAGCATCTTCACCTTGCTAGAGAGGAGCCTAGAAATTTCTGAAGAACAGGTATCTTCTCTGTGATTGAAGTCAGGCAAAATGAAGCTCAGGTGGAGGGACTGCATGTGCTAGTGTATTTAGACCACAAAGTTGTTGACCCAAGCTAATACCCTATGTGTGCAAAGCACAGAGTAAAATGGCAATAAAACAAGTGAATTCTTCATAGGTCAAGTTAAAACAGAAAAATGATTTGCTTTTGCTAGTCTTTTAAATTTGAGGTAGCTACTGGAGTAAAGAAAACCAAACAAACCACATCTTTTTGGTGTTATAGAAGAAAGCAGTCTGATTCCTACTGTCTAATTAAGTCTTGGCTGATCTACAGAGGCTGATACCCACAGCCTAACAAAGGATCTTGGGTGTTTGCAACTAGATTGAAAACAGGGTAACCGTATGTCCTCCATCAGAGTTTTCAAGTGAAAACCTTCTTTGATCCAGAGCATAGAACTCTTAAACAGAAACTTCTTCTGAAGCAAATTAAATACAAGTTCAATCCAGGAAAAATTTGTGGAAATACAAAATAATATGCCCAATGGGAGAATGTTTCTCAACTCTGCTAGTGGAAACAAAGAGTTTGCATTCTTGGCAACAGAGATAATGCTACGCAAAGGAAGCAGCATCCAGCAGATAGTATTTGTTATCATGCTGAAGGTGTAAGGACAGCACAGCCCATGCTAGCTAGAGCTGGCCTAAGGGTGCTCAGATCTGCTACCTTCAAACAAGAGTTTGATCCTCCTCTGCCCAAAACTTCCTAGTTGGGTTGTGGCTGATGGCCAGGAGCCAAGCATTTGGAAACAATTCCCAAGCTGGAGAGGCACCCTTATATGTGTTTGTAGATAGGTCAAACCTGGCTTTTTGGCTGGGTATTGATTTTTTTCAAAGGTGGTGGGGATAATGTGGTTCCCATCTCCCTTGGGTGCTCGTGGCTCCCTGACTCAGCAGGCGGAGAGTACAGCTGGGATGCAGTTTCTGATGAGTGCTGCTTTTCCATAGGACTTTCTTTTTCAGAACAGACTAAGAAATAGCAAAAAGAGGGAACCAGCTGTTGCCCACACTCCAAAGGGAAAAATAGATTTAAAAAGAAAGTGTCCTCAACCTTTACACTTTGCCTTTTGAAATGCAAGTCCCTGTAAGTCTGCAGGGGAAAGTCTGAATACAAGCTCACTCTGAGGGACATAAAATAATGATCATTCACCCATTAACACTCAACAAAGTAGGTTTCTTATGCATCACCATTATCTGGCTGTATCAGCTGATTGCTCAAAAAATATGCTATTTGGTTAGTGTTTTTGGAAGAGGACCAGGATCAGAAGTTGTCACATTAGTTTACTTGCATATTTATTATCATAAAACTTGGAAACAAGAAGCTAAGTCAGTTCTACTGGTAAAGACACACATTGGTACTGAAGCACAAGACAATATACAGTCACTTATATGAAAATACATTACAATAGCAAAATGCTATACTGGTGTCTAATACCCAGATCTGGGCAAAAATTCTTGACATTTTCTGATTCTTCTAAAGAATGAATTTTCTCCTCATTTCTCATCCGAAATGATGGGCCACTCAGGACATCAATAAAACAAAGAGCAGTGTGGTCAGTTATACCATACAGAGGTGAAAAATGAGATTCCTTCAAAATTCTGAACTATCTGTGTTGTAAATAGCAAGTGAAAACCTTAATCCATTCCACTTGGTCTGTGCTGCAGTTCAGTATAGCCTGACAGTGTCTCGTCATACCAGGGGTCTGGTTACCCTAATATCCACTGAAATTTTATGTCCAAAATCATCTCAGAAACATCCTTTTTGTCATTTGGGTGATATTTTGCTAAGGAACATGACTTTCCACCTCTAGACCCTAATCCTGCCAACATACGTGTGCTGGATATGGTCCGTGTAAGCACACCTTGATTTGGAGGGTTTCTCCTATGATGTAGTTGAGGATAAACATTCCTAAAACTCTTTATCCACTTTTGATTTGAGCAATAGAGATTTTTCCTTATCCCACGTGCCAAATAGGAAAACCCAGCTTGCTTTTGCAGTGATCCCTCTTTAGTTACGTGCTCAGGACTAAGTACAGCACAAGTAGATGTTGGTAAGATTGGAGCTGTGATCCTTATAGCTTGATTTAAATTTCCTTCCATATGAATACGGAGAGAAAGTTAATGTTTATTTACTGATACTTGGCTTTTAAAGGGAAAGGAAGAGGCAGGTAAGCAAACCTTTTTATGAATTTGTTATATTTAGTGTTAGTATTTTGGGGATCAAAAAGATTAGGGAAGAGAATTCCTAAGAACTAAAATATTTTGATCAGACTTCTTATTAAAAACAAAACAACAAAACCTTGGTGTTTTTTTCTTTCAATGGTTTTGTTCTGAAAAGTTTGGGGTTTTTTTTTTTGCCCTGTAAGAATTGTAAGGGTCAAAACATGAAATCACGTATTTTTAACCATCAGTTGCCTATTTTGCCCTTTTCTGCAACTTGGATTTTTTTTCTTGTAAGTGTTTTAGTTTCACATCCACCCAAAACAAAACATATTTTCATTCTGACCACAGACTGAAAGGTCACTTGTTCACATGACCAGATTTCATCATCTCATTCAGTTGAAAATGCTGATGCATATGCATTTTCACATCTCCAGAAATGATTTACGTTAAAGAAAATTTTCTAATTCAATAAACAAAAATTTCTGAGAACACTTCTGTCCTTATTTAGCTTTGGAAATATCTGAGAATCCACAGCCTGGGTTCAGTCTGAGATATTTCCCTTTAAGCTTGACCTCTGTTTCACTTAAGTGGCTTTACTCTGACTTCATGACATTGACTTCTGTGGAGGAATATTGATACATAACAGGGTCAGAATTGGCCACTGCACACTTACTGTATTTGCTGATCAGTGGGAGAGACATTATTAGTACTGAGAGTGGAAACAAAGGGAGAAAGAGAGACTTTCCAGTAGGGGAGGTGTCTGGATTAATATGCCTGCACCACTTTAAAACAAGTAATGCTGGATATATTACTTTATCTCATATAAAATGTTCTAGTGTGCTACATGTGCTAAAAGCTGGTGTGTGTAACTGGGTGCAAAATCTTGCCCTAATGGGACAAAAATAAATACTTTTGTGCCATGGATAATGGATCAAGAGAGTCACACATGGAAAGGAGCTGCAGCAGGCAGTTGTTTTGCTTGTGTCATTTATCATTAGTGTGCAGTGGATTCAAATGATTTGCCTTATGGTAGGAAAGACTCCTTATTGCCAATGGGCTTCCTAGAACTTCTATGGAATAGACACAGATTTATACATCTGTCTATGTATATATGTGTGTATATTCCAGAGAAAGCCAAATACTGCACTTATCACTCCTCTCCCCCAGACTTCACATTTACTGTCATCAGCACAGCGGCCGTTAAGAGAAGATGACTTTAGATACAGCTTCAATGGAAATCTGCTGTACGAGCCTATCAGGATTGCATTATGGCCTCAGAAGACTGCTACACCATCTCATTTGTAGAAATTTGCACCCCCACTTTCTCTAAGGATAATCCAAATTCATCCTATATGCACTTCACAGAAGCTTTTCTACCTAGCTGCTGAGAATCACCTGTCCTGGACAGGTCACTTTTAAGTTGTCCCCTTATGAGGTTTACCACGCTGGTTTGTGTGCTAGTCACCTAAAGTGCCCTCCATGGTGTCTGCAAGAGCTGCAAATCTCATTTCAGAACACAACTAAGGGAAGCTCCAGACTCAACGTGGGCTGTAGAGAAAACGCTTTAGAAAATCTGCAATAAGGGAAGTCTTAGGGTTTCCCAGAGAATAACCTTGTCTTCATCTGCCAAGCAAGTGAGATTTCACCAGATTTTGCCATGGTGTGGGGGTTTTTGAGAAGTAAGAACAGCCCTGCTGAGGAGCTGAATGACCAGGCATGCTTTCTGAGAAGTAATGAGGTCAGGTCGCCTGTACTTAACAGATACATGGGGAGTGACTTCCATCTCAGACAGTTTCAGCTTAAAAGAAAAGGCTGAACAAGGGGAGGAAACATAGGAACAAGGCCTTAAAGATGGAAGTTAGTCTAACTAATAAAGACATCAGAGGATGATGTTTTGGCCAAGAGTGTTTACACCTGCTAGCAGGATCTTTTGGCCATTCCTGACCTATTTTCAGGTGCCAGTTTTCTCTGTGTACTGGGGATTGCAAGAGAAAAGTCTCCTGTAGAAAATGAGATCCGGACTCAGAGGTGTCCTCACACCTAATGGGCAGGGCCAAGAAGGCAGAAAGGTGACCATGGAAGAAATGGATTCAAGAGGACAGCTGAGATGTGGGGAAAACAAAGGACTAGTCAAAGAAAGGATAGGAAGCCAAACTGTAATGAGTTTTTGATGCAGGAACATTGTCAAGGTCTCCCAATGTTGTACAGTGGACCAACACCCAATGATTAGACTCAAGGAGAATCTGGAAACAGGACAGACACTAGCTGAAGAAAGAAGGGCAGGGCAAGATGCAGTCTCCTAGCTTTTGTGATGTGTTTAATGCTGTCTCAGTGTTGATAAATCAGTGAAGGGCTGAGACCTATTATGGCACTAGGAATGGCCAGAAAGCCTTATCTTCTGAGATGATTTACTACATAAAAGACCTGCTAGGTTTGAGAGGTACAGTCACACTGTTGCCATGAAGTTGCTTATGCCAAGCCATGAAGAGGCAGAGATCCTGGTGCTGCCTGGATCTCTCACCTCCTACTCTGCTCCTCACCCTGAGTCTGCCTTGGCCTTGCTCTGTGCCCCAGCTGTGCTACTGACTTTTCCTTGTCAGCTCAAACAGATCTTTATATAGCAGTACATTGTCTCCTTCCAGGAAGAGGCTCACTTCCAAAGCAGCTTGGTCTCACTGCTGGGTGGGCTGCAATATCACACATGGTCTTTTGTAGAAGGGCTGTCTCTACCAGACAACTTCTCTGCCTGTTTGAGCTCTTCAGCTACAACCACCCCTCCTGCTCAGTGCTACGTATTCCCCAACCTCAGTGCATCCCTGACACTAGCAATGTGCTTTTGGGCCCCACCATGGCTTTGAGTGGAAATGTTAACGAGGAATCAAGCCTTGCTGTCACTTCTGGCCAAGAAGTGGAAACTGGACCAAGTCCAGTAAGGTGAGGCAGGAAAAAGAAAGAGTTGCAGAGAGCGAAGCCTCATCACTGCAGAACATCTGGGTGCTCAGGTGTGAGACCTCCTGGCAGCAAAGATCTAGGGAAAACATGCCTTGAGTCATTGTCAGCAATGTATTTATTGTGGGAAGAGAAGGAAAGCTGGGGAATTTCCCTGAGAAACAGTAAGGTCTCTGAAAATAAATAAGTGTAAGGTGGGAAGCTAAACATTCCTGAGCTCCATGCCTGCCTGTGCCATGCCATGGTTGTGTCTTTGGTCTTTTGACCTTGGTTAAGGACTACTGGTTGTCAGCCTTCACCCAGGGAAAGTCTGGGGAGTCCCTTGTGGTCAGGGGACCGCTCCACCATTTGCAAGGGGGAGCACCAAGGCAGTGATTTCTTTAGTTGCATTTGCTTTCCATTAAACATAATGGAAAGCAAAATACTGCAGAGGTTTTCTCTCAAAATTTCAGTGGTTGATTTAAAAAGTGTGGAAAATTTTGCTGCGTGTCTCTCTCTGCCTTGTCTTTTCTGTTTTCCTAATGATAGGACCAGGCAGGGAGATTCCACTTTCATGCTGAAACAGAAAGTGTTTGTGTTCCCTAGAAATTTTACATAAAGTTTTGAGGCTGTATATTGACTCAAGGAACTGTAAACAATTTTTTTTTGAAAAAAAAATATAAAAAAAATTCAAGTAGCTTCTGCAAAACACAAGATATAATTTTAATCTACTTTACAGGAAGTTGGAAGGGATTAATTAAGCAGTTAACGATTAATCTGAGCTTTATGTTAGTGCAAAGTACTGAGCAAATCTATTTGTAAGGAAATGATGAAAAGTAATTACCTTTTAGAACCGAGAATCTGAAGAAGGGTCATGCAAAACTATACTGGAAGGGCTGGAGAAAGTTCAAAACACTTTTTTGAGTTGAGGAAATCGTGCGTTGGAGGTGGAATTAGCAATGTAGCCTAGCTGCAATATTTAAGAGCAATACTCCTACCCACAGTTATACACTGTTCCTCCCTAGCTTACAAAGTTTTGAAGAGCTCTCTGTTCTTACTTTAAAAAAATATATACTTTTTTTTTCTCTCCAATCCAACTTTCAGTTTTTGGGGTTTTTTTTGGGGGGGGGGGTTGGTCGGTTTGTTTCTTTCAGTTCAACCTGCGGATTCAGCTTTTCCTACCCCTTAATTTAAGGCTGCAGGAGAATGACAATACAGAAGGAGGGTAACAGTACAGAGATCGCACCCCGACGCGTGCCCACAAAGCCAAGGTCCACTGAGGTCACACCAGGGCCCTGAAGGGAAACCCCCACCAGCTACTGCCACGGACCTACAGTAAAAAGGCACCAAAGAAAGTTTTGTGCTCCTTAGTGTAATCTACCAGCTTGATGTCGCTAACATTGACCATTAGTTTGTCTCCTACTTCTAAGGAGACTACAGCACCCAGATAAATGGGCTGGAACCAGTTGATGACATTTTCACTGAGGGTCTTGGTGCCGGTCAGCAGCTGGGTGGGTTCAGGGTAACTGTCAGTGACTTTGGTGATGATCTCCGTGACAGAATTTGGTTTACTGTGACTTTCAATAGGCCCTCGGAAAGTGACCTGAGCGTAGACATAGTAGTCCCCAGACACAGGTATCACCAGTGCGTTGCTGGAATAGCTCAGGTTGTTCTTGGTAAAGGCCAAGCCTCGCTTGTCTTCCCACTGCAGGATGGGCAGGTGGTTTCCCATGGGATGGGCAAGATCTTGTTTCTTCACTGCGGGAGGAAGAGAGAGGGAGAAGAGGTGGATTAGTTTGCTGCAGCCAGGGATACGCTGGTGAGTGTATTGTGGGATCTCTACTACAGAGGGCGAGCAATTTAAATAGGGGAATCAAAATTTTTGATATTTTTGAAGGCTGTCCATAGGGTGTCCAGATCTGAGCAATGAGGAGTGAAAGCCAAGGATGCCTTGTCCAGAGCAGGGTACCTGAAGGGCTACGCTGCCACTGGATGTCCTGGTTGTGGTCAAATCCCTAATGATCCCTAATCCTTCATAAAGCCTGAATCTCATGACACTGTGGAGCAATACAGATGGCTTGACCCTGCAGGTCCAGGGTGCTGTCTTACCTATTTACGGATAAAAACCCTTTGTCTTTAAGTGAAGCCAGTGCTGGGGCAGTTGTACACACAGTTAAGTACCATGCCTGTACTTAACAGTTTGGAACAGTAATAAATACCAAAGCATCCTTCTGTGGTGGTGGATTTGGATTATGTTTCATAGGCACTACTGGGCTTGCAAAAGCTTCACAATGATCAGCATGATGTGTCACCAAGGACTGAGGCACTTGAACTTCTCCTACCAAGTTGCTTCTGAAGGATGTCAGGGTTTGTTGGCCCTTGTGTCAAGCTTTTGTTCCCCAGTGTTTGCAATGAAATCTTTTCCTGTAGAATTGCCTCTGGTTTATCAGTGTCACCTGATTTTACCAAAAACTCAGAAGACCCCCCTGTGCTTCAAGAGACCCAATTCCAAAGGAACACATTATATTCAAAACAAATTTTATCTTTTTTAATCTTTTTTTTTTAATACTTTGCTGTAACAAAGCACTAAGCTTGGTGTTAGCCTCAGCTCTCCTCCAGACTTTTTCCCAACCTTGTAGCCAGCTGATTACAAGCAGAGCTCTGATCCAAGCCCCAGCGTTAGTCTGATCCAAGCCAAGGATGTTCCCCCTGCTGCAGGGATCTCAGGGGAGGAATCAGGGAACTGCTGCCCTATTCCCTTCGCCCCTCCTCTACCATTTCAATTTGTCTCTCAGGACAGTGAGAATAAGCTCTAGTACTTATTCATTTTTCTGCAGGGAAGCAAAAGAGTTCTCTCTGCATTTTCCTGGCTGACACATAAAATTGTAGAGGTATAACAGCAGCTGAGGCAGTGAAAAGGAAGAGGATAAAAGCCATTAAGATTCTACCGTGTATTTAAATGAACCCAGAAAGTTAATGTTAAATGCTGAGAAAAACAGAGGTAACTGATTTCCAGGAAATGGGACCTTTTCCATGAACTTAAGTGAAGCTTTAAGGTTGATTTTGATTCAGTATTTGGGGAAGGGGTGTGTCTACATGGGTAGGGATGCGAGCTGAATGCAGGTAAGGGAAATCTCTGAAATTATCTTGGCAATAAGCATTTAGGTTTATTCTGAGGGAAATGAGATTCAGAAAAAATAATGTGCTCAGCTCCCAGTGGCATCCCTTTCCCTCTCTTCTAGCAACAAATAACCCGTAAGGAGACGAGAATTTATTAGGAATGCCATTTCTTGCATATTCTCTAAGTAGCACAACAAAACAATGGCTTTGTTTCTGCCTGCCTGTCAGTGCTGCTGAAGTATCAAATCTTTCTGATCTTTCCTCAGGAGGCAAAGTACATGAGGAGAGTATTTTTATGTGGGAGAATGATAGACAGGGATTGTGATAGCAAACCAAGCTAAATTATAGATGTATTACAAGGACTAAGAGGCTTAGAGCCAATGGAGCTTTGTCTGATACAGAGTGAGGAATAAAAGAAAGTGAAAGTACTCATGGTCTGCTTTCATCCTCATCTACCTCTTGGGTCTGGTCTGAGTCCTGACAAAATACTGAAGTCGCATTTGGGTTACTCTAAGGCTTATAAGAGTTTGGGGTAATACCTATCAGAGATCAGTTTATAACAAATTAAATCTTAGTTGAGATGGGAAGGACCAAGAAAAGATCAGAATATTTCCAGAAAATGTCCTGGGCTCTTTTCCATTTTGGCAATTCTGGGAGAAAGCTGAAGAAAAGCTGCATGTGAAATAGTCTTTTCCTTGTACAATGACGCATTTAGAATGTCAATGACACTTAATTCTTCTATGGTTTTTATAACTAAAAGGCATCTCAAATGAAGTACATGATTTCCTAACTTTTAGAATTAAGCAACTCGAGGTTTTACAGCTATAACCTCCCTTGTAGGTTAAAGCTCACCCCATTGATGCTCTTTTTTATTCAAGTTAATTAACTTAATGCTTTCAATAAAGCTTAAGAGGAAAAATGCATGTTCAAAGCATCTGCAAATGCTGTATAGCTCCTTTTCTAGCAGTATTTGTCATTTGTACTTGTAATTTATTTATTCATAAATATATGGAGGTAAACTTCCTGCAAATATACATATTATGCTAATTCTTGAATTAAATAAAACCTGCATTTAATAAGGGATCATTGCTACAGTTCCTTTAACTCTTCCATCCACTATATATTTTTGGCATCCTTCACATGTGAAATTACTTTAGTCCCTTGCTGGAGAATCCCTGTTGCTTGGCAACTTTTGGGTACATTTTGTGGGGTCTCTACAGTTCTTACCCCTCACCGGTGTGGGAGCCTGATACTGAATACTGCACCCTGAGGCCAGACTCCTGGACTCAGCAAGAGATTAGAGTCTGAGTCTCCACTTGTAGTAAAGCCCTTGTACAGCATGTACTGTAAAGTCTTGTGGCTGCAGGGTCCCTGTTGCTCAAGATCATGCCCTGGGAGTTGAAGAACTGTTGGTCATGACTTCCAACAATCAAGTGGACCCATAAAGCGATGACCCAGATTTAGTGGAGTGCTTGGATACCATTGCAACATGATACAGGTACTTGATGGGGTTTCTGCAACACAGAACATCCAGCCACTCTGCAGGCTGGTGGCAAGAAGGAATTGGTCTGCATCTTGACTGAGAGTGCAGCCATGTGAGTCAGAGAGGGGGTGATGGTGTGGCACAGCGCCGTCAGCACCAAGTCTACATCAGTGCAGGGGAGAGAAGGCCTAGCTGGGTATTCTCATGGATCGTGCTACTCTTCACTAGCTATAGGCAGCCTGGGAGAGGATCTTTTGGTGGCAGTTGGGATGAGTTCAGAATTCTCAGTGGTCAAAACAGGTGGGGAATTCATCATGAAGGAACAGAGACCAAAACATCAAGGGATTCTGCTACTGCTAATTCAGTGGTGCATTCCCATGAAAGTACTGTGGCTAGTTCTCATTCCTCTCACTCCTCTGCTCTCACCTGCAGAATATATGTGCCTAAAACTAGGAAAAGACAGAGAGAGTAGAGATCTGGAAGAGATTTCCTACAAGTTGAGAGTTTGTACTCTGTCACCTTCGCTTTGAAAAAGGTACCTGAGGTGGGGGAATGTAGCAAGTATCTGAAGAGTAATTATTCCTTTTTCACTTTCTATGCATGAGTTATGGTTTCTGAGAAGAGAAGATCAGGGTGGCACCCTAGAAAGTATTATAAAGCAAGTTCAAAATAGCAGGAAATATTTTCTCGCTGCAATGCGCTGTTAAGCTCTGGAACTCATTGCCACAGGGTACAGCACCAGAAATAAGCTTGGGCTAAAAAAAGGTCAAAGATAAGTTTCATGGGAATTACATTCCCTGATGGCTACATAGGACAGCAACCTTGGAGAAACCTTTTTTTGTATAGAAAATGAGCGATAAAATCACTGTAGCTATTTCCTTTGCGTGCTCCTTGCTATGCCAACAGTGACTGGCCCAAACCAGCAGGTTGAGGAGGACTGGCCCTGTCTGGGGAGACTGCTTGGGAATGACAGCCTAAGAGTTTCTGTAAATGAGGGGCCTGTGGAAATTTGTAGATATGTGTTGGGGACTTCCCTGCAGCAAGGAGACTTGTGTGCAGCCCAGTGAAGTCCCGATCCTCAGAGCAGTGCCTCTGGGTCTCACTGCCATGGGTGGGCTCAGGGTATCCAGTGAGACTTAGGCTACCAGATATGGTCCTTTTGATCTTGCAAACTTGCACTTAAGACATGATTTTGAACAAGGACAGGTCAGTTTTGGAACTCTGGCAACCTGCATGCATAAGGGGATGGGACCAAGGATTCCCATTAGGAAGGAGCCCGTGGATTAAGGAAAGTAAACAATCCTGGGAAAGAAATCTGCCCTGAAATGCTGATTGGTTTAATGCTGCAGGTGAATTTATGTGAAGCATCATGCCACTTCTTGCACCCTCCCATTGCTCCCCTGCACAGGGTGTTGGGGCAGCCTCTGCAGCGAGCTGTATTTTTCAGAGGTATGGTCAGAGGGGCTGGAGAACCTCTTAGCACTCAACTCCACTCACATGAGAACCAGTCATGAACTTTTTCCTCTTTTCTGTAAAAGCTTAAAGTTTCCAAGTGGGTGAAACTGGTGAGGATGGGGAAGGGCTCAGGACAATGAATTTGGTGTGATGATTGCTAGACCTTCAAGGCCGAGGTGGTGCAATAGTGGACTTGCAAATGCTGGCAGCCCCTGAGGAATGTATGGCAGCCCGTCTGTCCTTAGCCATCTCACCTTCTTAACACAACCTAAGGGCTTGGAGGGGTTCAGCTGGAGAGATTTCTTCCCTTGCTTTCTCCAGTGTGAGTCAGAGTTGATCTCACTAAAACCAGGAGGCTACTTGATGGCAGTATGGTATGTGTGACCTGAGTCAGACCTTGCAGAAAAGTAAGGGCCCTAAAACAGGTCACCCTTCACCTGTTTTTGCTCTAAAACTGGCATTTTTTTCCCAATTCACTGCTCCATGAGGGCTCACTCAGGCTTTTTCCACTGCTTTTTCTAAGGGAATCAGCAGATTACTGAGACACCAGGCACATATTTAAGTTCAGTTACAAGAGCTGCTCGTTCAATGAGATAAATGGTTTGGAAAAGTGACAAGAAGAAAAGTTCCTGTCAGCTACCTCCTACACAGGCCCTTTTCTACAAACACAGGCTGTAGTAAGTCTGTCATGGTCAACAAGGCAAAGCCAATGATTATTTTCCCCATGTTTCCTGCAACACCTGATCCTATCAGACTCAGAGAAACCGAGGTTATTGCACTCCTACATCTACTGTAATACCTCTGGGAAACACTGCATTTTAGAACAAGCATTACCTGTCAGGTGCGCTCTTGGCTTTTCTGAACTGGGAAGTGTATCTGTAGCTGAGGAGAAAACAGAAAAAAAGGGTGTAAAGATGTTTGCAAGTCACTGAGATATAAGCTGAGAACTATGCTGCCAAGGAAATGTGTACAGCCCTTTCCAGTTTTCATGTATGTTTGAGCAAGTAGTTGTTTGCTGTGATTGTTTATTATAGACACCACTGGGGTGATAAAATCCCTTTGGAAATGGTCAGGCTTGTCAGTCCTGCTGCAGTGTTGGCAGGGCATATTGTGTCAGTGTCTTAAATTGCTGGAGGGTCAACAGAGGGTGAGGCATGGTGTGCTTGGGCTCTGGAATCCATGCTTTTCCCTGTTCAGGGAATTATGTCTGTCTCAGAGAGCTACTGGGGTGCCTGCACCAGAATGAGAGAGCTTGCACAGCCCTGGGGTTGGAAATGCTCACACTTTCGCTATGGCCCCAGTTATCTCCCTGCATCTTGTTGCCCAGGTTTGCCTCTGTCTGCCCTGGCTTGTTTGTCTTGGGGAGGATTTGGGTGGTGAGAGAGGAAGGCAGGTAGGGAGCCATCTGCTAGCAGGGTGCAGCGATTGCAACACCTCAGTAAACAAAGGTGTTCGGGATGCAGGAAAGGACAGGCAAACTTACCAGGATATACTGCCCGTTGCTTCAGAAAGTGAGAACCCTTCTCTTCTGGGACCTGCAGGAGAGATTTGCAAGTGATTAGCTCAGGGTTCCAGAGCACACAATACCTCCACAGAGAGAGGGTCTGTTTGCATTATCCCAGCAAATGACAACTGCTGCAGTAATATTATCAACCTCAGGTAGAACTTTTTACATAAAAGGACAAGCCCTGACAGGGCTTTGCTTCATTGCAAGAGTTTTCTGCTGTTTGTTTGAAACTGCCAGTGCCTCAGAAAAGGTGCCAGGGCAGGACCTGGCATCCTGTGGCAGTGGTTGAGTGAGACTCATTTTGTTCAGAGGCTGGACAAGCCCTTGGCGTAACTGGGGGAGGACTGGTGGAATGGCCAGTATGACTCAACTATTGCTAACCCTCCTTTGTGATGGTGCCTCCATCCAGCACTGCTGGAGCACCTCTGCTGCTTAGAGATGTTCCCATCCCTCCCTCTGTGCAGAGCAAGTGAAGGGCTGTGAGTGATTCCTCCCTGTCTCAAGACTCAGCAGGTCTGAGCCTTGGCAGACGCTGAGTGCATCCATAACGCCAGCACAGACACTGAGGTGCATCAGCCACAGAGCTGCTGTTTCACCGGCTTTTCTTTCTGCCTCTGTGTTATTTCAGGCTGTTAGTCTGTTGCTTAGAGATCTGTCTTGAATCTTGGGAGACCTGGAAGACGGAAAGGAGCTGAGCAGGTCTGAGAGTGCAGCTAGCAGGGTGAGCTCTGTGGCTTGCTGATGCTCTGCTGAGGGAAGGCAGGGTGATTTGTGTTTCCTTGCCTCTTACATTTTGTTCTAGAGCCGAACACCAGCACACTCATAACACATTCCCGTGCCAACATGCATTTGCATGGCAGCAGGGCATGGCCCTGGGCCGTGCCAAGCAGGTCTGACGTATAGGTTGAGCACTTCAAAGGAAGCGTCTCTCTGCCTGCCACACGCCTACCAGGGCTGGTCCTTCTGAATCACACTTGGGCATGGCTGGTGGCCTCTCACCAGGTGCTGGTCCTCCTACGGCAGCCTGCAAAGCCTGTGGGTCCTAATGGGAGGATGCTGAGTGATACTGACTCTGGATCTGATCTCTCTGGGGTGTGAGGAGCATCCCTTTTGCTCTCCCCAGGGCACAGTTCATTGCAGGTCTATGCCAACAGCGTGGCTGTGGAAAGCAGACTGTCTGGGTTATGTAGCCAGCTCAGGGTTGGCTGTCACAGTGTTTGTCAGGAGCATGCTGGTGTGATAGGGTGTGTTATGGAGCATGGTGTGTCAGGAGCATGCTGGTGTGATATGGTGTGTTTTCAGACAGCTACAATAAATACATTGAATAAATTGCCACTGATCAGCTAAGGGTTTGATGCACACTGCTTTATAAACAGGCTGAAATAGTATTATCACATAGATGCTGAAGCCATCTCCTGGTGGCTGTGTCTCACACAACTTCAAATACTGCAGGAGAAGTAGAAGATAATTTGTATTGGCCAGGGGAAGAAGAGTGTTTGTGGGAGAAGAGCCAGGCTGCCTGGGTTTGGGGACCGCCAGCTGCTCTAGTAAGCCCTGAGATATTTTAATGTTTTAATAGCAGTAAACATCCAGATGCTCCTGCAGAAAGCCATGATTTCTAAATTTTTCTGCAGGGAAAAATCTTTTTTCCCCCTGTTTTCCCCACCTGTACACTCATATATAGCCCAGCCATTGCAGCCTGCTGCTCTGCCGGAAATGTCATCTAGCAGGGACGACGGTGCGAAAGCTGAGCGTGTGGCTGACAGAGAGAAATGGTGCTGTGCTGTCAGTGAGATGTCTGGGAATTTCATTAAGACTAATGACTTTCTCTAAGGCCCTGTCTGCTCGCTGTGGTGTCTAAACATGACTGTACTCTTGATGTGACACAGAGTCATAGCCAGGTGACTTTGTCCTTGCCTGGGTGGGAAGCACAAGATTGGTGTGGATAATTTCCCTCATAAACTCCCCCTTGCCTTTGGCCAGATGTATAAGCATGTGACTATATTTACACCATTATTTATGTGACACTTCCTACGTATTTATCAAGTGACATATTTCTAAGGATGCAATGAGCTATGAATCAATCACAAGCCTACATTCAATCATGTAACTTGAGTGGGACTGTTTACATATTTAAAGCATAACTACTGCTGAAGTGCTCAGAAGTTGCAATACAGAAGTGATGGGGGAGTGGGAAAGGTATCCAGAGAATTCTGCTTCTTTAGAAACTGGGGAGAAGCATTTTTATGCAACCTCAATGTACTAGTCAGCAGGAAGGTCGGGGTGCAGGAGCTGCGTTCGCGGATGCTAAAGGACAGTGGGATGCAGTAGACAGAGGAGGGTGCTGCAAGGTGTGAAGTGATTCTGTTCCCTGGCAAAGGTACATTTGGGATTGTTTTCCTAATTATGCTGTTTTGTGAGGATTCAAATCTAAACCTCCTATAGAAAATACTTTAGCACTGGACACTGCTAATAAAGACCAGTAATATCTGTCCTAAATAGGCACAGATGATGTACATTGATGGTTTAGGGGAGGTGGTGAGGGAGAGCTAAGCAGCATGAGACAACAGAGAGATCACTTACACAATTAGTGGCAATCTCTCTTCCTTTCTTGCTTAGCTGTGATGCTGGAAAGTTCACAGCATGTCTTCAATTTTCCCTTTGGTTACTGGGGAGAGACTAACCAGCACTGGGAGATGTTGAAAATCCCACCTTGCAGCCAACTTGCACGCAAACAATGCCTGGGACAGCCAGCTCTCATTACCCTGAAGACTGCGGTATGCAAAACACTACTGTATTTTTTTGATACCAAGAATAGCCAAAAACCCCCAGAGCATTTATATCCATTACTAAAGCCAAACAGAGGGCTGAACATCCCCTGTCCACATGCTTTGCCTCTTGCACCTCCAGGAAGGGCCGGGAATATCCAAGAAAGACCTGCCTGAGGGAAGCAGCCTGGCACTGCAGGCAGAGAGATTAATAAGCAAAATGTCCCCTGCGCCTCTAGCCACTCCATTTTTAGCACTAGGCACTGCTTTATGGGAAGAGGATCTGCAGGTCATACACGTCAGGTCCACCCTGAAGTTTGCTAGCACCAGAGATGCTTCACGGCCTGGACTGGGCATTTTTGGTAGGGGCCTGTCCTGCACCAGTACAAACTGGTTTCAGTGGAAATATTTTAGCTAGCTTCTTTGCCCACAAGCACCATGTATGTCAAGCAGCAGTGCCCAGTCAGGGGTTTTACTGCTCCTGGCTCCTGGGAGGGGAACTCCCTCATCCCAACCTGAGCCTAGGTGCAATGCTTTCTGCTCCTCCTCAGGCATTTCTCCCTCCTTAGAGATCAGGAAGCCATTTCAGGTTCTCCTTGCCATTTGGGCAGGCTCTTAGGACTTCTGCTTCTGCATGAATTATTGTTCTGGTGGTCCTTTTCTGAGCTGCTTTGCTAGCTTCATCCTTTTGGGGGGATCCACGGGGAGCTGCCAGGACTCTGAAGTCCATCCTGCACTGCAACAGCCCCCTGCTCCATTGCAAGGCCAACACGGCACACAGGTTCACACACAACCCTTTGGGCAGTGTTTATAATCTCCCTTGATGTCGCTTGTGGTCCTATCACAAATATGCCATGTATTCCAAGTATACCGTGGAAATAAACCCAAGTACAAACATCCCTGAGCCACAGGACTTGATGCTCTGCTTTACTGGGCTAGCTGAGAGGGTTGCTAAGGCAGCCAGAGATGCTCTCCTCACTGCTGTGCCATTCCCATGGTAGATTTGTGCACTGAGACTGAAACTTGGCTTCCCTTTGGGGAAGTACACACCAGGGTCCTGGCCCTTCCTTAGGAAGGGCACCTCTAGAGCCTTTTATAGATGTTCTGCTAATGACCTGAGCCATATGTTATTCTGTAAAGAACCCTGTTTCCTCACCTCACTCTGTCTTGAAGCGCAAAAGAAAGTGATTTCTCTTTCCACAAGAGAAGCAGTGTGTTGAGCCTGTAAGTTGTCCAGGGAAACCAGTATCAGATTTAAATTAGAAGTAGTATGCCAGGAGAGAGAGAGGACCTGTGCCTTGTACATGTTGCTGTAATACATCACTTGCCCTGCATTTTCCTGAAAAGGGACATTTCTAGAGGAGAAGGTGAGTTTGTATCCTTTTGGAGGCAGAATGTGACACTATGTTCACCCACACAGAAACAGAGATGAATAAATCACCTAACCCTGCAGGCAAATCAGAGAGGCACACCCCTGTTGCACAAACCTTCCCCAGCTACCCTTGCTCTCCTCCTTGCTCCAGGAAGGACTGGCTCAGGAATTTACTACGTCTGTTTCTCAGCAGCAGAGCTGCCAAGTCCCTCCCTCCTCCCAGGACTGCCTCCATGCAGGAGAAGTCAATAATCTGGCACGTGTGAGCAGAGCTCTGGTCCTCGGGTAACCATGGGCTTGCTGCTGCATGGGTCAGCAAGCTAATGACCTGAGCCATATGTTATTCCATAAAGAACTCTGTGTAAATGTGGGTCTGCCTGCTTGCTGCCAGCATGCCCAGGGCATCCGCACCTCAAAACAAGTGCCACGCATGTTTGGGCCCAACTGAGTGCCCTAATCTGGGCTCTCAACAGGGCATGTGAGGAAAGCATCCTTTAGCAATCTGGTTCTAACCCTCCAGGAAGGAAATGCAAAAAGGCATTTTCTCCAACAGCCTTTATTCCCAGAAATATTCCCATGGGATGAAAAAGGCTACAGCCATACCCAGCCTCTGGAATGAGCACTGAGGCCCAGCCCGTGACCCAGCTCTCCAGGGCATTAACAGAAGGCTATGCAGACAGACAAATCAAAGCATCTGTGCTCTGTTGCTGGACACCAGTGGTGATACAGGCAGTCACCAGTGCAGTGAATGAAAAATTCAGAAAATGCAGGATCCAGCTGAAGCATAGCTGGGCGCTCCACCCACTGGGCTTGGCAGGAAGGCCGCAGGCAACCAGCCAGCCCCCATGATTTTCCTCTTCCTCACTGAGACTCACAGAGGCTGCAACTCCTCAGATCACCTCATTACATCATTGTGGGAATACTACATGTTAATAATCCAGTGTGTATGCGTGGAAATACACACTAGCACAGCCCAGGCTAGAGCAAATCCGATGGCTCACATTGTGTTTCTCTCCTTAAGAAGCCAAACTCACTAAAAAAATTATTTTTCTCCACTAACTCTGCCAACAGGGTCACAAGCCAGGAACTCATTAATCCAATCAAACAGGCTGTTTAATCATTATTTCATTCTAAGATCATTTCAAGCACTGAACTGTTCTGCTCTGTACGACCTTGCAGGACACATATGAAGAGCGATGCAGACTGTCCAAAGTGCCTCTTCACGCCATGCACACCCACTCCACCTGGCCTGAATAGCAGGAACAGGGTCAGTGCAAGAACAAGCACTTTCACACATGCAAGGAACTGGCATATTTAACAGCCAGAGGCACTGCACAGGGCTGCCACATCTCCTTTCAGCGGTGCACAAAGTTATAACCCAGTAATGCAGAAGATGCTGCACCCAGAAGCCAGCATCGCTTGGGCGTTAGATACCGGCAGTGCAGACTTGAGGTCAAACAGGGGCCAGCATGTCTCTCTGCACATGCACAGCCCTGGTACAGCTGTCACACTATAAACATCCCTAGGCTAAATGTGTACAAGGGCAGAAATCTGCCTTCGAGGCAACTTAATTAGGCTGCTTTCTTTTGCTGTTCCTAATTGAGCATATAACAAACAGGCTAATCTGTTGGGGAATTTTAGACCTGACGTTAAAATTCAGACCTTAATTCCTTAGACCTACATAAGCATATAAGAAGCATGGGACAGTCCTTCTGAACTCAGTCTGCAGTGAAAGCAGGCACTTGTTTGCAGTCTGGCATAAGGAGGAGTGGAGTGGGATAGAAAAGCATTAGCAGCAGGCACACCAGCAAGCTTGCCTTGCTAGGAGCCAAGTGACTTTAGCTGTCTGTCAGAGGAGAAGAGCTGAGAAGATCTCTGGATCTAGAGAAAGTTTTGATGGGGAGTAAAAAATGGGATGCAAAATGTAGGGTCAGACTCCTTGTCTTGAATTACATCTCTGCAGCAGTTTACGTTAATAGTATACAAGAGTTTTGTCTTTCTGCCCAGTGACAGATGACGGGCCCTGACCCACTCCCATCAGCCATGTGGCCAGCAGATGTTTGCTGCAATAGGACACTGAGAAGGGAAGTCTCAGAGTTAACCCAAAAGAAGGGAGAAAAATGAGCCATAGTGTCAAAATATGTCTGGAATCATTGGAGAGACACTGATTTCCATCAACTAGCAATTTTTCTTAAGTGTTTCCAGCACTATGTCAATAAAACTTTTGAAGTTGTGCATTGTACTGTGACCTTCGTGAAATTAAGATAAGAGGAACAGGAACCGTTAGTTAAAAAGACTGACCCATAATAAGATATATCGCGGGCAGATTTGCTCTGCATAGGGAAGAAGGAATGTAGCAGCAAGTTTCTCAAGTTCCTTTAAACATGAGAAACTTGTAAAGAGAATAAAAGACCTAACTGAACCCAACCCTGAGATGCAGGACACGGTGCTCTCCTCCTCGCAGTGTGGCAGGACAGAAATCAGGCGTCAGTCTCTTACCTGTCCAGCGCAGGAATTGGGAGCTCGGAGGTTTCCAACCAGCAGATAGGCAGTGGGCAGCGCCAGGACCAGCACGGAGAGCAGGCACAGCAGTACTGCGCACCGTATCCTCCTCAAATCCTCCCTGAGATGCATCCTGGAGGCTTGGTTGGTCCCAGGAGCCACCTCCTCCATGGTTATCTCAGCCACACGGTCCATGCCAGAGGTTGGTGCGCGAGCTGCCGCTGTTCCTGGATGGGAACTGGGAATGGCAAAATCTCTTCTGGCGTCTGCCCTGCATGGAGACCCCCATTAAATAAGAGCTGCCCTGAGTGTGGGAAGGCACCAACACACACACACCCTCCCTCCCAAGGAATGCACCGCCTACAATAGAAACCTAGCTCAGGGAAAGAGAGCACCGCGGCTCCCCGAGCTCCCCGAGGTGCCTGCTGCGTCTCCGTCTGGCTTTTTTCCCCCTCGCTGTGCAGAAGGAAGCTAGGAAAGTCCCAGTGGGTGGAACCAGGATAAACCCGGCTGCTGGGCTGGATAAGCTTGAAAGCTTTTCCGCATGGCAAAGGGAACATGAAACCAATGGGAGTGAAAGTGAGAAGCAGGGGGAGAGCGAGAGCAGCAGCAGAGGCGAGCGGGCGGTGTCCCAGAGCCCCGCAGTTTCAGCGCAGCCCCGCGAGAAAAGGGAAGAGGCGTTTGGGGTATCACAAGTGACCCCAAGAAGGGGTCCAGTCCTCTGAAACATTGCTTCCTTCCTACATTTTAGCAGCATCTGCAGCAGGCTGCAGGGTGCTCAGGGGAGAAGGGTACTTAGCTCCAAAGTCCGCCAAACAGCTGAGGGACGGGCCTGAAACAGGGTGGGTTTCTGCCGTGGATCGGTTTGTCCTCCCTGAACCTTATTTAGCTGTGCTTCCTCAGGAGCCAGTTATCATTACTTGGAAAAGCTGTGACTTACTGCACTTGGGAAAAATTTGTGACATGGTACTTCATTGATAGCTGTTATCTCTGATTAAAAGGGCCTGCTGCCTCAGGAACTGCTCAGCCACTGGTGTGGGAGAAACAGCACAGCTGGTAGTGATGCCTATCTTGAAGGGGCTCCCTTATCCCAGGGAAAGCTGGCTGCCCACTCACTCTCTGCCACACTGCCACAGCCCACCCTCCATCCACTGGCCTTGGCAGGAGTGAGGAAAGGCTTGGCAGGGGCTATCACTGGATGTGTTGCCATGTAGACCTATCCAGATTGCTGAAATTGGATTTTTTTTTTTCCTGGGAAAGTGTGGTTCTCATCAAAACTGAAACCCTGGATTTGTATGCACACACACACTGATGTGTAGAAACTTCTCCTTTTCCCTTGGGTAGAGAAACAGGGTGTTAATGTATCTATATTTGAGTGGAGCACAACGAAGTTTGGTTTCCAGTGCCTCCCCATGAAAACCATTTCAAATCAGTGGTAATACAAAATAATGTCAAGCAAAGAAAAACATTTTCTCATGCCCCAGTCTGTCTGCAATCCACACAACCCCAAATAAAAATTGAGCCAGCTCTTAGTACTGTGATAACACTGCTAGAATCTTCCTATTGCAATAGTCCAGTGCAGCTCTTGATACTAGGAAGCTGCAAGTCATGCTCTGAGCAGAATGTGTGATTTAGTCAGTGAGGATGACTGAGGCTGTCGGAGGCAGGTGCAGGGATCCTTGCCAGCAGACTGGACAAGGAATAGGCCAGGGAAAGAGAAAGTGTGAAGGGGAAAGCAAGAAATAGCAAAACCCAGTATGGTTTAGGGAGATGGAACAGGAGAGCTGGTAAGAATGTGTGCTCTAATCCCAGACAAGCCATATAACTCCTTTGTGACCTTAGGCTAGTGACTGACTTTTTGTATCCTCCTTTAATTCATTGTTTTCATTTAGGCTGTAAAACCTTGAGTACAAGGACTACTCTGTTTTTACAGCACCCAGAGCTGATTTCAGGGCAGCTCCATGCATCATAAATTTAAAAAACAGAATGGGTGGGAAGGTGCTGCTTAGATCAGTACAAAGAATTACATTTCTGTAGCTGTGCTGTGGAGAGATGTGACTTTTTTCCTTTTTTTTTTCCCCTTTTTTTCCTTGGGGTCTCAGTTGCTTATTCTAGGGCAGAGCACTAAAAAGCTAATACTAATATTTTGGCCATGAATGTCAAAGTTAATTTTATCTTCATAGTGAATGCTTAATTCAAGGCATGTACCTTGCAAGCAGACAGCCACAGATACCCCCAACCTATAACCAGCAGACACCCCTGGTCTTTATTTATTATTTTTTTTCCCAAGGAATTCCAGAGGAGTCAGTTCTGAGTTAAAAGAGCCTATAAGAGCTTTTGTTGGCCTGCAACTTTCTGGCATGTGGTATGTCACCTGCAAACCTTCAGCGAGATGAGGATGAGTAGCAGAAGCCTCGGAGAGTGAGGGCTGGGCTCTTGAGGTACAAAGGGAACAGGTTCATGCTCTGCAACTGGCTGATGAAGCCAAGCTGAGAATTTGCTCCTGCAAAATCCCAAGAAAGGAAGGAGAAATGTCTTTTTTCCTCTCCCGAGCGCAAGTGTACCTGGCACATGGCGTGCATGCCTTTCATTTGCCAGGAGGTGACGTGCCTGAGAGGGCTCAGCAAGGCAGCTTTAGAGCAGCCAGGGTAAACCCAGGTCTGCAGACCTCCCATGCCAGTGCTGGGCTCCTGCCGCCTTGGCTGTGCCCATGGCAGAGGCTGCTCCTGCCTGGAGTGTTTGCTGGGCATCCCTTGGCTGCAGAGCAAGGAATGGTGCCCTTTGATGACCACAGTGGTCTCATATCTCCCATGAACCGAGCTGGGCCTGTGCAGGCAGGGTGTGGGCAGGGGCAGCCCTGTTCAGCTGTCTGTCATGGTGCTCTTCAAATCCCTCCTGCTGCTCCCTGTGTGCCCCAAGCAGAGCTCTCATTCCCTGGCTCTTGGGTAAATTCTCCTGCTCATGTCAGATGTGTCCCAGCCTGTGATCCTTGACTAGTTTCTACTGATTAAATAGAAATCTGCAGGGAGAATCAGCATGTGATATTTGTTCCTCTTGATCATCTTGTCATACCCTTACCTCTCGCTGTTTAGCTGGGTCATCTGGAGTCTCCCACCAGCGAGCCAGTCTCTGCACTGCTCATGACTTCCCAGCTTGGCATTTCATCCTTCCCTCTTGCTGCTGCTGCTGCTACCTCCATGCTTTGGCTGCTGGTTGCTGGCACGGCCTGAGCGGTGGTTCCCCGTTGTGCTTTGGTGTGGCCGTTCCGTGCCCTGCGGCACTCGGATAACCGCAGCTGAGCACTGGGGCTGCACAGGGAGCAACAGCAGCACCTGCTTCTGCCAGCCTGCGGCCTGGGCCAGGCAAGGGGAATGATGAGAGCAGGGAGTGCTAATGGTGTGGAAATTCCCACTATGCCAGGATTAACCCACAGGCATCCGATAAATCAAAGCGTTGCTGGTTGTGAGTGTTGAGAACAGCAGGGCTGGAGGGAAGGCAGAGATACGGAGGGCTCATCTTAGCATGACCAGCACCTTGGAAGAGGAAACTTGACATTCCTGGTGCACAAGGGCTGTGGGAGAGTTTTGCCATAGGCATGGTCAGGTATGGATATGTGTCAGGAGGGCTTCTCAGGTCCGTCATTACTCTTACACAACTGACCACCAATAAGCAGGAGCAGGACGTAGCTGGGCGCTGTGTGGAAATGATACCCAGTTAGACTGGGTTTGTCACCAGAGAGGAGACGGGGACCAGCTCCTTGAGCTGCCCCTTGCCAAGGGATGATGTGTAGACAGGAAGGTGTAGGAGGGTGCCAGGATGGTTCCCCACCTCCAGCCACCGTGTCCAGGCTGTGACCTCCCACCTCTTTGCTGCTGAAAGTCTCACGTCCTCTAAGCATGTTTCCCTCCCACGCATGAAACGAGACAATCAGCTGGGCGGTACTCCCATGGTGTCAGAAGCTGCAGGATTGTCATGGCCCAAAGGGATGCTGTTCCCTGTCCTTGGCTTCAGCCCATGGCTGCAGAGGAGACAGGGGCTGTGGAATGGGAGCTGAGCTGTGCCAGGGACTTCTAGAAAGTATTTCAGGGCAAATCCTTGTGTATGCTGTGGTGAATCATGGTTTTTGTCAGTATGACAAAGATAACCTGGAATTTCTTGTATTTGAAGTGGCTGCTCTGGGCACTGCATTTTTTTGCTGTACTGAACTGCTTCACCTTCTCCTGCTGCTACCAGCACATTTTTCCTAGCAGCAAGACCCCAGGTGGGACATAGGCACACCAGAGCTTTGGTCTCCTTTGGTGCCCAAGTAGCCTTTCTTCATTCCTCTGCCTTTACTTCAAGGAGAGAAAGGCAAATAATACACAGGATGCTTTGTGCTGTGCCAGACCTCTTCTACAGAGTACACTCGGGCAAAAAGGGGTGGCATAAGGGGAGTGTGAGGACACAAGGTCTCCTAGGATAATTTTGATGCAATGTATTGAGCAAAGAGACCAAAACCTATTATGGTCCCTGTGGCACACAGAGCCTGGAAGAACTCCTCCACTCTTCTCTGGATCATTAGGGAGACTACTTGGTTTTCCCAAGACCAGATGGAGCCCAGGGGGGAGTAACATGTACACCTTTTAGATGACTGAGTGACAAGATGTGCAGCATGACACAGGGAAGAATCAATTAAACAAGGGAAGAGCCTTAGAGACCTTGGTCTCTATTTTACTCTTTAAGAGACTAAAAGCAGCTTAGTCCCTCTCTTCAAATCTCTCTTGAAGCTGGAGGCAGTCAAGTGCAGGGCTGTTTAGTTCTTGCATAGGAGAACTCTACATTTGACCGAGGTATTTTGCTTCCAACTTTGGAGCTACTGCAACTCAGGAACACATGGTAGCTTATTCTCTTGGAAATTAATTCCTGGTGATTTGAGACCCTTTCACTGTCTTCCCTCCCTCCTAGGCATATCGTTCTCTGCTTTTCCTTATACTTTTTCTTTCAGTGTATTTCCCAGGAAATAGTCAGGGATATGGAGGAAAGCTCATGATAAAAACAGTGGAAAACATTGTTCTGTCAACCAAAAAGGTCATTTACCATTTACATGTGCAGGAGCCCAGGCCCAGCTGATTGCAAAGCTGAGAAACCCATTCTTAGCCAGCTCCAGGAAAAGTTTTCAAAAAGATACTGTGGGGCTGATGCTCTGCTTCTGACCACATTGGTGCAGGTAAGAGGAAATTGGTGACAGAAAACAGTGCACACTGTTGTTCAGGTGAGATTCATGGAACGTTCTGGTGCCTGGCTGCAGTCTGAACTGTGCTCCTCATTGTCCTGGTTTCAGCTATGATGGAGTTAATTATTTTTAGCAGTGGATGGAATGCCATGTTTGGGTGTTAGGATGAGAACAGTGCTGATAGCACCCTGATGTTTCTAGTTGTTGCCGGGCAATCAAGGACCTTTCTCAGCTCTGCATACTTCCTTACTAGTGAGAAAGGAGGGGACGTAGCCAGGACAGGTGACCTGAACTGGCCAAAGAGGATATTCCATGCCAGTTACGTCATGCTCAGTATAAAGGGGGACTGGGGGGAAGAGGAGGAGACAACGCCAGGACGGGCGGTTTTCTGGGTACGGGGACGGGCTCTAAGCTGTGCGGCCTGGGTTCTGTGGTTTGGTGAGAAACTGCATTGTGTATCATCAGTTTCATCTATTTTGTACTTTAAACTTCTGTTATTGTTATATCTAGTTTTCGGTTATTGTTTAGTAAACTATCCTTATCCCAACCTGCGTGGTTCTGGTTTCTAGGTTGTGGTTTCTTTTCCTCCTTTCTTCCTTCCCTTTTCCCCCTCTCCCCCAACTTTCCCTCCCCCTTCCTTTTAAAAGTACAAGCGACTGTGTGGGGTGCGGCCCTCGGCCGGGGCAAAACCACGACAGTCATTTTGGCGCCCAACGTGGGGCACGAACGGTTGGGATAACGGTAGATCTGACCCTAACTATCGCAATTAAGATAAGCACTGTTGTTTAAGCAATCTCTGGTCACGATGTTGTGGTATTTATTCACAAGGCTGTGGCAGCAAAACCACCGCATGCTGTATACAATCCTGGCAGGATTCTTTACTCTCTCAGGTCTGCGGCTCCCGTATTTGTTCCCATACTTCATTATAATGTATTTTATGATATCGGTCTATGATACAATAATATCGATGATCATGAGTTTAAGCTGGTACTTGTATGAGGTTTTGCTGTCCTGTCCATTCTTTGGACAGGGAGGGGTTAATAACAGCAGCCAGTATGGTGGGGGCACTGCTTTCTTTTCCTTTGGGCTAAATGCAACAGCTCTTAGGGCAGTTTTTGAAAATCTTCAATATCTCTGGGATATTCAAACTAGCATTTTGCTATTGGTAGGTTTGGGGCAGATGGTTCAGTTTTTGTTATATATCAAGCATAGGTTTATGAATACCACTGAAGAGCTTTCTCCGAGACAGAATAATCACGAGTGGCAGGGCATGTGGCAAAGTATGGGCGAGTACCTAGGTACTTTCTCACGCCCGATGGTTTGGAACTTCACTCCTGAACAGCTACAAGACCCCGATCAAGTGACTGCATACCTAAAGAAAAATTGCTGTAGGTTTCCCAGAGATGGACACCTTACTGCACTGTGCTGGGCTCTGGCCACTATTTATCAAACACTGCTTGATAGCAGGCAGCATTGTCAGCACTGTCAGCACTGTCAGGGAGAAGGGAAAGGAAACAGACTGGCAGATACTATAGCTGCTGCAACCACTGGGGCTGACACTGCAGCTACTGCAACCCCTGTGACTGACACTGCAGCTACTGTAATCTCTACAGCAGACACTGCAGATGATCAGAAAAACCAATCCACACCAGTGTCTGTTGCTCCCGTACAAAAGAGGAAATGCACAAAGAAATCAGTTCGCATAGTGACGGATGATGATGATGATCAACCAGGGCCATCTCGAGGATATCAGGAGGAGGCAGAACCAGAGATTGTTACCCGATCCCTGACTTTGAGTGAGCTGCGTGAGGTTCGAAAAGATTTCACCCGCCACCCAAGTGAGCACATTATCACTTGGTTGCTCCGATGTTGGGATCACGGGGCCAATAGTTTGGAGTTAGAAGGCAGAGAGGCCAAGCAGTTGGGATCCCTAGCTAGAGAAGGAGGAATTGACAAAGCAATTGGGAGGAGGCCGGAAATCCTCAGCCTCTGGAGGCGACTACTGTCAAGTGTGCAGGAAAGATATCCCATAAAGGAATATATTACATGTCAGACACCCAAGGGTAACAGCGTAGAGACAGCTATCCAGCACCTGAGAGAATTAGCTGTACGGGAGATAATTTATTATGATCTGGACAATTCACGGCTTCCCGCTGATCCCGATGAAGTCCTATGCACTCCAGATATGTGGCGTAAGGTTGTACGAAGTGCACCAGCAGGGTACACCAATTCACTGGCAGTAATTGACTGGACTGATATGGATCCACCAACCGTAAATGAGGTGGCCTGCCGACTCCGGAAATACCAAGACAATGTTTCCCTCTCCGTCATTGCAGCAGTAGAGAAACTGGTTCAACGACTTGACAACAATGTGTCCAACTCCCAACCCGTATGGAGCAATGTTGCAGCTACTGGGAGAAAGCGTCCATCGTTCCAAGAGGGAGAATACACACCACGACGTACATTGTGGTTTTACCTGCTTGATCATGGAGAGGACATGAGGAAATGGGATATGCAGCCCACCTCAGCCCTTCGAGCACGAGTAAATGAGCTGCGGGGTAAAACATTCGCACAACGAGATTCTGCCAGGAAGAAGGCTGCACCAGTTTCTACTGGGCAGTTCCCTAGACCAACTGGAAGGCCTACCTATATGTCTGATGTGTCTGATCCTCTTGAAAGGACCTCTAAGTCCTTTATGCAACCAGTGGAAAACAAATATGATCAGCAGCAATAGAGGGGCCCTGCCTCCAGCCAAGTGGTACGCCACAATTGACATTGCGAATGCTTTCTTCTCGATCCCACTGGCGCCAGAGTGCAGGCCACAGTTTGCTTTCACCTGGAGAGGCATCCAATACACGTGAAATCGTCTGCCCCAGGGGTGGAAACATAGCCCCACCATCTGCCACGGACTAATCCAGAATACACTGGAAAAGGGTGATGCACCAGAGCACCTGCAGTATATTGATGACATCATTGTATGGGGCAACACAGCAGAGGAAGTTTTTGAAAAAGGAAACAGGGTAATTAAAATCCTTTTAGAAGCCGGTTTTGCTATAAAACGAAGTAAAGTCAAGGGGCCTACGTGAGAAATCCAGTTTTTAGGAATAAAATGGCAGGAATGCGTACCTCAAGGGGATTTGATTTTGGGTGAGAATAGCCAATATAATTAATAGAGTAGAAATTATAATAATTGCCAAATAACCCATTATTGTATATTCATTATTGTTATGATTGCTGTATGTTGTACCATAGCATTATAGCCGGAGTCATACAAGTTAATGAAGAATGAGTGCCATGATGATGGAACTAAAGCCTGGCCTCTCAAGAACTTTTTTTTTTCCTTTTTTTTCCCTTTGAAAATAAACTCTGACCCACAGACTATGAGCATGGACCATGCCAGGTGTATCAGTCAAGAGCCTGAGATGCAGCATGCAACGAGCCAATGGAACATACAATTATTCTGAGAAACTGTTACGACAAATGGAGCCTGAAAATCATGGATAAATGAACTCAACAACTTCAGAGGGATGATTCACAGACTGAGGGAATAAGATCTGTATGCACGTATGTGTGCATACATGTGTACATACATATATGGGTATGTGAAACACGAAACTGGTTGTACCCAAAGAAAATTGTTGGATCTGGTCATGACGTAAATGGTATGGAATAAGGGGTGGATAATGTCCTGGTTTCAGCTATGATGGAGTTAATTATTTTTAGCAGTGGATGGAATGCCATGTTTGGGTGTTAGGATGAGAACAGTGCTGATAGCACCCTGATGTTTCTAGTTGTTGCCGGGCAATCAAGGACCTTTCTCAGCTCTGCATACTTCCTTACTAGTGAGAAAGGAGGGGACGTAGCCAGGACAGGTGACCCGAACTGGCCAAAGAGGATATTCCATGCCAGTTACGTCATGCTCAGTATAAAGGGGACTGGGGGGAAGAGGAGGAGACAACGCCAGGACGGGCGGTTTTCTGGGTACGGGGACGGGCTCTAAGCTGTGCGGCCTGGGTTCTGTGGTTTGGTGAGAAACTGCATTGTGTATCATCAGTTTCATCTATTTTGTACTTTAAACTTCTGTTATTGTTATATCTAGTTTTCGGTTATTGTTTAGTAAACTATCCTTATCCCAACCTGCGTGGTTCTGGTTTCTAGGTTGTGGTTTCTTTTCCTCCTTTCTTCCTTCCCTTTTCCCCCTCTCCCCCAACTTTCCCTCCCCCTTCCTTTTAAAAGTACAAGCGACTGTGTGGGGTGCGGCCCTCGGCCGGGGCAAAACCACGACACTCATTCATAAGGATGTTTAAGGAACAGACAGTATTAGCAGGAAATAATATAATCAGGTCAGATGTATAAGGTTTTTCTCCTGGACTGAGTACAAGATGTACTGACAGAGACACTGCTCATCCCTGTCTCTTGATGGAGTGATGTCTTGAAGTTTTGCAGGAAGGCATTAGTATTGTCAGGGACAGGTTAGCTGGATATTTTCCCACCTGTGTCTGTACATACAAGGAAGCTGGCTCTGTAAAGAATTCTCTTTGTGATCCAGGGCTTTGTTTTTCTCCTAGCTGTTGACAGTCCTTAGCAAATGATCCAGTGAAGCACCGCTCTTTACTCTGCACCAGCCTCCCTGCTTTACATGCTTATTAGTCTATCAGAAGCAAACCACAACTAGCTATTGTTTGACTGTTGAGGGGTTGCTGAGGACACTCAAAACAGCATCAGTGATGCATGTTTCTATGTGGCAAATGCAAACAAATGAAGAAAATCTGATTATACAGTGCAGGTCCTCGTTATATTGTAGAAAAGATTATATGGCATGAATTGGGGGAAGAATGACTTTATCATTACCTTCCTTTCCTACGTCACAGCTAGGCACAGATGGACTTTCCTTTTCCTATTGCCTTTTCAGGGAACAGTGCAGCCCAGAAACTGTCAAGTGTGAGCAATGGGATCAGGGCATCTTGCAGCTCACTTGGTCGACTCCAGATTTCCCCAAGCAGGGCAGTGATGACATAATCTTAGCTCAAGGTCTTGATTCCTGTTGCCCTAATATGCCCCCAAACCCTCAAGGCTCAGTCTGCCAAGGCATGCTTTTGAGAGATGCCTATTTCAGTTTTGAGGCAGGGCTTCAAGCTTTGGGCTGCCACCAACAAGTGAAGTGCCTGCCGTAAGAACCTGGGGGGTAGGAGTTGTCTTCTTTCCCTGTAGGGGTACCCCATGTTTCCTCTGACAAGGTCTGCAGCTCCCATAGACAAGAAGTCTGCCAAAGTAGCCCCAGGCATGGCTGAAATGCTGGGGAGGGGTGCTGCTGGTGTGCCAAGTGGCATGGCTGCGTGCCAGCCAGCCAAATGGTGCCAGAGCTGAGCAGAGCTGGGGTGCCATTTCCACCGCTGCCCTTGCTTCTTCTCCCCTCACGTCGCAGGGGCATCACCAAAGCATGCAGGAACACATGCACAGGAGAGAATAAATTAGGAATCGAATGCCAGATGCTTCCAGACAAAGCTTGATAGCAAGTACATTTGCATGACGAAGCAGGAATTTACAAAGGTCTCTCCTAGATGTGCTGTAAGGAAGTTTATGATGGAAGGTTTGTATCAAATCCAAACCTTTTCCACTGTATTTCTGATTTAGCTGCAGCATTTTCCCAGTGCTTAGAAACCTATTTACAAAAGGAAAAGGTTCTGACGTCAGAGTTGGCTCATTGGTACAGCAAACAGAGAGGTGGCCATGGAGCTACAGAGGGAATAGTTCTGCAAAAGATAGAGCTCTCTAGCTGGGTAAGTGCAGAGATAATTAGATCCAGGCTCTTATCCTTATGCTTTGGGGAACAGATCATTATCTGGTATGAAAAGGAAGGATCACTGTACTTGGATATTGTATCACATTGCTTAAGTCAGTAGGGTCACACTTAACCTCATACCAGGCACCAGGCCCTGGCCAAGGGAAGCAACAGGAACGAGAAGTCAGCACAAGTTGACCCCAGGATTTCTATCCTTCTGTGCTTGTGGTAGGATAGTGAACTTTTGCATCTGAGAGTAATTAATGTCTCTCCATGTGCTGACAATTTCCCAGTGCTGATTTGACTGCTTTTCTCTTAAATGAACATTGGAATGTATTTATTCCTCATTTACACACCTCCTGCCACACTTCTGTTATTAAATAAGTTGCCCTTCACCAGGTAAATAAACAAACACAGGGCCAGTACCCTTTGCTCACACTTATTTTGGCGCTCTCCTTCCCCAGGCAGTGAGCCAGATGCTGCTGTCATAGGATATGTGCAAGAGAAGAAATTACAGCCTTACGTTAGACATGCAATAGGACCATGACCCTCTAGCATAGACCTTGGAGGCAGGACTTGTCTTTGGTACATCTTGGCCACCTCAGGGGCCCACTAGAGAGGCGCTGGGAGCTCAGCTGGAACATGGCAGGGGCTCACCAGGGCTCAGGGCTGCAGCGCGTCTTTGTATGACTGGTGGTGAAGGGAAAGGTATGTCTGTCACATACCTTTGTATGTGAAATGCATACCATCTTTGTGTGACTGGAAGTGAGGGGAAAGCCACATGTGCTTGTCTCAGTGCCAAAAGGTTGGAAGAACTCTACCAAAACCAGCAGCTTTCCCAGGAAAATCATAGAATCAGAGAATCATTTTGGTTGGAAAAGACCTTTTAAGATCATCAAGTCCCACCATTAACCCAGCACTGCCAAGTCCACTACCATGTCCCAAAGCACCACATCTATGCCTGTTTTAAATGCCTCTAGGGATGGTGACTCCACCACTTCCACAGGCAGCCTGTTCCAGTGCTTGAAAACCCTTTTGATGAGGATTTTTTTCCTAATATTGAATCTAAACCTCCCCTGGTACAACTTGAAGCAGTTTCCTCTTGTCCTATTGCTTGTTACTTGGGAGAAGAGACCAGCATGCACCTGGCTACAAGCTCTTTCCAGGTAGTTGTAGAGAGCAATCAGGTCTCCCCTCAGCCTCCTCTTCTCCAGGCTAAACCACCCTAGCTGCTTCAGCTGCTCCCCATCAGACTTGTGCTCCAGATGCTTCACCACTCCACTGCTCCTCTCTGGACACGCTCCAGCACCTCAATGTCCTTCTGTTAGTGAGGGACTCAAGCCTGAGCACAGCACTTGAGGGGTAGCCCCACCAGTGCTGAGTACAGGGGAAAAGCACTAGTACAGAGTGATGGTCAAGAAGCAGTGGACCTCCTGTGAGTTTTGAAATGTGTTGACCTGTGACGTGTCACTCTATACAAGTTTTTAGCAAGCATCATGATACCAAGAAAGCATTTGTGTGTATGGAGAGGATGTAATTAGTAACTGTACAAGAAGTGAAGTCCTTCTCTCCCTGGTTTTGGACAGGATGCCCAAACTTCAGCAGACCAGAATTTTACAAGTGATACTACTGGTATGAGTCTACAGTTGGTTCATGCTGGGTTCTGTGAACATCACAGGAGCCTGAACATAAATGTTATGATCAGCCTTCACTGCCAGGCCTTCCTTTATGGCTACCTGAACCAGTTAAATACTGCTAGGATGTGTTCTAGCAGCTACTGAAAATCTAAACCAGAAAGAGATAGGTCAAAAAAACCCAACCCCCTCACTTAACCTGTAGAATTCCTTTCTGTAGGATATTGTAGATGCTGAAAATCTACATGGGTTCAAGCACGTGCTGGATACATTTACAGAAGATGAGTTCTCTGTTGGAGCTAAACACTCAGAATTTGTGTATCTCAGTAAGTCCTTGGGCCTCTGCTTGCTGGAAGCTGAGGGAATGTTTTGGGTAGGTGTTGTATGTGTTTGCCCTGCACTTCTACATCTGCACCAGGACTGGGGAGATTAGGGACATACCTGCGGAAACACCCTCCACCTGCAAGCAGACTGCAGGCAGCACTGTGACAGTTCTTAAGATGACTCCACCGTGGTTCCCTGACATTGGCCACTTGTCATGGCTCCAACAGAAGGAAATAGATGGAGTTACAGTGCCAGGACTCAAGTCTATAGCTGCAGAATGGTTTGGATACACCTTTATGACCAGCAGAGGATGGGTGCCCACACTAAGCCACGCTTAGTCTGCTTCCTTCTTTTCATCAGTATTAATTAGACATTTCCTGATCTGAGCCTTTCAGCCCACTTAGTTGTCCTTTCCAGAAACCTGGTCATTTGAATAATACCTCTATGGTTTCCCAGGTGGGTTGTGGAAGAGTATCCCCAAGTGGGTTGTTGGCAGCCGTCATGTGCACTTGGCGTGGGAGACTCCTCACTTGTCTCGCTCTTCCCCTCCCTCCCACACACCCTTTCTGTTGGCTGCAATTCTGAAGAACCTGCTTGCCCACACAAAACTCCTACCCTGCCTTGAATTAAATTAGGGATTAAGAAATGAATGCACTTCAACAGGCCACAGAGTCAGTTTGCATCTCTGTTCTTCAGGAGCTGGTCTTCAAACTGATGTTCTCAGAAACATGAAGTATCATGAGAGATTTCAGGGTTCCAGTTGGGGATAGCATGGGAAAGTTCTCCAACACCAGTTTTAAATATCTGAATTTGTGAAGCAAATGCACATTTCAGAAACAAAGCAGGCTGAAACAGCCACAAAGATTGTACATGGTGTTATTTTTGGCTGATTTTAATGTTTCAGCCCCCTCCTCTCTTAGATGCCCTGTGTGAGACTGCATGATCTTACCATCTTTTTGTTAATACTGCTGTGGGGGGACCTCATTGCAGCCTTCCAGTCCCTGAAGGGAGCATACAAACAGGAGGGGAATCAACTTTTTAAAAGGGCAGACAATTACAGGACAAGGGGGATGGATTAAAGCTAAAGGAAGGAAGGTTTAAATTCGATACTAGGGGGAAGTTTTTTCCAGAGAGAGTGGTGAGGGGCTGGAACAGGCTGCCCAGAGAGGTGGTGGATGCCTCATCCCTGGAAGTGTTCAAGGCCAGGTTGGATGGGGCCCTGGGCAACCTTGTGTAGATCCAGGCTTGGAGGTTGGTGGCCCTGCCTGTGGCAGGGGGGTTGGAGCTCTGTGATCCTTGGGGTCCCTTCCAACCCAGACCAGTCTGTGATTCTATGAATACGGAGGGACTTTACTTCTACTGACACAGAGACTACAGACCCACCGCTGATACTTTTGTGTTGAATGTGAATGTTGTAGTTTATTATTCTGACATTGAAAAAACTGCAGGTAGGCTTCAAGTCATATAGTTTACCTTGCAGGGGGATACTAGCTTATTGTTTATTGATTCTCCTCCTGTATTAAATATCCTGATTTGTAAATGAAAGCAAATCTTTCATGGTAGCGGGGCCCAAATACCTCTTTGTAAAGATGAGAAACACCGGATTGTTAGGTGGAAACAAAGCATGGTAAATTTCTTTGTGCTTCAAAGATTTGTGTCTCTCCCTCTTTTTGCTGAAGAGCACTTAATGGACATGGGGATTGTTGCCAGGCATACAGGAGATGTTCAGCTCTTGCTGGGGGGGGCAGTGAGGTCCCTGGGTCATGCCTTTGATAGGCGTGTAGGTAGGTATTTGGATGCATGGAGGATGATGTTTCCCTTTTGCAAAACTATCCTTAAGTTTAGGCTATGTGACCTGGTGTATGATTTGAAACCTGCTGTCAGCCAGTGTGAAAGCTGTTTTCCACCTATCCATCAAGGGCTGACCTTGATTTTTGTTCCTGGAAATTGCAACGTATAATCTGTTCTGTTGAATTAATATATGATAAAATTCATTGTGATTCATAAGGGTGGTTCAGCCCAGAACAGAATACATGCAAATCAAAACAAGAGACACTATATAAAGTCTGTAAAGGTCTTATGGATCCCTGTGGTCAGTGGACAAGTGCTACTTATAGTGTGTCAGGGAAGACAGCAGGCCTGCCGGCGGCCTAGATCTCTTCACAAAAGCCATAGGCCCTGACAATATCCTTGTGTTCCCATGAGACAGGAAAAGTTCCTCATGCTGAGAAGATTTTGATAATCACATTCTCAAAACACAGCGGCCTTGATGACAGGGGTACAGACTGCCGTAAACCCAGAAGGAGTTATGGGAAGGTACTTGGGAGTAACGGAACACGTTAAGAACCAGCCATAATAAGATGGTCAGAACAGCAGGTGTGTGGATGCTTTTAGACATCAAAGGTAAACTAATGATATTTAGCTATAAGATATGTTGATCAGAGCTCATTATAATCACTAACCAATCAGTGGGGTGTAAACAGTATGCAACCAATTAGCAGTTTTTTAGCTTGCCACGTTTGCAGTAACAAATGTATAGAATCTGTGTGATTTCACCCAATAAATGGCTTCACCTAAAATTCATATTGAATTGTGTGTTGCCCATTGCCAATCTCTGCAATAGTGAGCAAAGAAAACCATGACATCACACTAGGATGAGAGGTGAGCTGGGACTAGGGAAAGAAAATTACAAAGGGAAAGAGGATATTATTTTCATGTCACACAAAGTGTGTTGTCACGGTTTCAAGTGCAGAAGTGACACAAATGTAAACAATGAGGGACTGACTCAAGTCTTCACTCACTTAAGCTTTGCTATATTTAATGCTGAACGGATTCATGTTTCAGGGAAGATAGAAACATCTGAAAATCTGAACAGAAGAGCAAAATCATCTGAGGTTCATAGAATTACCAGAAAAATCAGGTTAGCTTTATGCAGCATTTAATTTGGAATGTTTATATGACTTCTTGCTGTGAAGGACTCTTAAGTGTTCTGTCAATATTAACTCACCAGGCCTCTCAACACCTGTGAAATGCAGGTATCATATGAACAGTTCCTGAGATTTGCTTTTCTTGGGCAGATTAGGCCTATTTTACTTGGACTGATGCCCATAAATGTTGAACAAAACTGTAGCTTCCCCAGAGGAAAATCCGGTGCATTCCTGAGATGCACCATTTGGACTGGAGTAAAGCTGGGAAATTCCTCCTGTTTTTTTTGAGGTGACATTTGTGTGGTGGGAATTCATGTATTTGCTTTTATGTCTTCTGATGCAATTGCTTTGAGTTATTTGCTTTGAAATTCTTAATTTGATTTAAGATTTTTGAGATTAAGTTTTGAGACTCATAATTGGAATCATTTGGGGAACTGGGAATTAGTTCCCTCCATGATTGGTTGGAAGAGTAATCTTATAAAATTCAACAAGGGCAAGTGTAGGGTCCTGCACCTTGAGAGGAATAACCCCAGGCACCAGTACAGGTTAGGGGATGACCTGCTGGAAAGCAGCTCTGGGAGTTCTGGTAGACAACAGATGACCATGAGCCAGCAATGTGCCCTCAAGGCCAAGAAAGCCAATGGCATCCTGGGGTATATCAAGAAAAGTGTGGACAGCAGGTCAAGGGAGGTTCTCCTCCCCCTCTGCTCTGCCCTATTGAGACCTCATCAGGAATATTGTGTGTGGTGCTGAGGTCCCCAGGTCGAGAAGGATGGGGAGCTACCGGAGAGGGCACAGAAAAGGGCTACAAAGCAGATGAGGAGACTAGAATATTGCTCTTAAGAAGAGAGGCTGAGGGATTTTGAACTGAGGGACTTTTAGCCTAGAGAAGACCGAGGAGGGATCTTATCAATGCTGAAAAATACTTGGGGATCAGGAGGATGGGGTCAGTCTTTTTTAGTGGTGCACAGTGACAGGAAAAGAGACATGGGCATAAACTCAAATATAGGAAGTTCCACCTGAAGATGAGGAGGAACAACTTCTTTACTGTGAGGGTGTCAAAGCACTGGGACAGACTGACCAGAGAGGTTGTGGAGTCTCCATCTCTGGAGAGATTCAAAACCCTCCTGGATCCTGCCCTGTGCAACCTGTGCAAGGCGACCCTGCTCTGGCAGGGTGGTTGGACTAGATGATCTCCAGAGATCCCTTCCAACCCCTAGCATTCTGTGATTCTGTGAAGAGTATATCAAGCTACATGAGTATGCTTATGCTGGCTAGCTATTGACTTGGGACAACATACAGCTGCAACCTCATGACACATGCAGAGAGATGACAGCCCAAATACTGGCTATGGCTAGGAAGACAATAACTGTGTGCATCAAACCCAACTGCAGACTACCAAATGGAGTAATAAGAAGACAAGACCACTTGAGGGATCGGCCTGATACCCTGGTGACTATGTAGAGGAGCTATACAAGCCTGGTGCTAGTATGAATGGATTAGTGAGGTACCCATCACAAGAGGAGAGTGCTTAAGGTTGGCAGGAAACATGCTTGAATTATGAACATGTCTGGCTTTGTGGGTAGATGTGGCAGAAGGACGAGAGAGCAGTCTGGGAAGACTAGTCGTGTAGAAGACATGATGGCCAAATCTTATGGTTAATCTGTGCAGAAGGACTTGGTGGTGATTGGTAATTGGTAGGCCACTAAGATCTAGGTTTAGGGGTCCTGAGGTAGGAAAGTGGGTCTGTCACATCCAAGAAAGCCTGCTTACAGCATGCTGGAGTGCACCCACATAAAGCATGCTCCAACACTGTGCAGGTTTTGGTGAAAGTCATGGTGTAATTAGGATGGAGTTGCACCTTTGAGGCTTACCTGTTTGGTATGGTGGAAGAGTGTGAGAGGAGTCGTCTCAGCAAAAGTAAAGGCTGCCGGGGTGTGGTTAAATGAGGCAATTCACTGAAAGACATTATTGCTCTGTCAGCTTCATAGGCTGAATTACATCTTGAGTGGGTGAGGAAGGAGACTTGTTGCAACAGCCCAACATCAAATGCAGGCTCCGGGTAGGATTCTCTGTGAGGCTGTCTGCTTTCTGAGGTCAGAAGTTTGCTGGTTCTTAATTGTACCTTTCTCAAGTGCCAAGGAAGTTAATGAGTCAATTCCTGAAACTTGTCAATAGATCTGTATCCCTCATCTCTTCCACTGAGATCTCATGGAAGAATCTCACCTGTGGGATGAGGAGCCCTCTGCTATACACACTGTTCCTGGTTTGTGGGTGTGCTGTCAGTCCATGACCACACTGCAGGCCAGAGCAAGAGCTGGGACCACTCCATCTTCTGAATTCTCAGGGGTGTGCAAGTGTGGGCAGGCAAATGGATAGAGCCCTCCTGCTCCTGTATCTCTGGGAGCCTGAAGAGTCATGCAGGGTGGGGGGGCAGGGGGGTGGGCAGTCCTGTTGTGAGGGCAAAGCCAGTGAGTCAATGACTGCTGGGAAAGGGTAGAAATGATTTACAATGAGAATCGGACCTGAGATTTCTGGCAGATGAAGTAATAGGGTACAGGGGTATGGCAGTGGCTCTTAGAAGGATCACTATCTCCTGACACAGGATGTGACTATGCCATGATCAAAACGGACTTTTTGACTACCTGATAAGACTGATTGGATCTAATTAAAACTCTGAGCTATGGTTTCTAGAAGATTATAAGTTAAACTATACAGAAACCAACCAGTAAAAGTTAAAGTTCTTTTTTTTGAAAAAAAAAAAACCCAAACAACCCTATCATCAAAGACTCATTTAAAAAAAAAAATCCCTATCAGCTTGTTATTTTTTTCCACTTGCAACCACTGTGGTATGGCAAAACTAAGGGATGGTAGTTGATGTGGAGAGCAGTATAGGGGAAAAATGCTGAGAAACAGCTGCTCGACTACATGACACCTTCTGTGCCCTGTCACAAAAATATACCCAGTCATACAGATCTTACCTGTAAGTGCATCTCATTTCCCAGGTTAAACATCAGCTTGTTTTATACTTGCATCTAAAGCCATTGCTGCTTACATATAGATGTTACTTACATATAGATGTCACTTGCTAAAATGTTCAGCTTCTGGAATGTTTTGTTATCTAATATGGTGGGATTTGAACACTATAATTTCATGCTCTGTTGTTGACAATAGGAAGGTTTTTAATTAATTTTGAGTCATGTAAGTAGGTTTGCAGGAGGTGTGACCTGCAGGTCTGTTTTAAAGAAAGGCTGTTTCTTGATACTCTGCCCATTCAATTGTTAAAGGTGATTCACTTCTGGTTCTTCATTGATCAATAAAGTTCTGGCCTTGGTACTATAAGAATAGAAGCAAGGTGAGACTGCAGGCTGGGGAAAATAATAATTCTGGTAGAAAAAATATCCAGAGTTGTCAGGGAAGAAACATGATAGAAATATTTTGTGTTCCTCATCTGATTTCACCTTGCTACATATAACTGTCATGTAACTTGCACACAGATGCTTTAAAGTGTTCTGGCCATATAACAAGTCAGCAGTGATGTGACTTTCCAGAAGGCACCAGAGACCCAACCATGTCCTGCTCCTCCAGGCATGGAAGTGACTTCCCAGGGATGTAGGTTTCCCTTTCAGGTTACACCCAGCTCTACAAGTGGGAAGGGAACAGATATCAGGAAGGTGGGAGGGAAGTGCAGATGGACTGAGGGTGGGCTGTAGAGCTGCCATGGCAAATTAAACAAGGTGTGGGCAGAAGGATTTTAGCCTCTTTTCCTTAGCCTCTTTTCCATTCTAAGTCTCACTATTACCATGTTGAAGACCAGGACTTTCTGAAAAAGCCCATTTATTTGTAGTTATTATTGATTAAACTCCCCTCTTCAGTCATTGGAAGGTGAATTATTGTGGAAAGTTTTAACATCAGCCAGTAATGTGTAATAAAACTCTTCCATTTACAGACATACTATCATAAAGCGATTCCTGCCTCCCTTACCTAGGCTAGCAGGCTCCTCTATTATTATTTTTCCATTGAAATTCCCACCATTTTTTCGAGTCACACCATTTGCCTTGTCTTCCCAAATTCATCCCTTTCCTGTTCCTCCCTCCTCCCTTGTCCTCGGAATCATTCCAGTTACCTTTTTTTTATGTCATTGAGTGTTATTCCTCTGTGCTTCATTCGTCAACCCCAAACTCCCAAAATTATATCTCACCACTGATCCCTCTGGATTTTGCAGGAGCTACCTAAAGTCTTGAGGATTCAGAGGAAAAATCTCCCTTGATGAATCATCTCGGACTGGCTTTTAGAATGAGTAAGGAGTGGGAATTTGGGATCAAATGGTGTCAGTACAAAGAATGAGTAACTATTGCCTGTAATGGAAATCACTGACCTTTCATAGACCAAAGAGTAGTAAGTCAAGGCAGAAAGGTCTCTCTCAAATCTAGGCCTAGTTTGTGCTTTTATTTTCCTCCATGTTTAACTTCAAATTGTGCTGCCACAGGCATGATCCAGGAGGCTGCAGCACCCCTGTGTTGACTCTGCTTGGCTGCATGTCTCAACACTGCTATACGAAGTGGGCTTCATGGGGGTACCAAGCAATCCATCCCTTTCCTCATTCATGGGTTTGAACTGTGCTTGACTGCTTGCAAGCAGCCAGGTAATATAAACAGGGTGATTAGTTCTCATTGTAGTGACAGTTCTCATGGCAGGGAAGTCATCTTGCTCCTGGAAATCACCACGACTGCTTGCACAATCCCTGGCACCCAGAGCACGTAAAAACATGCCATCATCTACCTCTTGCTGCAGTGCAAGCTATGCAGCCAGTCTGGAAGCCAGCTATGAAGCCAGGCTGCTCTGGGATGACTGGGGCTCTTCAGCCAGCCCAATGCTGGTTTTGCACTTGGTGGGCACGATTCACCTCCATACTGGGGCACGGTCATTTGGAGGACCATCATCACTGGAAAAGCCTTTCAGCAATGGCTTGTCAACAATGTGTGTTTCCAGGCTGCTGAGCTCCCATGGAAAAGACTGAAATAACAGTATAAAGTGCTGTTGCATATGTGTGTCTCTAGCATCTCTGTAGCAGCATGTCCAATTGAAGGTGTTCCAGAAAGACTTGGTGAGGATAACTAGAGGTATGGAGAATGCAAGCAGCATCAGGCATAAACACAAATGAAGTGTGTGGCTAAAAGATGATTAGAGCCTTTTTGAGAGCTGCCCACAGTTGCTACCATCAAGATCCTTCAAGAGGAGGAAAAGGACAAAACACTGACCTGTTAGCTTAAAAATGAGCATTCTGCACTGGCCTGGTGCTTTGCTTGTCTGAGCTCTGAATTTACAATAGGAAAATACCTACTGGGCTTCTTATCTGTGAAAAATTGAGGATTCCATCAGAAATTGTTGTTATTAGTATGACTACTAATAATTGTTATTATTTCAAAAGTAGTTTTCTTCAGTAACAGGCATTTCCTAAAGGAAATAATATTTTCATCTGTAATATCAGTGCTGTTCAGATTAATTTCTGTACTGTTTAGGCTTGCAGCTGTAGTGTGGAAGTTGCTTTCTAAGTTTTCTCGGGTCATATCACACAATACTTACGCTGTCTGCCATAATGAGCAAGGAAAAGGGAGCAAAACCAACTGTTTCTGAGGAGTCTTTCTATTTAGTCCTGTTGGTTTACGCTGTTGGGAAACCGGACGTGTTAACGTAACGCTGCTCCGTGGTGCCAGTGCAGTGACGCTCGCCTGGTGTTGCTCTTATGTAGCTTGTTTATTTGCTTTTGGAAATTGTGCTTGATCCCTGCGAGTTAAATAGGTGCTGACACACTGTTAAAGGTCCAGCTGCCACATAATGGTCTCTGCCTCAATGCTCAACTTTGAAAATTTCCTGTATCACCTCTCGGGTCCATTGCAGGACCACTTGAATTTCTCACTCTGTGCCCACAGGTCATGGGGCATCAAAGGGTTCTACCATGATTGGCACAATGACAATATGAAAATAATAAAATGCACCAGGGTGGAAAGGAGGACAGAGGGGTGGTAGCAACTGAAAAGAAACTTGGGCTGGCACTGCTTAGGGAAAGCTCTTGCAATTTAAGATTGATCAGCTCATGGGTCTCTTCTATCGGTCTGATTTCAATCCCCTTCAGTGAATCCAGAAGTCTGCCCAGTTCCAGCCTTTGCCATGTGCTGGAACTATCAGATCATCCGGTACCAAAGTCAAAAACATGAAATGGCAGAGAAGATGAGCACCACAGAGTGAGGTATGGCACAGCCTGCTTTTATGTGGCTCAGAGAGCCAAGCTGGGTCAATACAAAGAGGGTGAGATGCAGCAACTGCAGAGTGTATCCATCCCTTGACACTTCACTCTGAGCCATGTCAGATCTGACCACAGTATTTCTGATGAAAATATTTGTCCTCTGGAAGAAAGTTGTGCTTGAATGAGCTGAAAACTTTAGGAGGAATGGGACTGCCTTTGTCAAGAACAATCATCCATAGGTTTAATTTCAATGATGTTTGACTTAGTTCGACTTAATTTCACAGCTTTCATTCTATACTGGAAGAAAACAAAATGAAACAGCTGAACATTGCCCACAGAAAGGAAATTCCAAGTATCTCAGTTTAGTAGTGACAAAATAAAACCTATTGCTGTCATAGCATGAGACAGTTCCTATGAAAAAAAGGAGTGGGCTTTTGTAATACAAACAATATTTTGTATACAACATGCACAAGCACATTGCCAAAGTTGTTTCTAATTCAGTGGTCAGAAACAGCTGTGCATTATTTTCCCATGTACTATCTTTATTTATATTATTTATTTAGAAAAGGGATTTGCTAAAAATAGAAGCAGAATTTAAATCTGTTCCACTGGTATGAGTGTGGTGCAATCAACAGAATGTTTGTGAGTGAAACCCAATGGTACGGTCACGTCTATGTTGCTGTGATGTTCTTTTCTATGGATCTCAGTTCATGTATGTCATTTTGAGCTATTCCAAGTGTCCTCTGAGGTTTACCAGACAGAGGTGGACTGGACACCAGTGAACACCTTAACCTCTCATCTGGTTATCCACTGCTTCTTCCAGAAAAGCCTAGATTAGAAATTGCTACGTGTGGAAATGTGAAAGCTTGGACCTGAGGTCAGGCTTAGGCATACTCCCCACACGTCAGGTTTTGCACAGGTGGATTGTTTTACCTTTTGATACTTCCCCCTATACCATTCCAAGGAGATGTGCTCTCCTTGGCATGCTACAACAGCACAAAGTCTCCTCCAGTGTGTGTTTGCAGCAAACAAAGCCTGGTCAACCTCCTGACTTGAGGTCTGCAGTCTGAGAGCTACACAACTTGCTCTCTCAGTGTGTCTGCTGGTGCCCGTAGGTGTTGGGTTTTGTGTAGTGTCTTCATCAGGGATTTTTCTGGGACATTTAAGAGAAAAAACTGTGCTTTTCTGCTCATGCATGGTGTTGTCACCCTTCTTTCACAGCTGGCAGCCTGTATAGCACCACTCAGAAGTGCCAACATCTATTGGTTGCATCTTGATGTTTGGTCAGTCCAGCTTTGAAACCATTTGAGACTTTGGTATGGTATTTCAGGCCAGCATCACAGCACCCTTTAACAGCTCTGATACAGGTGCCACGAATCCACATCAATACTCTCCCACCACCATTCAACACCATCGGAGAGTGTGTGTTATGTCTGAGCTGAGTCAGAAGATTTACTGCCTCCTAAATCTCCCTGTGGTTACTTTGAGCAAAGTGAACTTCACAGGGAGGACACTTTGTAACAGACACCCATTGCACATTTCCTGAGGGCAAAGCTGACAAGCACAGCATGCTAGGACTTCATCTCACCCCTTGTGAGGATGTGGTCCATGATTAGTACATATCAGAGAATCTATTAAGTCAGAAAAAGGGTTTTATTAAAATTGCAATTTTGATTTTTCTTCTGGTTGAAAGACTGTGGTCACTTTTCTTAAGTGGGTTTTGATGGAGCTCAGCCTCAGAAAGAGGCAACCCTCTTTAATCCGTAGAGGTCTTCAGCCATGGTGGAAAAATTCCAAATCTTCCTTCTGGGGAGGGGATGATAGTTCCAGAAATATGGCAAAGCTTCATGATCATACACTATTATTCACATTTCCAGTGAAAAATGCCTGCTTCCATCTTTATTTATGGTTTGCATAAAGATGCAGCAGGGGGGTGGGGGGGAAAGAGTAAAAAACCTGGAAACCCACGCATGTGGCCACATGGGATGAAAGTCCCGTTTCTTGCCACAACACACCCTCTGCAAAGTGTTTTCTTTCCTCCACCATGTCTGGAGGCGGCTGAGAAGGCCACATCCACGCAAAGAAACTGCTCTGTGTCTCCCTGACAAATGAGGCAGCAAGGAATGATGTGGGTGTCATAGCTGCAGGGAGATATGTAGCTGCCAAAGGAAAAAAAGGGATTCAAAATAAACTCCTTTCTGTGTACCTGCACTTGAAAGGGATTCAATGAGAGATAACATTCTCTGTAATCCCAGTGCTGTGACAGTTCATGTGGCCCAATAAGGGGAAAACATCAATATCCAGGGAGGGTGAATTCAAACTCATGCTCTGTGGGCAGCTGCCAGTGTTGTTATTTGTGGCAATGACAGTAAAATATAATCCCAGTCCAGTGAAATAAGAGGAAGATAATCTACAGCTTTTGATGAAGTTTGGACTCTGGCCTCATTCCACCAAATTAGTGTGTGGAATTGTAGGTGTAGATGAGAAAACAAGAAAGAAACCATATCATGATAAAAATTGGAAGGAGAGTGGACAGCAAACCAAGGGGCATTGTTAGACCCTCCAATTTAGTGAGGGTGCCACCATATCTGGATTATGGTGTCCAGTTTTGGCTCAAGAAGGATGTGGAGAAGCAAAGCAGACGCCATGGGGACTGCAAAGATGCTCAGGATTTGGGGCAGCATCACCCATGAGGAGAGGTTGAGGGAGCTGGGATGGTTTAGTTTCACAAAGGGGAGCCAAAACCTCTTCGTAATACCAGGTAGTATACTCAGGGACCATTCACAGCTGTGAACTGCATTTTAGAAACGTGGTGTTGGATGTTAGGAGGACCTTTTTTACTCAGAGGGTAATGCAGCACAGGAACAGGCCATCGTAGGTGGGTCTGAATCCCTTCCCCTGGAAGCTGTCAAAGCTTGGCTAGAGAAAGCCATTGACAACCAGATCTGGTGCCAGTGGCAGTCTCACTTTGAGCAGGATGGTGGGACAGAGGTCCCCAAAGATTGGGTTCAGTCAGTATACTTATGATTCTTTAACTCTTTCAGCCAAGGACATACATTAACTAGAGGGGACTGTTATTAATATATTCAAGTAGCATGGCTGTATTACCAAGTTTCTCATGCCTTGGATATTGTGCAAAGTGAAAAACAATCCTTAGCTATGTAGGCAATTTCCTGCTATTTCCTGAGCTAACTACTTCCAGCTTTGCTTAGCCTAACTGTGGGAAGTGACCAGCAAACCAACGCTTTTCAACACGTAGCCCCATTTATTGGCTGGGGAGAGTCTGGTTATGGGTGCAGATCAGTTTACGTACCAGATAACGTGCTTTATCTGGGATTTTCTGGGGACATGCTTTGGTGTTTTTTGAGCTACTACACTGATAACAATTGCTTGGCATACAAGGAGAAGTGTCCACATGCTGTTAAGAGAGAGCAAGGATGAGAATGAAGCAATACTGGTCAGCAGGGTAGGGAGCACTACGCAACGTTATATACGTCCTTGTTTCATTTTTCTAATACTGAAATGATGTCTGTGAGCAGAGGGAGAAAGCAGAAGGAAGAGTAACAGCAGCTGCTGTGAGTCACCAGAAACATAGGCTTAGTGGAGCCCTGCTTGGACAGCTTGATAGCAGAGACTCATTGGTACATGAAGAGGGCCTTCAGGGACCAAGAGAGATTTTTCTGCCTTTGGTAGTATGTGTTGGGCAGAGCTGCTGAGAATGCAGGGGGTACCTCACCTTTGGGACAGGGGAGATATTCACTCTGTGGATACTGAGCTAAACGTAGAGCCTGCTCCAAGCTTCCCCAAGGATGATCCAGCTCCAGAGAGGCAGGAGGCTTCACCTAACCTGAGGGGTGCATGTGACAGCAATTGGACTTCCAGGCCATAGGAACCCACATAGATGTGGTTTGGCACAAGAGTGAGGACCTGGAGGGATCCCAGGAGAGGGAATGATGTGGGAATATGTTCTCACCAGCAGCACAGTGGAGCTGTAGGAGAGGTTTGCTGGAGCAGTGGAATCCCAGTGTTTCCCACAATGCTTCCATATCTGTGGCTACCCACAAATTAAGGTCTTTTCAGCAGTAAACTAAACATGGAAAAGGCTGTCCGTTTGTGGCAGCTCAGCAGGGCCATTAGGGTCAGGTGAAGCAGCAAAACTATGTCTCCATAGTTGAAATACCCTTTTTTTGCTTTTTCCACTTCCTTTTTGGTGGGTGCAGTACAAGGGCATGCCAAGTTATGTCGCACTGCTTAGGATGCATCTGAAGTGTGAAGTAATTTATTTAACTATGCTTAACATTCCTTTTCTTAGTTTTTCTCTCAAAAGCAAATCTTCTCTTCCTGCCAGAAACAGGTTAATTGTTTGGTGGATTGGCCCATGTCCTAGAGTCATTCAGATCCCTGGCAAGGTCCCATTCATTTCGCAATATCTGGTAGTGCCTCATCAATAGTCATCTTTCTAATTAAAAATCCCAATATCTGTGCATGACAGAAAGAGAGCAAGAGCAGCAGGAAGCATGTGCAGGGCTCCTTTATGTGCACAGTGCAGATTTAGGCACAAATGAAAGCAACTATGATGGGAAATGTAATAAGACCTTGAGGCCTTGCACGGATGCCAATGAAAATAGTAACAATGTCAAGTGTGTTGTTGGCTATTCCTCTGCATCTTTGGTTAAAGTGAAGATATTTTTTTGTTTTAATTTAATATTTCATACCCTTTGAAAAAGGCAGAAGCTGTTTCAGGGCGCTGTGGTTGTGGTGGAAGGCAGCAGAAGTTAGGTGCTGTACCTCTCCAGGCATGTCTAAACACATATGAAATAGGAATGAGCAAGATCTGCACCATGAGGACATCACAGTGCTGTTAGGAGATTATGTAAACTGTTTTGCCTGATTTTGCTGTATGCCTGACTTCTTGCCAGGCATAAAAAGGGAGTGTGGAAAATGTAAAGCAAATTGGTTTAGCTCCTGGGCTTGTGGTCTTCCCTCTGGTGCTTCTCAACCCATTTTCTTCGTAACGGAGCTCCTTGTTCAGTTTCAGAAGAAAGGGGCAAAGATTGTATCATTGCCTTTTCTGTCACAGAATGAAACCTGACGAAGTGAGGACACATTTAACCAACCTGTTGGCAGACTGAATAGAAATTGCTTTTTCATGTCTAGTAAGATACACTCATTCCTCAGTCACTTTTTCTTTTCTGGTGATGTCAAATCTTACTGCATCAGAAACTTCTGCATCATTGCCTGCATTCAAACACATCTTCCTCTTGCACAAGACTTGCTCATAGGCCTTTTCCATCACTGAGATACAGGATGTATGCACAGGATTCTCTCTTGCGTGGTAAGCAAGTCGCCATGAAAGCTTTGCTGTTGAATTGTGAGTCTCCAACCATCTCAATGGCTGATAAAATGCCTATAAAAATCACCACTCAGTGGTCTGCCTTGAGTGATTTCTTACCATTCTTCACCCAAATGATTCGCTGTATGAATCAGAGCTTGGGGTTTTTGTTGGTTTATCTGGAAAACTACTGAGTTTATTTTAGAGCCTTGCATTGGTAATAAAGCTTTGCTGCTTAATCTTGTGGCTCCATTTGACCCACTGCATCTGTCAGCATACAGAGTGGGCAGGGTGCTAAAAGCTCTTACCTTCCTGCTGTGGGGACCCACAACAGTGACAGGAGAAATGCCAGCAGTCCCAAAGAAATTCTCTGGGGTGGTGGCATGTGGCTCATCAGGGAAAACGCACAGCTCTAGGGGTATTCCCCTCCTCACCATGGCCTTGGGATGTCCAGACTTGACTGTAATGAAAAGCAGGCTCTATGACTTCATTAGTGTCTTGCCACAAACAAAACAATGAGGTGAGCTTGTGTTGCAGAAAAGAATTGGCTAGGAAAGTTTCTCTTCTAGGTTCAATTTCAGCCTGAGTTGGGATGGCTTCACACAGCGGGTGCTCTGCTGCTGGGCCACCAACTCAGGAAGGCTGGGGTCTTTATGTGAGAGTGTGTAAAACAGTTCTTGAGCTGGAAAGCTGTGCTTGATGTCTGGTAACTGAAGGGAAGAGTGCTTTTCCTTCTGAGTAATAAAAAGCAAAACCAAAGGGCAAGGAAAGTAATGAGAGTAATGGTTGTAATGAAGCATATGAATAAATGCACAACTGTTTGCAAAGTCTAGGGCATTCAGCATTTCCAGGGGAAGTTGATGGGAATCTTTTCAGTGCTTATGATCACTTAAGACCTGTGATTAATTTTTCTCAACATGTTCTAGAAAATAATTAGAAGAGGATTTGAAAGGCTTTCCATTGTATGATACAGACAATTATGTTCCAGCACAAGGTTAGATTTTTTTTTTGGACCTTTCCTTCTATCTCATTATATTGGGTCCTAGCTACTGATACCCCACATGTCAAGATTAAATTATTTCAAGTAAATGGAAATATTCTGAATATCAGAAATCATGATTAAATAGCAATACTTTGAACAGAGAAATTCACTGCAATTTAATTTGCAGCCTTAAAAGAATACACTTTAGCAGAATCAAACTTTTCCTTGGGATTTTGTCCTTGGAAGACATCTCTTTATTTGTGGTTGAAGTATGTAATCTGATATGTGATGTGCAGTTGAAATCTCTCCAAACTATTTTAAATCTAATCTGCCATGCTGAATTAATTCTGCTTTCATATTTGGATCCTGATCAATGGCACTGTAGGAACAGCCTATAGCACTTTAGTCATAGGGGCCATGTCCCACAGGGGTGATTCCAATAGTGAAAATATCTCTTTTAAAGCTTCTAAAAATGCATCTGTCATTGTTATAAGTTTCCCTGTTGACATCATTGCTGTAATTTTGGAGCACCTGTCTGATGCAGAGCTAAAATCATGTCAGGTATGTTTTATTGTGTGTCAGGAAACATTACCTTCAGGTAGGCTATGGGCAAATGTTTTCATAGATGGAACCTCATTTTGTACACATGCTTTTGGAAGATGGTGAGGGAAATGATACACGTCCAGCCAGGCTTGTGAGAATGGAGCCAGTCTAAAATGGGTGCCCATGACTTGCCAGAGCTTGCAGAGGATGCATTTACATCATTTACATCTGAATGTGGATGTCAGCTGGATCCTGGCTCCAGCTTTGCTGTCATTTTGCTGTCCCATGCTGTCAATTGTCCGAGTTAAACCACAAACAAGCAGTAGGCTGCAGTGTGAGATTTGGTAAGGGTTGGGAAGGGAAAGTAAGCCTTAATATGGGCCACAAAAACATCTGCCTACAACTGAGCCTGGCTAGCCACACCGCCTGCATTGTAACAGCATCACTGGCCCCTGAATCCTTTCTGGGACCACCCCAGCCTCTCACCAGGGTAGGAGATTTGTCATACCCTGAACACATGCTGGTTGTACCACCAGCATCCAACACTGGGATTCCCCGATGCCAGCACCATGCCCAAGACAAACCCTGCCCTTGGGTTGGTGTAGGCACAGCCATCCTGATCCAGTGGCAGAGCTGGGAATGAACATGAATAAGATATTTTTTTAAAGCTGCTATTTATATGTCAGTGGATTCACTGTACATTCACTGTTTTGGCCTCCTTGGAAAACCCAGACAAAATCTATCTTGAGCTCTAGCAAGTCAAAAACCCATTCTTCTTAACTGGAAAAACACTTTTCTTCTGTCTTTAACTCCTGCAAGAAGAGGAAGCAGTCAGTTGTGTCCCAATGCCCTTCTGCTAAGGAGTTTCTGTTTGCCTCCATTTTGGAGACAGGGTACCTCTCAGTTGCATGACGCTCCCTGAGAAGCCAGAGAGGGGAAGGTAGCAGAGACTGTAACTGGCACAAAGCAAATCAACCACAGAGACAAACATACTCGAGGAAATGGAAAGAGGAAGTCTTGGCCAATACCTTGCACTTTTCACATTTCTTTGCAAAAAAGAAAAGTCCTGGAATATATTTTCCAGGGTTTTCTACATTTTTAAGAGTGGAGTAAGAGCCAGATTTCAAGAGGAGAGTGGAAAATAGCTGGAAAATAGCTGTGAATGAGAGTGAAGTGAATACTCTTGGTGATGCTTTAGCTGACTGATGCTGTTCTAGGCGCTCTTCCAAGTGGATGATTTGCAAAATCCAGAAGAGATTGGTACCGTCTCCCCTGGGGACTTACACAGTGATGATTTTCCAGAAGAGTCCGACAACTATACATTGTAAATGCTGAATCTGGGTTGAAAATGACTCACATGTGTTGCAAGTATTTGCAGCTCATCAGAACTCTCTCCAGAGCTTCTCCCATTATCTCCAAAACCACAAATCAAGTAATTGAAAACCATTTACTAGACCTTTGATACATGGATAAAGCATTACTGGTTCCCTGGAGTGAAATCAGTAATTTTTTGCACCAGTGGCCAAGTTGTATTTGGCCACCTTGGGCAGCAGCTCCCAGATTTGGTCTTCAGCACTTAGCTCCTTTCTTAGCACTTTTGTGCTTTCCAGAAATAACTTGTTATTAGCAAGGAAGCATCTACTCTGCAACCAAGGAGAACAACTCAATTTCTTGTATCAACTAACAGAAATTTGAGCAGTGGGACTGTTTTGTTAGTGGTAGTGGGGAGCATCAAGGATTGGGACTGTCTGCTGGGGCACCCCTCCATCAGAGGGGACCTTGGTGTAAGGCTTTTGCAGCCACATTCTCCTACTTCTGAGGAGAGCCAATTTCCCTGGATAGTTTGTATTAGTGCCTTGGTCTTTCTGTGGTTTTGACCAGAAATTCCAACCTGCCCTCAGCAACTTCTGATGATAATTGTTACAGTGAAACTGGTACTTTCCAGAAAAAGGGAGAAAAAAATGTGGCTTTGTTGAAAAATTTGTGGCTTGCACTTTCTGGGACATAGGTTTTTCCTTGTGGGGCTGAGCCCTGCAAGCTTTGGACCAAAAAAAAAGAAAATTAAATAATCAATTTCAGTTTCTTTTATGTGATACTCCCTTTTGCCTCTAACATAATATATTCATTTTGATACTCTGGTGGACAATCACTAAGGCAGAGTTGAGAAACATCTTTCGCTTCCCTGTTGGAGCCTGTTCTTTCAGGAGAACAAGAAGTACATACTTTACATGCTCAGTACTAGAGATCCCCATCAAATGAGGGTGCATATTTGATCTGAGCAGGCTCAGAGTATTTTAGAATACTAGAGGATAAATCAACTGTAGCATATTAACTCCTAAAAACCGTTAAGGAAAAAACTTCCTTGCTGTGAGAAGCTAGAAGTTTTGTAATGAATGGGAGTGGATTTGAGTATTATTTCCTGGATTATGTGTTTTAGTTACTGTTGTTCAGTTCATTAATTTTGTCCATTTGACAGGATTTGGGTCATATAATAAAACCAGATATTTTCTAAGAATCAATTACAATGTATAAAACCACATTATCTGAACTGTCTCACAAGTCAAGTATGGGAGGGTATGACTTGACTTTTTGTCATACAGAGTTTCACTGTTTTCTCTTTCATTCTTTAGTTCCCTCAAAGGAAATTGTTATCCTTTCTTTTGGTGACTTTATGTAATACCTAGGCAAAATGAAGTCCTTGTTGCTTATTGAGTTTTTCAACCTTTAAGTTGAAGTTACTTGGAGCTCAAAACCCCTTTATCTGTACAGTGAACAAGAACAAAGTCTAAGGAAAAGTTCAAGTGAGTCCTTAAAAATACTGACACTAGACAAATGTACATCACTGAATCTTTCATATAATGCCACGACGCAAAATTGTTTAAGCACCTAAAGTCATGCACTATGTCTGCTTCTGCTTAATAAAGCTCAAGTATCTAAGTGGCCATGTATTTTTAGAGTCTCTTGGTTGCAGTTAAGCACCTGTTTGAAGTGAGTTCTACACTGAAGTGTTCCTCTGAGTCAGAGCAAAACTACGAGCATTTTCCAGGACTGAATTCCAAAACTTTAATTAGCATTCAGCTAAAATGCTTACATTATTAACTCTTCATATAAACATTTTCTTCTCATCTGAGAAAAACAAAACCCAGCCAAGCACTGAAAAATCCTGCTAGCTTCCTGCAAGCTTCTCTGCATCTGTGAACTGCAGCTCCATTACATTTTGAGGGCCAGATCTGCCTCTCATCACCCCCCTGTAACATCAAAAACCACTGTGATACTTCCACTCAGATACCACTGACTCCAGACAAACATAGAGTCAGACCCAGCTTCTCACTCCAGTAATTGCTGAACAACATCATCCCACTACTGAGGGTCTGACCTGTTTATCAGAGGACCAGCCAACCAGCCCCCCCAGTTCACTCTAAGGTGTATCTCAGCTCACAGAACATTTAAACCAGCAAAAATTTTGTAAGCACTTCCTGAGCCTCAGGATCTTACTCAGTAAAAGGCCAACTAGACCTGTGCAAGCACGTTGCTACAACTGTTAGGAGGGTCCATGCTCCTGCAGAAGGGCAGATGCTCACTGCAGCCCCCTGCCTGGGCAGGTCATCCTGAGGGTTGCTGTAATCCAGCACCAGGTGAACTCACCCATAAGGAATAGTCTTGGGGCTGGCTCAGCTGTAGGATCAGGTCTGTATGCACAAGACATGTAGGCATAGCATTTAGAGACATGGTTTAGTGGTGGACTTGGCAGTATTAGGTTTTTGGTTGGACTTCATGATCTTAAAGGTCTTTTCCAAACTAAGTGATTCAATAATCTACCTGGACATATGCTTTGTGATGCAGCTGAAGACGATTAAAGACAAACTCACCACTGTGGTATGAATCAGATGACTTTATTCAGGAAAACACCCATGTCCTGAATATTTAAACTGCAATAATTAACATAGAACAATTTCATTTTACATGATATAATTATTTTGACATTTCATATGTGTCTATTGCTAAAGCCCCCAAAAAACTGTCTCATAACACAGTCAGGTTTATACATGAAAAAAATACCCTTTAAATATAAAGGCTCTGCTATACTGCACACAATTCAGCTTGCCAGAGGCAAAAGTTCTGCTCTTCTACCACTGTCAAGCTTGAGGAATTTGGTTGAATTACATTCATATAAAGTATTTAAAAAATTGCATAAACCTCTCATGTTTAAGCATTAAACTTATTCTTCCTCTAAAGCACAAGCTGTAGAAATACCTATTTTCAGATTGTTACATATGCTGCTATTCACTCACACCTTGGAGTTAGAGCTTCTGTAGAGCTCATTTAACTGTTCAAACAGGTGGGATTTTTTTTTCCAATTCTTCATGCTTCTTTGGTTTCTTTCCTTTTTCCCCCTTTACTTTATATTTTATTTGCTTTTTTCCCCTCCAATTTTATGCAGAAATAGAGACTGAGAAATAAAAGCAAAGAGAGGAAGAAGCAGAATAATAGGAAAAAAAGAAAATAAAAAATATGCAAACTGAAGGAATGAGAAAATTGCTGAATATTAACTGCACAGTTTTAGGTGGGAAAACATTAACTTAAAAAGCTAAGTACTGAATTGATGCCTAATTCCAAAATGCTGTCCTCCCTCTATCAGTTCCGGACAAGTCTGAGCAGAAGGTGCTGGTGGGAAAGAAAATGACCTAAGCAGGCACAACTTACTGTTTTGTATCCATAAATCTAACAATTTGCTCAGTTGGCTTTTGTGTTTTACCTTGCAGACATATTCTAGAGAGACATGGGCTTGCCATGAGCCTCACACAACCACAAAGCACAGGCAGCCCTCTGTGGGAAGCTGTAGAAAGTGTCCATAAATTATCCATAGAGAGTGTCTATAGTTATAAATCCAGGGATTAAATAATCTTTAAATTTATATTGAATCAAATGAAACTCTTGGGAGGGAGGACCCAGTGACTGGACTGAGTAAAGACTCCCTCAGCAGTTGACAGTGTCTTATCTAGGCAGCTATTTTGGGTGCTCTGACTCACCTCCTGGAGGATCTTGCTTCACTCTGGCTATAGAGGGAAATAAGGATCCTAAATTTAGAAGCTGTGGACATGGCTGAAGGGAAATGATGTACCAATACTACAGGATATGGCATCTCAGGACAAACTGATGACTTTACCCATGGTGTACAACATCCTCATCTTACAACAGAGGAGGGTGGTTGCTGCACACAACAAGCCCTTTGCAGCCCAGAGTGATGCTGAGGGTGGAGGAGTTGTAGGCTCTGGCCACGGTGCAAATGTCGGGCTCTGGGGGCTCACCAACTTCACTCTCCTTGCAAGTTCCTGTATTTTAGAACAGGCCATGCTGTCCTCCTTTGGTCTCTATCCTACTCCACCCCAAATATTCAAGCTCCTGGGATCAATACTGAAAAGAGAAATTAGGAATTTGAACCCCTTCAGCTGAGCTCCCCGGGAGGTGTGGCGAAGGCACGGCTGCAGAATCCACACTTCCAAAACAACTTTCCATGAGATTGTATCCTCACAATCCATCATGCTTGAAATTGAGCCTATTAATAACCACAAAAATCCAAGGCTGGAAGAGGGTTTGAGGTCACTGAGTGCAACTCCTGCTGTCGCTAGTGTTGCTCATCAAAATTTGCATTTTTACAGTTACTCCTCTTACAGAAGCTGCCTTTGCTCTGAGGTTTTCCCTTGCAATTTGCACCAAATGCACATTGTATCACTTCCAGTTTTTAAAGATCTGTCAGTAAGGCCTAGTCAGAGGTCCCAAAAAAGCACAGGCTTCTTATTTATTTTGGTTGATTATTTCTGTTGAGTAGTACCTTTCTTACTTCAACTTCAGGATAGGGTGCTTCAAAAATGTTTTTAAAAGTTTCTTTTAATTTTTGTATCTAATAATATTATAAAATATAGAAAGAGGATGAGGAAGTGGCCAAGGATTTTGCAGAGTGCTGTTTGCTCTCCAAAGGAATCTGAGTAAGAGGAGCACAGAGTCAGGTAGTTACCTTGCAGAAGGTGGTCAATGAACTATTGGTCCAAGTGGGATCTTTAAACTAGGACAGCTGTGCATTTTTAGGTGGCACACAGCCCATGGTTTGGCTCACAGCACAGCAAAAGATTTCTCTCTAAGTGTCTATGATACTTCCTCCCCGTGGGATGTGTTGAAGAAAATAAAATTAAAATAAACCAGAAGTGAAATGAATGCAAAATTCCCAAGTTCCTCAGTAAACGGTTGCGTAGCCTAAATAATGAATCCGTGCCAGATAAGCCATGACCTCATTTTCAGATCTAAGCTTTGAGGAGTTTGGGTTCAGGCCAATTTCACAGGAGGTGTTATCAGGCCTTGCGAAGTCTAATTGCAATCCTGGTTGCAAAGCCTTCGCAGCTTTGGTGACGTTCAGATCCAACTCCGTAATCTCTGATATTCAACTTGATCTGATTTTGGTTTGCTGCCCCCGGGTGAGCTTGGATGGAAGTGTATCTCATTGACTTGACTTCTCTTTAAGTCCCTCTTCAATTAAATTTTTCTATAGCAATTAACAACAGCCAGAATTAAGCCAATCATATGCATTTTTTCCTATCAGTGGCATATATTAACTCCCATAGATGCTCCTTAGCCAAGCAGAAAACAGCCTAAAACTGCAACTTTTTCAGTGTCTGAGAAGGGCCAAGAAACCTCAGCAGAGCAGACTTGCTTGTGAGATTGCTGCTGCTTCCTGTTTCTGGTCAAGTTAGCAATGGAGCATACGCAGAGAAAGCCACACGTTTGCCACATCTGAGGACAAGGGGAATAATTTTCAAAATTTCTCTGTGACTTCAGTGCTTTCAGTACCCCCCCCCCCCCCACCCTTTCACATGGGCTGAGCCGTGTGGTGGGGAACCAGAGGAGGGTCTGTGGGTCAGATATGCTCCTGAGAAGAGTGAGGACCCTCCTGCAGATAGGCACCTCTGCTGTACACGATGCAGCTGAAATCCTGGGAACGGCTTGTTCCCTTACGTGTGTTGCAGTTGATGCTGCTGGAAAGAGCTGGAGTTGAGCAGAGGATCAGCCTGGATATTATTATTTTTTCTTTTTTAGTATGCAAGATTGCTGCCAAAAGTCACCTCCTTCAAAAAAATAGGAAATGAGAGAAGGAAAAAGCAGGAAAGAAGGAAAGAGCAAAGTGACTGGGAGTTCGCTGGGAAGCGTGGAGGCTGTTTCTTGGCTCAGAGCCTGGGTTCAGTGAAAGCTATTTAATGTTTTTATAACTGATGGCAAAATTGCACAGTATTAATACGCTGTCTTTATGGCTATAATGTATTCTTATTTCTCAGAGGCAATGGACTAGAGGCCAGGTTGCTTTATTCTGTGGTATTAAAAAGCCTGGGGCTGAGAAGCTTAGCACTGCTTTGTCAGGATTTTCTCTATCTGGTGACAGAATAGAATAAAATCATCCTATGTAGAGATCTTCTTTATTTTTTTGAAGAATGGTCTTTCTCTTTCAGTTCAAAGCTTTCAGGAAAAGACTGAGTGTGTGTGTGGTAGGTGAGAGTAAATGCTTGTTTTTATTCATCAGCTGCCTTTTTGATATTCAGGAGCTATGATTCCTGACTGCCAGGCTTGCTTAAACTTCTCTGGGCATTAATCATGTGTATCAAGGTGGAGACAGATAGAGGTTAAATTCCCTGTTCAGAGACATGAGAGATTTATAGGGCCCAGAGGGGTGAGGAGATCCCAGCAAAGGTTACAGTGTCATAAGCAGGGTAAACTGAGTCTTCTAAAAACAGATTTCTTTACTAGAAAGAGAGAGAGAAAGAGAGAGAGAAAAGAAAGGAAAGAAAGGAAAAGAAAAGAAAAGAAAAGAAAAGAAAAGAGAAAAGAAAAGAAAAGAAAAGACTGATTGTTTTCTTCTTTTTTTAAAAGTCTTAAAACCATTAACAGCAAAAGGAATTTTTGTTTCCATTATTGTTTATCAAATCAGAAAGTAGGTATCTCTAGCAACGAATTATGTCAATTACTCATGGTCCTTTGAAAGTTTCTTGTGTGTTTTGAAGTCACCTGGTCAATGGGATGAAACCTCATCAATTTCTGGTGACATAACACAAGTAACAAATTACTACTACTAGGAGCATTTTGAGTGTGTGCACACAAATTAAGCTACATCAGTTGACAACATCAACTAAGCTTGAATAACAAAACAGTGGGTTTCTGAAGCCAGAGTATAAAACTATGACTAAATGTTTTGATGTCAACAGTTCACCAAGCTTTAGTCATGTAAAGGAAAGAAGGTTCAGGTACACAAGTGGGAAAAGTTGAACACCAGTGAAAATAGACCTTCATCACAGAGATGAAGGAAAATGACAAAAGAGGGAACTGGTACCAGCTTTGGTAACTCTTTGGTCTCCCTTCCATCCCCACACTGTAAGAATTCATGCGATTCATGGCACAAGAAGGCCTGCAGTTACTCTCTTGTCCTTCATTACCTAAGCTTTCAGTAAGCCAACGAAGCTCAAATAACATCTAACCTCTGGACTTCCCAAACACCACACCTCCCGGATGAGGGCCAGATCTGAAATTGCCTTTGGGAAAGTCTGGACCTCAGATCTAAATCTTGGGTTTTCAGAAGGCGCCAGCGTTGGAGGTGTGTTTGCACACCAGCGTGGTCTCGCGTCACGCAGGGCACTGTCAAACAGGCAGGACAGCATTTGAGGAAAGTGTATCATAACCAACTTTGTTATGTGGCTAGATTTGCAAGTAGATTACTATTTTAATATTTGTTATGAAAAGGTCTAGAAAGCCCAGGAGAGGGCAGAGGCTGAGCACTGTGCATAAACAAAGTCTCTGCCCCAAAGAGCTTAATATTTAAATAGAAAAGATGGATAAATAGGGAAAAGGAAGACACTTGGAAGTAAATCGCATAAAGTCCATAGCAGAATGCAGCACAGAAATATCCTGTACATCTCATATCTCCTATGTCCTGTCCCAGAGTTTTAGCTACCAGCCTAAGAGTCAATAGTTTCATCATCTTTCATACAATCTATCTATAAACCTACTCCACAGCTGTGGTTGCATGCTCCAGTTGTAAAGAAAGCCTTGATTACAAGCTTTCACTGTTAGTTTTTTTGAAAGACCACGTCAAAATACTACTCCATAAAATTCAGTTAGAAAGATTTCCCCATCTCCTGAGCACAGGAACCTTGCCAGTGGTCCATTAGCAAAAACATCTCACTGTTGCTTATTCTTCCCATAACCTGGTCATGTTTTAATCTGTATTTACACAGTATGGTTTTGAGGAACCGTTGGCAGATCTCTGAATTATATGCTGGATAGTCCAACAAAAATCCTACCCTAGGCCAAACCAGAGGAATCTGTCAGATGTGGGTCTTGCAGTGTTTTAGGTTTTGTTCTGGGACACTCACAAAGTTCCTTGTTGACCCTAGTGATGAGGTAAGATAGGAAATTTAAAACAAAGTGTTGCCTAGTAAAAGCAGGCTACTGTTGTTCAGAGAAAGGTAAGTCTGGGAAGCAGTGGGAAGTCAGAGAGCTGCTCACATTTCATCACTGTACCTCAAGACCCCAAGGACGTTTTCATTAGGAAGAGAAATTTCATTCAAGAATTTAGGATGATTAAGTGTTACTGATATTCGGTCCTTCACATTCAGGTATGTCAAATGGAGCTGGAACAAGGTCTTAAAAGTCTTTTCTTGGCACGTTTCCGATGCGCACCTTGTGTATAATGTTTGCCTGTTGACTTTGTCATTCACAAGGAGCTCTATCTTGAGGTCGGTGGGGCTGTTTGAACAGTTGGGGAAATGAAAGTTCAAGTGGCAATAGATCAAGTAGAGGCCTTGTTCATTTATTACCAGCTCTTCACTGTTGCACTGGATGTATTCACAAATACCCTTCTCGAACAAGCTCAGTTTTGAGCTGTTTACTGGACTGGACACTAGAAAGAAAAAAAAAAGGTAAAATGAACTGCTGAGGTCTGGTGACCTGAACTCAGCCTTATGTGACTCCCAGCAATGTTTTTCCTGGTAAATAGAGATACCTGTTCAGTGGTTTTCCTGCAGAAAGCTCCAAGAAGAGACCCTGACCAGATGGCTGGGAGTTCACACATGGAAGGTGGGGCATTGGAAAGTTCCAAGGACTTACACAGCCCTTGTGAAACCCAGGGAAGGTAAATGCAGTGGAAAAGACCCTCTGCAATATCTAAAGGGAAATACTGGAGATGTATATTCACGTGTTCATGTGCAGAAGATATCTCTTCTTGATGTTTTCTTACCAAGTTACAGATAAAATTTTATGTGATCAGATAGGGGGGTTACCAAACACACCCACATTTCAAGAAAGCCAAGGATTTTTGTCCTATAGGATGCCCATTTAGTCAAAAAGCTATTTGCCACTAAAACCAGTTAGAATAACATGAGCAGCCTGCTTTTCAGCCAGCTCTGCAATCTTTCTTCACCGACTCTTGCCCTGCACTGGGCTTCCCACTGACCTCTCATGTACGCAGCGGCTCTCTTGGTCGGGACATTCTGTAGGATTCTTAAATACTCTTCGGAGGTGTTCCCTGAAGGAAACAACAAGTTAAGTGACCACACCTGATTTTTTTATTTGGTTGTATTTTTTGGTTTGTTTTTTTTTTGTACTATAAAATGCTGTCAGCATTTGGCACCTCACTTATTTGCTATAACTCTGCTATGGGCAAACTCCACAGCAGCAGCTCCAACGCAAGAACAGCATAGAATCATAGAATCACAGACTGGTCTGGGTTGGAAGGGACCCCAAGGATCACAGAGCTCCAACCCCCCTGCCACAGGCAGGGCCACCAACCTCCAGGCCTGGAGCTACACAAGGTTGCCCAGGGCCCCATTCAACCTGGCCTTGAACACCCCCAGGGACGGGGCACCCACCCCCTCTCTGGGCAGCCTGTTCCAGCCCCTCACCACTCTCTCTGTAAAAAACTTCCCCCTAATATCCAATTTAAACCTTTCCTGATGTAGCTTTAATCCATCCCCCTTGTCCTTCCATTATCTACCTTTTTAAAAAGTTGATGTAGGAGACTGGTTCTTACTTGGCTGATAGTATCTGATCTGCATGGGGAATTCATAGCAGTGTAACTCAACCTGTAAATTTTTAACAATCTAAAACTCTGGGAGATCGCAACTGTTAGTCAAAAAAAAAAAGTGTATTTTTTATTGTCCTTCTTACAAGCAGAAATAATGTGTGAGTAAACCTCATTTAACCAAATTACTTGCATGGTGCGATTACAGGAAGAAGCTTTTAAAGATTTAGCTGGGGCATACTTGTGAAAGTGGCTCTCTGGGTGCTTTGGAAAGGTGTCTCTGTTCTCTCGCGCTTAAAATGGGGATGTCGCCAGGGTGAGGTTGTTGGCTGGTGGGACCGAAGCACCGGGACAGCTTGGCTGCGACGTGCGCTCCTGCCTGCATGGTCATGGGGGGGACAGGCACCCCGCCCGCACCTCGGTGCGATGCAAAGGGCAGCTGTGTGTCACGGGAATGCCCCCAAAATCCAAAGCGCCGGGACGGGAAGGAGCCGGGGCTGCCCCTCCGCAGAGCGCCTGGTGGTGCCGGCTTCTTCCCCCATCCCCCCGGCGGGGCCGGCTCCTTTCACGGCCGCGGGGGCCCGGCTCCCTCCCACGGCCGCGGCCGGGACTGCGGGCGGCTCTGCCGGCACCGTGGGGCTGCCACGGCTCCGCATCCAGCTCCTGCATCCCGGCACCGCATCCTAGCTCCTGCATCCCGGCACCTGCTTCCTACGTCTTCCTCCTTCGTGCCATCTCCTTTCAGACGCGTTTCACCTTCCAGCCTGCTCTGCAGAAGCCTTTTCTCCTTCTACCTTGCTGGGCATTCACTGAAAGGCACTGACTACTCCTCCTTTAGTCTGTGACTGTACAGAACAGAGTTTGTACCACCCCATGCTGCCTGCAGGCATATGGATACTCAGACAAAATTGTGTGTATCCCCACGGCCACAACCTGAAAGAGCACAGAACCACAGAACCACAGCCTGGTTTGAGTCAGATGAGACCTCAAATCCCATCTAATTCCACCTTCTCCCATGGGCAGGGACACCCTCTACTAGAGGAATGATTATTTCTTTATTTCTCATTGCACTGTCTCTCTCTCTTTACATCTCCTGGCCCTGCTGCTGCTGTGGAAGGGATGTGCATAGGAACTCAAGTGGAAGATTGGGAATTTCCTGTGGTTTATTGTATGGCTGAATGACAGGAATAAAGTATGAAGGTGTTCCAGCAAAGCCTTACCAAATTATACTCCCCTTGCCCAGGGTAGACAAATACATGAGTTTTCCTGTGACTCAGTTTATAAAGTTGATATGAGTCACCCACCCCCCAAGGGTCTCTGAAGGACCAGTTAAAACACAGACCTAAGTTCTACTAAATCTTGATGCTAGTCTGTGACATCAAATGGCATATTTCCTGTTCCTTACATGGTCTATTACATGCAGAGTGAGACATGGATCTTAAGTTTAATAGGATTCCTGAAATTAAGTGTACAAAAAAGAGATTCAAACCTGCAGACCCTTGAAGTATCTGCATGGTCTGATTTCTAAGAGATACTTGGTTAGGAGAATGGATAAATCAGGGAGATGCTGGTCCCACACACAAGCTCCCCCTGGTTGGTGACTTGCATCCTTTCCACTCACTGTTGGAGAAAGAGGCTGTGGATATCTTGGAAGAGTTTCAATCTTTCTGATTTCATCAGTTGAAACACTTTTGAGGGAAGCAGGTGCTCACTGCCCTTCAAGAATGATTAGGTCATGTATCAAAGTCCCTTGGCTGCACTGGAAATCCCCAAAGGAAAAGCCAAAGCCTACTTTTGATGTTAGTCATGTCACTGTAGGGTTGTAGTTGAGTGTACAGGCACCACAGTGGTGTGGAGATAGGGCACAGGACAGGAGAAAACCCTGCTGGTCCTGATTTCAAACAAACGTGGTTACAATGGTAACAACAGTGTTTGGGAGTGCAGAGTCAGCACCCTGAGCCGACTCGCGCTGCAAGTGCCCTGCAAGAAGGGAGAGTATTTTCACAGAAACTCGGTGGCATTTCAGGGGTTTACCCTATAAAGCAGAAAATCCCCTGCTGCTCAAGCAGACTTTGGAATGTGCTGCTGTCCTGCAATATCTGCTAAGCCAGCAAAGCACTGTGCCTGTGTGCAACCAGGCTGGTGCTGCCAGGAGCGCCATCAGTCATGAGCTATCTCAGGATATTCATGGCATCTCTCAAGATCTGCCCCTCTCTGAGGCAGCTGCACTGCCAAAGCTGTACTTTCATTTATTGATGTCAGCAAGTTTCTGCATGTGTATGTGTAAGCCATTTATTTGGTGACATCAGCTGTGTTTCTGAGAAGGCAATTTATGGAAAAAACATTGTTTTATAGAGACATTTCCTGTTCTTGCTCTGCTGAGGCAGCTTATAACTGTTTTCTAGCTTTATTTCTCAAATTCATTCTTTTATCTGAAACATTTCAAGGCGAGTCAGGAGGGACTGAAATTACTCAAGTTTCAGGACTGAAAGTAGGTGATGTGATCTAATGGATGGATGGATGTGTTAGATCACATTGCCTGGTTCACCTTGCACTGGTAACATTCTTATGGTGATACTCCTGTGCAGTGTAGATGGCACTACAACTAGGTGGAGGCTGAGTGCAGACAGGAACAAGAGCAGGTCAAAAACCTGAACTTGTCTTGCAAGGTGAAGAAGTACAGGCAGGCAACACAGAGCTTTCGATTTTCCCACGCCCCCCCTCCCCAATTTAAGTGCTTATAAAACTGTGCAAGGTGATTTCATAGAATCATAGAATGGTATGAGTTGGAAGGGACCCCAAGGATCACAGAGCTCCAACCCCCCTGCCACAGGCAGGGCCACCAACCTCAGGCCTGGATCTACACAAGGTTGCCCAGGGCCCCATCCAACCTGGCTCTACATCTCTGCTACACTTAGCACAACTGGACTAATTTTACTTCTCAACAGCCACTATTTGAAGTCCCTGCAGCTAACTTCCTCCTTCCAGCTAAGTGTCCTGCAAACAGCGGTCATGGTGATGTGACCAGTGCCAGCTGAGTGATGTCCTCTCCTGGGCTCGGTGACAGAGCTGGGCTGTGCTCATGACTGTGCTGGTCACACCGAGCTCAAGGACTGACACTCTGGTTCTGTGCTCTGAAGGGGAACTGAAGTCATCTGGTAATTTAACCTCCTTCCAAGAATGGAAACGCCAGAGAGATCCCTTTCTTTCCTCCACATTTGGGAAGAACCTCTTATGAACTCCTCATCACTGCACACCCGAGTACTGCAAAACTTGTAAAATTCAAGGTCAAAACTGTTCAAGTCTCTAGCCTGCTTGTTAGTATAGTGTACACCACATAAATTCATGAGCTTTCCATCCATCCATATGTATATATTCATCTATAACTTGCATTTTAAGTTTTGGAGAGACAGAGGATTTAACATTCAGCATTTTGTACCAACACTGATCATTTCATTATTAATTAAATAAGCAACCAGCCCCCGTTATGACTAACTGGAATCAGTCTAGCTGCAGTTTCCTCCGGATGCTTGCCTAGGAGGATGCCTGTGCACTCTTTCTAGCATTTGCAAGCCCAGGCTTGCCAAAATTTTTTGAACTGAGAAGCACAGCTCATCTGCCCTGACCTCCCACGAGCAGAACCATACACAGTTTCACATGTACATGCACAAAAGCGGGCATGTATGGGAGATGAAAAGGCAAAGATCTATCTGGTCTAAACATGAAATACCCATTTCTGAAGAACCCACCAGCATGGGGTTTGCAACTAGCACCCCAGCAATTTCAGTAGTGTTGCACTGGCACAATTCCAGGCTGGAAGAGACCAGATTTAGTTGTAGAAGACCAAACTGCACTCAGAGATATCACTGCAAACCTCCAAAGGCTTGTTTGCTTCTCTGGCTTCAGACTGATGTTACATTAGGGTAGCAAGGCTGTGAACGTCACCTTAAGTGAGATCGTAAGTTGTGAGAGTCAGATTTTTATTAGGCAATGTGTTTCCCATTGCAACTGTGATTAGGGTGCTGGATTTCCTTCCCAGGTCTGTCTGTCAGCTGCTAATGGATCTTACTGCCAGACAGAAATAAATATATATATATATAAAGAGAGAGGGTGAGTGTGTGTGTGCATGTGTGTGTGCGTGCTTCTCCTTCTGTAAAGGAGGGCAGAGTCTGGTATCGTGTCTTTGTTGCTCAAAATAACAAGCAAAGCCACCAGTCCAGGATTACAATTTATAGGGAAATGAGGCTCAGTGAGGACAGTGAGGAGACGATGAGGGCTGATCCTCTGCAGACGTTGGCATGCCAAAAATATCTGTGACTTAGTTTCCCTTTAAAAACTGAATGTAACAATACCTCACTGGCCTGCATTAATGTATGATTTAATATTTTTGAAACGTGGGTGAGTTTCCACAGAGAAGCAGTTCCACAGAAACAACATTTCACAAACATTTAGATTCATGATGAATTTAATTCTTTCCCCCTGTTGCTCACGTACTCCACCAACAATGGCACAGAGGTTTGGAGGAGACTGATAGAATTTTTCACACAAACATTTAATCAGCTGATGTTGCATCACTCTCAGCTACTGCTTGTGGATTCCTGCAAGCCCATCCATTGAGGACTGACTGCTGAGCCAGGAGTGTAAACCTCCTATAAAGCTGCTTTAGTGCCCACTGGAGTTTAGCTAATAAGAGAACACAGTCTCACTGGAGGTGTAAACAAAACTGTGTTTCTCATGCTTTAATATTTCAAAATTAATTCAGAGAGGCAGCTCTGTCTGGACCACTGCCATCTGCACTACAATGCAGTCTCTGCTCGAGTGAACCCCAGGTCTTCCCACTTGCACAGTCCTGCATCCCTCATTAGCATCTCCGAGATGCTTTGCACATGTAGGCACCTTCATGCTCCCTGTTGGTACCAATATGGGGCTGGGGCCAAGCCTGAGCACCAACCTGCCGAGTCAGTAGTGCTTATTTTTTCTTCCTTGCCCACTTCTGCACTGCAGGGCTTAGAAGACCTTTTGGGAACAAGGTGGGTACAAAATGCATCCAAGTTACACTATCGACATCCGGGCTGCCAGGGAGGCAGAGACAGATCCAAATCTAAACCCACAGCAACTTCAGCCTTGCCACTGTCCCTGTCCTGAAATGCTTCTTGCATTTCTGCTCTTTGCTGCTCTGCAGCTGCCAGACAGGACCTTGCAGGGCTTGCTGCAGCTCCCTGCTAACAAGTCAGCAAGCGATGCCTGATGCATAGACAAAGCTCCTTGCTGAGGGGCCTCAGTAAATTACCCACTGGGATATATTAAACAATTGGCCCTGCTTGATGCATTTTAAGAGAAAATTAAAAGGCCATTGTGATTTGCTTGCACTTTAATGCTCTATTACCCTGCCAGAGGCTTACAATAGAGACTGACAGGCAATGAGGGACAGGCTGGTAGAGCACTTACACCCATTGCAAACAGCTTTCAGCTGCTCTTACTGCCTCGTGGGGTTTCTCTGTCATTCCCACCTTTGCCTTTCACTAGTGGCATCATCTCAGACTTAGCAGCAGAATTCAGAACAAGATGATGCTTATAATTGATATTGACCCAAAGACAAAAAGGTTTCTGGCTAATGAAACAGCATCTTGTACATTCCTGGAGACAGCACATTCCTCCTGCCTGGCACCTGCCAGGAGAAAAAAGCAATTGCACAGACTCCCTGATACAAAATTAAAAATAAATAAAGTATGTGTATATATATGTGTGTATATAAAGTATGTATGTGTGTATATATACATATATATATACGTAAAGTTCTGCTCTGGGGTCACACTGCCTCACAGCTGCTGGGGACTCTCCATCATCACGGGGGACCGGGGGCAATGAGATTGATGCTTTGCAGCCCATTAGGTTTCCAAAGCTCCTTTTTGGGCACCGTTTGGGATGCACTGAAGTGGGGCTGAGATGTCATTGTCCAAACACCCTTACTTAAATCGTCATTGTATGTGCAGACCCTGAGTTATATCTGAGGAACTTCAGGTACAAAATGAAGTGCTAGAAGACTTAAGAAAGACTTAAAAAGACTTGAGGAGCTACTTAGTTTGATAAAGAAAAAGCAGTATGTCCTAGGGACATCTTAAGGGGAAAAGAAAGTCCCTCCAGGTGACAGGAATTTTAAAGGGCAAGACGTGAAGTTCGCAGGAAGGACACAGTGACAATGCAGGGACTGCTCTGAGACATATGGGCTGTGAAACAAGCCAAATAATGAAGGATTCCTGGATTAAAAAATTATCCAAGGTGGAGTATATGTTGCCCAAGTGATGCATTGTGTCACCTGTGTGCAAAAATGCAGCTGCAGAAAAGATGGTTATGTGATTAGGACTCTCTGGACCTTGAACTTCAATTTCCCATTCTGCCATCATTTCTAGAGTAGCACTGGGCTTCATTTCTCCTATCTGTAGAGTGGGAGGCAATGGCATCTCCTGTCCTCCGGGACTGAGTGTAAACTTGGATTTGCAAGAAGTCGAAATCCTCAGTGCCAAGGGCCATGTCATCAGGAAGGAAATGTCAATGAAATAAATAGTCTCCCCATAATTTACGCTAAGGAAAAGCTGAATCTTGGGACACTGCCTCTGCTAGTCTAGTTACGTAGATTTGTTCCTATTTTGAGCTCCCGGTGCTCATACTCTGCCTGTTTTAATTCCTGGCTCTGTGCCTCTCACGGCAGCCCCCCACTTGTCCCTTCTAGACCTTCCCCTTCCCTCCTCCCCTTTCCCCGCAGACCAGTAGGAAACACATGACTGCTCCGGGCCAAGCCACATGGGAGGAGTTCCAGTTGTTCTGAAGTGTGTGCCAACACTTCTGCATCCTTGTGAAGACAGGGACCTTACACCCACATGTACAAGAGCTGGCCCTTAAAATAAGACCTAATAGGCAGACAGATGTTTACATCTGGCAAAAAGGCTGTCTTGCAAAGACACCTCAGGGCAGATTCAGATACACTTGTTATTTCCTCAGCCATGCGCTGGTTTCCGGAGGTACCGAGTGATTTGTAAGCTTTTCTTCTTCTTCTTCTTCTTTTTTCCCCCACTACCTTGGCTTTTCACCATGAACAAACTTTGTGTGAAATGTTAAGATGTGCATGATTGTCTTATTTGTGTTCCTGGGCAATATTTGCATTACAGATGAGACAAGTCACTTGTAAAGGTTAGGTATCTTACCTGTACTGATAAGCTTTGCGATGCGCCCCGCGTCAGCATGAGCTGCCTGAAAGAGAAGCAAGAGAAGGGATGGTTATTCTGGGAGCCAGGCATATCTATGTTCAAGTATAATCCTGCTTTAGAAGTAAATCTTATATGTTTCTATTGCATGCCATGAAGGCAACACAGATCCTGATGGACAGGAATCCAGTGCCAGGCACTACTGAGTCTGTGGCTCCTGCAGAGCCTTGCAGGTCAGTGAGGGATTGCTATGGAGCAAACAGCTCTGCAAGCTCCTTGCACTCATCCAAACATCATCCTCAGTCATCCCAGCCTTTTTTATTTTCTAATGTAGAAGATCTACAATTCTGACACAGCCAGAAATTCTCTCCTTGCCATAAGAAATGTGTGCAGGGGGGTTGTTAGGGTTGTTTTGGAACTGCAAGCCCCGAACACCTCATTTTGCAAAGCTTGGAGACAGTGGGATAGAGTGGGACTGGACACCCTTGAGAGCCAGTGTCTGTCCCTGGGAAGACAGCAGCTGTAGGAAAATAAAAGATGTAGAGCCCCAACACAGGTCTGAGCGTGACAACATTGTCCTGCTTCACATCTCCTCCTACTTCTTGTTGGGACATAAACCCAAAGGTCAGAATGTCAGGGGAGATTGTCTGCAGCCAGCGTGGCCTGAGAACTTGTCAGGAAACAAGCTCCAAGTGTGATGTATGGTAGGCTTCATCTGTGGTTTTGCTTCTGTTTTATCACACCTCTCTGCCATCCAACCATACAGCCCTGAAGCTTGTGCTTGCTTGTGCATTACTTCCACACAAGTAACGTCACTGACAGCTCATAAACACCCAGCAGGGCCCTCGAGGAGCAAAGAAATTCTCCTGACAGCTGAGGAAAGTACTGATGGTGCCTCAGTGCTTGCAACTCTGTGTCATGTCCCTTCACTCACATACACCCTGCAGTCCCTCAGTGTTTTCAGTATCAGGGAGTGTTTTTTGCTCAGGCTAAGTCAGTTCCTCTTATCTGGAAGGCAATGACCTAGGTTAATTGTGCAGGCCTACACAGCAGGCCAGGCCCAATTTAACATAGAAACACAGAATATCTGGAGTTGGAAAGGACCCATAAGGATCATGAGTCCAGCTCTCTGCTCCTCACGGGACTACCTAAAAATAAACCATACGACTAAGAGCATCACCTACATTCCTTGAGCTCTGACAGTCTTTGTGCCATAACCACTTCCCTGGAGACCCTGTTCCGATGCCCAAGCAGGATATCCAAGGGGAATAAAATTGAGAAGCTGGTACCAGCTTTAACGAACATCTAATATCTCCTAGGAGAAATGAGGCACACCATCCCTGTGATGTGGGACAATATCCATAGTGGTCTTAAAATATAAGCACCTAACTATGTGTGTAAATAGGATGATATGTGGTGTTGGGAGAAGGAATATGGCTGGACAGTGAGAGAAGTCATGTTGTGATGTTTGTGGAACTTAATATTCTAGCCTTGAAGGCTTAAGAATACTTTTAATTAGACATGGGCTAATGTGACCACGTTTGCAACCATGGCTGAAATGCAGAGCTGCATCTGCTCCTGGCACAGCACTGTTATCCTTTGGTCCAGAATGCTGTGTCTTGCAGATAGGGATGGCATCAGGCCTCATCTTTTGGGGATTGTAATGTACGATTTGTTCATTGTTTTCTCCCCACACCTGTGTAACAGGGATGAGGAGTTATCTGTTGAGACAGGATTTCTCAGGTGATCTTCCAGGGAAGGGGCTGAGTCACCTTCCCTGGATGTGTTCAAAAAAAGGGTAGATGAGGTACTTAGGGGTATGATTTAGTTTAGGATGAGAATGGTTGGACTTGATGATCTTAAAGGTCTTTTCCAACCTTGTGATTCTGTGATTCCTAAGCTCTACAGGATGGCTGCTGGGGCAGGAGGAGAATGAGGACCTAGAGCTGTAGTTTGAAAAAAGAGGCATTTCCAAGCTTTTTGGTCCTGTACACGACACCCTCCCTTGCAACCTCTCATGGATCTGCATGTGTATCATCAGATGTGGGGCTGAGAACAGTCTCAGCTGAAAAAACTTCACAAGTGAACACCCTTGCACTTAGGGCACAGGGAAGAATTACTTTTCCAAACAGTGTATGAGCATTTCTGCCTTCTGTGGAGAATTAAAGGCATTTTTTTGCATGAGAGAAAGGGGATTCTCTGTCCTCAGTTAGATTATGCTAAACAAAATCAAGCAATAGATCCACTACTGTCTGTAAAGAAGTGTTTGATAAAGTGACTGAGACATCATCATCAGTGAGGTGTTCACCTTGCAGCCCTCCTTTGGAGATGGTGTGCAGGACAAGGCTGATGGCTCACAGCTTGCTCTGGAGTCAGGGCAACAGAAACAAAATTAAAATGTACTAACATATTGCATTCTCACCTGGGAAGTCTCCCAGTGGGTGAAACCAGCAGATACTAATGCAATTTGTTTTGGTGACAATTGAGTAGATATTCAAATGAAACTTTGGAGCTTGTTTTGAAATATTGCTGGCATTACTCCTTTCTTCTCTAACAGCAAAACCCATTGTGTGTAATGCTGTAATTTGGAATGCGAATTGGTGCACAGTAGGAGCCCAAAGAATTTAAATTACACAGTGGCAGCTCAGGAAGAATTCATGACAATGATTTTCACCCTGTCTGGAGTGATCTGGGTGCTGCTGCTGAAGGATTTCAGCCTTTATTCAGCAAGCAGAATAATTTGAGTTGGCTTCATTAGAGAAAATAATAAGCAGGTGCCAGTGAAAGTCATTTCTTTCTTCTTTCCCTTAATCATTTTACAAGAAATCTTCCCAAGCTGAGACAGACTGGTGCTGCTAGAGGGGCATTCTGTGGCAGAGCTGACTGGTCATTTAACCAGAGGTCTCTGCAGTGGGCATCTGTCTCTACAAAGTCCAAGAAAACACACCTTCAACCTGCAGCCCCCAGAAATTGGGCTGGGGTCAGCTTAACTAGGTCCAGGGCTCTTCCAAGGGCATGTTCCCCCAGAAGCTCTGTGGGGTCAAGCTCTTTGGACTGTTGTCCTAGAAGGAAGTTTTAAGCTTTGAAAAAAAACCCCAAACACTTAAGGGTCTCTTGTGTTTCCTAAGCCTCAAACCATCACAGCCCGAATCGGCTGCAGGGGAAGGCAGTGGCACTTCAGGTAGGTGGCCTGCAGTTGCCAAGAGGCAAAGGTTGGAGCTAGATGTGAGGATTCCAGAAAGCAGAGCACCGTCCCCTCAGCTGATGTGCTAATGCCCATCCCAGGAAACAGAGCCCTGCGTGAAATTCAGTTTTTCCAGTACAGACAAAACAGACTAAAGTGACACCTCCAGACAGCAAATACCTGTGACTGTACAGAACACCCATGGCAGGGGATGGAACAGCACAGTTTTCCTCTAACATGCCTCAGTGGTTTTCCTGTGGTGCTGAACAAGTGAGAAATCTGCTTTCAGGGCAGTTTTCAGGGTTTGGGGTTTTTTTTTTCCCTTTTAATTCTTGTGAGCGATGCCCAGCAGAGGGGGCCAGCAGGCACCCATCGGGCAGGATTATTTTTAAACAGACATAAATCCCCTAATAGAGCAGGAACTTGCTTGGGGCTGCAGGAGTGATTTCTGGTCCCAGCAGTCCCGCTGCTAAAGGGGTTTAATGTTTTTTGAATCCAGCAGCCTTGAAGATTAGAGCAACAAATGCAAATACCTCCATTGACTCTTACAATTTGCCAGCCCGATGCCTTAACTCGGCTGAAAGGATTTCCCCATGCAGTTTGGAGGTTAAAAATGTGGAGTCTACAAAACCCAGAGCAGTGCTGAGCCACCTCAGGTTATGGACTATGGATGTTTACTGGGATTTGGTCAGAGAGGTAGGTGCCCTAAGTGTCTGACAGAGCATCCCCTGCAGTACAGCATCAGCTTTGCTCAGGTCTCTGTCTCTTAACTTTACATTCACCTATCCCTTTCTGTCCCATACCACAGAGTCACAAAATTGGAAAAGACCTTTAAGATCATCAAGTCCAACCATCCCTGTCCTGTGCTGACCTATATCCCTGAGCACGTCATCTACCTGTCTATTAAACACACCCAGGGGTGGGGACTCAGCCCCTCCCTGGGCAGCCTGTGCCACAGCCCCACAACTCTTTCAGTGAAATTTTTTTTCCTAGCATCTATTCTGAACCCTTTCACTGATTTTACATACGTCTCTCTATACATAAATATCTGCATAGATGTGTATATATACATATAACAGGCAGCAGTGAAATGCAGCAGGCAGAAGAGTGGAGGCTTTAGCATTTTTATAACAGTGTTAAGAAGAAAATGGGAGGCTATGGACCACCACACAGCAACAGTTCTTATTCCAGAGAAAAATAAAGTCACTTGTGAAAGATGGAGACAAATGAATGGCCTGAAGCCAAGGGTTTCTGCAGATCAGAGCTGAGGAAACTAATTTATTTCAGCGCTGTACATAGTTCCAGAAACTGGCACTTCCAGGTCTGACACTACCGTGCTGTGCCACCCTTCTTAAAAACAAGGCATAAAGACAATATTTTGGGGTGTTGGGGAATGCAGGGGGTAATGCTGTTACAGAAGCAGCTTTGGAATCATAGTTGCTTTGTTGTTTTGGTCCTTCGTGTTGGATTTCCTTTACTCAGGGCACTTAGGTTTTGGGTCACGTGAACGCCTTGTTTCCACACAGTTTGATTTTCCCTTTCCAATGTTTCTTCCTTCATCTTAAAGTAGGTAAGTGTAAACTCATCAAAAGCAGCCAAATTCCATGAACGGGCAATGGGGCTAGGGGACTGCATGAGCTGCTTGCCTCCAGAACCTTCCTCTTAAGGCAGTGGTACCTGAGATATGGGTCACAAGACCCACATTGTTCCTAAGATCCTCTAACAGTCCTTTGGACAGAGGAAAACAAAAATTTCTATCTCATCTCAGCATAGGGAGGGCATGAAGTTGCCACCATTGCCCCTGTGGTTAAGGATCACCCATGTAATTCAGCTGACAACACCCAGAGAGACAAACAGATCATCCCAAGAGGCTGATCACACAAAATGTTGGTCCTCTCTCACAAAGTTACAAAGAAAATAATTAAGCCTACTGATGATGCTCTATTCTGTACACCAACAGGACTCTTAAGTACAAGAAGATCCCCAGACCTCCTGTTTGGAGCCACTGAAGTCAATACTACAAGATGCTCATCCCAGCCACAACTGTATTTACCAAAGGAGTTTGTGCCCAGCCTTATGCTGACAGTGTGACCACGAACTAAAGTGGGTTTTGGAGCAAGACCCAGAGTTTTTTGTGGAACCTGTCTCACAGAATCCATTTTTTTCCTAGTCTGGAAATTCACAACCAGTCACAGCTGGAGAATGACTCTGCTGCTTCTGAACTGAGGGTCTTTCAGCTCCCTGAGAACAACAGCAGAAGTTATGCTTTCACCACCACATTCCTCTTGCAGTGTAAAATTGCTGCTCAATTTTATTTGTGTTTCTCACACACTTCAGCTTCCTCCTTTCTCCTTCAACTAAGTTCATTTCCAAAGCAGCTGCAATAATGTCATTACTCTTTTAAATGAAAACCTTGGCTCTTTCAGTAATATTGTTCCTCTGGCAACAAGAGTAACTGCATTTATCCTGATGGAGAGGTAATTTAATGCTTACTTCCATAATAAGTACAAATGAAAGCCTCGTTATATAGGAAAGCTGTGTCAATTCTGTAATTACCAAAGCTGTTCTTTTAAAGAACTCCTTTAATGTCTCATTGTTTATCACTTGAGACCTCCCATGTCTCATTCTAACTGTGCCCAAACCGCTTCTCTTGTGGAAGAACACTGATCTCAGGTAAATGACTTCTCTCTGGTGCAGCTTAAAGATGTATCAGTCAAGACTTCGTGGTTTAATTTCTGGCTAATGTGCACACAAAGACACACAAATTGCACAGGGGAAATTTAGTAAGAGAAAATACTGAGCTGAACGATCATATTTTGTTTTCCATGGCCAACCTCCTCCAGCAGCCCTGTGCTGGTGCTTTCATTCTGTGAATAGTAGTGGAGGTACTTCAGCACTTAGATTTTTTGCAATGAGATTTCAAAGCCTATGAAGCTTCTAACCTGTCATTTTACCCCAATGAAGTTCATGGCAACATTCCTGGTAAGATTAGAAGCTCACTTTTTCTATGCACAGAATCACAGAATGGTTTGGGTTGGAAGAGACCTGAAAGATCATCTAAAGGGCAGGGGCACCCTTCACTAGACTGGGTTGCCCAAAGCCCCATCCACCACTACCTGTATCTCTGCCCTGGCTGTAACTTTCTCACTGATTCCCCATTCAACCCCAGGTCCACTTGAGAGCAATCCACTTTATTTTAAGAAGGAAAAAATATCTACAGGCAGAGACTGGTTGGTTTTGTCAGACCTTACCTCCATTATATCCTTCAGTCATTCTTATTATTACTCTACTTTTGCATTAAAAATCACATCCAAGAATGGGACTGACAAAACTCAGAAGGGCAGTGAGCTGCTTTGCCCCCATCCACTTCCAGTAAGAGAGTAGAAAGTGCGTGCTAGAAGTTAAGGCTGCCCATGGAGGAAGGTCAACTTTTTGGAAAGTTCTTTTCTCTCCTTTTTTGTTTCCTCTCTCTCTCCCCTAATTCATGTGTGTGCATTTATAAAAGGAAGCAGTGACTGATTTTTTTCTTGCCACAAGATAACTTTTGGAAAGAAGTAAGTTAAAAAAAAGAAAGAAAGGAAAGAAAATCCAATGAATAAAGTAAGAAATTGCTTACCGTCCTCTGAACAACTAAGACCATGGCTAATGCAAAGATGAGTAACGCAACAAGGGCAGCGATGATGAAATACAAACATGTTTTGTTAGTGGCTCCAAGCCTCCTTGAAACGGTGTCTTCATTCACATGCATGGCTGATCCATGAGAGTCCTTCACCTGAAAAACTGTTTGCTCTTGCGCTGAGCACATTCTTATATAGCTCTCAGGGTACTGGTCTGTATCTCCTCTTGATCAGGTTCAAGTTGCAGCCCATCTCTGTTCCTGGCAGGATTTTCCCCCTTCATCCTGGCTCATGTGATCTGGAAAAAAATCTTCATCACTTGTAGTACAAAGAAAGAGGGACCTGGGGGCGTGAAGCAGGACGCAGCTGTGAAGAGGGGCAGGAGCTTCATGTTCTTGATCAGGGATGTCGCGATGGCAGTCTTGTATGCTACATCAGACGTTTCTTATGTCAGAAGGTGAATAGTAACCAAGATCAGTCACCCGCTTCCCCCCCAACCCCCATCACTGACTTTCTGTGAAACGGAGAGCTATGCAAATTCTGTTTCATTTTATCTTCAGTGCAGCTACAGTTCGGTGCAGTAAATCACCCCGGAGCTCTGCCTTCCTGTTTCACAGAGTAAGCTCTTAGTATTCCCAGTAGCTTCCCAGTGCTGTGATCTCCAGATCTCTGCATTCATAAGTGACCTAGGATTTGAGTTTGGTCACTGTAGGTCTGGAGTGAAGGTCTGGAGATGTTGGACGAGCTTTTCATTGAAGTATTTCACAGAAATGTGTCGGGACGATATCTCTGACTCCTTGCCAGTTCTAGACAGGGGAGTAGAAAGCAAGCAGTCACCCCAAAGCCACTTGCAGCATGATGTTAGGATGTGCCCACAGACCGTCTGTGTTCACCTTCCTGCCTTGGCTTATTTGCAGCTAGCGAAATGCTCATTTCTGTCCTGTCCACAAGCCTCTCCTCCATCCTAACTTGTGACCATCACAGAGCCATGGGGCTTCTCCCAGAACCTAAATGAGATTTCCTCAACTAGAAACATTCCTACTTCATACCAGTGTGAAAGGACCAACCACTCCTCACCCTGCATTTTTTATGGGAGATGACTCCTGGCTTTCCTGCCAGTCTGAAGACCCTTGGATGTTTCTGAAAATTAATGGATAGATGTGTCCTCTCTTTTGAGGCATACCAGTGCAAGGCAGGTAGCTCAGGTAACATGATCAAAATGACTAGGAGTATTATTTCTGCCACTTACTCCCGGTTCAGTGATACAAGGACATCAGAGAGGTCAAACAGGAGCTTATCAATGGTCCCTCTAGGTCAGCATCTTTCTTTCAGTAGAGACCAACAAGAGATATCTTGGGAAGAATATCAGAACACAAAAAGCAGGTAGACTTATCCATTGAGTTAAATTCTCCAGTTTCCTTGGATTTGGGTTTGTGAGACTCCCAAACCAGAGGTAATACCTTTTTATTTTAATCCAATTCTTCTTTAACCCCTGATATTAAAGGGCTTTGGCATCTTACTATTATTTAATACTATCTTTTAATAAAACCACTAAAGCACATCACTACAAAAGCTTCTATAGATTTCCAAAATAGTGTTTTTCAGAGCATCTCTCATCACCATGGAAACAGGCACTATCTATTTTAATCAGAGAAAAAGGGAAGCAGCCTCCTCTCCTTACAGCTGAGAAAATAATGTAACATGCTTGGTCAGCACTTCGTCAGGAAATCTGTCACTCAAGTCTGACAGGTTGGATGAGATGGATCCTCACCTGCTAGGTCCTGTCTGGTCGATACAACACCTTGGGCAGCGTCTAGCAGCAGTGGTTCTGACCCCCCTGGTTTGTACTGGAAAGTAATCTTCATTTTGCAAGGGAAAGATTTACAGAGTTTTTCCTGTGAAAGTTCATTTGATGCCTTAGAGCAATCAGTCCTGCAGAGCAGCAACCCCACCTTTTGGGAAGCAGAACATGGAGGTCCCAAACACCACCACTGCTCCCCAAACCTCCCTGACAATGTGACAGTTCTGAAATGCAGGAAAATCCAAACTACAAAGATCCTGCAGTGAGTGAAAGCATCTATTAATTTTGAAAAGATGCTTCAACAGCTCTGGCACATGGCTTAGAGGATGATTTTTGAGACAATAATGGTGATGTAATCTTAAGGATGTCACATCATGCTTGGTGTCACAAGGAGGGAATTGTCCTCTGCAGTTGCACATGGATAACAACAGTCAGATCTTCAAACTGTAAAACACTTATGCTAAACTTACTTCTAAGTAGACAGGCAGATACTGCAGTGATGATGACTACAAAAGAAAAAGAGATCAGTGAAGGCTGTGGAGGAAAAAATGGGACAAATGCAGCCTCTGTATAAACAAGTGCAATCCAGCTGATTACATGTGGCCTGTTCCTGTCTAAGGTATATCTGATTATCTCACTAGTACAGCATTGGAAACCCACAGAATTCAGCAAGTTGGAAATGCTGAAATCTTCTGAGGATGTCACATAATAATATATAGGAGCATGGAGCATCACTCATGCAGTGATACAGTGCTGTGTTCCAAGACAGCAAAGACAAACATCCAAGATTGCTCCAGGTAAGAGTAGGATCTGTGAATGATTCTCCTTTAGTGATGGGCAAAATACCTTGAAATGCAGAAGTGAAATGCTCAGCTAAGACAAGGATGCTGTTAAGGCAGCCAGTAATTTTTAAACAGGATAACACTGCAGGATGAGTGGATACTTGTGAAGCTTTGTCTTTGGCAGCAAACAAGTCACTGCATCTCCCCGTTAAATAGATGTTGTTGGGGTTCTGTGGTTGTGTATCTTGATTTGTCGGTGTTGCTGCTCTTAAAAACCCAACTTTAGTGCAATCCTGTATTACCTTCTAGTTCCCAATGTCAGTCTACAAACCCTACCATACTACCTGTCTGATTATGCCTGATTTCCAGAGCACAGTTCACTGCTTTCATGTCTTCTGACCAATGTTGCATCAGTTCTCACAAGTTCAAGAGGCTCAATAGCAGGTGCTTGCCCTGTGTTTGCATTGGCACGTGCTGCGTCTGCTGCAGCAAAAAGCTTTACATAAAAGGACAGAGAGGGAGAAAACAAGTAAACCACAAAGCCAGCAGTTCTAATTATTTCTTGGTAGAGTTTGCAAGTGACTCGTTAGCAGAAAAATACCAAATATCCCAGACCCTTATTAATATTTATTTATCGACTCCACTGCCAAATGGAAATAAACTTGCTGAGAATTAAAAACACATCACTGTGGTCAATGGAAATTCACCCTTGACACCTGTGAGAATTTAAATCCTTCCTGAAAGACATTAATGGCCAGTTCTTCAAAGCTGCATAGGTATCCAGCTGTCACTGAAACCCAGGAGTGTGAAGTGTGTAGGTGCGTTTCTTGTTTTGTCCTGGGTATCTAAACCATCATTCATGTTTACACCCAAGTAGTTTGCTACCAGAACTTTGTCTTTAGCTTTTTGAGATCTGAGACAGCTCAGAGAAGATGCACCATAACTGATATATTATTATGCCAAGCGATTCCTAATACTCACCCCCCAATTACGTCTCTTAGATGTTGTTTGGCTTCTTATCTTCCATGAGTGACCCCTGTTAAAGACAGAATTATTTAACTTCAGTGGAGTTGCACCTGAGTGGACACATAAACATGTGAGCACATGTTGGCACTTGTAATTCTCTTGATATGGAAATGCAAAATCAGTAAATTGAGGTTACTGCAAAATGCCATTAGCACTTGAGATATGAATCACCTTGTTGTTGGAGGTTTTTAAGTTTCCTCTGATGAATCACTCTCATATTGCACTTCAGCATTACGTTTGTACTCCATGTCTCAGCCTGAGCCAAGGGAGATGGGTGCCTGGGCCAGGGGTGACAAAGTTGTTTGTTGGAGTATTTTTAATTGTATTTATTAGACTCTGTGTCTATTCACATGATCCTATTCCAGAGGCTGGTCACAGAATGAAGGAAATATCACACTCCTAATGCTGTTACAATGATATCATTGGCTGTTGCCACAAAACAGTTTTTGAGGGAGATGCTGCCTATCTCTCACCCAAGCCTTCTGCTCCTGAAACATATTGGAAGGTTTCCAGGAATACCAATGTCCTTTTCTCATTTTGTTTCTCAAATAAAATTACTGACTGAAAATAGACATCAGATGGGAGGAAAATAAGAGGCGAAAAAAGAGAGAAGGGTTAGAGCAGTATTTTCTCCTTGGGAAGCTACATAGTGTTTATTCATGCTGTGCAACTGTCTTCCTTGTTCAAAAGAATTATATCACTCAGCCTAGTAAGGCAATAGAAATCCACGTATATTAAATTAGCTGAAAATTTGCTATAGGGGATAAACCGCTTTTTTATAGTGTAGGTGATATGCACCATCCATCTCTTTTGGAGTGCAGGTAGACACCAGAGGCATTAGGGCAGATAATAAAATGCAATAATAAAGCAGTACAAACAGAACAGTTATAAAAGTGCAATAACTTCCCCAGATTTGTCAGAAAGAGCACTTGTTCAGTAGGAGTTACTGTTTGCCCAAACAGTAACAGTCCTTCTCATGTAGCATCCTCCCTAAGGAAGGGAGCTGCCTGCTTTGCTGGAAAATCTTTGGCATCTTTGGGCAGCATTTCTGGTAAGAGTCAGCCCAAGCAGAAAAGCTCTTTTCTGGGTACTAATCCCCTCTGTATTCTGATTAATGACTTGGGAATAAGATGTTGAAGATGAGCTGGAAGAAATGGGATAATTAATACCATAGATAAAAAAAAAAGGAGTAATTTTGAATTTGATTATCAGGCATGTCCAGAGACTTCAGATAACTGAAATTCCAGTTATACTGTTACAAAACACAGCAAGGATCTTAATTTCCATCACAGGTCTCATGATTTCCTGAAAACTGGGGCATTTCTGTGTGATTCAAGCAGCATAGTAGAAAAATGAGCCATCCAAAAGTATATTGAGACTCTGGTGACTACTCCAGGGTCTAAGTTCAAAAGCAAGAGGATTGTATCACTCTGAAATTCATCAAGAGGGAAAAAGAGGAATTTTACACTTGCTGTTCTGAGTATGGTTCTTATATTCTCTGGATACACCTGGAAATCTTGGCCTGGGCAAACCCATATAGTGGTTTTGGGTCAGCAGGTGGAAGTTCCAATAAATGGACTTGGGTGGCAGGAAGAAGTAACCATAAGTACTGAAACCCAGAGAAATGAAGGGAACAACTCCATTTCATTGTGCTGGATTTTGGATGAGGTCTGCAGACAACACACTTGGTCCATTTTGTGTATAAGGGAGGTGGCACTGAAACAGCTCTATCCAGATCTGCCCTGGGTTGCCAGGGAAATGCAGCACTGTGATCAGGGCATCGTAGAAAAGAACCTTAAGCTCAATGTGCATAGCAGCTTCACAGATTTTAAGTCAGAAAAGGGTCTTTAGATTATATAATGACATGTTATTCAGAAAAAGGTTCCCTGGAAAACCTGAAAAATAATAATGCTGATGAGGTAGGAAAAGAAACATCAGGTTGGGTTTGAGTTGTGGGGCAGGATCAAGCTTGAGGAGCATTTTGCATCTGCATGTGGCCCTCCCACCCCACTGGAGGAGGAGTGTGAGGCATATAGACTCCTGGGGATGCAGATGAGCAATGGTTTCAGAAGTGATGACAGTACCTCTTAGGTGGAAAGCAGAACTCAGATCTCTTTGGAGACACAGATATAAGGGTCTAGGTTAGGAATGACGTTGCTCTGGAAAGGCTTGACTGTAGCAACGAGAATTTTCCTGTGTGTGAATATGAAACTTTAAGTAATTGGCCATAGGAAGAAGTGAGATTCTGAACTAAGGACTAGTTGCTCTGATTTATGGGAAAAGCAGTTATTTGTGTTCCCTGTGCATGAGAAATGTGTTGACAGGTTTGATTGAAGGGAGACAAGCGATCTGGAGGTCAGATGAAAGTATCAAAACCTTTATAAGGACCACATCATCTCCAGTTAAACCTCACTAGAGGAGGAGATTTACATCACAACTGAATTTAGCTGGCAGTGTAATATATCCATATTAGAAATAAAGACCACAGCTGCTCAATCTGCCTGTGTCTTATAAAGAGGGAAATATACAGCCTGCTCAGCAGGGCGTTTGTACACTAAATAATATGAGAACCAGCAAAAAGCCAAAGTCACAGCTAGCTTAAAATGCAGTAGATATATCACAGAAAGAGCAGGAATGTAAGGGGATATATTTATAATGCTGGCAAGTTGAAAGGCTTCAGTTGTTCACCTTTTTCAAAATAATAAAACTCTGTCACCCTTCTTCTCAGGGAACAAATTGTGAAGTTGTTTATTTTTTCCATCCCTGTAGTGCAAGGAAGGAAAAAGCTTACAAAATTTCCACTATGGTGTACATGATAGAATTATCTCACTTAGGTAGAGTCTGAGATGGGTTTATCCTCACAGCACCTATTTAAGGTGGGTCAACGTCCGTGTTTCTTTTCTATCTCCCTGTTAAAGTAATGAAGCATCAGAAACTGAAAGTGCCTCTGTATGAGCTGGGTGGTTAAACACAGCCATGCATTTAAATCTGGGGACCCTCTTCAGGTGTTGGAGCCCACAAAGGCTCCCTGAAGAGACCCACAGGCCTCTACAGAGTTGTGACTTGGTCCAGGAGCCTGAGCACACACAGAAAAGCTGCAGCTAAGGGCATCTTCAGTGATCTGTTAAATTTCACCCCCAAAAATCAAGGGTTGAAGAAGGAAAAAAAAACCCCAACATCTCCTCAAGGGGAATGATGTGGAATTGGTAGAAATCCTAAGAATGAAGCAAGAACAATGTTTCAAAATCCTTAAATGATGAAAGTCACCTGGAGTTTTTTATTCATGGCAGTTGGCTCAAGGTCAGCTTGAAGCTACTGGATGCTTTTTGGTCAGGAGCTTGGGCCTGGGACTCCTGCAAGCAGTAGTTGCTTTCTAGTCTCCCATAATTGTAGTTAAAGACAAAAATCACCATAAGAAAAGCTTCAAATTCCCTTCTTGGAGCACTGTAGCACATGGCTGCAATCAACATCTCTACACAGAGCTGTCCAGATCCCAACCCCATCCAATTTACAATTATGCTGATTTACAGTTGTGGTAATTTACAACTCTGGACAAGCAGTTTACTGTCGTGAATTTTCAGAGCTGCTGAGCTTTGCACAAGCTCTACTCATTGACAAGGGGTAACATTTTCATGAATGTGGTGGATGAAGTGCTTCTCACCTCTCCAGGATGTTTCTGGAGGCAGGCATCAGTGTGAGCTACACCATGCTTTCTTGGTAAGTGAGTCATCCTGCTTCAAATAGCTGAGTTAGGTGGGCTGAATCAGTTTGGTAGAACTTGTGTCCCCAACCTGTATCACAGAGGGATTATAGAAACAGCATAGACAAGTTGTTTGGTCTAGATAACTTTCAGATAGCTAACAGCAGGGAAAATGAGTGGGTGCACTTGTGATTTGTGAGCCTGAGCCTCATTAGAGGGTGAAGGGCTGGGAGGTTAATCACTGTGGTTCTTGTGAAAAATCACACCCATCTTTTGACATAACCCTTCTGTGGGTGAAAGCCACCAAATAAGCATAGTGTTTGGCAATGAAATGATAAAAGTCCATCATCCAGCAGGGACGACCCAGTGATAGGAGCTGTCTCAGTTGGACACATCCAGGGAGGAGCAGGATAAGGAAATGGAGGCATCACTGTGTCACGCAACAGCTGTGACTGCCAGGACATGATCACCTCTGGAAAAACTGGCTGTTCTTTTGTGGAAGCAAGAGAAACTTCAAAGGAGAGTGAAAAAGCAAAATCAAAATACTCAGCCTTGAGTGACAGTCCTTTCCCCCTACAAAGGTAAATGTCAGGCAAAACACTGCACCTGCCTGTATTTTCACTAGAGCAGTTACCCTAAAGATACCCAAATCTTTTATCAAAGCTGATATTCTTATCCACAAGAAGGACATATCCACCATGGATCCTGTTTTGTTTGCCCTCTGTGGAATTAGATTTGCTGTTTCTGTCTTTGATTCTAATCACAGTGTACAAAAGCTCTGTGCATCTCCACTGACATTCATATCATTTCTACTTCAGCTGCTCTTGAATGAATGTAACCCAGGAATCTTAACAATGTCAGTCTCAATTTAAGCAGGCTTATGCTGAAAAATGGAATGTTTCACCTCCCACCCAAATGCCTTTGTTTCTTTCTTTGATGCCTTTATGCAAATGTCCTAGTATTTCCTTGGACACCCAACACACACAGCAGGTTGTACTGATGGAAAAGCAGATTTTGCGCCCTGACCAGAAGAGCTGGACACTGAGACACCCAAAGGAAAATCAAGAGAACCCATCAACATGAACCACAGTACCAAATAGCAAGTGTTTTTCTGGCAATACTGCTTCTCCATACTTTTTCCCTAGACTTTTCCACAGTGGAGGCCTACCAGCCTACACATGGATTTCCTTGCTGATTAGAGCAGAGCAGAAGGAATGCCACGAGGCGAGACTCAGCCATGCATTCAACGGTGCTACCACGAAAAAGGTGGCACTTGGGTACCAGTGTGTTCCTACACCAACCTGACCATTCACAAATAAAGAGTCATGGGGTCCATCAACCAGCAGCCATTGTTCAGTGAGTCAGCAGACAACTCAAGTGGTGCTCAACTCAGTTAGCAAACCTGACCTGCGGTTTCATGCAAACCGTTTTTCCTTCTTTTAGACTATATGGGTTCATGCCCCCTAAATTTCACTCTCAGTTTCAGGTATGAATGAATTCAAAATCTTTAGGTAAAATTCAGCTAGAACAAACTACACAGTTCGGACTAGTTTCAGTACAAACCTAAGCAAAAACCACAGAATTGCTCATGGTTTCCAGACAAAACCATACATTTCAACTAGTTTTTTGGGGTTTCATTGCGAAAGTTTCATGGAGTCTGAAAAAAAAAAAAGCATGATATTTAAGCACTTTGAATTGGTGTCCATAAGCTTTTGTCTACTGGGAATACAATGTTTGACAATGCAAGTCTTTGCTATCAGATGCCCAGTTGCAAAGAGACAGTTCTCTGCCCAGTTTTTATTTTAAGTGAAAATAGATAGGTTTATTGGACCTCCTTTGCTCCTGAGATTTGGACTTGGTTTTGGTCCTTGTATTGGTCTTGTTAATATAGTTTTAGCCTTGAATGCATACCTGGAAGACAAAAATCAAGGATTCTTCTCATCATGATGGGAAATCTATGGATGATGCAGGTTTGGCATAGACAAGTCTACAACTTTCTATTTCGCAGTTTAAAGAGACTGGAAAAATACCAAGACTCTAGTGTTGTTCTCTTTTATTAATAGTGGTTTCTTCCAGTAGAGAATAAAACTTGGACCATCTGTAACTTAGGCCACATTACTCATCAAGCACTTTCCTCTCAGGCTCCATAAAACGTAGCTTCAGCCTTGAATTCATGACATTCAAACAGTAGATGAATGAAAACAGGAATGAGATGAAGGATGGGCAGTGCTAGAAATATACTATACTATAGAAAATTTGTCTCATAATATAAAGCATTTATAGTGGTATATAAGCAAATATATGTATTTTTGTTGGAAACAGTTCTGAAGGCTGTGTCTCACCTACTGAGCCAATTCTGTCATCCAGGATAGATCAGTATTAATTCTCTTGCTGAATTCCTTAGAAATTACCTTACTGGGCAATGACTGAGCCAGAAAACTCAAGTAGAATGGAAGATTTCATTTTAGAGGACAGCTAGCTTTCATTTCAAAGACTTCAAGTCATGATGGCTCTGCCATTTCTTTCAAAGGGATCACGCCAATGTTTAACTAAGTTCAGTCACACAGATTTGCTTCTCCTTCCTATTGGACTGACAGCGAGTCAGACAGAAAAGGAGAAAGCTCTGGGGTTTTCTTTCACCTCATCTGTCATCAACTCTCATTTCCACTTGTCAGAACTTTCCTTCTTAACTTCATATGGACCCAGACTCGAATTTTCTTCGTTTCTCAGTTTGATGAAACAAATAAACCGATGGCTCCAATTTCGCTCATTAAAGGTATATTCTAGGCCCTGAACCGTCTGCTCGCTCCCTGCCACTGCAGCCGTTCAGCAGGGAAAATCTGTTATGATTCTCAGAACATGCAGGATGGGAAACTGCAGCTTCAAACAGTGCTTCGAATGAAAAGAAAACCCAGCAAGGAACTGAAAGTTTGAGGCACCCACTCAAACACAAAAATATCCCGTTTTATCTGTGGCCACTGATAAATGTAATTAGGCGGTTTCAGCATGTGTCTTGACAAGCTGTTTTGTTTTGGTTTAGCTGTTTGTTAGACGGGGTTGGCCTGTGGGTAAAATCTGTACTGAAAGGAAATCTGGTTTCATGCCTGAGCTCTGCCACAGCTGCCCTGCCTGACCGATGCCACGTCACCGCTGTGTCCCACTTTCCCCCACAGCTCTGGGAGGAAAGCGGCACGCTCACCTGGGTGGGAGCTGTGCACACATAGGGCCTTGCCATCTGTCAGCATCCCTTGAGAAAGGAGGACAATTTTAGATGGGATGGTAACAACTTTGCCTTGAGTTTCTTCAGCCAAAAGCCCCTGGGAAGAGGGTGAGAGGGGACTGAGTGATCGCTCTGCAAGGAAAGCCAGCAATGCATGGCTGAACTTGCCTACAGCTTCTGTGAATGCTTTGGGAAGAGACACATTTGAATCCAGCACCAAATAGAAGGACCTGCTAATGACTTTGGGTCTACTGCAATACACCTAACGCCAACCTCATCCACCCCAGAGTTGAAATTCTTTTATGAGAAAGATCTACCTGATGTCTACCATTTTACAGGCAGAAAAACTGAGGCAGGGAATGGAGAAGTAACTAATGGAGCAGAGTGTCTTTCCAAACCCTTTGCTAGATGCATTGGACAGGTAAGATCCATGCAGGTGCACTGTGTTTCTGCCCTGGACTCAGTTTACAGAAACAGCATCTTGGGCCAAGATGCTCCATGGGCATTTGTGAGAGTGGGTTGTCCTGGCTGGGCTAGAGCAGTCTCTTCATGTGCAGCTGGGCAAGGTGAGGAATAAGGGAAGGAGTTTAGTGAAGATCATAAAAAAGAGGAGGAGGTGTAGGTTGTGAGAGAAGATGAAACAGCCTTGACACAAGCAAAGGAAACTTCACATTTGGAATTTCAAAAAATCGACTCAACATTTCTGCTGTAGCAGATAAACATCTATCTGTTTTATTACTGGGAATCATCTTTTTCTGTTTATAAATAGAAAATGCATGTTACCTCATGTTATTTCCTCTGGGGTTTTTTGGGGTAGATATATGTGGGTGGTAAACAGCTCGCAAAGAAGTTGTTATTATTAGTCAATATGAAGAACAGGAGGGCAGGGGCTGACGCTGGGACATAACAGGTACGGACTAGCCACAAACCAAATATAGGTCACTCACACATCTACAGTGAAGGAGGGACAGCACAAGCGAGCTACTAATCTGCAGCTGTGATTGTTGCTTTGCAATACTATCTCTATTCCTATAAGCATTTTTCCCACTAAAAGACAACTTAGGCAGAGACACAAAGACCTCAAAGTCTGAAAACTAGCAACGAGACAGAACAACATCACTAAGCAGCGAGACAGGCTTAGCAGTGCACTTGTTTAAGAAAGATTTTTAGCCTTGACAAAGCCTTGCTTATGTTGTGGCAACTGCCAGCAATGGAAACATGTGGTATGAGTTACAGTACAAACACAGAGCAAGGCAGTCATGAGTCTGCAGGCTGAACAGGCAATACCAAGTCTGATAGGAAGCAAAAGCACGGAGCGCCCGTTATCTGGTGTTTAAGGCTCTGTCTTCAAGCCTGAAGTTCATGAACTGCCCTTGTTTGCCTGGAGCAGCATAGTCTATTAGTGCTGGTGCATGACGATGGTCCTACAGGGAGCTGGTCTGGCTTGGGGAGAGGGAAAGGGAGGACCATCAGGAGGAGGGACTCTGGAGTTGGGGCTCCTGGGGCACCCACAGGCATTTCTGCATGCCCAGGTGTGCTCCAGACATGGGGAAGAGTCTCAGCAAGTGACAGCTGGTAGATAAGTAGGTTCACCAACCCAAGGAAACCTGGGTGCCATGGGATATTTGGGGTTTACTGGGGATGTATCTGGACAGCACAGGCTTTAGAGTGATCTTCAGGTGGCTATCAGGGTAGCTCTAGACTGAAGGCAGTGACCTGTGACAGCCACACTGCAGGTCTGGGTTAGCTCCCACGCTGGGACTAAAGGCTTCTGGGTCCGAGTCCAAAATGGCATGTAAACAGTTGGAAACAGTGCAGTGGATCCCCCCCCACTCAAAAATGCTGGTTTGTTAAAAGCGAAACTCTTTCGGAAAGATGGCAATTCGGATAAAACTTTTCAGAAATTAAAACCCCTTACATTTTAATGTGCTTGAAAGATGCAAGTTCAGCAGTTGGAGAATAGAGTGATTTAATTTTTCTATAAAAATGACGTTTTGTTTTGGAACATTTTGCTTGATGCTGTTTTATTTATTCTATGTATTTATTCAGCTTGAAACTATGGGTAAAAATTAAGCCCTTTGATTTCCATTTCCCACACCGGTGGTGGAGAAAGAGACTCTTTCCTTCTGACCCATTTCTGGGATTTATTATTTTTCTGAATAGAAGTTATTCTTAAACTGCAGCATTACAACTCAAAGACTGATCAAATATTTGCATAACCAGTGGTTCTCCAGTGATGGCAAACCAGCGTTTCAGTTAATTCAGGACAACTTCTCTTAGTGCCAGTCTGAGGAATTTCATAAAACTCTGAAAATTGGCTGGTTTGCTTCCCTTCCCAAAGAGAAACCTCAGTGCAGTAAGGATTGATGATGGTGAACAAAGACACACAGAGGTGGGTCAGGGACTAGCAGACAGGCAAGGCAGGTGGCCTTGGAAAAGCTGGAGAAATAAGGAACTGAGAAATAGGTGAGGAGCTGAGAAATAGGTGAGGAGCTGAGAAATAGGTGAGGGAGTGGATGGCTGAAAGATTATGTCTGTGGATCCACAGGAATGGAAAGGATGTTCTTCGTGGAAACAAGTCTGCCATGACATAGCCTGTAGCCGGGGCTCCCTACTTCTGCCACCACTAAATCTCACTTGGGAATATTGTCAAATGTACTGGGCTTTCTCTGGAAAAGGAGTGTAGGGCCACCAAAGGGTCATGACTGCTTACAGTACAGCCACACACCACTAATGAACTGCTGCGCTACCAGTGGCTCTATTAAAGCAACAAGAGACAGGGCTGCCTTGATAGTGAGGGAGCAGCTTCTGCCTTTCTTGATGCAGCATTTGATCGAGTGGCAGCAGGCTAGAGGAGGGAGCTGGAGAGATGGGATAACCATGGGGTGCTCTGGGTGAGAGTCAAGGTAGGGGCGTGGGGGCAAGACAAGGATGGAGAAGACTGTATGGATATGGTCCAGGGCTGGACAGGAGATTCACACACATGCCTGGGGGACTGAAGAGGAAGAGAGAAGAGATGACTGGGGATAAAGGCAGCGCAGTGTGGAGAGCGGAGGCTGTGTGCCCTGTGCTGACACGGGGGTGATGCACAGGCGCTGGACGGTACAACCAGTGGTGAGTCACTATGTAGGCAGAGGATGTGGTGCATGGCTCGGAGGAGTGGGGAAGACCCAGCCCCAATGCTGCTGCTCACCTCTCTGCTTTGGAGAAGCGTAAGCAGCAGTGGGGGGAAATGGATGAGGGCACAGCTTGGCCAGGCTTGACGGGACATGGGCACCAGGAGCAGATGCCAATCCCTGCAGGCAGCTGCCATTGGGGGTGGAGACAGGCAGAGGCTGGGCAGCTCCTTTGGTGAGTACTTCAGCAGAGCAGTAGACAGACACTGGTGACTGTGCTTTATTTCATTGGGAAATTGATGGCTTGGGGACCATTTTTCTGATTAAAACCAGTGGCTGGGGCAACAGCTTTGTGCACCAAGGGGAAATTTTCTATAGGCCAACTTTGAGATTTTTTCTTACCTCTCTTTTTTATCATCTTAAAATCTAAATATTCAACCTGATCTACATCTGACTGTGCAGCATAAAGGAATGCAAATTAGCCAGGTAGAAAGCAAAATGACAGAGGACATGATGGACCACAAATGAAAGCATATCTCAATCATAAGGAGACTGCAAATGAAAGCACATCCCAAGCATAAGGAGACTGCAAAGTCTGATAAGTTTAACCCTGGTAAATAGTTTGCTGAATGTAGAAGCTGAATGGCAAAAGCCTGTTAGATTTATTGAAAGAAGGTAGAGCAGCAGGTATCACAAATGTTGAAGCTACCACAGAAGATAATCCTAGACGGTTGCACAGCCCACAGCCTGCTCTTTCAACACTCCTACGGTGGTACTGGTTGTGATAGCCATCTCTCTGAGCAAAGAACTGGCTACCATGAAATGCCGTGGCTCTAAACTTGGGAGAAAATGGTTCAATGAATCATCAGTTCATTGGAAAAGGCACTTCTGGGTTGGCTAAGCTAGTTCATAATTTTGAGTTGAATTTTGCTGAATGGCTGAGGCAGAAGCATGAGGGATGAACATTTCTGAAAGTCCTGAGACACTGGAATTAGACAGGATTAAACAGATTCAAAATTAATTGCTTTTACACTTCTGATGTGATGGAGCTATTGTTCTTCATCCATTAACCAGCTTGATTTGATGATCTCAAAGGTCTTTTCCAACCTAGTGATTCTGTGATTAAGGGGGCAGTCCACACCATAATAGCTGTAGGTATGACCACCTTTTCTGTAATTCAGACTACAAATCTGAGCAATGTTCTCCTATCCCCAAGAAGTCATTGTTATTAAATAGCATGCACAAACCAGAATGCCATAAGCTGAATGAAAGGGTAGGAAAATACCTGATAATAGTTTCCTGAAAATTGCAAGTCAAAATTCCCTCTCTGGGACTCCCTTTGCAGGATGAGTTCGTGTTAGATAAGTCTGTGAATTCAACCACTAATGATCTGGACCCTGCAGGACATCAACAACCCTTTCAATATTAGTTGGATAAGAAGAGAGCTGTAAGTTTATTTTTGTGCCAGGAGTTGCAGCTGTAATGGGCACTAGAAAGGTGTGCTCCATGCATCCAGTAAAACCACTCTGGAGCCAGCAGATGCAGATTGCCAAGAGCCACTTAACAAAACATCAAATAGGCCACCACCTGCTGTCTTTGGTCCCTATAATGAATCAGAGCACTGTATGGAGTCACACCAAATACCCATCTAGCTCAATACACCATCTGCAAGCACAATAATTAAGTACAAGATGCTTTGGGAGACAGTATAAGCAATAGGCAAATTATAGTGGGCATTCACCTGAGTAAACTAATTCCTATTTGAGTCTGTTACACACTGTGACAATAAGATCCATAATTTAATAATGCAGTGTACAAAGCAAATGCTCTTTTCATTTATTTTAAATGTTTTGAAGGGTTTACATTCCTGGAGTGTCCCATAGGCTTGTTAGATAAAGAACTGGATTCACCTCTGGCTCTCTGCCTCCATGCATTCAGCATTTCACAGTGCTCTACCATACCTCCTGTCTTGGGGGGGGGTGGTGAAGTCCAGAATTTACATCCTCTAGCCCTCTCTGTACTGTCCCCTCAGCCTGATCCCCTTACAGACCTTCCAGCTCCCCATGGAGTGAGACAGCAGCTACAGCACCAGAAAGTGCCTTTTCTATCACATGATAATGTTGCACAAATACTTGTTGGCAAAAACTAGCTAGGAGCATCATCCCCACTGTGCAAGGCTTTCCCAGTGACCAGATCTTGGTCCAAAAGGGTCCCCCAGTTCAATCACAGCTGCAGCCCTCTGGGTGCAGGAGGTGGATGTCAACGAGGAGCTTTCCCTTAACTGAGACTGAGCTGGGAAGTCTGCTGGCTTTGGAGGACACCAGAGAGCTACTTTTGCCCAACTCTAGACATGGGCAATGGGACTTCCCTGCACATTGGACTCTTTGCAGTCAAGAGGGAGAAACAGACACTTTTCAGAAGGGATTTGTCTAGCTTTTTTTATGTATCTTCTTCAGGAGGGCAGGTACCCATCTCTCTCCGGTGACTATGCTGCTCTCTACTTCTGCTTAGAGGGCTCTATCTCTGGGATACTACACTGGGCAAACAGGGACCCCGGCTGTACAGGGGACCAGCTGCCTGAAGTCTCAGATCATGGGAAAGAACAAAGAAAAGCCAAACCAAGGTGTGCTCTTTAATACAAACCCCACAGGCAGCTGGACCTGAGCGGCTCTGACCCCCAGGGGCAGCTCCCAGCAGCTGCTGAGGAAACCCCATGAGATGACAAACGAAAGGAGTTGTGAGCTGGTGTTTTGCCTTGGAGCAAAGGGCAGTAAAACTGAGCACAGCGAAAGGAGAAGGTGTTGCTGCAGGTTTCTGGGAGGAAGCGGCACAGGAAGCAGGCAGGACTCCCTGCCCATCCCCATGTGGGGACCAGAGCTGTGAGCCCACGGGCCCCATCCTCTGCATGAAGAGTCAGGAGGAATGCAGCCCTTCCCAGGGACCACCACCATGCCCAGTGGGAAACACTTTCCCTGCAGAGGTTTATTTCTAAGCTGGTCAAAATTATGAAGAAAAACTAAAATGAACCAGTACAGACTTGTTAAAAGAGCTGAGGGAGGTTTTTAGGATTATTTTAATTTCAGCCAATGCCAGGTCAGTTTTTCTTCTGATCTGTATTAGTGCCCCCATCCCTAGTGAGGCAGGCAGAGTGAGAACACACTTCAGACGAGCTGACAGATTTCTGGTGTGGTTTTGTATGGTTTCCTGAGAATCGGGGGACATTTCTTGTTTTGCAATTTTACAGAAACCCACAAGTATGCCTAAGTGCTTTAAAGCCCTAATAAACAGGTAGGTGTTCTGAAAGGTTAGTGAGGGGCAAAAAATTGTAGCGCTGCCATGGTCGTCTCATCTGCTGGCCCCTCACAGCAAACCTGCTTTGAGGCTGCTTGTAGTGAGCACACCGTGCCGAGTGACAGAGCACTGAGGAGGATGGTTATGAAGCTGCAAGAAAGATGTGGTTAGTTTTACTAGCACCTGTGGCAAATTCCTCTCAGAGATCCTCCCACAAGGTAGCGTGTGCTGTACGAGATGATGCAGAAAGAACAGGAGGAGGGAGATGATGGTGTCATATGTTCCCCTGGGGCTCACTGTTTTATTTAAAAGAAGAAAAAAAAGAGGTTTAGAGTTCTAGTTCTTTTTTTTTTTTCTTTCTTTCACAGGGAACATTCAGTGGAAACTATTACAGGGGCATTGTAGGAAGGAGCGAGGCAGCCTCCTGTCTGTGCACTGAGTTCACCCCAATCCCTGTGCCTCCAGGAGGGGAGAGCCAGGGGCAAGAGCAGGCAGGTGCTCACGTGGCCAAAGCGATGGGGATGGCAGTTGAGAGAGGAAGGTGATGATGCTTTCGGCTCTGGCAGTGATTTGCTGCATGGATTGAACTGGGCATTTCATGCTTCTCTGCTTGGGTTTTGACACAGACAAAATGGAAATCCCCAGGAGTGAGGTCTCTCATTGGGGCTGCTGTCTCTTGATGTGCTTGAGAGGTTCCAATAGAAAGTGCTTTCTAGCAGATTTCACTATGAGAAGAAAAAATTAAGGTAAGAAGAAGAAAGATTAGGAAAATATTTGAAGTACAGAATGGCAGCAAAGTAGCTCTTGTGTTACTCTCTTCCCCATGCCCATATGGCCCTGGAGAACACCTGCATCTGGCTGCATGTTTGTGCAAGCAACAACATAAGGAAAGCTTTCTTCTGTAAGCCTGCACCTAAGAAGAACGCAAGAAAGTTAGAGAATCAATGATACTAGGTGATTAATGAACCAAACTGTCTCTCTTCCCCCCAACCACAGCACCGCACAGTGAGTTTTCACTTTCTCCCAAAGGCCTTGAGAACATCCTCATCCTGCAGAGCAGATTGTTTTGAACTAATGTTTCTGGGGGAGCTGGGCTTGTTCAGCCTGGAGAAGAGAAGGCTGCAGGGGGACCTCATTGCAGCCTTCCAGTCCCTGAAGGGAGCATTATACCGGAGGGGATTCAAGTTTTTCAAAGGGTAGACAATGGCAGGACAAGGGGGATGGATTAAAGCTAAAGGAGGGGAGGTTTAAATTAGATATTAGAGGGAATTTTTTATAGAGAGAGTGGTGAGGGGCTGGAACAGGCTGCCCAGAGAGGGGGTGGATGCCCCATCCCTGGGGGTGTTCAAGGCCAGGTTGGATGGGGCCCTGGGCAACCTTGTGTAGCTCCAGGCCTGGAGGTTGGTGGCCCTGCCTGTGGCAGGGGGTTTGGAACATTGTGATCCTTGGGGTCCCTTCCAACCCAGACCAGTCTATGATTCTGTACCTCATTCTATAGAAAGGCACTGGGGCTCTCAGCAGTGAAGGCACTTCGGTATAATTTCTGATACACCTCTTTCTTGATAGATCTGGAAGAAGCACTGAAACACTATGAGGCCTCTTACATGATGTCTCTTACACTAGACCATATGAAGCATCTCTCAAAAGGACAATGACATGAAAATCTCTTGACTCTCATAAGGACTTCAACTTAGTAAATGAGAAATAACACCAGTGCCATTTGTTGCTGTACACCTAGCTGGAACCAATGTCAGCAATGAACTAAGAGCTGCCAGATGTGAAAACTGACCAAGAATGATTAGATTTGGGCAGCAGCTCTAGTTTTCCCACTTTTTGAAGTCCAACTTGACAAAATTCATACTAATTTTCTGAGTACCTTCAGCCCCCCTGGAAGTCAAAGGGAAGGTCCTGCAGCTAAGCCTGGCTGAAGAAGGAAACCTCGACGTATCTCAGGTTGGCCAATGTCACAGGTGACTTCTAAAGAGCGGTCACACTGCTGACATGAGAGGTCTTCCTGCCTGACTTGGACCTGGCTCCACAGGCTGCAGGCTTAGGGCTGTCAGCAGCTTTAAACCATAACAAAAAAGAAGATTCACACAAGGGAAATCTAAGAGTGTGGTGCCAAGACTGCACAAATGGCTGCCTGTATACACACGTGGCTCGACGGGATGGATGTTTGCAGTGACTCCATTAACAGGAGCTGCAATAATTGTTCCAGTAAATTTTCTGTTCCAGTAAAGTCCATCTGGCAGCTTACTTGCAAGTGGGCAAACACAGGAATGCCTGTGGGGCCATGCCAGGACTCACAGCCCTGCTAAGGTGCAAACTTTTGTTAGAAATAGATGGGTTGGGGTGGGTTTGGTTGGTTTTTTTTTTTTTGAAGACTGTTTGTTTTCTGTGATTTATTTTTTTTCCAGGAAGAGATAGCTGAATCTCAGAACTGATGCACTCCAGACTCTTAAATGCTGGCACTGCTTATTAGATGCTTGCTCAGTGGAGAATATTCTTCCTTATATAGGCCTTTCAGAAACTAGGTCAGAGGATTAACATGAGTATTGGTTGCTAAAAATCCTCTTTGACAGCTTGCCTTCCTTTATTATTTTCTCACTTTGCCCATTGTAGATGCCAACACCTGCCAGGTTCCCTATTGATTTCTCTGGGGGGGTGAGCTGTGGTGACCACAAAAAGTGGCTCCAGTGCCTGCCACCGCTGCAGTAATTCAGCACAACTTCCTGAATAGATTATATATAGATTATATATATATATTCCTGAATATATTATATATAAAGATATACATTTATTCCTTACAAAAATATTCCTCTCTGGTGTGTTAGTGCATCTCAGAGTCCCCAGGGAGCCGGGGTCACGCCTGGGCTGCAACACCCCTATCCTGTTGGCCTGTTCCACATCTTCAACCCCTCTGACAACAGTTGTCTTCCCAGGAAGAAGAGGTGTTTTCTTTCAAAGAAACATGGCAGTGCCACACCAGCCTAGGCATTTGGTTGATCTGTTAGTGGGAAAAACATCTCAACACAGATGCCTTTGAGGGATGGTGTACTCAGGATACACCACCTGCATTTTCCAAAGGTCCTGTTCCAAGAAGAGGGTAGCTGGGCCAAATGCCAGGTGAGGTGTTAGATGCTCACACAACAGTCCCCCTAAAAAGCTGCATCTTCTCCTCTGGGGCTTCTAGGAAGTACTGCACTGCAAATAATAATAACTGGAGTCTTCTGTGAAATGTTTGCACTGAAACTCCACGGAATATTCTTGCTTTTAGACACTGTTTCTACCTCTGAAGGATCACACACAATACATATGTGCTGATGGGACATTTCTTGCCCTGATGTTTACAGGAGATGAGCTAGATAACATCTTTCTGCTACATATATATGTGCATATAAAAATATAAAATACACATACCCACACATATTGGCACATGCCAATAACCAATACAAAAATTTTCAAACTATCATTATACACCCACTTGTCTGAAATAGAAGTGACTTCCTAGCAGGAACAGCACAGACTAGTAGTATATATTCATTTCATATACACTCTTAATCTGATTCCTAAACTGTATGCACATGCATACACCTACCTCAGGGCTGAACTGACAAAAATAAGATGCCCAGTGCAGGTTTTTAAGACTCTAGATGGCCACGTAGCAAGGTACTCTTAGTTCCAGAAATGCTAAGTGCAGAACAACCCCCCAAAATCTGCCAGACATTCAGTACTTTAGAAATCTGGGAGGGAGCAAAATCCTAACAATATCTACTGGTTTTGTAGCTAATCATGCAGCCTTCAACTGGAAAACAAAGCAGCCACTGTTTCTTTGGCCAGTAAGGTATGCAAAGCTCACAGGTTATTTCACTGCAGAAACCTTTAACTCTCACTGTGTGTTGATTACTTTGCAGCTAGAATAAAAGTCGTGTGTATGTATCACTTCCTTCTACTAGCTCTCTTCCAGATCCATGGTCTAACAGAGTGTACAGCTTCCCTGCTTTGAGCATCACCTGTTCAGGCAGCTGAGCACGCCGATGGTTTGCTTTCTTGCCGTGTTCTATCTCCAGACAGCCCATGGTGGCAGCTGCCTTTGGTTTTGTTACCTTTGTGCTAGAGTTGAGGGGATTTCCTCATTTTTACTGCCTCCCATGGAAAGAAAAAGCCCATCCCTTATCCCGGGGGGGCCACACGTCTCCATTTTTACTGTACTTTAAAGTTCTCTGGGTTTCCACACAGGTAACATGGTCAGGTGGGGTTTATTCAAAGACAAAACTGACTTCAGCCCCTTTTCAGTGTCTGTGGGGACAGGACAAGGGGCAATGGCTGCAAGTCACAGCATAGGAAGTTCCACAGCAACATGGGGAAGAACTTTTCCCCAGTGAGGGTGAGGGAGCCCTGGGACAGGCTGCCCAGGGGGGTGTGGAGTCTCCATCTCTGGAGAGATTCCAGCCCCGTCTGGACGCCGCCCTGTGCAATATGAGCTGGGGAGCTGCTTTGGCAGGGGGTTGGACCCCATGAGCTCTCCACAGCCCTTCCACCCCCTGGGATTCTATGATTCTGTTATTCTCCAGAACCCATATCTGGCATGGCCTCCAAAATCAATGCTATGTTGAGACTGCATCTTCCATCTGAATTGCCAAACTGTAGCAAGGAGAGAAGCTCTAAAGGTACAGGTCTGTTAAAACCCTCCTCCAGGAGAGGTCACACACTGAGGGGTGGAAAGGGTTATCCATCAAAATGATTTGGAGTTTTGGTGCACTCTGCCCATGGATAGAGTGGGCTGGTGGGACACAGGCAGGTGCAGTTGGCTTGCTGAGGCCGATGCTGAGGTCCTGATCCCTGCTGCCACCCAAACGCCCTCCCCGCAGCTTCTGCTCCCTTCCCATGCTGCAAGAAATACTGAGATGGATGCTGAGCTGGTAGCACTGCAGAGTCCCTGCAGCAGCAATGCTCAGCTAAACCCCTCCCAGCCTCACAATGATTGCATTTATGTGTGTGTGTGCACACACATGCTGTTCCCAGGTATGCACACAGTTCTCCTCTCTTGTGACTAATGAACATCCCCCAGCACAGACCTGTATGGACAGTGAATAGTGAACATCCCCCAGCACATGTCTGGGCATGGACAGTTTTCACGCGTGTGCAGGTGCTCACACAGACACACACATGTTACACAGGTGTCATCTGCCCAAGTACAGCTGACTCACTGGATGCTGAAACTATTTGGCCGCTCGCAGCAGTGTTCCTCCTGTCTTGGGGCATCATTTAACCTGCTAGCAGGAGGCAGGCTGGGGGTGCAGAATGACAGAATCCCAGGGGTTGGAAGGGCCCTCGAGAGCTCCTGGGGTCCAACCCCCTGCCAAAGCAGCTCCCCAGCTCATATTGCACAGGGCGGCGTCCAGACGGGGCTGGAATCTCTCCAGAGATGGAGACTCCACACCCCCCTGGGCAGCCTGTCCCAGGGCTCCCTCACCCTCACTGGGGAAAAGTTCTTCCCTATGTTGGTGTGGAAATTCCTATGCTCTGACTTGCAGCCATTACCCCTTGTCCTGTCCCCACAGACACTGAAAAGGGGCTGGCCATTCCCCCTGCATCCCATCCTGAAGATATTGATAAACATGAATAAGGTCCCCCCTTAGTCTTCTTTTCTCCAGGCTCAACAGCCCCAGCTCACTCAGCCTTTCCTCACAGGGGAGATGCTCCAGGCCCTTCATCATCTTCGTAGCCCTCAAGGCCAGGATGACAACCTGACCCCAAAAGCAGTTGGGGAGAGCCTTGTCCTTGGCAGCGCCACGGCCCGATGGCCTCCACAAGCCCACAGCAGCCCACACTACCCTGTGCAAGGCAAACAGGAAAGAAAACAAGCTGACGGGACTGCACCCTGCAGCGCTGCAGTGCGGGGCGGTGCAGAAGTGACCAGGGATGTGTCATCTGAAGTGACTTACTGCATCCTGCAGCATACGGGATTTTACCAGGGGAGTTTCCTCTCTGAATTCTTCCCTTGGCCTAATGGCACGATGGAGCTGTAAGGCAGCACAGCTAAAGGGCACGTGTGTGTGTACGCACACGCACCCTTCCGTCTTCGCTGGTATGTGTGAGCGTTGCACTCTTTGCAGAGCAGTCCCGTTCGCCCTTTCAGCAGCTGCCTGGAAGCAGCACATCAGCAAAGAGTTCCAAAGGCCAGGAGATGGCAAGAGTTAGGGATGAGGGTAATGGTTTTGTGGGGGGGAGCAGAATTTGGAGTTGAGGTTTTGCTCAGGGGCTCTGAAACTCTGGTAGCTGAGAGACGTTAACCCGTGTTGGTGAGAAGAGTTCAGAGCAGTGGCTGGAGCTGCAAGTGCTTGAAAGCCCTTTGGAAAGCAAAGAGCAGGCTGGTCAGATTAATCACAAATGTGAAATCAGGGCATCCTACCCCTCAAGTCGCCCCAGGTATCCAAGTAAAACCCTGACTGACATACATTCATGTGCAGGGTGGCAGAGGAGACTCCTTTGGGCTCGTGGGAAGCTGCTAGAACACCAAGCTGCTGCCTGTATCACTGCTCTGATGAGCTGCTTATTAAAAGTGTCTGTAATTAATCTGACTGATGTGCCAGCACTGCAGTGGGGTGTGTTATTTCCAGTAGCCTGGTTACTGTAAGGTAGAGGATACATGTAGCTTGTACTTGAAACTTATAAAAATTGCTATCTCCGTGTTCTAAGCTAGTTGTTTGTAATTATTTTCTAGGGAACAGTCAAATGATTCAGTGTAAATGCATACTCAGAATATGATGGAATTTTTTTTTCCAATTTATCTCAGCCAGTTATACTTCTCAGGTCTGTCATAATGGACTTGAAACATCTCTGTGGGAGCTACTTAAAATTTCCATTCAAATCCTTTCTCTAGGGAAGACAGCCTTTTCTATTTTGGGTTTTGTTGGGGATTTTTTTTTTCCCCTTTTTGGCTAAGTACCTCTTTGCAAGCAGCATTCTATTTGCATGGAAACCTACATCACCTTGTTAATGAAAAGTTCCCAACTCTTTCTAAAGCTGACACTTTTATGATCGGTGTGATGAAAAAGTGGAAATTCAGAACAAATCTGAATGGTTGTGCTTTCTCAGTGTCATAGCCAGGAGATTTTTTTTTTCTTCCACTTGGACAAGAAACAGTCTTTTTTTTTTTTTTTTTTAAAATACATTATTTCTCCTCTCTCTTTGCCAGTTACAGAAATAGAAGGACAAGGCACTGACTAAAGTAAAAGTAAAGAGGCAGGGGGAGGGCAGGGAGGAAATAAGCACTTTCAGTCCTGAAAGTAGTTTCACTTTAAGCAGTGGACAAAATTTCAGAGTAGCTGTTGGTTTTTAACCCTTTCCACGCAATTATAAAGAAGGGGGATGACTTAGGCAAAGAGAGCCACAGAAGTGGCAGTGAAAGGGATTATCTGTACCGAAACCATCCGTCTGTTTGTTTTTTCTCCCTCCTAATCTATCTGTCTTGGTCTCTTTCTCTCTTTCCTCTTTGCAGCATATAATTTACAGTAAAAACACAGGAAGCTGAATGATTTCCTCTGAGGAAAGTACCTGACAAAGAGGTGAACAAGTAATATCGCCGGGGCCCTTTGACTTCATCACTACCCAAGTATCCTCAATGGTTTCAGGCAGAGACGCTATCTTGACACGAGACGCCTTTGAAGTGGTTCTGCCAGTGCGTGGCAGGCGGGAGGAACACGGGCCTTGAATTTTTCCCTGTGGCAATTCAAGCCCAGGGAATCCCAAATCTGTGAGTAATAGCAGCTATTAGTTTATGTTGCATCTTGTACCCCGTAAACCCTCTTAACCAGTCAGGCACAGTGCCCAGCGCTCATGCTGCACAAACAACACATGGGCTTTGGAGGCTCCTCTCCATACCCAGAGGTGTGTGGCTGCCTGGCTGACTCCTGGGAACCACAATGGGGGTACAGGGCAGGAAGTTCCTGTCTGCATGGCACAACCACAAATGCCAGTTTAAACCTGAACCCTCAGGTCCTCTCTGCAGTCTCCTTGAAGCCAAGTGGGGGAAATAAATAAAGCAATGTGACCTGCACCTCCTGTATTGCAAGACCCCTTTGACAAGCTCAGCCCAAACTTTTCCAATTTCTGAGGCCTGAAGAGGGACTTTCACCCTAAAAAAAAAAACAACACCCAACAAAACAACCAAAAAACCAACCTTATGCTCAATGCCACCTAAAAAGGCACAAGTGAGTAACTCTTCAGATATCATCTCATTGAGACCATGAGTTCCCCACACTTTAAAAGTGACTAAAACTGAAGTAGTTTTTTCAGTTTGCATGTGTCTAAATGTAGGAGTAAAGGGATGAAAGGCTGACAGAGATCCTATACTTGGGTAGAACGTCAGCTTCTTTGATTAACTATAATGCAACAACTTCCTCTTTCTTTTCCAACTCCTACTACCTCCAGAAAACCTTCCTTTTAATTACAGAGGTGTTGAAATACTTGCATGTGGTTGTATTTTCCTGCTCCATCCTCCACTCGGGATGTCGTTTCCACTGCAAATGAAATAGGACTGATTCATTTTGCAGGAGGAACATGATTGATACAAGCCCGGATGGAGACTCATTCTCAACCCTGTGGAAATTCCTCACCAAGGCTGCTAGTCAAGTGAAAACCTCTTCGCCCTACAATCATCAGGGTTATGTCTCTGCTCCTAAACTTCTTGGGCTGGAGCCAGGAATAGCTTGTGAGCAGCTGAGCATGACCCAGAAAGCCAGAGCTGATCTTACATCGCCTTTTTATTCTTTTATTTTCTGAGAACTGGCTTTCCCTCTCACCTAAACCAGCTTCTTCTTCACCATGGAGAGGTCGTGTTATTCTCTAGATTGAAGGTCTGATTAAGATGTGTTTTTTTACAGTGAGGCTGTCAGCCTTCCAAGAATAGAGATTATATGTGCAGCCTTTGCTGGTATTTGCTTGCAGTCTCTTGGTGACAAACCACACCTTGCTTATCAAGACAAACATATGTTGTACCCACACAAAGCTGCTGAGGCACTACAGGCTGAGATTTCTTCACCTGGTGAGGCTGCTGGGGAAATACCCAAGAAAAAGGCATATGAACAAAGGCTAGAGTCAGCAGGGTTTCTGAGCAGACTTTTTCAAAAGAAAATGATAAGGCAGTTCTCTACAGGGATATCCCCACCTGGAGCTCTAAGGCTGTTGAAAGGTTCATGTCTTCCTTTTTAAATTTTATATAGGGTTTTTTCCCCCTTAAAACTTCCCATAAACCACATTTTATCATTTTGCCTGACCCTTTTTGTCAAGATCCTTTATTTGCAATGTTATACAAAGGTGTTTCCTGTCTGCTCATTACCTCCAGTCTGCCCAGAGCTCCAGGTGGCATGCAGAGAATCAGCAGCAACCAGCCAAGTGCTTTTTCAGCAATCCCAGCTCTGTTCCAGAGGCCTGTGTCATCTTGTCCACATCCCTGGAAGGCAGAGGCAGGAAGTGGTAAGGTACCTATGAGGCTGATTCTGCCACCTTGCCAATACCTGGGTGGAGGATCAAGCTGCTGCTTATTCATGACATCTAAACGTTTCTATTCAGCTGTCCTTTCTACTGATCAAGGTCTGACAGAAAGTCCCTTAGATTAAGCATAGAGAATACTTAGGAGAAGGAGAGAAAAAAATAAGAAGAAGAAGAAGAAGAAGGAGAAGAAAAAGAAAAAAGAAAAAGAAAAAAGGGAAAAGAAAAAAAAAAGGGAAATCAAAAAGAGAAAACTCTGCTTCCACGGAGTCTGACAGCCCTCAGCATTATGGCAGCTGTGAGCAGGCTTTTCAGGGCTGCAGTTTTGGACTGAGGTAGTGAAGACTGAGACCAAATTAGAGGGCACAGCCACTGGATCATTCCATACTTGATTCCTCATTTTACACACCCTTTAATTACCAATTATGCCCAACACTCTTAGAGCAAAGCAAGTCCAACTTGTAATTTGGAATGAAGTGACCCCCTGTCCAGGAAAGATGGGAAATAGTAGGGGTCTTATCCCTTCATGCAGGCTCAGGTGAGAGACCCTGGTTTTGTGGTTACATTTACCCCAGCAAGAGGTGAAACCATTTCTCTTCCTTAATGAACAAAATCGATCAGCACCAGGAGGGGGTAAGGGAGCTGCACCCAGGGGTGGTGCAGCAGAGGAGGGTACTCTCCTGGGGTCAAACCAAGCTGGTAGCAAGGTCTTATCAAGGTTCAGATCTATGAATTTAAATTCTCATCTCCCACATCCCACTGGAATGCTCAAGTCACTTGGTCATTGTGTCTGCACATTCATGCCTGGATTCAGAACTCCCCCCTCCATGATTTAGTAGTTTGCATCCGTCAGAAAGCCAGAGGACTGAATACACTAAAAATTATCTCTCTGCCTTTTGCCCAGCTACCTTGAGGCACTCACCTCCCCCAAATTTAGGTAAGTCCAAGCCTGAGATCTTGCTGGGACTACAGTATGCACAGGGGAGTCTCCGGGGCTGGGCATGCACACCACCTGAAGGGGAGAGGAGAGGTGCAGCAGCACCAGAAAAGAGGTTTTTGCATCTCCACGTTTCAAAACTGTCCCTTTTGGATGCAGTCCTTATCCCACAAATTCCACTCACTCCCTCAAATATCTCCTCCAGTACCTTTGAGACCTTGGATCCTGCTGCTTAAGTATTTCTGAAGCCTTTCCCCTCCTGCCCTCCTAAGGCTCCTAATCTGCTTCATCATGTTTGGCGTTAACAGCAGCACTGAGGTTACTGACAGTTCCTCAAGCCAACAAACCAACCAGACAGCAATTTGGTGCATCTTTGGCAGGTTTGAAATAGTATTCAAAATTGGGGATATTTTTAAGCCTTTCTCACAAGTGACAATGAGGAGAAGGGGGAGAGAAGAGCCAGAAAGTGAATATCCCATTCAATAGCCTGTGCTGGAGCCGGTTGGTACCAACCCAAGTTTGTGTCATCTCTGAAGGCTGTTCTGGCAAGTGTTGCTTCAAGGATTTGCCAGTTTCTCTCTTGCAGTAGTGATCATGAAAAATACCAAGCAGGGCATCTGTCAGTGAGTAATTACAGGAAATACCATCTTCTGTGCAGTGGGCTTGCATCATTTCTGGAGTGAGGTAAAAACCTGAGCCCATCTCCAGCAGCCCTGGTTGGATCTGCCAAGCTAAATGACATCACAGAGACAGTCAGTTCTGTGATGTTACTAGAAATGAGGAAATCATGTCAGAAATGTCAATTCCTCCTCTAAGTGTCTGCAAACAGACTGCAAGGGCTTTCACGTCCCCAGTTGTACAGATTTACTGCTGTTTCCTAGGAACTTGAAAAGCATCTCGAAAGTGGAGCATGCTTCTTCATTACTGGATTTGTTCTCTTTTATGCTGCCAATCATTTGCTCTGACAAACACCAGAGAAGGGCTATTAATAACAAAGAATTAATTGAATATAGTGCTGCAGCTCAGAGCCTTGCCAGTGTGCTCTGGAAGGTCAAAGGAGACGTGTGATCCCTGTGCAAAACAAACAATATTCACTAGCAAAGGTTCCACTGGGGGGTGGGGGGGAAGAAGTAAATTCAAAATTCATGAAAGAATAGTTAAAGAAAGTTCCTCTGACATGGGCTTTTGCTGTGGCCTAGCCCCTGCAAGCCCAAAATAACCCTTTTCTCACAGGTTTCCTTGCAGAGTTCCTGCTCTCTGGCCACAGGCAACCCTTTGCTTCTCGCAGTGGCTTTCCTAACGAAGCCCACTCCTGCACAGACACCACCAGGAAGCTCGGAGTGCAGGACATCACCACAGGGGAATTCAACAGTGAAGATCTGGACTGATGGTGGGACCTTGCAGGATTTCCAAGTGCTGGCACAGAGAGCAGGCACAGACCAGACAGACGGACTCCCTGTGCCATCTGCAGGTAGCCAGGCTTAGAATGGATGAGCAGAGTGAGTGGGGCTGGCTGGAGATGCTGGAAGAGAAACTGTTCAAACAGACCTCCTCCAATGGGCTACAAATTCTGGCAGGGACTTCTCCCACTCTCTGGGCCAGGCACTGCCTATTCCCAGCCTGAGAATCCTCCTCATCCCTGCATGTTCTCAGCCTGTGGTCCTAGAGTCTGCTCAGCGAGGAGGGGGGGACAGCTGTGCACTGTGTGAGATGGTGCTCAGGAGACGCAGTGTGAACACCTCCAGAAATGAGCCATTTCTTTAATCTAGCTGCTGAGGCTGTTAATAAAGCACAAGCCACAGGCTCTGACACTCCTGCCTGCAGCACCCTACGTGTCTGTGTACAGCGGTTCCTGCTGCCCAGCAATCTCTCACAGTAAAGCTGGTCCCAGTGCAGCCCTGGGCTTGTGGGGTCCCAGCAGGGTCTTTCCTCTGGGGCAATGCCAAAGTTTCAGTCAAGACCATGAATGAGATGGCCCTGGGACGTAAGCATTGCCTGGAGCTAACGCTCAGCTGAAGCTCAGCAATGCAATAATCAAAGGATTGCAATCAAAAATAGGAACGATTTTAAAAGAAAAAAGCACCCAAGGGATCTAAGGGTGAAGGGAAGGGATCATAGAATCATAGAATCAAAGAATGGTCTGGGTTGGAAGGGACCCCAAGGATCACAGAGCTCCAACCCCCTGCCACAGGCAGGGCCACCAACCTCAGGCCTGGAGCTACACAAGGTTGCCCAGGGCCCCATCCAACCTGGCCTTGAACACCCCCAGGGACGGGGCATCCACCCCCTCTCTAGGCAGCCTGGTGCAGCCCCTCACCACTCTCTCTGTAAAAAACTTCTCCCTAATATCTAATTTAAACCTTCCTTCCTTTAGTTTTACTACATCCCCCTTGTCCTGCCATTGTCTACCCTTTAACAAGCTGATTCCCGTCCTGTTTCTCTGCTCCCTTCAGGGACTGGAAGGCTGCAATGAGATGCCCCCAGTGATGCTCTCCCTCCTTCCCTTCCTCCCTCCTTATTTTGAAGATTTTTAGTGATACTTCCCAAGCAAGCACACTTTTGACACCCTGTGACCTAACAGCACTTCACACAGTCTCCTTCATGGGGCTGATCCTACCTGCTCTGACTGAAAGCATCTTCTTTCCCAGCCACCTTCCAGCCATCACCAAGGAGGAGGCAGAGACATTTGTTCTGTTTGAAGAGCACAACCTTGAAGTAGGGCACAGAGACTGGATTAAAACAAAAGATCTTTTATTGTCTTCAGCTGGAGAGTATGATACAGAAGAACTACACATAGGTTTCATTCATATAAAAAAAAGAGAGCCCTTTATTTACACAAGTGTTCAAAGTTGCCAATGGTACCTAACAACAACAACAACAACAACTCTGTTATCTTCTTTGTATTCTTTTGTTAGTAATTCCCACCTAGATGGAGCAAGCCTTGGTCAGTAACACTTAGAAAAACATGTAAGAAGCTTTTGGGCAGGAAAATAAAAAAATGTTCTAAAAGAAACCAAATCCTTGTGGGCATTTCACTGTGACAAACCCAGCAGAATACTTACAGCCAACTGCTGGCAAAAGGAACAGTTATCTGGATGGGCTCAGCAGCCTCCTCATTCTCAGCCTTTCATTTACTTCCCCATCTAAGTCAATACACCCTGGACATGCACAAACTCAACATGTATGAAAAAGGTAGAAATTTATTTTAAAGTAATTGTGCTTTTATTTATAAAAAAAAAATTTACAATCAGACACTGTCCTGCTGTGTTTCTGAAAGCATGGTTCTCTTAAAATTGACAAAAACTTAGCTTATTATTATCATTATTATTATTACTTTGTCATTATATTAATAATATTAATCTTAAGCTTTAGTTTAAAAACATACTGCTTTCCCCTTCCCATCCCCTCCTTTTCTGTGGGACTTGATATATATAAAAAAGGCTTTCCAACGACCGATGAATTTCAATTATAACTAATAATAATAATAATGATAATTACTCATACACCTTTCTGTGTGTAAAATATGGCTGGTTCTAAAACAAACTACCAATGTACAAAGCTGTTCTCCCTCCCCTACCCCGGGCCACCCAAGAGATAGTCAGAACGTGGAAGAACTTTATCCCAGAGGCTTTCTAAGAAAATAAAAATTAACAAAACAACATACAACCCTGGAGATCGTTGTCTTTGGCGTGGAGGACATTACTGGTGGGCAGCTGGGGCTGCTCTGCTGCAAGCGCTGGGACACTTAAGGCTTGTTGTTTGGACGGCTGCAGAAGCCTCTGTTGGACCAAAGGTCACCGATGCTTTGGTACGACTACCAGCTCCTCACACCCCACCACCCAGTGATGCCAGAGGATCTCCCCACACCCCCACTTCATATCCTCCCCCCTCCCCATCTCCCTGCCCCTTTGCCACCCCTGGGGCTTTACGCTCGCTTTCGTCTTCCTTCCAGATTTCGGAAGCTGGATGGTCTCAGCTTCATCTCTGCAAACTGGATGGAATATTCGTGGCCCTTCCAGTGGAACCAGTTAACACCCTGCAAAGAGAAAGATGACGTGTGAGAGGTCACACATTCACTTCTCCTGTTGCCAGCCTTCACCACGCTGTGCAGGCTGTTGTCTACCTTGGGAACAGAGGCACAACAAAGTAGAGGGGCTCTGGGAAGCACAGGGCTCTGGCTGCTGGCGTGCACAACCTGTACACACCAACCCACGACCCCCAGAGCTGTCACTCTTTGCCTGCCTTTGTTTCACATGTTGAAAATTACAATTGTTCTCTGCACACCTGGGATATTCCTTTGGAAAAATCATACAAAGCTATCAATATTTCCCCAGAAAAACACCGATTTTTCACCAGCTGACATTAAATTCTTGTTTTGTGAGCAGCTGCCTGTATCTTTCCTTATGATACTTTGGTCTGGAGAGTGGGCTTGGTTGATGCTCTGATGTCTGGCTAACCAAACCACAAGACACATCCATAATTGCAATTCACCTTCTTCTAATGTATCAGGAAAGCCTTCAAACACCAAACTCACCTGACTGTGGCTGTTGTCACCATATCTGCCCATCAGATTGACGCGGTGACAATTCTTGTACCAGAATGCACCCTTGTATGACAAAGCACAGTTGGTGATGGCAGAATCGTTGTCCTTGTCAAAGGTGGAGAAGGACCTTCCGTTGTGGTATGTCATGGAGTCACCTGGATGGAGGAGACAAAAGAAAAAGTCAGAGGTTTGTCTAGATTACACAGCAGTGACCATTCTGCAGAACATGTTGGGACTGGGCCAGGCACCATCTGTAAAGCCTGGCTGTGTAGGAAAGGTTTTCAAAATTGATTTGTTCTAACACAGAAGGAACTACACAGCTGTTGTTGTTGGAAGCAAGTAAAAATATTTCTCCAGGTGGTCTCTAATCCCCAACATACTTTCTTTAGGCAGTTCAATTTCTGCACTTCTCACCGAAAGCTGGATTTTGGCCCTATATGGTAAGGATAAACCAAGACCAAAGAGAGCTCCACAAGGAGTGATTCATGACCAAAGGAGTCTCCACATGTAGCTGGTCCATGCAGTAAAGCTACCTGGAACCACAGAGAGATCTCCACCTGCTCCCCGGGGCTGAGTGCAATGGGAGCAGCCCTCAGCGTACGCCTGAGGCAGAGCTCACACTCCTGCCTTAGTATCAGGCTTGCAGATTTATCTGTCTCAGGATTTCTCTCTCAAGCCTTTGAAGCCGTGAATAGGACTCAATAGGGACAGCAGGGTTTGCCCCAGTATGAGTACAAAAGGCAGATGATTTGTTCAGAAAAATGACAAATCATGTTGTAGCAGGACTTTGCTGCAAATTCCACTGACAGGAGATGAGGCTGTGCCAAGCTATTATTAGCTGTATAAATGCCAGTGAAGCCTTGGTCAAGTGAGATATAGGGTGGTTTAATATACTTGTTTATATTCTGTCATAAGCATGCCATAAAATGTGGCACCTGGATGACTGGAGGACTGAAAATGGAAACATCAAATATATTGATATGTTGGTATTTCCCAACAGCTGACAGACAAGAGGTACCTGCTGTGGTGCAGATCTGCCACATACACACAGTCACCCTGAGCCAGCTGGGAGGAAACTGCACAGCAGGAGGAAAGAGATAAGGTCTTTCATCTCACCTGCCGTGCCGCTGTACCCATCCACTTTGAGCCGGTATCTGGTCTTCACATCTCCAACGCTGAACCTGTCGTAGACAGCATGAGCTGTCTCACCCTTGTCGCGCAGATCCACACGCAGCTCGTACTGGCCCTGGGAAGTGATTTTGTGGAGGTTCTCCAGACCTGTGGGGATAAATGAACAATTTGTCTCCCCGTGTTTATTTCTCCAGCACCATGTTATCCCACACTGTGGGTCTTCTTGGCCTGTGTAAATACACCAGGGCACAAACACCAGTGAGGAGTGTAAGTAATGTTAGCACAAAGCCAAACAGATAAGAAGAGCCTGACTGAGGCACTGCTTCCCTCCAAATGGCAGTAGCAGGTAGCCCTCTGGGAAATGCAATCACAGTTGTGCCATAGCATCCTCATTGTCTTTCATTTACACACAGTTCTGGGCTCCCTGGTATAAAAAAGACAGGGATCTCCTTGAGAGAGTCCAGAGAAGGGTTATGAAGATGATGAAGGGCCTGGAGCATCTCCCCTGTGAGGAAAGGCTGAGTGAGCTGGGGCTGTTGAGCCTGGAGAAAAGAAGACTAAGGGGGGACCTTATTCATGTTTATCAATATCTTCAGGATGGGATGCAGGGGGAAATGGGCAGCCCCTTCTCAGTGTCTGTGGGGACAGGACAAGGGGCAATGGCTGCAAGTCAGAGCATAGGAAGTTCCACAGCAACATGGGGAAGAACTTTTCCCCAGTGAGGGTGAGGGAGCCCTGGGACAGGCTGCCCAGGGGGTGTGGAGTCTCCATCTCTGGAGAGATTCCAGCCCCGTCTGGACGCCGCCCTGTGCAATATGAGCTGGGGAGCTGCTTTGGCAGGGGGTTGGACCCCATGAGCTCTCGAGGGCCCTTCCAAACCCTCTGTCATCCTGTGATTCTGTGAAATATAATGTAGCCCAATCTTTGAAAATCGGCCTTTTGCTTCTGTTTTCCCCACTTTGCTTCTTTGAGTCTTATGCTTCTGTTGCTGGGGGTGTCCTAGGAGCACAGGAAGAGGAAGGTTTGTAATTGCTTCTCCAGTTACTTCTGACTTCCTGCAGAGCACCAGTGAGCACTGGCGGGGTATGTTTCATGCCCGGGAAGCATGACATCTCTGAACTGCAGCTGGAGGGACTGGCTTGGACCTGGCAATGGCAACATCACTGGCAGAAGCCATCCCTAGCCTCCTTCACCCAGACCATGCTCCCATTAACAAATACTCATGCCAGCTAAATGGTGGCTTCAGTGTGGCTCCTAGTCTTCTGGGCTGGGTTCATATTTTCTTTCTAAAAAAGACAAATTCTTGCCACTTACCTATCCAGAATTCTTCTTTGGGATCTCCAAACCCAGCCACGTAAGTCTTCCAGTTCCTGTAGAAATCTTCCTTCCCGTTCTGACGCCTCAGGAACACCTATGTCACCACCAACACGAGAGGTGTTATCCACAGGCTGCCAGGACGGTCACTGGCAGCACAGCTTTACAGATGCAGAGCCTGGCATCACTGCTCCCCCACTGTTACCACCAAGGCAGGAGTCTCACTGCAAATACTGAACTACACCAAGACTGTTGAACGCCCCCTGCTTTTTTTTAAGTCCCTAGTTTCTCTGTTGGGTTCCCAGGCTGCCCTGCATGATGTGGCTTTTTGGTTCCTGCTCTCTGCTTTAACAGCCCCCTGCACATCTGTGTGCCTCAGCCAAGACTTTCTATGTCCCCACGGCTCCTAGCCATGCATTTCTCCAGCTCCTCCTCCTTTCTGTGCCTGGGGCCACTCTGGCATGTTCAGATTTGAGGATGTCAGTACAGAGAACCGGCATTTTTATTGCCATTCGTTAGCTGCCTGGGTGGGATGTATCTGACCTGGGAAGGCTGGCTGGCCACCACACCATGTGGCTGATGAAAAAACACTTTCTCTGGCCTGTGCTTTAACCTCCTTCATTATCTTTCTCATTCAAATAGAGTCAGTCCGCCCTCCTCTCACCTAATTAGCTATTTAGAAGGTGTGTATCTGATCTGAGATGGTCATTTTCACATGACACAGAGCCAGTTGAGAGAGATCAGTGCTCTTCTTACCACTGAAACCACTGATGTCACCCTTCCTTGTGAGATACCTCACACTCCTCCAACTACAGAAAGAGCTGGTCACATTATTCTAGGCACCCAACTGCCCTACCCCAGATAAAATTCCCTAAATTTATAGACAAGTCAGCCCTACTCTGAAAGTAGAGCACTATGAGGGATGCCATAGACGAGCAGGGATGGGGTGTGCTACCCCAAAGGCAGAAGCGCAGGAGGGTGGTACAGCCCCTCTCCCTCATACTCACAATCCATCCGCCTCCATCCTCGGTCATGTCACAGAAGACTTGCAGAGGCTGAGCCTTGTCCCCATTCAGGTAAATTGTGTACAGCCCAGAGGTGGTTTCTCCATTCAGGAGGGCCTGGGAGCAGTCTTTAGGGTAAGGGTACAGGAGACCAGCTACACACACAAAGAAAAAGAAAAAGCAATCCTTCAGAAACCAGCCATGAAAGGAACTCGTGGAGTACAGGCTGCTCATGAAAAACTGGTGTGGGTACAGAGCCCAGGAACAGGCTTGGAGTTGCCATCCTGCATACCAGAGATTCACAGTAAACAGCAGATAATGTAGATTTTTTCCTTTGAATATGCTTTTGCACATCTGTCTACACTTTTGGGAGTGCTGTGAATGCCAGATAACTACTCCCTGCTAGGATGGGAGTGCATCCTCCAGCTAGATATTTAAATGGCATGAGCTGTGTTTATGGCAACGTTTGGGCAAAACACTCTACCCATGTCTGATTATGTGACAGAAAAGGGAGGGGGAAATACAAAGACAGGACTACAACCAAAAATAAGGAAATTGGGGGTATTTTGCTAGCAAGTACAATATTAAATATGTTATAAAATTAGGCTTTTAAAAACAAAGCAAACAATAACATTTGAAACTACTGGGAAATGCTGTTAAGCATTTCCTTCTGACAACAGGCTAATAGCATTGCTGCAGCCAGAACAATTTCTAAGCCCCCAAAAAGCTTTTCTTTTTTTCTTTTATTCTTTTTAAGTTCACTTAGGCCATTATCTTTTTCAGTCACGTGATGTTCTAATGTGTGTGATGTTCTAGGTGTAGTTCTAGCTTGTAACTGTGGCTGCTCACAGAGTGGCTCTTGCTCCCTTCCAGTGCATTCCCATCCCTGCCTGTGCCTCAGCTAGAGAGAATTTGCATCAGCTTTGGGATCTGGAGCAAAGCAGCTCTCTGCAGGGAGCTACTGCAGTGTTTCACTCTCACTAAACAGCACACAGATGTATGTTCAGAGTTATGGCCAGGCTTAAGCACCTGCCTGAGCAGGGCTGACACTGCATTCATACAGGCAAAGGCACCCTATTCAGTCCCTGCTTGTGGTCAGTTTGCCAAACATCACTTAAATATATCCAGATTTAATTATTCTCCTAGTTCTGGATGTGGATTGTTGCCTGTTGGCACTCCTCCTGCTCTGCACGAGGAGTGACTGACTCAGGGCTGTGTGACTTTTATTAGCACTTCTGTGAGTCCTTGGGCTGAAATTGGTACGAGTGGCAGACGGAAGGATGGAAATGGCTGAAGGTCCTGCTGGCTCTGAAAGGCTGGAAACCATGGAAAAGAAAAATGACAGGCAAGGTTTTATAGTTAATACTGAAGGATTTTTTCTTTTTAATGTCAGCTGTGAAGTGACCTTCAGAGAACCTGATCTATTCTTGCATTTAGCTCACTGCAGAGCTGTCCTGTTAGAGCTGGAACAGACCTGTCATGTGGCTTTGCAAAATCTGATCTCAGAAAGAAGAGAAAAAAACCTGCCCAGAAATCCAGCTCCTCAGACCACTGAGCTGAGTGTGTGTATGTGTGTGTGGTTTGCTTCATTTCAACTTAAAACACTGATTTGCTTTAACAGCTTGCTGTGCATCAATACAGAGGTTAACCAGGGTGTCGGTTTGGATTTTAAAGAGTAATGTTCCTTTCAATATTTTACACAGAAAAGGCAGGATGTTTCATCCAAACGACTGCTACAGAGGTGATGTGGATGGGTATAAAGAAAAGAATTTCATCCTGCCAGTCCAGGGGAAGCAGGTGACACTGCAGCCCAGGAAGAACAGGGACTTCTGCAAACGAAATCCATACTGACAACTGGATTACAAATCTTCTATGAGACCTGTGACTACTTATTGCAGAGCTTGGTGCTGTCCTGAGAGCAGTAACTTATACATTATTTTGGCTGGCAGGTGCTCTAAAGTCCTTACTTGTGGTGAAAATAGTCTGGATTGTTTTGCTCTTGAGGGATCCATTCAGTGCCTGGAGTTTCACTGTGTACTGGGTAGATGGGCTCAGTTCTGTCAGGCTGTAGGCAGTTGTCTCAGGATTTAGGATGACTTCCTATGGGGAGGAGAATACAAGGAAATCTCAGTAAGAAAATTTGTTGTAATTATATATGTTACTTTTAACTATCTAATCTCAATTATTTAACACAAAACTACTATTCCTCTAAGAGTTTTATCAATCTAACTTTCTTCAGAAGTACAAGAAAAGTTGCCTGGAAATGCATGGTTGCTGTCATAATGTATAAGCTGCATGGTTTAAAATCAAGTCAGCATAAATGAACATGCCTTGAACATACACACTGTATATATGTCTCTGTGAAACTCATAAAAAATTGAGAAGAATCACCCTTTAGGACAAGGAAATACAATAGTCCAGTCTTCAAAAGGCTGTTTTTCTGTAACTTTCAAAGACTGATTATCAGTGTGCTTACAGAATTTGCCTCCTTGGAAGTCTGAACCCTTTCTGATGCACCAGGCTGGGCAGCTAAAATTATCTGTCACTTCTGCTGGGATTGACTTCATTCATATTTAAGCATCTAGTGTAATCTTTTCATGGAGGATCACCATAAAGTTACCAGAGACCAAGAGGTGCTTTCAAAGGTGATTCATCCTGCCTTAGGCACCTCACTTGCACAGGGATGGATTCTCCTGGGTTTAGAAAGGGGGTGTGCATTCTTAGGGGGGTGTGAGTTTATTTCACAATACAGGTTTGGAGTGAGGGAAAATGGTTGTTTGTGCTTTTATCTGTATTGTGGAGAGATGACTGTCAAAATTCAGGCTGCAGTTGAGCTTCTGTTTCAGGATATAATACAGGGATGTACTTAAGCAGGTTTTAAATGTACTGAACCGGGTATTTTGTATTTTACCATGTATAACTCAGACAAGTGATTATGTCCCATTGCTGGACACTCAGAGCATCCCCAGTGCCTGGTTTTGAGGCACAGCCCTTCTGGTTTAGTCACAAGTGCTGTACCTTGACACTGCCATCAATGGACTCGTAGATCAGGAGATAACCAGTGACAGGAGCACGTGGAGGCCTCCAAGTTATCATTGCTGTTTCTGACTGAACCTCAGTGGCACTTAAATCTCTTGGAGCATCCAGTCCTGAAGGAGAGAACAGATGAATTACAATCATACCTACATGGAGCTCAGTATACAGGCTATCTTGCAGGCTGTATATTAAAGCAGGCTATAAAAGTAAACATTTTCTCCCCAGAAATTTGAACTTTAAAAATATTTCAACTTAAGTTTTGTGATTAAAATGTATCTTTCCCATTATAAGTTTTAAAATACAGGTGTTAATTTTATCTAAGTTAAAATGTTGGCTTGTCTCAGGCACTTCAGTTTACAAGTGGTTGCACTGACATGGTTTTTGAAATGGAACTGGGCCTTTCATTACTTCACATAAGAAGACAGATTGTTATTTACATATTCCCAGGAAGAAAAACTTTGGTTCTGATGATGCCTCTTTTGAATAGGAAAACTTTTAATACTTGGCCTGGCTACAGCTTCCCTTATCTGCTGTAATTAGAACAATGTATTTGTATGGCTCGGCTCCTAGTTCCCAAGTTAACACCCTGGGAAAAGTCAAGTAAGAGTCTGGAAAATGAGAAACATCCATGATTTCATCGATGTTAATGGCCATAAGTATGAAATCAGCTGGATACCTTCAGCATTGGTACCCAGCATCAGCCCTCAAGAGAACAACTCCTGCTTTGAGTGAGAATGCGTAGAACTGGTAACAAAAAACCACCCCCTGTGTCAGTCACATCAAGCCTGCCACCAGAGAAAATCTGCTGCAAATACTCTCAGAAGTTGGGTTTCTAGTAATAAAAGCACAATGTGCTGGCTGACTTCATGGCAGCAGAGAACTGTGAGACTAGAAGAGATGGCAGCTCCCCCTGCAGTGAGGTGGGACATAGCACCTGTAGTAAACTGGGTGGAGAGGGTCTCGCTCTTCTGCGTGTCCTTCAGCGCGTGAACACTCAGTGTATACTCAGTTGCAGGTCGAAGGCTCTTCAGGTCATACTCCACAGTGTTTCCTGACACCATCTGAGTAACTTCGGGTTCTAAGAAGAAAAGAGAAGGGGTCCCAGCGTTATTCAGACATATCAGGATGTACTCATCTCCATGCTCCACTCAGTGGTATTTTTTTACTAGAAGGGAGCAAGCACAAAACAGTAAAAGCCCAGAGCACATCTCTCTGCTGACACCTACCCTGAACCTGAATTCACACCAGAGTCCTTTATCTCAACGTCTCAGCACTCTCTAGTGTTCATATGAATTATAGCACCATCTTTCCAAGAATCAGTTCTCTCTGTTTGTGTCTGAATTGGAAAAGCTTAACTAAACCAAGCGTTTTTAAAATGCTTCAAGCGAGGCATCTCCTTCAAATAACAGCCCCTGCCATCCTGGCTGTAACGCTGTCAGCTCCCTGGCCCCTCACTGATTCTTCTTACCGTCCTCGGAAGCGTAGGAGACAACATAATTATCCACAGCAGCGATTGCTGGCTGCCAGGTTGCCAGAGCCTCGGAGTCTGTGATGTTCAGCACTACCAGGCCTGACGGGCTGTCCAGGGCTGAAAGAGAGACAAGAACAGATTGAAGGAATTCGACAAACATTCTGAGCTCGGTGCAATGGTTGCAAATATATAAAATGGACAAACCCTGCCGCTTGATGCAGCTTTTATGATCCCCTTTGGAATAGCAGAGCACGTCAGAGCCTATAAAGAGACATCAAATGCCTCCACTGGAAAGGGAGGTCAGTGCGTGGAAAGATTAAACGCTGGGAACAGCCAGAACTAACTGTGTTCTCAGATCAGTCTTGATACCATCAATCTTAACGGCTCTGTCCCAGCTGACGTATTTCTCTCAACACCCTCAAATCTGGGCTGCTTTTTGGAGCAAACTTGGAGACAGAGCTGGGAAAAATAACTAATGTGACAGCAACCGATGGCCACTGTGACCTTCTGCCAGCTCGCCCCACGTGGCTAAAAATAACCCAAAGCACCAGCCAAACAGCAGAAATCCCCACATGTCCTGCCTGGCTTCCACACAGGACCCTGTTCTGCACAGTTTGATGCTCTCCCTGAACTGGGGTAGATACCTGCCTCTGGGACAGTTGGAATGGGCTGTAAATCATAGAACACACTGGGTTGGAAGGGGCCCATATGGATCATCGAGTCCAACTCCTGTTATTTTTTTTTTAATACATTTAGGTACTGTTGCTGAACATAAGGAAAGGATCTATAGAAGAGCTGGCAGCAAAGAGCTCTGGTTTATATACCTATATCAGTCTTATTATTTCACACCATTTTTTTTTCCTATGGTGTTTATAGAGAGCAAAGCTGTATCCCTATGCACTCAAAGAGGGGGGAGGACAGCTTTACTGACAAAATTGTATTGATTCATTGCAGCTGGAGATCTGGTCTGTAATGTTTTAAAAATATTAAGAAGTATTTTCTTACTTCTATCTTTTAAAATATTAAAAAAAGGAGAAATAAACGGGTTTTGCTATGAGTGCTGTCACTGATGTACAGTCCTTGTTAGCATTTCCATATTGTTTGAATTTAAGATTGTCATGTCGTTATCCAGTACTCCTCATCTTGTTCCTCCCCTCAGTTCTCTGAATACTTGTTAGCCCCAAATGAAGAATGAATGAGTAAATGAGACTGCAGGGTGGGGTAGGCAGGGGCATAGGGCACCCTCATTTCCCACAGGGATATTTAAAGCTGTATTGAAAAAAAAACCCAGGATAGAGAATGCTTTTGTGCTTAGAGCACAGTCAGTAACCTGGCAGATGTGGAGTTTGAGTCTGCAACAGAAACTGATCTGAACTGTTCAGCTAGCCCTTTTATCCCTCACCTGTAAAATGGTATTAATTAAACTTCTGGGGTTTTTTCTGATGTATTAGTACTATAAATACAGTAACAGTCTCTTTCTCACTGCAAGTTGGTTCAGCACTTAGCACATGGGAGCCTGATCAAACTTACAAGTTCTATACTCATCTGAAATACAAAGACATAAAGAAAGAGGGGGCAAAAAACTTCCTACAGTTTGTGTGGTCAGCAAAAATGGGATCTCAGTGGGTCTTCAGCTCCAGATCCCAACTCTCTCCTACAGCACAGACAATGGATTTGAAAACCTGCTGTTTCCTCATTATATATATTACCTGTTTTCAGAATGCCAGAGAGAGGTTCACTTTCTTCAAAGCCTTTCACAGAGATGATACTAACATTGTAGTCTACACCTGGGACTAACTTCACCAACTTGGTCCTTGTCTTGCTTCCATCGACTGTAACAACGTTTGGAGTACCTAGGAGGAAGGCAAGTGCTGAGGGATTAGTGACACAACACTCAGGGGAATGCTTGAAGGACGTGTTCCAAGTTAAAGACATTATGACCAGCCTGGATGTGCTTGTACAGGAGATGAATTTTCCCATTAGATACAATCACCAGTGTCAAAGGACAGCCTCAGGGACAAATATTGCTGCCATGACAATTCAAGACATTGGTTTGTATTCTTCTTAGTGGTATGTGAACAGTAAGAAAAACACTAACATTTCTGTCCAGAAACCCCCAATTTTACAAATGAGATGTAAGGTGAAAATGCAGCAGTCTGTACGTGGAGCTCAGGCACCTGTGAGGAAAGGGCCTGTGGTTTGGATCTGCTTTGTTTCTGGTAAGTGCTGGAAGTTTCCCCTTCACCCATCTAATTTTGAATAAAGATATAGCATATATTGTTTTTAGAGGTGCTGCATGTGGGGGTGAGGACTTAGGACACATATTTATTTCAGAGTTTGGGTTTGTTCCAGGAAAACACTTAGACAAGTGCCTAACTTTATCCTTGGGGACTGCTCCTTTTCCTCTGTGGGATCACTATGTATTTAATGTTGCACTTGTGCTTACATGTTATATTGTCTAAAGGCCTATATCTTTACTTGATGTAGGCAGTAGCATGTCTTTTATGATCCTGGCATCTTGCAGTGTTTGCTCTTTAGCTGTTTCCTTCCAGAGGTGTCCCCAAGCAACGCTAAAAATCTGTTTAAGTATAGGAAGTTTTTTAAGCTGAACACTAAAACAGCAATATCATGGATGAAATGAAACAATGTTGGAGAGTACTAAGAAAAATCACTGTCTTGGAAAACTATCATAGCCATGGATTATGGTTATTAGTTCCAAGGGCCATCTTTTCAAATATGCCTACCCTATAAAGCTCCTACTAAACAATGGGAGGGTTTGGAAAGAAATCCTTAATTAGGAGGCTCAGCAGGAACAGAGATTTTTGTGAAGGTGGACCAGTCAGTTGCTAGCCCTGAGCTCCCTTACAAATCTTGTCCATGGGGTGTGGGACACTGTGTTCAAACAGAGGTTGGCTACTGGGACCATGTTGGTGCGTCCACGTTCCTGGTCAGCAGTTTGAAGAAGAAAGAGATGCTATCTATGTAAGGTCATTTGGGACATGCACTGAGAGACGGATACCAGGACAACAAGCCCTTTTGGTTGCCCCTGTCCCTCCTTGCACTGACTCACCTCCTGTGACAGGGACATAGGAGATCCGGTAGCTCTCCACGCGGCTACGAGGGGGTGTCCAGCTGACTGTAGCAGAGTTTTCCGTGATGTCAGAGAAAGAAATTCCCTTGGGAGATCCAACAACTATCAGTGGAGAACAGAGAACAAACACACCACATAGAAAGAAAAGGTAAATCATTTGTGTCTGAGTCCTTAGTGCTGGAACATCCATTTGTCTTATCCCTCTCTCCCAAGAGCTGATGCTGTCAATATTCTGTCCTGAACAACACTAATGCAGGGAGTAACCAAACAGTTAATGGTTTTATTATGCACCGACAGCAGCAATCTAGTTGGTCTAAACATTCCTTTTTCAGTATCATTACAGTTGGGCATAGCTTCAAAATACCCCAGACATATTGTAAATAGAAGCAACAGAATTTCAGTGCTATAGAAAAATCCAGAGGGATACTTACTGCAGAGGAATGCCATTCTGTTACCCAGAGTTTTTTCTACCCCAGTTTCACTTGGATGATTTTTAGACTTTCCATGGAGTCTCAGAGCCCTTTCTGGGACACACAGCAATGGCAGCCCTTAGCAGTGGAGCGATCCCTTTTCTTGAGCATAAAGTTTCTACTGTATGGTGCCTGATAAAGACCTGGACTCAGCTGTGTGAGTTCATGGAGGATCCACCCTCTCAAGCACTGACTGCCTGTAACTTGTTGGCTTTAAACTAGAAGCAACAAGATTTTCTTCTTGGAGTCTCTATCTGAGACCATGATTTTTCCTAGGTTCATTCAAACATATCCATCCAGAGGACATCCAAGTACAACCATCATGAGGAAGGCACTCGTGGTTCCACTGCAGTTTTTTTTCATACAACCCAGCCTTTCCCTGTGCAAACCTACATTTGCCCATGTGAATTCGATCAGCAAGCTGAGCAAACAGCCCAAGCTTTGCCAAACTGACCCTGTCTTACGATGCAAACCAACACGTATCTGAAACATTCCAGTTTAAGGCTTAATTAAGCTACTGCAAAACAAGCATGGAAAGTGCTTCTGGAATGACATGGTAAAGAGACCTGCCACTTCCAGATTTACACTGAGCATCTCACTTCCAATTTGCTTTTTTGACTGTAACCAAAACAACCCTGATACCTGTTAAAAAAAATAAACAGCCCACACAGAGTAGGCCATTAACACAGGGGAGAGATACCAAACATCAGCTACTTTAAGAGTGGTGGAGACAGACTGAGGGCAGGGGAAGGGGGGCAAGAGTAGAAAAATAGTGACTGTGCTTGAAATAGCTTGGAAAGAACGTGTCTGCGGGAAAGAAGTCAGAGGGTTGTTTGTTCCATGTGTCCCCAAAGCTCCAGCAGCAATGCACTAAATCAACTGAAAGGCAAGGAAAGAAAAACAATGGAGCTCTCAAGAGAAATGTAAATTATCTCTCCGGAGCTCACTAGACATGTTGTGTTTGTGGGGTTTGCTCACATGGAAAAGCCAAAGAAAGAAAGAAAAGAATTAAAGATACTGAAGGAAGCAAGGTGGGGTTAGTGAAGCCACACAGCACACAAAGTTGCTACTGATTTAGGGACAGTGTGAAGGAAACAGAAGACCATAAAGAAAATCGGGCAAAGAGGGAAGTGCAAATCACATTGATTTTGCTTCACATTTTAGATGTCCTTAGTGATGCTGAAAAGTGCTAGTGATGAATCTGGAGACCTTAGAGATGGACAAGCACTCAGTTTTCACACACATGGGGAATTCCAGCCCTTTCCAGAAAATAAAGTACCCAACTCATCCCACTTGGACTCTGTTTTGTGTACACTTCCATGGGATTCATGCTTATATTCTGTACCAGGTGAATGGCATAAAAACAGTATTAAGAGTCTCGACTATGTCAGAGTTCCATGTCCCAAACAATCCCAACTGCAGCTATTTTCCTGGGAGCAAACCTGCCAAAGAAATTGTAATGGACCATCAGAGAAAGCACCAGTCCTGGAGTGAGTCCCAGAGATGGTAGAGAGTGGTACCTCTGAGCAGGGACATGAAAAGGAGCAAATGAAACCATCTTCTCGAGCACCTGAAAGCCAAAATTCAGCAGGCATAAAAAATGGCCAGTGTGCTTCTGTCTTGTCACCCATAAAAAAACCTTAGTTCATCTGTTGGGCTGATACAGGTAATTAGCATTATCCTCCAGCACCATTCCCCATTAGCTCTATGAGAGATGGAGAACTTTCCCTACAGGTTGCTAAAGCACCCATGATCTGCTTTCTTATAATTTATATTTATGATCTGCTACTATTCTTTGGGGTTTTCTTTGCTTAAAAATTGCCCTTTCATTACTGTCAGACTATAGGAATATGTTTGCTGGCTTTCTTCCCCTAAGCAACAGGAAGCATCACATTGCATTTATCATGTATAAAGAGCATCTGAAGTGCTGTGTGATCCTCTCAACTGGAAAATGCTGCCATGGTGTGGAAAAATACCATCAGAAGAGAAAAGTAGCGACATGAGACTCACACTTCTTACCAAGGATATTAAGTGGCGCAAAGACATGCTGTGGTCCCTTGGTGAGGGCTGTACTGAACCTTAACAGACATTATATAGATACCATCTGTCCCTCAGAGCAGCAGTGGACAAAGTCCCTTGTGCCAATGATTAGATACAGCAGAGCTGTATGATGCTGGCTTGTTCTACAGTGATTTTATAATTAGTGTTTTCTAGCACAGCCAAATCGATGAGGGTAAAATGACAAGATGCAGAGGGTAGGGAGACTGGGTACCATCACCGCTCTAAAGAGGATAAACTTGTTAACAGCATTATCATCAGCAGTTCTGGGGGGAAACTATTGCTGTTCACTTGTACATATGACTAAATAATGGAGGAAGAGCTACTTGTGATGGGTGTGAGATGATAGGACTTTATCCTGAGCCCCCATGCCCAGCAGTCTCACACCACATTCCTGGGTGATGGAAGCAAGGGAGATCAGCAGGGTACCAGCTGCAGGGCCAACACAAGCTACATGGCAAAAATGGCAACTGCCAGTCCTGCCCTACTCATCCTGTCCATGTCCACAGCCCATGGCTGTGACTACAGCAACTGCCTTTCTAACTTCTTAGAACAAAGGAAAGGAAACCACAGAGTAAGACAAGGCAGCAAAAGGTGAATGCTATGAGATCTTTCCTCCCCCTCCTTCCTCACAGCGGGTGGGTGGTACAAAGAGAAGAGGTGAGACCCTCAGAGAGCATCGCTGGGCAACGCTCAAACCAGACTCCCTCATCTGCACCATTTACACTGGTTGAGGACCTGATCCCTGAAGACTGTGTCTGTGTATGCAAGGGTACATGCCCAGCTAGGGAAGGAGGGGGAAGCCATGAGTGAAAAATGGAGAGAAGAATTTTCAGTCTAGGTTATTTTCCTGCCTGGATTTCCATGGTAGTGTCTGGTTTAGGTTTGCTGGTCTGCTTGCTAGCTTTATTCCAACTGTTACTTTACTATCTCCTCTACTAAAGCTACATGTACACAGGCCAGAATAAAGTAAGGCTGAATATAAGGCTGTCTGAGCCACCTCCTCCAGGAATAGAAATATTTCTTTGCAAGCAGACTGGAAATACTCTAAATATACGTATGTTTGTCTAATAATCAACTCCTAAAAAGAAACTGGTTAGATGCCTTTGTGGCCCTGCTACCCAATGTGGTGTAACCTGCAGTCTGAATTATTTAGCTGGATTTTTGTGGCTCCAACTCTATTATCAATTATCCATGGGCTATTTACATCTGACAAACATCTTTTGGGCTATTTGCTTCAGTAAGTGACATGTGCTAAATCTCCCTGAAAGAACTGAATAAGAATGTAGTCCTGGAGAAAATGATAACTCTTGGTGGTTTACCATAAATATCCTGGAAGTCAGTGAAAATGGGGACAAATGCAGTTGACTTTAAACATCCCTCTCCATTATGAGTCAACCTGCATGAGCCCAGAGAAGGGTGGTTCGTGAGGGGTGCATGTTCTGCTTCATGTAAATGTCTGGGTGAGTGTATATATGCCCTGGCTGTTTATTCAAGGGATAGAATGGCAATCCGAGGGGCTGGTCAGAAATGTGCCTTTCCATGCAAAGAGCTGACACCACAGACATTGAGGTGAATCATGAGGCCATGCTATTTCAGGAAAAGCTGCTCAATCCTGAACTGTTACTGCCCTTTTCTGTGTGTTGGCTGAAGTACACTGCTACAGCTCAGCAAGGGCTTCTTTTGTGTATTTCACACTGGACTGACCCATCCCCTTCTCGTTCCCCTCAGTCTGGAATTAGGCTGATCTGAAATTATTATGTTTCCATCTCAGCCAGCTCAAAATTTCTAAAAGGGAGAATTTGGCTCATTGCTTCTTTTGCTCTAGATTTAAATATGTTTCCAAATGAAACTGTGATTTTGATGGAAAAATATTAAAAACTTAATTAAAAAATACTGAAATTAAATACTTCCAATTATGAACCTTCTTTTGTTTAAATGAATCTCAGGAATCAACCTAAACCTTGGGAACTTTTTTACTGGACTAGGACCTGCATATTTTCATAGAAGAATAGTATGAAAAAATATTCCAGTTACAAATAGGAAAAACTTCCTTCTTCTCCCTCTGGCACTGAGAAAATGAGGCTCTGTTCTGGTGGAGATTTTTCAGAAGTATTATATAGGCTAACTTCAGGCAGAAGACTTTTGCAGTTCTGTTTACAACATTTCTTCTTTAGTGTGAGACTACAAAAGGCAAGAACTCCAGCTCTTGGCATGCCACAGTTGAGGATTAAGGCCTTGGTATTTTTAAAAGAGAATGGCATGAACTGCAGTGATAGCTGCATCTTTTCTTCTGGATTATTTTACCTGGGTAAATCACTAAGCTATGTTACATCAGGATTTCTGACACACAAGAATAGGAATTTATAGCAACTTCTGCTGATGACGTTCAAAGCTTTGTTTTTGCAAGATACTCAAGTCTACATTGAATTACTGAGCACACCTTGCTCTTGGTAAGATCAGCCTAAGTTAATGGTGCTTAGTCCTTTGCTGATCAAGCCCTAGATAAACTCCTCCATAGCTCTGGCAAATTCATTTTGCTACACCTCTTTTCTAGGGAGGTAAATTGTTGTGGAGTGGTGAGATGTGGCACTTAGGGACGTGGCTGAGTGGTGGACTTGGCAGTGTTAGCTTTACAGTTGGACTTGATGATCTAAAAGGGTTTTTTCCAACCTACAGGATTCTATGACTGTATGTAATTAGTCCCAGGGAATCACTGAAAAAGGCTGATACAGAGACAGTATTTCTTGGGTCTCAAAGCCAGTGCTTCAACTGCTAGACTCTGCAGTGATGAAACTGAGGAATCTGAGATGATTAACTATAAATAATTGCTGAACCAGAAACTTGGATAAGGGACATGCAGGATACAGGTCTAACACCTCAGCAACAGCCTACTCTGGCTATGAAAAGGAGAAATGCTAAAAGAAAGAGTCAGGAATGTGTTACACTTTTCCTATGACAAAGACAATACCTGTGGTTGCTACTGCATTTACGGGCTGGGAACGCCGTCCATTGCTAACTCCATAGAGCTCAATTTCATATTCAGTACCCTCTTTCAGCACTGTGATATCCTGAGTGCGCTCATGGCCTGGTATTATTAGTTCCAGTGGATCAGATTTCCTCTTTGTATCCCTGATTTTTAGAACAAAACTGTCGAAAATCCCATCATCAGCAGTCCAGGACAGACGGAAGCCGTCTGGAGTAGCATCTGAAACCAGAAGGTTGTCGACCTCGGGTTCTGCTTCTAAAAAAAGGAGATGATAGCAGTAGGGAAAAGAAATTATTCGTTAATCAGTTCATTAGAGACCTGCCTGAGGTCTGGAGAGAGCAAACTGCAAGAATCCAACCACAGTTCAAAGAAAGGGAAACAATCTGCCAGCTATTGAAAAAAACAAAATGAAGAACGTTAGTGTTATACACATACTGAAGGGGATACATGTGAGTGTGTGCAGGCCCATTCATATTTTCACTCTTTAACAGCAAATCCACTGCATGAACATACACTGTTTGCCTCTGACATGCAAAGTTACACATGCTCATACTGAAGTTCCATGTGCATTTCTCCTTTGCTACCTATGTGAAACCTTTATGTATGATAGAAACAAGCTCTTGTTACAGAACTGCAGGCATGCCTGTAATACTGTCAGGTCTCTCTCTGTTAGGAGGACAACACAGAAGCCACTTTAAAGAGTCTTTTTCTTCATGCAAAATCCTTATTTCATGCACTTCTGGCATCTGTGATGCTTCTGATCAGAGGAATCCTTTACCTCCCTATTAAAGAAGTGCTGGAGCAGCAAAGGGGAATCGTGAAAATTCATAACCCCTACACAGCACACTTCAATCCAAACGCAAGACCTACTGTCTTTGGTGAAAGAACTCATTCAGGAGGATCCCAGGAGCTTTGTTATTAATTACCTGCAAAATACCTTTAGCTGAGTATGGTCAGGCATCATTGCCTAGAGAAATGCTACTGGAGCTGTTACTATCTTACAGCATCTCCAATGCACCTCTTTCTTCCACACAAAAACATTCCTATTTATTTTCTCATGAACCTCCAGTCAGTTGACCCCCAACTTTACTGCCACAACATGCAGATGAGACTTGATGGTTATGGGGCTAGAGAACGAGTCTGCAATGATTTTTCAAGAAAGCTCAAATGCTGCAGGAAAACAGCAGCTATGATGAGGTTGAAAACATGAGCTAAAGTTTTCTGGCGCAAGATGCCAACTTCATGGGTGGCAGTGATCACACTCAATGGTCTGTGGGTGGAATCCACACAGGCAGTGAAAGAAAGGAGGCCATGAACAAGAAATCCATTCTGACTCCTCCTGAAGTTCCTGTCAGTTGGCAGGCTGGAGAATGCTGATGTGCCCAGCAGCTGTTAACAAGACGAGCTCCCACATGCAACCATTTTTCTTTAAAGAGTTCAGTTAGAAGTACCTGCATAACCATAGCAGAACTTTCTCAACCCATGTCATGCACCTCTACAGGACCCCTAACAAAGATGAAAGGGAAACATCAAGTTAAAAGGAACAGAATTTCATTGGTGAATCTATCAGTCGTGAGGAGTTATGTGTAGCCACGATGCAGAAAAGGATGCAAAAGACAAGGTTTGCTTGGCAACTGGATTGCATAAAACATCTTCCATGTGAGAAGAAAAGAAAGAAAGAAAGAAAGGGTCGAAGAGGACAATTTGTTCACATGAAAATACCTGTAACAGCCACAGTGCTTAGGGGCTTTGTTTGGTGCCCCTTGGCAAAACCATAAAGCATAACCTCATAGCCAATGCCAGTAATAAGGCCTTTAAGCTTCAGTTGCCGCTGGGCTCCCGTAAGGAGGAACTCCTGTGGGTCCAGCAGCTTGCCAGAATCCACCACGACTACTAGAAAGTTGTCAAAGGCATTCTCCGATGCCATCCACGACACTGTGAACCCATAAGGGTTAATATCAGAGACAGTTAGGTTTTCCAGTGGGGGCATGGCCTCTGAAAGAAGGGAAGGTGCAAAAACACACACAAAAAAAAAAGAAGAAGCAAAAAAACATTGCAAATTAGGAAGTGTCACAGATTCCACCAAACATAAATCACATTTTTTTTCCCCAAAGTATGGATTTAGTAGAAGCACACAGCCAGGACCACAAGACTAGGATTTTCAATGGAGCCTCCAGGAGTTAAATGCTTATTTCTTAATTTTCACCAAGGGAGTCTCAGCACCTCCTCTCACAAGCTCTATTGAAATTCCTGCCAAGCTCGCTGTGTAAGCACATTTCTTCTGCTCCACATGCATGTAGGACAGTTACAACCAAAAGCGTTGTAGAAATGCTATGCATAATGCTTTCACTTCCCTGTGGCAGTGTTTTAGGGACCTGGGCATGAAAAACGCCTGGTTTTTGCTTCTTTACCTCTCTAATCTTTACCTCTCATTCCTGTGACTATCTCTGGCTTCTCTTTTCAGTGGTGGAGGGGTCAGAGGTGCCAGCAGGACAGCCAGAAGCAGGACATAAATCAGGCAGGGTCATAGCCAGAGCAAGTACTACATACTTGCACAACTTTTTGGTTTGTTTTTTAGGGAATAGGAGAGAAGCCAGAGTTTGCTCTGGCTAAAGGCAGGGGCTAATGACTGCAGAACAGAGCACTGATCAGCCCAAAGAGCTTCACAAGCAGCTGTTAGTGCTGCATGTTGACAACTTAAAGAAATTCCAGCAAGGGGGTCTCTTTTTTCACATTAGCATGACATCTGTCAAAGTTTAGAGGCTGGGGATCAACTCCCCAGAACTTCCCCAAGTCTCTGGAAAAAAAAAAAAAGCAAAAAAAGCCAAATTTTCACAAGATGGTTTCTCAGTGTATTTTGCTCATGCAAAATCTGATGAGCCACATAGGAAAATCAGCTGGCTCTGCTAAGCCCCAGCCTTGATCCTGGATCCTGGGCATTGCTAGCAGTTCTCTGAATTATTTGACCAACCTTGGTTTATTGGCCCAAGATCTTACAATCACTCAAATTCCACCCATGTAAGAAAAAAAATGGTTAGTTACAGGCAGAACTTTCTCTGAGAAAGGGTTTTGGATTTTGCTTTGACATTTTATAACTGCTGAAATTGATGTTCTGTAAGATTTTGGTAGAAAAAATTCCCTCCTAAATTTTTAGAATTTTGAAGTCCTGATGTTTTGAGGTTGACACATCTGGGGGCCAGAGATCCAGCCCAATTTTCCTCAATTTGAAGACATTTTTGCAGTTTACTTGCTTCTAATCAAGCAACCCTAAAGATTCACATTTTTGGTTTGGTCTCTGGGAGGGTAAGCTAGTAATGAGCCCAAAATGCTGAAATGGTTTGCCTGGGATAGGTGGTGAGTGACACCAACACTCTAAACCCAGCATATTTATGTCAACTGCTGGCACATCCTTCTGCAGTGTAGAGTGCCACGGTTGCCACCTGTGGAGCTTCCTCTCCAAATACCAATGTCCATGGCTTATTTGCAGAAATGAAGCACTTGTGCTCCAGCAGAGCAAAAGAACAGGGGATTTGGAAGCACAGAGCTGCTCACTTCAAACTACAGGACTAAATGTCCTCAGGGCAGATCAGAGCTGGCACAAAATGCATCCATTTCATAGAATCATAGACTCATAGAATGGTCTGGGTTGGAAGGGACCCCAAGGATCACAGAGCTCCAACCCCCTGCCACAGGCAGGGACACCAACCTCCAGGCCTGGAGCTACACAAGGTTGCCCAGGGCCCCAGCCAACCTGGCCTTAAACACCCCCAGGGATGGGGCACCCACCCCCTCTCTGGGCAGCCTGTTCCAGCCCCTCACCACTCCCTCTGTAATGAGCTTCCCCCTAAGATCTCATCTAAACCTTCCTTTCTTTAGCTTTAATCCATCCCCCTTGTCCTGCCAGTCTCTGCCCTTTGAAAAAGTTGATTCCCCTCCTGTGTCTCTGCTCCCTTCAGGGACTGGAAGGCTGCAATGAGTTTCCCCCACAGCCTTCTCTTCTCCAGGCTGAAGGAAAATGATCACAGACATTGTCCTTCACAGAAACTGAGAGCCCAGAGGCTGTGAGGGATGCTGCTACTGGAGAAACACTCCGGAGGGCTCTTAGCTCTTAATCCACCAACTAGTACTCCTCCTAGAAACATTTTTTAAGGTCAACACCACTGGTCTAACCCATCCTCAGATGCAAAGAAATGCATCATTCCTGGACAAGATATTCAGTGCTGTAGAAAGTTGCCTTTTTTTTTTTTTTTTTCCTTTTAATCCATGCTGGAATATATATTTTTTTAAGTCAATAAATAGACTCCAAACCTTTAAGCAGGTACCTGTCATGACAAAAGCAGTGAGGGGCTCTGTGTGAACACCTGCATCGGTGGTCCCCTTAATGTTAATGTCATAGCCAGTGTAATCTAGCAGGCCTGAGATGTGAGCGCTGCGAGCACCTCCCGACACCGTGAGCTCCTGGGGTTCATGTGCTGCATAGGAATCTCTAACATGTATAACAAACTTGGCAAAAGGCCCATCTCTTGTGGTCCATGAGAGGTTGAAGCTGTCGGGGGTAACGTTTGTGAGTGTGAGGGTGCCCAGCTGTGGCTCAGCCTCTGAGGGAGAAAGGAACACAGGTCAAGAGACAGCATTACTCTGGGGGGCTGGGGGCATTAGCAGTGGAGGTTTATAGGTGCTGAATGTTTTAAGCCTTGTTTTGCAGTGGGGAAAGAAAAAAAAAAAAAAGAACATTGCAAGAGCTATTTTGTAAGGTTTTGGAGAGAAGCCATTGAAATTAGTGCTGACTCTTAATTTATTTTTTCATTCAGTTTCCTTAATAACTCCAGATTTTCCTAAGGAAATGTGGCCTGATGTAGAGAAGCACCCACAGCATGCAGCCCTGGGGTAAACCCACAGAAACTGCAGGAATTCTGCACTGGGAATTTGATGGGAATACAAACCCACAGCAATTCCAAAGCAGAGAAAGTAGGATTCAGGCAGGAATTAGGTGAGTTGGAACCAGATATCCTTGAAATCCCAGTTCAGCTTCTGTTCAGTGTTTCTGTTGCCTGGAATTGTAGATACTTTTAGTTTTGGATGGCGGAGTTTATGAGGGTTTTCAGTCCTAACAGTGACTATCTCAGCACTAATCTCAGGCCAAAACCTCCCTGGACCCCACAGATAAGGTGTTCCTCATCCTCTGATTAGGCACAATCAGTGAATATTAGATTGAACAACCCCCCCCCACTGCTGTTGCTCTCCTTTCTGACTGGTCAGGACACTTCTCTAAGAAGCAAAGACTTTTCTGCCAGAGGAAATTAAAAATCACATCTCTCCCTTGTCAGGGGAGAAACTTGGCCTTCAGGCTACAGGATAGAGAGAACTCCTCACCCATCCTGTTTTAAAGTTGTTCCATTTAAGCATAAATTCATTCAAGATTCATTAGAGCACAGAGAGAGCACAAATATGACCCAGCAGTCAGGTGGTCAAAGAATCCTGTGTCTGCTCTCAGGGCTGATTTTCTAGTTTTCTCTTGCCAATTGAGTATAAACCAAGAACACCTTGAGAAATGCAGCCAGTGAGATACAGGAAAATAACTCTGTGAGTGATTCATGCTGTGAGAAAAGCAAGAAGTATGTATCCCACTGACAAAGAGAACAGTGAAGGACCATGAAGGAATGAAATCCTTCACTAAAACATGAACTGCTGCAAGATGTTCCAACTTTTACTCATGTCCCTCATTGCAAGACTTTTAAATTATAGTCCACCTTCTTCTCTGGAAATGTCTAGGAACTGGTGAATCCAAGTGGCCCCAATTAAGAACACATGCTGTTGTCATGCTGTAACCATCAATGCCTTCATGGTAACAGTGAAGATGTCACCATGTAAGCATGGTACTTCTGAAGACAGGGTAGGAGATGAGAAAATATCCACAAAGAAAACAGGCTTAGGTGCAGAACCCAGTGAAACTGAACATGGAGCCATCAGCCCTGCATGCAGGTCAGGGAGGAAAACAGATCCTCTCCAAACTCATCTTGAAATGGCCACATTCCTTCACATGCCACTTGCATCCAATCAGGCACAGTTGTATCATCACACCCAGACTTCAAAGAGCATGACATGCAAAATAAGTTGAAATTATCTCTTCAGGCAAGTCTGAGTGATCTTTCACCATCCTGGAATCACTATCACCATAGGAAAAGCTCTGACATCCTTTGAAACAAGAGAGGTCTTAGAGACTCAAAGATAGCAATACAAGTGGCAGAGCGGTGGACTGACCACCAAGAAAGACTGAACTTTGAGTCCTGCTCTCTATTGGGACCACATAAAAATGCTAGGCAAAGAACATAATCAGAACCAGCCCAAGGTGGCCAGACCACTCCATGCAGTTTTGGCAGGTCATTTAGCATGCTGCTTCTCCTTCAAGAGAAGCAAATGCCTTGGAAGACATTTGGTTTCAAGAACGAAGAACCAACATGGCATGCAGGTGCCTCTCCAGGCTGACAAAGATGTGAAGACCTCCCACCCACAACAAAGCAAGTGAGAATGGGATGAACAAGAACTTTACTCTAGATCAAGTGCAAAGAAATGCTGTGTAAAACAGTAACCATCTGAGCAAGTCAATTATATATACACAGAACTTGCAGATAAGTGTATATATAAGAAAACCGATCACGGTTTACAACTGGCTCACTTAACGCTGGGGGCACTTATCCAGCCTTTTCCATTGTCTCAGATATCTCTTTTTCCATGTGCTCTCAAGCCCATCTTATTTCAACCTCCCCTCATAATGATCTCCCTATAATTTACCAAAGGAACGATGATGAGTTGGAGCCATGTTTTAGAGCAGTTCGGTGGACAGCCAAAGAAAGAAGAGAAAAAAGCAAACCTGGAAGGTGAAACTAAAATACCTGTGGTTGCCAGTGCTGTCAAGGTCTGACCACCTTGCCCATCAATTACACCATGGAGTTGGACAGTGTAATTAGTGGCAGCTTTGAGGTTGGTTACCTCATGTCTCCGGGAGGCCCCTGACACTGTGTGCACCAGGGAGTCCAAAGGGAAGTCAGAATTTCTGACTTCTAGAATAAAATGGTCAAAGGCATTGTCCTGTGCTTCCCACGAGAGTGACATGCTGTCTGAGGTAGCATTTGATACAGTGAGTTTGCTAAGGAGAGGTTCCTCTACTATGGGAAGAAAAACAAATGGACATGTATTGCAATTATGAAAACCCAAAGCAACAAAATGAAATAATATAGAAGTTTGACTTCACATCAGCCACAGGTCACAAAAATCATCTAAGCCTTGTGTTTCTCAATGTTTTCCATGCAGTCACCCTGCCCATGTTCCTCATGATTCAGTGAGGATATTCACAACTTGCTGATGCTACATACTGCACCTCTGTGTTATCTGATCACTGACATTTGATATTCTCTGTAATATCACTGACCATGTGAATCCATTGCTATGGCAAATTACTATGAAAACTTTTCCTAAGATCATGTCAACAGGCAAAATTTGGTAGAGATATTAAGTGATCACAACATGAGCTACTAGCTGTCTACTATGAGAATGCACCTTCTGCTTCTGTAGTCTAGTCCTTTCCTTCCAATTTCATACTGTAATTGGGTAGAGCACATCAAACACTTGACTTGCTGTCTGTAAAACCTTGAGATACATGATGTGCCAACAACTAAATGCCTACCTATTTCATTCACCAACATCAACTCGAATGGACTCTCTTATCCATGTAAACTGAACTCTGCTATCACAGACTGAAATGTGCCTGAGATCTATTTAGAGACTCAAGAACTGTATCTAGAAATCAGCTTATATGAAGAAATAGTGTCTCCTCTGTGCTGTGTGACAGATGCAAACACATGTTGCAAAGCTAACATAATGAATCATCTCCCACTTGGTGCTTGGGAAATATGTTTTGCTCCCTATCTGTGTCAGAGGTTGTCCCAACCTTAATGTTTGAACAAGAGTAAACTTATTATGTGAATGAAATCACATCACAACATGATTGACTGACTTGGCTGTATGGGATGGTGGACTAACATTCACAGTTCAGAATGTCTCCGGCAGGTCTTCCTTAGAAGGTGTCAAACAATGAGGTAGAGGATTTGACTGATGGGATAGCTGAGGGCAGGGAAAGGGGCACAACCTGTAAGGAAGAGTTAGAAGAAAGGAGAGTTAGCACTGAGGTAGGTTTTATATACCTGTTGTAGCTGCAGCACTTATTGCCTGCGTGCGGAAACCACGAGAGATCCCATAGAGGTAGACAATGAAATCAGTGCTGGGGGAAAGCCCCGAGATATGAGCAGTTCTTGAATTGCCTGAGGTGTTGAACTCCATGGGCTCCAGCAACCTGTTAGAATCAATAATTTCAATAGTAAAGACGTCGAAGTCCCTGTTGGTGGTTGTCCAGGAAAGGTTGAAGCTTTCAGGAGTAATGTCGGAAACGGTTAGCTCACCAACTTCTGGGTACACTCCTGAGGAGGAAAACAACACTGGTCAGAAGGGGACAGCCCTGCACCTTCCTGTGCTCAGAAATGCCGTGCTTCTCTGCTCATGCTGGCAGCACTCCAAGCTGCCCTTGGAGAAAAGGGTTTGAGTAAAAGCTTGCTAGAAGCAGACAGGTACTAAGGGGAAGAAATCAAATGAAAAAAATCTCAAAATGTGAAATTAAATTTAAAAAAGAGAAAAAGGGAAAAAAAAAGCTTTAAAGCCATCAGCCATGAGTCTTTGAGGTCTGAGCATGAAAGCAGATGCAAAAGAACTGTTCTGAATGCCCCCAGGGCATTTGGAAAAGTCAGCTTCCAGCTTTAGGAAAAGCTAAAACTAGAGCTATTGCTTTCGCCAAAGGAAAAGGTTGTGTTTTGTTTGCTCTTCTATTTTCCCTTTCAGCCTAAGCCTATGAAAGCTGGCATGTAAATTTGGGGCTGGAGCCAAAATGCAAAGCAGTGATAGCTGCCTTGAGGTTTCCTCCTCTCTGTAGACATCCTGATGTGTTAACAGGAAGGCTCAAAAAATTCTTACAATTGGATGTCCCCAGAAGGGAAAATTTTTAAAAGCTGGGTGCTGAGCATGACCCAGAAAGGGAAGGGAAAACCTCAGCAGGGCATCTTCTGCTGTTTTCATTGAGTTAAGAAAAACAGAGCACAGTGCATATTTAGGCAGGACACCCATGATGTCTGTTTTCTTGTTTGTCCCTGTACAGCCTCCCTTGTCTAGCCACATTTGTCTGCTTTCAATGGACAATCTGCTACCAGCTCACACTCAGGGCTCTCAAAGCACAGGACTTCTAGCCCGCAGTGGCACACAGCCCAAGGCTGTGTCGTGTGCCAGACACATCTCTACAGAAGCCAGGCTGTGTAAAGCATTATTGAAACAAGCAAGCTCTACTGCAGTACATGGTTTAATTTTACTTAGTTCTTATGTGTACTTCTATCTACTTCTGTGCTGGGGAAATGAAATATGAGCAAGCTCTGGCCACCTCACAATCACAGGAAGCTGCAAGGTCTGTAAGAAAGCCCAGAGGCAGCAGATATTGTCTACAAGAAATTATCTGAAGGAAGGGCCACTTCGTTGCCAATTAATTCATTGTCTGTTTCTTACCAATGATCACAGCACCTGGAAGGATCAGTGAGCTGTATAGGATAGACATATGTATATATTTACCTCTGGCAGTCAAAGCTCATGGGGAGCTCTCATTTAAAACTGCCAGCTTTTCTAGATCAGCCAGAAAATTATTTTTGTGGCTCTTGATTAGTTTCACGCAACCTTTTGATAACGTGGGGTTCACCTTCCTTCTTCCAGGTCAGTTTATACCGGGGTAGTTCTGCTGAATTTGGTCTTCTTGCATTTTAGCTTTTCCAGATCAATCAGACTGTTTAACAGCCTGATGTGGCTCAATATATGATACTAATATTGGTTGGAATCTCTTGTGTTCTTTTCTTTCTACATGGGAACATACAGAAGGTGTGTCCTGGATGCAGGTGCACACACTACACCCCTGAGTCTGTATTTGCAAGGAAGCTGGTGCATAATTTCAGACTCAACATACTCTCAGGCTTTGATTATCCGGGCTACAAAGAACAGATTTTATAATTTTACAAGGCAACCTGGGCATTCCTGAGCATCTACAACAGCCAGGTGGGTTTTGCTGTTAGTGTCAAGCAGCAGAAAAGCAAGTAAAGGAAACAAAACAAGCCATTGTGAGGTAGGGGGGAAAAAAGCATTCCTAAAAGCAAAGGGCTCCATGGGGGCACTGAGACTCTTATTGGAAAGTCTGATCATGAGACATTTCCATGCCAGAGATGTTCAGCCAAGCTTTAATGAGTTCAGTGCACCCCATGCAAAGTCGACCAAGTGAGCAAGCCTTGCCGAGCAGTTGCAATAGCTCTGGCTCACATCGCTGTCTGCAAAGAAAGGGAGCCGTGAGACTGGCTGAGTGACTTGGAAAGATACCTGTCATGGATTCAACAGAAAGGGGTTTGGTCCTATGGCCTTGAATCACACCACGAAGTGTGATGTTATAACGTGTGTTGGCCTTGAGGCCTGTGACATTCATAGAGTGCAGTGCGCCCGGGACCGTGACATTCCGGGTCTCTTCGGGGTTGTCAGACTCCTGCACCTGAATGATAAAGTTCTCATAGGCCCCGTCGGCTGCTGTCCAGGCGAGCTGGAAACCATCCCAGCCAGTCTCCAATACTGATAGTTTTCCAAGCTCAGGTTCCTCCTCTGAATAAGGACAGAGAGTCAATCAGTTACTCAGATTACAGGCTCGTGGCGATGACGTATTATTTAATGATGTTGCATTAATGAATCTCACTTATACTCAGTGACACAGAGATAACCCCCCTCATTTACATTCTCAGCTGCCCCAGATAACTGGTAAAGTCTCTTCAGAGACATGACAAAACAGAACGGTAAGAAAAAAACTGTACTAATAAATAATAACCAGATTAATAATAAAAGATAGAAAGCAGCTCACAGACCATCTTACAGCTGCAAGTGTTTTCCCATCATTAATTACAACTCCTAGGAGATGAGTAAGTATTCCTATAACCACTTCACTGCACTACTGACAGCTCAGTATTTGCCTTTATGAACTGACATTGAAAACTGCAGTAACTGATGCCTGTTGTAGGGTAGGATGGGATGTTTATGCTTTTAATTGTATCCACATGAAGGATGCTGTTTATTCTTCCAAACTATTTCTAATTCAAAACAATACAGAAGAGGAAAATTCCTCCATGTCTGCATGTCTTCAGTTTAATAAGTTTGTCTTCCTTACACTTCATTGTTTTGTCCACAAAACCTTCTTGGGCAGAGTAGCTTGGATTTTCAGAGTTACTGATGTTAATCTCAAATGGAAATCCACATTCACAGAAATCAACATTCTCATAAATCATCACTGGGTGCCCAAGAAAGTTGGGGGCCATCACAGCTAACTCTCTGAAGCTGCTAAATCTGACAGTTCAGGTCATTTTCTCAGCAAGAATAGCTGTCTGTTACAGAGGAAATATTACTGATTCTGTAAAATTAACAGCCATATAGGAAAATGACAGAGAAATATCTGGTTTTTTACATGGACATTCTTGCTATATGATTTATAATTGGCCTGAGGGCTGCAATTACTTCCTAGCACTTTTCTTGCATGGTCGATACATAAGCATTATATTAAGAACAGAGTCTAGCTGAATAGTCCCAATCTACACGAGTAAGAATTTCTTATTAGAGATAATGTCAGAGGGACATGGGACATAAGCTTCAACTTTAAGTCTTATGCATATTTTAAGGCAAAAAGTAAAGGGGCCCTGGAATAAATGAAAATTAGGGTCAGCTCAACAGTACTCAAATAAGTTTTCCCCTGTAAAAAACAGAATGCTTGTTGTATGACTGCTGCACAGCCTTATACAGGTAGCTGGGGTGGTACTTTCAGAGGTTGAGCACTCCTAGATCACAGCCAATTATCTTCAGTGAGATTCAGTAATGTATAGTAAATTGCTACTATTCAGGAACACAAAAGTTTTGACAAGCTTTTCCCACCTTGTTTGAAAGGAAGAGATTGTTTATGAAATAACACAGTGATGTTCATAAAAAAATCATTAAACAGGAACAGAAAGGAGACACACTAGAGGCAAAATATGAATCCTGTCAAAATAACACTGTTTAGCTCAAATGGAGGAAGCAGGACAGAAAAGGAACAGGTTGTATCAGAAATCACAATCTTTAGGTGGCAAAACAAAACAAACATGTTTTCTTAAACTGAAAATCAAACTAAACCAAAAGTTATAGTAAGGCAACATCTTCTAAGGAAAAGCTTGATTGTAATAAGTAATGCAGTAATCATCACAGCTTAAAAGCAATTCAGATTTCTCTGAAGTGTGCTCAGTTCCATTCTCCTCCAAGATGCAGAGTCCCTTTTCCTCCCGTGTGTTTCTCATGCACAGCTGCAATGGAAGCGCACGCAACCCCGTCATGCTCTCCAGGGACCAAGAGGTTCTCATACAAAATCATGCACCAACTTGGACTGCTGGAGACCTCCAAAAGCCTCATCCATAAAGCATCCAACATATACAACAATGTCATAGCAAATGATAACAAGGGATGATGTTTCTTAAAAAACAAAATAAAGCAAAAAAAAACCCCAAACCAACAATAACAACAACAAAAAAAGAGAGAACAGACCATTGAGAGATGAGACTGGTTGAGCCTTGTAGTAGGTGGGGAATAATCTGTGTGGCTTTATGTAAATCTTTTATCTCCTATTGTGATTTTGGTTTTGGGTAATGGGCAGCTACAGTCACTGGTCTCAAGGTATATTCTTCAGATCTGAACTTACACACTGATATTTTGATCATTATTAACTGATCCCTGTGGCTATAGGTCTGTTTCCTCAGGAGAATCATGTAATAGGGATAAGAGATGGAAGTTTTCAGAAAGGAATACTCCCAATGTGTTACAATCTTTTTTTTTTCTCTGACATCACCACTTCCATGCCAATGCTGCAAACTGCAACCTCATCCCAATCTTTCTTGTGTTTGAACCACAATCCAGATAAATACCTGTAGCATCTTGCTATTTTCATGTGCCTGGTAAATAGCAGATGCATCAATGTCCCTCTCTGCATGCAATCTGAAAAGAGAGAATTGATGCTACATCGCCTTAAAAGCTGCACAGGGCATTGCCCATGCTGCACCCCTCAAGGCTCTCATTCCACAGCAAGAAGAGTTTTATCCCGTGCAATAGGAAGAGATTTTAAAAACATTCTAAGAAAGGCATTGCCCACACAGCCTGGCATTTCTGCAGTGGAGCAGCTGCACGAGAATGGAGTTCTAAGTAATTCAAAGCGGAGAAGGAACATATGGCTAATGAATCCATAGAAAATACCTGTGGCAGCTAGGGCTTCCAGGGACCGAGAGAGCTGACCTTGGGTGCTTCCATGGAGGTTAATCTGGTATTGTGTGCCAGCTGTGAGATTGGTAATTTCTGTTTCTCGGTGGTTTCCCGGCACAAAGATTTCCTGTGGTCTGTTTAAACTGGACAGGTCTTTCAGAGTGATAAAGAACTGATCAAATACCTCATCCCGTGCTGCCCAAGACAGGGTGAAACTACTGAAAGTCCTGTGTGTTATATTAAGATCATGAAGAGCATCAGTGGCTTCTGAGGTGGGAAGGTCAGTGGGCACCAAAAGCAGAGCATGAGAATCAGTGCTGGAGTTTGTTAAAAGACTTAGCTCTGTAGGTGTAGGACTGGTAGGATTAAATGATGTTTCACTGTTTGATTCTCCAGGTGTTGTGACTAGGTGTGCTAAACAGAGGTAAATTACACGTTAAAATTTCATGATAGTAAACCTCCAAAATACACCAGAAGAAAGCTTACATCTGCTACACAACAGTTGGGTGCTTTGCATTAGAGAGCTCTAAGAACAGAGAAAACAGATGGGTACTTCTCTTTTGGAGACTGAATCCAGGGCCACGGGCAAAGGTAGCATCACCAAGCAGAACGTGGTTCTCGCACATCACACTAACCACCAGATCCAGAGCAAGAACCATTAAACACAGAGATGAGCTGAAATGCTTCCAGCAGAGCAATGGGCACATCCTCAGTTGATGTAAATCAGTACACTTTGACTGCTGTCAAAGACGTTTGCTAATTTACATCAGGGAGGATTTGAACCCGAAGTCTCTCCAACATGCCTTTTATCTTTACTACAGCATGTCAGTTACTGCTTCACATGCAAACCAGAAGTGGAATGCATGCCAAATATCACAAACATATCTGAATCCAGACTCAGAAATCAGCCACAGCATCCGCATGCTAAATCTCCAATCAAAACTGGATTTGGAGGAGTTGTCCATCTGGACATGTGCAGAATTAAAAAAAATAAAAAAGGTGGGGGGACACATGTCTTTAGCTAAAAGCCAAGACACAAATAACTTGAGCAATCATTCTTTAAAGGGATGCAAAGGAATGGAAAGCACAAAGTCTTGGCCTTCAACATGCTGAATGATCTGTGAACAGATCTTGTAGTACAGTCAGATTGTGAAAATCAAGAGAAATGGGGAGATCAGAGGGAACATGCTTCTGATCACAGCTGAAAGGCAACAGGCAGGTGATTTTTTGTGACATGCAGAATTATCTCCTCATTAGTGGAAAACCACATCATTTCACACCTCATGCCTTGCTTTCATGCTCCACTTGCATTCAATTAAGAGAGAGCAAGTCATCTACCACCATCAATCCCATCATGATTCAGTATCTGTCTCCAAATTCACACATGCCTCAGAATAGTTTTCAAAGGAGAAAGATCCATTAAAAGTGTTTTGTAATAAATGCAGAAATGTTATCTTGAAAATACACTCCCTGGACAAATACACAGGTAAAACCATTGTTTTCCTTCAGGAAAGAGAGAAGCCTGTGAGGCAAACATTTGTATTTAAATATACCACTGATATTCTTTGACTGAGGTAAAGGCCCTCCTTAAATGATGCCAGCACATGATCTGAACCCAGCCCTACACATGGTACAACCTGAAGATATTTATGTTGCCACCACGCCAGCATAGCTGTGATGGGAACCACTAGCATAGTTTCCTTTTGCTCAGTAAACAGACTGTCAAAATATCTGACTGCCCCAGGGTTACTGAGCTCCTGTCACAAAGCAGGAAGACATGCAGGGTGGCACTGTTAGTCTTCTGGGACTCAGGGGAAAAACTGACATCAAGCAGGTGTGCTGGTACTTGCTCAGCCTTAAGGTTGTCTACTTGACATGCACAGGGGTAGCTGGGCTTTACTGTGGGGTACTTCTGTAGAAGCCATGCGTAGATAGAGTGGGGAGGAAAGGGCAGCGGTTCAGTACACTTGTAGCTACATGCTGTGGATGGTCCCTCTGGGAACCTGCCATGCGCCCTGAATTGAAAACTAGGACAAAGTATCCAACAGTACAAGGGAAACAGAAAGAAAACAGGCTGGGATTACTCTCCTGATATAGTGAGGATGCCTGAGAAAACCCTGTGTAATATTAGTCAAAATTGACTTCCCCTCCTGACACTCCCCCCAGATTCCTGCCAGTTCCAGTATAACCACATAAGAACCTGGTTTCTCTCATCTGAATGGGAAATACAGCAACAGTTTGACCCCATTATACAAAAACTGAGGGACTAACTACCTAATTAGCATTTTAATTCAGAAATTTAGTGTCACAAGTGGGTTAGCTTTATGGTGCCAACTTTGACAACTACATGGGATATTGCCATGCATAGATTGTCTCATGTCATTTTATGTAGTTGCATTACCTCTGATTTATTTTTTTTTCCCCAGACCTAATTCTGAATATTCCCTTGGTTTTAATGACTTGACTGGACAAATCAATTTGGGGATCAGAAAGAGTGGTCTACCCTCTACATACACACATAAACAAACACATATACCACATTAAGTCCATGTGTACAAACATACAAGACAGAAGAATGAAAATGATATTAATATATGAGAAATACTTTGATATCAGAGATGGTATCAGTGTTTGTTGTTTAGCAGGTAGAATACTATAGCAGACAGGGGAAAACCTGGAAAACAAACTATAGGATAACAAGTTTCAAACATGGGATTTAGCAACTAAGAGAATAAATGGGGAGAAGAGAAAGAGAGCTCTATGAGCCTTAGGTGGGTGGATGACAGCCAGATAGAGTGATTCATGGTAGCAAGATGAAGGAAGAGTAGATGCCAGAGAGCCAAAAGCTACGTAGAGAGGAAACTGGATGGACAACAAACGTATGCTCTTTCCCAGACTGGAATACTTCTCAATATCGTTCTCTTAGTAAATTCTTCAGGCTGAATATGGCCTAAATACGTCTATGCTGTCATTGCTTGCCTTTTCAGGAATTCCATTCCAATGCTTCACTGGCAATTTTACTAAAAAATAAAAAAGTGAAGGTCCTGCCAGGACATTTCCCTAGTTACTTGGGATGGAGCAAACAACAGTCTGTATTATTTCTTGCTTCTGTCTCTTGTATTTTATATCATTTTCCAAGAGAGGCAATCAGCCAGTTTCACTGCAGAGTCTCTCATCAGCTCAAGCCCACAGTAAGACATGGTGGCCTACCAAAATATTTCCAATCTTTTCAGGCCCCTTTGGCTGAATCACTTTCCCCTGTCTCAACCAGCTGAATAAACTGTGCTTACAGTGCTGGCATACCTCTGATTTTAATAAAGAAAGTATATCACAGTATATCACAGGCCAGAAGTGCTACAGTAGCTACCACTGAGAATCATACTGAAGTCAGGTTCCAGACAGTCTCAGCAGAGGAATCAGATGAAGAAATATTTACAGGCAAACTTATTTTCCCAGTGGTCAGCGCTGCAGTTTCCCATTGAACTGGCTCATTCTTCCTAATGTTTCTTTAGGTTTGTATTAAAAAGGGTGGCGCAATCTAAGACTAGTAGAAGCCAGAAGAGGAAGAGGGACTGATGCACAACATGGACAAAGGTCTTTGGTAAACAGCATAAATCTTCTTAAAAACATTCAACAGAATGGAAAAATCACTGCTCCAAGCCATGCTCCTATGTGCAACTCACTTCCAGAGCCAAGACAGAATCCCATCCGCGATTCATCAGCAGTTGCTGCACAATCTGGGTCCTACAGCAGAAGAATCTGAGGTAGGCACTTGGTTTCTCTAATGTCCACTCATTTATCTCCACAGGCCTCTCATGCCTGATGTATTACCAACCGTCCTGCTCCAGGACCCACATTGTGCGATGCAGGCAGGGTTCCAGAACCAGAGCAAGAAAGAACAAAGCTGCAGTCTGACTGCTGTGCTTCCTCAGAGCTGGGTTACGTGCTCACCCTACAGATTAGTTATTAATCTGATGTACCCCTTTCAAGTCATACTGCCAGAAAGGTCCTTCCAACTAGTAAAATGGCCCATTTTCTTTGATTTCTGAAGTGGTTTCTAAACCAAAACCTTAGTGCAATGCTGGGTTTGGTTTTTGATGCAAAACCTCTAACAATTAAGCAGCACCATAGTTTGTGATACCTTTGTTAATAACAGAAAAGAAGGTACCTGTTGTAGCCACAGCTTCCAGAGGAGAAGAGCGTTGTTCTCCAGCCAATCCATACACCTTGATTTTATAGGAAGTGTTAGCTTGGAGGCCATCAATCACAGCACCTAGGGATTCTCTGGGCAGAAAGGTTTCTGCAGGGGGCCCAGCTGCCAATGACACTTCCTCGTACTCCACCACAAAACTACTGTAGACTCCTGTATTCGCATACCATGAGACACTAAAGCTGTGGTCCGTTACCCTCGAGACCACAAGGTCCCTCAGTGCATCCTCCTGCATCCCTGAGGCCTCTGGAGCAAGAAAGCTCCCAGAAGCAGAAAGCTCCTCTGGGCCAGGAGTCATTGTCTGCGTTAGGGTTAGACTATGCAGAGCTACAAAGAAACAGACAAGTAAATGGCAGTGTGAAATATCCAGCCTTTCCTTATCAGCAAAAGAAAATAACATTTACCACACTGGTCACTGTATAATCTTTACCTTCCACTGAATGAAGAATGATGGACATCAGTTAAAAAACCCCCTTTGTCACTTGACCTGCGCTTCATCCATATGAAGAGACAGAAGGAACAGAAGGCTCCCATCCTATACTACGGAAGATTTTGTGACATGTCCTTTGCTAGAGATTCATGAGTTCTGAAAGTTTTCTCTCTCTGTATGTGGAGAGCTGACACACATAAAATGATATCAGGAAGAATGTGAGGGGAGAGGAGGGACCAGTAGAAGACCTTCAGCTCTGGGGCTGAAAGAAGCTTTGATGTCAGTGATGAAAATTCACCATGTAAACAAATGAAATAATTTGTGGTAGACTCCTGAATACCTGCTGGCAGAGAAGCCTGACTGAACCATCAAGAAGTTGGGAAGAATATAAGAAATCCAGATAATCAAATGAAACTCTGAAAATAAATTCTCTCAGCCCTTCCACAGTCCCTGGCTCCCCTGTTCAGTAGGGATGGCACATGCCCTTCAACAGCAGGACTGTCTCCTAGGTACACTGGGAAGAGCTTGTCTAGTTCAAGCCCTGCTACTGGCTTTTTACACTTCAATTTCACTCTTTCTGCTTGCTCCAAGTACTCTCCCCAGCAGTGCAATGGACCTGAGGTCCCCCGTAGCTCGCAAGAGAGGGTAAAACAAGTTTGTTTGGCTTAGCCTGAGGACATCAGGACCTCCCAAATACTGGGAACATGGAATAGAGGACTGACTTGGGGGCAGATGAAGAAGTAAACTGAAGAAGAGATCTCTTGTCTTGCACTCCACAGCCTTACTGAGCATTTCTGCCTCCCCATGCTCGTGTGTTTGGATTAGTCCATTCCTACACAGGAGGAAGGTCACAGTGATAGGTTATGTCAACCACTGCTGCTGCTTCCACTGCAGAGAACCCTTTGTTTACTGGCTGCTCTGAGTAAAGACTTAAAACAAACACACTGGGAAGATAAATGCATTTATAAAAAGACCCCAAAAATTGAGCCATGTAAAAGAAACCACCTTGTGAGACTTTGGAAGCTGGTATGAAAAGACCAGACTGAAATTCCACAGCATGTTGTTTCTGCCTTTTCACCGTCTATGCATACTTCCTTTGAGAGCACTCTGTCTTCAGGCAGATGGGGAGACAGATAACATTGGAAAACCAAAGCCTTCTCTCTTCTACCACAGCTCCTTCAGCTTCGTTTTGTATGTGTATGCCTTGAGGCTTCCTAGTGTTTTCCTACATTGGACACAGGCCTGACATGCATCAAACAAGTAATTAGGTAGCAATGGCTTTCTGCAGTTTACACCTTACAATGTAACTCTGCTGTACTGGATTACTTGACTCTATAAAGCATAGAGGCTCTACTGGCATGACCACTACCCTGAACACAGTAGCCTTTCTCCCATTTGGATGAGAAAAAGGGCAACATTAGAACCCTGTTGACTCTGCTCAAGTATGATGGATGGAAGCATGCTGTGAAGAGAATTCATTAGGCAGGAACAAGCAATGTGAAATATATTCTGGTTGTTCTTCCTCTCAGTTCTTGGCTGTAGAAAACAAAACAAGTTATAAGAGATAACACACACAAAAAAGCAGCCTCATTTAAAACCAAAGATGAGGTCTGCATTTCCTGCAGGAGAAATATCTGCATACTTTGCAAGTGTCTCCAAGGATAAGCAAGAAATCATTGAAAACATGGAGCTAAACACTGTAAGTAGGGAAATACACAGCTATCCCTCATTTAACTCTAGACAGAGCTAAGTCTGCTCTGCAGGCAGCTGATGTTCTTAAGCAGTACCCCAGACACAGCTCACAAAACCAGGTGAAGTCGTACTTGGGCTAGTCAGTGCCCAACGACCTGGTTCACAGTGCTCATAAAAAGCTGTTACTCACCAGTAGAACCCTTGACAGTTGTAGGTTTGCTCTTGTGTCTGCCCTTCTCTGCCACCAGACTAATGGTGTATTCTGTCCCTGCCTCCAACCCTCGCAGGATGAAAGAGGTGCTGTCTACTGGGATCTCCACTTCGTTCTTCCTTCCAGAGGGACTAACGTAAATGAGGCGGTAGCGATCAAACTTGGCCACTGGTCTTCTCCAGTGAAGGGATAAGGTGGTTTCAGTGGGGTCACTGACTTCCAAGTCCTTGGGGTTATCAAGATCTATAGGTTAAAAAAAGCAAAGTTGAGGTGCCTCTGAACCAACCTGGGACAATGTTTCAGTCATCTGTAGACAGAGAAACATCTATACCAGGTGTTTAGTAATAGCTTAATGTCTTATCCAGCTTTAGGAGGTTTTGAAGCCTCATTGCTTGATATAGGTAGAGGAAAATGAAATTCTCTTTTACAGACAAATGACACTAGAAGAGATTTCCCCCACTTGCACTCACATCAGCAGGAGGTGCACTCGCTGCACAGAGGAGAGGCAGAATTTAGGCCTTCAGAGAATTCACCCAGGCAATGGGGATACTAAGATACTAAGATACTAAGACCACTGAGGCTGCACACTCTGTTAGATCAACCTTCTGGCCATAACTGCCATTCAGTGTAAGCATAATTACCATTAAGGAGCACACCTGGAGATGAAACTCACAGAGCATTAAGAGATCCTCATACAGGAAAAGGAAGCCAGATTCAGAAGTCAAGATCTTTGGGGAAATGTCCCATTGGTACCAAAATTAAATCAAGAAATTTCTAAAATATTTCTTGCAGAATTGCATGGAAAGGAAGGAAACATCAGAGTGAGTCTTCCTGATTTGCTGCTTCCTCCAGAGAACACAGGAGGATCAAGCTCTACTCACCAGTGCCAGCATTAATGGTAGCAGGAGCACTTTCCCTGTCCTGTCTCACTGCTGTCACTCCAATGCCATATTCAGTTCCAGGCCTCAAACCTAAGAGAGGAGGAATACAAATATGAGTTCCTGCCCATGGAATATGCCTGTGGGCATTTGTTTAAATAAGGAAGTCTGGATGTATGCAAAGTAAGATAAATGCTTCCTTGTGTATGCAGAGACTTGAGGTGTCAGTTGACCCTCCAGCTGACCTGAAGTTAATAATTTTTTTTCATGTATGTGCCAAAAGATAAAGATTATGCTTGACTGAGATTGCATTTTGGACACCATTCAAGTGCATAATTAGCAACAGTTTCTTCTTCAAAAACCTGCAGCACAGGTACTTGTGCCAAAGTAAAGCACCTAGACATCCATAGGACACAGAAGAAGTACCATTACCTACCCTTGCAGGCTGGTAAGGCAACTTGCAGGTACACAGAAGGGTTGCAGGCCAGCATGGGTAAATCTGGTCACTAGCACATGCAAAAGCCTTTTGAACTCAGGGATGTGAGCCCATCTCCACAAAGGCATAGCTACCTAACAACTCAGGGAACTAACCACTGCGATTCAGAGCTGCATGCCACAGTGAAATGGCTACAGACCTTCTGTTGGCTGCAGGTGTGTAAATAGAGATTGCAGGTATTTTAATTGAATTGCTCGTACTCAAAATGTGTAGCTTCTTATGTATAGTGACCAAAAGGACACTTTTCCACTGCACTACTGTGCTCTAGGGTGATGGCAACAGCATGACTATAACATTCTCCTACCTGTGAGTGTAGCTCTGGTTGTTGCCTGGTTGCCCTTGGGCACAGTGATCTCAGTGTGGTCTCCACCAGAGATGGGAGCAAATTTAATTCGATAGTTATCAATATTTGCATGGCTGTTCTTCCACTCCAGAGTAATGCTGTTGTCTGTCTGTGACACCCGCTTCAGGTTTCTGGGAGCATCCAAGTCTGTAATGAATCAACCAATATATAAATAAATAATGGAATAGGAATAACTCTCCTATGACAGCAGTGTCTCTTGGCAGTACTTTTCAGAAGGTGAAATGATGCATAAAGCTGAAGTTAAGTTTCCTCTCACATGATACCACTGTACTCTTGACTACATTGAGATTTCTTCTAGCATGAAGTGGAGAGTTCAACAGCTTTGGGAAAAAGATCGGTGGAAGAAATTCAACTTTTATCTCCTGAGACAAAAATTACATTTTCAATGTTAGCAACTACTTTTTATTACAAAATAGCCTTGCACAAAAACATATTTGGATGAAAATCTATTTTTCCTTTATAACTATCTCTGCTTTCAAAGGAAAAAGGCTGCTAAGAATAAAGAATTTATCATCTTCAGAATATCTGTTCAGTATGCATCTTGCATTCACAGCTGAAAGGAAATCAAAGTCTCAAAACAAAAGGTAAATATTATGTAGAAATTCAGTGGGCTTTCACTGTTCACACCTCAGTACATTTAAATCCTGCTCTGAATGAGCAACTACATTTGGGGATGAAAAGGGAGGCATTTAGGCACTGTTTACTCAGCCCCCTTAATGCATCAAACCTCAGTAACGTGCTAAAAGACCCACACTTCCATAAGTCATTCCCAGGATCACTAAGAAGCAAAGTAAATATATAAAAGCATAACAGAATACATTTGCAGAACTGAAGAAGGGAAAAAAGGCAAAGTTCTGTGCTCATCTGTCACACATTTAGACAAACAGCAATAAGATCTTAGAACAGGAACCATGGAAGATAGTTAGCTCAGCAGACAAGCAAGTAATTTGAGGAATTTGTTGCTTGAGATTTAGGGTATGATGAGTAAAAGCTGAGTGACTTAATAACATAATTCCTATTTTCAAAATACATTGAGATACTTGGGGGCTCTAAATATTTTGTTGAGCCACTATGGTATAGAAGACACATAAAACATTCTCCATTTTCATATACCTCTATAAGAGTGCTGATTCTGTGCTGATGCTCTATCCAAGCAAGCTATGCTATTTGTGTCAGGAAGACTGATGGTGACTGCATTACCTTCCCATAAGTTTGGGTTGGTATCCAAGCCTCTTACCTGTGACAAAGACTTCTTTCACGGGGTCGCTTTCCATGTCTCCTCGACGAGAGACAAGTGTCACTTCATACTCTGTGTGCGGCCTCAGGTTTCCAATAGAATATTGGTTTTCATCTTCAGAGAGGTCGATGGTTGTCCTGTCCCCTGGAATATCCTTGGGGCCATAAGTGAGCTCTACGCCTTCAATTTCAGCCAAGGGTTTGGACCACGTGATAAGAGCTGTTGTGTCTGTGACATCTTTGGCCTCGATCTGGCTAGGGGCATCTAGCTCTGTTACACAGAGAGAAAAAGGTGTTCTTTTAAATAAATCTCATCAGAAAAATCATACACATTCTTGTGCTTTTAATTGCCTATTCAAAGTAAAACCGAGTAACTTCTAATAGCTGAAACTTCTCTTCATTTACCTTCCTCTTTACTTTCTATAGCTGTAGAAGAGAGTGCCAAATAGAGTCAATTCATCAGAAGCAAATTCATCAAAATTCATTAACATCAGAAGCTTCCAAGCAGGAGCCCCAAAAGATTCTCCATTCACACAACAGAAAGTCTCCTTTAAATAATTTCTTCATGCAAAGATCACCAGGGTGAAAGAAATTCTAGTTCCCATTGATGCACATTTTGAAAAAGAGTAAAAGTGCATAATGCTTGCTACCCTCTAGCTAAACATAAACTTCCTCTTCAAACAGGTAATTTGGAGAGGAATTAATTTCTCCTCATGTTTATTCTTAATTGGCAGCTGCACTACTTCCTTCTTTCCTTCCTTTCCCCTATCAATTCATGGCATAGAGTTTACCTTCCTCTTTGTTTAAAAACTCCCTAGGCTACCTCAAACAGCAGTTTTATTGCTGGCACTACACCGAAGGCAGGATGTGCTTACTTGTGGTTATCACTCTGGACAGTCCTGGTCCTCTGGTATTGTTTTTCACTATATGGAGGGATACATTATACTGCTGCCCTGGTGCCAAACCTGGCTGCATGTAAGATGTCTCTGGCCGTTTCAGGCTGCTGGTTATATCTTCATTATCATCCTTTTTCTGCATCACAGAGAAAAAACAGTATAAATACACAAAATCCCAGATCTTTCACTTACTTACAGCCTCCGCACAAGAACCGCTTCTTCCTTACCAGGTTACGGAAGACCACTTCCCAGCCATCAAATGAAAAGTTCAGAGGATCCCACTCCACCTGGACAGATGTTTCTCTAACAGATTTGAATTTCAGACCTTCTGGAGCAGGCAGATCTGTTACAGAAAAGAAAAAAAAAGGATATCATTACATGAGCAACAAGTTCCCATCAACCGGCACTGGGGTGGGCCAGCTTTCCACCACTATAAATATCTGCCAAGTGGGTATCTGCACCTGAGATGTCTAAAACTTCTTCAGAGCCAGTTGTTCTGTCTTTTCAGACATTCCTCTGACCCGTTTTAGAGGTCAACTTAGAGTAAAAGGAATTTTGCCCCAGAAATCTCTTTTTGTGCCCTCTTGAAAGAAGCCTCATGTGGACATTTGAAGTTAGGTGAGACAAATCCTGCCCCAGGTCTCTAAAAATGAGCAGAGTGGCAGAGAGCAAAGAGCATCTTTTAAGGCTGGGATGTTTTGATATGACTGTGGTGTGCACAACAGAAAAAGGAAGATGGACAATGAGCAGACAGGAAGATAGAGGTATTCTGTAGCAAAATATGCTGGCGATGCAAAAAAATAACACAACCTCCATTTGACTCAAAATAGTTTGAATTAAAGTGATTTCATATTGCTCTTTTACACACTGCTCCATTTTTATATTTTTTTTCAGGAAGCATTACCAGATTTTAAAAGTGTAACTTATTATGTAGAAGCCAAGGGTCTTAATTTACAAAGATCCCATGATATTCATTGGGAGGCAGTGCAGAGAGCAGAAGAGCTAATGAACTGTACTTTTAACACAGTTATTGGTATTGGAAAATAATAGAAGATGAAGGTGCAGGAGTCAGTCTTCATCCAGAACACAAGATGAACTGAAAATAGAAAATGCAAAAGAAACAAGGCCATAAAAGGGGATGTAAATAAAAAGATATTACAGAACAGACAAAAGAATGACTACAGGGAATATTAAACTCACACGTTGCTACCCTGGCGCTGACTGGAAAGCTCTTCTTGTTTTTAAGGATTGCAAAGACTCGGATGAAATATTCTACACCTGGCTCCAGTTCATGAATAGTGGCAGCTGTCTGGTTTCCTGGCACAGTGAACTGCATATCTAAGCCACCACTGCTGGTAGGGACATAGGTGATGAGGTACTCATTGACGAGATTCTCGTGCTTCCATTCCAGGTTTACAGTTTTATCTGTTATGTTTGTCACAGTCAGTTCAGTCGGAGCAGACACTAAGGAAGGGGAAAAAAACACAAAACAAACTTCTAAGAAGATTTCCAGGCTCAGAAAATAATGACTTATCGAGTTTCACATTTTCCCATGAACAGTTCTTAAGAGTCATCTAACAAACAGGGAACTGGGAAGCCATGTCACACAAATTAGCCACTTGAAGAAAGGAATGTTCAGCTGATGAAAACTACAGACATTTCTAAAAGTCATGGGCCAATTTCTACTCAAAAGGTTGCACAAAACCTATGGCTGACTGTGCTCCAGCTCCTCCTCTCATGGCTGCTGCACAAGACTACTAGAGCTGAGTCCCTCAGGATTCATACATTTAATTCCACTCTCAGCAACATATGCCTTTAAGGCTGGAAGTCCTGTGGTTCAGATGCACAGAATTGCAAAGGTTTTCCAGACTAAAATAAAACATGGTTATTTTTGTAAATACTTTTAATAGATTGCTCCACATTTGCACGTGCAAGAGCATAAAATGTGGCTTGGGAGTCTTCCAGAAGCAGGAGGTGAAAAACAGGAATTTCTTTTCAAGGGTATTCACTGTCTCTAATAATGTTCCTTACCCCAAAGTACTCTTTGATTACTCTACAGAGATCGTAGTTACAAAATTTCTCCCCTGGGATCTACTAAAGAAAACTACCTCCTTTATAGCATAATGCCTGTCATTATCTAACTGCCAAATTTTGCTATCAATTTCCACAGAGTCAGTGGTACTGGGCAACTAAGCCTGTGGCTTTATAGCTAAATTTCCATTACAACTGATTCCATGATTATTCTACAGGCTTTTGTCAGATCTAACATACACACACACATATATATGCGTGCATATACATACATGTACACACACACATATATTTTAAATAATAATAAAGTTTTACTTTAGTTAGAAAAATTGATTTGGCCAATTGAGGGACAGCCAAGACCTCTGTAATAATCCTGAAAGCCTGCTCTGCAATGTTTGCAACATCTGGCAATAGTTGTCTCATACGGATCACTCAGATGGGACAATGTTATTTTCTGTGTGTCCCTTGCCTCCACTGCACCCTCCACCTCCAGCTCCAAGATCTACCTTCAAAGCAATGTCACCGAGCCCTTGGGGTCAGTCAGTGTATGCTGTCAGTGCTGTCTTTCATTTTCAGCTCCTCAATAGTGGTGGCATTGGAAATTGAAACCCCATTCTTACCCACCCAGAGTGAGACTGGGAATCAGAACCTGGCTGTAAGGAACTGTGATACCCTTGCTCTTTATTCACTGACATTCATCATTTACATTATCTCATTCCTACAAAGCCTTATTTATTAGTCAAAATTCAGTCCATGTTCTTGTGACTAATCCTGCTGAGTACCTGGTAAGAAATCTTCTTCAGAGTTAGAACAATTTCTTTTGGACATATTCCTTTGTTAGCATCAAATGAGAAACTGAGAAACTGAAAGATTATGGTGAAAAGTCCCAGCTAGTGCAAGCTCCAGCTCCAGTGACATCATGGTGGGAACAAACTTAGAAATAACAAATGGACTGCATTGCCATCATCAGCCTGTTTGCTTGCTGACCACCAAAAGTCACCAGCAACAACTATATATACACCCCTGAAAAGTAAGGGAGGCCAAGAGCTTGCATTACTTCTCTGATTCAGCTGTCTGGACTGTGCTAAAGAAGGGTGACAACAGGGCCCAGCTATATGGAAAATGTTCACAGAGCCTTGGAGGCTGCTGCCTGGACACAGGGAATTACCCAGGGGACGCAGTTCAAAAGGGACATTGCAACCTACCATCGGAGCAGTCGTCCCCCATGTAACCATCATTGCAGACACACTGTCCACCAATGCAGCGGCCCGCGTTGTTGCAGTCGTTGGGGCAGGACTGGTCACGACAGTCCTCCCCCGTGAAGCCCTCATGGCACACACAGCGCCCATTGATGCAGCGCCCACGTTGGTGACAGTCGTTGGGGCAGGACAGCTCGCCACAGTCCTCCCCCGTGAAGCCATTGTCACACTCACAGCGTCCCTCCACACAGCGCCCGCGGTTGTGGCAATCATTGGGGCACCGCAGCTCCCCACAGTCCTCCCCTGTGTACCTCTCATCACACACACACTGCCCATTGACACAGAGTCCATGGTTGTTGCAGTCGTTGGGGCACCGCAGCTCACCACAGCTGTCCCCGGTGAATCCCTCCTGGCACACGCACTGCCCATTGACGCAGCGCCCACGGTTATTGCAGTCATCAGGGCATCGCAGCTCCCTGCAGTCCTCCCCAATGAACCCTTCGTGGCATACACACTGCCCATTGACACAGCGCCCATGGTTGTGACAGTCATTGGGGCACCGCAGCTCCCCACAGTCCTCACCCAGGTATCCCTCATGGCAGACGCAGCGCCCGCCCACGCAGCGCCCATGGTTGTGGCAGTCCTTTGGGCACCTCTTCTCACTGCAGTCATCCCCCACGAAGCCCTCATAGCAGACACACAGCCCATTCTCGCAGCGGCCGTTGCCATTGCAGTTGTTGGGGCAGGTCAGCTCCCCGCAGTCCTCCCCTGTGAAACCCTCCTCACAGAAGCAGGTCCCATTGACGCAGCGCCCACGGTCGAAGCAGTCATTGGGGCAGATGAGCTCGCTGCAGTCCTCCCCAGTGTAGCCTTCATTGCAGACGCACTCATTGTCCACGCAGTGCCCACGGTTGTTGCAGTTGTTGGGACAGAGGGGCTCGCTGCAGTCCTCACCGGTGAAGCCTTCATTGCACACGCACTGGCCGCTCATGCACCTCCCGTGCACACTGCACCCCTGGGAGCAGAGCTCTTCGCTGCAGTCTGTGCCCGTGTACCCCTCAAAGCACTGACAGGTCCCATCCACGCACTTGCCTTGGTCGTTACAGTCTGATGGGCAGGTGGCTTGGCTGCAGTCCTCACCAGTGAAGCCTTCATTGCAGACACATTTGCCCTGGACGCAGAGGCCCCGGTTGAAGCAGTTGTGTGGGCACTCCCGTTCAGAGCAGTTGGGGCCTTTCCAGCCAGGCTCACAAATGCAGCCACAGATCTCGATGCTGTAGTTGCCATGTCCACTGCAATAGGGTGTTGTGTCCAGGCGACCTGCACCAATGATTCGGAAAAACAGTTACTCCCCTTGGTTCTGGGATATGTTAAGCCAGCATGGCACACATGACCTAAAAGGAGTCTGACTTTCCCACCTCCCTTGAGGGGACAATTTCCAGAATCACCAAAGCTTTTAAATGAGAATTCCACCTCCTTTCTGCAGGGATATTTAGTTCACCAGGAATGTTGTAATTCGCACTAATGCCAGAGAAGAGCCCCTGCCAACTACTGGGTAAATTAACATGCTGGATTCCTCTGCTCTTCTCAAAGTCCCTCATCCAGTGACCAAGCAGCTTTCCTGATTGCTTCACCAGGGTGTGCACCATGAAGCACTATTCACCAGCTTGCTCCAGAACATAAAAAGCCAGGCAGCATGCTGTACCATCGACTGTGAGATTGCCTCTGTGGTCAGAGGGACAGATAACTACTATGACAACTTGTGTTTTCTCTCTTGCAGTACCAATCTCTTACCTCAGTTTAAAAACAGCTGGAGGATACCTATTCCCCCCCTTTTCCAACTATGTGTGCTTTTCTATTGCCTTATGTCCTGCTGTATTTTTATTGGTCTCTATTAAAGAAAACTTGGAATGGAGAACGGTTACATTGGCAGCTTACTCAAGGGGACAAAACGTGGAGCCAAGACCTTGGACTGCATGGGTTTTAATCTTAACTCCAACACAGATTGTCACTGTGCCCAAGTGTTGTACACGCTCAATGCCACAGCTACAAAGCAGGCCAGGCAGACTTCTGACCCACAGGTTCATAAAACTGCAAAATTGTGAATGAGTGCATCTTGCAAGCTGGCCAAATACATCCCCAGTTTTGATTACGTTTCAAATTTAACAGGTTGGCTTTTGCTCATTCTTGAAACAGATTTGAGTATCTGCTCTAAACAAGATCTACAGCCAGCACAAGAATTTCCCCAAGAGCAGCTCCCCAGTCTGCCTTACCTTCCGCTGCCTGGGAATTAGGACAGCATCCAGCCCCGCTGGCACACTGCTCCCGTAGGGAGGATACCAGCCCCTCCAGCTCCTCCAGTCTGCTCAGCAGATCCTTAACGTCTGGGGCAGCTGCACAGCCACAAGCCCGTCGGGGAATGTTAATACGGTGTGTGAAGACAATCTGGTTCCCCTCATTCACTGTGTGCTCCTCGTAATTCTTGACTGGCTCAATTTCTGCCTTCAGGTCTGCATCACCGCTTGCTGTGTCCAGGTCCACAGAGCAAAGGGAGCCAACAGGCAACTTAATGTTGTAGACATGGTTAAAAACTACAGGCTGATTATCCTCTGGCAAGGTCACGTTTAGCCCGGTCTCCCTCTTCTGCCGGATAATTCGCTTGATGAGTCCACCACTGACATGCTGGTACAGCAAAGCTAAGATTGCACAGGCCAAAACCTGGGTGGGGAGTCCCATGGTGCTGTTCAGTTCCTTTACAAAGCTGATGGAGTTTTATATATGTTTGGCCTTTGTAGTCTGGAGTAGAAATTGGAGAGCCAGTTCAAACCAAGCTGGATATCCTTTCTTGGCACACTTGTTGCCTGAAAGAAGAAGGAGCAGTGTAAGGGATGAGCTGCAGCTACACTACACAACAAAAGGCCTGTGACACAGAACACATACTGGCATCCTTAAAAATACACCTGGGGTCCTACTCATTGCATTTACTCCACCCAAGCTGCTAAGCTTGTTCTTATCTATAATAATAGTACATTACCTTGTTTTCCAGGTGTGTTTGTGAATTTGGAAGGAAGCTACTATGATTTCCAATTTAGAACAAGTACAGAGGAGTATGGAAGGTTTAACCACCTCAAGCAGACAACCAAGGCAAAGAGCCTGCTGAGTCTCATCTCAACTGAAAACACCACTTTCAGACAGGCAGATAAAACAAATGTGTCTTCTGTTATGATACAACTAATGTTAAAAGTCAATATTTCCTTCACCTGTTAGTCCACTCCTTGAAGACTGCTGAAGGCTGGATCATGTAAGAAACTCAAGACATTGTCAAAAGGTATATCAACGCTAATAAGTTCATTGCAGCCCTATTACATATGCTTTAAATTACTCCTAATGCTTGGGAATTTGAAGTCCAGGGCTTGTAGACCAATAATAAGTTTCACTATGCTGATGATTTGTATACAACAGGTCGATAAACAGAGCTCTTTCAGAGAACATGCAAGTTGAAGGGTCTGGTGTCAGTGCTTGTATCATAACTAGGAATATTGTAGCATAGTAGTAGTGGGATGCAACAGAAGATGAGATGGGGAGACACAGTGTAAGAAACAGCAAAGAAATAGATATGGGGAGAGAGGAAGAGAAGGAAAACAAATCCTTTGATCATCTATGTCCTTCCAGGAAGAGAGGAAAGCTTTACATCAATACAGGTGCAAACAAGTCTTTTCAGCAGCCAATATGCCTTTCCAATAGGTGACATGTCCCCCTGTCTGATCTTTCATTAGCTATAATACAATAGCTTGCTTATGGTTACAAGCACCTGGCTGGGCTGTACTAACTCTTCCTGAAACTCATTCCTTTCAATTAGCTTCATTATATTCTCTTCTTCCTCAGTCTGTAGCTCTTCATTCAAATTATATGAGCTGGAGGGCTGAAAACCATCTATTAACTCCCATGCAACACCAACCCTTCTGCATGTTGAGTGAGAACCAAAAGTAGCTAATGGACTGAGTAAAGGAAGACACCTAATAAATGTCATCTTAGCATTTGGTTTTCTAGACTTCCAGAAAGTGTTTGGTTAAATGGTTAGGTCAGTGACCATGCTTACAGCTAGTGAAATACCAGTAATGGAGAAAACAGCAATATATTCTCTAAACACCACTGTCAGATGACAGACTGGCTTCTTCCAGCCTTCTGCTTTCCCCAAAAGTGTAGAAATAATTTTTTTCCCATGCTATCCCAGCTGCTTTTGTAGAAGAATGGCAATAATACATCAGACACTTTATTGACATTAATTTTTTGGTAGACAGTGTTGAGCTCACAGAGTGAACTTCACCCCTTTTTATTGGGGAATAAATCAGAAGTAAACAAGCAGCAGCCAAGGCTTTTTTATTGTCATAAAAAGCATTCAGCTTTAAGCCATTTGTAACACTTACCCCATTTGTTCAAACATCTCTCCAGCCCCTGTCTGCACCAGAAGAGATCGCAAGGCAGCTCATGAAGAATAACAGACATGATCTAGGTCTCATTTTTGACTCAGGCCAATCCCTAAATTGGGCTGCTACTTCATGAAACATGTACCCAACAGTATTTGAAGTGGGATTTTACTTCCAAGCACTCCCACTTGGGTTTTGCAAATGGCCTTCCAAATTGCATGTGCTATACACGTTTTGCCCTGCAACAAGGTCATACAGCTAATACAGGTGTCTGTCCCTCAAGTAGTTATTTAAGGGACAGGTCACTTGACAGATACATCCAAGGAGAAATGGAACAAACTGGAGACAGGTTTGCATCTAATTCTCACTGAATTTTAGTGAAAGTCAAGCATCAGTTTCCTTATAGATTTTGTATGCCCCAACCTACAAGAATACAGGTCTTGCCCAAAGCAAGGACATGGTAGTTTTTCTCCTGACTGATCTGAGTTTACATATCAGTTCATCATGGTGTAAACTCTGATTTTTAAATTTGCCTGCAAAATGAAAAACCTACTTTTGACAAGATCCCCTGCCACTGTTACCTTTGATGTTGATGAAAACCACACGAACACCATTTCTTCTACTAGATAATCATTGCATTAGAGTCAGCCAAACCTCTCAGCCTAAATGTATCTTTGCTCACATCCTTTTGAAGTTTATGAAGAAGCATTGTGGTGCTCTAGACAAAGCATTCCCCAGAGCCTGATCTGTGATGTGTGTTTTGACACCTAGTGTGATATTTGAGCTAATTCAGATCCCATGTTTCTCATCTGATCTGCCAAGGACCCAGCATGATTAGCTGAGCTCCACTCCTAGATCTGAGGTCTACAAAACAAGACACCTTCATACAATTATTTATACATTAGCCCTGGTTTTGGCTAGAAGAACAAAGATGACATCCTTCTCTCCATCTTCCATTCCTCAAACATATCTAAACAGCTCAGACCACACTGGACCACCCAGGAGAAGAACATTCAAGAGAGAAATAGAGGCCACAGCAACTTTCAGCCTCCGTTGTTCCTTCATTTTCCCTCATTTTGTTCCCTTCAGAACAAAAAAGTCTTGCAGCAAGAGTCTGCAAAAGGTGAGCCTTCTCATCATGAGTTTGGCCTTGCTGCAATGCACAGAAAAGGTGACATTTATAGTGTATCTCTCAGATACGTTGAGAGGTTTGTATGACCAAGCACATGTCCATTTTTAACAAGCAGTTTGTCTAACATGGAGTATTACTCACCCTAATGAGCTCTACCCCTCACATCTTCCTCCTGTCCCGACTGCAATACAACTGCTCCAAAAATCTCGCAATGATTGGTTGCTCTGCAAAATACTGTGTGTGTCATGCAGAGCAATGAATTCTAGAGCTTGTGTTCTCCCAGTATGATGACTGGCATCTTCCCACAGTCATCACCCTTACTGGGAAAGAGTCGTCTTTTACTTCTCTCCTGTTCCCTTAGGCACAACTACAAGACAAAAAATAACAAAAGGGGCTGTGGCCTCACACATGTTCCTAAATTTCCTTGATCAGGAATGACTTCCTGCAGGACTGAATTTTGCAGTCCATTCAGTGAGTTACATACTGGCACCAGACAAAAAGTAGATCCAAGACTGTATCTCTCAGAGTCATCTGAGGGCTGCTGTGCACATCTTTGCTTCCAAGAACACTTAGGTAGCCTTACCCATCTGAGTACAGCTTGTGCAGGTCCAGGCTGAGCGATGAAGTCTTGGATCACCAGCACTGGATGCATCAGCTATCATCCAAAGAGTACTTTTTTTTTGGAGGGGTTTTCTTTGTAACTTGTACAAGATCTTCTTCAGAGCACATAAGCCATGGGAATTCTGCATCTGAAATTATTGGTCTGATAGAGATGTCAGTCTAAGTAGTGTGTTGCCCATATCAATGCAGCAATGGCTCAGCCCCCATAGCAGTAGCAGTGGTGAAAGCTTGGAATCTCTGCAAGGAGACTTGGGTTCAAGTCAGGAGGGTATCATTGATAACACACATTTTTTCATCCCAACCACAGGCTAAACTTGCTGTCTACTCCTCAGTCTTGGCTGGCTCAGAAGATGCTACTATTGCCTTTAAAGCTCCTTTGGCATATTAAAAAAAACAACCAAGAGACTGGGAACTGAGAAGCCAATGATGGCATCCATAGCAGCTGATGGAGAAAGAGAGTCAGGAAAAAAATAACTCCTTGTCTGTCTTGTATAAGCACTAACTGCAAAAGCTAGATGTTATCCAAAGAGGAAAAAAAGACCATTTCTAGCAAAACATTCCTTAGAAGCCCAATCACTAGCTAGTAATACTGTTACTAATACATGGTGGAAGTAAGATGGACTGTCAATAGCACAAAGAAAGGAATAATCTCCATTTCTACTGGAGCCCTTTCATCTGAAGATCTGAAAGCACATCACAGTCTGGTTACCAAAAGCTAAAAAAAGTTGGGGTTATTTTTGTATTTAGACATTTCCCCCCTCCTGATATCAGAGCTTTTTCAGGACCTTTCCATTTAACTAGCAATTTCTTTCTTAATAGGAAATTTTCAATCAATCTTGAAAAATCCCCAGGAACCCTGACTCCTAGGGAATACTAAGCAAGGGTAATGTATGAATATTTTCCTTCCCCAAAGACATATTTGCTGGAAACCAGCAGGTGTGAGAAACTAAATTAATGTTTGCATAGTTTAAAGTTCTAGTATACCACTCTAGTCTCTCTTGCAAACTCAGGAATGGCAGAGTTGTGAGATGATTTGTGGGTATGTGGAGCGATAAGTATGCAAATGAGAACCCTGTGCAATTTTAATCAAAACAGATTGCAGCAATGAAGAAATGGAGGTGTTAAAAAGTATCTCAGCTGTCCTTCTTAAAGGAGGCAGAAGGCTGATCAGATTTGCTCAGACACCCACTGCATGTCATGACTTGGAAATTAGACTTAAAGGCAAGGAACAAAAGAAAGAAAAAAGGAAACAATTCCTCTCTAAACATACATCCAAGAGTGCAGCAGGAGGGGATAGAATATTGTCAGCATATGTTGGATTCAAGCATGTCTTGTTAAAATCTGCATAAAATTAGGAATGAGATGGATTCTGACAGCGGGGAAAGACTCAGTTGGAGAAGAGCCACAGCCCTCTATGGAAAACACAAACCAGTCCATTTTGAGGTTTGTTAATTCCTAACCCCAAAATAGTTTCCTGTGATCTAGTCACTGAAAGAACTTCATGTTTTAAGATTTTCCACCAAGGCATGATCTGGCCATCTGTTCCCTCAAGCCTGGGGTATTCAGCAGGGCACATGTGCAGGCACTGGCATCACGATACATCATGGTGCTCTTCTCTTTATCTATTTCCATACAGACAAGAGAGTCATGTTAGGAATTTGATCTGTCCTGGAATGCTCCGTCTTTGCACACAGTGGGGGTGGAATTTGTGGATTTTCTACAAGGAATACAAGCAGTGCTGTTCCAGAGGATTAATAAATTGAACCTTTCTGCCAGAGTGGGTTTTCAGGAGGCAAGGCTTCAAAAGATGCAACCTTTTAAACAGAAAGTGCTAATGTAGCTTTGCCAAGAGCGTGTGACTCTCAAGATCCAGGCGTCTTCCTAAACAGCGACAAAGTCAATTGCAATGTTGACTGGGGCAGAGGGAGAGGGGGGAGAGAGGGGTGGGTGGTGGTGTGTGTGTGTGAAAGCTTTGACACGGCAGGCCAAAATATGAACAATTCTGACTTCATTATCTTTCACTGCTGTTTCCATACATTCATAACTACAGAAAATCATTTTCTTTCCATTCCCAATTCCAACAGGGCAAAGTAATCAGCAGGGATACTCAGTGTAGGTCAAACTATATGAAATCACAGTGGAGAGAAGAAATTCATAACAGTCCTAAACCATCAGTACTGAATCTTTCCAGCAGAAATGATCAAAGCCAAATTGTTGCTTTTTTTTTTTCTCTTCTTTATTTATATTGCATTCATTCTGAGGAGAAGAAATTTAAGGCAGACAAATCTAGAGTAGTTCAGAATATCAATTGCATTCCCCAAAATTTACAGGAAAGGTGGGTGCAAACAAATGTTGCAATTGTTTCAGCACCAATTAGATGCCACAGTAACAAACAAGTCCTCAGGCTGTGAAGAGCCAAAGGGAAATACTCATAATTCAGACATTTTCTTCAAAGTCTGAAATCTACTTCATGAAGAGGAGAGGATAATTATAAAAGAATAAAGAAAAAAGCTGATTGCCCCATTGTCAAATGTTCTAACAGATGAAACGCAGCGTGGTAAACTGGAATCCATCCAGTTTCCAAGTAGCAGTGTGAAGATTCACCTCTAATCTACGCTCAACCAACTTCATTTCTACCTTCCTGACACAAAAACATCCTGCATATACTCTACACTCTTGTATATAAGAAATCCCACACCTGGAAAACACTATGGATCTAGACCCCTCCTCCCCCTTTATAAATAGTAAAATGCAAAGGCACCGACTTGAAAACCTTTGCCACCCCCCACCCCAGGAAAGAAAAGCATTAACTGAAAAGATCTTGCTGCCTGTCTGTGGGTGTCCAACAACAGCACAAAGGAGGGAGAAAGCACCCTCAGCAATGACTGAAAAAGAGTTAGAGGGGAAATAACTGGGAAGAGTGGTTTAAAACATGTTTAACTAGAGAAGTCTAAAGATACAAGTGTCATAGGTACTGAAATCCACTCTCTGTTACAGAAGGGTTCAGTGATAGCCAGAGCCCTGAGCAAGGGCCCCATGGCATCCAGGTGTGCCACACGTGGGGCAGGAAGCCTTTTAGCCCAAAGAATTTGTAGTGACAGAGGACAAACAAAGCATTGTTCCTCCATTTTAAATATGGAAACCGAGACACCTGAGCTCCTCTGCATTTAGGCTGATTTCACCCACTGTAAGACTGACGAAGCTGATCCAGCTTTGCTGAGTCCTGTCATAGTAGCTCAAACACAGGCACCTCCCAGAAGGTGTTTATAGCACCTTACAGCACCAGACCCTGATACCCTACTTTCCTTTTCATGACTCTGCCTTTATGACTTAAATCCCTTTTGTTCAAGGGCCAGCTGGCAGCTTGTGTTTGATGTGGGTAAGCATCCAGAGCTCAGAGCTCTGGGTACACCCTGCAGCCACCTGCGTTTCAGCTCGTGCCGGCACCACCCACCTAAGAGCAGCCCCCTTCATGGGACTGCCAACACTTACAAACAGGGGCACCCTGAGTGCAGAGATGGGAACTGATTTTCATGGTTAATTCTTGATTGATTTCCTAGCTCTCAGAGTTTTCATGTGCAGGATGCCCTGTCCATTGCACTGGAATTAATAAGGAAAACCAAAACAGATTTTAGATTGCTATAAATGAACCCTACAGTAGATCCTGGTGATCACTAGACCTGCAGTAAGATTTATAGCTCGGACTGCTCCAAAGAACAGCAATTAAAACAAATATGCAGATACTTTTTGCCCCATCCAGCCCCTGAGGTCCTGCATTAAACATCACTCAGCTAAGCATGAACTCTTCACTCCAGTTAATTTTTCATCTTCGGCTTTGGCTCAGAGATGACATTTCTACTTTGGGGAAGCTGTATAATCTCTGGTTCACAGATCCTACTGTACGTCATCTTTAAATAAAACCATTTGGATTCATTTTAGCCTCCGCCCATTCTACCTTGGCTGAAAAGCAGCGCATAGAGAGGGCTTTGCCAAGGCTGTTTTGGAAGGAATTTTAATTAATTGCTTTGTGTACATTTAGAATTTAGCAAAGGCTCATATTTCAAAGCTATCAGCATGACAGTACCACAAAAGGGGAAGGAAAAATAACCCACTGAAGCCAACACCCATAAAAATGTGAAAGAGCTATGGTAAATTCTGAATGATAAGCATAAAAGGAGTCCCATGAGAGACTAAACCTTCTGTCGTACAGTGACTATTTTGAGTTAAATTAGCATGAATATTCCATTATAAACTACTTTGTTTCAAAAGTTTTGTACTCTTAGCCATGGAAAATCTCTCTAGGTCTATCCTTGTTCAAAAACCTCAGAGAGAGAACAGACCTTTCCAAACTAAACAATGAGTTTGGCTGTTATTCAAGGCAGAGCAAAGGTTCAGAGATCAGAGGTGGTCTTCTACCAGTATCAGGAACACCTTTGATCAATAAAATACTAAATATCATCAGCAAATCTCATGAATTAAATGAAGGATTAAGTCAGCTGGCAGAGATACATTTGGGAGAAAATGATGGCTGAAATCATGCAATAATTAAACAGAAGTGAAAAATAGATTATGTGATGAAGTGCCTGCAATAACAGGATATTGAACCAAGAGGTGCCTTCCAGTTTCATAGTCCTAAAGACTTCTTTGATTTATGTTTCTTAGGAATTACCTGGCTGATGATGAGAAAAGCAAAGAAATTCTGCCTGAATGTACTATTGCTGCTCTTACTATTGACTCAAGAGTAAAGGAGCAAGAACTCTGAGAAGAGCCAGGCGTGTGGAAATGGCACTGTGCTGGGACTTGTGAGAGCTGACAGGATTCCTAATTTCTGGCATGAGTTTAGCCAAGTAGTCATCATATAGATTTCTAATGAGTCTCTGGGATATGGGAACCCTAAAAAAGTGCAAATAACTGAATTACTTAATTCTTTTCATGATTCCAGTTGTTCCTTCAGAGACATTCTGAGTTTATCCCCATGAAAAGATTTTCCCTGCTCTCAACTTTTATGCCTAAATTCTACGAGCTTCATGCTAGAGGTTGTCTCTTAATGCTTTCATATACTACCTATATTAGAGGAAGCCCCAAGAGTGTTAAGCAATAGTAGCCAAGTAGCTTTAGTTCTTAATAAGGTTTACTCCCTCACCTTCTAAGTAGGCCACAGATAGACAGCAGACAAGATTGATGGTGGAAAGGGCAAATGAGATGCCATTGGAAATTACACAATCTGGCTAGAGCAGAGCTGCTCTGAAACAAATACCCTGTTGTTTAGGGCTGCTGGGTATAAGATACTCTTGCTAAGGCCATGCCTATGCAATTATTTATAGAATAAACTCAATGCTTCCTTTGGAGCCATTCCAGAGGCCAACCACCACTGGAGGAAATTAAATAACAAACCTGTGTTTAACATTATTAAAAGAAGATTAGTCTTGGGGAAATGCTTTGTGTTACTAGAGGGAAATTTCCATTTCAAGTGTGTTGGGGAAAGTGGGGTGCAGCGATGGCCCCTGCCGCAGTTCGCAGGGCAGCAAACGATGTGGCAGATCCTGCATACCTTCTGCTCTGCTTACTGCCAGGCACGACTCTGTGAGGGGTCACTGCCTTCTGCAGATAACTCCAAAGTCGTACAGTCAGGCTGTCATGCTAAAAAGCAGCTTGTTGGCCTTTAAAGCCATGTATTGTAACATGATGCTTTCCTAATGGCTTGAACCCTCAATCAAATTGATCACAGATGTCAACTGGAAAATCTCATGAACAAGGGTTTGCAGCATCTCTCATCCCACCAACAGGTATCACAAGTGTTTGGCAGAATTCACATTTACAGGATCAGACCCTGAGGAAACAGCATCTAGAATATCCCAGCTGCTCTTGGCTTGTGTCAGAAAGTTATAGCTATTTAAACAAGGATGTTTATATGAGAAGCAACCAACACATCATTACATAATGCTTATATCTAGTCAGCAAGGTTCAGGAAGAGACCCATGCTAAACACTAAAATCAAAAGCTCTAAAATAACTCATATTTAGTACCACCAAAATTAATAACATTATCTGAGTTCAAAATTAATTAAGATAATTGCTGAGTGACTTAGGCACATAACACAGAACTGACCAGACCATGCCCAGTACTTGCAGTTTAACCTCTCATGTAACACACTGTTAAAGATGCATACTTAGAAACAAATAAATTACACATCTCAGTCTGCGTTGCAGATGTGGTCCCTTCCAGCATGCTCATGGGCTCCTGCCTAGGGATATACTCTGGAATATTCCAAATATACTTCCAGCTTGTGACTTGGCAGCACCTTACCTTTTTATTTAATTTTATTTCACCTGGAGAAGCCTTTCCTGCCTTTCCTTCGAGACCATAAGGTCTCAAAAGCATGCCAGGATGGGAGGCTGCCCTGGTGTCCATGTCCCCCTCCTCATTTATGGGGGCAATACTAGCTGTGTCTTTACACCCAGACTGAGATTTCAAAGCACCTGGATATAATTCGATGTACTTCTTGAGATGTGCCCACAGAAAGGATGCTGTGCAGTATTACATGCTTGAGACCCTCAGAGAACTGGGACAATACAATACTGCCTCTTCTTATATATTAGGGAGGGATGCATGCAACCTTCTGGCAAAGGGTTAGTTTTGGGAACATCACATGTGACTTCACAAGCGTTCCCAGAGTGAGCTCCTGGCTGCTGAAGCCCCAAGACCCAACAAAACCAAGACAGACAATGAGAGCCGTGAGCAAAAACCAGACTTGCTCTACAACTGCAAACCCATGCCAGAACTCCCTGGTTCCAGGAGGGCAACGGCCCAAAGGCACGGTCCAGCCAGCAGCTTTTGAGTGTGCAGAGGCTATTTGTGACCGGGAAAATCTGCCTATTGAGCTGAATTTCCATCCGTGTTTAATCCCAGTGCCCGAGGAAGACACTGGCAAAGCAGCTGCCCTGCCGACTGGCAGCGAATAAAGCCCTTTGCTGCAAACGGAGCCTAACCTTTATTTTGGGTGCCCAGCAGAGTCTGAATTCATGTGATAGAGTAATCCTGTCAATGAGGTCATGTGTTCCTCTGAAGGGGCTTCTTTGTACCCCGGGTTAGTTAGCAACGCTTTTTCTGTTATCAAGCATCTGATTAAACTCACAAAAGAAGGGTCTTTAAAAACCAGTCTCAGGCAAAATTGAGAAGTGAATAAATAAATTGGGGTGGGTTTTTTTGTTGTTGTTGTTGGTTTTTTTCTTTTCATTTTATCCGACAGGAAAAGGAGAGAGGAATAAGATAGGAAAGGGGCACAAGAAAGGCGCACAAGAAAGGCGCAGCCTTCTCTTCTCCAGGCTGAACCAGCCCAGCTCCCTCAGCCTCTCTCCATAGGGAAGCTGCTCCAGCCCTCTGAGCATCTTCATGCCTTCTCTGAGGAATAATGTTTTTTAAACTGTATTTCAGTGGCCATCCACAACAGTGGCTTGTATGGTGTGATTTGGGTCCTGCTACTCATGCAGCACAAGAAAAGGAGTATCTTCTGGGTTTGTCCTGCAGGGACACATGTAAGACAATGGCAGGCAAGGGAGCACAAAGTTTGGTTCTGCCTTGGTTTGTGGTGCTACAAGGATGGATCTTTCTGGACAGTGAAGATTCTCCTCTATGAAAAACAGGAATACAAACTGCCAGGTGGATTTGCTAGGGGGTCTATTGCTGACTGATGGGAAAATCAAAATGGGAAAAAAGTTTGAGAGGAGTGGATATATAGATCAGCCAACAAATATGTTCATCTGGGCATTACAGTTCAGTGGAATGGTGAGGCACAGACTATTACCTTGCAGTATCATTGCAAAGAGAGACATGAACAGGTCTCCCACTGAATGGGTTCCCCATACCTAGAAAAAACTACATCATGTCGCAACAGTAGTTGAGACCAAAGTTTCCCAACTAAGGGTCTACCATCTCAGAGTCTTCTAGACCCTAACAAGAGAAATGAAACTAAATAGAGCTGGATTGTTAGGGCTGGATTTGTGGAGGTCCCACAGAATCACAGGCTCTCAGCAAAGCCTCCAGAAAGTGCTCACAACCTTGGGATTAGTAGTGTGGTCTGGTGGTTAGAACTGAGGACAAACTTGGGCATCCTGCACTGAAATTATTTCACAAATTATCTGCTGTGTCTCAGTTTATCCATTGGTAAAACCTCACGGTGGAATGTATGTCTTGGTGAATTAAGTATTCCAAGGACCTCACAGGAAAGGTACTGCCAAATCCTTATTTCCATAATTAAACATCTTCCTGAAGAGTGCTACAAAATTGCCAGAAAATACAGAAATGAAAAGCAAAGAATGGGAGTGCTATACCCTGCAATGCAAGGGAGAAAGAGAATCATGGAGAGAGAAATGTCTTTTGCACTGAAAAAGGAAGTCTGACCAGAGATGTGTAGCACGTATGCAGATAACTACATGACCACTTGAAATACTAGAGTAGCAACAGAAAATTGAAGGCTTATTCTGAAGCCAAAACAGAGGATGTGCCAAGCCAATTACCAGAATAAGAAGATGAATCCATGGAAATAAATCATAAGGTTAACAAAACCCACAGAGAAACACAGCAGAAAATTTGAGAAAAATCTGCAACTGAAACAAAATACATGGGTCCAGCTAATTATCTTACATCTACAGAAGGCCCTTTCATCTGTAAGAGTCTGCAGCCATTTTATGAAATCAGAGGAATCCTTCATACGCACATCTACACACAGTCTTCCTCCATGATGAACTGGAACCACCATCGTGTAACAACATCTGCTGTTACACAGCTGAAGTGATTCATGCTTTCAGAGAGGAAGCAAAGGACAAGGCTACATCCAGCTTAGACAACAGACATAATTTTACACAAGCCACAAGAAACAAGCTAGTTATTTTATGTGGCAGACCATTCAAATTTGTTACAAATAAGCCAGAATCAGAAGAGGCAACTATGAGAGAACTAGCACCAACCCCATCTGGTCTAGCTCCCAGTGACTGAGATGAGGCCCACAGGGAATACAGTCTATCCTTGGAGCTTGGTGTTTTTTTTAAGAGCTTAGACACTTGAGCATCAATTTCTGGAAATGGGAACTTAGAAAAGAGAAACCAACCAAGCAGGTCAGTGGGGTGCTTTTGAGCTGCATTCAGGCTCGTGGCAGGGTGCACAGCAATCAAGCCAAGTTGAGCAATTCACTACAAACCTGAGAGGGAAAAAAAAATGGAAAAAAAACCCCAAACAGGACTATTTGTCTACTAAACACCTTTTTTTTTTTTTCCCTCCCATCTGCAAAGCAATCTGTGCTCCTACTGTAGATTTCAGAGCTGGAAGAAAAAAAGCCACTAGCCACAACCTAGAGAAACACAGTGGATTAGAAACAGCAGGAAACAGCAGTGATGTGAATAGCAAGAGAGACAATGGATTCAGAAAAACTGTCGCTGTTCTAAAAACAGAAGCAGAACTATAGAAATGGGTCATCTCTGAAGGACTCTGTGGAAAGCAGAAGGGATGAGTTCACACCTTCCTTTTGCTTAGTTTCCCACCAAACCCCCCATCTGCATTTACAGTACAGGAGTGAGTTTTACCTGTTAGTCTCTGAAGACACAAGCAGAACCCAGGATCTTTAGATGTGGAATTGAATCAGGTCCATCGCAGAGCTGCCCCAGACACCGAAGTCTAGATTAGTGCCTCTTCCAATAAAAACCATCCCCTTCACAGCAAAAGCAACTTTTGCCCATAATCTCGCAGCAGAAATCACTCTTGCCTGCTATGGATGTACTGTACCTTTTAATAAAGCCTCTCCTAATAGCAAAAGCATTCACTTGGTCTCTTGGCTTTTTCCTCCTCGTAGCAAAGACACAGAGCTGGAAAAGATCTACAGTTTTCTAAACTTGTCTTTGGAAAGTTTCTTTGCCAAGTTACACCATTATTTTCTGGGTAGACACAAGAGATTTCACTTTGAATTATTTTGAGGACTTTGCTGATGCAGTTTCAGACTATGAGGTTTGTGTGCTTTCTGTGTGTGAATCACAGCAACTTACACTCGTTCAATATACAAAGCTCTGCTTCATTTCCAGACGCTTCCCCACAGTGGTTCTTCCAAAACCACCTATTAGTTTTCCAGAGCTCATTTCACAAAGTTCTAAATGGTTTTGTGATGAGATGGGAAGAGCAGGAATTAAGGCTTTCTGAATTTTCTCCCTACTCCTTTCATACTGAGAAAGAATTTCTGAGAACAAAGCAGCAGCCAGTTCTGGAGATAGGAGCTTGGACAGTCTCATTTGTCTCCAAAAGTCAAAACTGAGGTATTAAACATCAGTTTTTCCACAGATAACGAGAGGTGAGGCATGAATCACCAGCAATCTTGATAAATATGATATGAATAGGTGATCTGCTATAAAAACCAGATGCCAAATTAATAAATGTACAAAAAAATTATGCAGTAGAAAATAGGATCTTTGCTTTTATAAGAACTGTGAAGCACTGACATACTAAACACTCAGGTAGTGCACAAGTGACTGGGCTAAGCACGCTGAGATAACACTGCTTTTTACAGCATCTCTCATGAAGCTGTTTTTCATATTTCTCCTGGAGGTCAGAAGGAAGAGGTTAGCCAAAATTCTACTCCACACACCCAGCATCACACTTTTCCATATTCAAAGTGATTTTAGCTGAAGGAATGTCACGTACAGAAGCAAGTGATGTGGAATTCTTCTGTTTTAATGACTTTGCTGTAGCTGAGAGCACAGATAAGTTACACGTATAACTGTCCAGAATAACAAAAAGTGTTTAAGTGGTATGAATTGCTACAGATTATATTGGTCAGCAGGCAGCAGGATACTTTCAGAATTCATTGTGGTTATTTGCATGCAGTTTGTAATTTTACTTTGATTTAACCATCTATTTAATTCAAGCACTGAAAATAACATCCCTCAAAACGTCTCAGAAATCAGTCATTAAAGCCTGTACTATTCTTGGCAACCAGAAATATTATTACTTGCTTCCTGTCATGAGCAGGCTCTGGTTGTTGCCTTAAAAGAAGCTGGGGAATCATATGGGTAAGCCTTTCCCAGACAATTCTTTGCTTTTAAACCAATTATTAGTTTACTTGGGCGGCTCTTCCTCCCTGCTGGAGCTCCTCTGTCCTTGGTACTAGCATCTGAGACGTGCAGGAATGTGCACGTTTTTCTAACTCACAAGGCCACAGAAAGAGTTCCTTGAAATATGACTTCCAGTACTAGCCCCCAGGCTAGCTATCTGCTTGGCCTACATCTGTCAGACGTGGTACCATCAAGAATTCGCATCTTTGGCAACCAGGGTAGGGTAGCAAACTCATCAAAATATATAATGAAGAGTGAAGATGGAGTGAAATCAATCATAGCTTGGCAAGACAAAAGAAAATTTAAATTAGAGTCACAAAATATGAAACAAATGCAGTGTAAGGGATTTGGGAAAAAAGAGGAGAATCTTTCTAAAATGTCCAGTCTGAGGATGCTTCTCAGCGCTCTGATGTAAAGCAGAGCACTTATGTAATGTAATGGAAAGTACAGCCATATACACAGCCCTGGGCAAGTGATTAGCCACAATGGTGACTGAACTCTGACAGAAATCTGTGCTGCTGCTGCAAATGTCAACAAATTGGGCACTGTTACACTAATGGGAGACTTAGGAGACCTCCACCAATGTTGCTCTGACCTCGTTCTCTTAACCCACCGTGACTTGAGACCTGTCTGTGCTAAAGCCTTAGCTGACAGCAATTTGAGCTGTGGAATAAAAGAAGGGACGTGGAGCTCAATTATCCAGCAACAGATCCCCAGTGAAATCAATGCAATTGTGTCACATGAGAATTTGGCTGGCAGCCTCTGGAGTCTGCATAGGAGAAAACCATCCTCTCCGAAACACAAGCTGAAGTGAAGCGGAGGAGGAATAATGCAGACAATGAAGTGCCACTCTATGCATGAAAAATGCTCGGTGGCTTCTAAATTCCTGTCAGAGTGCTTGTTATCCCCATGTTAGTCCATGAGCAGTGTACTCCTGACCTATATGAGCATGAACCAAATCAGATCAGGCCAAGGGATCCTCTGCAAAAAGACATTTCTCTTTGTTAGACAATATCGAGCATATTCAACATCCCATATCAAAGTGAAGTAATAGTGGCTCTTGTTAGGAGAAAAAGCTCTCTTTTCCAGGTGAAACCACTGAAGTTAAACACCCCAGACTAAATTTTTATTTACAATAAAGCCCCATTTTTGTCAGTGTAATAGGGCATAATAATAGGATGTTAGAATACAGGATTATGAGGTGTGTAGTTCTATGCATACACACAGAAACAAACACAATTTAACAGTTCCTGCATATGGTCTGAGCAACTTCAGGCATGGAAGAGCCAGGCCACAACCTGGAAAGCACTGTACTAATTCAGGGCCTGTTCTCCTTTCTTACAAATGAGGCTTCACCCATTTGGATAGTGCCGGGGGACTATTACTGACATGGAAATGTAATCATTCATTTGAGATTCCAACCAAACCAAAGAAAATGAACTGTGTCAAAATGCCCCTTCTCAGCACTGACATGGCATTACGATGCAAAGGGACGTGCCACTGATTTCCCAGAGATGCAAGAACCTCAGCACCACATCAGTGATGGGGAGAGCAGGGACAGGCACATGGGTGGCTGGTAGTAAACCAAGGTGCCTTATTTCTGCCTGTGACACTGTCAGATCGTAGTGACTACTACTAGGGCAAATAAACAGTATATGTAATAACAGCTTGAGAATGACAAAGTACAAATAATGTCTAATACATTTAGGAATGGTGCTCTCTTTAGGTCCTGCATTCTTTCCATCAGACCTGGAACTGCAGCACTGGATCACTGTGATTGACTTGCTAACCTGTAAAGTGTGTAAGTCTACATCATAATTAACGCTTGGCAGTGGAAATATAAATTCCCTGGCTTGTAGATGGTATATCCTCCTATAAACACTTCACTTGGCCACCAAACTGGAAAAATAGATAGGACATTCATAAGGAGTGCTCACCATGGGAAATGCCAGCATTTTTTTTCTGGAAACTATTTACATTGCCAAAATAATTCAATAAGAAAAATGATCTGAGACCTTTCCCTTAATATGTATCCCGTTCTCATCTGACTTGTAGTCTACAGTACGCAGCATTCATTCTGAGTCAGACTTGAATTACTGTTGTACAAGCAATGCAGAAGGGAAGTACAAGCCACAAGTAAAGGAAAAATATGCATTACACTCTGTCTCACTAAGAGGAATGGATTGCCTCCACATCACAGGCTACCTTTATATCTTTCTTGGCATAGACCTTTGTCACACAGCACAGAGAAACTATTTAGGAGGATTCAGCATATCCAAAAGAGGCTGACTTTCCAAAAGAACCAGTAAACACAAAGAAACAGTACAAAGTAGCCACTGAGCTCCTTTTGAAAGCCTAACAAACTGACTTCTGACCAAATGAGATCATGACAGGCCAAGAAGGAAGATAACCACTAAAGTCTTGTACTGAAATGTATAATGCATTCTGAAAGTGAACCTTTCCTGTCCGAATAAAAGCTCTGCATCAAACCAAAGAGGCAGAGCAGCAGTCACAAGCATTCAGCTCACAGTTGGCACTCTCACCTGCTAACCCTGTACCCTGTCTTTGACACAAGCCCAAAACTGATGGACAAAATCTGTTTCCCGTTCTTTTAACTTCTTGGGAATGAAAAGCAAACTTCTTTCTGGAAAACAAATCTTTTTCTTAATCTCTTTCCAGCAGGAGTTCCTTAATGGTAGAAATAACTATTTAGCCAGTGCTGATGGGCACACAGGGAAACGAACTCACAGCTTAATTTTCATGTATACTCAAGAAGAAGGTATTTACATCCCCTTTTAGATTTGTGCTGCCAGAATTGTGTAAAAGAGCACAAAGTTTAAAAAGAATCACGACACTTTAGATTAACATTACAGTTAATGTCCTAATCCCATAAGCAAATCAGCATTTGTAATTTTAGGTTTATGAGCTTCTGCTGTTCTGGTGCACTTTGGGAGAAGGCACAGACTCAAGTGCTTGGTTGAAGCAAAGTCATTAGAGTGGAATTTCCCCAGGCACCCAATTTCAGACTCCTTTGAGTATCTTGGCTGGTATCTACACACATATAGTCAAAGCTACAGCCTGGCATGGGGAAGAGGCAGACTACTACAACAGACCTTTGTTGTGCCTATGATTCAAGCAATTGTTTTTAGAATCTGTATTAACGATTTCTGTTCTACCACCCTGTAACTTTCTACACAATTACTAAAAGGAATATGTTTTCTAAGCATGAAACAATATCATTTTTGTCAAGAGTTTGGAAACCAAGCACTTATATGAATTGAAGAAAGCTTCCTTTCTCTTCCCTGTGCAGTTCTGCTTATGGGGAAAGAGCTTTCTGTGTGAGTAATCTTTCTAAGTAGGAAGCAGAGCTCCCCTATTGCTAGGGAAGAATGGACCTCCAGTAGGCTAATATGTGATGGATGACTGAATGCAAACTTGGCAACGTTATTCTCCGCTACCCAAAGAATACAAAATGCCACAGGCTATTCGTACACAGGGACTCTCTAGTTGGACGTTCTGAAAACTTGGCAAGATCCCACCTTAGTTTAATTGAAACTACAGTGGCAAGACAATTAAGGATGGGAATTTATCGTTGGTGGTTGACTCATGCATAAGCCAAACAAAAACATAAATGGACAGTTATCCCCGTTGACTCACGTTTGAGGATGATGGGTACTTATGGGATATCATGTATATTAACTATTATTCTTTAAAGTCTACATCCGGCTATACTCACTGAAGCTGTGTTGGGGGGATGGGGGATGTTGATTTGTCAGCAACAGGATATTAAGTATGTAGGAGAGAGAAGAGATGCATATAGAAATGCAATAAAATACTACATTAAGGCCATGTCTAGTTATAAGGATAAATGTATAATTCCAGTGTAAGTTAAAAAGAGACACCAAGTAATTCAAACTCTGCCTTTTTAGCAGAAGGGTCCCTAATGTATTCCTTCTTTCAATGCCTGGACACTTTCTGATGGATAAAGAGACACCTCCTGTCAGACAGAATCCCATTCTGACTCCTCCTCCCCATTCCACACAGTTTAGTTACATCATACATTGGAAGATTTCACTAGCTGGAAGAATGCCCAGGTTTTAACTTTTCCCACATGTGGAAGGCATTTAACTTCAGCTCAGAAGTCGAACGCACGAGTGGACAGCAAGCACTCAGTTAGGGGAACTTTCACACCCCAGAGCTTGATGGAAACTGAGACAGTTCAAGATTGTTGCTCAGGGTTGTTCATTTTCTGTCTTTCCAGTAGACCCACTCCCTGAAGAACTCCCTTCTGCTTTCTCTTCACTACACAAAGAACTTTTTTGAATGGCTAATAATAGCAATTTTAAGTTCTTTGTGGCAGACCGCATCACTTATTATGTCTATTCACTCTTTCTAAGGCAATGGGGCCCTAAAATGTGTAGCAATAGGAATAACATCATTAACATCCAATAAACTCCAACACAAAACCAATAGAAGCTATGGGCTGGAAGTCAGCTTTGATCAAGCAGTTTAATGAATCAAACTACACCTTTTAAACTCTTAAGTGATCTGTACACATCTTTTTTTTTCAGATCCTGACCTCAAGTTAAGACATGTCATGTCCAGAACTTACTACTCCTACAATTGCTTCCACGAGTTGTGCATATTTCTGAGCCTGGGTGATAAAGAAATACTTAACTCCATTCACTCTGATTGCTACCTTCCTGAGTTTCCTACTTCAGTAACAGTGATTTTTCTGCAACATTACATCAGCAATTTCTGTAAAAGAACTAAGGGTAGCTACTGCATTTTACAGTAGTTTCAGATTTCTGTAGTTTACAACCACAGGGTTTGATAACAGACATCAGTCTTTGAGGAGACCGTGCTAAATTTGTACCAGAAACGGAGTCTGAGAAAGCTCATGTTTGTAAATCAGAGCATAGTTTTAAAGCCCAATATCTCCAACTGCCACAGTTCAAAACAAATACCTTTTTATTATTGGAAAGCTGAGATTTTTAACTTTCCAGTGAGGTAAATCATCCATTCCTAAGCCTAGTGTTTTATGAGACACTGGACCTTAAAACTGTCAATGGCCCTTCAGCTTAGCAGGCTGTGATGGCACGTGTCCAAGGGCGAATATATCAAGTCACAGGCTTCAAATTGAAGTAATTTTCAACCACTCTGAATTTCTCATGTTTCAATATATGTCACACAGGGCAGGTAAATGTATAGCTGATAATGAAGCAGACACCACCCTCTGCATTTACATTTACTTCCAAGTGTAATATTCAACCCAGCCAGATACCAGGGCTGGCTAATGGAAACAGCCAACTGAACGAACACTGCTTCTCCCTTACAGATTTGCCAGTGGGGGACATCTACTTACTCCAGAGAAGTTACACAATCCAGTATGCTTCATTGCCATTTAGCACTCAGACCTGTGAACATGCCCTACAGAGCCAGATGAACAGAGGTAATGTCGTGTGGTACCAGGAAAATGGCAGAGAACTGCACAAGTAGGTCTAGTATTTCAAATGGTTTTACTAGAAGGGATGAAAGGGTTAAAGCTCTGGCTACAAAGCAACATCCATGTTTCACATGCACAGTTGCTTTTCAGTTCTGTTTCGCTCTTGGAAAGGATGAGAAAGTGCTGAGAAGCACAGACTCTGCCATCTAATCTCATTTTCTTATCAAAAAAGAGAAACAATACTCAAGAGCAAACTTTGACAGTCTCTTTTCAGCAAGTCAGAACATCTTCATACATTGGCTTTTTTTAGATACTTTATAAAAAGAAGTAATATGAAGAATAAGTGACCCGATCTGAACCTCAAACACCTTCTGTTTGAAGCTATCCTTCTAACAACAGGATAGCTAATTTTAAGTGAATACTGACAAGAAATGATCCAGTCCTAAAAGAGTTTGGATTTAATAATGATAAACAAAAAAATAGATTTTCATAAATAAAGCATCCTGCTAACACAACTCCTCATACTCATGGGGTAGTTTTTACCCTGAGTTTAGGGATATTCCCAGTAAATTCTAGCATCATTATTTCAGCATGAGGATTGGATGTGGTTGGTTCTCTTTTCATATGCTTTTCACCACAATGTACCTGGGTGAGATTTCTTCAGCACAGCACCAGCTTCCTCTGCAAATGAGGGCTAGTGCTCTTATCTGCAGGCTGTATGCTTTCAGCGGCTCCTTTGGCTCTTCTCAGCTTTGGAAACACTGATAAAGTAACTGCAGTTATAGGATTAAGAACTGGAATTTGCAAAGAATTTTCTCTGGGTTGAAAGGAGCCAGAGGATAAAATTAATGAGCAAAAAATATGGGAAATGAAGAGCAATTTGCTGAGGATGGTGACAGCGATAGGGTCAGTGACAGTGGGGACAAGCAGTCCCCTGTACAGCATCCATCTTGCTCTGCCCCTTTTCAGCTGCTAATCGCCCTGCTCAGTTCAGATGCATCCCACCCTTTCCTTTCCTTTCCTTTCCTTTCCTTTCCTTTCCTTTCCTTTCCTTTCCTTTCCTTTCCTTTCCTTTCCGGTGGTGCAGAGGTGTAGCAGTTGCAGGGGGGTGTGTGCTAGGAACACCCTGGAAATTCCTCCAAGTGCTTTCAAAATTCACTGTCAGAGAAGGTGAAACTGGCACAGACAGACTGACTCTCTTCTTCTGGCTAAACAATTTCATTGGATCAAACCTGATTTCCCAATAGCAGGAAAAAGAAATTCAAAAAACCCTACAAAGGGCATCAGGACACATTTCTGCACTCTTCCTAGAATTCAAGGGATTGCCACTAGTCCCCACAGACTCATTCTCTGACTACAGCATATTTAAGATTCCACAGCTTTAAAAGATTTCACAGCTTTAAAAATGCACAACCCCAGCACAATAAAACAAACCCCACATATAACATTAATCAGAAAGTGTGTAAAATGATGCTGCATTATTTAGCATGATTTTTTTTTCAATAAACTGGGAGAGAAAAACACAACAGCTCGACAAGAAGGCTTTTACCTAGTCCATATAATCTCACACACCTCATTGATTTCATTTTTTCCCCACTGATAAATACCTTCATTATGCTTTTAAATTGTATGTCTCCACTGTGCAAGAGGACATCACCATCATTTCAACCTGAAAGTATCTTTCTCCTGTATAATACAACACAGACTTTTCAGAAGTTTAGAAAAACTGCCAAAAACTATCCCCTAGGAGCCAGAGAGCAAATCAGGCAGGGAAAACTCTGCAAAGGTGATGTAACACAAACTTTTTAGTAAGTGGGCTTAACTCCTAAATGAAGCTAAATACGATCACCTTCTCCCAGCTGGTTTCTGTATTTTAAGCCAATTTGACTTAACTGGTAAGTGCAGACACAGTCATGCAGAAAATCTCACTGCTCAAGGGAGTAAGTAGTTAAGACAGATTGTAAAGCAAGTGTCGCCGTTTTTCCATGATGATGGAGAATGTCACCCTCCCTCACCCAAAAACCCACCCATTTAAGTACTGGTAATAAGATACCAGCTGAATCTTCCTTTGTCTTTGGCTCCCCACTGCAGGCTACTGGTACCATACTTCTAAAAGAAACTGGAGCCCAGTGGAGGCAGGGAGGAAGGTGACAAAGGCTGCAGTGGAAATAAGCGTGCAGACAGCAAATTAAAGAGGAAAAGGGCCTGACTCTTTTCAAGTCATTCACAATAGTGTAGGAAGAGGAGTTACCTGAGAGGTTTAAGAACTGTGAGTGGATTTAGTCTCGTACAGGTGAGGATGGGGGAAACACTCCTGTTACTTCAGTAGCCAAGAGGAAATCCCTGATGGGATTTTCTACCTTTCCTGTCACAGTTCGGTTTCTGTCAATATTTCTGTAGATGTCCAGTACTCAACTAATTCATCCTTCATTCATTCATTGGGTCAGATGGATGTCATGGAGACATTTCTTGCATTATTATTACACCAGACAATAAAGGCAAACTGAAACCAGGCATGCTCCAATTCCAAATATTCCCTAAGAAGACCCCTAACTATTCCGGCTGATAGCCATAACTATGAGGGTCATGACATTGCAAACTTGTGTGGGAGAAGAGCTCCTGATTTTTTAATTCAGGAAGGAAGCAGACTTACCTTACAGACTGACAGAGATTAGATCCCGCTGTGAGCAGCCTCCATACAATAAATATGCTGTGAAAGTCAGCTACCAGCTTCTGACTTTGTTGCCGTCCTGTCAAACCTCAGAGAAGTTGCTGCCTAATGTTGCGTGTGAGTGTGTGAAAGACAGAAACGTTTGACAGTAAAGCAAACTGGTTAGATCAGCCAGATTCTGCTGGGTTTATATAGCTGAGCTGCAAATCCTGATCCTTGGCTCATTCCACTGTAATAGGATGCCTGAAGGCATTTTTTTCAGTTTTGCTTTAAAGGAACAGCCTCTCTCTTTGGCTTAGCTTCTGAAAGACACACACGCACACTCACACACACCCACTGTCATACACAGGCACACACACAAAAAAAGAATTTGCATGCAATTTATGGCTAAAGAAGGAAACCCCTGAACCACTCAAAAAAGAAAGTCAGCTCAGGGCAAATGACTCAGAAAGCAGAATATTTTCCTTACAGCATCAGCAGAGTATATTATCAGGAGTTTAATCCCCTCAGCCCCATTATTTGAACATTGTGAAAGAGTAGCAAACTAATAAAATCAGCAGAATCATTTTCAATTCTAGAAACTCCTACAGAAATATAATGGGTCTAACGGGCAGCTAGTGTAACCCAACCCCACTCCACTGGAATCAAATGAAGAATTCAGATTTACACAAGCTGAGTATCTGGCAAATCCCTAAATTTTCGAGTTGCAATGTCCTTTGTGCCCTTTTGCACTCCTGCTTCCTGAGGAGTTGTAGGGAGAAGAGCAGAGAAACCAAGAGAAAAGTCCAGAGAGCAGAGCCCTAGCCTAAATCTTTGGGGAAAAATAGGAAAAAAAAGAGATAAAACCAAAGAGAATGACACAGAAGGGATTCCCTTTCTTCTCAGATCTGATAAAAAGAGATTACATGGCTGTGTGTGTAAAGATAATCCAACTACTTTTGTGAGGCTTATGGTTTCTCATTCCTTGCCTTCTCTCCACTTCCCATGCCAGTGCTATCAGTAACACCCAGCGCTCACACGGGACCTCTTCAGGGGTGTTTGTTATCTCAGGCAGCCCTTGAACCTCAGGCTTACGGCAAAAAGTACAGATCACAGCTAAAGGATTCTCATTAACACTGATCTCCTTCCTATCTGACACTAAAAATCTGCTTCCCCCCCTGCCTACGCCCCAGCCCACTGCTGGTTTGGGTTTCTGTTTGGTTTTTGTGGGGTTTTTTTTTTGGAGGTGAGGGGGTGGTGGGACAGGGGAGAGAAGAAGATTAATTCTAGGGTCTGTCTTTTAGGATAAAAGATGAAATCACTCTTCTGCACAATGGTTTAGGAAGTGAGACTTACCCAAATGCCTCTGAAGACAATGAAAACATGAAACACTACCCACCGACTTTGAGGGGCTGTGGCACAGCCCAGTAGGAAAGTAAAGTAAGGGGGTGCTACTCAGGAGCAAGGCAGTGCATAAGGATAAAAACTGATTGCCCAAGCCCTTCTGATCACATTTCCTTCTGCATGTATCTGCTCTCAGCTGGCCTTTCCCAGGCTTCATGGACTCATGTTCACTTCCAGGATTTCTTCCTTTTAGTTGCCCAAGCACAGCACTATGAAGAAGATTTGGCCCATCCCACACATTCATGAAAGCATGGGAGAATTCCTGAGCCCAAACTTCTGAATCACCATTTTAGAATCATTATTTTTGGAAACCATAAAAAACAGAGTTCTTTTGCTCACTGAGCTACTAAGATTTTCTTTGCTGTGGCTTTCATACGTTACATTAACCCCATATGTGTATACTCACTTCTAATGGTACTGCTGAGCCCACACTGAGCTCCCTTCCTCAGCACATGGCACAAATTTCAGTCATTTCCAAATAGCTGCTACATTTGGAAGAAAATGCAAGCAAAAAAAAAAAAACCCAACAAAAAACCCAAAACCAGAATGAAAGCCTCAGTTCCTACAAATTATTTTTCAAAAACCCAGATCCTGCTTTCCCAACCAATTACACAACACTGAGATGAAAAGGCATCAGTGATGCCTCACTATCAGCCTTATATGAACAGCCATTTCCAACTTCTGTGTTAATTTTCTGACAGGCTGGGTCCAGCCCTAAGAGAAGAATCAAGCCTCTATTGGAGAGAGGATCAGAAATGTAAACTAATCCTTGGCAAAGCAATCAGATCCTCTTTGACTGCTGATTTCTTAAATCTTGTACTGGACATCACCAAGCCCAAAGCCAAAGGGGTCACTGTATAGGGCAACTAGTAAGTCTCAATTTTTTCCATGTAATTCTCCTCAGAACAGTCTCAGAAAGGTCCTGGTATCCACCAGGCTCTGTAAGCTCTCCCTCAATTATATAGGTCTGTGAAATTAAATTAAAATGCATACTCAAGACCAAAAAACTGCATATGAGATATAACAACTTTTCCAATAAAATCTGACAGGGACTCAGGAAAAGCTGGTTCCCCATACAGTGAACCACTTTCTGTCCCTTGCTCCTGGGAGCCTTTCACATACCTTTGCAAAACACTTTATTTCAGTGTCCTCACCCACAAGTCTAAACGTGATAGCTAAACCTCATGGGTAAACTGTGGAAAGCAACCCACAGGATTTGGTTTTGGAGCATTTGCTTTTCTGCCAAGGGTTGTTGAATTGAAATTTAAACTGATTTTTTCCCCAATAATTCTCCACCCACTTACCTGACTTCAAAAAAAATGCCATTCAAGATGAGTTTCAGGTAAGAGTTCAGACCTGTTCTTGTTTTATCTTTTTGGTCTCACTCATCCTTAATCACGCTCTGTTGCAAACATTGAACCATACACTGAGTCAGAAGCATGAAAGAACAGGGAAAATGTATTTTAATCAGAAAGATAGCTTTAGGTTGTGATCTGTAACAAGCAGGAAGACAAAACTGGATTCTGTGCCCTGTGGTATCCTCTTTCATTAGACAAATGTAGATAGCAATTGATATATTTTTTAAAAAATGAAAGGAGCAGGGAGAAATTAAATCACAGAATCACAGAATCACAGAATTGTAGGGGTTGGAAGGGACCTCGAGAGATCATCGGGTCCAACCCCCCTGCCAAAGCAGGCTCCCTAGCTCATATTGCTCAGATAGGCGTCCAGGCGGGTCTTGAATATCTCCAGTGAAGGAGACTCCACCACCCCCCTGGGCAGCCTATTCCAGTGCTCAGTCACCCTCACTGTGAAAAAGTTCTTCCGCATGTTGGTGCGGAACTTCCTATGCTCCAACTTGCAGCCATTGCCCCTTGTCCTATCCCCACAGACCACTGAAAAGGGGCTGGCTGATTCCCCCTGCATCCCCTGCTTCAGATAATTATAAACTTTGATTAGGTCCCCCCTTAGTCTTCTCTTCTCAAGGCTGAACAGTCCCAGCTTACTCAGCCTTTCCTCATAGGGGAGATGCTCTAGGCCCTTAATCATCTTCGTAGCCCTTCTTTGGACTCTTTCCAGGAGATCCCTGTCCTTTTTATACCAAGGAGCCCAGAACTGGACACAATACTCCACTGAACTTCTACTCTTGAGTTTACTGCTGTGCTTTGTGTGCCTACCAGCTCATATTAGAGAAGAAATTCAAACACATACAAGAAGATCATAACAGACAAATCTAGGAATATCTTGATCTTTATGGAAACGTAAAAGAGACCAACTAATTGTTTTGGAAAATATTAGTGTTGGTTCACCCAGTCCTAGGAGTAATTCACTTTGTAGCAGCATTCTTGAGAGAGTAAAAGCTGCCCTGAGTGCAGGAACACAGAGGGCATTAATGCTACTGTCAGTGCAGCCTAAGAAGTCTTCAGCCATGCACAGAGCACAGCTGACTTCAATACCATGCAGATAAGAATGCAGTGAGCCCCTGGAATATTACTTATGAAACATAAGCAGCCAGATGATATTGCTGTGGGGCAGGGAAACGGTTGATTCAAAAAGTTTTAGGAGCCAGAAGTACTCAGGAGCTGTGGCTGGAAGTGCATTTCTCAGGTAACGAATGTTAGAGGAGGACAATGCTCAAAAGCAGCATCCAGGAGCACAGCGTGGAGACAGCCAAGCCAGCCAGTTTGGGAAGGAGCCTCAATTTCATCACAATGACATGTATCCTTGCTGAAGACAGCTTATCTAATGTTAAGAGGAAGATGAAAAATCAGAATTTAAAAAGACTAGTACCACAGGGCTGGTCCTTAAGAGGACTTGACCTTAAAGATCCTTCCCATGCCCCATTCTTATGGCAGATGCTCTTAGTTCAAGTAATTTCCAAAGACAGTTTGATCCTTCTTCATTCAATATTTTCCCTACATTTTGTAGACCACATTCACAAGATTTCCCTGGTTCAGAATCAAGTTCTCAGTCCTTTTGTCTTTACACCTGCATTGCCTTGGTCAGTTAATTCTGGTTAACCTTGAGTAGTATTCTGGCAACCTTGCTAAAGCTTTGGCTCTTGGGATATCATCTTATCTGCTGGTTTTCAGTTGATTTCCCCCTAATTTGCAGAAAACCTTTGTCCCTGTGCATTCACTGTTTCTTCCTTGACAATCACTTGCACACAGACTTTGATTTCTATGAGAGCAGTTATTTAGAATCACTCAGTGCTAATAAACAAGATGACAACTTATTTCCCCAGAAAACACCTAAATATCTTAACAATTGCTTTAAATGTCTGCAATTTGCAGCAATTCATGTTGCCTCTGCACCAATATTCTCCCTTCCCTGATGTTGTAGTGAGGAGGTTGTAGTGAGGCGGGTGGTGGCCTCTTCTCCCTAATAACTAGTGACAGGACAAGAGGGAATAGGTTCAAGTTGTGCCAGGGGAGGTTCAGATTGGATATTAGGAAAAAATTCTTCAGTGAAAGAGAAGCATTGGCACAGGCTGCCCAGGGAGGTGGTGGAATCGCCATCCCTGGGGCTGTTCATAAAATGGGTAGATGTGGGGCTTTGGGAGATGGTTTAGAGGTTACAGTGGCATAGTCCAGTGCTTACATTTAGTTGAGAACACTAATTTATACAGTTAGACATAGAACATCCTTTCCCAAATGTTCTGAGCACTGGTATGGCCACGTTCAGCCATGCTGAAGATACCATTGCTTGGAAAAGACTGGATCAATCCTGGTAATTGCAAGCCATGCTGAAAGGCAGGAAAAGCATCCTCTGGGTTTGGGATCAGAGAATCAGTAGCTCTTTCTTAATGCAGGGGAAGTCTGACCAAAGTAGAAAAATGCAGAAACTGAAGGTACAATTTTGCACCTGCTGTTTAGCCTAGAGAAGAAGAGGCTGAGGGGAGACCTTATCACCGCCTACAACTACCTGAAGGGAGGTTATAGAGAGGTGGGTGATGGTCTCTTCAGCCAGGGGACAGGTGATAGGACAAGGGGGAATGGCATGAAGCTGCCCCAGGGCAGGGTCAGAGCAGATGTTAGGGAAAAATTTTTCACTGAAAGATTTGTGGGGATGTGGAACAGGCTGCCCAGGGAGGGGCTGAGTCACCTTCCCTGGGTGTGTTCAAAAAAAGGGTAGATGAGGTACTTAGGGATATGGGTTAGTTTAGGATGTGAATGGTTGGACTGGATGATCTTAAAGGTCTTTTCCAACCTTATTATTCTGTGATTCTGTGATATCGACACTACTGAGAACTTCAGTGGAATCAACTGCACATGTACAGACAGTAAAGTTGAGGCCCCATAATGTCCATCAAAATATTAAATATCATACCAAACACTAAATTACAAAAACATACTTGTAAATTTTTGAATTTTTAAGAGATAATCTCCAAAAAGGAAAAGGAAATTTCCTCTATTATTTGGATTTATCATTATTATTATTATCATCATCAGGACATTTCCCAAGGGTTGTGTTCATGCCCTAAGGGTAGAAATAAGAAGCAGCTGTCTGAGAGCAGACCCAGCAGGCTTGTGTACCACCTGTACACAGGAAGACAGTTGTGACAGACACCCATTTAGCCTTTCTTTAACCGGTCTTTTAAGGGCTAAGTATGTCTTGGCAGTATTTGCATGACCTGGAAAGACCACAAGCTTAATCACAAACAAGAGGAATTGAGAAAATGTTGATGTTTAATAAAGTTATTTCAAGCTCTCTTATCACATCAGTGAAAAGTTATGTGCCTCTTAAGGGATACATTAGAGTGGAGCCAGATGACTTGGGTGCTAATGCAAGGGCTGTCACGCTCTGAAAGACAGCCTGGGTCATCTCTTTCCCTCATCTATAAATGTCATTTGCTCTGATAATACACACTAGACCAGAATTTGTCAGTAGTGATATACAAACATTTACAAAGATACTCTAGATAGAGCTTTGCCAAATTCACTTAAGAAAAATCAAAGCAAAAAAAGTAAATATACAATAATAACTATGCCAGTACATAAATATTTTCCATCCAAACTGCTGGTGTCAGACTGTGACACTGAGTGACTTCCAATGTTCATAAATATCTTTGACATTTATATTTGCAGTAGGTTTTATTAGAAGTTTATGAGACAAAAGCTGGGTTTTGCTAAGTATGAAGATACCAAATTGCTGAGGACCAAGGAAATGAATCTATGTGGGATGGCATAATGTGTTTATCAGCATGTTAACGTTACTTATAAATGGTTAATCCACAGATGACACAGGGAAAGTAACTCAACTGCTGTAAAGCTTTTGTACTGTGTCACACCAATTTGTACCCTCTAAGTGCTTGAGTTCATAAAAATACATAAGCGCAGGCTTCTAGCCATCCCAAAATATGTCTGTAAATTTATTGATGTCAAAATTACAGCTAATCCCATGAAACACATCCTGAAATGTCCCAACGGAACAGATTCCCTACTGAAGCGTTAAGTAATGAAAATAGCAAAGCAAAAGTCCAAGTGCTCATCCATTCCATAGGAAACATGATTAAATATAACCAGAGACATTCTCAGTAGCCATGTCCTACAGTGAGGAGGATTCCTAATGCTAGTAAAGGCTGACAGGTGGATAGTGATATGGCAGAAACAGATATGAGCACACCTAGTTACCTTTTTGTTAGAAAACATGATGCAATTTCACCCAACTGTCATCAGAAGGGGTTTGGCCTGCAGGAAGGTAGCCTACATTACCTACAGGATGGCTCTACATAACCACTCCCTTAGAGAGAGGCAAGGGTATCTAATGAACATGGTAGTTCAGAAATACAGCTCTCCACAGACAGAAAAAGCAATGGTCCATTGGTCTCTATCCTGGTATAGCAACTATGGTTTGTTTAATACAATTTGTCTTAATTTTGAGCCAGAATGTGATGGTGCTCATTGCCTGGATATCATCATTTGTGCTACATTAACACTTCCCACACACCCCCTCCTCACCCCAGCAAAACACTGGATGCTCCATAATCATGGACTAAGTGATGGCCCCAAAGGGCCCTGCAGCTAAAGGTGCCTGAAAGAACTTCCCTGAGCAAGATGCTGCTCCCAGAAAATGTGTTCAGTCACTAAGAGACTGGTCACCAGAAGTGGATCACTCAGCATGAGCATGAAACCACTCCTCTGCAAAAATGTACCCTGCTACGTAGTCATATCTGCTGCTACTAACGATAACAATCTAATTTCTTAGGAAAAAACAGAATGAAGATTAAACAAGAAGTTCCTCTGATAGCTAACTACTTCTTTAAATTATTCTAATTAGTGCTGTAACTAATGAAAAGGAATAGTTTCATGAGTTTAAGCAACCTAACTGCACTTTTCATCTACTAATGTCAAAGCACTTACACAGAAAAAGAATGAGATGGGACTTTAAAGGTAAGTATTTCCTAAGGGCCCAATAAGCTATATCAAACCAATTACAGTTTAGTAAAACAAGGCTGGCAAAGAGCAAAGAACTTTTTTTCCCTTTTTCTTTTTTTCTTCTTTCTTTTTTTAAGAGGAATTGCACCAAAATTAAACATGATGCCAGAAGCATAATGAGAAATCAAAGGCAAGGTTCAAGCCTTTCTAATCCCCAGCCAGAAGCCTACATGGCAAATTGGCATTTTCCAGCTATCCAGACTCAAATGTGCAACATCCTGGTTCTTTTAGAATTCCTGCCTTAGGATTGAGGCCTCTACACTGAGGAAAACAATTAAACTTTTTCTAAAGATAAAGAAATTAAATTACTGCTCCATTTAGTCATTCGTGCTCCAAGCAATGCTGTCAATTAGTTTGAAAGTTAGACCTGGCCTGGTTAGCTGTTTAACAGGTACACAGCAAATGTACACATACAACCCCCCCAGCATAACAGAAGAGAAATTTTCCAAGGATTTGTATCCATAGCATTGAAGGTAGTGGGATTGATAATCACTGTGCAGTGATTAACTTTTGCTAATTGGAAAGACAAAACCCAATAGCTGTCAAGGTAACCAAGACCAACCTTTAAAGCAGAAAGCTGGTTGCAGCAGCTCTCTTAATCCTAAAGCAACACCTGGACACAGGAAGATACTGTTGAAAAACACGTCAGAAAGACCCTCTGGAAATTAAATAGAAGCTGCTATTTAGCCACATCTATAAACATCCTATCATGCATCTTATCATTGGCATTCCTGTGAGTGAAGGTAAGCAAGCATATAGACAAAGTATATTTAGGGTAAGTATTGCAATTGATGTTATACCAATAATGCCCATAAAGGACCCACTTGAGGATCAGCAGCCACAGTGTGTCCATCTTGCACAGCTTGACTGGCTTTTACAAGATAGTTCTGATCCACTGACATAAGAGGGGAGGGAAACCCATTTCTATTCTAAGCACCCTGATAAGAGATGAAGAGACCTGTTAGTCTGCCCTTAGCATCAAAAAAAACCCCAAAAAACCAACCACAAAAAACCCCCAACAAAGCTGAGAGGAAAGCTGTCTGCCCAGGTACTAGAAATCTCAAGCTGATGTTGAGAAGGCTGGAAATGTCCAAAACCCACTAAAAACTACTTGTTAGGGCTGGCCCTAGACAATTACATCTCTGAGAACATCCTAAAATTGATTTAAACTAATAAATCACAGTCACAGATTAGCAAATAGGGATAATGAACCTCTCTGTCAAGCTTTTGGGGATGAGCAGCAGATAAAGTCTTTATGGAAAGACAGGAACTTGGCTGATGGAGAACCGGTCATTCGCTTTGTAATTCTTAGCCTCAGCAGTCAGCTGAAGAGGTAAAAGGTTCACTGGAATAGCAGAGACATAAGCCAGACAGCAGAGCTTCTTGACCTGCACAGCACTTGGACCGACCAGCCAAGTGTCTCGGTGCGAGAGCTGGAACTAATCTGCTCATTTTCAAGGAAGAACTGACTTTGGATGCTGAACCTCAGGGTTGAGAGCGATATCCCAGAGGCAGAGGGGATGGGAAGCTGGGAGGTTAGATAGATGCATATCCTTGAAATATAATTCCTGCCTCCTCAAGAACTGAACAGAGGGGGTTTTACAGCTACCTTTGTCTCATCGCTGCCTCACTTCTTGATAACGTAACGAGAAGCACGGTTAAGGAAAAGCAGACTTGTGACAATTTCCACTTGACTCCCCAGCACCAATCTTGCCAATTTTTAGAGAAAAGTGCTAATTAATGTCTCTCCTGCTTTTTCTCAGAATTGTCCCCAGACCAGCTGGGACGTCACATCCAAGTTGACAAAGACTGGCAAGGACCAGCTGTACGGTTAATCCCACATCACTCAAAAGAGCCCTCAGACACGTCCTGCCTGATCTAGCTGTTGATCACCAGTTTGCACCCAGACACAAAGACACAGGAGCGTGGTCCTAACCAGCCCAAATCCTGGCACAGCCCATTTTACCCAAGACACCTATGGACACAGCAAAGCAACAGGAAAAGGGACAGGTGGTGCTGGCTCTTCAGAGCTCTGATCCCATTTATATGGCAGTGGGGGGGAACACAAGCTCTTTCTGCTCTGTGTGCATCACTTACCATGCCGGACTGTGTCACCAGTGAGGTCACATCATAAAAGCAGACCAAAGGAGCAGAGGAAGGACTTTTTTTCCTTGGATTTTTCCCAGCATTTCCGGTAGAAGCACATACACCTCTCCTCATATCCTGCATTGGGCTTCTTCTGGGACCAAAGGGAAACCTCAGAGCAGATGGGATTTAGCTTACTTACATCCTCTATAGCTAACTCACATTTTATTAAACACAGCTGTAATCCCAGACTTTTTCAAATAGCTTAGGTCACTTCTTACGTTGCTTCTGTATCCTCAGAAATCCAGGCTTAGCAATAATTTAGAGACAAAGAGTGAATTTGTCAGAAGCATTTAAGTCATGAATTTAAAAAAAAATAATGCAAGTTGGTAATTGATCCCTGGTCTATCCTTTCTTATTTCCCAGTTCTTCACAGGGCTGCTGTAGTCTGTCCTAGACTGAGACTAGAGTCCATCAGGTAACAGCAGAAATAAAAAACACACCAGATTAAGATGGAATAATGTGTAACTCACTACTGTGTGTACTAGATGTCTTTCCTGCATTCTCTAATAACCCAGGAGCACCCTTATCTCTTAAGTTTGGGGCTCTCTTAATATCAACAACAGGAGAGCAAATTCAGTTTAAACCTTCTTTCCTGCTCACAACCATCTTTCTTAGCTCAGATTTAAGATTAGCTCCTTTTCAGAGATAGCAAACAAGGCAAACCTTCCACAACAGAATAATCCAAATCATTTCACATTGAAATGTTTGCTTGCCACCTATTTATATGACAGCACTACAACAGAAATCAGACATGGTCCTTTTATTCTGAATACAATTCTTTAACCCCATATATTTGGAGTGCAAATTGCATGATGGTACTGTGGAAATACTCCTCTGAAACTTCATTTACAAAACTGAAGTTGATCAAATACACAGGTTCAATTCACAAAAGAACAGGCATTTCATTTTTTTGCACTATCAGTACCAACAACTTGACAATGCCTGTGTTTTCAAAACAATCAACACAGAGCAGAAAAGTCTCATTGCTGTGTACACCTGTAAATTCAATTTTTTTATTATCCCAAGCAAATGGTGGTTGCTGCCTATAATAAGGAAGGCACAGAAGCACACAACTAAAATGAGGATCAAACCAAAGGGGAAAAAAAAGGGAAAAAATAAAGAAAAAATAAGAATAAGTTCTTGCTGTAGATCTCTGCTTTAAGCTGTCATCTCCAGAACAGCCCTGATTTTGTTGGAATGCAGCTAGGTTTCTCTCATCTAAAGCAATTTTTAGAGCAATGATTTTGCATTGCGAGTCTTTTTTTTTTTCTACTGCTGTTGCTTTAAACTGCATTTATTCTGGCACAGGCAGTGCCTCCCCCAAGGCTGAATTCTAAAGCTGATGCCTGGAGAACAGCGAGAGGACTCAAGCTATATAGGGATCAAATTCCAAGTATTTTATTTCTTCTTTAAAAGCTTTTTACAGACACCGCTATGCAATGAAGACTAGAAGTACTCATGTAACAGGCAGTGCTTTAGTATCCCAAAACGATCATGTCCAAGATTGCTCATTACAGTCAGGAAGTGATTCCATTCCATAAAGCCAACAAAAGATAGTCTATGTCATGAATTCCAGTCAATTATAGCCCAATTCAGCCCGTGTCCTCCTGCCATAGCTTTCCACCACCTTGACATGGTAACTGCTACATGGGGTAAAGTTTGTACCTCTCTACCTGTTGCTAAATAAAATTAAAACCTGAGCAGCGAGGTGGGAAACTCGGAATTCAGCACATCAAGCATCTTGGATTTCGACTTGGCATTTGGCCAAGGTGCAGAAGCTCTTAAGGACTTTACACATATTTCTCTGATAGTGTTATGACTCCCCTTTTTTCTTCTGTCTACGTTACTAGTGTCTGTTCCCAATTCGCTGCGTAATGAAGTGACACAGGGCTTAGGAACGTCCCTGGAACAAACACCAACCCCCACCGCCTACTGCAACGGGGAGACTCGTGGCTCTGACTTCATGGCACCCAGGATTAACGAGCACAGAGCTACTGCAGCAGCCCTGGCAAGAATAAAAAAGCAACCAGACTCCATATGTCCGCCCAGGACTGAGGGGGAAGTGAGTGAGGACAGATTTTCCATTCTATAGCCAGAGGCCCATCTTACGGGAAATTTCAGTCAGTATTAAAATGTTACTGGAATGTTGCCTTCTTCAGCTTGCATGGAATTTTTTATTTTTATTAAATTTGGAGAAACAGGTGTGAAAAATTCATCTCTTTCCCCACAGGGCTTGTTCTGATGTTGCAGATTGCGTGGACTCTGCGAGATGCAGAACAGCTTCTGTCTGGCAGTGTTACCTGCAGACAAATACCTGTTTCTAATTAGCTGCGGGTGTTCCCCAGCCTGCCCACCCCAAGGCAAGCCAGGGGGAATGCATTTGGCCATAACAACGATATTGTCTGCTGAAACAAGCTGCCAAATAACTTCCTTTACATTCCAAGTATCCCATAAGGTGGACAGAGAAGTGAGCTGGAGCATCTCAGTGCTTTGCGAGCAGCCACCATTGAAACAAATAGTCCACTGTAGGTAGAGGATGCTCAGCCCCACTGAGATACTATGATGCTGAGCCCCCACTAAAGCACTGGCTGCTCCTCCTTTACATGAGGCAGCACAGAAAGGCCTCAAGGAGCCAGAAAGCACCTTTTTGTTCATGCCAGCCCCCATCCATGCTCACAGATCTCAGCACCCAAGACAGGGCTGCAAGGAGAATGTTAACCATTGTTGCACTGGTGCTCCCACTCACCCAGAGCACCAGCTAGCAATGTGAATGCAACATGACTCATTTCAATACTCAGGTTTAGGTGATTTAATAGGCATTTCTAACCATTCAAGAGTGTGAGCAAGTATAAGCAAGCCTGCACCCTATTTAGTGGAGGTGTCACAGCCTTACAATACTAATAACATTAAGGAAAGGAACCCCTGGGCAGGGAGCAAGACAAAGACAGCAAGAGGACTACAGAGAAACACCCTTTTTATTCTCTGTTATGAGCTGTATGTGTTTAAAGACACATGACAATTCAGGAAAGATAGTACAATAGATTTTAGTTTTCAGCAGCTGGCTCAGACAGTAGAGACATGGATCCAGGGGGGCTCAGGTCCAGGAAAAAAAATGCACAGAGAGAATAACAAGTTTTTTAAAAAAACATCTCCAGGCTAATGGACACTTGAGGAAGTTATTAAGATGCAGTTTTGGAAGTGGCTCTTGGTACCTGTGCCTGTTCCAACACTGTGCTACACGTGAATAAATTAACAATCAGTAAAAGAGGAGAAAATATTTTACATTTTTTACATCTACTGACAGACAAAAGCAAACAGCCCTGTAATGAGGGCAAGGAACATACAAAATGTTCTGAGTTTTCTAACTTAACTCATGCCCTTTCCAGAAGCTGAATGCAAAGGATGTAAGAGCTCTATCCAGGGGAACAGATGACACTGATGCCTTTCAGGTTTTCTTTCCTGAGAGCACTCCAGGGAATTAATAGTTCTTGTACTGTGTATAAAAAAAAACAAACCAAAAAACCTAACAGAAACTCTTGTGCATAAAAGACTCGGATGATTAGAAGCTACAGGGTTTGCTCACAGAGGCCTGAGAGTCCCCACGCACAGCGTATTTTAGGGTGAAGTCCAGCCCCCCACACTGCGGCCACTGCACAGCCTGGTACAGCGCAGGAGTCGCTGGGCTGCCCTCCCTTCTCCCTGCACCACCCTGAGCTGCCAGAAAGTTCAGCCCTTGGTGCTGGGGGTGCAGGAGTGTACACACACACACACACACATACATGTGTACCTGCTTATTTTGCACAGACAGTTCTGCTCCCCTTTTGCTTCTTGTTTCCAGTCCCTCTGCTTTTGTTTCCTGTGAGCACAAAGCACTTGGCTAAGGCGAGAATGGACGAGGTGCACTTACTGCAAGGGGAATTCTCTCTCCAGGTTCTGGGCCATCTCAGAGTCAGACTTTTCTCACGGTAGCATTGCAAGTGAGCTATCTGTTCCATAATTAACCATTTCAGAGACAAGTTACTGGACTGCCTGGACTGCTGTCTAGACCTGGTCTGGTAATTCCCATTTTCCTACAGAGTGTAATGGAGCTGCTCACGTATCACAGATCTTTTATTTCATTTTAGGATTTTAACCGTGAAATTAAATCTCTTACCTCATTAAAGAAGAATCTGATGAAAGGCAAATCTATTTCAGAGTGAGTTGATGTATTTACCACAACGCCATAGGACTGCCTGACCTCCAGGCTGCTGGGGATTTAATGTGGGAGCCTACAAAAACTTCAGTGTTTTAACTAGGCAGGAAGAGGTTGAGGAAAGAGCACTCTAGAGTAAATTCTGCTCTTAAAGGAGTGTAAATCCAAAATAGCTTCCCCCCAAAATATGACATGATTTCAGGTTCTGATTGGTGTAAATGAACTTGCCTCCTAAGTGACAGGTCAAAAGTTTGATGTTCTAGGCTGGAGGAGAGGAAGCGGTTAATGTTTCACCGCACTGTAAAAACCCAACTGTGTCAATAGACTCTATTCCACCTGGAGAAAGCAAGCTTCTAAATGTGGTCAGCTTTGACACCACAAATGCATAGGTGCAGCCTCCTATTATAGCATCAGGAAACACAAGATGAAACATAATAAGTCAGTGGAATATTTTTTTGCCTCAAGAATATGAATAATGTGATCATTGAAAACGTGGCTCAGGGACCCTCACAACTCAGGGTGTGCAAATCTCAAATTCCTTCACAGGTTAATAGGTCTATTTGGAGAAAACATCAACAAGCTGGTCACTTCTACAAAGCTCTTTCCAAATGCTCTATGTCAATTTGACTTGGAAACCAGGCTGAGCACAGCATGAGACCTGGCTTTCCTCAGAGAAATATGGGGCTTGCTCAGCATCATTTCAATGGTTTCCTTTGCTTGCTAAATGCAAACTGCACAGGAGATTTCAAAGACCTAATAAAAATGCCTGTAACTTGTTTAGTTTTCTAAGAAGCAAACTGATGAAAGTTCCTGATCACAGACCCATCCTGAAGTCAGTTACAAGTGGGCAAACCCAACAATTTCCATGCTCCAGACAAGGTGGTCAAAGGACTTGAAATGACAGCACCTATGCCATGTATGTCTGAGACCATGCACAGCACCACATTAGAAAGGCATTTGGCTCTTACTATGACCTTCCATTCCTGGATAATCCTGAAGTATCATATCATGACTTAACTAGCTGTCCCTCTCACCAGATCACGACAGGTATTAGCCAGAGAGACAACCACAGAAACCATGTTTACTAGGAGCAAGTCCTACATTCAAAATGGCAATATTAATGAGGGAAGGAGGCCTCAGAAATCGACTCAATGTTTCTCATATCCTCAGGGCCCACAACAGGTGCAGCAACCCCTGGAGCCTTTTGCCCAGGATAAGCCTGTCAGTGCATGCAACTGCCAATAGGCTGCTGCCAAAATCTCTTTGGAGAACCACCCTACCTCATTGATTTTACATGCTGCATAGTGAAAATCCTTTCGTTCCTCATACCTGCAGTGGAAATGACAGGTAGAGGAGCTGGCCCTTGGTACCATCTGTTTCATCAGCCAGGCACTCTGAAACCATCTGTCTCCTCGTTCAACCTGAATACAGAACCCAGAGGAAGGCTCAGAAACAGCTTGCAAAGATCCGTTCTCCTGCTTTATAAACTATCTCTGTACCATACACAGCTCTTGCAAACAGATGCAGCCTCTTGAGTAGCTCCTTTAAGGAACATGCAACCTGGTAGTGGTATCTACACAAACTCCAGTTTAAAAACTGTGAAAGAAGCTTATGCCAACCAGTTCTAGACTAGATGGCATAGGGAGCAATGAATGTGAAGGCATAGAAAATACTGTTTCCATGCAGTCTATCTAGTAACGGATTGCCTCAAAACCTAGATGTCCCTGAAGGTGTTTCAGAATCCCAGGGGAATTCTGAAGCCTTCTGAGCACCACTGTGGTCCTACTACCAGAACTAGGGAGCTTATACGCATATAGGTGAGCCGAGGTTAAACTACGGCTGTAGCACTGGCCTGCAGTACAGACATACCCAAAGGCTCCATATAAACTGTCTGGCTCTTTCAAACAGAAAGAGAAAATAAAAGATAAAGATACTTGCCAAATACCAGAAACTAGTAGAAAATGAAATGTTTCTGGAGTGACTTTTGGCCTGTACTTTCCCCTTTTGTGAGGAATTTGGGCTGCACCTGGGCCAGAGATTACAGTCCTGTGCACTGGTTACATGGCCTTGTCTGAGCCTCCTCAGAAAGAAAACTAAGGACTTTCCATCTCCTGTGATCACTTCTGACAGGCTGTAGTGACTTCCCTCACATTACTGAGCACTTCCAAATAGACTTAAAGCACAAGAGAAAGGAACATGACAACTGAACTGGGAACTGCTAATAAATATGTATTTTTTTTAAAGCTGTGCAGAGATTTGCAAAACTCATCCTTTTATGTCAGTTAAGAGAAGAATGTAAATAACAGAGTAGCATAAATTTGCTAAGAATCTTTGCAAAATTTTTCACAGCAAAGGCTCAAAGGAAACTTTCTGTATTGTTACTGAGTTCTTTTGAGATCCATAACATCAACTTCTTTAGAGGGGCTTCTAGGTTAGCCCTGCCCTAGAATAACAGCTGTATGATCCCTGGTGAAAAGGCTGGTGCTCACAAATGCTCATGTCTTCTTGGGATGCATCTGCCCAGGAAAATGTAGGTGCCACATGCTATCTTGCTTTCCCTGTAGCGACACAGATAGCGGCTGTAACGAGGTGGCAGCAGGGGACTGGGCTGTGACTGAATTTAGCTTTGAGAGTCTACTGGAGACTGTAGCTATCTATTGTGGCATCTCTCCAGTACTAAAATGAGCTGTGTATTTTAATAGTCTTTACTATTCCTGTCCCCAGTTTGATGATTACTTAGAAGATTACTTAGAATTACTTATGTATTACAATAAGCTTTGTTCTGCTGACAGTATGTGAGGACAGAACGGACAGGTGGACTCTGAACAATTTCAACGTGGGCTCCTCTCAGAGTAGCTGGGAGAGCCCCAAAGCTATGGCATAAATTACATCCATAAGCTCTCTAGCTGCAGAGTCTTTATGAACTTGTAACACAGGATAAGAGATGTAGAACAATCATTTAAGTGGCTAATGGTCACCCTTTAATGGTTCTCTAGCTCACTGAAGTCTCAACTGTACGTGATTAACATGGCTCTGGCTCCCATTCACACCGTCTGGCCAACAATTATTACAAAACAGCTGCCGGCAGATGATCTTGAACCATCTTCAACCCAGGGTTTCCTTGCAATAAGGAAGGGGGGGTGTAAGAACCCTTTTAATTGTTCTTATACCTCGTGGGCTCCAAAGTAAGAAAAATCCTGGAGGTGTATTGCTCAATGTCATCAAGTTCAGCAGCAGCAAGCAACATGATGTCATCAAAGGCATCGAGTCTATTTCTTGGAGATATTTAGATGAAAAGGCTATGTGGGGGACTGATTTCATTTTGTAAGAATCCCAGCTATAAACAGATTAGCAAATTATTGTGACAGACAGTAAGCCTTTTGTGAGAATGTTTACCACCGAGTTCCGCACACCAGGATCTGGCCAAGCCCGTCATCTTGAAATGTAACCAATGAGTAGAGACTTCCAGGAATCACATGTTGCAAAGGAAGGTGGTGGCCAGGCAGGCTGGAAGCTAAAAGACGACTGTGGAAAAGGTGGTAGGGGCGGGGATGACATTCTTTCTGACTCTTGCTCCAAGAATCAGGTTTGGAAGCCAGAGGACAGCAAGCCAAAGAGCTAAACACATCTGGTTTTACAGATGTGTCAGCCAAAAGAGTCTGACAAATGGATCTGTGCCTCCAAATCAGGTCCCTAAGGTGACAGGCTAGAACTGTGAAAATGAAGATGTTTGGGTTGAGATTATTGCGGCAGTTTGTATCCTTCAGTAAGATTATTGAAGCATTCAATTATTGAAGTATTAGAATAGAGCAGTGAAGGATGGAAATACTTGTATACATAGTCCCACAAAGGAGAAAGAATAGGTATTCCATGATACAGATCTTCCCAGGATAGCAACCACAATAAAATCCTTTCTGGGATAAGATAGGGCTAAATTTGAAAGTAGAACCTGAAAAACAGTGAATTGTGCATTAGTACTATTCATTACCTTTCCAAAACCCTCTACCTGAAACCCATGTAGCCTTTTATATAGCTACAGACAGAAAACACAATAAAGACCAAAGGACATCAATAAGGCTATATACAGCGCTTGTGACAGAGCCAGAAGCAGCCAGATCTCCTTTCACCCAGGAGGATGCTGCAGCCAAACCAAATCCTTCATCACTTTGCAAGTTTGCAGTGGAATGCATGGCTTCTGGGCAAGGCAGAACTGGACGGAAACTTTCTTTGGAATGGACGTATCTGGGAAAAAACTGCTTCAGCTTTTGAGAAAGGAGAAAACCCAACAAGCCTTTCCCAACCTTTAAGTTAAAAGATACTTTTTCCTAATGACTCATGATAACTGTCTGACCTTGAACTTGCAGACACACATTAATCTGAATACAAGCCACATCACGAAATCTGTTTTGTTAGTGTCATACTGGCTCACTGGGACTCTGAACTTAAGGGAGAACAAAGCACACATACAGGTTATTAGAGCCAGCAGGGAACTATCACATCACTGGAGCCAAATATCTGCTATCAACAAACCATAACGCTTCCTCTGTTATTTCAATGCATTAATATCAATACAGGTATCATTTGTAGCTTAAAAAAAAGCATCCACAGCTCTGAAGAGCTATTTACCTACCTGTCTAGAGCTTCGGAAGGATATCTGAAATCTGGGGAAGAACAGATCCTTATATAAATTTCACCAGCCCCAATTCCACTCTCATGAGCCTCAGTCATCTTTGCCCTTTTCATTCTTATTAATGCAAAGTAACTACACATTCCCTACCAATGATGGCCATATTCATAAATATTTACAACAACCGACTGAATGAAATCATACTTTGTTCCATCCACACTTAAGTATGTCAGAGCCTAAACTATTACACTGCCAAATACAGAAAACTTCATGAAATATAAAGCAATACAGTTCAACTTTGCTCAAATAGAGTTTAGCCAATTTTCGTTAGCTGAAGATTTAGTTTTGTATATAATTTACATTTAGGACCTCGTTACAACACTTGTTTCCTCGGTATACGATGAGATATCCAGACGACCTGTTTTGTCTACTCCAGTTGCTATGTGTCTTCATGGTGTAGTTGAGAAGTCCCTCCAGAACTTCAGAAGCTTCACACAGAGCCTCATGCTGCTCCCCAGGAGACCTCAGCCTCACCAGGCTTTCTGTGCCTTGTTAAGGATTGATACTGATTGTCTGATCTCCCACATAAGAACGGGGATAGGGTATTTGGCCCAATTTTTCCCAACCCAGTGCATGTCAAATTCAACCCCAGTTCAAACCTGTGATGAGTTTCAGCTGCCTGACAGCCCTTTATCCATCATGCTTGCATGAACTAAGTAGATCGGTGCTTTCTCCAAATGCACAGTTCAAGTACAAACACTGGATTTGGCTTTTTGGCCCAGGGCTTTGTTTTTTTCCAGTTTATTTACTGACTGAAGGAAACTTTGGAATGGGAAGAGGAACGCTCTAAACCCATTCTCATTTCATCTCCATCACAGGAAAAAAAAACAGGCTATAGAACCAAACACTGATTTTACTGCAGTAGCAGCAGGCCAGTTTGTTTTCTTACAGTATCTATTTGGGACAATGAGGCTTTACCCTTTCACAGTTTTGTCCTGTATTTCTATCTATTAGTAAGACAGGATTGTCTTTTTTTCACTACAGCTATTAGGTACAAATAAACTCATGTCATTTCAACAGCTCTGCAGTGTTTTCATTATTTCTACTTGCTGCTTCTCTGCATTCCTGCACACTGGCCACTGAAATTGCCTTTTAATGAAGGTTTTGGCTTGCTGCAGTTAACCTGATTGATCCTGAGCGTAAATAAAGCTTCAGCATGTGTTATCCCAGTTGAAAGTGTGACCCAATGTTCTATTTCACAATACTCAGAGAGGGGGACAAGAAAGAAAAATGAAAAGTCCAAGTTTTTGACAAGATAAAGAGAAGACCAGTGCTGTACTTCACTGAACCAAAACCAATTTTGCTGCCTGTTTGTGATGAGAAAAGCTTCACCCCAATCCAGGCCACTCATTCTCATGTGTATATATTCCTTGCCTTCCTGCCTGCCTTCTCTTGTCTTTCTGATAGCAGGAATTCTTTGTCATTCCCCATAGTGATAACACGGCTTTCCAGGATTTTGGTGAAAGGTCCTTGAGGAGGAAGGCATGCTCTACCTACAGGACCCAGATTTTATACATTTCAGGCTTACTTTTGGTTTCTTTGTTGCTTCTCCTTATTAATTCAAACAGAAAAATCATTTAAATAAAGGTAGTAAATGCAATCAAAGTTCAGAAGGATGAGGAAGGGCAGTCTTGCAATCAATGCCCCAATCACCCCAAGACATTGATAAATCATTCTTTGTGCCTGAGTTTCCTAATCATAAATCCAGTGGATATCTGTAAGTCACTTATTTCTTCCAACTCTTCAGGGCAGGAACTGCTTTATTTACTGTAGTAAGAAAAATACTGACTAAAACCAATGTAATCGAGGGTAAAATCTGACCAAGTGTTTAGTACATTAACCCCATCCCAGTTATTATATAAAGGCTCAAATCAGAACTAAGTACTTGAGGGAAAAAAAAAAGGAACTATCAACTACATAAAACCAAATTTTGCACAAACCTGGGTTCAGTGACATATTCACTTATGATACCACTGACTGAACATGCGATTCCAGAATATCCCCCACAACTGGTATGCTGGAATAGCTCCTCAGTGTCCAGCTACTAAGTGAAAAGTATTTATGAAGCAGGCTGAGATGGATTAAAAAGGAAAGGAGGAGGAGGGAGCTACCTGATTGGGCTACCACAGCTTCTCCATCGCTTTCCTATCCCTATTTGGAGGGAACGGGAACTTTCCAAATATCTGCATGCAGGAGAAGCTGGAGGTCTGAAACCTACGTCAGCAGCCTGTGCTCTCATCCACAGATGCAACCTCTGGCTGGTGGGAACTGAGCTGTCGTAGGACCTGCCGAGTTTGTTATTTGCACCACAGTGTTTAAAGCCGCTGCAAGGAAACCTGGGGGATATTAACCAGAGCTGTTCCTTCCCTGTCAGAACGTATAAATATGAACAAATATGGGGTCTGCCTGGAGAACATCAAAGTCAGGTAACACTTAGCCCAGTGCAACGCCCCATAGCCGTGGGGGGACTGAAGTGTGAAAGAGTACTTGTTTTACATAGGTGCTGTGAAATGTCACCAGCCCCGGGTTAGAGCCTGGGTTGGCTGTGTTTCCACACCGTGAACTTAAGCCCTTCTTCCAGCTGCCTGGAGCCAGATTGTTTCAACCTTTTGTCTGCTTTAAACTGTCCTTCTGTCCTGCTTTCCTTGAAACATCACACACTCTGCATGCCAGATGCTGCAACTCTAGCACTGCTGACTTGATGTATACTCTGGCCTCATGGCTTATGAAGGAATCATTTCTTTAATGCTGCAGTTTGATATTGTACACAGAACGGAGACAAATGAAGTGGACGCACAATTCTCCCAAACTGTGTGGGTATCCACACAGAAACATCTGCTGCTGTCTCAGCCACAGACACTCCAGCCTCCAAACACATCAGCAGACTTACTCTTTTCATGTCTCACAGCCCTGCTGTGGATTGCACACAGAGACATGAATTTGTGGGGCAGATCTTAATCGTTACTTACATGAATAAGCAGATTGACAAGCCGTGTGTTTATAGACTGTTTATATAAGGAAGGTCTGCAAGAAAAGACTCTGCTTGGATTTATACTTTATAAGGCTATGGCATCCTATAGTCCAAGTATGCTGCGAATGTATTTGTATTCAGGGCCAGATCTCTGCTCTGATACAGCACAGCTGATTCTGGTGAAGTCATGCTGAGTAACAAGCTGGACTCCTCTCATTAGTTTGTCATTTTTATTTGCCCTTGCTATTTTAAAAGACCTGCCTGGGGTTTCCCACACCAGATATGACCTCTACACTGCCCTCTCTCTCTCTGATGACCCAATAATCTCTAATTGCAAGCCCTTAAGAAAATTTTGGATCATTCTTGATCAGCCTTCCCCTCACCTAGCTCAGGTTGAAAGGAGTTGCCTCAGTGATTCAGCTGCAAAAATCAGCTAGAATACCATGCAGTTTCCTTATTATAACAGAAAACCTGAATCCACACCCTACATACCTTTCCTCCAGATGGGAAATTTCCTCTCTACAAATCTCTCTACAAAGTCTTGATCTGCAGTTACTTTAAAGGAGAAAGGAGAAACTGATTTCCCTTAATCCTCTCTAGAAATAAGTTAATTTTCTTTTTCTTTGGGATGGTATGAAGCTGTATCTAGCAGGTATATGTAGATATCAGTAACGTTATTAATTCTCTGCAGAAGTCCAGAGCCCTCTGACAGCAGACCTGGGCTCTCAGCAAATCCCAGAGGTCCTTAATGAGCAGAATGGACAGAGCAATCACTACAGCAATTTTTTTCAGAGCTCTGTTAGAAGAACTGGTTCTTATCCTCCTTCATCCCAGCAACACAATAAAATAAACATGTGTTTCCTTCACCACTTACTCTTCCAGGAGTGAAGAATGCTTCTGGCAGGTCACAGAGATGAAGGCTCTTCTTGCACCTGTTGTGTATCTTTCACTGAGAAGATAGATCACCAAACTAAACCTACTGAGCAATTTATAACAGTCTGTGACTGTGCATGTGCAAAGCCTGCTTACCTCCCTAACTCCAGCAATTGTTTCTGCATCCACCATCCATTGTCCCCTCCATAGGATGCATATTGTCACACAGCTGCTGTCACCGACTCACCACTGACAAGTGAAAGAGGGAAGCTTTTGTATTCAGTACAGTTCTCACTCTAGGAGAGCACATCTTCAAAAAACTCAGTTGAATGCTAGGGTAAGCTGTTTATCCTATTATTTCACTTCATTACCTTTGGCCAACACCCAGGGTTAGATCCAATAAAGGATTTTGATGCTCACAACCAAAGCAGAGGCCCTGCTTCAGGTGTCTGTCTCTTCTCCCTCCTTACTAAAGTCTCCTTTTGCCACTGGAAACGAGAAAGGAGGTGAAATCAGTTTGGAAAGTTAATTCCAGAGGATTTCCTTCTCTAACTGAAGCAGATTGCTGTGTGGAGACCATTGGGAAAGCCACATATAGAGTAGGAACAGGCAGGGACTTCAAAGATACATTCAGATGAAAGACAGAATAAAAATGATTTGTAGCAGATAAATTATCACAGAGACCTGAGGCTCAGAGTACAACTTATGTGTGAAAATAGAGGAAAAAACCCTGTGAGGGTTTCTGACCCTTCAGATCAATGTTTTGTTTCAAGATGTACCCATACCTTCACCAGGTGCTTGTTGGAAAAATACCCCAAATTAAAACCTGACTTAGAAGACAAAGTGGCACCAGAAAATGTACACCTAGGTAGGAACCCAAAGCTGGTATAACCATAGTCAAAAGAAATACTTACAGCATCTGCTAAGGGAACAAAAAGCCTCCCCCTCATACATCACAGACACAATTTGAATATTAGAAGTGACTGATGCTCTTCATCACACCAGAGACAAGAAGGTGTCTCTCCTCAAAAAGAGTAAAGAGTTTTGGAATGCAGAAAAGTTACAGGTAGAAATGCCCACAGTTTGATACTGCAAACCCTGCCATGTGGCACGTTGAAAGTCAAGTATGTGCTTGTATTTACCCTTACTCAAAAAACCACTGCAGTGCAAAATCTGCAGATTCAAAGACATCAAATGAATTTAAAAGTTCAGCATATTCTTAAGAGTTTTGCTGAATAAGGAGCTATATCACATAGTTTTGGCAGGTGGAAAGGTGCAAGCCTAACTCCTAATTGTAAACCATTTGAAATTATTGGTGACAAAGGATAAGCATGCATCAAATACACCTTAGTAAATGTTTTCATGCAACCTTAAGGTGAAGTCATCTTCAGTGGATCATGGTAGCTCTTTTACCATCATCCCATGCCTCTGGATTCCCTAACATTCTATAGAGATTAACATTTGGTTCTTCTCATTCTATTTTTGCACATTAAAGATCTCCTGAAGTTGTAGAAACAAATCTCTTTCCTTGCACAGGAGGAGAAAAAATATCACTGTATAAACTGAAGAAAACATTCTCAATTGTACCAGTTCCACTTGAGTTGCCTGCTCTGGAGAGAGAGCAAGTGAAGTGAATGACTTAAAGACTCCTTATGGCACCAGTTTGGTATGAACACGCCTCAGTCTTCATCCTGTCTTGTACCTTACCCTTCCAAATACATACAGGCAGTTCACAACTGCACTGTTCAGAAAACAAGATGTTCCAGAAGCAGTGGAACAGATGGAATTCCCATCAATTTGTCTCCTTTGCTCCTGCAATTCCACATCTTTCCTTCCCTCAATACTTCTACCAGACATGACATTCTGTTCCTGTTTGAGACCTAGAGAGCCCATACATACATGCTGACTGTGACAGAGCCAGGTCACAGCTGAATTCTTCCTGCCTTTCCATTAGTGGGCACACAAATCTGTCTCTCCTGGTCTGCAAAGCTGCTGGTTCATGAACACACAGAGATTCACTAACATCAAGACTTTCACCCCTCAAACATCTGAGCAGAGTCTGACAACATGTTCAATTTCAAGACACACATGGAGAGCAGGGGGAGGAGACACGCCAGGCAGGCTGCTCGGTTAAATTCACAAATACGTAAGTCGTATAAACCTAATTTCCCTAGGAAAACATGCTAAAAATAAAGTCTTTTGCTTATTTTCAGCACAGCTGATCTCTTTCAGAGTTAAACCAAAATGTACTGTTTTAGTCTTTGCCTTATAAAAGGATTTTAAGCTTTGTATGAAAGGCGGCATTGCCTACACCTTCCCAGGGAAGGTCAATAGCTTGGCAGTGTGGTACAACTATGGCAAAAATACCTTTAATCTCTTGAACAGCACCTGAACCTTCAGATAAGTGCACTAACCAAACAGAGCTGCTCAGCTAAGTCTACACCCCTACAGCAAACTGCCAGAAAGATCAAGTTTATCATCACATTGACACACATGTGTCAGGGAGAGAAGTGGTTTCTCAGTTGTTCCTCTTTCTAACTGGGTGGTACACAGAGGGGTAAAAGGGAGGTTTCCTGCAGGGAGTTTGGAAGTAAGCTACTCCCATTGTGAGCAAAGGAAGACACAGGGCCTCTGGCCTTGGGGAAGATAACGTCCACAAGAAGTACCCCAAACAACTTAGTTTCACAGACTCACTGAATCGTAGGGGTTGGAAGGGACCTCCAGAGCCCATCGGGTCCAACCCCCCTGCCAAACAGGGTCCCTAGGACAGGGCACACAGGTCAGCATCCAGACGGGGCTGGAATATCTCCAGAGAAGGAGACTCCACACCCCCCTGGGCAGCCTGTCCCAGGGCTCCCTCACCCTCACTGGGGAAAAGTTCTTCTGCATATTGGTGCAGAACTCCCTGTGCTCCAACTTGAAGCCATTGCCCTTTCCTTTCACTCTCCCACAGAAGTGCCTGTGCTATTCATGTACAGCGGCACTTGGAGGAAATCACATGTGTCCTCCACCTGCAACCCATGCCGGCAGGCCACAAATCCACAGGTATGACAGCCCAGCACTAAACCCATCCTTCTCAGCACCACCTGGGATTTTAATGCCATTTTAACACAGATGAAGAGTTCCTTAACCAGGTCTGGTGCACATCTGCCAGCTTAGAGCTCACATTGTACAAGTATGCAATTGTCTACTCCTGCCTGTGCAGCTTACCTTAACCCAGCCCGAGAGCAGATGAGCCGAAACTGCAGGAAAGGCACTCAGAAGAACATCTATAGGATTTACTGCAAAAAAAGTAAGCAAATGAACTTTAATGGCAGTAGTTATCTCCTGTAGACATGTCTTGAGTTAGTTTGTTCTCTGCTCTGCCCCAGCAGCAAGGCAGTAACAAATTCCCTTTTCCCTGTGCTGGCTCTGCAGCTGTTGACTAGGTCACACTGCAAAACTACTTTCACTAAATCCTTATGAAGGCATCAAGCCCTAGCAACACTAAACTTGGATTTATTTCTTTTCTCTTTTTTTTTTTTTTTGCTCTACACAGCAAATTCCACCCCCACCTCACCCCCCACACCCCCCCTTCCCAGATCCATGACCTAATTCAGTCTCAAAGAATCCAATAGAACCACACAGAGAAAAAACAACGAACAATCTGGAATAATTATGGCACTGTAACTTTCACACAGGACTTAAGACATTTCATCCTTGATATGTTATTGTTACTCACGACAGCTCTCTGCGTGTGATTTGTGGCACGCGGCAATGACACAGGGCATAATTGTTGCAAATGTTGTAGCAACAACTTAACAAATTCCTGTTAGGAGAGATCAAGGCAACACGACATTTGCAGAGAGCAGGATTAAGTTGCTTTTGTGTGATGCTCCAGAAGGCTTAGGAGCTCTTGACAATTGTTTGGAAGAGGATGAGGTTTTTACCTCCCTAGGATCAGATCTTTAAGCAATAAAGTGTGTTATCTACTTGTATGGAAACCAGTCAGGCAGAGGCACCGCTGACATTATGGAATTCACTATGAAGGAGGATGTAGAAATGGTAAGCAGATGCAAAAAATGTATGATGCAGGAGGCCAATTCAGACCAACAAAACGGGTACATTTGGCTGGAAAAGACGTGGGAATATCTCCCAAAAAATATTCCGCTGACTTGACTTCATGTCTGCTGGCAGAAATCTTCAGTGGTTCAAAGATAGCTGTGGCAATGTCTTGGGCCTTCAGATTTCACAGAGGTGACTATGCTTGACAGTGGGACACAAAGCTGATCCTCTGCACCCCTTAGATTAGAAAAAATATCTAATTAAAATCTTTCAGCTTACAGTGTGGCACATGCAATTTCTTCATTTGGAAAACAGAACAAACTGACTGAAAAGCTGTTGTTCATATATATATGTTAGGAATCCCTCCCCTGCACTACCCACTTGCCTGGCAGCTTCCAAGACTGTAGTCTCACAACGTTCCTCGTGAACAAAGCCAACAGAATTTGGTATTTTGATACTCAAAAACTCCCTTAAAATTTATTTTTCCAGTGACACTCCCTTGATGTCTACAGCCTTGATTCTTCATTTCACAGAATAGTTCATGTAGGTCACGTGCTGGGAAGGACTCTTCCTGAACCATGGGCCTTTGCCACCTTTCCACGGATGGGAAACCATCCATCTGAAGCCAGTTCCTAACAAAGAATCAAGCAGTCAAGGGAGCTGACAGACCAAGGGTGTATGTAGCTCATACACTTTAGAAATACAGAATCACAGAATACCAGGATGGATGGGACCTCAAGGGCCATCTAGTCCAACCTTTCTTGGCAAAAGCTCTGTCTAGACAAAAGCACCATCTGGACAAGATGGCCCAGAACCCTATCCAGCTGAATCTAAAGTGTCCAATGTTGTGTAAGATTATTATTTATGTTAAGCAGCAATTGAAGTAAATTCAAATATTTAAAATAAAAAGTTTGGATGATTTTATCACATGAAATGCAATCACATCTGCTTAAGGAGTTACCCATGCACAAGGTCATCAGCACACGTACACCCTCTGTACTACATGCCAAACACACCAACTTAAGCTGCCCAAAAACACCCCAGCAAAAGCCAGACAGATTAAACACCAAAGAAAGGCAAACAATCTGCCACCTTGGGTCGGATTTTTGCTGATCCAGCTGATAAGCAGCAACACTGCTGAGGCTGTAACTATCAACTTCAATAATGTCTCGCAGCCTCAACCTCAGAAATCATGGAATGCCACCCCCACCACTACATACAAGTGAAAGGTTTTGGAAGAAAATGGTTACCTTCCAGGGAACAGCACTAACAGCCTCTGAAGAAAGAAAAACTATGAGGTAATGCTACCTGAGAGCAAATAGGTCTGGCAAATTGGGGCACTGCATCCTGATTTTTCCACATCCTTCCTCCTTTTTCCATCTGCCTCCAGATTTAAAACCTGAAAGTTCTTCTAAGAGCTTTGTATAAGTCAGGCATGCTTTAAATAAAGATTATCATATTCCTGCAATAGTAATATAATAAGTAGTAAAAGCCTTTTAACTACTAGCATTATCAACTGCCTAGTAGATTTGAAGCAAGTGAACATGTCACAGGCAAACCACACTGACAGAGAAGCAGCACTGTGATTCTTAATTAGACTAGCTGCAAGTTTCAGTAGGATTATTTCACCTGATAATTGTCATAGAATTGTAGAATAACCTGAGCTGGAAGGAATCCATGAGGATCAGGTCCGACTCCTGGCTCCACACAGGGACAGCCAGGTTAGAGTGTGGGACTGAGGGCATCATCCAGACACTTCTTGCCCTCAGCCCAGCTCGGAGCTGTGACCCCTTCCCTGGGGAGCCTGTGCCAGTGCCTGACCCCCTCTCAGGACAGAACCTCTTCCTAACATCCAGCCTAAACCTCCCCTGTCACAGCTGTATGCTGATCCCTCGGGTTGTAACCCTGGTCCCCAAAGACAGGAGATTGATGCCTGCCCCTTTGCTCCTCTTGTCAGGGGGTAACGACCTTAATGATTTCTAAATGCATAAGTTCTGTTTTATCTACAATTTCTCTACTAAAACAGTTGCACAGTTTGAGACAAAACAGATTTCCAAAGAAATTACATGGGGCAGAATTGAAATAACTATACAGCCTTATAAATAAGAATTTATCTTCATTTTTAAAGTTTAGCTACATATTTCACAGAGTACTCCAAGCACCACGAAACAGTTTGAACCCTATGGAAAAGATCTTTCTGTTGAATTGGTTTTTTCCCCCTCAGAAAGCAAGGAACCTTGTGAGAAAGCACGTCCAAGAGTTCTGTGCCAGACCACCTACCGACCTGTTTAATACATGCCAGGAGCTGCAGGATGCCAAGTGGGCCAGTGGGTTTCTCTGCCCAGATGAACTGTTTGCATCCCAGCAAGGGCAACAAGTTCAGCCACAAGACAAAGGACCATTTCATTTCTCCTGCTTTCCTGTTCCACTTTTGTGTCTGCCTGTGAGCCTCTGTTGTTAAAAGCAAATGATTAATTGGGCACTGGGGAGCTGTCAGTATTATTTTTTTTGAACCAATGGACTTTTCTCAACTCAGATGCTGAGCACTTTCAGAGATTTCCTTTTTTTTCCCCTTGAAATTTTATGTTCCTAAGTGTATGGTTTGTTTTGCTAAGGGTTGGGGAAGAGATGTGTCTGAGGGTTGTTTTTGTTTGGTTTGGGGGATTTTTTTGGGGTGTTTTTTTCCTGGGTTTTTTTGGAAAGATTCTTTATCAGAATTTGTACTTGCCAAAGCATAAGAAAAGAGAGCGAGCCCTTGCAACACGTTGATAAGTAGGCTACAGCCAGGTCTGGCCCCCTAACCATGGTACAATCTAAAATAATTCTTTTCATTTCTATAGAGCAGCAGCAAAACCAGGTACCCACAGCACAACTCAGAGTAACAGCAGTGCTGCTGCATTGTGTGCTGGGCAGCTTACCCCACCAAGGAGCTGCTTCAGCACTGAAAAAACCATCAAAATCTCTGCTGCTTGGACATGGGGTCTCCTTGTGGGACAGGCAACCACAGGCTTTATCGCATGGAGATTGTTACCAAGCTGCTGTGTGCAACTAAAAGCTAATCAACACCTAGGTCAGAGGCATGTACCTTTTCCTCTCCCTGTGGCCTGGCATAGGGGAGCTTCAGACAGATTCAAGGTCCAAGCATGTGTTGCAGTGAAAAAATCTTTACTGTGTGCTCCTTCAAATCTGGCTTACTTCATAAGTTACAAGCTCATCAGGATAGAAACAGATGCTTCTTGTACACAGGGGCTGTGTTTGGAAGTGCCACTGGAATTCATCAGCACTATGGGTAACAGAGCCTTTTCAAATGTCACTTTAGCCCTAAGCCAGGAACAGTGAAATACAACCAAAAGCACAGAAGTGAAGTTCTCTGCCTACAGAAATCAATGAGAAGTTTGTCCTTGACTTCACTGGAGCCAGGCTTTCATCCAGTGTATTTGTACTTTAGGTTTCCCGTGGTGAATAAATAGAAATGAAAAACTAAAGTCCTGGCACCAGTCTTATGAGTCAGACAATCAAGTATGTACAATATGCATTTCTTCAGAAGAATCAAGCTTTTAGGGCACTGGTATCTAGATACACAGCCATGTGAAATCATTAAGCTAGACAACATGACTTCTTTAGCAGGAGCAACAACCTCCTGCGTGTTTTCTTTTGTAGACAGGAAGTCAGCAGGGTTATCGGTCTCAAAGAGGTTTTGCAGATACAGAGTTGCTCTGGGAAGCATACAGGGTTGTTCGGTATGCTGGGGAAAGATGGGTATGAAAAGAGTATTGTCCAAGCCAGGACAGCCCTTCTTGAAAGGCTGTGATGTAAACACAACATCTCATGAAATGAGATTTTGCTATTTTTTAACCCATTTGCTATTTGGTCTCAAGTGAGAATTCTTCCCCATAACCCAGCTGAAAGATCCTGCCCTTTGTAGGTACTCACAGCACTATGCTCAGAAGAGTAAAAAGCATTTCCACCACAAGTTTTACAGAAGTTAGTAATTATCACGCTTGATAAACATGTGTTTGTCACATCAGAATTACTGTTCACATTCATCAGCTCCAAGTTCTTTGATGCTACGCTGCAATTTTCCATTAGGAACATCTGACTGGAAAAAAAAAAATCAAAGACTGCATGAGGCTAGTACTTACAAAATATCTCTTAAAATCTTTAATGGTTCTCCTGTTGTTTGGTCCTTTATCTCTTAACATATTGGAGAAGTTACAGCATTCCCATGACATATAAACATACAGAGGGTTTTTCTTCTTTTTTAAACACCCCCACCACATGCTTTCTGTCTGTATATACCTGCACGTGTGTCCCAACCATCCCAGTTTTGCATACCCAGTCAGTGGAAAAAAATGAAGTGAAAAATTATAAACATATTCAGCTAACACATTTCTAGGATCTCTAAACCCAGATACATTCTTCTATGAATTGCCTTCTATAGCTTATATCTTCTCACGGTGAAAGTAACACCTGTGTGCTTTGTAAGATGGATGAAGGAGAGATACCATTAAAAACAGTTTATACTGGTAGCCAACACTTCTAATGGGTGGGGGTGTTCTCTTTTCTTGCTCTTTATGAGGTTTTTGGTTTGGATTTTGGGGGGATTTCTAAAGAAATTACACGTTGAAGGTCTTGTTCTTTGCGAAGTTACAGGTCTGTGGCATACAATGCTTCTTGCCATCACCACTCATCTGGGAGCCACTTCCATGCTCAGTGCCTCTCCTCTGAAGTGCAGCTGTGAGAGCTGAGCCGTTGCAGTGCTGCACGCACATGTGCATCACACACAGCCCAGCTCACAAATACCAAGGGGAGGACTAGAGAGGCAAGACCTGTCCCAGCTTCTTACAGGTGTCACCAGGAAACCCCATGGCCTCCCTATGCAGCAGCATGATGTGCTGCTTTAAGAACCCTTAAGGGAGATGAGTCAGAAACCCCAGAGCTTTTCCTTCTTTGGGTCATCCCCACCTCCCTCTCCTTTCTCCCCTTCACTGCAGGGAAGTTGGGTCTCTGGTGCACAGGCTTTCCATGTCTGCCATTGCTCAGATTCCCCTGTTGTGGTTTCTTGGGAGCATTCCTTAACTGTGAACTGGTTGATTCTTCCCAATTAGAGCAAGGCAGCCAGTCCAAGCGCCTAGTCTTCCCCCCTCGATGGGGACAGACAGAATTCAGCTGGGTTGCATGTGGAGCCTGAACTCCAGAGAATGGCTGAAGCTAGAAGCAGCTGCAGATACTATCACAGCAGGATGCTAACTGCACATTTTCATGTGAAGACATCATCACTTAAGACCTCTCTGCTAACAATCCCAACAGCTGCTTTTCTGGCTTTGTTGACGCAGATACCCCAGCGTGAGCTATAGGGGTGCCTGTGGCCTTTTCCCTCCTTTAGACTCTTTTTAATTTTCATTTAATTGTGTTTATTGTTTTTCTTTTTAATCCAAATGATGATTTCATGCAGCTCAGTCAGCTGCACGCACGACTTTTCCAGGGAAAGATATGTATGCACACAACTAGGAAGATGTTCCCTGACCAGCTTGAGAGCTGAACATCCACTGAACATTGTGGATACCAGGGAGGCTCAGGGACTGATGACCCACTGACAGGCCATAGACTTCAGCTCCTGGTTTAGTTTGGATATGTTGAGATGGTATCCAGCTGACAGGCAGGAGTTTGTTCCACCTATGTTAAGGTCTAAGCCCCTTTGAATCTCATGTGGCAGAACTTGTGCAAGTAAATACTTTTGCCTGGCTAATGAGGTCTTTAGAGATGTGGCACGAACTAGTTCAGGTACAGACTCCTACCTCTCTTCTGGTCAGTTCAGTGCATGTGGTAAACAAGCTCATGTCTGCCTGCAAAAAGACCATGTATGCATCATCTTAAATGCTCTCTAAAAATGCATCTCAGGTCCTCATTTTCCCTAGGTTCTCCTGATAATTTTAAGGTTGCTTTTGTTTGTTTTGAAATTGCTATGGTGATTACCTAGGCAGATGTCTGATTCAGATGATATATTCTACAACGATTAGCCCAAGGTAACATTATATTCCCATCTAGAATTAGTAAGTGTTTGTAAATTGTGCTTACCAAGCTTCCAGCTGCACGGTACCTCCTGCACTTCTTGCAGACCTCCCAGGGAGGTGCAGCAGCTGCCAAGGCCGTGGGCAGTGGTGGCTGATCTGATGGAGATGCTCATGCTGAGGCATTGGTTCTTGCTGAAGAGGTTTTGATTAAGTGTTAGGAGATGAAGAAAACACCCCCTCCTCAACAGGGCAGGGGAAGAAAACAAGATGGAAAACTTGTGGGCTGAGATAAAGATGAGGAGATCACTTACCAACTACACCTGCAGGCAAAACAGACATTTTTTGAAAAGTAATTTAATATATTGCCAATGAAAATAGTTTTGGAAAGTGAAAACCAAATCAAAACACCTTTCCCCCACCCCACCCCTTCTTCACAGGCTCAATTTCACTCCTGACTCTCCTGCTTCCCCCACCAACCCCAAGCAGTGCAGGGAGATAGGGAACAGAGGGTTACGGTCAATCCACCACAACTCTCTGACACTCTTCCCTCACTCCAGTATGGGCCACAGTTCCCATCAGGAAATAGCCCCTTGCTCCAGCATGGGGGCTGCAGTGTGGATCTGGGGGCTGCTGTGGTCTTCTCCACAGGCTACAGGGAAATACCCACTCCCCCTCCTCCTTCACCGACCTGGGTGTTCACAGGGCTGTTTCCTCACACATTTTTCCTTGTCCTCACTGCCTGAGTGGAATTTTGCCCTTTTTTGTAATACATTTTTCACAGGCCCAGCTGCACCTTGCAGTGGGGTGGTTGGAGATGGCTGTGTCCAGTAAGAGACAGCCTCTGGAGCTCCCCACACTCTGCACAACCAAAGCCTTGCCACCCACACCCAATACAACACTTTCCCAGACTTTATTCAAACTGGGAGGCTTTTTTTTTTAAACAGGTGAGTCTTTGTCTGTGAAACACAACTGTTCTGTATGACTGGAAATGCCCATGAAGTTTTGTGGTTAAAACAGCAGGACAACATCCACGCTGCAGATCAGACACGTGAACAGCACATCCAGAGTCTGATCCAGATATCAGATACATCTGGCTTTTGCCGAAGTTCGTAGCCAGCGGCATCTATTCCACAGAAACACCAACTCCCAGCTCTGATGTAAAGGAAATTAGGACGTGTCGATTCCTGCAAAAGTCTATGGACACCTTACGACATCCCAGCCTAAACAGTGATGAATAATGCATCATTCATCTTCCACGTTGAGCAAGACATGGTGTTGCCAGCTCTCACCCCATCAGCCCGTGAGTCAGCAGCCTGGGATGTCCCTCGCTGCCGTTCAGGCAGCACATGCTGACACAAGTTAGGATACTATTTAAGGTCATTCCCAGCTTCTGCATGGCCTTAGGCCAAATCATATTCGCATGGTTTCAGCCAAGTCCTCCTTTGTGAGATTATCCCCTCAAAAGCGGTACACAGTCACTTCCTCTGCATGTCCCTGGTGCTCCGGGTTGGGGTGGCTTCCTCCTCCTCTGCCACCTCCACATGGAGCTCCAGCTGCAGCACCAGACATCTTTCTCCCAGAAACACAGCTGGAGCTTTGCCTCTTGGGCCCTGAAGTCAGGGAGATCACTCACACGCAGCTGGGGCTCCAGTCAGACCATAAATGGGGAGCTCTGAGCCTCGTTACAAGGTTTCATTTAGCATTTAAACAATTGTTTTCATGTGACTGTGCATCCGGTAAGAAGTCTGTGGCACATGGCTTTCAGAATAGCGCACTCTCTTGTGCATCCCTAAATCACGCAGGCTTTCTGAGCAATCCTGCCCGGGTGAACACACCAGCTCTCATCCAAGGATACTGCCCAGAGACCCATGATCCAGGTTTTCCCTCAAGGTCAGAGAAGAATACCTCAGTTCATTGTGATGAAGCATATTTGAAGATCTAGGGAGGACCTATCTCACCCTTCTTTGACAAGGATAGAGGTAGAATTTTCACACCAGCCTTGGTCACACATTGTTTGCTGAGCACGCTTTGTGTTTGTCATCAGTTCAGTGATATCCTGATTGCTAACAACAATATTACATTGGGGGAAAAAAACACCAAATATTTAAAATACTTCAAGATGACTATAGAATGGTGGAAAACTTTAAGTATGAAAGACATTAACAGCACAGGATTCAGCTTTGATTAACCTTCATTTATTATTCTTCTCCTATACACAGAGACTTCACTCCAGAAATTAAGTGGTTAGAGATTAACGTACTAGCTAAAGATGTGTGTTCAACTTTCTCTGCCTCTCCCCAGAAATCCCTTGTGATTGAGGTGATGCTCAGTCCTTTCATGCCATTCCTCCTCACCTGCATAACCCCAGCATCTATACTACCTTCCAGTGGTGTCACAAAGCAAAATGCTTCCAAGATCAGGAGATACTGCTTTGACATCAGCCCCAGTGCAATTTATACCTTGGCTTCAGAGCAAGAAAAGCAGGCAAATTTCTGAGCAAGCTGAAAAAAAAAAATCACTTTAGATTCCACTTCTCTCCCATTTATACCTTTTCAATACCATTTATGTCAACACTTAATTCACCCTTAATCTGTTCACCTCTCTAGCTGCAGCTGAGGTGAGAACCTTCACATTTAGAATAAAACTCTTCAAAGAACAAGGTAAGTAAGGACAAGTTCTTGATCCTATGCCCAGCCAGTTGGGATTACTGAGAAATGCAAACACTTCATTAATTAACACAATACAAAAGTAACTCTCATAAGGTTTTGCAGAAAGCCATTATATTGACCAACAGATCACTGAGATATTAACATGGACTAGGAGTGAGTTGGAGTCCAAATAAAATCCAGTGTTTAATTCTGGACTGAAAGGACATCCTCATCTCCAGAAAGGTCTCATAGAAAGCACAAATGCAGGTGAGTCCCATCTCACACGAACTTCTTAAGACAACAGGTAGTGTCATCCTTGTCAACTCAAAGTCAAACACCAAAGCCATTTAAGGTGAAGGAGACTTGGGACAAAGACCCAGATTTGTTGGGTTTGGAGCAAGGATGGGAACCCTGAGTCAAAGCTCCCACAGCAGCCACTAATTACAAACTGGCAATCTCTCAGCTTCTCCTCATGAACATGCTCTGCTTTGTGTCATTAGCTAAATATTTCTTGGACCAAGGACAGGAAGCTGTTCCCATATTTGTATCATATTCCATATCAAGTGGAGCAATTGAACTAGGAGAGCAAGTCACCCCAGATTTGCTGCTAGAGAAGGCTGTACCCGAATCTGTGAGCCAGGCAGAAGGAGAATTTACTGCAGAGCTACTGGGAAGCACAGGGAATGCTGTCACCTGGTAGTTTTTTTCCCAGCAGGTCAAAGCATGCTCCAAGTCCAGCATCGGACACACAAGCTAGAGAGGGCAACATCTACACTGTGAAAGTTACCAGTGCTTAGCTGTGAAAGAGCTGTCATCTCAATTAGTGTTGTCATGGATGAACATAAATTAACAGAAATTTAGTCACTGTTGATTTTAGGAGGAAAAATTCAGAGATTTGGGGTAAACCAGGGCAAGCTGGCAGCCAAGTGAGAGCACAAAGAATAACTGCAGTGCCCACACACCAGATTTACACACCTGGAGAGAGAGCAGGGTACCCAAGCTCCTGTAGCCAGCCTTCCTCTCCTTCCTGGAAATGCAGGATCTTACACTGGATGTGCAAAGTCAGCTTTCCAAGATTACATGATTACCTGTGCTGTAAGAGTAGAGGAATAAGCTATCCTACTTTTAAACAAGATTCTAAGAAATATCCATCTAGTAGGCATTTTTAATTCTTACTACAGATGAGAATCTAAGTGTGAAAAATTTGTCCTTGATGCCATCCAAGTCAGAGCAGGTAAAAAAGGAACTGGAAAGCTCTCCTATCATGAAGCTCCCCTTTGGATGCTGCTCCTCATAACCAGAAAAGGATAGTGAATTTCCTTGAAGTTTTTAGTCTGGGCATCTCCTCAGAAACCACAGAGCAACAATAAAAGCTGGTGTATATCATTAAACTAGCTGGATTTTTTTATGAGATTTATTTCTTAATATGATGTTGATTCATTTGTAAGTTAAGAACATGTTTTGTTGTGCAATCTCCTGTTACATGCAACTCGAACATCAAAATGCAGAAAATTAAATAGTGGCTTGCTTACCAAGAAGAGGAGATCCTCTAATTTGGAAGAAAGTTGTTTTGTCTGAGAGTTGTGTTTTGTTTAGGTTTTTATTTTTTGTCCCAGCATATGACAAGTGTGCCAAATTCATACAAATAAAGCACACACGATGTGTACTTCAGAAAAAATAAAAACCTAAGATTTCGTTTGCATTTAGGACAAATAAAAAGTGATTCTTTTTGAACTGATTACACTACTCAAACTAGTTCCACTCTCGGCGACCACAAATCCCACTCAAAAAAAGAAAGCTGAACAGACTAAGGTTTGCTTCCACAGTTAGCAAAAAGATGAGTAACAACCACATCAGCACTTTCCCTTGTGTTAGCCACCATACCCTATTCCTTTGACAAGTAGCAATAGTAACTACCCAGAAGCTGCTACTGGTTTTTGTCCATCAGTACTGGCCCAGCTCCCTGAGGAACACGTGTAGTTGCAAGACTGAGCTGCAGCAGAACTAAAAAAATGCCCAAAGGTGCAAGATACACCATGGAAGCTTATAACAAGGCACATAAAGCTAGCTGTCTTCAGCAGTTAGGTACATTATATCCACTATGACATAAAGCACAAGAACCTGCCAATTGTCTAATAATGTCTTGAGGGACACCTACAACTACCTGAAGGGAGGTTGTAGAGAGGTGGGTGATGGCCACAAAGATGATTAGAGGGTTGGAGCACCTGCCCTACGAAGAGAGGCTGAGGGAGCTGGGCTGGTTCAGTCTGGAGAAGAGAAGGCTGCATGGGGACCTCATTGCAGCCTTCCAGTCCCTGAAGGGAGTTTATAAGCAGGAGGGGATTCAACTTTTTAAAAGGATGGACAATGACAGGACAAGGGGGGATGGATTAAAACTAAAGGAAGGAAGGTTTAGATTAGATATTAGGGGGAAGTTTTTTACAGAAAGAGTGGTGAGGTGCTGGAACAGGCTGCCCAGAGAGGTAGTGGATGCCCCATCCCTGGGGGTGTTCAAGGCCAGGTTGGATGGGGCCCTGGGCAACCTAGTGTAGATCCAGGCCTGAGGTTGGTGGCCCTGCCTGTGGCAGGGGGTTGGAGCTCTGTGATCCTTGGAGTCCCTTCCAACTCATACCATTCTATGATTCTATGATTCTATGGTGTCTTCAGCCAGGTGACAGGTGATAGGACAAGGGGAAATGGCAAGAAGCTGTGCCAGGGCAGGGTCAGATTAGATATTACAAAAAAATTTTTACTGAAAATGTTGTGGGGATGTGGCACAGGCTGCCCAGGGAGGGGGTTGAGTCACCATCCCTGGATGTGTTTAAAAAAAGGGTAGATGAGGTACTTAGAGATATGGTTTAGCACAGAACAGGAACGGTTGGACTTGATTCTGTGAAAAGTTAGTTGAGTTCTTGCAAACTTCCATTATAGTTGAACTGAAAGGCTGACAGGAAGAAAAATCGGTGTGCTCTGGAGAAAACGTTAGCTCTGCAAAAGAGAACAAGTTGCAAAACAAGCCCTATGGAAACCATAGTGACACTAGAGGCAGCTTCTGGTTGGGGAAATGGATAGCACAGCTCTTTGCAGCGCTTACCACCTGCTCTGCTGTGACACTCGGTGTAATTAGGCAGAACTAACTACTGGAGGGAACGGAGCAAAGACATGTAAGAAAAACATGAATTTCAGGAAACTGAAAGACAAAGTGATCTTTATCAGTCGTAAATCAAACTCAGAGCCCAAGTGGTTTAGCAACAGGCACATTAAGCCAGATTTCTGTTCTCACAAAAATGGAAAAAATTACTACTTCCAGTAAAGTTTTACTTTAGAAGGGCTAGTTATCAAAGTCACTTCTGTGACAATTAAGCAAAGGCTGTTCCTACCACGACTTGCAGTGCAGCTTTTCAAGTGACTGGGCTCTCTCTGGAGTTGGTCCACGCCTGTACAATGGCTCCATTGGAACTCAGAAAGCAGAGCTCATCCTTCTTCTTACTTATCGCCGGTATTGTTCAAGAGCTCACAGACCATTCACATTTATAGCAACTGTAAATACTGTGCTTGTTTTGGTGTGAGGGTAACAATACTAAAGCTTTTCTTATGTAGGATTATTTTTTTAAACCACATATTTTTAGAAGGGATAATGTCACTTTGTCTTTCCCCATGTTGTTCCATGTGGTGGCTAATCCTTCTCCAAGTTTTGCTTTTACACAAGAATGAAAGTTCAGGGATGCTCTGGCACACCTATGCATCATACCCTCTTCTCCTAAATGGAATGTTCTTTGTTATTAGAGAAAAAAAAAAAGTATTGCCTTAATCATCTGCCCTCCACTGTTAATCAGTTAGTTACACTGAACCTTCCAGCAAGGGATACACAATCCATCTCAATTTTCCTGGATCTACGCATTCCAAAACAGCATCTTTCAACCCAAACCATGCTTCAGACATGATTTTTTTTTTCTACTTCTGCAAGAACCCTACTCCCTTGTGAGTTTTCTCCTCCTTACAGCCTACTTTTTCCTTGTTCACTTGTTTGTTTTATAAGATGTGTTCTAGAAGCAACATCCTAAGCAGAAAACCTCAATTTATTTTAACTTCCTTTCTGTGAGATAGTTGAGAATTTTTCCTATTTCATAACAATAGTCATAAAACCAACAATACTTTTGCAACACTCAAATTATTCTGGAAAATACCTCAACACTTACAAATGTTTAAATCATCAGTCCAGTGTTGTTCTCTGAAATACTCTGCTCATTTCTAGCACAGAGCGTGGCTCTGGCCCATTCTTCCATATGAGGCATACAAAAATGATTTGCAGGGGCAACATACGTCACTGCAAATTTTTTTAGGGTCCTGCTCAGTTCTAAAGTCTGGCTGACGTAAAGATGCTTAATGCATGCCAGCATCAGTGCTAAAAGAAGCCAGTGCCACATCTGCACAGGACAGCAGGCTGCTTGTTGCAGTTCGGACATGAATCTCACTGAGAAACTTCTCTTGGAGCGCAGATGGGGTGTTGGAAGGAGCATAACTCACGCCTGCCATCCACTTTCAAACCATAATATGAGACAGTCCCAATACAGATGAAAATTAGGCACAAGAACTTGTGTTCCAGTAACTAAATCAGAGGAAGATGGGAACTAACACAGCGGTCAATGCAGTGAATGTCTGACTGATAACATATCAAAGTACTGAGTCAAGCAGCTGGGCACCACTCACCATATTCACAGTATCTCGCATGTGCTCTGCAGCATGTTCTGGAATTCGCAGCAACATCAGTACAGCCTTTACAACGAGATAACTGGAAAAAAAGTTAAAAATCCATTTTATAGAATAGGAAAAACTTCAAAGGGATTTTTTTTTTCTTTTAAAGCCACATCAGGATGAAATCAAAATGGTTTCATTCTATTCAGAAAATGAAATAAAAACCAAACCCCAAGAAACAGTTATTTATCAAACACATATATAAATAAAGTCATACATGTTCCTTTTCTGGGTTAAGCATAGGTGGCCCATCCACCTAAGTCAAAATTGGTAGGTTTTGTCTTTTAGCCAAACAGATGATACAGTGATTCTGTGACCATTGCACTCCCCAGAATTGTGCTAAGGTTACTGCTCAAAGCATCACATCTCAGGAAGCATCTTAGCCAACAGGACAGTAAGCCTTCCCCATCAGAACTGCACCACTTTTAGGTAAGTAACTGAACACAGGTTTTTGCTGACCTGACTGCCCTCCTGAGTGAGCCTGAATTACCATAGTGCATCTCTGCAAAAAGAGGATGACTTGAATCTGACTTCATCCAGTAAGGCACTGGTTAGCCTGAGACACTTCCCTTCCTCTCACTTTCACCATCAATTCCAGTTAGGGAGCGAGAACTCTTCCAGATAACTTTAAAGTGCTCTATTTCCAAGAAGAGCTTTGGAAATCTACTGGCACCAAGTTTTCTTAAAAATTCCCAATCATCCATTCAACTTTTTTCTGTTAGTAAAACGACTCTCTGCATGAAGTCGAGCATGCAGCTTGTTAGAGGAGAAGTCCTGACACTGTTTGCAGCTTGGCTCCAAGAAAACTGAGCCCTGGCACTTCCTGCAGATACCCCAGCAGCGGGTGACAGGGAAATTTTCAATAGTGTTGCTGCCAATAGGAAGAAACTGTCAAGCAAAACAAACCGCTTGGAAAATCCCGTTTCAGAAGGCCAAAGAACAACCGTGGCACCATTTTCACCTCTGGAGATTAATAGAAGTCGTGTTTTTCTTATAATTTCTCATTTTGTTTTGGTGGTTGGGGTTTTTTGTTTGTTTGGTTTTTAAATTCCCTTATAAGAATCAAGAACCAGCTTTGGGAACACAGCTGCTCTTTCCTCTGAAGGTCTTCAGTGGGTGGCTGCAGCAAGTGCAGCTGCCACACCAGCAACGCAGATCCCAGGCTGTCCAGCAACACTCACCACTTGGAGAAATCATATCTCAAGATGCCAAGAAGTAATTGTTGCAAGCTTCACATCTGAAGACTATCAAGCTGCTTTTATTATGATTTCAGGTTTATTTTATTCTAGTGTCTTCAAAAGAACCGAGCCTCATTTGTCAAGTAATAAGTATATAAAAATGGATTAAAGTCTTTGTGAAACAGTTCATTGCCAAAATAAAGATATCAACAAGCAAAAACCATTTGTACAGCATCTTCCCCATGGAATTTAGTGCTCTAAATTGCTATTTTCCATTGATCATCGTTTTCCTTCACTGGAAGGGAAGGAATTAAGAGTCTTATCTTCTACTCAAGAACAAAGTTCACCTGAATGCCTAAACCAGCTACAAGCTCTGACACAGAATGTGATCAGATATGTTCCATTTTCTTATTTTCCATTAAGAGAGGTAAGATTATTTTTCACTCCCTGGATTTAGAGTGGCTCCCTAGGGAAGACTGCTATCTAAACGTTTTGATTTGTAAACCAACAAGTTCAGACCATAGCCATTTGAACTACAGTACAATAAATGAATGCTTCAATGCAGTCATCTGCTGAATAAAAATCTGCTAAAAATATAAACAGATCCATATTCACCCTTTGGGCTTCACAGGACAAACAAGAGCAGGGGAACTCAGCAAAACTAAACTGTCATGAAAACTTCTGTCAGGAAGCACTTGTAGGCACAGACATTACATGGGAGAAGGTTCACATTGCAGGCTTCCATCCTTACCATGCAAAGAACTGCTAAGCCCAACCTAGGTGCCTCTAAGAAATGACTTATCTAGAAGATCCAGTGCTTTAGCATAAATACTCTGGCAGATGACAGAGCATTATCTCTACAAATCTCACGCATCGCTACTGCTGCTGTTTTTCTGCTACTTCTTTTAAAGGCAGTCTGCAGTGACAATCAAAAACACTATTTTGCTTGGCCAACTTGCTTGGCACCACACTCACAGAGCCTCCCCTGGGAAAGTCTTTCTAAAGGCTTTACTGACCTTTCTCAAAAGGCCGTGGCACTACTTTTTGAAGACTGGTGAGGAGGAGAGGGGAACACAATCACTACATTGTATTTTTCTGATTACTCCTCAGCTATTTCCCTACTATGGTTAACCAAGGACTCTGGGGAACAGGCTCTGAGGCAGGCAACTGGGTAGGAGAGAAGACAGGAATTGGCATTATGTTCAGCATTGTCTCCTCTTTAGCTGATCACTGTCCATCAGAAAGCAGCAACCAACCCAGGCGTGCAAGGGCAGCTTTTGAGGACAGCAGCTCTTAACCTACAGCTCACTTACCCTCCGAGTAGATAGGCAAGAACCCACAGCTTTCCTGCTAAACTCAAAAATCTAAACCCAAAAGTACTAAATAGATGATATTTCTGTAAAAAATGCAGGGGGTAATTAACTGTATGGAGCCTTCTACCTCCTTGTGACAGATGGGGAAAGCCTTAAGTTGCCTGGTTTTCAGTTTGCTCCATAACATGTTTGGTGAAAAAGCCATGGCCAGACAGCAGCTCCACATGGGCTGCCCTGCCTGTTGTGCTTGCATCAGAACAATCTACAGAGGGCTAGCAAATCCCATCAGGGATACCAGGGCGTCACTGTCACCTGCTTTCCAGAGCCATGGCCTGAAACTTGGGAACCAGTGGGCTTCTCTTCAGGTTTGCTGTGCCATGCTGGCTTTTTGCTACAATTGCTTCCCCTGCAAATGTGTTCAGGCTTCCCTTTATCACAAGTAATTCTCCCTCCCTTAAGGAAAAAATGTTGGGAGTTTCTGGACATGCTCAGCATTTTCATACCCTTAATTAGTTTGTATACAATGCACAATTTCAACCATGAAGTCACTTTTCCAAGAACACTGAGGTGTATGCTTTAACAACACTAATCCCTGTAAAAGCTATCAACTATCTGCAGTAAACCAGCTCCCTCCTGAAATATTTTTCTGTTAAAGACATTACCCTGTCCTGGAACGTATGCATTACCTTCCATGCATACACTACCTCCCTCATACATTTGGTCCCATTGCTATCAAAACCGAAACTCAAAATCATGCCTAAGCTGGGATGATCATTATCTATTTATACAGGCGAGGTTCCCCGTTCATGGCCTGACCACACAGAGACATCCCCTTTGACTTTGGCTGGAAAATGCAAACACACTGGAACTGCCTTGTTTCTTTTAAAAATAGCAGTGAATAAAGGGTTCCTTCATTTCAGGCAACTGCCTAGGAAATTGGAGCATTTGGTGCCCCATTCCTTTGGATTACCTGCTAACATCTCCATTTCACTCCGAACGCTGCCTTTGGTTTCCGCAGTAGGGAATGAAATTCAGCCCTTCCCAGCAGGAAAAGAAATAGTGGTATCCAAAGATTAACCAAAGGAAGCCACAAAGGAAGCCTGCAAGCACACAGGAGCCCTGTGCTTCACGTACGTTCCCTGTGCAACCAGCCTTTACCAATACTAATTGTTTTACTTCCTCTCCTTCTGCTGCTTTTTGGTGGGGAAGTGGTGGGAAACATTTGGAGCAAGATGCAGCTCCATGTCAATCACAGTATCACAGGTCTGTAGGAGATTCTAAAAACCAGACTAAACCTCAGTGATGGCTCTAAAGCCTTTCTATGAATAATCATTCATGCAGGTGTGTAACTCTGATCTGTCATACATACTGGTTGGTACATGCCAACTTTCCCACCTTTCTAAGAAATAAGACAGCAGATCACTCAGGTTTTTTGCTTTAAATCCTTTGCCCAGAATTGCACAGGCATACCACAGAAATGGGCAATGCCAGCACCTTACCAACCTCACACTACATGTGCAGCAAACCCTATTTGAAAATCTTGCTGTTCAAGTGAACTAGATCATATCTGCACAGCCCAACACAGCTCCTTTACTCATGCTCTGAGCGGGGCAGATCTAGCAGCTGTTCCAACAGGACACAGAGCACACGTTACTGTGCCTTGCCTCTGTTGGTGTGGATCTGAACTGGCTCATGTCAGGCTTTCTATAATGGATTCTATAATTCTATAATTTTCTTGGAACACAAGAACTGCAAATGAGGTCTGCCCACACTGCCACGGAGAACGTGCCCATGACTCCACACTGCTTGTAGAGAATCTCTTAGCTTTCTACTATTTAGGTTATGACAAGCTATTACTGCTTTGTGAAACAGAAGGGTTCTTAGGTGTAGGAAAGGCAAGACAGAGAAGGAGGAAGAAGAAAAGAGTCTGTGGCAGAGAGAGATGAAGCAGAAGAGACACAAGCTTTAAGAAGTAAAATGTAGAAGGAGGCTGAGATCTGGGTCTGATGCAAGACCTAAGAGCATGTTTAGTCTGAAAAAGTAACAGGAGGCATAGATAGGCCCTGCTTGTAGATGGTGGCATCTTAATGGACAGGCTGGCATCTTGAGGGGGCATCTGGCAAAGACTCAGGTAACCAAGCAGACACAGAGGGTCTCTGGAGAGTATTTTAGGGAAGAGGATACAAACTGGACCACAGAGGGTAAGAGGAATAATTCAGACATGAGAGCTGAGAAGTTTGAAAAAAGCATTAGTAAGAAAGTGTAGCAGAGTCTGAGAGGCAGAGCCATTATTGCTCATTGAAAGACAACTAAAATGATTCAAAGAGTAGAGACACAGAGATGACATAAAGGCCAACAGCAAAAACTTTCTCTTAAGTCTGTTCTTTTGTAATTGTGAGAAAGGGTCAAAGAGGAAAAGCAGTGACACGTAAAGTAGGATGCTGCTCCTTTTAGCATTTCCACTCACATTTACCTTCCTTTCTTCTGATGAGTTGGTAGGACTTGTCTTCAGGAGGGCCAGTCCTCTTCTCCCTACAACACTGCAACTCCCATCAACATCTATAACTGCACCACGCACCTGGCAAGCAAACGTAAACTTCTGTGGATAAATCATTTTGATGCCAACACCAGTAATCAACTTGTAATTTAAAACCCTTCATCCCATCCGCTGCAACATAAGTCATTCTTCAAAGTTTCACCAGCTGCTGAAGACACACAGTCCAAAGCAGTCTGAAGACAGACACAGAGAGGGTAAAACCAGATTCTTCAAAAGTCTACAGTAGAGAAGTAACATTGCAAACAGCTGCCCTACCTTCATTAAGTACTGAACCAAAGATTGTTTCTGCCACCTTGCTGTCCCTGCAAATCTGTTTCACTAACAAAATCCCTTCCCAAAACTGTGTTGGTCTCAGCTGCAATACGTTTACCTATTTTTTCCAAGCTATATAGAATTAGAGCAGGCCTGAGAAACATCATCTTGCTTCACAGCTCAAAGAAGTAAGGACAAGTCCCTTTTCAATCTCCTCCATCAATAATAATAATAATAATAAAAAAATATAATTTTTTAAAAAAAAAAAAAAAAAATCGATCTCCACTAAATGGAAAACCAGTAATGCTCATAAATCCCTGTCCATACAGTTTCTAGGAGACAGAGCAAGAATCGGAAAAGAAAAAGTTTCTTATAAAAACCACAAGTCAACAACATTAATTATTGTATTACAACATCAATAGCTCATTGATTAAAAGAAACATTTGCTGTCATGCTGAACACATTTACCACCTTTCATATCTACCACTAAGAAACAAAGAAAATCAAACACTTGTTACCTTCCCAGTTTTACTCCTCCCCCACCTCCCCATTCATGTCATTTGTGCCCTTTTTCCATCTCCCTTTTTGCACCTTAGGCCAGTCAGAGAAGTTCTCTGTCAGCTTTGAATCAGAAATTTTGGATGCTCATGGGAATGAGGAGATAGTTATCCAGTAATGACTGTGAGGCACTGCATTCAATAACCAGAGTCAAGAAGGCAGCCCTTCCTGTGGGACAGATGTAATTTATCTCATTTTGAGGAAACAGAGGCACACAAAGGTTAGATGCTTTGCCCCAGGCATCAGTGTGTCATTCTAAAGCCAGAGGTTGAACCAGGGAGCCTCGAGCTCTTGCTCCTTTGCTCTAATCAATTAATCACTTTTCCTCTTCAGAATTTATTTCCTCTTTCATGACCAATGACTCAGCTTCTAAGGAGGGCATTATATGGACATCCTGACAAGAGGCTAATTCCTCCTCAACACATGCTGTTGGGTATAACATGACCCAATGTTACTGAGATAATCAGTCCATTGTCTCAGTATGTTAATTGAGACAAATGGTGCAATGAGTCATGTTTAGGTGTCTGCTTCAATGTTTCCTCTTTGTTTTCTGCTCCAGAGATTAATGCCTTCATTTCTTGGAGGTGCCTGCTGATGTTTCTCCTCTCTGAGCACTACTGCTGGGATACTGTGTGTGTACTCATGCTATCTCATTTGCAAAACATTCTGCTTATTCACAGTTGCTATTTTCAGAGTCTTTGGAGAATTCTTGTTCCATGCCAACTGTTTTTGAGGTTAAAAGCAAATGAGAACAACAGACTCAAAACAGCTCCCCTTTTCCTCCCCCCCCCGACTTTACACTTACAATAACAATGTGAACCCATCTTTTATTTGGCCATTTGGTATTATGGTTACAGGATTCTATCAGCTGAACATTAGTCAGCTGTTAATCAGAGGAATTTCTATCCAAAAGCCAGGGACCTTCACTCACAGGGCCTTGGATGGAGGAACAGGGGCCAAACAGTAGGGCAATTTCTTCACACCGGGGCCTGGTATTTGGTATTTGCCATCTTCATGTTTTTGCCTTCGCAGGACAGTCAGTTCCACACAACCAGCTGCTTGAAAAGCACACTAAATCATTCCTCCAGAGAGCAAACCCACAGCTTCCAGGGCTGAAAACACAGCAGTCAAAATTAGAGCCTGAGCCAAGCTTGTGACACTTCCTCAGTAATGGATAGCTGAAACTTGGGATCCACCACTTTCTTTCCTCTTTCTGTCCCAGTAGGTTGCAATCAAAGCACAGCAAAAGTATTGCCTTTGACCTCCTCAGCTGAGTCTTAGGCAGCTATCCGAGCCTTGCTTCTCCCCAGCTGGTAGAGCAGCACAGCAAAGGCAGTCAGGGGTGCACTGTGGCTCCTACCCACATACAGCATCTTTGCATACATACAGGGCTCATCCAAACTCACCTTGCAAGCAGCCACATGCTTGTGCTAGTATTTGGGGCTGGCTAAACATGAGCCTACTTCAGACTGATAGTCACACAGGCCCTTTTACAGGTCTCTGAAAGCCCCAGGCTTGTTGCTACCTCAGTGTGGCTGCAGAGCTTCTAGGTAGAGGCTGATCCACAGATAGGTGCTGAAGCAGGCACTTAAAAACATGCGTAAAGCCATCAAGCCAGGCTCTGCATTTCTTCAGACAGATCTGTTTCTCTGTTTTAAAAATATCTCACCAAGGGGGCAAAAGGAAATAGCCCTTTATACAGATCTCAGCAATTTTCCCTTTAAGGGCTATATAATCCCACATATCACTTGAGAGTATTCAGCAGATGTGGCTGAATTCATATGCACGTTGTCCCTAAGCTTGCCATCAGCAGTTAGAGGTGAAAAACTAGTCCTCTCAGATCAAAATATATTGTTTGGTGCTAACAGCAGAAGCTAAACATAAAAATAAAGCTAAAGCTAAAGGATTTCTAACATAGTGAAAGGCTTTGAAGGAATGCCTCCTATTCAGTAGGAATTAAAATCTTCCCCAAGACATCCACTGTGAATTAAGCCAAAGTACACGCAGGAAAAAACCCAAAACACCCCAGAGAGCTGCACTGTAACCATCCATGGTCATTCTCCACATCTGTAAGCTACTGCCAGTCAGGCATGGGCAGAAGGGAGCCAAGCAAAAGCTGTTTAAGGATTTAACAAATGGGTGCTGATCTGTGTACAGCCCAAACTCAGAGCAGGCCTGGCAAAGTCAGTATAGAGGAGTGTGGTGCTAAAGGCAGCAGCAGCAGTGAAAAATTTGGGCTCTTTTTACAACTTCTAAAAACATTAGCATACTACTCTTTGTAAAATCACTGATCATCAGAAACAGGCATGTCTCTACCAACCCAACCGCAGTTTTAAGTCCCACAGTTGCAGGAGGATGATGTCAGCTATGCTCCAGACTGCGAATGTGACGCATCAGGAGGCTGCCGAGGTACAACCCATAGAGCTTTTCAAGCAGCAAAACCTGGCTCTGTGCTTTGCACTCTCAGTTGAGACAGGGGAGAGGAAGAAGAGAGCAACAGAGGGGAGGCAACAGAGGGGAGCAGAGCGTTCCTGCACATGGATCAAACAGCAGTTAGTGATGAGGCAGCACATAAGTAGTCATCCATTTTTACACAATTTTATTCATCAGACTTGTATGGAGGTGTTAAAAGCCAGATGCAGTGACAAATTTTGGTTCCAAAATAGAGCAGGTTGTTGTCCCCTCATACCCCCATGAGACAGAAAATACCCGATTTGGAGAAAGATAGAAGTTGCCATTTGGGGGTCTCTTAGCCCCAAGCACATGGTTTCAGTTATGCCCTTCATAACTGATTAGATCCCAGACTTTTTCTGATTTTGTTTCCAGCCTGGAAATACAATACATCAACACAACACAATCACATTTGAAACAAGTTCTGAGGAAGAAGTTTGCTTCCTTGTCAGCAGTTAAACCAAAATATTTGGCTGTCACTGTAGGGAAAGGGGGTTCCCCTCTATGCTCGACTAGCTAAAACTGAAAGACAGTTTTATGGGCTCTTTCTAAATACTTAAATGAGGACATGTCAGAGAGTTCAGGCTGAAACACTTTTTTTACCCCTCTCTCCATTGCAGCTTTCTGTAATTTCCATCTGACTGTTCCAGGCTGGTCGTATTCAGGGACATAAATACCCAGGGGAAGCTCTAAATATCCAGACATAAAAAAGATATTTTATTTGCAAGAATATTATTCAGATGATGTATTTGTATAGTAGATGAGAGAGACCAAACCAGGCCATTAGCTACATAAACAACCCAACTCCTCCAACAAGGCCATTTCAGTTTTGTCCCTATAACTCCATGTCCCTTACTGTACTGAGCTAAAAAGCTGAATTATGTCAACAGCCCAACCCCTGAGCCTTACTCCAGCTAGGGAAATGCAAACATTGGATTAATGATCTTTATGATGAATAAGTTAAAGGTAACACCTGCCATTTGACATCTGGAGTTTAATCAGTGGGCATTAGGAAAAACCAAGGTACCTTAAAGCCCACGCCTTCCTTCAGCCCTTCTGCTATGATGAACAGGCTACAGCGTATTCCAATTCAATTTGAAAACTCCTGAGGAGAGACAGAAATATATATATCATTCCTGTGTGTACAAACGTGCTTCTTTATGGCTTTTTGGCCAAGTATGCCCATTTAAGACCTTTAATTCTTGTTGCCAAAACAAATACAGTTCCTGTTTATCATTTGAAGAGCAATCACATTACATGTTATTTAATTTTCACTGAATTTATCTGACCCTGCAAAATGGCTTTAAAAAAAAAAGCCAGATAAAACAAATTGTACTGAAGGATTCAAAGTGAAGAGATGAAATGCAAGCTGGGCAGATGAAAGAAGGGTTTCAAAGCCAAGGTCAACATTATTTTGAGAAACACAGGAGCTGTCTTAACTGCTGCGCACCCGTCTCTTGCCTGCTCCCCTGCCCAGCACAGATCTTCCTGTTACAGCCTCAGACACAGTCCTGAGACAGGTCATTTGACTTAGGAAAACCTCCACAAGAACAAGTTAACGTCCTGAGTGAAACCTATAGCTACAAGAGTTTGTTCTCTTCAAAGCTCTTCATATCTCCTCCTCTGCCCCCTTTTCTGTTCTTTGTCAGTTTTCAATGCAAAAGCAGTTTTCAAAAAAAACCCAAAGGGTCCAGTGAATGATTTAATAAATTCTGGATTAGCTAAAAAATAAACAGTGCCACACGCTTCATTCAAACAGCTGGAATGTATTTTTTTTTTTCCAGTGGGCTCTAAGAGGAGAGGAAGGAAGCTTAAAAAACAGAGAGAAAGTGTTTTAAAGACAGCAAAGCTCTACTGCAGATTTCCAGAGAATCCATGGGGAAGTATATTCCCTAGGGGACAATGAATGTATAGGGACTCCACAGAATTTTGTGTGTGCAGTAGGGGAGCTGGAAGAAAAGGCATTGGGCAACAGTGAGAGAAGGAAATGCTAGAAATGCAGAAAGGAAAGTGTTAGTGAAGAAGAGATCGCTCCTGGTAGATGCTGACCTTCAAACCAGGGCTCTGCAGAGCAGATGCAGCGATTCTTGAGCGGGGATGCAGTGCTGCGATGTGTAATTGGGAGCTGTCAGAGGGGGCCTGCACAGTGAACTCTTTGTAGTGGTTCCTTTAATAGCCTCCCATTCTTCTCAGGGCTGCTCGTGGAGGCTGGAAGGGAGGCAGAGGGCAGGGCAAGACAGGAGAAACATGTCAGAGCACTGAGACATATAAGAGAATAACAGCAAAATAGAGTTCTCCATGAGCTGCAGTGACAAAAAGATACACCAGAGGATTGAGGGCTTGGAAAGTTGAAACAGGGGTTCTAAATTGACGGCAAGATAACATTTTCTTTTAGAAGCTCAAACTGTTTACATTCCAGTTGTAGCTGTGAATGGGCCTGGATAACCTGCTGCTCTGAGCACCCCTCCATCTTCTTGGGCTGACAGCCTTCAGCCCACGCCAGGCAGGAAGCCAAACTTTCATTTGTTTTCCGATTAGCTATCACCTCTGTCCTGGGTAAGGCTGTACACAGGTAAATCACTCTGCCAACCTCTTCAAAGAAAATGCTTTATCTTTTCTAGCATTCAGGAGCCAAATTCCCCAAAACAATTGTTCTTCTACACTGGTTAAGCATTTTTCTTTCTTTTTTTTTCAGATGTTATTTCAGTGAAATTGGAGAATAACAGAAGCCTAAGGCTCTGCTAGATGTGTTACCTCTAAAGCAAAGTTTGATAGAAAAGGATAATCCTGCTACAGACTGCTGGGAAAGCACATACACACCCCCCTTACTGTGTTTAGGTCTTGCAAATGTTCACATCCCATCATTTTCATCCCTGTTAAATTCTGTAAGACATTTTGATAGCAACAGCTAAAATAAGTTTCTTGCTGCTTTGAAGGTATCTAGCTGTGTAAAGACATGGAGTTTAGATACCGTCATGTGCAGATACAGCCTGCTTCATCACCCGGGTCTGCAGAGCCATAACCCAGCTCTCACATACTGCCAGTCACCCCATCTGTTGACCTGCCAGCTGGTATTCTGTGGCACACACAACTCAAGCGTGAGAGCAATTGTACCTAAGGATGCACCAAAACCAAGCAGAAGCTAGTCTGGTACTGTGGCTCCTTCTACGCAAATACACACCATCAGGCCTGTACTACGTGATCGAGTGGATCAAGCAACAACAAGAGTTTCATGGTCTGCTGTAGGGAGACAGTCTGCTAAAGGCTGAGTCAGATCCTTTCATACCAAGCCCCATTTTCTTACAAAAAAGCCTTATTTGACTTTCTTCCATTTGCACAACACCTACCTTTAATCCTTCTTTTCTTTCTGCAAGTAACACGTGGCTAGCTGTGCTCATAGTGAACACAGGATCTACTGAAACCTTCAGCCTTATGATCCCAAGATTAGTCAGCTTCACCAAGTGTACCAGCTGAAGGAAAAAGCACCCTACAAATACTCCCATGAACATTAGTGTGCCTGTGCCCCTTTTATATTTGTAGATAGACAGCTCAAGGGAAAGCAAACACACAGGGTAAGTGATCAGGGCCCAACATCCTTCTCCACCCAGGTTCCCAATGCTTGCATTTAAGGTGGTCATCATAACCCAGCAGGAACACCTCAACTCACATGCTCAACACATCTTCCACTTGGAAATCTTCCATGTTTCAGCAGGAAGAAACTGTATTATTCTGCTTAAATAAGTTATATAGCCTGATAATTAGAGTACCTACGTGGATGCAGGAGGTTTGAACCTTTTCAGGAAAAAGACAAAACTCAGCTGGAATCCTACAGCTGAGAAAATGCCCCAACCATTAATCTGCCTAGGAACACCACTTTGACAACTCTCTGCTTTTATTTACTTAGGCACAAGTATCTACAGTAAAATAAGTTTTTGAAGGAATGGTTTCCTTCCAGGGGAAATGGGAAACATTGAAAATATAATTTGATTCCACTAGGTGTCTAAGTCTATGCCAAGAATAAATAGGTAAACAATTCCACAGACAATCCATCTAGTTAATCCATCCTGTTCTTGATTAAAATGTTTTGGTTTTTTTTCTTCTACTTCCAACCCAGTTTCTTTCTCCACTCCCTTACGTCCAAGTTCCATCCTGATTTTCTCTCATTCTTTCAGCTTCCACCCCAGGGAGCTGGGCCAGGCCACTGCAGCTGGCAGCAATGGGCTATGCCCCTTCTCTGTTGCAACTTACTGCCCTGTTAACTACCCAGGGTACCCTCACGGATCTACTGGGCTCATACAAAACCCTGACCTGTTGGCTCCCCTAAAGCAATGCAGAATTTAAGCAGCAGAAACCTACAATTTCACTAGACACTGCAGGATTTTTTTTTTTCTTTTTTTACAGAGACTGATGTCAGCTTGAACATGTGGCAATTGGAAAGACAACATTTGTACTCTGGGAACAGCAAAAGCTGTTTCCTTTGCTTTGTAATTAGATCTTCAAGTTGGCCTAATCCATGTGCTGCATAAAAGACTTATTCTTCCTTGCCTCAGTCACTCCAGTTGTAAAAAGAGACTGTAAAACTGCTCTGAAAGGTATCCTTAGGCCTGTTTTGTGGCATAGACCCCCAAATTTACCAACAAGTGGATCACATATAATTGAAAGGAGTCTAGCAGGGTTAAGGCATACCTTCAGCAGCTCTGCAATGGGAATGCTATCAAACATTTTGGATCCAAAAGGAGGAACTACCTGCACCTTTACTCGTAGGTCAAAGGCACTGTCAGGAAGTTAGATGGTTCCAATTCTTCCCATTATACTCTGCATATTCACCTTGAAGAGAAAGCTCCCTTTACCCTCTCAGCCCCAGGTTTCCAGCAGCCTGTTGAGGGGTGAAAGAGACCAAGGACACGTGGGTGGCTCAGTGTCTCCTATGCAAAGTGTGGCTAACACTGCTAACCTCTTTTGAGGGGTACAATGAAGAGTACCATGTGAGGAGAGGAGTGCTTTCTAAAGTTTTGTCCCATGTTTTACAAGAAAAATATGCCTGTAAGCTCTGGCCTGAAAAAACTTTTAAATTCCAATTTTGCTGTAAAATATGAAAAAAAAAAAACCCCACTGCACAAAGTCAATTCTTTCATTTTGTAAAAATAAATCTCAGTGTGAGATCCACATGGACCACATTTTCTCCTGGGTCATTCTTCCCCCACTGGGTACTAAACAGATTTCTAAAATTCTCCCAGCAGGAAGCATTCTGTGATGTCTCTACTCCACCACAGCACCAGCATATCAGAAACCATACAGTCCTTAGGCCTAATTTTGTTCTAAAATGTTGATTCATAGACCATCTTATTTTCATCAGCACAAGAAAGTCCTTGAGAGAAGCTCTGCATTCAATTTCTTCATTGGCAAATTCAGTTTGAGATTATCCCCTTCCCAAATGTTTTTCTGAAGTCCTGACCAGAGTTTGAGGGGTTTTAAACTGTGGTTGTGGCAATGCAATTCTTCATTAGACTGCACTGCAAACTGGGGCTGTGAAGCGATCTGCAATCAACTAACCTAATAAATAAATCCATACCACTTCTCTTTGTAATTCCCTTCCCACACACACACATCCCTGCATTGTTTTGCTGACCCAGTTTGGAAAACCTCTGCTCCCAAAAACTATTTGGTACAAGTGAGGACACATTTAGCTGGGTGACTATGTGGAGCTGGGAAGAGCTTTCCTCTGAGAGGAATATTAACATCAAATCATTAATCTGAACTGATCCTTAAGTTCTTAGTCACTTTGAGAGGTTTCATATGGATATATCATGTCCTGGGTTGTGGCCATGTAAAATAAGTAATTGTTTATTCCTCATTAAGAAGGCACAGAAATAAGAATGAGTACTTATGTTTTTGTCTATTTAGCAGAAACATTTTGAGAAATGCAACTATTAATCCAACCTCAGAGAACAAAATGTTCATAACTTTCCCAAAAATAATGTCTGTTTTCCTCAGAAAAGTCAAAACATCAATTAGAGAGATGAAAATTTTCAACTATAATTCTTAATTTTTTTGACTTCAAAACATATGGGTCTTCCTAGGGAAGTATTTTCAGTGCTTTTCAATTATTTGGGGAAAAAAGGGTTTGGTGGTCAAAAAAATATTTGAATACTGCCAGTAATTACACAATCTGTTATTAGAAAACTGTCACATATGCCATCCACAGCAATTTATAATCATCATCTTGTTTCTGCTTAGGAAAACAGCCATTATGAGAGATGCAGTAGCAATGTATGCACAAAACCCCTACTGAAAGCTCACCATCTCTAGACAGATCAAGAAATCTAACAGCAGAGCTTGTTGCTGTGCTGAGGAAAGAGAGGAAGAAGTATCTCTGAAAACCTTTTCTGCCTCTGTCAGGTGGTTTCATAGACAGCTGTTGTCTACCTGCACTATTCCATGAGTAGATTTATTAGAGCTAAGTTTTTATTTGCCTTATTTCCTATTAAAAAAATAGTCACAAGAACTCAAGGAAACACCTACCAGCCACCACACTATGGACTTAATGCCTAACATTACCCACACCATTCCTATCTTTGGTTGATTTCATTCAAAGTAAAATAAAGCTTCAGACACCCAAGCCTGTTGCCTGTATTACAATAGATGTGTGTTGTACCGCACTTTGCTCCAAAGAAACAGGCAAAACATAACTTCTCAAAAAGCACAAGTTAAATTTGGGGGTTTGTTTAGTTTTTAAAATAAATTCATGCAACTATTTAGCTTGATCCACCAGTGGCCAGTCAGCAGGAAACATCAAGAAGTTAAGCACTGATTCCAGTGCTCACATCCAGAAGTTGAGGGTGTAGTGAAGATCAATCCCTTGCCCCCAGCTTGTCCTAGGGTAGGAATCCCATTAGCTCACAGAGTGAAGCAGGGCATAGCTTCAGAAACTAACCCAAAGCCCTCTAAGAACCAGAGCAAATTAGCTCAAACGATGGGAGGAGGATTGCCAAAGCGATCTTTGCAGTTGTTCTCTTCTGACTTCGGGTGGCAAGAGAAGGGAGGTGTTGTGCCACAGCCTGCAGCTTCACACGATGTCAAGGGAAAAGATTAGCTCATCTTTCAGTGATAGACAGGAGCTTGGCCTGTGTTTTTTCACAAACATCACCTTTCCCAAGGGAGAGAGAATTTACACCCTTGTCTGTCTCAAGCAATAAGTGTCAGTTATCAAATGCAAACCCTCCGCCTTCAGTCAGCACTTCTCCAGAATGACAAGCAGCTGGAGGGAACCAGCACAATAACCCATTGAGTAGGAGAAAGAGAAAGCTTTTTGCCACAGGGCAGTGTTACAGGTCTTTCTGAAGCTTAAGGAAAGGTAATTAGAGGTCTTGTATAATCTGTTCCAGTCACGTCTGGGCTGTAATGGAAAAAGGGCCTCCACAGCTCTTCTAAGAAATGTAACGTATTGCTGGAGAGGCTCTTTAAACATACAGCCTGTGCAGTGTAGTCCCTGGTCATGAATACAGTGCAAAAGACTTACAGTACTTTGTAACCTTTGCAGCACAATGCCTTTCCAGCTTTGGGATTTCCAACACACATAAAAGCTTACCCAATTTAGTGCCTTTAACAGCTTTCAGCCAAGTCAAACAGAGTAGAAGACACGCAAAGAACATCTGCCTGCACTTGTGATTGAGAATTAAACATCACTAACCTAATCGTGACTATTTTGGTAAAGCTACTGACAAATACCCCAAACAAATAAGCCTGGTTCAGAATCTAAGTCTGGGCCTATGGGGATAAGCATCTAAAGTAAAGCTGCAAATTGATGTGTAAAACAGGCAAAAGCCAGTGCCACCTCAAAAATCCCTGCCACAATCAAAGTTTTTTTAAAATTATCATAAAAGGAAAAGTTGTCCTGAAGTTTCCCACAGTGGAAAAAGCAGTTTTGCTATGATAAAAACCCTTTAAAAAAACAGAAGAGGTGACAGACTGATGAATGCAGCAAAGCTAAGGAAAATCATTTTGTAAAAATGGCTTATGGCATGCTGAAAGCATATGATACCTGCCAGGCACAGCGGGGGAGGGAAGACCCATGTTTTTCCTTAAATATGAAAGCAAAGGGAAAAGGAACAAAAGAAAAAACAAATTAAAATCAAAAAGAACAAAGACCGAACCCATGGAGCTAGTGGCTTTCAATGTTTCTTGTACAAGTAGTAGCCGGTATGGTTGAAATGACAGATCCTTCTCAGGAGCTTTTAAACACATTGGAAATAACTACCTCTTCCCAGGAACTCAAAGTCTGAGCAAAGAAGGTAGGCAAAGAAAGGGGTGGAAAGGGGAATAATTATCCAGAATTTGTAGTTGGAGAACAAAGGGACTAAGTTACTCATCACACAATACCCTATGTTTCAAATACCTAATCCCATAGATGAAGCAATAAAGACCACCCTTTCTCTTGAGACTGTATTTTTAATTACACACAATCCAAAGGAAAGGAAGGCTCTATCACTGAGGAGTATTAATCCTTCTAATTAAGTGGAATAGTTGGAAAGCAGTTAAGAAAACAAGTGAAAGGGTGAAAGGAAACTAGCTGAATAACATCAGAAATAAACACTAGACTTCTTGCTATATATGACACTTCCATCAGTCAGAGGCCCCAGGGGAATGCAGTGCTGGAGACAGCTTGGTGTTTCTTGAGGAACATTACAAGCCTGAGAAGCATTTTAAGCAGCACACTATATATTAGCACCACAGAGCCCCACTGGATTAGGGTACAGCAAACAGGAGGGCTGAATTGTATCCCTTCCGCTCCCACTGCCTGAAGTAATTTTACTTGGCTTGGCATCTTCAGTGGAAGTGACCAAATTTGAAAGTTCACATATTCCTGACAGCTTCAGCATTTTGACCACAAATAAATTCCCTGCATCTTCCATAGTCAAGTCCTCGAGGTCCTCAGCCACACAATTCCCCACTTCCCTTAGCATATCCATCTCTGCTCTTTTAAAGCCAGTTCAGACTTACTTTTGTTTCTTATTTTATATCCCAAGTCACTGAGAAAAAGGAATCGGTTGGAAACTTTTCTGCAGAAGGCATAAAAGCTTTTAAGTCCCAAATTCAAACAATAGAATAAGAAAAGTCCTGTTGCTTCAAGACTGCATAGGCAGTAATTCACAAAATTACACCAGTGTATGAAGGTCAGTAACGCAGCCAGCCCTCCTCAGCTGGAATTCCTGACACACAGAAGCTATTGTCCATCAGAAATGAGTAGAGGAGAGCTACTGAGGATTTCTTCCTCTTTCTGAGTAAACAGGGTCAAACACAACATCCAAGAAACCCCCCAAGTCAGCAAAACAAAAAGCAATTGTGTTCTCCCAGGCCAAATATGGCCATAAGGAAAGGAGGAAAAGGCCTTTTGACCATGTGAAGAGAAAACTGTCAAAGACAACTTTTATTTTGTTGCGATGCTATTTCAGCACAACCGTGTGCCCTGCATTTCTAGAGAGAAAAGAAAAAAGGCAACAATAATTGCCAAGGAACTGAAGTTGAACAAACAAAATGCCAATCAACTTCCTGAGAAATAGACTTCAGTAAACTTCTTATTTGATCCTCTGAACTTTTAGAAAATGAGAAAAAGCAGGGGGGAAAAAAAGACTATTCTCAACTAGAGCATTCCTGACAATAGACATTTGAGTCCAGTGCTCGAAATACAGAGTATATTAAATGACAATATTTTATTTAGCCTCAAATACTTGGTTTCATCAGTACTCCCTAAGGTTTTTTTTCCTTCCACAATGTATAATTTTATATTTCAAACTGTATTATAAAATGAAATCTCAAAATAGAAGTTCTGAAAGCAAGAAATGTTTGGCTCTTCCCATCTGAAGCGATAAGCAGGGAAAGAAGATTCTGTGCTCATTACAACAGCTCAGCAGTGAAATGAGGAGCTGAGATGAACAGAAACCACGTTTTTCATACACTAAAAATATTCTGCAGCTGAAAAGCTGGCAGAATGGTGTGACACTAGAGTTGCTACTGAAAAAAACCCACAGCTTTCAGTCACTAGCATTTAGTTTGGATTTTTTTTAAATTCTGTTATAAAAACACGATCTTTGGGAGAAGAATTTTTATTTTTCTCACAGAAAATCAATTTAATCAGTGAGGCATAGAGAGATCAAATTGCAGTACAGCATTAGCAAAAAATTAAATAGCATCTTTCTAGCATAAAGCCATCTCAGAGAGCAGTAGCATATTCCTCCCAGGAGGGCTGACATTTAAATATTTATAGGATCAAATGCTAATGAGAGAAGATTTGATTGACCTTCTCGCCCTGCCAGCACAGCATACAGCTCTGCAATGTTGCAATGTCTCTTTTAGTACTTTAACCATGCTTCTTTTTAAGTGACAATAGCCAGTGGGTTGTCCCATTTGTCCCTTGCTGTGTTTGAGGCCAAACTCATCAGCTTCATCAGCTCACGGGCAGGGACCTTACCTGTACCCTCAGAGTAGATTCCAATCCAAAACTGGCTGAGGAGCTACACACCAGAAGAAATTAAAGAAGCAAGAGTTTTCTTCTAGTTGTTATATCAGCTCTCCAATTGCTCTTATTAGAGCTCATTCTTAGTGAAATCATAAGCTGGATTCACATCATCTTGGCTGATCTTGCGATATCATGTCAGGTAAGCTGATTTTGTGCTGATTCAGCACAACTAGATCAGAACACATGGGGAGATCAGGGATTGTTCAAACATCAAATGTGAGCCTGAAGTGGTTCTATGTACACCAACTACAAAATAAATTTGTTAAATATATTAAAATACTTATTTAAACACAAACCAAAAGTTTGAAGAACTTATCTTCCAAACTTCCTTGGTACCCCTGAGGAAAAAAAAATCTTATCCTAAACCAGACAAATTAAAACAAGGGATTACACCTATTCAACTGGCAAGACACAAAAACGTTGAGCTAGCAATTCTCTGCTGGAAGAGCTTTGGATTATCACTACAGGAAAGAAGAGTTCACCACATAGAGGAATTGTTGTTTAAAGTCATTAGCTTTAACTGACTGGCATGATTTGATGTTTTAGAGCATGCTGGATTAACAGCACCTTACAAAAATGAAGCTTTACCTACTTACAATGGTTAAAGCGATACAAACCCCCGTGCATCCATGAATTAACACTTTCTTTCCCCCCAGTAGAGGCACAGAAACAGCCAGCTTCCTGCTGATACTACAACGATAATTTTCATAATCTGAATTTTTCTAAAGAACACTGATTTCTACATAGTATTTTAACTTTCACTACTAAAGTCCTCTGATATAACTATGCTAAATTTACTACTGTAAAAATGACACTGCAGATCTTCAAGACAGATTAGAGCAACTTGAGTGTTTCCTCTCTCTGATCACATCTTATCTCTTGTTGCTTTCTTCACTGAGATCTTCCTCAGCAGGAGGCTGCCAGCCTTTCCTCCAAAGCAACAGCCACCACAGCTAAACGTTCTTAAGCACCTTTTTACTACTGAAAGCAGCAAATTAAGCCTCTAAATCTCTTCAGGGCCCTGGACCCACACTCGTGACAGCACTTTATTCAACAGAGACCACTATTCCCTCTCTGTTAACTGGATTTTTTACAGGTCAAGACACAGCTATATATAGGAAAATTTGATATATATAGGAAAACTCACTAATTTATTGCTCTTGAATGGCACAATCTTACAAGGCTCTGAGTATGTTTCTCATTAGAAGCGACATTTGAATTTCAGAGGGTGGTAGATGATGTTCTTTTGTTTCCTATTTTTATAGCCATTTCCAATCAGCTGTTTGTTACATTAATTCCAGTGTTTGATGCATTCTATATTTAAGCAGGACTATGTGTGTTATAATTTAGATGTAATTTCATGCAACATCTAAAAGAAATTAATGTATCCACTGTTAGTTCTAAACACAAATAGAATATAATCATCAACAACAGAGGCAAAAACTCCACAGAAACTAACTGGCTGCCTTATGGAATAAGTGATTGCTCCATAATACTCTGCACATGGAAGAGGAGCTTTTCTTTCTTCTGAAAGCGCTCAAAAGTGGACGTTTATCATGACAGACAGGACGTCAGAGGGTTTCAAATGATTAAAGGCAAGAACAAATTGTAACTCTTTCTCCCTCCCCTAAAAAAGATTAATGTAAAGCACCTTGGGATTTCTCTACACAAAAAGCTTCATATAAAATAATTGTTGTAAAAATACTCGCCAGCATTTGTCAAATGCTGTCCTTTGAATAGTTGACATCTCTATTAAAAACTCTCTCAATTAGTATTCCATTCAGCATTAGTAAATGGTAAGTGTCAAGCAGTCACAATAGAGTCCCAGCTGATGCAACTAAAAAAGAATCTAATGCAAATTCCAGCAGGCTTCAGATGTAGTTTTAAAACATTTTTCTTAGTGCCTAGCTTTTTATTTGCTGGCAGATGCTTTTGTGGACCTGCTACATTTTGAAGCCAGCAAACAGTAATCACCCAGGCAGAGGTTGCATCAGCAGAATAAGCACAGCAACAATGAATAAGGCTCCATATTTTGAATGAAACTTGAGCACATTTGCCAATATCAACAGGTACCACCCCATTGTTTCTTGGAGATTCATCTGCTTGTGTAAGCTGTCCCAGTTCTCCCTGGCAAAAAAGGAAAAGCTGCTTTCAAATTTCACCTACATCAGCACGGATGAGGAGTAACACCACAAAACCAGAATTAGTTCCAGTTTATATCAAGATTACTGAGGTTGAAGCCCTTGAAATTTCAATTTTCCACTCAGTGAAATGCAGACAGTAAATAATACTTGCCTGCCCTAAGAGGGAATTGGGCTGATGCAGTAACATTTGCTCAGTGTTCAGAAAGTTCTAGCTCAAATAATTCACATATTCTAAATTTGCCTCAAGATCATCCTGTACCTAATACCAGTGATTTCAATCAGCTTACACCAAAATATGTTTGGTCAGCCTTTTTTGCCTCCAGCATGCTGTATTTTCTGCTGCTGTGGCCGAATGCAACACAGACGGTTTCCTTGGCCTGCAGCCAGCCACAGGTCTTCTTACCTGGCAGTGAATCCCCATGCCAGTGCACCACTCAGTGACCTGAATGTATCTTCATAGAGGAAAAACAAGAAACCACATGGAACCCAAGCTAAATTTCATTTCCCTTCCCACTTGCCACCCTCCAGGAGTGGAGAGATTTTGCTTCAGGCTTGTTAATTAAATCTTCCCTCCTCCAGCTGCACTGTGTTAGCACTGGAGCAGTATTTGGCTTGCAGCACACCTGTAGGGCCAAGAACTGAAGACATGAAACACAGGAATGTGTCAAACTAGAAAGGGTGAGAAAGATGGTTGTTGGTGAGACTTGGGTCAAAGTAGGCCAAAAAAGTTAGGCTATATTCTCCCTTGACACATTGAAGCTAGTGCTTATATACATTGACATTTCACGTGTAAAAACTCTCATTTTGGGTATCACCACTGGCTGTTGCTGAAATCTCTCAGCAGTTTACCACTCTAAAATTCTCCCCAGCTTTACCTGCACTTAGAATCATAGAATGGTATGAGTTGGAAGGGACCCCAAGGATCACAGAGCTCCAACCCCCTGCCACAGGCAGGGCCACCAACCTCAGGCCTGGAGCTACACTAGGTTGCCCAGGGCCCCATCCAACCTGGCCTTGAACACTTCCAGGGATGGGGCATCCACTACCTCTCTGGGCAGCCTGTTCCAGCCCCTCACCACTCTCTCTGTAAAAAACTTCCCCCTAATATCTAATCTAAACCTTCCTTCCTTTAGTTTTAATCCATTCCCCCTTGTCCTGTCATTGTCCATCCTTTTAAAAAGTTGAATCCCCTCCTGCTTATAAGCTCTCTTCAGGGACTGGAAGGCTGCAATGAGGTCCCCCTGCAGCCTTCTCTTCTCCAGACTGAACCAGCCCAGCTCCCTCAGCCTCTCTTCGTAGGGCAGGTGCTCCAGCCCCTCTAATCATCTCCATGGCCCTCCTCTGAACCCTCTCCAACAGTTCTACATCCTTCTTGTATTGGGGGCCCCAGATCTGGACACAGTACTCCAGCTGGGGCCTCACGAGGGCAGAGTAGAGAGGGACAACCACCTCCCTGTCCCTGCTGCCACCCCTCTTCTAATGGAGCCCAGGATACCATTAGCCTTGCGAGCTGCAAGAGCACACTGCTGGCTCATGTTAAGTTTCTCATCCACCAGAATCCCCAAGTCCTTCTCAGCAGGGCTGCTCTCAAGAAGTTCTTCTCCCAGTCTGTATCTATGTCTGGGATTCCTCTGGCCCAAGTGCAACACCTGACACTTGGCAGTGTTGAACCTCATTAGGTTCACCCAGGCCCATCTGTCCAGCCTGTCAGGATCCCTCTGGATGGCTTCCTTTCCTTCTAGGGTGTCAACCACACCACTCAGCTTGGTGTCATCCACAAACTTGCTGAGGGTGCACTCAATTCCATCATCCATGTCATTGATAAAGATGTTAAAGAGAACCGGTCCCAAGACAGACCCCTGGGGGACACCGCTTGTCACCAGCCTCCACCTGGATATAGACCCATTGACCACCACCCTTTGGCTAGGGTCTGTTAACCAGTTTCTTATCCACTGGATGGTCCACCCATCAAATCCACATCTTTCCAATTTAGAGATAAGGATGTGATGGGGGACTGTGTCAAAGGCCTTGCACAAGTCCAGGTAGATGACATCAGTTGCCTTCCCTTTATCTACTGATGCTGTCACTCCATCATAGAAGGTCACCAGACTGGTGAGGCACGACCTTCCCTTGGTGAAGCTGTGCTGACTGTCCCGGATCACATGTTCTTCCCTCATGTGCTCCAACATGTCATCCAGGAGGATCTGTTCCATGATCTTCCCAGGCACAGAGGTGAGGCTCACCGGCCTGTAATTCCCTGGGTCTTCCTTGCTCCCTTTCTTATAAATGGGAGTGATGTGACCTTTTTTCCAATCCCCAGGGACCTCTCCTGACAGTCACAACTTTTCAAATATGATGGAGAGCGGCTCAGCAACCACATCAGCCAGCTCCTTCAGGACCCTGGGATGCATGTCATCTGGCCCCATAGACTTGTAGACATTCAGTTTCATGAGGCAGTCATGGACTTGCTCTGCTCTTACAGTGGGGGGGGATTTGCTCCCCCAGTTCCCACTTGGAGTTCTAGGGATGCAAGGTTCTGGGATTTGAGAATTATGAGAATCCTGGCTGCCAGAGAAGACCGAGGCAAAGAACTCATTCAGTACCTCAGCCTACTCGTCATCAGTTGCAGTCAATTCTCCTTTCTCATTTACCAAAGGGGTACGTTCTCTTTGGCCTGTCTCTTCTGGCCAATGTACCTGTAAAATCCCTTCTTGTTGTTTTTAACATCCCTCGCCAAGTTCAGTTCCATCTGCGCCTTGGCTTTCTGCAAGTCCGAACAGCATCCCTGTATTCATTCCAGGCTACACACCCTTGCTTCTAGAGCTTGTATTTGCCTTTCTTTTCCCTCAGTTTGACCAGCAGGTCCTTGCTTAGCCATGCTGGCCTCCTGCCCCTCCTGTCCACTTTCTTATTCAGAGGGACAGAGAGCCCTTGAGCTCTCAGAAAGGCATCCTTAAAGAGTAGCCAGCTGTCCTCAACATTTCTGTCTCTAAGGACCACCTCCCAGGAGATCTTGGCCAACAAGTCCTTAAACAGCCTAAAGTTTGCTCTCCTAAAGTTCAGTGTCCTGATCCCACTCTTCGCCAGGCCCACATTCCTTGAGATCGCAAACTCAACTAGGGCATGGTCACTGCAGCCCAGGCTGTCTCCAGCCTTAACGTCTTTAATGATCTCCCCCACACTGGTGAGCACCAGGTCCAGCAATCACAGAATCACAGAATTGTAGGGGTTGGAAGGGACCTCGAGAGATCGTCAGGTCCAACCCCCCTGCCAAAGCAGCTCCCTAGCACATATTGCACAGATAGGCGTCCAGACAGGTCTCTGTCACCCTCACTGTGTAAAAGTTCTTCCACATGTTGGTGTGGAACTTCCTGTGCTCCAGTTTACAGCCATTGCCCCTTGTCCTATCTCCACAGACACTGAAAAGGGGTTGGCCAATTCCCCCTGCATCCCATACTTAAGACATTGATAAACATTAATTAGGTCCCCCCTCAGTCTTTTCTCCAGGCTGAACAGCCCCAGCTCACTCAGCCTTTCCTCATACGGGAGCTGTTCCAGGCCCTTAATCATCTTCGTAGCCCTTCTCTGGACTCTCTCCAGGAGATCCCTGTCCTTTTTATACCAGGGAGCCCAGAACTGGACACAATACTCCAGGTGGGGCCTGACCAGGGCAGAGTAGAGGGGGAGGATCACCTCCTTAGACCTGCTGGCCACAGTCTTCCTGATGCATCCCAGGATCCCATTGGCCCTCTTAGCCACCAGGGCACACTGCTGGCTCATAGCCAACCTGTCAGCAACCAGGACCCCTAGGTCCTTCTCCACAGAGCTCTTCTCCAGCAGGTCATCCCCCAGCCTGTACTGACACAGACAGTTATTCCTCCCCAGGTGCAAGACTTTACACTTGCTTTTATTAAACCTCATCTGGTTTCTCCCTGCCCAGCTTTGCAGCTTGTCCAGGTCTCGCTGGATGGCAGCGCAGTGTTCCTGCGTGTCAGCCACCCCTCCCAGCTTAATGCATCGCCTCTGGTCGGTCTATCCACTATTTGAACCAGAAAGTTGTCATCTACAGACTCCAGGAGTCTCCTGGACCTCTTGCAGCTCACAGTGTGGTTTTCCCAGCAGATGTCCGGGTGGTTAAAGTTCCCCATCAGGACAAGTGCCTGCGACCGCGATGCCTCCTGCAGCTGAAGGAGGAAAGCCTCACTTCACTTCTGTACATCACCGAGACACTTCAGTCTTGGTACTGAGGTGCTAGCTGCCTACACTCTAGTTGTGCTTGAACAAGGTCCTAGTTCTGCATAACCCTCCTCTGTTTGACCAGTTATGGCATGTTCAGGACTCATAATACAAAAAGGTCTGACAGAATACACTACCAACCACAAGTATATTTTAAAAGATAAGCAGAGGAAGAGGTGGTGTTATCCCTTCCTAGCCTATAGGAGGCAAAACATGGGTAATGTGTAGGAAACGTCTCTCAAAGAGCCATAACTATACTGTTATAGGCTATTCCTATACTGGTTTGGAGGTGTGCTTCATTAGCTTAGCTACAAAATTGTTAAGAGAGTTGCAGATGCTGTAGTAACAGGAAACAGTCAATAGCACATGTCTATCTCCAAAAGGTTGCCAGTGGAAACTAATAGCCATGTTTAGTTTCTTTCCCCAGCAAAAACAAGCCTATTACAATGTTTTATTGTAACTTTCTTAATAAAGTGACATATGTTGGGGATTAACATTAATGAAAGAGAATCAAAACCTCATAATTTTGAAACAGAATGTCCTGGAATGGAAGGGAAAATTTTGACCTAAAATTTAAGATTGATTTTCATGGCATTTCTCATTTTCTGCCAAAGACGGCAGAAAGAAAACAGCAGATTTAATGAAAAATGAGCCAAAGCCCACAGACTCAGTACAAAATAGGGACATGGAGGATACCTAAAAGTGAGCTACAACCTTTTGGTTAAATTGTTATGTAAGAGAGGCCACACATGAAGCAACCACATGAAAGTTGGGACTGTGGTGCTGCAGGAAGCAGATGCACTGAAAGGGTGAGTCATGGAGGGGGGGCTGAAGCTTTTCACTGAGACTGAAATACTGAACACTAATCTGCCTCTGCAGCTGGGCCTGGTGAACTCCAAAGTTTAACAATATACGGTATCAGGCTCTCAATAAATTGGGAAGCACATGGAAAAAGGTAATGCATAATCAGCATAACTAACAAGAGAACTGTAACAGGCTATAGCTGACTGTCAAGACATCCCTTGCTTAGTGGAAGGCACTGCTTTCCTCAACCCTCAGACATGTCGGCATTTCATCCCAGGTGGTCATACTTTACCCAAGGTCACTGAGCAGTGGAGTTGTACCACAAAATGCTGAAAGGATTTACCTTAGGAGCAAGTTGAAGTCCCTCTACCCCACCAACCAAAACAGTTTTACATATGCCAGTCTTTTTTTCCCCTCCATAAAAGTCTCTCTTTATTTTTCCCATTCTAACTTCAAAGGGCTGGACTCATGGATACAGAGAACAGTTAGAGCTATAATGAGGGATTTCATAATAGGGCTAGTACTTTTTAAAAAACAAGTTTAAATTTCTCATGGGCCAATTCAGAAATCAACCAGTGAATACTGAGTTGGGAACAACCTCAAATTACTCCACAGCTGCCTACACACGGTTCTTTGTGAAGCAGCTAGTGTAGCCTGGTCTAATTGACCAGAAGACAAGCTCTGCATATTAGTCCAGGCCAATAGTGATGTACTATATTTTCTAAACTGTCCCCATAGGCTAACTTTTAAAAATAAGACTCTATACCCTAAAGAATGTCCATCCTTCCAACTATCTCCCTTTCCCATAAATTGCAGAAGACTCCAAAATCCTCAACCCACAGTCCTTACACATCTGCTTCCAGCACAAAGTCACCAAGGGCAATGCTCTAACAGGAGGAGAAACGGGAACCAGGTTGCACCAGCCATACAAGGGCTTCATGTAGAGAGATCATTACTCAGCAGCCGTTAATCTTTCCAAAGCAAAAGGAACACGGCTCTGGACACGGCTGAGCGAAGGCACCGGAGGATGTGGGGAAGAGCCCCGCCGCCCCCGGGCGCTGTCCCGCACCGCGGTCCTGAAACGCAGATCGCAGCGGGGCTAAGGGACCCGAACCGGACCCGAACACCTCTGTGGGCAGCCAGCGAGCGGTGGTTCCCCCGGTGCACCTGCAACGCATAGTGAGTGGCCTGAGTTACTAGAGCCTGGGGTCCAGTTTACTCCCCACGTTTTAAAGACAGCTGACATCAATGAATGGACTTCCATGAACAAGGAAGTTGCTGCAATAAGACAAGGTCCTTTTTTTTTCCTGCTATATCTAAGAAAGGATTCCTGTGAATCATCACCAGAAATAAGGAACTGCACATCAGAACCTTCATCTGTATCCTAAACTAATATATTCACTGGGTAAAGTCCTATTTTGCCCCATTTCTGCTCACAACCATTCACAACTTCAGAATGTACTTTCTGACTGAAAGTTATGTATCTGAGCCTTAACAGGTGACACTTGAGGTGAAGCTTTTAAAGGGCCATATCAGCAAAGGAATGGGACAATCTATCTTAAGACATTTTTAAGTTATGAAAAACCAGAAAGTACAATGAGTCAAGTCCATCTATTTGACTACAATTCATACTACAACCCCAGTAGTGGTGCTATGGATCTACTGCCCAGTTTACCAAAGGGCTTGATGAATCTTATCCAAAGCACTTCGAGTTAATTGAAAAATAGGGGGTTTTTATTCATTGACCTAGAATCCTATATTCTTTTTTCTATGTTTTGGAACAAATATTTAAAGTGTAGTCCAACAGATGTTCTAAATGTAGAGCAAAACGTGCAGAAATAAAGGATGGAGAAAGCTGATCAAAGAGATATACTAAACAGATTAAAAATATACTTACATTCACTACAGTGAAAGTACTAAGAGACTGACCAAGCACAGGCACTTTGACACTACAGCAACTGCAGTTTAAGAAAAAGATTCATTAAAACTGGTCATAGAAAATTCCCATCTGCTAACAGTGATAAAAATAGAATGGTAAGAAACAGCTTTTTCTTAATTCTTTCACCGTTTCCCAGCCAAACCCTTTGTAGTTCAAATAACTTCTCTCAACTCCGCTTTTAACCTGCATAGTGGATAGTCTTCTATCATTGAGAGCCTGTTTTCAACAGGATTTAACTTAACCAGCTGACTAGACATACTAGCCTGTGCACACTGCTGAGCTGTTTCTCTTGCTTGTGGGCTTTTCTGCTGAGAGGACCTTTAACCATGATGTCATCGCATATTTCCATCAACTTAACAGGATCCCCTTTTCTTTTTCCTGGTCCTCATGGTTCTCTGCCACCACTTCCAGGAGATTTAAATCCACTAAGTAGATCTTGAAAGACAGGAATGCCTTGGGAGATTTAAGCCATTGAAATTAGAGTCTCTGAAGCAACAGAATAGAAATTCTAATTATTTTTATTTCTCTCCAAAGAGATGAGAGGAGCTACATCTCCTGCTGTGGAAACCACATGCCAACAACAGCAATGAAGACATCTGTTATCTGACAGACTACATTTGCAGCTACTTTTATTAAATTCTTTCTCCAGCAATTTTCTCTTCTCATTACCATCCTACCTCCATAGAATTAATCTTTGTAATGCCATGAAAAAAGGGTAACATCACAATTTCTCAGAATCACACAGAGCTTGCCAGAAGTGTTTTACTCAGTCATATATGCAGATCAGGAAGGACAAAGGACAAGTGATTAGCAATGCTACTGATGTGGTACCTTTTTAGATCTATAGGCTTATTTATTTGAACCTTAGGACTAGAATCAGGTCCCAGAGATAAGGAAGACAGTTCTTAACAGAAGGAATTGAAGTAATTTCATCCTGTAGACAATCCCACACACTTTGAATGGTTGAGAATCCTTGCAGCAAAGGATAGAGTGAGCTGTAAATAGCATTAAGCAGTAATTTCTGTTCAGGCGTGGAGGTAACAATGATAGATGCTGTGAAGAAACTAAGTCCCACTGAAAATGGTGTGGTACTGAAGACAGAAGGTACGCCCCCTAAGCAGTTTCTATATCCTGGGATTTTGGTTGGGTTTTTCAGTACCTCTCAGGTGTTACCCTGTCCATAACACAGATATTTAATTTCTCTAAAAGATCAGCCTCTTCATCCTCCTGTTTTGTTTTCTCACAATACTTTAATGACTCAGCAGATTATTTAACAAGTTTATAGCCTATATGTTGGGTATGCCACTCTGCAGCAAGGAAGAAGCAGGAAAGGCAACAATAATAATTGGTTTTCCACAGGAAAGATTTCAACTGGAAACCAAACCAGTTATTTTCTGATAAGCATCAGCAGTTTGCCACCCAAAATTAAGACTTTTATCCACACCACTGCAAATCACTCACTCTACTCCAAATTAGTTTTCTCTGAGAAATGTATTCCTTTAAAGATAATATTTGTGGTCATAACCACATACTCTCTAGAACCTCACACACAGAAAGTCCTTGGGGCATCCCTAAATAAATGCAACTTTAAAATCAGAAACTCCTAGTTCAGACAGTATATATGCTGCTCAGGCACCAAAGCTGCATTTGTGTAACATTATCTGCTAAAAGCCATGATCAGGTTTTTACAGGTCTTCAAAGCTGAAGGAGATCTCAAGAGATGGTCACATAAATAACCTGTTGGCAGAAAAAGGTATAAATACCTCTTTCTGGATTGGGGAGATGACAACACAATGCAGGGTTTTTTTGTCGTTATTCTTTTCCCTGAAGGAAAAAAAATAACCCAAACAATCAAAAAACCAACCCTGTGGTATCTAGGACAAGATCCCACAGCATCTAACTCTGGGCTAAGCGTGTCCACCAACCATCATGACTCCCCTTGGAAACTGCACACCTGTATTCAGCAACTGACTAAACTACACTGCACTTGAAAAAGCTGATCTCTCCCCATTGTTAAAAAACCCCTCATGTTTGATGAGCTCTTTTACCCCCCCATAATCTACTTTTATCTCCTTGTCTCAAGATGTGACACTTCTGTACAAGCAACATTTGGAGTTTATTTTTCTGCTAAAGCCAATGACTGCTTGGAAGCTAACACTGCCCACAGCTCTCAGAAGTCACTTAACAGTGTCTTTGATCCCAGCTTTTAGGAAGTGCATCTCAGTAGAACACTGCCTAATTAAAGATCTGCTACGGTGACCAGACTCGATGTCCTTAATACATGTGCTGATTTAAGCCACAGAAGACATCAGGAGGGGAAATAAAGAGGGTACAGTCATGGCTAGTAAATTCTTAGCAAGAATACTCATAATTTGACAGATGGGATGTTACCCTGATAAAGAAGATGAACAATGCCTGACTAGCCTACAAAAAGCCAAATAAACAAAAATCTACCAAATATTACTGCCCAGGGCAAAAGTTTTAAGCGTTACAAAATATTAGCAGTTGATAATTGTGTCAGTGCTTTGAGGTTCTGGAGGATACATTTTCCAGTTTGCCAGAACAGCCACACAGCTTAAGATCACAAAAGTCAAGTTTTAAAAGTAAAGGTGGTATTACAGTGATAACATATACATAACTCTATCACAGCTAAAACCAGCACAGTGACCCTGGTTATTTGTTCCACCTTCTTCAGCTCAAGTAAAATGGTTGTGGACAGATTTCCATGGTTATAAATAGTAAAGAGCTTCATATTCACATATAATCATTATATTCTGTTCTAAAGCAAGCTGCCTTTTTCTTTAAAAAAATAAATATCAAACAGACATGCATAGGATTAGGAAAATATATTTTTATTATCCATTTTACCTCCTACTATTTTGAGTTATTAGTGATTACAGGAAACTAATTTTGCCTACTACAGAAAGAAATCCCATGCTGTTTGGCACTGTTTGACAGCTTTTAAATCTGTTCAGTAAATATTTGAACTATTTTCCAATAACATCAGTTCCATGTAGGTAGTTTTAATGCTTGAATCTGAATGTGGAAACAGGACATAACTAGAGAGGACTTGGGTCATCATGCTCATTCTTACAACAGTGCTCACTGACAAAAAGAATCAAGAACTCAAACCACTTCCATAAAGCAGGGAAGGAAAACAGATACATCTGACTTCTAAGTAGCTAAAATCCTTAGACATACACTTACTGGGAAGCACATCTAGTGATTCAGTGGTTTGAGTAGGCTACATCCATTATAACACCAACAAACAGAGAACACTTACCTATCAGAAATTAATACTATGACTACTGAAACCAAATAGACAGGGACTGAGGAAATTTTACTCTTTTCAAGGTGAAATTCTAGCCTAAAGTCACAAGCAAAGATTCTGAACACAGTTCAAAGTAGCTTCATCCTTTTAATCTCAAGTTCTTACAGATATACGAAAGATTTCTATACAGCAATTCAACATAATTAATGTCATTTGCCCTACAGAGGAGAGAATCCCTTGGAGCGTTAGTAAATTAATATAGTGAGTGTACACTGCTCCTCCATTCATGACTGCATGACATTTGTAATAGTTTCCACTCCGAAATCTGGCTAACTTTTAAACCCAGAGAAATCAGACATCAGCCATGGGGTCCTACACATCACCTCTTCAGTAACGTTCAGTAGAGAACACTACTTCCCTTAAGCATTTTAGCATGGACAAAGGGAGACAGTGAACTAGCTGAGTAGAGTTCCATATGTTAAGCACATCCTCCAACAAAATACAGAGACTCCAAATGACCTTGTAATTTATGCAGTGAGAAACAAGAGGAGAGAATGACAGCAAATAGGAGGAGGCTCTCATAAAAGACAGGGCTCATCTAGAGCCCACTTAAATCAGTGGGACTCTTTCCATCAACTTCAAGAGGCTTTGGTCCAGACAGCATATGAAAAGTCTTACAGCTGGACCAAAATACAGGGAGTGTGGGGAGAAATATTACAACAACAAAAAAAAACACCCTGCTGCTTAAAAATCAGAAGTATGGATCCTCCACAGATGTTGCTGAAGTATCTTGTGTGGTTTTCTGTATTAAAAGAGCCCTCAAATCAATGCTGCTTGCCAAGAAAGAAAACGCAATGAACTATACCATGTATTGCTCTGGAAAGCCAGGTGAAGGTGAATTACCAACACCCAAGTGCTACAAATTCTCTTGAGGAATATATAAACCGTCTCCAAAATGCACTGGCTCCCAAATCCATCTGCACACTTCCTGCCAGGTATTATCAATGCAGTCATTCAAACATGCAGAATACATCCATACCATCAGCAACACACTCATTTTATTTCAAAGCCTTTAATACTATGAGGGCCTGGTCAGCCCATGCAAGTGTCTATATGGATCTAAGAGAGGACAACTGAATTTTCCCCTGCCATGACAAACTTTATTATAAAACAAATATTTTTGTGTGTTTAAATACACTAGCTGGAACAGGAATTAGGGTCTTGCTCAACAAAAGAAATTAGGTCTTAACTTTACAAATACGTGCATGCTGGCTTTAAAAACATGTGCATATCATTATCTAAAATAAAACAAAAACCAATTTGAGCCTCAGTGATTCCCTCCAAGCGAGTTGAAGTCAGGTGAAGTACAAAATTTTAAGTCAGTTCACCAATTGAAACCCTTTGGACAGAATCTAAGCCTCTAGATTTCCAGCAGCTGAAACTATCAGATGTCCAGATCTTTCAGACTAAAAGCCTCACTCTATATATAGACATCCACATCTGGCACCACTCACACACTGCCTTTGGGCCTACACAGGTATATATGAGTTCTCACAACTCATCAGTACCTGTGTTAACATCTACCCCACTCCTTCCAGCTAGAGTTTGCCAGGGTACAAATTTTCACAGAAGTAAAATTTTTGTATGAAAAGACAAAAGTTAAGATTCCCATCCTAATTCAGCAAGACTGAAACACATGTCTAGTTTAAGTGTGCAAGTAATTCAACTGAAAGGCTGAAAGCTGGGAATGTGCAAAAGTACTTTTCTTAATTACATAAAAAAAAGTAAGCCAGCACTGGCTGAATAGTAAAATCAAAGCATCTAATGGGTTAATACTACCAGCAAGAAAAGATTTGATCTCAGATTGTCATGATCTGCTCTACAGTTTTGTTTTAAACACAGCTTCTACCCTACCTCTCACAGAGAGACAATTTTAAACTCCTAAAAATATTAATCCCTGTGCTAAAATGCTTTTTCAGTATTTGAGAGGTTCCTATGTCTTCTTACATTAAATATAATTTAAACACACAAATAAGGGGATATAATTTTCTAAGAACAAACACAGGGGACTACTTTTTGCTGTGTGTTATTTTTAAAAGCTTCATTCTGCAGCAACACTGAGTTAGTTGATGAGTTGCATAAAAAAAAGAATCACAAGAATAATGTGATTTTAGAGAAGAAATTAGGTGGGATCAGTTTCTTCAATATACACTGACTCTCAGAACAGGTCATTTTATTGGTAGGAAGAGTAGTAACATTGAATATGAAACCAACTATCCTAGAGGAAGGGTAATCAAGGATGAAAGGCTAGACAGTCTCCATTAATGAACTAATTCAAATCATGAATGAAAATAGTCATCTACTACTACTGTGGAGCTACCATAATTAGTAATAGTATTCCAAAAAAAATCATGGCAATTAAGGTAATTAATTTTACCTTAAGTATATAAGCAGCAAAATCACGTAGAAAGCTGTGTGTTCCACAGCTCCAAAGACAAGGTGAAAGTCCACTGCAATAAACTGCAGCACCAAGTCTGGGATATTTTAACTACATTAAAGTCGAGACATCATGGAATCTAGTTGGAGCCATTCCAGACTCTCTGCTCCATCACTCAGCCTCTAATCAGAGCCAGTCGAGGGGAACCTGACTGCACAGCTCTGACTCAAACCCTTGGCATGCACAGAATAAACAGAAAGTAGCAAATTATTAATTTAAAAAACAACCCTTCGACAGAGGTGATACCTTAACAAACACAAGGAGATTTCAGAAGGATGTATGTATGTAAATTCCCCCGTTGCTAAGGAAAGAAGACATTATATATGCAGTACAGGAAAGCTCCAGGGCTCAGCACACCTATTTCTTTCCCCACCTTCCCCTCCCTCTTTCTTCTACTAATTGTCTAACTATGTATGTCTGAGGCAAGAGTTTGTCACAGTTTTCCATGCAAGAAGCCAAGCTCATTCACAATACATAAGAAATATCGTGATATTACAGCAAAAATTGCACACAAGAACACAAAAATTCAAACCCTGAAACTAATATTTGGACAAAGGCCCTGCCCACCATGCATCAAAAGAGAAGCTTTCTTTAACTATTTGCTCTTTCTTCTCCTTGGTCATACTGCAGCATGTTCAAAGCTTCAGCTGCACAGTGAGGGGTCTGCAAATGCTCTGCACCACTCCTGCACCCACAGCAGAGCATGAAGTGCCCTTATTACTCAGGTACTACAGATTGAAGGTGCTCTTCAAAACTGGCTGTGCTGAACTGCTACCAGGCTGGCAACAGAAAGCAGAGATGCCCTCTGAAATGAAATCAGTTCCCTGATGGACATGAAAAAAGAAACAGCTTGGCACAGAATTCCTCTGTTCTCACTGCCCCCAGCAGTGACATTTGTTGTATATTAATCACATCAGAACAGAGTCAGATCCAACCTGAATTTTGAATTCCACTTAGTTTTCCCACAACTCTCCCTATTGCTGGAAAGGCTTATTTCCCCAAACACCTACGTGCTGCTCCACTCTGTCCAGCAACTGCAGATCTCCATAACAGCACATGTGACCTGATGTTCCACTTGCCCCTTGGCAGGGCTTGCACGGGACACTGCACGCCTGCTTAGAGATGTGTATTGGTGGTGTGTTTACCTCCAGTTGACAGCTGATCAGACAGATGGTAAATACACTTACATATATAAGCATATGCTAATTTGGAATTGCACACACTCAAATATCTGGCACTGGCAAAAGGGGAAGTCGCTTCATGCTTCTTATCCCCAAAGGAGGAAACCTGGCTGGAGATTCATAAGACTGGAAAGAAAAATAAATTCTCAGCATCTCACCTAATTACATGAAGGCAAATTTCAAGACCTCAGAAAAGGAAACCAACTTTTCAAAATTGTGGGACTTAAGACTGAATATTCAGAGCTGACAGTACTGTGAGTATCGCTGGCATTTCGTTGTCACTATGGAGTACTGCACTTAATCTAGATGCCTGACATGGAAACCCCTAACCCATTATGAATTCTGTTGCTATGGCATACATACATAGGTATACACACTTATATCCTGCTAAGTACTTATTTGTCCAGCAGGCTGGAAAATATAGGACAACGGGGGAATCTTTCTGGGTGAGTCACTACAGGAACTGCTTAGAACCTTCCAGGGCGGTCTGGGTATTCTTCTGGCTTTTAATGTATTCCAGCAAGGAGTGTAGATGGGGTTGGTTGGTGTAATCTTAATGATTCTCTTTTCCTTGGCAGCATTCCACCTTTGTGAGGTAAAGACTGAGGTTTCCAAGAGAAGTAGGGGAAGAAGGATTAGTAAATTATTCTCAATAACTCCCTAACCTCCTTCATTTCTTCCCCTCTCGGCTCTCATCATTTCTTTCCCCACCATTCCTCAAAATGCACTTTAATTACTTCATCATTGCCAAACAGAACCACAAAATCCCTGTTGACTAGTCTTCCACAATAAAAAACAAGCACACACACATATATAAATACATGCACACACTCTATAATAACCCCTTCAAATCTAGAGCTTACACTGATTTAAGACATTCTAAATATAGTACAGGCTGTGGCTGGAAACCCCATGAGTTTTACTTTTTCCAATCTAGGAAATAAAGCTTTCATCAGCCTGAAACTCCAGTGCTAATAAAATAAGGGAGTGCCTTTCACTTAACATTAGCACTAAACTAATGCCTCAGGTGGTGTCAAGCAGTAAAGGTTCAGCACAGACACTTTTGGGTGAAAACTTTTAAAGATATCCACAGCTTTTTTATCAGGAGGAAATCTGAAGGGCTTTTGAGCCTACTGAAGACAGTTTTGCATGAAGATGCTGGTCTGGTAACTGTGACAGCAAGGCCAAAGACATCCAGTTCAGCTGCCCTTGAGAGGCAGGACCACTCTTCTGGCTAACAGAGAGCTAGAGAAAGCATGAGCAAAATAACATTGTTCAGCCTACTAGAGCTCAATCTGTCAGTACCCTAAGAATATGCAAGGGCAGGCTCCCAGATCAACAGCAGCTATTATTAAGAACCATATTGAATAGGAGCCCTGGTGACCTGGCTCAGACCAGTTTTAGCCTGACAAATTGCCCCTAGTAGGTCACTGAAGTTTCCTGCACATTGTGCCCACCTGCCTGGGCTGTAAGTACATTGTGACCAGGTCTGTGTCAACACATTGTTCTCAAAATAATTCTGAAAGTGAAGAGTATCACATGGGATTGATAAAATAGCTAAAAGAAAAATTATAAAAGCATAAGTGATTGGGCTGTTCCTCTTCACTACCCCCTATCAACTTTTATAAGCAAGAGAAATTGCATCCAACTAATTCAATGGATCTATGCTTGGGGAGGAGATTCTAAGGAACAGAAAGGACCAATAGGCTACTGGAGACCCAAAAGCTATTAACTGAAATCATGAGTATGGGGTGAGTTCAAGGTGACTAGCAAAGAAAAATTAGGTTTTCAGCACAAGGACAGTGCACAGATAGTGAAAGGTGAGTGATGTTTCAACCTTCTGAATTCACCCCATCACTTAAGTTTTCCTGGTTTCACTGTCGTGTGGTACTGCACCTAACGGGCACCTACAACTGACCTTCACTATTAAAGCAGCAGCAAGTACACACCTAAAATCCTCCTCCCAAGCAATACAAAGCAGAAAATGCCTCTACAGCATTAAGCTCTGATTAGCACCAGCCAATGTCTAGCAAAGCAGTAGGCAGAAACAGCAAAGGAGAAGTGCTCTGATACTTGCTCCCTGGAATGAGGGGTGAAAGTAAAGCCTCAGGCAGCTAGGGGCTGCTGCAGACACCTTGAGCAGGCTGACATTCCAAACCCCGGCTGAGCAGTACCACTTCCCCAGCAGATCTCTCACCCATGAAGCACAACAGACAATCTATGCAGCTCACTTGCCTGTAGCTGGTTACTGCAATCAACAAGTTTCCATTTCTAGTGCTGGCTTATGATCTGGCCAAAATGAAAGCAGGATGTATTCCCCTGCTGCTGAATGTTTTGTCTGCCTGTTCCTTAACCTCACTGATGTAAACTCTGTACTCTGCCTCCCCCCGCCTTCAGTGTTTAATTTCTATTTCAGCCTAATGGCTAGCTTGTATGCATGTGTTTGCTTTTACCTTGATTTATTGCCAAGCTGTGTCTGAAAATGTAGAGGGGTGATGGAAATGTTTAGAAACATATTAAAAGCTATTAAAACTCATTGCTTTTGCATGGTACACGGGTTGGTTTCCTCCTCTGAAATGAAGCTGATGTTCTTTGAACACTACTTTGCCTCCTGCCTCCCCACCTCTCCCCCAGCCGTGCCACTACCATGCAGGTGTTATTCTTTGATGGGAAGCTGATTGAGATCAAGCCAGCCATGTTTGCCTAAAGGGGAAAAAAAAAAGAAGTCCACTTATCCTCACTAAATACAAAAGAGTAGTTAACAAAAGCTAAAAACTCAATCCAAACTCACAGCCATGAGGGAAAGCAGTTATGAAAGCCCAGTTATGACAAGCGGGCTCCCTTCTGCTGACTGACTCTAACTAGCGTTTCATTTCTTGTTTTACACTGATCAGGTTTGATGTTTCTTGATCTTTTATGTCCAAATGCTTGAGATTTAAATTGAGAAACAGTGACAGAATTTTGCCAAAATTTCTCTTAGAAGCAATGATGAGACAAAATATCCTTGGGAAGAGCATATCCATGGAATTTTGCAAAACAAATTACATTTTCTTATTCTTTTGCAGGAGCAGGAAAAAAGTTAGAGAGCTACAGCATTACTTCACTGACTGGAGTAGTATTTTTTTATTTATAATCTGTGTAGGTTAAAATAGCAAAAAAGATAGAAGGAAAAGGTGAAGCTTTAGGCATTATGACAGGGCTGCTGTTATGGCAGATGTGTGTGTAAGAAAGTACAAACCTAAAGTTTTTCTGGAAGGGTAAAGCTGTCCTCTACAGAAGACAGCAGCAACCTCAGGACTAGTCTGATGCCATTACGAACACTCAGAAAGTAAGCAAAGACCTTATCACCTTCTCCTGTAGCCTTCTCTTTGTAGCCCCATATTTATATTTAAATAACACAAACATAGCAGAAAACATTCCCAAAATACACAGTCCACTGTGTACATAGTGCTACCACTGGAGGGAAGATGAAAGAGGAGACCATTGCAGAGTTATTAGTCATGTAACACAGTGACACTGTTTAAACACTACAGAAGTGAAAGTGCACCAAAAATAAGCTCTTGGCCTTATTTTAAAGAGGCTGCTATCCCTAAACAGGGTGCCTCTTCCTCAGTTTTCACCCCAAAAGAAAAAAACACAAATCCAAATAAAAATAAACCCAGGGCAGTGTCTGATCTGTGCAGTGAGCAAACACACCAGGGTACTGGTGAATTATCATAACAATTTGGATCTTGTTGCATCAAGTACTCATCAGCAGGCAGGAACAGTTTGCATCCACCCTGTGTCAGTGACAGGTATCAGCCCTGAACAGAAAGGATGGAGCTCAAGAAATCCTTTCCTGGGTGTCATGGTTGATGCCAAATACTGGGTTTGTTAAAACAAATGGAATTGAAACTTCATCCCTCAAAACCCATTTTAGAATGAGCTTCCTGGGTCTGAAAAGATGGGAAAGTGGGAAATGAGGGATCTCAGTGTTACATGGTCAGGTTAAATGCCACCTGAGTCAGAGCAAGTAACATCAGGGAAATGGTGGCAGAAAGCTTCTGGAAGTAACACACGCTGGGCTTTCCAACAGACAGCATCAAACCCATGTCTGTCCTGTTTCCCATTCCTTTATAGTCCTATCCATAATTCTTGGCATATTGAAAGTTGTTTAATGCAAATTGGGATCCAGCTATTCTACGTGTGCACACAAAATCTAGCCTTACATTTCCTAGATCCATTAGATTTGGAAATACTTCTGATAACTTTCTCAGACTGGTGTACTGGGACTTAGTTCAGCCCATCTCAGCACGGACAGTGTAGGGCACACTGATTGACATTTAAAAAGCAGAGTTGCAGCAAGAAAGGAAAGTGAGAGGAGTAGAGGGAAAGAAGCTATGTGTAACAACACAATGCAAATTACTTCACAGCTAATGACCATGTAGGCATGATCAGTTCATAGCAGCTCCAGTGATTACTGCAATTTTGAGAAGCCAAAAGCAAGCACGAAAAGGGAAGAGGGCATGCCCAGGTGACTTAAGAGTACTGTGAGATTTACTGAGCAGCCTGATGCAAGAGAAGTGCAAAGTAGGTCAAACTTATCATCACTACAAGGCCACTTAGTCTCTCTGACGCCTTTGCAGCGCTGTTTCAGCACTTTCTTCCAATATTTTTACTAGCTAGTACTTCCCTCTGCCTTAGCAGCACACACTGATAGTAACAACCCCCTATTGTCTTTGTCTATCAGCATTTCCCTAGCGCAAGCACACAGTTTAATTTGTATAACTTGAATATTCACCTCCTCAGCAAAACCACCAAGGCCAAAGCACCTCTACACACACACACACAACTGCTTGTTCTTGCATAATGCCACTGCTCCCAAAAGAAGTTCACGATTTAAAGTGCTACTGCTAGAACACAGGCATGAAAGCAAATTGTAAAACACCTGTAAAAAAAGACTCAATGCAACAATAACCTACTATGTAAAACCAGTAACAAGTAAATGAGAAGTAACAAAAGAGTAAAGACAACTATTTAGCCATGTCCCTTTAAAACATTACATGATACAGCTTGAATGCAGACCAAGTTCTCCATTCCCCTGTTGTTAGGGCGGTAGCTGTTTAGCAGCCGTAGGTATTTTTCCACAACAATTTCAGAGGAGTAGGAAATATCCAAGCTCCTCGGAACAAATTCTTCACCTATTCCACTCAGTTTTGCAAAGAAATATAGACCAGATGCATTCTTGCCATACCCTGGTCCCTCCCAAGCCCAGACATGCAACAAACTGAATCCAAAAGTGGAATTCTTCCTCAGATCCTCCTTTTGAAATAAGGCTGTTCTCTAACAGCACTGACTCTGCAGGGAGGTACTTCATATCACTGAATGACAGCACCTTTATGAGAAAAGCTGCCAGGTGGTAAACGGCTTCTAAGCTACTACAAGGCAAAAAGCTTATAAAGAACTGATGGGTAAAGATTAAACCAGAGAAAAACTTTAAAAGAAGGCACAATTTCTTAGTTGAGACTGTGAATAAACTTTGGAATGCAACATCCAAACAAGTGGCAGGATCCCTCCCTCAGTACTCCAGGAGGTATATACTCCAGAGTCTCTACCTCAGTAGCTACAGATTAGGTGCCTTCAGAAGAGATGCTTTAAACAAAAGAAGTTATGAGATTCCACAGAGTGACAGGAAAATGTGTAGCCTGTAACATGTAAAAGGTCAGACAAAGATGGTACAGGAGTTCCCTGTAGCTTAAGCTGTGTGAAGCCTTTCTTCTGTCTTCCTTTCAACTCAGGCATTTGCCTTTAGAAGTAAAAGCCTTGACAAGAACACTGCAGACCCACTCACTGTAGATTTATAGTTTTGCTAATTTGAACAAACATGAGTCTGGCCAAGCTAAGGGACGACTCCTTGGTGCTCAGTGGTAATTATGGTTTTCCTGAGGATTTGGTCAACTTTGGAAGGCCAGACTACGCATTAGTCCATCTCTTCAGGTTTTTCTAGTTTTCCCTTAATCATCACTATATTCTCCATGGGCAGCTCCCAAAGCCACCCAGTTGTCTGACACCATTTATTTTGCCAGTCATGTCATAATAATAGCCTTCTTGCTTGCATTTCTATTTCAACAGCAATCAGCAATTCTCTTACTTGCCTTGCTGGCCAGGCTTCCAGCTGTACAGTTCTGTACCCGTTCTGCACATCAGTTTGGTTCAGTCACACCCACACACCATTTCCAACATACCCACAACTGGCAAGGAGATTTATAGAGAAATCAGAAGGACAGGGAAGAAGTTCACCACTCAGCTTCAAAGTTGCAAAGCAGCAATACAGCTGAATTATAACCATACAGCTTGTCCATGTATGCAGCATGCTTTTGTCTGGCCTCCTGAAACCCCATAACAAAAAATGAGAACATTTCCTTGAGACAAATTTAGATGTTACACACACATGGCTGCTTAAACTTGACTTTAGATGTTAAAGGGACCTTGAATTGTTCTGAGTCAGCCCATGGCTTTGTAAGTTCTGCTCACTCTGAGCTAACCAGGATAAGAAGGGACACCTGACCCTACCCCTCTTGTAGCTTTGTTAATCCAGGATTTGTCACCATTTGTATAGACAAGTTCTGCCTCTTGCAAGAGAAGTTACCTCCACGTTAAATCTGCTTCAGATCAGGAGCTGCCACATTTGAACCATGTAGCCAGACTATCCCAGTTACAGTTCCTCTCTGTGTATTTTTTAGTTAGTTAGCAGTTGTATTCACCTACGTGATGTCCCTCTTTTCCTTCCTTTTGTCCCTTCTCTCTTCAAGCAACAAGAGGTTACATCTTCATTCACTCAACGTGGGCAACAGGACTTGCTTCCTCTTCCCAAAATTATATTGCTTTTCTATTTCAGGACAGCACACAGACACTCGTGCTGTACCTGCTCTGAGAATAAACAGAATTCCAGTTTTCTGCTTAGAGACAAGGGCTACCCTCTGTGGCCTAAATATATATTGCAGAACCAAGTACAGCTGCAGGGAAAACTTCTTCAAGCTTGCTAGCTAGAAACACATAGTCTCAGATTCTTAACATCAATCATACCTGCACAAGGTAAGACCAGTCAGTGTGCTCTCTTGCAAGAAAGTTACCTTGGACAAAGCTTTACCCTGTTAGAACCCAGCTGTTTCCAGCACCTACTACATACATCAGCCCTACAGCATGCTCTAGGCATACCTTTTATTATCAATAGTTGTAAAGACCTCCTTTGGCTCAGGGAAAACATTATTATTAAGTAGAACCATAATATATCTCAACTTTGAAGGGACCCATAAGGATTATCAAAAAATCCAACTCCTGGCTCCTCAAAGGATTAGCTAAAACTAAACCATGTAACATCATCCAGATGCTCCTTGAACTCTGACAGACTTGGTACTGCTGACACATAATAGAAAATTAGATTTGGGCTTAGTTCTTAAAAACGACCCTTTTTCTTACTGCAGTTGATAAGATTTTCTTAAAATGTGATATTCAAGTGTCTCAGGCCCAAACCATGGCAGAAACATGCATGGAGGTAACAGCATCACAGATGTTCTTATTTCAGGAACAAATATTCCCAGAACCTATCAGAAACTTTGGGCAAGTATTTCAAGTATGGACAACAGAACCTGAAGTCCAACTGCCAGTGAGGCTGACTGGAGCGGAGTCAATCTTGAGGGGAGAAAGTTCTACCTTCAGGCTAGAAACCTTTAGGGAGAATGGAAACAGCAATTAACTCCAATTCAGAATAAGTTTGTCCATATGGAGACCCAAGATGGACTTGAAAGTTTCCCCTGCTTAGCCCAGGGGCAGCTGTTTGACAAGTCAAATCATGAAGGCAAAGAGAAAATTCAGTTCTCATCTGAAGTCCAAAGTGTCTTTTAGCTCCTATAGAGCCTGTTTCAAATGTGTTCTTTGAGAAAGTATCTCTAAGCAACAGAGATACAATTCATCCCCAATTAACTTGAAGTGTGACCTTCTGCACCCAGTTCACACTGGGTTATCCAGGTTGGGATCCAGCCCAGGTGGCCCAAACCTACACAATGAGCAGGTACAGGCACAAGCTACATGGGTATAGCTTATATACATGGGTATAGAGTTAACAGTGCTAAGTGCACTGCATGGGAACTTTAAAATCTTTCTCTGTTTTAAGGAGTAGATTTTTTACTCCCAGATGCATTAAGCTAAATGAGAGCTAATGCACACATTTATATGAGAGAGCAGAGCTGAAGAATAGCTCTATATACGGAAAGCTCCTGTAATGAAGATAACTATTTTTTCCAGAATGAGAGGGAGACTAAGCAGACAGCAAGAATTTCAGCAGAGAAGAGATCTTTTTATGGAAGGGCAGTCATTTATCTCTATTCTTCTACTACAGTTCCAGGAGAAGCAACAATCACTAAGATTTATAACTGGCCATAAATATGCTTAGGACCATTACACTCTTAAGCAGCCCAGAGGAGACCATACCATTCACTAAGGATTTGAGATTTCTCAAACCAAGATTCAAAATCCATCCCAAAAAGGCTCTAACACGCAACAGTTCAGACACACCTGAAAATTTCTTATACTAAACCTGTTACTTCTGTGATTGTGTTCCATTACCAGCAGTGTAGTTTCAAAGCTTTTTGGAAAGGCTCTCTTCCCCCCATCACTTTTCACTTTCCTCCTTGGATAAGAGCCAAGGTTTCAAGGACAGTACTGATGAAACAGTAACTCCATTGAAAACTAATTGGAACTGAACAAAGGCTGCCTACCCCATCAGAGCCAAAGCTGCTTATTTCTTTAGTGACTTTCAACTTAAGAAGCTTCTACTATGTAAACTGGAACAACATTTCTTTCCACAGCACCCAGCTGCTTCTGCCAGCTTTGGCCATGTGAGCTCAGGCAAGCCTTGCCTTACAGCTCACCTGTTGGCCAGTTTAACCTCCAGCCCACCCTGAATTTTCACATCCCAACTCTCCTATTTCTACAGCTTTAGGGCTGTACAACTCCCAGGTTCTGCTCCCATTTCAGGATTTCTATGTTAAGCAGCCAGCGCTCAGCCCATGTGGTAGAAAGTGATAGCTTAAGATGATGAGGGAAATTCTCTCCTCTGGTAACACTGGCTGTTCAGCATAGATCCTGCCCTTTGGACAAGCATACCTAGCTGCCAGTGGTTTAAGAGTTCAACAACATTTTGCAAGACCAGCCTTAAGGCTCAAACACTGGACAGTTTCCACCAGAACATGTTCTTCTAGACGACTGAAGGAAGCAGGAAGAATCTGTCCCTTACAGACCAGCCCAGTGTGCGTGCAGAGGAAAGACTGGAGTCTGACATAAATGAAAACAAAAGAGCAGTGTTCAAAGTCTAGTGCAGAGGTAAGCAATCCTCAGCACCAGTCTACAGCTTTGTATCAGAAGTTTTACAGGGTCTTGGGTGCATAGTTGGCTATAAGGCTTTTTAAAATGAACTTGAGTTTGGACTCCAGATACATTCACTACTTTTGATTTCATTTTAGGTTACTGAAACAGGGAAATATCAGAGAGAACATAGATAATCACCCTTTGCAATTAAGATGTGCAACTGTGAACTACCCAAGAGCAGTTGACCTACCCACAATGGTTTATGTGGGATGCCAATAAGAGTAAAAACAATTGGTTGTCTTCAGAGTAAATGGGGAGGACAGTCTCTAGATTTCTAACCTACTACAGCTACTGACACTGGGTCACTTGTTTGAAAAAATACCAACCAACAGGCCTAAGGCCTTGCCCTGCTAATTCACACTTCTAAACTTCCAAAATAAGAGATCACTGCAGGTATGGACAAGCCTTTGAAAGGAACTGCTTAATTGCAGTATGCTTAGGGTACTGCTCAGGTCTTCTATGCTTTTACTGGCTGGTCAGCCAACCTTGTCCAGCCTCAAAAGACAAGTATTTCTCTCTCATGTATATCCTCACATGAGTGCAAAGACATCATTAGGAAAGAGCTGGGCTACAGAATATATCTACAGGACATGTCTAAATATGCAGCTGCCCTCAGAGGCCATTCTGTAAATGTAACAGGGATTATGCAATCCAGGCTTGTCTTAAAGCAGTTCTCTCAGTAAACTCACTTCTCCCAGTGACTCCTGCAGAAATTTTCCAAATAAAAGCTGCTCAGCCTACAGCCTGTCAGCTTTCAGGCATGCTGTTCATCTGAAGTAAGCGTTCCTGGCTCTCTAGTTATTATTACCCAATGCTTTCGTGGCAGCCAAGTGGCTACAGGAAGGAGGACTATGGCTTGGATCACCAAACAGGTTTCAGAAACATTCAGCATTTACTTACAGTTTCTCTTGTAGTTGAGAGAAATTGAAGAAGGGACAGAGAGAAAAGGGAGGAGAGTAAGCCTTGGTCTGTGAAACAACTCAAAGGAGAAGGATACAACTTAAAAGCCTACTTTTGTTATCAAAGTATTCAGCATCATTCAGTGGATTAGTAGTTTATCAAAGGGTTTCTTTACATATTGGTATCTATTTAAGAAACCATTAAAACCAGTATTTCAGTCTACAACAATATGAGCTCTGTGCTTTTCTCACTGGGAAAGTGTTACTGGTACTCTGCTAGGAGCCTTCTCAGTATTGCTCTTAGAAAACGTAACTAAAGCAGTCTGCTAGATAATCTATAACTTTGAGTGGTTCAGTCACTAATTCCATTGTGCTAAAAGTAGAGCTACTAGTGAATTACTACTTCAATCTGGGGATTCGTTTAGAATGGTTTTCTGTTAAAACACAAGTCATGTAGCACAGAAACATGCCACTTCCACTGAAGTACCACTTAAGTCTTCTCTAATATTGTGAGGGGATACTGTGTGCCCAGAAAAATCACAGAATCACAAGGTTGGAAAAGACCTTTAAGATCATCAAGTCCAACCATTCTCATCCTAAACTAAACCATATCCGTTAGTACTTCATCTACCCTTTTTTTGAACACACCCATGGAAGGTGACTCAACCACCTCCTTGGGCAGCCTGTGCCAGGCCCTGACAACTCTTTCAGTAAAAATTTTTTTTTCTAATGTCCAATCTAAACAGACATTTAAACCCACAAATTGCAAGTAAAGAAATTCAGCACAGTTTAGCTTACTGAAACACAGGCTACTGCACTCCCCAAAATCTAGCATCAGACCTATGAGTCTGTGTCTATTAATGCTTATGCACTCAAGTTGTCTCACAGGGAAGCTCTGATGTAGGCAAGTCAGGTGAATTCCTAAATGACTGATACTCTGCAAGTGCACACAGTGGTCACACAGTGAAATAGAAAGCAGGAACGAACCTGGGACAGCTGCTGCAATGCTATTGTGTGAGAAGAACAAGGAGTTCTAGGGCAGCCAAACCTTTAGGAGTGGCTTGGGGTTTGACTGACTAGAGACAGGAGGGACACCACCCAGACTGTCAAGGAAAAAAACCTCAAGGTCAAGCACGGGGCAGGGGGGGACAACTCACAACCTATTTTGTCTTTAGCCTCTGTCCTGCTTTGAGAAGTTTTAGTCATGAGACAGTAGATTCTATCACCTTACCTAGCTGACCTCAGCATGTTCCTGTGGAAGTAAATGGTGGGTCATGAAGGGGAGGTTGGGTCTGCAGGTGTCATGGCTTTCCCCAGCTGTGAAATCAGAACTCTTGATGAAAGACAGTCTCTAGTCACCCACCATCCCTTCAAATCGCATTTTCCCAGTTAACATGCAGTCATCTGACTGGAACTACAACTGGAAACATATAATCCTAAGAAAACATCAGAGCAGCTCATTCAGTGAAGCAGAAAAACCCAACACACACTTCTGTGCAAGACATTCCTTGTCTGTGAGGGGAAAGGAGAATTGAGGTAGATTTATTGCTGAAACTTTGTTTTGGTATAGCTTAACTGACATCCTTACTATAACATCCTGAAAGCTTCTCAGTATTTCTATTGCTCATCCATCACACAAAAATCCTCTCACAGCTTCAGTTCGTGCAGGACTAGATAATACCCTGATCCAAAGTAAGGGTTATTTGGATATAATTCCACATGAAAGGCAAGGCAAAGTGCTGCAACCAGTGTTAGTGTGACAGAAAGGGAAGGGTTAGCAAGTGCAGTCCTTCATTATCAGTGAAATGAAATCTAAAAAGTCTACTTCACCTACAGCCTGCTACTTCAAGGGTTAAATGCCACAACCTTACGTAAGGTAAACCACAAAGCACATGTCAAGCACGTAGTTTATGAATACTTTCTCTTCACATTCTGATATTCTTCCAGACTAGGACTGTCTCCTGTTAGGCACAGGGCAGTGCTCACCTCAACAGGGCTCTGAGATTGACCCCGGCTCCAAGGTGTCATTGTCACCAACATGTCAAGTTAAGGTACGAACAGTGCAGTCCTGAAAGGCTGAGCAAGGAGAGAGCACTGCACCTACACCCCTTGATGGGCTGCTGTACTTGGTAAGATATGACACACCATGATGCATCATCACTGCTCTTCTGTACAACCTGGACACCATGACATTATCCGTCTAACAGGGACAGCACTAAGATTTCCCAGTTAGTCAGTGGCCATAGACAATCATCTACAGAAGCCTTTTGGTCTCTCTACTACTACCTGGGACTTTGCCATAGTACCGTCACCACATCACTGAAATCCAGTCTAGGATGCCTTTTATTTACTAGTCTGATCTCAAGGAAACTGGCACCTTGAACTCTGCACAAGAGTTTTCATGCTTTGTCACATAGGACAAATTCCATCTGTAAGTATATTTACAAAATATAGCAGCACAAGCCAAATGCATTCTCAGCTGACAGATACAACTGTCTTAAGAAAAAGTTCATTAGGTTTTCAGGTTTGTATCATTTGGTCATTTTTAAACACCATCTACCTTACCTGACACATAATACTGCCAGTAAAAAACTCTACAGCTCCAATGATGTTTGCCTTTGTAACTCAAACCTGGCTATTCAAAGCAGCTAATTATGTCAGCAGCCTGGACCTCCAGGTCAACTACTCCCCTGGTAGCACAACCCTTTCAATATTTCAGGTGACTCCATTGTGCATTATCGATACCTCAACTCTTCCAAAGCATAACAGCTATCCCAACAAGACTTATGCAGTTGTACTGGTGCCCATAAGAGCATGGAAAGGAGAAAGCAGGATGAACTCCATACAGTTTTGAATAGCCCATTCTGTTAGGAGTGTCACATCCTGAGGATTGTTCAACAGTGAAATTTCTTCTAAGTGATACAGTAAAGCAGACTGAGGTTTAGTTTTATGTGGCCACCTTTCTTTTTTGATCAGATATGGGGAGTTCAGCTGTAGTAAATTGTGCTGGTCCCTCAATTTTATATATTTATATTAATAACTTTATTTACTTTTGGTTTTGAATACATCTTCAATGTGAAACACTACCAGTGACATTAACAGCCTTCTTAAGTTACTTCAACAGTTACTTCCCTGGTGAATGAGAGAACGTAAAGGGTGCAAGAAAGTGAAGTCTCAGTTTTGGTTACCAACACCTTTGAGAAGCAAAGGGTTAATTATAACGTATTTTCCCCTTTGAAATAGGGGAAAGGGAAGATTTCTTTAAATTTAGATGCTTTGCTCAGTAGAAACTCAACTATATGGATACTTTAAGTTTCAATTCATAAGCCAATAGAAGTCATAGACAAATAGTTCAAGAGACTCACAAACTGAAAGGATGTTGAGGTGTCCACAGTTTCTTAGTTTCTTGTAAAACATCATCATGAAAGATCACATTCTGCTGAAAGTGCAATGAACTGAAAAACTGGCTGCAGCATGGCAGAGTAAAGCTGCTTTCTGATACAAATTAACATAGCTTGGTGGATCTGGACAAGGACAAAGAAGAACAGTATGAATGGAGAAAGAAACAGCTGACTGGACAAGAACTCCACTATGGTCAAACAATGCTGTTCCACCAATAAAAAATGTTAAGTCAGAAAATTAAAACTATGAAGGTCGTTCTTTTCAGGACTGACATTTACTTACATAATTCCATAAAAGATAGTTTCAGTAAGTTTCACTTCCATTTTTACCTCTTAAACTTTTTTCCCTACTCCTGTATATTCTCTCCCTTCCCATCTTCTGTTTGTTTTCCCACATACATCCCACATTTTCTTCCCTGCTAATAAATTAAACAAGAAAGAGTAGCTTGCTTGTTTGGCAAGCTTTCCAACACTCAAGTTTCATGACAGTGTGAAATAAAAGAGAATCTTTTTCAAAATAAAAATCCTTAAAGTCATCCTTTCCCAAGTCCAGGATCAGCAGGCCTTATTGTGCCAAGCAAGGTAACTAGAGGCACACAGCAGGCACTTCCTTCAGCTACCCGTATTATTGGCTCTGTGTTCAGAGAAGGGGATGTGACTTTTCCTTGCACATACAAGCAGCCTGCTAGGGCAGAAAATTGAGCCAACATACTGCATAAGTGGAAAGAATCGGATTTTGGAGAAGACTACTAGCAGGGTTACACTCAAGGAAATACAGAACAAGAGGTATGAACTCCTTTTCTGATGTGCTTCATGAGCAGCAGCTACGTGCTGCTTCCATCCCTCAGGACAGACTGTACCGTGCTCTTCTCCACACCACTCAGTATGTTATACCCAAGGTTGCACAAGTATCCTGGAGACCTGAGTGCATTGCTGGAGGGAGGAAGAGGGAGGGCAAGATGACTTATGAATAGAGCTATTCACCATATCCCACGGTGGGCATTCTTTTCAGCTTGAAACAGCAGCTGGGCTCTCCAACACTGACCACAGATGGAGGTTCTGCCAAAAGAGATGCTGAGAAAGGGGAAAAAACCTCCTGGTTGATTTGTATTTAATCAAAGCAAGCTACTGCCAAGACTCACACCATCCAGGGACTTAAGATGCCTCTATGTTTTGAATAGTAGACTTTACTGTTGATAACTAGACCTGGATTACTTTTTTTTTTTCCATGCAAAAAGAAAAGCAGCACAGGCCAACCAGAGCCACTTGGAGATTAATGCCAAGCTGTGGGAGTAGCTTTGGACAATTCTATTTTTTCTTCAAAATGTCAATCTGTTCTACTGTTTCTGAGAGCTGAAGCCAAACAAGGCATTATGCTAAAGTCAGGTTGCATAAAAACTAAAGGGCAATAATCTCAGAAGTATTTTTTAAAAGCCTGAGATGTTTGTCAAGAACAGTTTGATCCCAAAGGATTTTCATTTTAGTTCAGGAGAAAGCTATAAAAACAGTGACTTGTAAAACTCCAAGACATCACCAAGGCCTCAAGAGCCAGGAAAGCGGAGTAGGGTAGTTTAAGGGGATATACAAAGAGTGCCAAGATTGCAAATGCTGTTTCCTACATACATTCTAAAAAAAGCATACCATGGAGCTGGGAGTTGCTGCCATAGTGGGTGAGCATCTCAAATGTAGCTTGCATAGAAAATCTTGCCCTAGAGTACTACAATTATATTTTGCAAAGTTCAGACTTTTAAAATGCAGATAAATTTTCATATGAAGCACCTGCTTGGTTCAGGTTAGCAGTGTAATCTAAGCAGCTTTACTCCTATTGCCTATGTACTGTGTTGCATTACAGCAAGTTCTTACCTGAAGCAAACAAATCATACATGCTGGCAATAAAAAAAGGGCTTGTGCCTAGTAACTGACACATACCATGTCCACACACCTGAATGGTCCAAGAGTATCTCAAGTTTATTTTCAGAAAACTATACAGAGCCTCTTTGAGCAATCAGGGCATACTTTGTGGCATTCAGAAGAATTTTGGAAAGTCTATCCATTTGCAGGTCTATACCAAGCTGATCAATTTAGAGAAGCCCTGTCCTTTGGTACCAAGCCCTTTTAAGGAGCCTGGCTTAACAAAGAGTTTGAGAGCAGATGCCAATACTGGGAAGAACAAACCAATGCACCTTTAGCAGCTCCATGATTTCTAGCTGCATTGTCCCTACTTCACTTCTGATCATGATTCAACAGGAAAACACAGTAGCAGAGCTCCAGACAAGCAACATCAATTTCAGCTACATTTTTGCATTAATAAGGCAGGTGGGATGGGAAAGTAGAAGTATGTCCCTGAGAAGCAGAAATCCCCTGCTACAGCCCTTACTGAATGCAATCAGGAGCCATGGATAAAGCATTTGAAGGAACTGGCAAACAAAAGCTGCAAGAGGATAACAGTGAGGATACCGAGCTTTAGGAACTTACTATACAAGCATATACATACTCCTACTCTGGAGGTGTGTCTGGTGGCAATCAGTATCCAGCACAGAAGCTAGAGGTCATTCTGCAACTGAGATGTGAGGAGCTGTGTTGTGCAGAGAGCCAGTGTCTGCTTCTGTGCTCCAGGGCAGGCAGCTTTAATTAGCAGAGCCCAGATGTACACAGGCCTCCGATTAGATGGTTCATGACCCAGAACACAAACAGCTTTAACAAAGTACTAATTCCACTTCAAAAGGCAATCCCTTTAATTAATTTATACAAGCCTTGAGGCTAGAATTACCATCCAAATATTACTGGTCTTAAAAAGGAGGAAGTGAATAAGGGAGGAGGTAGCAGTACGGATAAATTATAGCCAGGAGCGCTGGCACCAGACATACGCATTACCTGGCCTGCTGGTTGGGACAGCAAAGCAACTGGCAAAGCAACAGAGAGCTGCTATAACACCTTCTTGCAGCTTCACAAGAAGTGCAACACTGCAGTACTTCAGGCAGATTGTAGCCTTCAAAAACAAGAGTAAGACTTTGGAACAGTTTAAGATAAACAGTGCAACCAAGAAAATGCCTTCAAAGGCTCCCCAAGAAAAAGGCATAGCAATGTGCAGGTGAGGTTCAGAGAGCAAGAGCCCAAGGCAGCATGCCATACCCAGCTTATCAGCCTGTGCTCCGTCCCACAACTCCTTGCCCTTTTTGCTGTCAGGGTCAGATGAGCAGAGATATCTAGCTGGGAGGCAGCCAGGCCAACAACAGCGTAACACTGATGGGAAAAGAACTTACATCTCCTCTCTTCCCTTATCTGCCACTGACCTGGTGTATGCTAGAAAGGCAAACACTTACCTTGTTCTATCTCAGTATATTAACTCCTATAAATATTTAAATGCTATTTCAAAAGGGATCACCAGAATAATTTTAAATAATATCCCCTATATTCCTAGTGGCTGTTGGCCAAGAACAGGACTCTGCCCTCATGCTTAGCGAGCCAGTTTCCTCTAGCCATATGCCTGCCCTCCAAGCCAGCCAAACCTGCTCTGATCCCACAGCCATGCAACAACAGCAGTGCAATACTAACCCCGAGATCAAAAAATTAGCAAACTGTTTCAGGCACACACAGAGAAATCAGTGAGTCCTAACATACCAGACAGGCAGAACAGGCAGGATGACTTGAGAACACGATGAAAAGTAAAAAGAGTATGATACCATGGGAACAGCAAGACCACTGCAGGGAGAGTGAAGGATTATATAAAAGCAAACATTGTCACATGACTCCTGGGTCTACTTGAGTATGTAGTTTTATCATCAGCTGCCTTGGATACCAGAGCATGCCCTTAGTCTCCTAGGTGGATGGCAGTTTTAGAGCCTATCTGTCCACAAAACCATTTCTTCCCAATACTGCTTAGGCCTGTTTGCCTTGTAAGGTAAAGGAAAGTAGAAGAAAGATTGTTTAGGTGGAACAGATTAATTGCACTCACAAGTTTCTTAATTGTCTGTATAGAAATCCTAGTCTTTAGAAACAGTATAGGTGAGCTAGAAAAAAAGTGGGTGATGAGACTGCTTTCACAGGGCTTTGGTACACAGGAGGAAAACAATGCCAAACTCCATCCATGTGTGGAAGGAACTTCATTACCTAGTCCTCTCCAAGACAGTACTAAATTGGGCTGCTAGTAAATGCACCTCCTAGTGCCTTCCTCCAAATTTACTTTTACCTTGCTTTACAGAAAAGCTTCATGCTACCTTAACATTTTGGTTTACGATTGCCTGCCCTGCCTTCCTTTTCATGCAAGTGCCACAAGAACTAATGTTGTGTCCACAGTATGCTCAATGGTGTCTCTGCCAACACATTTAATTAGGCCATCCATTACTCTGCCTCAGCAAGTTGTGTATCAGATTCACCTCCTTACTACTAGACCTGAGCACAGGGACTATTCACAGTTCTATCTGTGTGAATCCCTTACACAGCCCTTACTCAGGGCTTACAAACTGCAGTATTGAATGTGTTGCAGCTATTAAATGCTCTTACCAGTTTCACCAACAGAAAACTGAGGCAGAGAACAAGGGGCATACCCACAACCCCATGGGGAAATACACATCAAGTAATGACTCAACTTCAATTCCCATGCAAGAGTCACATTTCTCCAAGTTCACGTTACCATATTGAATCCTGGCTCAGGTGCCTAAAATCAGTCACATTCTCAAAGCTGTTGGTAGAAGACCCCCAAAATATTCCATAGTCTTCATTTTCTTAATCAGTGCTTAACAATATAAAACTCCTGTCAGTAAGGCATCAAACAACTCTTCACAGAATGACACAGTTGGAAAAGACCTTTAAGATCAAGTCCAACCGTTCCTGTCCTATGCTAAACCTGAGCACCTCATCTACCCTTTTTTTTAAACACACCCAGGGATGGTGACTCAGCCCCTCCCTGGGCAGCCTGTTCCACATCCCCACAAATCTTTCAGTGAAAAATTTTTCCCTAACATCTGATCTGACCCTGCCCTGGCGTGGCTTAATGTCATTTCCTCTTGTCCAACCACCTGTTACTTGGCTGAAGAGACCATCGCCCACCTCTCTACAACCTCCTTTCAGGTAATTGTAGGTGGTGACAAGGTCTCCCCTCAGCCTCCTCTTCAAGACTAAACATCCCCAGCTCCCTCAGCCGCTCCTCATAGGATTTGCCCTCCAGCCCCTTCACCAGCCTGGTTGCCCCTCTCTGAACGTGCTTCAGGACCTCAATGTCCTTCTTGTAGTGAGGGGCCCAAGTTTTCCTACTGGAAATCTCAAGTTTCCCATATCAAGATCCTGAGCAGTCCACACAGCCTGTTTCCAACACAGGCACTCACATCCCCATTGGTAAAGCAGACACAACAGATTGCCCAGGGTGGACACTGTACAAATTTACTCACTTTCATCCAATAACAAAAAGTCTGCAGGGACCAGAAACAACCCATTTTCTTTCAGGACATTATCATTCTGTGCATCTGATCAACAAGCAAGCAACATGCATGTCCTTATGAAGCTGGCTGAGTAGAAAAATAAGTTTTCTTAAAAACCTCCATAAAACCATTTTCCTTTGTCAGACTTTTACTGATTGCAAGCTTACATCTCCTAGGACTACTTTTTATGATGACAGCAGCGAATATAAGGATGGTGAGAAGCCCACACAGCTTCTATCTATCCAAATCATCAGCTATGGTTTTAATTTAGCTGCAGTTTAGACAGCCAACTTCAACATACTGAAGAAGGCAGAGTTGTTTTAAAGCATAGGGAAAGACAAACCATTCAGAAGCAATGGAAAAAGGAAATTCTGGTTGAGCACTCATAGATCTTGAACAATTTGAGAAGGTGGGGAAAAGAACAGAGCTCTCCTGTAGAGCTGGGGGACTTTTAAAAAAAAATTTTAACAAAACAGGCAGGTTTTTGTATTTGTCCTTGAAATGTGCAAGGCCTCTTTGATCCATAGCATCTCTTTGTTTTCTTAGCATTGTCCAATTGTAACATTTCTTCATAAAGCTTTGCTTATTCCTCTTGCAAGAGGATGCAAGGAAAACATGTCTCCTAACAGGGCAGGAAAAAAGGTGGCATGAAAATCTAAAGGTACCTGGAACCGGTAAGCAAGAGTCAACAAGAGAAGAACAAGGAGATGAAGGTTACATACGGATGCCCTTGACTGACCAAAGCTCAGATCCCATTTCCTGTGAAAAGGTTTAAAGTTTGCATCACAAACAAAGATTAAATAAATGTTTTGCTTTTAAAAGAAACCAGAGAAAGCTTGTTCTGAACATAACTTTCTTCTAGATTATACCATTATACATAAAGCACAGCAGAAAGACTTCTACTGCTTAAGTATGCTTAAGGGACATAAGGCGCCCAGGGTATTGCAAGGAACTGGACCAACCTTTTGACTACTCTTTTCTGCTGTTGTACAGTTTCCTCTGCTTCCACCTAAGCACTGCTGCCACTCCTGACCAAACTACTGAGCTGTGAATTCCTAAACGTAAGAGCATAAGCATAGATCACCCCTATGATGGCAGGAAATGTGCAGCTGGTGAGCAATGATGCCTCTTTAACCACCCAGGCTCTGCAGAGGAGTTTCCAAAACTAATCACAAAATGACAAATGTTAATACCCATTCTGGTTTCTCTAAAGGCATTAGGGACCAGCTATGTAATGGAATACAGACATTCCCAGATTTTATCTCACTGCTTTCTCTTCATCAATCAGTTTTAGTTTACAGCACAGAAGTAACTACAACGTACCAAGAACTGAATTAAATTTAGGACCTGAAGAAGAGTTTCAGCTATTCTAAACCAGCTTTTTAATAAGGAACATATAAGAAAAGCTTCTTAAGCTGGTCTTAATATTTATTGCTTTAATAACAGGAATAGGAAAAGGAGGAAAAGGCATGATTTTAACAGGGAGCAGGCAGTGGGGCTGGAGTCTGGAAATGCCCTGTGTAACTCCAACAGCTTGTGAAGCCCACTTAAAAAACAAAAGAAAAAAAGGGGAAAAAAAGCAGCACAACATACAGAAGAAAACCCACACAAACAAAACACTTGAGATCACTGGGAACAAGAGTGCCTGATCAGACAGGCTCTTCTGGGCTGTTTGCTGACATGAAGCAGTGGTACCTCTAAGGCCACCAGCAGCTATTTCAGACCTGCACCCAAGGCAGGCTCTCACCTCACATTGCCCCTGCACTGCTGAAGTGGTGAGTTCTGTTTAAGCTCAACAGAGCAAAAATAAAGCCACGTTTATAAAAAGATTAAGTATCTATGCAGCTGGTTTTGACGTTCCAAGCAGCTACGAGCTCCCAGGTAGGTGTACATCACTCAGAAGCAGCATCTGCCCGGTCCCCCCTGGCCAGCCGTGCTGCTCCCGTGCCTGCCCGAGCCCTGGCTCACAGCCCTGGCTGCAACGCCACCTCGTGTTTCGTCATCGCAAGGAAAGTCCGTACGGGCTCCTGGGTAGGCACTCACTGACCCTGTTCGGCTAGATTTCCTTACTCCTAAGGATCAAGCCCCTTGTACAGCTGAGATAGCAACAGCTGCCCACCAGAAACATCCTCAGAGAATCGTTAACTCTTAAGTTCAAGCAGCCAGTGTAGCCCAAAGCACTGGGAACAGCCTGCTCCAGCGTGTAACTTGTTCTAAGTTAACTCTACAAAAGGTCAAGGTCCAACCTTCATCCTTTTCATTCCTATTCTTAGTTCCCTTAGTCTCCAAACTCCACAGAACACTTCAGTAAAGATATATATATATAAAAGTCATCCCAATAGCACCTGCCACAAACAGTCTCTGCAGTTCATGCAAAACAATCCAATTACTCTACTTCCACTGGATGCAGAGAAAGTTTATATTGATTTCACTACAGCTAGGAACTAACAGGACACCTGCAAGCTGCCAGAACAAAATCCTGCCCAATCTTCTTTGGTTTTGTAGGGATTTCAATACTGCAGCTTGCTTTAGAGAATGAGCAGGATGGGAAGCCACCATTAAATCACAGAATCACTAGGTTGGAAAAGACCTTTGAGATCATTGAGTCCAACCATACCCATTCTCTAATAAACCATATCCCTGAGCACCTCATCTACCCATCTTTTAAATACATTCAGGATCAGTGACTCAACCCCCTCCCTGGGCAGCCTGTTCCAGTGCCCAATAACCCTGTCGGTGAAGAATTTTGTCCTAATGTCTGATCTGAACCCGCCCTGGCACAGCTTGAGCCCATTCCCCCTCATCCTATCACCTGTTGCTTAGATGAAGAGACCAACACCCATCTCTCTACAACCACCTTTCAGGTAGTTGTAGATGGTGATAAGGTCTCCCCTCAGCCTCATCTTCCCCCTAGTTCCCTCAGCTGCTTCTTGTAAGGTTTGATCTCCAGCCCCTTCACCAGCCTGGTTGCCCTTCTCCAGACACACTCCAGGACCCCAACGTCTTTCTTTTAGTGAGTGGCCCAAAACTGAACACAGCATTTGAGATGTGGCCTCTCCAATGCCAAGTACAGGGGCACAATCACTTCCCTGGACCTGGGAAATGATACAGACTTATAAAAAAATCATACATGAACTATCTGAGCTGGGCAGAAATCATCCTTCACACAAAGATCTTGCCTATCCATCCTGCTTTCAAACTGTAGCAACAGCCCACTTACAACCAACCTCATCCAGCAACAAAATTTGGAAACAAGCTTTATATTACCTGGTCATTTTGGCAATGCTGGAGGAGGAATGCTGTTGCCCAAACTTTATTTCAATAGAGAGGAAAAACAACTGTATATGAAAGCATAGCAGACCTCACATATTAAATATCAGAACAAAAAATGCAGCGTTGACTGCAGAGTTTACACATTGAAATTAACTTGTATATTTAAAGATACAATTATAGAATTTCCAAAGAAAAGAACTACAAATAATAAGTGGTCTGGCAAAGCAAAAACATTCTTTACAGATTAAAACTGCTTTAATCCAAAATAACATTTGACCCCCAAATTAAGAATGCTTCATTTGTATTTTGAAGGAACTTCCAAAGGGAAAAAACCCTCAAGATTGTTATAACAAAAAATAATCTCGAAGCTGAAAAGAATTAAATGTTTAGAAGGTGCCAAAGAGAAAGCTGTCCCCTCCTAAGGATTATGAAAGACTCATTTAGTAGTTTGATACCCTGAGAAGTTCTATCTGCCTCCAAACTTTAGTTGAAATAGAACTAGATCAAGTTTTTCAAGACCTAACTTGTAGGAACTTTAGCCAAAAAAGTTTACTTTTTCTAAATGATACTGGTTCTTAGACACCACCATCACCACACCCCTCAAAAAATATCTTGGAGCTAAATTTAAAACCTTTGCTTTCACTTTTCCCCCCATCCTTCCTTAGATTGTTTTACCCTTTCTGCTCTGAAAGTCTACCCAGCTCCAAAATAATTCTATTTTTTTAGAAATTAAATACACAGGGATATCTTCCATAGCATCCAAAACTTCAGGGTTTTGAATGAAAACCATGGAGGAAAAAACCCCAAAACAACAACCCACAAAAAAGAGCACAGATGCTAGAGGCACTACATCTGCTTGCAGGAGGATGCTGCTTCTCCAGACATTAGCTGTTGTCTGGATCATCACCTTAAACTGCAAAGCATAACTAGAGACAAAAGTCCTCCAAAGCCTTAAATACTTCTGTTAGTCTCTGCCAAAATAATTTGCCAAAGGAACACATACATTGATTGCCATGTTCTTTCATACCAAAGGGTTTATCTAGCTAGAGACAATAGCAAGGTCTAAGCCGTTCACTAGACTGCAACACCCTACAAAAGACATTCAGGGATGGTTTTTCCACTACCCACCTGAAGACTCTGGATTTAAAATCTGAATGGCCTAGGCAGGAAAAAAAGCCTGTTACCAACTGTTTATATACCCCAAGCTAAGTGAAAGCAGACCAGGAAGGTCAGAGATGCCCAGGACCCATTCAGAAGCAACACAGCAGCTACAGGCACCTTAAACCGATGTAAGAGATACCAGCAAAGCCCTAACACTCTTCTGTCAGTTTAGTCTTTCAGACCAACCTGGGTGGTGGCCTTTTGGATAACTTTGTCACTGTCCCTGACTAGGCATGGCTGGAGCTGATGAAATATTAGCATGTCTGCTGGAGAAGCTGAGGCAGAAGGGTGACACAGAAGGGACTCTAGGCAAGCTGAAGTGAGAGGTTAGCTAAAACAACTCCACTACGCTGACAGGAGAGGCCATGAACACCTAAGAAAAAGGCAAGCTCATACAGTATTTCCCCCCTAACTGCTCTCCAAAATTCAAAGTGTTTTCACCCCCAGGAATTCCCCGAGTTTGATGCTGTTAGTTACATTGTATGCCAGCTGCACAGCCTGGTTTCTCCTCCCCTTACCTAATCAGATACTCAATCTTCCTGTCTCATTGCTTGTGCTGGATTATTGTGACTTCTGTTCTGGAAACAGCCTGTTTAGGAGTGGAATAATCTTTGTAAACATTTTGATTTCCAGAGATCTATTTTTCATCTCACTCTTACAGCTTCTGAGAATCCAGTGAAGATATATGTTCACATGCTAGTTTACCCCTCCTAGGAGGTTACTACCCAAATACCAAAAGTTATACACTTTAAAGAGTTGTCTTTTCTCAAGGTTTTCCATCTAAAACTGAACTAAGTAAGATTAAGCAGCTTGGTTTTCCCTTCGGTTGATGTTTACTTTCTGCTGATGCACACACACATCAGTATTTCCTTAAGTCACTCAGAGCAGTATGAAGCATTACTAATTCTGACAGTCATGCATTTCTTAGTTATACCAAGGCACACACACCCCAGTCATTTTCAGTTCTTCCAAAAAAAAGGAATCAAAAAAGGTCCATTGACTAAACAAACTGTCCAGTAGCATAAATACTTTGCCTCAAGTGCTTCAAAATGTTTGATGGTGAAGATAAGAGGCAGCTGTTTCTGCCTTCCACAGCCTTCAGTGGGAACAAGAGATGCGGTTCTTCCCATCTGGTGCTGTTCTCTACACAACCTAGAGATGTTCCACTTGCTCAGAGGATGGTTCCTTGGTGCTTCGCTGCCCAGGTATCACCAGCCTGGTTAGCAGGCACAGAAAATGCACATTTTAAGTGTGCCCATAGTGAGACATGCCAGGTTCTTTGACCTCAAAGGATCAGTTTTCTGAATGACTTCAAGACAGGAGTTACTTCCCTAAGCCAAATAAACCAGATTTCACTAAAGAGTAACATGCAAGTTTGAGAGCTGGCACAAGATTTAAGGGCAGGAAGGAAATCTGGAACACAATGCAGAGATCCTTTGCATGGTACCCATTATTCTAAAAACCTGGTACAGCCCAGGAAAGAACTCCTCCAAGAACCAGCATACTTCTTGTGGCTAGTGCAACTGCCATCAGTATAAACAAACAACAATACCCCCCCTTCCTTCCCAAAATTAATTTATCACCAAGGAAAATATACTAAAGACTTAAAAGAAATATTGCTCATGTTGCTGCATTTCTTCTCTCTGATCATGCACTCCTGATCAGAAACCATGGATGCCTCTCTCAAAACCAGACAAATTTTAGTGAAGTCTATCAGAAAGGACTCAGCCATCTACTCCCTGGAACAGCCACTCAATTTAGCCTACAGATGTGGTAGCCAAGCCCTTTGAGCCGTATCTGGTAGTTTTGACTGGACATTTTATGAGCACAGTTCATTTTGCTTGAAGACACAAGTGCACACACACACTGAGTTTTTATTAAGGATGCATCTAGAAAGTGTGACCTAGCCTAGGGTGTTTGGGTCACACCCAGTGATGTACACTGGCAAATAACTGATAAACTGAAGTCTAAAATGCCAATCCTGCCTCTTCAGACTGTCAAGCAGCAACCTAGACAGTCTGCTCATCAGTAGTTCAGAACTGATGATTGTTTTCCTTGGCACTGAAGTTTTCCAGTAAACTCTCTTTGCTTATTTTTGCCAGACTTCAAAGGCAGATTACTCTAGAAGTATACAGTTTTCAAGTCAGAGAAGGAAAAACAAGTATCTTTTTAGCTCCAGCTTGCATCGATTTAATCCACTTTTCCTTGTTTTTAGCTCCAGTATCTATTTCAAACTCATACTGCCAGGCATTTCTTGGAGCATTAGTATTTGCAATTAAAACCACACCCTCTCTTAAGCACCCATGTATGGATCTCACCAAAACAAATACCTGTGTGTATTTGTCAATGTGGGGAGCCCTGACCAGCAATCAAGGAATATGCTGGAATTTTGGGATCTGAAATTTTTTTCCACAGTCGTTTCACCAAGTAACAAAAACACATGAAAGTTACCAATTAGATAGCTGGGACCACAGACTAGAAATTTAATCCAACCAGTCAAGCTACAGATTGCTACCTGGGTACTGGACTGCACCTTTGTTCCTCCTGGCTCATGTTCTCCTCCAACCCAGCTGAACCTGTTGAGGACATACCATGCACCTGGACAGTCAGAAATCAAGCTCTTCATTCTTTATATGACTAGCTGATAACTGGTGCTAGCAAGGCTTCCAAAAAAAGTCTTTAATAAGTAAGTAGTATAGAGCAATTAAGTCTTGATCCAGATGGGAGCTGACTGCACACATATACCTTGTATCAGAATCAAGCTCTTTAATGCTCAGAACCGCAGACAACTCAAATTCAGAGCTTTGTTTGCATCATTTTAAGTTTTTCTAAGATCAGCTTCCATGGAAATATACTCCTTTGATACAACTCATCAGTTGGAGTATCTGAAGGCCAGATCCCAAGTTGATTTATTGGCTTGGCTCCCTTTAACCCATCAGACATTTGCATTTCATCACGTCCTAGCAAGCAGCTCCAGATTGCAACAAGAGGGATGCAACCAAACTTTCTGCCCCAGATCTGGCAATGGCCATGTAAATTATGCTAGTTGTCCTCAGATTCAGCGGCTGCCACTGAAGTATTTCTGTAGTGACAGGTGGTCTCACTCATTAAAAAAAGTTAGCTGTGAAGAATCCAGGGATGATTCTTCAGAAGCTTGAGACACACAGTAACACTTCAATCAGTTCATATTATAACATAGTTGCAGGTGTCCTACTCACATCTGACTTGGTCACTAGTGGCCATACCCTTTGGAACTGAAGAACTTGTGTCCCATGATAAGAACATTACCAGCCATCCCATTTATGCACTACCACAGAATCACAGAATCATTTTGGTTGGAAAAGGCCTTTAAGATCATCAAGTTCAACCATTCAGTCAAGCTAACACATGCTTGACTACATTCAGGAGGGCGAGAAACACAGATCTCCGGAAATCCTTTCATGCTGTTATAGCTATTCCCACTCTCCCCTCAGCAAGATGATGGGGATGAATTATTCACTACAGCAATGGGACTCCAATTCCTTATGCTGTGCGCTCTGGGGTCAGAGCACTGGGATGTTTTAACAGTTCTACCAAGAGTTCCTGAAATGTGTAACAGCAGCTAATGGATCTGCCAGACACAGCTTCTTAAAAATATCATCAAGCTGGCTAATGGAAACTCCAGCCCTTCTCTCCCTGTTGTTTCATACATATATTAAAAGTATCGTTTCACTCATGTTAAGCATAAAAACCACTGTCCTCCACTTGCATTTGACTCAGTGCCAGATCTCCAGTGCTATTTCTAGGGCAATAAATTAAGCCTTGATCAAGTTATGTTTACATTACCTCCTAAGGAAACATGCATGTGAAAAACCAATAACAAAATAGGGAGCCTGGTGTCCTAAAACAGAGTTATGCCTCCCCTTGGTCTGAAATAAAGTATTGCTTTGGGTGTAATTCCACTAGCTGTAGGATAAGCTTGTTATTATTACGGCTAGCTACACCAATTTGTATGAAATACCTGCCTTGAGCCTTCACCTAAAGCCTCAAACCAGTTCTCTTGTCACTGAGGTGCAGAAATGTTCCCCTCATCCATTTCAGGCTGGGAGTAGACATGCTGAAACACCAAAAGCCCACTTCCCAGTGGTACTCACCTGAACCACACTGTTGTACAGCTGATGCAACAAAGTGGAAGCTCACAGTGCCTGAGAAAAGCTGTCCTTCTGTTTCCCTCACAGCACATCTCTAGTCCAAAAAGGCTTTTTTCAGCCCTTGTTTACTGATTGATGGTTAAATGTGCAAAAGAAACAAAACTAATGAAAGGCCCTGAATCCACTGATGAACTGGTACTGCACAGCCTGCTCCAGTAGCTACAGTCTCTATCATACACACCAAGCAGCTCGTTTAGTGGTACTTCTCTCATTTAAGAGTTCCCATCAGAGCCCTCAAGCACCCAAGATCCAAGCAGATGCCCTCTTGGCATGACTCGTGTTCCCAAAGTGCCTACAATGATCATAAAAACCTGGACGAGAAACTCCAGATCTTTAAGTTCTTCCACGGTCACATCCTGTCGCTTGAATTTGCTGCTTCAGCCTCTGACCCGAGAATGCCGCGGCGCAGCCCCGGCCCGACCCCGCGGGGCCGACCGCTCCCCGCCCGGGAAGGGGAGGAGAGCCGGAAGGGAAAGGGAAAGGGAAGACTCCTGGGGTGGGATACGGACAGCGAATCAGAGCAAGTACCAGTGGCCCTACTTAGAACACACCAACCGGGTGACACGCCGTGCGACTTCTCACCCCGACCAGGGCAGAGCTGTACCGGATGGAATGCTCCACCGGCCCCGGAGCCGAACTACGCCCCATCACCCTCCCATCACCACCCCCCCGCCCCTTTCTAAGCTGAGCATAGCGTCTTGTGTTACGGAATGCCCCTTCGGCTCACCTGTCCTGGCTGGGGCCCCTCCCAGCTTGCAGCTAAAGTGAACTCTGCCCTAGCTGGACCCAAGACAAGATCCACAAAGGTCAGCCTTCCCCTCCTCCCCCTTTCCTCCTCTCTCCTGATGACCTTTAGGCTGAACCATCACCGCTAATAACTGTCACTCACAACAGAAGCCTAGCAAACAGCTCTTAAAGCCTCACCATTCCCTCCAGTAAGCTTGAAGTCTACCCATGTTATAACCGCAGATTTCAGTTAAATCTCAGTACTGCATGAATCCAACACAAACCTGAGAATGTTTATCTGTAGGAAGCCTGGAAAGCTCTGAGTGCTCTACCTGCTGCTAAAAATAAGCCACCCCAGGGTAGATAACACCTTCACTTAGAATAGTTTTTCCATCTTAAGAAGAGAAGAAAGCATCAGCTGAACAGAGAAAAACAGAGAAAGGTGTCTTACAGATGTGAGACCCCTTCCACATCCAGGAACTCTGACATCCTTTGTGATTACTGCCCATCTGAGATTCCTGCCAGGGTAGATGCATGGAAAGAACAAGTCTTTCAGCACTTACTAATCCAGAGTTTATAGTTAAACCTTTTTTCCCCACTCATGACCTCTGATTACTCGCCATGGGTGGAGCCCAGCGAGCTTCTCCTGCTGAGCAGCACATGCCCTTCTTCTTCCCAATACAAGCCCATCTGCAAGGTGAGTGGTAGGAGCAGCAGCTGTTAGCACATTTGCAGATCAGTACAAGCATCATACCAGATGGAAATTACCTCATCCATGCCAGTAAAAACTGAAGACTCAGCATGTGATAGCGTGCTTTATTTCTGCACTGGAATCTTTTCTTAAGAGCAAAGACAGCACACTTCAGCATCGACTTAAAAACTTAAGTCAAAAGGAGACCCAGATGGCTGTGATATTCCACAGGTATTTTCTTTATTTTGTGTATATGTAGGACTCCACCACCGTTGTGAAGCATGATATGGTATGAACAAACTGAAACAACTCATTGAATTCCTGCGAAGAGACAAGCATCAGCCTTTTCACAGGGAAAGCTGAATTCACATCAATCTTGTGCTTGCCAAGAGCACAAGGCAAGGATGGAGAGCAGTCCTCTCCTTCGCCAGATGGCACATTCTGACTCGTTTATCTAAAGCTCTATTTACCCACTACACCATCTCACCAGACACCCTCAGCTTTCACTGAAATCCAGGCAATATTTCGTAGCAGGGAGAGAAAGCACACAGACCTTGGCTAATGCTCTATCAAGAGCTGACCTTATGGTGGGGTATCCTCCAGTAATTGCATGAAACAAAACACACGCTCTTCAATTCAGAAAAAAAATCCTATGAGGCCAGTAAGGTCACTTAGATAGTTTTAACCTTACACAACAACAAAACAATTGAATTTTCCAAATATTCACATAGATGCTATTAGCTTCTGAACTATAACTGAGTCTAGCCTGAAAATAAACAGAAATTGAACTTCTTATGGCAGGGTTTAGCAGGTCAAAAGATTTGCAAGCTAGAGCAGTGCCTTAGAGGCCAGGCTGAATTCTAAAAGCAAGATCTCTACATGCAATTGCTCAAGAGGTACAAAGTAACACAGGAATCCTCATTGACCACACAATGGATGGCTGCTTTCCCATCACAAATCATTAGATTTTGCTTTTTAAATATGATCAGATATTTTAAAGCAAAATCTAATGAAATATCTGATCATATTTTTTTTCTCCTCTGAATTTATGCATAACAGTATAGGAAAGAAGAGACTATATATAGTGATGCCATGAGCTAGCAAGTCCAATGGCCAGGCAGAAAGCTATTAAGAACAAGCTGTTCCACCTCCTTGCACCTTGGTACCTTTACAATTCCAACCTTCTTTTAACCAATTTCACTTATGAGGTCAGCACACCACCAGGCATATGCCCTTCATTGTGGGTGGCCTTCAAATTCCAGCATAACAGGTGAGTCCTGTTCATATATCACACCCATTCTTGACACAATCCCTTGTAAACTCACAGCCAGCAGCTCTCTGTACCAATTACCAATCCAATCCCAATCTGCATAGGTGGAAAGTGCTGTGGAAAACAGCCAGTGTTAAACCCAGGAGAAATGTAGGGAGCAAGGCCATGAAAAAGAAAGCAAATGGTATGGAAGAGGGACTAACTGGCCTCCCTGTGCACCGAGCTGTTGGTGAGAGCTCAGACAACCATGAGCAGAGCTAGAGGAATAGCAATGTTTAGGATCATTGACATTAGGAAGGGACTTTCCTTGCATGGAGTCAAAGCATTTATATGGTATGGAAACACAAACACAGCAACAGTGCATCTCAGGATGACACCTTTGGAGAAAGGGGGAAGGACTCTTGATTTTATTTCTGTTTATGTAGGTTGCATTTCTTTGTACTACCCTGAGAAATAATAAAAAAACCCAAGTTTTTGATTTTTTTTTTTCCTACTTTGGATTCTCTTACATAGTTCATGAAATTCTTTCAATATGAAAAGACTGCAAGAGGCAGCAGACAAGCTGCAGTCTAATTTTCCACCATAACTTATAAGGCAAATTAAAAAAAAAAAAAAGATTGAGGCTATCAGCTTCTGCAGCTAGTTGCCACTGAAAGCCAACACCAGATATTCATTCTTGGAGACCCATGCTGGGTCACTTGCAAGCATCACTGTTTGTCTCATTTGAGGAAGCATCATGACAAAAAACTGAGAAGCAAATCTCAGTAAGGATTAAGTGAAATGAAAGCAGACAGCAACTCCAGACCTCTGCCCCTGAACTTGACCTGTACTGAAATAAGATAGGCCTTGCTGTTATTGACTTCCCATTTATACCTTTCCACTAGTAATTGACCAAAATTCCTAATTCCAAAGCAAATGTGACAGACTCAGTTAGTTACAAAACTGTTTCATAATCAATTAGGTTTGGGGAATTTGTGTTGAATCTGGGTCAGCATTTAGCATTTAAAAAACCCTGTCCACCTCTAAGGCATAATCTCACACAAAACCATCATGGATCATGCAGCTGGAAAACATAAGTAACCTGAAAATAATTATCTAAACAATTGCACTTATCCTTCATATTTTCATTAGGCCACCTTGGGTGAGGTGATGTGTTCTTAGAGACATGAGAGCAAGTTCTGATGAATGCTGACAAACTCTCCTTCAGCTAAATAGATCTTGAAGTAAGTTGCGTGGCAGCTCACTGAATCACAGGCTGAAGGTGAGCTCACAGCTGCACATAATCATCCATGCACACAGTTGTGGGAGGATATAGATGTGCCATGGGGAAACGAGACAAAGCAGAGGAGGAAAAAATTCAGAAGAGGTGTCAGGCTAGAGAGCTAGGACACACAGCAATTAGACATTACTCATTTGGTCTGGGTAAACCTTAAAAGATTCTCTGAACTTCTGAGTTGAGAAGTTGCTTCAGTTTCTCTGAGCAGGCAAATTACAAAGGTTCATCTCACATGTACAAGCATACTTGCAAGGCTTCTTCTAAGTGACTTATCATCATCCTGCTGGCTCCTGGTAGTTTGGATTTTAGCTTTAGCAGGAAGCAGCTTGTTATTAATATACCCACAAAGAACTGAGTGGATTTGCATCAGTCTTTCAGCTGCTTAAATAAATAAGCCTCAAAACAGAGATCTTCAGTTGGAGGACCAGATTAGGCTTTTCTTTGCCTCATACACATGTGCAAACCCTCTCACCTGGAATGATTCCAGCAGCCTACACATATCCCTAACTCTGTGGCAGCAGGAACCTCTCAACAGGGAGAGATAACAGCAAACCTATCCTCAGCATCTTTCAGGCAGGGAAGCCAGCATGTGGCTGAACCCTCCTGCATTCAAGCCAGCAGTACTGACTATCCTAAAGCTTTCCTCCAAGGACGGCACAGGCAAGCACTGTGCTTGGATGAGGATGAGAAACCACAGCCTGAAAAACAATCGTTTCCACCTTCTCATGTTTATATTAAAAAAATTTCAGTTGCATGTGGGCTTTGTTGTGCCAGAATTGTCACCAACATAATGAAAAAACCAAGTAAATATCATTCAAAATAACAGGCCTCCAACACACTGCATTAGCAATACAGGTCCCAAAAGAACATACTGTGCTTCTCCTGGAAAGAGTTATAAAACACACACACCCCTCTGTAATAAGAGTCAGGATCTTCCAAGACACACAAGTGAGCTTTTGTGTAAGATCAGATAGCCAATCTAGCTTCTTATCACTTCTGTAGCACTACTACATTATACTCTGCTTAGTAAGTTCATTTTAAATTCATGTATCAAAGTTGTGGTTTCTGCCACTGCTGCCAAATCAAAATACTTTTGGTCCTGCTCCTGCCACAACCCCCCAGGGTAACAAGAACCATTTACATTAAAAAATAAAATAAAAATCAAGAAAACATATCTAATCACTGCAATGAAAAATAGTTGACTAAAATGTGCCGAAGATTTAAACAGCTCTGCCAGTTTAAATCTACCCATAAAATAAGCAAAAGTGGAAACACCAAAGCAGCCTGCAATTTCAAATTTAAACAGAGTAACATAGAGTGCAATTATAGTTAAAAGGTCATGACTTTTAAATACTGGGCATTGTACAAATATCACAGATGTACAAAGTATCACAGTACTATCAACTGCAAAGCTGAGAAGTCCAGAGTTAAGAAATTCCAGAATTCAAGACAGCAAGCTTTGTAAGAAGGAAGCATTGCTTGTGAAGGAAGAACAGCTTCACAAACACTGCAACTGTCTCCTTCAAACTCTGACAAGGAAATTAAAAGCTCAACAAGAGCTGGTTTAAAACAAAAACAAAACCCACAAACCCAAAACCCCACCAAACCCAGACACAGAGACAAGGCTTTTTTCTTTGTTAGTGTCATTTTGTGAGAAGTGGTGTGCTGACAAGACATTAGACAGGTAGCTATTCTCTGGCATCTTGGATGGAAGGCACTGATTTCTAGGAAAGAGCAAGAAAATTTAGGCCTCCTTATACACAGCTGGTTCTATTAAAGAAAAAAAGATTCTTAACAGGACTGTTTTATTTAAAAACAGACATTCTAAGACATCCTCATCTTTCCAGGGAGGATGACAGCAATATCCTAACTTTATATACTAAGCACATGTTAGATATAAAAACAAAACCCAGACAAGCCAATACATCCAAGCTCAGTGTGACTTAAGAAAAATACTAACTTGGTGCCATGATAGTTATAATCAATATTTATCTACTTTAACAGAGCTATATTAGACTAAATCTTGCTTTTGTTGCATATAATTTTAAGTAGACATTAGGTAAGATGATGCAGCCACAATGAACAAGAGCCACATTTTAGTTAACAGGGAAAATGATACTCCAACATGATTGTTGTTGGAGTTCTCTCAAGAAAAATGCACAGAGGTTGAAATCAACGCAATACACGCCAAAGGGATCCTCAAGCCAGTTCCAGCATGGGATCTAGAATAAGGAGATAGTACTCTGTATTTTATCAAGCAATTCTGTGATAAATATTAGATAAGACTGAGCAGGATTCCAAGACACTCTCAGTGACATTCCCTCACAAGCCATCTCCTCCCACACATTCTCAAGTCAGCACAGGTTCTGTAACCAGCCAGTCAAGAGATGTGACTACACCATGACATTCAGTATTGGTCCAGCCTCACTTCAAACACAGTTCTAGGCCCCATAATTTTAAGAAGGATGTGAAGGTCCTTGAACACACCCAAGGAGGGAAACAAGGCTGGCCAAAGGGTGGGAAGGCATGTCCTCTGAGTAGTGGATGAGGACTTCAGGCTTCTCTGGTTTGGAGAAAAGAATGTTGAAGGGCAAGCACACTGTTCTCTGCAGCTTCCTGAGGAGGGGACGTGGAGAGGGAGATGCTGAGCTCTTCTCTCTGGAATCCAGTGACAGGACACATGGGAACGGTTATGGCTGCCCCAGAAAAGACTTAGATTGGCCACAAGGAAGTATTTCTTTACTGATAGGGTGGTTAAACACTGGCACAGGCTTCCTAGAGAGATGGTCAATGCCCCAAGCCTGTCAGAGTTTAAGAGGCATTTGGACAATGTCCTTAATAACATGCTTTAGCTTTTGGCCAGCTGTGAATTGGTCACACAGTCAGAGTAGTTGATCACTTTATGTCCCTTCCAACTGAAACAGTCTAGCCTATTCTATTAATAGTGGCAACACTACTGTAGAGCCTAAAGACAAATGATAAGAACATCCTGCTTGGGAACAGACACAGTTTTGAACTCACCTCATCCCTAACCACACGTATAAATCATGGTCACACCCCCTTGTAGCTATACGAACAAGAAAGCTTGCTGAAGGAAATGCCTGTGCTTTTTCCAGGACATGCTTCTGGACTGCAGGTCTTGACAGAAAACGAGGAGGAGCCTTCCTCACAAAGTTAGTGCTTCCTCTAAAATGACAGCAAAGAGGAAATCCTGTTTTCATTAATAAGCTTCTGCTGGGTAGAGCAGAGGGCGCCTACTCCCTACATCCATGATTCAGAGCTACTTTACTCACTGTAGGGAAACCAGGCTTTCAACACTCATTTCTGACCTATTCAGCTCAGGGGCCTTTCATTCCAGACCCCATCCCTGGCGTATACAAGATCCAGTGAAGAAGGAGACACGTGCTACTGTAGCTACACAAATGTAAGGGATAAACACAACAAGAATTCTGAGACTGCAGGTTTGAAGTTGCATTCTCAGCTGCAGCAAGTGGGTGCACATGGAGTCAGGGAGCAAAGCCACAACCAGTGCACTACCAAAGCAGCATTCCCCAATTCATACTTTCCAAACCAAATTAGATTATTAATTTCCTCCTTTTGTTGCTGTTTTCACTTGGGTATTTTTTAAGCAGTCTCAGCCTTCAGTTGCTCTCTTGCTTGGGTGCAGCGCGAGATACAAAAGGATATCCAAAGCCAGTTGCCTCAGAGATTTTCAATTGCCTGTGCTCAATTAATACTCAATGTCCCAGGTAAGAGCACAGTTTCTGGTTTGGTTACATCTATTTACAGAACACTACACATCCAGGAACATTCATTTTACTCTTCACAGTCTGAGTAACTGTAATAATGCCGAAGAGCATTTAATTTCGGTGCATTTACAGCACAGATGCTGCAGTCTGTCACCTTGCATACATGCTGTCATTTAACACTTGTGTAGAATGCTCCCACACAGAACATTCTGAATCTACTTTATAGTGTTGTAAAAGTTGTATGAGGATCCTGCCCTCCCTTGAAATATTTCCATTACTATTTTCATGCCTAGCAGTCACAGTAATCTTCCCAACAGTGAGCGTCACTCTTCGAACTGAAAACAAACACCATTCAGAATTAAAGACTGACTGGCAACTGCAGTGCTACTGAAGGTTTAGGTCTAACAGAAAGACCAGAAAGGAGAAATTTGTGTTGTGGGGAAAGCACATCCTCGGGCTGCTTCCCCACTGAGACCACAGCAAAGCCAACATCCCCCTACTTCTGTTATATAAAAAGACTCCAGCAAAATTAACCCAGCAGACATTTGTCGTGGTTTTGCCCCGGCCGAGGGCCGCACCCCACACAGTCGCTTGTACTTTTAAAAGGAAGGGGGAGGGAAAGTTGGGGGAGGGGAAAAAGGGAAGGAAGAAGGAGGAAAAGAAACCACAACCTATAAACCAGAACCACGCAGGTTGGGATAAGGATAGTTTACTAAACAATAACAGAAAACTAGATATAACAATAACAGAAGTTTAAAGTACAAAATAGATGAAACTGGTGATACACAATGCAGTTTCTCACCAAACCACAGAACCCAGGCCGCACAGCTTAGAGCCGTCCCCGAACCCGGAAACTGCCCGTCCTGGCGTTGTCTCCTCCTCTTCCCCCCAGTCCCCCTTTATACTGAGCATGACGTAACTGGCATGGAATATTCTCTTTGGCCAGTTCGGGTCACCTGTCCTGGCTACGTCCCCTCCTTTCTCACTAGTAAGGAAGTATGCAGAGCTGAGAAAGGTCCTTGATTGCCCGGCAACAACTAGAAACATCAGGGTGCTATCAGCACTGTTCTCATCCTAACACCCAAACATGGCATTCCATCCACTGCTAAAAATAATTAACTCCATCATAGCTGAAACCAGGACATTATCCACCCCTTATTCCATACCATTTACGTCATGACCAGATCCAACAATTTTCTTTAGGTACAATCAGTTTCGTGTTTCACATACCCATATATGTATGTACACATGTATGCACACATACGTGCATACAGATCTTATTCCCTCAGTCTGTGAATCATCCCTCTGAAGTTGTTGAGTTCATTTAGTCCATGATTTTCAGGCTCCATTTGTCGTAACAGTTTCTCAGGATAATTGTATGTTCCATTGGCTCGTTGCATGCTGCATCTCAGGCTCTTGACTGATACACCTGGCATGGTCCATGCTCATAGTCTGTGGGTCAGAGTTTATTTTCAAAGGGAGAAAAAAAAGTTCTTAAGAGGCCAGGCTTCGGTTCCATCATCATGGCACTCATTCTTCATTAACTTGTATGACTCCGGCTATAATGCTATGGTACAACATACAGCAATCATAACAATAATGAATATACAATAATGGGTTATTTGGCAATTATTAGAATTTCTACTCTATTAATTATATTGGCTATCATAACAATAATGAATATACAATAATGGGTTATTTGGCAATTATTATAATTTCTACTCTATCAGTTATATTGGCTATTCTCACCCAAAATCAAATCCCCTTGAGGTACACATCGAACTTCTCCATCCCTCTGCATTACCCACCAAGTACAGCCAGGTCCTTGAGCAAAAACAATTCCAGACATGGGTTTACCTTTGCCTGAAGCAGGGATGACCCAAACTCTCTTTCCCAATACACTCTTCATATGCACTACTGGGACTCCGTCTCCCTCTACAGTACGTGGAAATTTTGCCTGGGCAGGGCCAGCCCGATTGGTAGATCCCCTAGTGTTAACTAACCATGTGGCTTTGGCCAAATGTGTATCCCAATGCTTGAATGTCCCACCACACATTGCTTTCAGTGTAGTTTTTAAAAGTCCATTATATCGTTCAATTTTCCCAGAGGCCGGTGCATGATAAGGAATGTGGTACACCCACTCAATGCCATGCTCTTTGGCCCAGGTGTCTATAAGAGTGTTTCGGAAATGAGTCCCATTGTCTGACTCGATTCTTTCTGGAGTACCATGTCGCCAGAGGACTTGCCTTTCAAGGCCCAGAATTGTATTTCGAGCGGTGGCATGGGGTACGGGATATGTTTCTAGCCAGCCGGTAGTTGCCTCCACCATTGTAAGCACATAACGTTTGCCATGGCGGGTTTGTGGGAGGGTGATGTAATCAATCTGCCAAGCCTCCCCATATTTATATTTCATCCACCGTCCTCCATACCAAAGGGGCTTTAACCGCTTAGCTTGCTTGATTGCAGCACATGTCTCACATTCGTGGACAACTTGTGCGATGGCGTCCATGGTCAGGTCCACCCCTCGATCCCGAGCCCATCTATATGTTGCATCTCTCCCTTGATGACCCGAGGTATCATGAGCCCATCGAGCTAGGAATAATTCACCCTTATGTTGCCAGTCTAGATCTACCTGAGCCACTTTAATCCTAGCAGCCTTATCTACCTGATGGTTGTTTTCATGTTCCTCCATGGCCCGACTCTTAGGTACATGGGCGTCGACATGACGTACCTTTACAACAAGTTTCTCTAACCGAGCAGAGATATCTTGCCATAAGTCATCAGCCCATATAGGTTTGCCTCTACGCTGCCAGTTGTTCTTTTTCCACTGCTGCAACCACCCCCACAGGGCATTCGCCACCATCCATGAATCAGTATAAAGGCAGAGCCTTGGCCACTTTTCTCTCTCAGCAATGTCCAGGGCTAACTGGATGGCCTTCACCTCAGCGAACTGGCTTGATTCACCTTTTCCTTCAGTGGCTTCTGCTACTCTTCTTATAGGGCTCCATACAGCAGCTTTCCATCTCCGATGCTTACCCACAATGCGACAAGACCCATCAGTGAACAGGGCATATCGCTTCTCATTCTCTGGCAGTTCGTTGTAGGGTGGGGCTTCTTCAGCGCGTGTTACCTCCTCATCCTCTGGTGACATCCCAAAATCTTTGCCTTCTGGCCAGTCTGTGATCACCTCCACGATTCCTGGGCGATTGGGGTTTCCTATTCGAGCCCGCTGTGTAATTAGTGCAACCCACTTGCTCCACGTAGCATCAGTGGCATGGTGTGTAGAAGGAACCTTCCCTTTGAACATCCAGCCCAGCACCGGCAGTCGGGGTGCCAGGAGGAGCTGGGCTTCAGTTCCAATCACTTCTGAGGCGGCTCGAACCCCTTCATAGGCGGCCAGTATTTCCTTTTCTGTTGGAGTATAATTGGCCTCAGATCCTTTGTAGGCCCGACTCCAAAACCCCAACGGTCGACCTCGAGTCTCCCCTTGTGCTTTCTGCCAGAGACTCCAGGTCGGGCCGTTCTCCCCAGCTGCAGTGTAGAGCACATTTTTAATATCTGTCCCTGTCCGGACAGGCCCAAGGGCCACTGCATGGACTATCTCGCGTTTGATCTGCTCAAAGGCTTGCTGTTGCTCAGGGCCCCATTGGAAATCATTCTTCTTTCGAGTTACATGGTAGAGTGGGCTCACAATGAGACTGTAGTTTGGGACATGCAGTCGCCAAAAACCTATAACACCTAAGAAAGCTTGTGTTTCCTTTTTGTTGCTTGGTGGAGACATAGCTGCTATTTTATTAATAATGTCCATTGGGATCTGACGACGCCCATCCTGCCATTTTATTCCTAAAAACTGGATTTCTCGCGTAGGCCCCTTGACTTTACTTCGTTTTATAGCAAAACCGGCTTCTAAAAGGATTTTAATTACCCTGTTTCCTTTTTCAAAAACTTCCTCTGCTGTGTTGCCCCATACAATGATGTCATCAATATACTGCAGGTGCTCTGGTGCATCACCCTTTTCCAGTGTATTCTGGATTAGTCCATGGCAGATGGTGGGGCTATGTTTCCACCCCTGGGGCAGACGATTCCACGTGTATTGGATGCCTCTCCAGGTGAAAGCAAACTGTGGCCTGCACTCTGGCGCCAGTGGGATCGAGAAGAAAGCATTCGCAATGTCGATTGTGGCGTACCACTTGGCTGCCTTCGATTCCAATTCATACTGGAGCTCTAACATGTCTGGCACAGCAGCACTCATACCTGGAGTGACTTCATTTAGGCCACGATAATCTACTGTCAGCCTCCACTCTCCATTGGACTTCCTCACTGGCCATATGGGACTATTAAAGGGTGAGTGGGTTCGGCTGATCACTCCCTGATTCTCCAGTTGACGAATCAACTTATGGATGGGAATCAGGGAATCTCGGTTAGTACGGTATTGTCGTCTGTGCACCGTCGTCGTAGCAACTGGCACTTGCTGTTCTTCAACCTTCAACAACCCCACAACAGCAGAGTCCTCCGAGAGTCCAGGCAAGGCACACAGTTGTTCAATTCCTTCTGTTTCCAAAGCAGCTATTCCAAAAGCCCATCGGTACCCTTTTGGGTCTTTAAAATACCCTCTACGTAGATAATCTATACCTAAAATGCACGGAGCTTCTGGACCAGTCACAATGGGGTGTTTTTCCCAGTCCTTCCCAGTTAGGCTCACCTCAGCCTCTAGCACAGTTAGTTGTTGGGATCCCCCTGTCACTCCAGAAATACAAACGGGTTCTACCCCTTCATGATTCGATGGCATTAGAGTACACTGGGCACCAGTATCCACCAGAGCTTTGTACTCTTGTGGATCTGACGTGCCAGGCCATCGGATCCACACAGTCCAATAAACCCGATTATCCCTCTCCTCCACCTGGCTGGAGGCAGGGCCCCTCTATTGCTGCTGATCATATTTGTTTTCCACTGGTTGCATAAAGGACTTAGAGGTCCCTTCAAGAGGATCAGACACATCAGACATATAGGTAGGCCTTCCAGTTGGTCTAGGGAACTGCCCAGTAGAAACTGGTGCAGCCTTCTTCCTGGCAGAATCTCGTTGTGCGAATGTTTTACCCCGCAGCTCATTTACTCGTGCTCGAAGGGCTGAGGTGGGCTGCATATCCCATTCCCTCATGTCCTCTCCATGATCAAGCAGGTAAAACCACAATGTACGTCGTGGTGTGTATTCTCCCTCTTGGAACGATGGACGCTTTCTCCCAGTAGCTGCAACATTGCTCCATACGGGTTGGGAGTTGGACACATTGTTGTCAAGTCGTTGAACCAGTTTTTCTACTGCTGCAATGACGGAGAGGGAAACACTGTCTTGGTATTTCCTGAGTCGGCAGGCCACCTCATTTACGGTTGGTGGATCCATATCAGTCCAGTCAATTACTGCCAGTGAATTGGTGTACCCTGCTGGTGCACTTCGTACAACCTTACGCCACATAGCTGGAGTGCATAGGACTTCATCGGGATCAGCGGGAAGCCGTGAATTGTCCAGATCATAATAAATTATCTCCCGTACAGCTAATTCTCTCAGGTGCTGGATAGCTGTCTCTATGCTGTTACCCTTGGGTGTCTGACATGTAATATATTCCTTTATGGGATATCTTTCCTGCACACTTGACAGTAGTCGCCTCCAGAGGCTGAGGACTTCCGGCCTCCTCCCAATTGCTTTGTCAATTCCTCCTTCTCTAGCTAGGGATCCCAACTGCTTGGCCTCTCTGCCTTCTAACTCCAAACTATTGGCCCCGTGATCCCAACATCGGAGCAACCAAGTGATAATGTGCTCACTTGGGTGGCGGGTGAAATCTTTTCGAACCTCACGCAGCTCACTCAAAGTCAGGGATCGGGTAACAATCTCTGGTTCTGCCTCCTCCTGATATCCTCGAGATGGCCCTGGTTGATCATCATCATCATCCGTCACTGTGCGAACTGATTTCTTTGTGCATTTCCTCTTTTGTACGGGAGCAACAGACACTGGTGTGGGTTGGTTTTTCTGATCATCTGCACTGTCTGCTGTAGAGATTACAGTAGCTGCAGTGTCAGCCCCAGTGGTTGCAGCAGCTATAGTATCTGCCAGTCTGTTTCCTTTCCCTTCTCCCTGACAGTGCTGACAGTGCTGACAATGCTGCCTGCTATCAAGCAGTGTTTGATAAATAGTGGCCAGAGCCCAGCACAGTGCAGTAAGGTGTCCATCTCTGGGAAACCTACAGCAATTTTTCTTTAGGTATGCAGTCACTTGATCGGGGTCTTGTAGTTGTTCAGGAGTGAAGTTCCAAACCATCGGGCGTGAGAAAGTACCTAGGTACTTGCCCATACTTTGCCACATGCCCTGCCACTCGTGATTATTCTGTCTCGGAGAAAGCTCTTCAGTGGTATTCATAAACCTATGCTTGATATATAACAAAAACTGAACCATCTGCCCCAAACCTACCAATAGCAAAATGCTAGTTTGAATATCCCAGAGATATTGAAGGTTTTCAAAAATTGCCATAAGAGCTGTTGTATTTAGCCCAAAGGAAAAGAAAGCAGTGCTGTTATTAACCCCTCCCTGTCCAAAGAATGGACAGGACAGCAAAACCTCATACAAGTACCAGATTAAGCTCATGGTCATCGATATTATTGTATCATAGACCGATATCATAAAATACACTATAATGAAGTATGGGAACAAATATGGGAGCCGCAGACCTGAGAGAGTAAAGAATCCTGCCAGGATTGTATACAGCATGCGATGGTTTTGATACCACAGCCTTGTGAATAAATACCACAGCATCGTGACCAGAGATTGCTTAAACAACAGTGCTTATCTTAATTGCGATAGTTAGGGTCAGATCTACCGTTATCCCAACCGTTCGTGCCCCACGTTGGGCGCCAAAATGACTGTCGTGGTTTTGCCCCGGCCGAGGGCCGCACCCCACACAGTCGCTTGTACTTTTAAAAGGAAGGGGGAGGGAAAGTTGGGGGAGGGGAAAAAGGGAAGGAAGAAGGAGGAAAAGAAACCACAACCTATAAACCAGAACCACGCAGGTTGGGATAAGGATAGTTTACTAAACAATAACAGAAAACTAGATATAACAATAACAGAAGTTTAAAGTACAAAATAGATGAAACTGGTGATACACAATGCAGTTTCTCACCAAACCACAGAACCCAGGCCGCACAGCTTAGAGCCGTCCCCGAACCCGGAAACTGCCCGTCCTGGCGTTGTCTCCTCCTCTTCCCCCCAGTCCCCCTTTATACTGAGCATGACGTAACTGGCATGGAATATTCTCTTTGGCCAGTTCGGGTCACCTGTCCTGGCTACGTCCCCTCCTTTCTCACTAGTAAGGAAGTATGCAGAGCTGAGAAAGGTCCTTGATTGCCCGGCAACAACTAGAAACATCAGGGTGCTATCAGCACTGTTCTCATCCTAACACCCAAACATGGCATTCCATCCACTGCTAAAAATAATTAACTCCATCATAGCTGAAACCAGGACAACATTACACAGCACTTCATTTTCCTCCCCAAAGTTCAGTGCTGACTACACATCGTGACACATGTATCACCACAGGCTGCACTCAGTCCAGGGTTCAGGACACCAAGATTCTGAAATCAAAGAACACAGCTCCTTTACATTCAGCTGTCCTGTAAAATAATTCCTAAGAAGGGATGGAAAGGAACACATGGCTCACAGGCATAGGTTCTTGAAAGAGTTTTGCTTGCAACACCTAAGGGCCTGTCCTACTAGCTTCCTGTGAAAGCTGATGTTCTAAATACAGTAGAGTGACTTTTGGAAGTTAACTGTTCCACTTTGGTGTTGGGTTACCTCAAGGTTAATTAAACTCCATGAGAACCAGAAAAGGCAAGTTGTTAAGTAATTGCAAAACAGCTTTGGGTGGGGAGGCTATGTTCTGCACCTCATCTTTGTGGCTTTCAAGGTTATGTTTTCTTTAACAGAGTTCAGTCCTCATGAAAGTAATGTTTGGAAAAAACAGCCTATATTCCCATGTTTTCACATTCAAAATAGGGTTGGTTATAAACACTGTTTCATTTCCATTCCAAACAAACAGAATAATTAGATTGGGAGCTTCTGCATCAATCTGATGCTCAAGCCTTGGTTCTTCCTTCTAGATTACATGTGTCTCCATTACAAATAAAGAAGCACTTCGCAGGAGGCTGTTAGAGAACCTCTGATCAGGGTTCCATCTATATGTTATTTCATGTACACCATTAAGTGATATCCAACAAAGAATGAATTTTATCCAGTGGAGAACTCTAAAGATATGGAATCCAAAGTTCATTCTGCTACTGCTATAGTTGGGAACATTTCCAACAGCACGATGCTGTCTTGAAAAGTCATAATTTAAAAGGTGACTTTAGGTCATAATTTCTGAGAGCAAGTACAAGAGTATTTGATGGATTACCAAGAGAAAGCAGACAGACTGCACTGCCTTCTGCCATCTCTTCAGCATGCCCAAAAAGGGGAAGTGCAATTAAATAACAAGAAAGAGAGTTCTGACAAACAGTGCAGCTGAAAACTAATGGACTATTCTGCTTTGAAACCATCAGTAAATCCATGCCTAAGGGAACCAGTCATTTTACGTGCTGAATTAATCCATTGTGTTTAGGGTCAGCAGAAAGATGTTATTTGAAAAAAGTAGTCCACAGATAGTTTCTTTTCTATTAGCAATGATGCTACAGTTTTGTAAGACAAGATACTCACTACTGAGTCACATTCAGATGCACTAATCCACAGTGCATTGTACCTAATTCTACACATGCCAACAGCAAAACAAGTCTTGGTAAAGCTATCAACTAATGAAGAATAACTAGAACTTAGTGATTTACACTCTGCACCTCTATAGGTTGTAAGAAAGTCATAAACACCTTCCCATATCTAGCACAGCACACGTAGACTTGCTACCAGATTCTGACTCCAAAAGAGAAGGTGCATCTGATCAAGAGAGGCAAACAGGCAAGACTGAAAGTTCTAAGTTTCTACCATGAGAAATATGTATTTTGCTTCTCGGGGAAAGTTGGCACCCATTTGTAGCCACCTTTTTTCTACACAGGAGAAGAAGATTTCTTTGTAAGGGACAAATGACAAAGGAATTCCTCAGACTACACCTTGGTACAGTATAGCATGCATACTTCCATTTACCCTATAACATTCCTGAGTTATGTCTGATCCCAAAATTAAAGTTTGCACAGGATTCCCTCTCCCTGTGCCTACAATGAATACACATTAGCTTCCAGCTTTTAACCTCTTCCCTCCCCCTCTCCCCATTTAGTTATAAACAATACCCTGATATACCTGGGAAAGTAGCAGAATGTGAACTTATCAGGATCATGTTTCTGGAAAGGTTAACAGCTAACTGATGCTCCCAACTCATTAGAAAGTGGCAGGCACAGAAAGCAAAACACAGGAGAAGCAAAATTTCTATTGTATATTCCTAAAGTGGGGAGCAAACAGGATCCCAGAGTCCTATTAAAAACAAAAGCCTGTATTGAGAGCAGAGACAATGGAGATAAGAGAATCAATGGTGTCTAGGCGAGAATTATTGCTGTAAGTTTTTGCATTTTGTCTTCCCCAAAGTGAATCCTCCTTATCTGGCAAGAGAAAAATACTTCTCCATATGTCATCTTTCAGTATAGGCTACTTAGATGTTTACAACAAATTTCAACATAGCATTGCCTCCTTCCAGTAGCATTCTCAGATCACTAAAGGCAAGGAAAGGACAGAAACACTCAATTTATAGTACTAGCTCCAACAGATCTGTAATAAATTACTATTATCTGGCTGCATATTCCCATCTACTGTGTCCTGTAATGTGGAAGGAATGAAAAAGAACACCACAAGCAAAAAGGCGCAGCATATGAACACAGCTTCCTCAAGTCTCCAGAGAGGAAAAATAAAATGCCTTAAGAATTGTTTTGCATGAACAGTAGCCACATTAAATGCACTATTGCATCACCATGATGGACACTGTAAAGCTTATATATATTTAAAATACTGAAAGACTAAACATAACAGCTTAGACAAGAAGTCCCCCAGTACTTCTACAAAGCACACATTTCCCTCAGTTTGTCAGGGAGTAACAAGGGTCAGTTACTCTACAGAGCACTGTTGGGAGCAAAAGGGCCAGAGATGTATCTCAAAACAAGGCTACAACATAGGTGTAAAGTCCATGCAAGAGTCAGAGCCAAAGATAGGCTTAGTGGCAAACTGTGGCCATACATACAAAGAGTGCTGCCAGATGACCAACCTACCACCATACACCCAGAGCCCATCAGGGAGGCAGGGCCAGAGGAAGGGCTGAAGATACACATACCTATAACACTGCTCTGGGAGGCACCAACCCTTGCAGGGGTTTCTGGGCCCCGGGCAGACTGGTGATAAGGCTGATCATCACTGGTAAGTGGTGGGCTCAGGAGCCCAACACACTCAGCCAGTACATTTGTTCCTCTTAATTTTGTTGCTGCATGCCCTAAAGATGTATATATATACACAATATAGCTTAGCTTTAACACAGATGTTTTGAATCCAGGTAAGTAAATATACAACAACATGTAAAATTATTTTAGATACTTCTGATACCAATCTCACTTTATTTTTTAACTTTAATCTTCACATGAGACCATTTCAAGTTAGCTCCCTCCAAATCATAGCAGTCCAGAGTTAAGACCATTACGTTACTTGCCATTCCTTTTAATGCTTTCTTTCCCCTTAGAAGAGGAAAGCATTGTCAGCACAACTGCTTCGGTAGGAGGATGCAGCTAAGGCCTGTCTCAGTTCTTGTTCTGCTGAAGCAGAAAAGCCTCTCTGTTTCTTGCAGTTCATCCTCTTAGCCAGCAATACCTTTTAGACTTGAAGTCTGTGCCACACCTCCAGGCTACTTAAAAGTCAGCATAAAACATATGGACGTGCTTCTACATGGTAGAGGCTAAACCAAGCCACAGTCAACTGCAGCTAGCTAAATTAATAATCATCATCTTCACCTACAGGGAGAGCATGCCATAATATAGTTTTTCTTGGACTTCAGCAGTAAGTAAGTCTTCTTACCACAAACCACGAGGCAGCTGTCCTACTCCCTTTTAAGCTAAGCCTTATCCTCTTCTGGCAAACCAAAAGGGGAAAACCCTAAAACTTGCCACTGATATCACTGACCAAGGCCAATTATCTTTTAACGAGCTTATTAACCCTTTCCTCACTTCTGTAGGATTTGTTTAGTAAGAGAGGCAAAGTGGCTACAGTACCTAGAAACAGTCAAGACTTTAGATCTTCACCTGTGAACTTGCCTATCCTCTATTAACTTAATGAGGAGTCTAGTGATTACAAGGCTTTTCAGAGAAAAAAGTCTAAAGCCAGGTCTTTTATAGATACATAACAGGGATCTTTGTCCATACATTACAAGTAGTTTTAATGAAAAACATAAATAGTAAGCTACACTATAAAGCAAAATAAAACTCACCAAACCAATGCTGTGCAAGTCTCACTAACAAAAATCAAAGCAATATTTCTCAGGTACTACACAAGCAGGAAAGGCCATTATAACTTTGTATACTGAAAACCTGCCTATCCCACAAGTTATACATAAATGGAATCACAGAGATGAAAATTTAAAGCAGGGTTGGTTTTTTTTTTTTTTGATTCATAAACAGCGTCAGTCTCTAGCACCTACCAGAACACTGCATTTCAGATACTGGAATATCACAAAAGAAAAACAAAAGCATGGAAAAAAGTGGATGGGCTTAACTACTGCAAATATTGTCAGTCTAAGACTTCAAAAAAAATCATAAGGCCATTTTAAAAACAAAAGACTCCTTCCTTACTAGTTTAGCAGCTCTGCCTTCCAGATGCACTTAGACAACACGTTTCACTTCTCTTCCAGATTCACACAGATTGGAGAACAGATTCACGGCAATAGCACCTGAAGCTCTTGTACCCCTTACCAGACCTGGAAGCCAGGACACTATGAAAAGCTCCAAATCCTGGGAGGTTCACACTCATATCACAGCTGTTTGCAGACACACCCTGTCTTGGCTGAGAAAGCACTAACAACCCTGACAGGCTCCACCTGACCACAGCCATGGCAGGGCTGTATTTAAGCCCAGGTGGGGAGAATAAACCCTCTTTAGGTTAGCTGGGGGTGGGGATTGTTTCCAGTGTTTTTAAGGTTGTGATAGGCTGTATGCAGCTTGGTTTCTCTGTATTCTGCTCTTTAAACTTGCCTGGATAGACTTTGGCATTGTCTTACTACTACAAGCTTCTTTGATGCTTTGGGGTCTTGGCAGCCCTCTCTGAGTTGGTCCTGCTGCCTTGCTCAGGTATGGTGGGTGAGGCTTTGCGCTGTTAACCACGTTTTTCTGTTCAGCCTCTGTCCAGTAACCATAAGCTACCTGGAGCCCTGAGCTGGGTGGTCTTAGGCCTTGGGGCCCCTGCCCCAGAGGGCCTAGCCTTGCTCTGGCTTTCCTACAGCACCCACTCCCGGCCTGGCCCTAGGTTCCTGAGCCCCCTGGCCTCCCCAGGGGCAGCTGGATCACCTGCCCCCTGCCAAGTGCTGCTGTCCTGACTTTGCCACTGTAATAAGCCCTATGTCCCACAGCCATTAAATTGCTCGAGCTTTGGCGGGGTATGGCCCCCACCTTGTGGGGGAGGTCCTGAGGGGACCTACAGGTCTTAACAGCCTAGACTGCCATTGTATGCTGGCCTCTTGCTCTGGTTCCCGTGGCCATTTGGGGCTGTGTCTGACCTTGGCTGCTCTTGCTAAGCCTGATCCTGCTGCCACCCAAGGCATGCGGCCTGGCCCTTGCTATGCCCTGCCAGGAATGCTGGATGCTCCAGGTCAGAAAACTCCTCACTGCAATAGTCAGCCCTCCTCTTGTGTGTTCACAGTGCAAGCATGGATCTGCCACCTCAGGCTGAAATGGCTGGGCAGCCTCCATCCTCTGCGGCTTCTACTGCACTGTGTGCAAGCACAAGGTCGTCTTCCCTCCCTGACAGGTAAGGGATATTTTGTGAGCTGCTCATTGCTGCCAGCTCTGGTTTAAAAGGCTGTGCACCTTCCCAGGGCCTGATGGCAGTGTGGAGGCCTCTGAACAGGTAAGGAGCACCAAAGCTTTCTCTGTGGGGAACAAGGGGAATCTCCATGCTCCTAAATCATTGTGTCCTAAATGCGTGCTGTCCAGTAGAGAGCACAAATTGGGCTGGAATTGGCAGAGAAATAAAAGATGGGGTTGACTGATTTTCTAGGTATAGCAAACTGAAGAAAGAAGAAAAACTATCTTAGTTTTTTCAATTAAAGCTCACAGGGAGAGAAAGATAAGAAAAATAAGTAGTCTATTGTGTTTTCTTCCCAAGAAAATTCACTTTGCATCAATATAGAACTGTTCCCTTGGATGTGAATCTGTTTCTTCTAGTTATTTAATCTTTTGAATGCAAAAAAAAATATTTAAAGCATTGCTTTTGAGTCAATATATATTCATTTTCAAAGCAGATCTAGAAAGTGCAATTTAGGAAACAAAGCAAAGCAAATCAGGAGGACAGCATTTTGATCTTTTCAAGATTTTTGCCAAACTACTTTGTCCAGAACTACTTCTAATTTCAAGGTGCATTGTCAAAGAGCTTTAGCATGCCCTAAAAATCCTTTTTGCCTTTTTTACTATTGGTCCCCTCATTCAACCAGCTTCAAAGAGCAAATTGTAATTCTACCTCGACCTCTGCAAATAGAAATTTTAAACCCTCTGAAAGTGTTTTCCTTGTAATTAATGATTTAGGAGGAAAGACAGTAAAAAACTTATTGAATTTATGACTAGCAAAAGATAGCAAGAAAAAAGTTCATCTGAAAAAGCATTTATCTGAATGATTATGAAAATGTCATTTGTACAGGAATTCTCTCTACACTTCAACTGTGTCAACATAATTATTACTGTGGTTTTTTCCCTTGCTGGTTGAGGGACCCTTTATGCTGTTGCCAAATATCCTTGTCCTAGCCAGATATAAGCCCAGCACTGTTGTGTTTTTGGGGTTTTTTTGCAGAAGGCTTTCCTGAAACTTTTCCTTCTGACCTTCATAGGTTTTTAAGTATGGACTGTGTGGCAGAATGGGTGTGACGGGTTATTGCTAAAGAAGCAGTCAAATTTCTGGACATGTGGTGTGAATGGCTTTTTGAGTCCATCATTTTACTTGCTTTTTCTTCTGCCAGATGAATTCATCTATGTTCCTAGCTCTCATGATTTATCACACATTGAGTGTTTGAGTTTTCCTTACAGCCCCAGATGTTGGAGTATGGTATTTGAACATGAACATCTTTTTTCTTTCCTGATTTTAGGCATTGTAGCTGTAGAGGAAATCTTGAACATGTGAATCCTAAAATTTCAGAAGCTAAAAGGAAAATAAAATCTAGTGACTTAAGGCAATCATGTGATTAATTATTATTTTAATGCTTGGGCAAAGCAACACTGACTCACTGTAGTCATGTCTAGTATCTCCAAACACCCTTGACAAGGCCATTGCCTGGCCAAGATTTCTGCTTAAAAGTTCAAGCTGTTTACAAGGTATTTTTGTGTGGGAAGTATGTGGCAATAATTGTGTTTCTTCTAACTGAAAAATGGTTGGGGGGATTTTCCTACAAATTCCTTAAAATAAGTGAGCAAAACCAACTGTGGGCAGGAAATAAACAAGCCCAATTAACAAAAAACCCCAACATTTAGGATCAAAACCTTTCTGCACCTTCTGTTGTGGATGTAGTTGTGTACTCTAGGGATAGCCTGAGGAAATGGTGACTTTAGGCTTTATCACAAAGCTGCCTCTGTGAACCATCTATGAAACTTGTTGTTCTGTAATTACAGACTAGCCACATTGTGCAGAATTTTCATTTGTGCTCTGGTCAGAAAACTAAGACCAAAGGCAAATCATCTAGGAAAATAAAATTCTTTATAGATTTTTTTTTTGTAGATTTGGGGCACCCCACCTTTATGCTATTAGCAAACCACTTTCAGCCATGTCATGGCAAACTGAACTGCCTGGCTTCTGTGACTGGCCCCAGATCATCTCTTGCATTGGATTCTGCAGAGTGCCCTTTACAATCAGTGCCTGGACTTTAAAAGATGAAGCCTACAAACACCTCCTGGATCCTGTCTCATTTGACTCTACTTTTTCTGTACCTGTTCTTAAAATGCACCTGTCTGTCTCCATAGCTGTCTTGGTACAAATTAGGTAGGATCAAGAGGTGAAGCTGTGAAATGGGTTGTCCTGTTGAATGTCAGGAAGTCCAGATGCTGCTGTTTTCTGCTTTTTCAGCTCAGGATAAGGTTTTAGCTCATTCCCCTTAAATTCACATATAACATACAGGAAGGTAAGTAATTAAGTTAAGGATAATCATTGTGATAATTAAAAAATGGTTGCACCTGTACAATTTGAAGTCCTCTGAATATGTTCATGAACATTTTCCAAAATGTGGTGAGTTATCTTTGTTCTAGGTTTGCTCATTCATGCCTTTGCATGTTCATTTGCTTTACGCTGCCTGTGTATCTTGCACAAGCTGTGCATCTTGTCTGAGCCCAAAAAAAGTTCTCTCCAAATATTTAAGCCTTGAACTGCAGATACTTTGACACCAAAAATAGGATTAACCTCAGTTTGTTGTCTAAAAGTTGGGTATTTACTCTAAGTGGAATGTCTGGCTTGTATTACAGTCACTAAAGAAACAAGAACTTTGAGTGATCTATTACATGCAATTCACATGACTACTTTCTAGGCAGTGAGATCTCCATATTGGGTAGAGGGTAATCAAATAACCATGGTGTGGATCACATGCAGACTTCTGCCATAGCTTATCAAGCACTAAGAAATCATTGGGCATGGGTGCAATGGTTTGATTTATCCTTCCCAAATGTACGGATTAAGATAAACTCCTCTTTAAGTATCCCTGATGCTGCAGAGGTCCACATTCTATCCTGTGAAGACTGTTGGATGTGCATCTTTAGTGTACATCTGGGTTTAAGACTCTCAGTGTGCAAACAAAGCAGCTTGGCTCAAGAGACCAGCAGGCAGAAAGCCCACAGCATGTTTATAGCAACAGATTTTTGGCTTGTATTTATCTGAAGGGTCCCACTTTCAGTTTAATTACATTCTGTATAAATTATAAGTTATATTTAAAACTGGAGAGCTCTCATGTAGAACGTTTTCAGGGGTTCTGGAGTTTGTAGAGAAAGCATCAACCAGCCAGGGCAGACTTGGGCGAGGGGGGTGATGGGGAGGGGTGACACACCAAAAAACAACTCAAACCTGAGCAATAATGACCTATGTGCAGGCCAAACTTATGCCAGATTTTTTGCTGCACAAAAGGCCCAGAACCAAATACTTTGGTGTTCCCCAAGGAATTGTAAATAATAGTTAGGTCTGTAATTTCTGGAGGTGCATGTGTTGCCTGTAAGTGATCCTAATTATCTAATTATCTCTTAGCAGCTTTTTCACAGCTGAAGTGATCTTAGGGCCAGTGTGAGATACAGATGCTCTTACCTAAGGCTACTTCATGTGCATGTCACTTCTGTCAAAAATGTGCATACAGGCACAGATGGACTACATATGTGCTATAAATTTTACGTTTCAGGGATGCATTCAAATGATTATGCTGGTGTTAAAGATCTGATATACAGCAGATTGCTGAGGGAAACAGAATCCTCAAATTCTTTATTTTGGAAGATGAAAGGCAAAATACAGGACTAGTATGGGGAAAGCCTTCATGAGGCTTGCTGTCCTTAGAGCTTCCACTTCAGCATTCACATCACACGCTCCATGTGACTCCATGACTTAAAACGCTTTTGAGATGAGTCCAGGAGGTGCTTTCTTTCCCAAAAGGTACATCTGAAGGGCATCTTTTCATAGAATCATAGAATGGCATTGGTTGGAAGGGACCCCAAGGATCACAGAGTTCCAACCCCCCTGCCACAGGCAGGGCCACCAACCTCCAGGCCTGGAGCTACACAAGGTTGCCCAGGGCCCCATCCAACCTGGCCTTGAACACCTCCAGGGATGGGGCACCCACCCCCTCTCTGGGCAGCCTGTTCCAGCCCCTCACCACTCTCTCTGTAAAAAAACTTCTCCCTAATATCTAATTTAAACCTTTTCTCCTGCTTCTTCCAAAATCCCTTTCCCAATTAGCTGTGAGAGTGACTTTGGTAAATCCTTATCCCTAGGGCTTTCAATAGTCTCCCGCTCCCTGGTACACAGCACTTTATTATCCATACATGATAAGCAAAACTTTAGCTTACCCAAAACACGTAAGCTGGATACAGACTCAAACACCAGGCTCCCCTGGTGTTAGCCCACTCCCCTCGCTGTGAGCACCCCCAGCAGTGGGCAGGATCCTCATGTATTGGAGAGCTGCTGGAGGAGGATGGGTGGACACCCTTTTTTGTGTGAAGCTAGCAGTGGAGAATGCAATGGAGTCCCTTACTCATTGCTTTGTCCCTGTATGGAGGTGCTTTGCCTGGCTGTTGCTGTGCCATGGAGCAGATGTGGGATTCCTACAGGGTTTTCCTAGGGCTGCTGGGGTCCAGGCTGTGCCTTGCTTGGGTGCTGCCTCAAGGCTAGCCTGGTCTTGGGTTGGGCTCCTTGAGATTGAACTGTGGCCTTCTCTGGGAGGAGGGAAGAGCAGAGGAGGCTCCCCTGAATGGAGGGTGCAGGGGGAGTTTTTGTACTTCTTTTGGTATATGATTGTGCCTGGAATGATTCACTGTGTGAAGATGTGCTTTTCCTTCACTGCAGTGTCAGCACACAGTATCATGGAGCTCCCTCTGTATCTGTGATCATGGCTAGAAGTAATAAATGGTAATGATGATACTGTAGAAGAAAGGAGGAGGTGACAGCTGTTACTTTCTCATGGGAATTACTGCTACTTTCATTTTCATGTAAATGGCATCTCATTTAGAACTGGTGAATCCTCTCATATTTCCATCAAATATTTTATAGTAGCCAGTCCTCTTTATTACCGTGATTGTTCTGTGTTTCATTATTGACAATGGAACGTTTCTAATGTATACATTATAAATATGCATAGAAATAACATAATTGCCTTCAATTTCTGCTGCCTGACCCGTTTTCTTCCTATGCAAAAGAAAGTGCAAATGAATACAAACCATTACTTTACTAGTGTGTAAGTCTCTAAGATGTAAAGAGATAATGCATGTGCAAATGAATCTGATGTTTCCTTGCACAATACAACTGTATGTTGACTGCCTCTAATAAAACATAAATCCCTGGTATACGGGGAAGTTAGGGAAAGTGCTGTACAAAAGCACTGCCTGCCAAGTTCAGGCACAAGGGCTAGCAAATCAGGACTTTTTCCCTGACCTAACTTTCAGCCAGCCCAGAAAAAGCTGAAATGCAATGTGCTGCTTTGAAAAGCTGAAGTGGTGGAAAAGAAGAGTCTCTTGCTAGACCAGGCTAGGCTTTTTGTTCAGTAGCTCAAGCAGACAGAGGCACAGGGAGAAAAAGCTTAGCACTTTGAGTGACCTAGCCCTGGCTTGAGGTTATGAACAGGAGCCTGCTAAAGCTGGCATTAAGCATGCTTAGGAGAAAAGCTTGGAAAGAATTCTGTGGTCAGGGTGCAGGCACAGAGAAGGAAGAAAAAAAGTCAGCCTAGCTAGTTTGAAGGCAAGTTTTGCTCTGACTCAGAAAAAGAACTGAAAACAGTTCTGGCAATTTTAATCAATATATCAACATTTTGGAAACAGTGAATGGAAACAGAAATATGGAGCGGTGCAGATGAAGCTCTCACAACTCAGGCTGGTGAAGATGGATGTGTTTAGGCTGCTTGGTTAGTTAAGGTGAATGACTAGATCACCAGAGCCTGCATCACTGTTTACATTAATCCTCCTCTGTAAATAACATTCCTCCAGGAGCATGTATGTACATGTACACTCCACTTAAGTCATAATCATGCTGAAACATTGTTATGTTAAAAAACAAACAGAATCAGATCTAAGCCTGTGAATGATGCTTCTGTGAATGGCTTTAGCAGAAGGAAAGCAGAGCTTGATCTGAAAAGTATGTTTTTCTATCCCCTCTTCTTTCTCTTTCATGGTGCAAGCTCAGTATGATTGATGTGATGCTTAAATATGAGGGCTTGCTCTCGAACATGTCTGTGGAGCAGAATGGTAGCCATGTGGTAATATCATCCAGTTTGACTGATCTTTCTCATGTAAATGGATGTGTCTGCTGTGAACCGATGCCTTAACGATGCCTATAATTTCCTCACCCATAAACAAGGTTTTGTTTCCCATTGTCTAATCTTCATCTGCCTCCTTGGAGGAATAATGACTTATTTTCAGAACAGGGACAAAGAGGAAGTAATGAAAAGAAACCCATTCTGTGGTCAAAGTGGAGGCATTTAACATATTTTTTCTTCTTTGAAACTTGGTGATGGTGGCTTATATATACACTGGGTTGTGACCTTGTAGCTTTTCTGGATTGCCTTAATCTCACAAAAGTGAGTAAAACTCAAGATGGTCACATCACTTGTCCTATGCCTGTTCCATATTCCTTATCCCATGGTCTTGTCTCTTTGTTACTCATCCAAATTACTTACACATCCTGATGCTATGTTGTGCATCTCTTACTGCTTCCATGTCCCCCATTATAGCAATCTGATGTCTGCTTCCAGCATCTACTTTAAGGAAAAAGAAATCAGGAAAAACTAAAGGAGCAGAAGTAGAGAGGAGGGGAAATCATAATGGGACAGACTTGCTTCCAAAAGTAACAGCTTGATGTAGCCAGTCCTCATCTGCTGTTGACTTCAAAGAACTTCAACTGACAGTGCTGGACTCTAGTGTGAAGAATGTGCAAACATATTCAGATAAGATAAGCTCTCTGAGCTTCTACTTCATAATCCTGACTTTTTGAAGTTGTAGTAGAGTAAGAAGTACTGTGAGCAAACATCCTCCTAGTTTTGTTCTGAGGTTTTATTTGTCCCATTACTCCCTGTCTTCAGATCTCCTATATCCTGGGCTGTTTGCTTCCTGGTAGGCAGGACTTTGCGAATGGCAATGCACTTGAGGAAAGGTGAAGAGCAATTGGAGGAACCCTGGAGGAGAAAAACAAGAATAATCAAAGGTTTAAAAACAACCATGACCTTTGGTGTATGACTGAAAGAATGGGGTTTATTAAATGTGGTAAGGAGAACTGAGAGACATAATGTTCTTTAAATACATAAAAGTTAGCTGTAAAGGATTCAACTGTTCTCCATGTGCAGTATAAATAAGAATAGTCGTGAAAGAAATCACTGGAAAGGAAATTTTAGGGAATATGTTATAAAAGATGTTCTGAGAAGAACGAGGCCCTCATTGCCTAGGGGTATGTGGAATTGCTGTCATTGGAGAGTTTTAAGAAAAGACTCCATTTCTTGGAAATGTAGTTAATTAATGCCAGTACCAAATCTGTAGTGGAGAAAAGCTGATCCTTTTAAATCAGTGGGAAATTATGAAGAATATCCTTATGTGAGTTTCCTTTCCAGCATGCCCCTCTTAAACAGAAGAATTTACTATAATAAAAACGTTTTTAACAGCAAAAAGCCCTTCAAAATGTTGACATATCATATCTCATTTTGCTCACAAAGACAGTATTCTTATTTTCTTCAACTTTTGCTGAAATCTGGATTGTATTTTTTCTGAAATAGATGATGGTCTTACATCCCTAGGAGAAGAACATGAGTGTTTGCTTTCCAGTTTTCTTCATACTTGGAACAGCAGTGGAATCTAAACAAGCCCTGTGGTTTTTTTGTTTGCGGTGAATAAACCCCAGTTTTCTGAAGAGATAAAACCTAGAGCTTCACCCTATCACATGCTGGTCATCTCCATGCAGCAAATCCAATCTTAGGCCTTAAGGGCATGTTGATTATACATGCAGCTCCATTGGTTGAGCTTTTGATCATGCAGGATGAGCTACTGACAAAGTTCAACCAAAATGCCAATTGGTTTGGAATGATCTGAAACACTCCAGGACCAAGAGAAATGGAAAGAGAACTCTTGTTCCTTCTTCCATATGTAACTGGCTCTTGACCTGACAGTAGCATTGGCTAGAAACCACCAGTGACCAGCTTAGGAAGAGCAAACTTCAGGAGTGCTGGGCTGCAGCAGAATCGCTCCCAGCTGTGTCTGATGCACCTGAAATGCATGTGAGAGGAAAGAGCCTACCCTGAGCTGCAGAGGTGCTCAGGCTGTAAATCTCATGTTGGTGGGCTTTGGGACTGAGCTGTTTGATGGGCAAGCTCTGAGCATGGGCTCAGGCCCAAACTGCATATGTAGTGTGGGCAGAGCTGTTAAATATTCTGGGTCATAAAAAAGGATTATGGTCATGGCTGGTTGGTGGATTTTATGCAAAACCCTGTTCTGTATCTTTCGAGTTACTGCTTTTCAGTCCTTCTGAGCTAAGGCTTGTGACTGTATTTGAAACAGTCACCCATCAGCTCTCAGCTGTGCTTGCTGTAGTGAAGTTACTCCTTTGTTTATACTCACAAAATTAGAGAGTTTGAGTTCTCGTGCACATTCTTCAAAGGAGAAGTTTTTTTACGTGTTTATCATGAACAAGGATAGAGAGAGCAAGCTCAGTTGTGTAGCACTGGGAATAGAGGTAAAAACAGTGTAAGGCCGAACAGGCATCTTGAATGCCCACTCTGAGGACACTTGTCTTTAAGAATCCTTGTCCTTAAGACTGACTGGGGTACACCCCACTGTGTGTTTATGCTTACCCTATGCAACAGTTCACCCATCAGGAGTAAGACTGGGGAGCAGCTGGCAGGATGCTGTTATACCTCTGTTTCCTGCTGGCTCCATATATCTTGGAAAGCCTGGATGAAGCTTACTTCATTTGTTGCATGTCACTGTAGTAGAAAGTCTGGCTACTGACTTAGCCACAATATAAATAAGTAATATTTGCCTGACCAGTGTTTGTGTCATGAAGTATTAACTACATGGCCCTGCTGGGATCGGAAATCTGGTGCTCTTTGTTAACTCTTTAATGAGAGCAGAGCACTAGTGGAGAAAAACAGATAAAATATTTAGAATATTGCCCGATAAAGAGAAAACAAATTATCCACCTGATTCTGGTGAAAACACTCTAGAAGAACAAGGTTTGTTTATGCGTGGTCTTAATGAGGCACTTAGCTTCCACTGGAGTCCTCCTGGGGAATGCTGGGGCCCAAAGGTGTATGCAGATCCAAATTTTATACATCATCTAAGTTTCTGGAGTGGGCAGGAACAAGGTGGTGAAATGAATCATGTCAGACCTTTGTAGAGAGGCATTTGAAATCTCACTGTGGAAACTGCATAACATTTGAAACTCAGCCCTTCCTTTCACTGAAACCTTGCCAAAGTGTTGCTGAATTTTGTTTTATTGAAGACATCAAAGAAAGCCACACTGGCCACTGGATGATAGGTCTTCAGATATTGCAGGCCAAAAATGAAAGAAGGACTGGCACATATCCTGTAAACAGTATTTTGCTTTTTATTCAGCTTGTGACTATGAAATTATTACAGGCTGGAGATTTGGGAAGAATGCAGTGAAGCCCCGTGCTGAAGTGAACATAGACACTGACTGACAGGTATGATGCTGTTGGAGGCACTAGGGAAAAGGGTTGGAAAGGTCTTCCTCTGTCAGGCATCCATATCATAGTGGAATTCATAAATGCAACAAGATGAATTTTCAAATCAAGACCAAGTCCCATTACTGCTGTGGGGAGGCTGCCTCAAAACCTTCTATCAGTGATGGTTAAAATGCTTCTTATTTGCAAATGTAGTGCACTGCTACTACTATTATTATAAGACAGTTTTTTAAGCCTCTACTAAGATTTCCTAAAATTTAAGGACTTTTTCCTCAGTTTATCCACGTTTTCCTCATCTGTTTGTGGACTGTTCCTGTCCATCCTTTCTGGAACATGAAGTATCCCTATCACGTTCTTTTAGCTCTTGCTTTGCCAGACTAAACTCCCTCTGGTTCTGAGTCACTTGTTTGCACCCTTTACTGGCTTCATGTCCAGGAGTCCTCTGTGATGGGTAAATGCCCTTCCACTGTAAAGTGGTCTGCTGTTCAGTAAAGAATTTTTTTCATTTGAAATATTTCTAGAAAGGACGAACTTTTTCAAGGCATGTTTTACAAAATCTATCAGATTCTTCTAAGGTGTGTGTTTTAACTGGAACATTCCTTTGGCACCAAAGGTACAGTTTTGTGATGTTCTCTGCCAGCATCTTGGTTCTTGGGAAATTCCAGATTTTTGTTGGCATGGATTTACTTCTAGAGCCCTTCCCCTCTGTTAAATAGAGTTGGAGTAGGTTATATTCCTCTAGGCCTGCGCAGTAACTGCTCTATCACTTCTAGTTTGGAATCTTATTTGAAATCCTCAGAATATCCTATGTGTATCCTGTAGCTTCTTTGGCTAAAGTGTTTTCATTTTGGTTTTTAGAAACATGTTTTCTCAGTTTTTCTCCAAGGTATTCCCTCTAATATTTGACCCTTCATGTGAAGGTGGACAACGTGCTTCTGATATGGGCCTTTATTTAAAAAGGCATAATGTTAACAAGGATAAATCCCAAACACCAGACCACTTCTATATGACAGATGATTCTTTTGGTTTTGCCTGCTTTTTTGCATTTTCAGAGAGAGAATTTGAGAAGAATCTGAATGCAATCTATACTCATGCAGTGGTCGTGAGGGCAGGGAGGCTTCTTCTCTACTTTATGCACAACATTGTAGGAGAAGTTTCTCCATACCACCATATCCTTCACCTTCATATGAGCATGTGTGGAGGGAAGCTCTGCTCCCAGTAGGTAGAGGTGTCCATGGAAGGGCCAGGGAGTACAGTCTGTTCCCATCTGCCACTCAACACACTGCCATGGGTAGGTAGCAGGTTGAGAGGGGCATCAGAGCCTGGTGGTAAAAAAAACTAGTATCAGGCACATTTATGATGCTGGAGTATTACCCACAGCTCGTTGGTATGGTGTACGGCCAGAACCCTGCTAATACTGATGTGTCCTTTTATCAGAGTTACTGCAGAGTCCAGGCACCGTATTCCAGGGTCACAGAACTCGGAGTTCAAAGTGTCGATTAAGGCTTACGAGCCCTGGGAGCCCCTCAGCTGCTGGCTGAGCAGTGCTCTCTGCTTGCTTAGTCTCTGCTGTAAGACTCAAGGACATACTGTCTTGCTTGTTCTGATTCTGCCCTGGGTTGGCTTGTGCAAATATTAACATTGGCTTTTCCCTTTCTCAGCCTGCCTCCTCATATGGTGAGAGACCACATGTATGAATAATGTGACAAGCATTTCTTTTGGTGGGGTTGGAAAATGCAACTTTCCTAGAGTTAGATCCAGAATTGGCACGAGTCACTGCTGCCACTCAGTTCTTGGACTTAGCAGAAGCAGCAGCAACCCATTTTCATTAGCAGGCATGGGGGGAAGACGAAAGGCCTGCTGGAGTCCACAGGCACCAGAGAATTGCACCAGAGACCATTTACTTCAAGGTCACAAAGCACTAATGCTGCTGAACAAGAGGTTCCCTCTGCAGGAAGAGTGACTGCTCTGCTGTTCTCGAGCTTGTGGTTCAGGTGGCCCCAGGGTGGCTCCTCGGAGGTGGCCAGATGTCAAGGGTAACTGAGGAGGACCATGTAAGCACAGTCCCCTGCTCAATTGTCAGATAAAATCCACAAACAAATTGTACATCCAAGAGGGGACTACCTTGGCCGTATCAGTTAAACTTTGCTGGTAAAATGGAAGTATGGTTGATAAGAAAAAAATGTTCAAAAAACATGAGTATTCAGGATTATGGAACAAATCTTGACATATTATCCTAAATCTAATGGCAGCCCTCTTTTTACAGGCTGGTTAGAGATTATTTGAAATAAAATTAAAGCAGCTTTGACATTGGCCCAAACATAAAGCTTAAATACTGAAATAGCATGAAAAGACATTTTTCTTATAGTAATTTCTAGCCACATTAAAATAGGGAAATAATACAGATCTTTCAAGAAAGCCTGACTTTATGAGATTTCCAGCATCATTTCCAGATTAAACAGATTTGGCTCAGTGTTCAAGATTCTTCAGGCTCATCCAAACAAAACAAATTTCCTGACATTTATGTCAGACTGGGCTTTATTCTTATATGAGTCTTATTACAGATTATTGAAAGCTCTATTTACTGTGAAAATCATTCAGCCTGAATCTCAAAAGCCTGGATTCTGCTTTCAGTGGGGAACCTGGCATCACTGACTAGATCAGTACTAGTCTAACAAATTCTGGGCAGAGTTCTGTGGAAAGTGGTTTAAGTTGGATTTTAATTTTGACTTCACTCATTTTGGGGAAGAGAGAATTATTGAGGGATGAGATACTTGGTTTCTTGCTGTCCCACAGAATTCTTTGATTATTTTTTTTCCCTGTTGGCAGTGTCACTTCTAAAAGATAGTGAGGTATTCAGTTCCTTTTGATTTTAATCAGAGGTAAGGAAAACCTGGTGAGGGTTATCTCATTATGTTCTGAGCTGGTGTCAGTAATGATTTCATGATAATACCTGACCTGAAGCTCAGCTTTGCAGAGTAGCTGATGAGCCTGCTGGCACTGTCCTACAAGAGTGTCTTCAGTCTGTGTTATTGTTTTGCTGCATCAAAGACTATATCTGAGGCCTTTCAGCCTACTTCAGATTCCATCTGGTCAAAAAGGTTGTGAAATGGTCTAAGTGTGTACAAATAATGTTAAAGGAACTCAAGCCAGGGTAAGATATCACCTCTCTGCTTCAGATCCGTGTGCGGTGGGGATACACTACAGTAGTGCTAAAGATTATGAAGTGCTTCCTTACCACTAGGATTAATAGGAGCATTTAAAGATTTTTGCACTGTTCTGAAGGAAAAAAAAATGATTGTGTTTTTATAGCCAGCTGCTACAGGGAGATTTTAAAAAATTATTTGAATATCAGTGTTAGGCAAAGTCATAATTATGATGTTTTAGCTAGGAAATCAAAATACTACTTGTCATGTCTATTAACTTTTAAGCATCTAAGCTTTCTTCTGATTCATTTCAGTGTGCATACATTGAGGTTGCAGAATGTCATGGCTGTGTTTAGCTCTCTGAAATCCAACATGTAGAAGAAGCCTTTTACTTTTTTAGAGCTGCTTTCTGGACTGTAACAGAGGATATGAAGACATTAGGTGTCTTATGACTACTGAGCTTTGCTTTCTTCATGCTACTCTTTACAAGAGCCAGATGAAGCTGGACAGTGCATGTTTTATTCATTTTGTAGGGGAAAGATTAAAATAAATAGAAGTCTTAAACAATTTGAAACAGCAAATCAGTGCAAAAATGGAACTGTCCTAATTCAGGGAAAAAAGGCTTTCACCATAGTGCCCATCTTTCTCAAAACAATAATGTTTACCAGATTGGTAGTTTTGGCTATTGTTTAGCATTTAAAACAAAATAAGGTTTATAATGGAGTTTTAGTGAAGTTGTTACCACTAACAAAATCTAATCACTTTAGATATTTTTAGTATAATGAGATCCAAGCTTCTTTCAAGACGATCTTTGGACTCCTGATGGGGAGGATGTTTACAGCTTTGTACCTTCAAGATTTTAACTTGATTATTTGCAGACAACATAGTCTGCCTAACTTATATAAGAGAGCAACTGTTGTGTAATCACCACTGTTAAGTGAAAAGTCACAGGATTGGAGTTTTTTTTAAACTCAGCTGGTTCTTGTTTCTTAATGGGTTGCCATTCTTTTGTGTGCACCCTTGAGGAGAGTGAGCTTAATAATTCAAAACAGCATTTATTCTTTGTCTCTTTATGCTTTATGGCTTACAAGATCTCCCAAACTGCTGGGGAAATACCTTCCAGTATTGGTTATCCAGACTAATTACACACTTCTGCATGGAACTGGTCTGTGTTAATGGTTCAATAAGTTTTCCTAGTGAGTGTGTTTGCCCTTATGCATGAACAGCCTTGCACAGATCACTTTGCAGAGTTCAGCTTTTAATGGGCCACAGAGATGTAGAGTGCTCTCAAGAACATGGTACATGGGACAGAGGACTGTAGAGCTAGAGGATCAGAGGAAGCAGTCACAAGCAAATGGGTATGAAAGAAAATAGGTTTCCTGGAGGGGGGAAACAAAGAACAAAATGGTACAAAACAAACCCCAAACTAGAAACCCCAAAACAAAACACACCTGAAACACTAGATGATGTTCCCACACCAGGATCAGAGGATTTGAAGGGAGTTTGTGGTTAAGCATTCAGAGCCTGCAAAATTTTAATACCCATCTTTTGTCTGCCCCAGCTTCTGTGTTCTACAGGCTGTTCCTTCAAACTGCAAGTCCTCTGGAAATAACATGAAAAATACCTAATTTGTCCTGATAAGAAATGGTACAGAATAAAATACCTAGATTTGCTGTAGCATTCCATTTGACTGTCTGTTGTTGGAATAAAAGCCATTGTTTGGGAGATAAACTGAGAGTGCCAGTAAACACAAAATGGTAAATGAAATACATTATTTCTGGCTCATTTTTTGGAAAGGAGAAAACATGGGAGGTTTCAGTGTTTGGGATTCATGAGTGTTGCATTATCTACCCTGTCTCCTTGTTTCTTTCTCTCCTAGCTGTAACATTCTGTTGTTCCTTTCCTTTTTTACTACTTCCACCGTACTTGCTGTGGCCTGGAAGCTCCCTGGCCCCACACCCCAAAGGCACCCTTCAAGTGCTAGCAAGTCCTCTTGGGTTTTCTGCTCAGTCTTGTGCTTTTAATGGCCTTTCTGGCAGATCTGTTAGAACATATTTAAGATTTGTTTTGACTTCAGGACTATATGAGGAGAGCTAAATAAGTATGGAAAACTGCCTTAATATGACTGTAGCACAGCAGTAGCTGCCCTGGGATGTCTGTTGATAGTAAATGAGAGTAGAGGTGATTTGCTGGTACAGGCTTTGTCTCCTGTAAGATATGATAACCCATTTGAAGAGTTTGAAATTCCTCAGCTTGGCTTTCTTCTTAGAGAGAGGTTTAGCCTGTCGGTGATGTGGCATCTAGTATGGTAGAAGTACTGCATCCCAAAACCAGGTCCTTCTCTTTGCAAGACTAGAACTGCAAATATTTTCCACAGTTACTCTGCCATTCTCCATGTGGCTGTTACATCTTGTTGAGTGACGACAGTAACTACGTGCATGAGCAAGATGTCTATTCTTTAACCTCTGCTATAACCTGGTTTTGATTTTGCTTAATATAAAGCAAGCCAAGGACAAAGGATCATATTGTGCCTGATTAAATTTTCTGAGCAAATGTCTTAATGTCCCCTGTGTGCTATCATAGCCAGGGTTACTTCACTATAACCACAAGAGAAAGCTGAATCAGCCAGCAGATTAAGCCACAGGTAGTGTCTGAATCAGCTGCTCATGGGAAAGGCTTTTTTCCTCTCTTCCCAAGTCTTGTAGCATAGCATCCACTGGGATGGCTGTGGAGGTAGTGTTACATCGCAAGGACATGTGTCTCATTCTCAGACAGTCTGCCATGACTTCATAATTTATACCATAATAAAGTGAAAATCATGTTTCTGTTGCACTTCCAGGACTGGGCAAGGCAATACAGCTGCTGCCCTGGGAGGCAGGAGATCATCTCTGCTTTCAGAAGCCATTTTGGAAAGAAAGGGAATTATTGAGTATTGTTTATATGGAAAGAAGCAAAGTCATTATCAAAATGAGGAAAAGCAATCTCTTAAGTGTGGAAATGCTAAGCACAAATTGCTATTTGGTGTGCATGTTTGAGAGAGACTTTATCCCTCTAGTCTTTGTTTCTAATGTTGGAGGCATGGGGCAGAGTCAAGCTGAGGCATGGATTTAATTCCTTAACTCTATAAACAAAACCACATTTCTTGCTGAGCTTTGCATGATGAGAGAGAAGATGGAGACAGGAATTTGTTACCCTCTTCACAAAAAAAGGGAAGGAAAACGTTCACAAAGGTGAAGCAGGCACTTCTGCCTTTGCACTAATGTAATGAGCATACATTTGCACTATTGCACTTTGCTTGTGGCATATGTGTACCACACAGACACAGCACAGAGGGGATTATCCATGGCCTTCTCTTGGATGTAGCCAAACTGCCAGTCACAAGGTGGATGATGCTGTCAGATACAGTAGCACATGTAAAACTGGGACGTGATGGGAAGCTTCTCTGGAGGCACAGGCTGAGAGAAGTGGTGTGTGGTTGAAGGCAGTGGTGGCAGAGTGGCATTTGGTCACTTTTACAAAGCTGGAAATCAGGAGAATTTCAGATGTAGCATATCAGTTGCTCTTAGCAAACTGTGATGTGAGAGGTGAGATAGAAGCCCCAGATTTGATGTTTGAATGTTTGTGGACCTGTTGTATCCTCTCTTTCCATTAGCCTTGGCTTCTGTGCTTCCCTGTAGCACTGGCAGCCCAGGAGGACTGAAGATACTGCAGTGCTTTGGTGTACTTGGGCTTGAATTATTTATCAGCATCCTGCTCTACAAACTTTTGTTATATGACAGCATATGTTGTGGTGCCTCTTCATGCATAGATTTGTGCCAAATATGCTAGTACATCATGCTCTGATACTAGGGAGCAAATGTAAGAGACCTCTTTCTATTATCAGACAGGACCAGCACCTTAAATTATACTTTGTCACTGAGAAAGAAGGTGTTCAGATGTGATTGGTGCAGGCATGTAACCTATATCCTAACCTGACTCTTGATAGCTGTGTGTACCAGGCTGGGGGCATGGAAAATGGCTATAATCGTAATGCTGAATAGTCTGTAGTGAGAGTCATTCTGCACCTAGACGATGCTGTTCTTTTCAACCATTGACTAACCTCTGAATACAGACCCATTTCACATCACATGTTAGGAAGTTAGAAGGGCTCCCTCAGAACTCTGGAGTTTGACCATCTCAGGATTTTTTCAGCACAGGGAACGTTCTGTTATGGAGCCTGCTTGGCTGCTGTGTTCTCTCCAGATATATTCCAGCTGCTTCCCACTTCTCAGCTGATGCGGGCTCTTGATATTTTCATAGTTAGGTAAAAGAAGCCAGAAAATCCTCATCCCTTTTGCCTCCCTTTTCCTCATTCAACTGACAGGAAAATAAGCACTAATATTTCATCTTTAAAATAAGAGGGGGACATAGTTTCCCTATGAAGTAGTGGAAACAGTGACATCATGTTTGGAACAGCTTGTTTTCCCCTTTCCCCTTCTAATTGCACCAAGTTTTTAAAGACAGAGAATAACCTCCCTCTCAGGAATGGGAGAATGTTTCTCATAGGCTGCTGTTCATCTGGGCTTGGTGTGACTCACGCTGTTCTTTTTGCAGTTCTTTGACAAATTACTAGAACCAGGAGCTGGGAACTTAGGTGGCCAAGGGAGAAAGCAAGGAGTGCAAGTCCATTGGTGAATGAAAATGAGGAGGAAGTATTATTTATGGATAGTTCAGTGACTGGTTCCTTCTTTCTGCATTATATCCTTTCCCTTTCCACTTCAAAGGAAATGGCCCCTGTAGCAAGAATGACTCAGATGCTGCCAGAGATGTGGGTTTGCCAGTTAGTTATTATGTTAACTTTTTATCACAGCATGGTGCAAGTGTGCAGTTCCAGATAAGACCACAGATGTGAAGGCAGGGGAGTGATATAGCAAGGGGTGGAAAAAACCTCATTAATGTTCAAGCCTCGGGCCTGAGTGTCTGACAAGAAGCACCTTTTAATAGCTATTTCAGCTGACCTGAGAGGTTTGTCCTCTGTAGCACTGAGTCTACAGAACACCATGTGCTGACTCTCAGTAGGGTTTTGGAGTTGTATTGAAAAAGCAGAGGCAACTCCACTAGCTACAGTGACAAGGCAGGTATAACACCATGTCAGTGCTCTCTACTAAATGTTTTTCTAAATGCAACACAGTCTGGTTGTGATGACACCTGCTTCCCAGCTCTGCAGAGCTCCTGGCACATCCACTGAGTCCCTAACTTATCACTGAGCAGAATTTTTAGCCTTGAGCTGACAGAGGCAAGAGGAAGAGAGAAGCAAAGGAGGAGACTAAGTAATTTAAGATTGTGATCTTTCTAGTTCCCCTTCTTCCCTCTCTTTCTGCCTCCACTTGGTACAAAATGGCAGTGAAATACGGAAAAGAACAGATAAATAGATGCAGATATGATGTCTGATCATTTAGTCTATGAGGGAAGCCCAAAAGTTGCAAAAGGAGTCTGAGGTCAGCAGAGACAGAAAATCAGACACTCATCAGGAGAAGGCTTTAAATCCAGCTGATTTTGCTTTGTATCCACACTGCCTGTTCTGAAACACTTGTGTTTGCACAAGTTGTAGATGGCACGTTTTAGACTCAGCAGTAATGACTAAGCCTAAGAATCTTAGTGTTGGACATTCAGTGTTACAGCATCACAGTCAAATCAATCCCAGGCTAGAAGCTGCTCTGCAAGAAGAGCTGACTGCTGACTGATGGTCCAGTAATGCACCAGAAATGCCCCACGTACCACGAATACACTGTTGGTACATACATAGTACTAAATGAAGGAGGTCTGGGAACAAGGGAGGGCAGTTAAGGATGGACCCTTGGATGTCTATGCTGCTTTATTAAGTCTCTTGGACTCTGTTTTGGACCACTTCAGCAAGCTCTAAGATATGTCTGCTTTACAGAGGGCTGGCTGGAAGCAGTGTATGAGCCAGTAAGCAAAACCTGATGTTAGAACTGGGTATCGATCCCTGTTCCTCCTAATAAATATAGTCTCAAGCTTAATTTAAAATTGATTGATGTATCAACAGACACAGGCTTTTTTATCATTTTCTTGATGTCATTCCCACTTCTGAGAAGTGTACACTGGAAGGTGCAGCACAAGACAAGACTGAGTCCCTTTGAATCCAAGTCAGCAGTTCTTACTGCCATTCGTATCACCGAGTACCATAAGACCATCAGAATAACTCCATCTGATAAAAGTTTCAACACATTTTCAAGGTAGAGTGAGTCTGTTCTGTGTTTAAACAGAGGCATCTGAAGAGTAGTGATCTGTTCTCCAAAGAAACTAGAGTGACTCAGGAACCTTAGTTTTAGACATCTAGGGGTGTATCAACCCAAAGTTTGAAGTTCAGAGTTTGTCACCTCTCAGATGGGCTGTTGCATCAGGATAGAAGAAAGGTCCACTAAAGTGGATCAGGGAAATGGTCGGACTTTAAATAAATGCTATTAGAAATGTGCTTACTCCAGATAATTTCATTTATTTGCTTTAGAGCACACATAACTGCCATAACCTAACTGTGTGGCAAATGGGAAGAGGAGGAATACGCACAGCTGGGGCGTCTAAGTGGCTTATAACCTCTTAAAACATGGTTATTCCTTAGAAGATGAAAATACATTGAACACTTGTGGAAAGAATGTACAAAATGTTTCTTTGGTGCTTTAGCCTTGCTGAGTGACCTGCATGATAACCAGAAAGGAGCAGAGCATCTAAGGGCAGTGTCACGGTGGGCATTCAATATCCTACAGAAAACCAATCTTGATAACCTTTTCTCAGCATGCTCTACTCCTGTTAGTGTTACTTTCCAGCACATCAGAAACATCAACAGAAGCTCTCCTTTTGTTTTGGACAAAGCAGTTAGGAGACATAGGCAGTACAGAGTTTTAATCCCTGTATCCAGCGTATCCAAAGTTTGGGGTTGTTTTTCTTTGAGTTGATGAAATGGAAATTCAAATGTTGCTTTGACAGTGCCGCAGGAAAGTCTAGTGAGTAAATAGTTTGAGCTGACGTTTCAGCTTGGAAATTAGGGGAAGGAATGAAGTGAAGCAGCCAGTGTGAATGCTCACTTGAATCTTGAGGGAAAACTTAACATTTGAGAGAGTCTTTTTTTCTACTGATACACACATCTGAAGTCCATTTGGTTTTATACTCAAGATATCAATTCAAAACACAGTCTTATTTAACACAAAGCTACTTGCCATCCTCTTTTTCTCAACCCACCTATTTATTCCCTCCTTGTCTTTGAATTCTCTGCAGTAATTCCTGAACACAGATTGGAATCAAAGTTATTTACCAGCCTAGAAAGATGAAAAGATTTGATAACAAAGCCTGACATGCCAAACTTAGTGTCTGCAGTTAGGAGCATTCTTCACTGCTGTTTTGTGTGCTAACCTGGAGTTTATTATTAACTCTGACACAGTGGTCACTCACAGCAACACTGTTGTGCTAGCCAGTATCACATATCTAGAAGCAGCATGGGCACTTTCTCTGCTTTTTAGGGGCAACATCCCAAGCATCTCTGAGCAGAATGAGATGCAGGATGAGAGTCTGAGAAAACTCACTAGAATTGGGAAGTGGGAGAGTTGCCTGTGGATCTTTTCCTTTGCATTCCCTTTCACTGTACTGTTATAAACAATCATTAATGGTTTTAGGCTTGTAGTAGTTCTGGGAGATATTATCCTCATTTTGTGCATAAGTTCTTGGGTAGTTCATCTGTCCAGAGATTTACTGTTTTATGCTGGGAAGCATTTGATCAAGCCAGGCTAGCAAAGCAGTGCCCTTGGGAAGTTAGTCAAGCTGGCAGCCAAATAAAAGGTGATGTTTAATCATGTGCCTTTAGAAAATCACCTTGCTTTTTGGGTCTTTGCTCTTGCAGCTTTGTGCTGCAGAGCACTGCGTGAGCCTTGCTTTGCCCTGGGTTTCTTCAGATGGTTATGACAAACTCACTGTGTGCTCTTGCTTGTTTACTACATTCTTGTTCAGTTCTTTTTTTTTTCTTTTAATTCCTGCTATAATAAGCCTAATTTCAATGGAAAGTGACATTTTTATGGCCAAAGCTTTATAAGCCTCTTCTGCTCCCACCATCGTGAAACCAGTGTAATTTCAGTTGTATGACATGGCAGCTGGGACATTCAACTGCAGCATGAGCAGACAGATGTCATTAACCTAGCTGTAATCCACTTAGTGCTAGCCCAGCTAAAAGCTGGAACAGCAACAGCCACAACATCCTGCTGAGTACCCCAGATACAGGTTTCAGTTGCTGAGTGTGTTTCATTTATAGTATGTCTCTGTGCTGTTTTCACACTTGGTAGACATAGCCCTCAGAGCAGCATCTTGAACAGCCTCAGAAGGTGTTTATTGTGCTCTAGATGGCAACATCTTCATCAAATCCCAAAGGACCTGCTTAAACAATGACTAAAATATTGTGTTCATTATCTCTATTCCAGCATGTCTTCTCTGCTGGAATCAAGTTTGTCTGTCACAGCGCTAAAGGAAGTGGATAATTTATATCTGGCTATAGGACACTCAGATGATGCATTCTGCTGCCAGTTTTCCCTTTCTATTGGTGGATGCAAATGCATATAACATTCTGGCTCCAAGGAAAATGCAATGTTAAATTACGTTGACATGAGCAGAGCCAGGAGTTTAGGTGTTTTCACCTCATTTTCATTTATTAAACCTAGGTAGTATGTCAGGAGCTCCCTGAAGTTGGAGTAGCTATGCTCATTTATGTTGAGCAACTGATTCACATTTTCTGCTAGTTAAAATCCTCTATAAAGTTTATATGGAGATACTTCCTTACATTTTCCCCCCAGGCTATCTCTTTTTCATGCCATTTCTTATCCAACACCTTTTCAACAATTTCCTCTTTTGACTTTTTTCCCAGTGAGTTCATAGCAGCTTTTGTTCCCAAGCCTTCATTCCCGTTACCATAGCTTTTGGCCTTGCAACACAGGGCTTTTTAGCCTTCATAATACAACTGACATTTTTTATCAATGAAAATAAGGATGGCCTCAATGCTGTGACAGTATCTCAATGCTTCTTGCATATATACCTTGATTTCAGCTGATTCTAGACTCTAAGATAACCAGTAGCTTTCTGAGGATGTTGCTATGCAGCAGACTGATAACATTTCACCATGGCTTCCTTTTGCATTGTAATGATGTGCTGTAAGTTTCAGTATCAGAGTTTAGTGTTGACCTAGCAGCTCAGCTGTCTTAGATCTGTGAAGTCAGTGAGGGCTTTGATCTCCTAGCTGACTTCAGCAAACAGAATTATTACTGCATCTTTCATGAGATAAACACACTGAGAACACTCAGCCATTTCACTGCTGCTCATATATCCCAGTTTAAAGTAAAGTGTGTTCCACTCTGGGGGGTTTTGGAGGCAAATGAGTGGGTCTTTATTTTTTTTTCTTTTTTTTTATATAGTCCTGAGACATGCTTCTGCTTTCCCAGAAATAAGTTATTTTCCCTGAGTCCACAAACTGTCTTGGTAAAGTCTTTTAGAATACCAGGGAGACTGGCACCACTGGGGAGCAAGGCTGCTACAAAATGAACAAGACATTAACAGCTGTTATTGCTATTGAGGAGGAGGATGATCCGTATGGACCAGACAGGCATAGCAATGTCTTTCTTTAATACTCATGGGAATGGGACAATATGTTTGAAAACAGGAGCTGTTGGCTTTAGCAGACATCTGGAATGTTGTACCTGGAATATGCACGTACAGAGTGACACATTCAGCTGTAAAATGGTTATGTCTGAGTTCCTCAGGAAGAAGTGCTGTAGGCTAGATATGTGTCCTTTTTCTTCACCCTGGTCTACAACCTGCTGTAAAAATGGTAATGACTGACTTTTGAAGTCAAAACCCTCAAGATTCTCCCACACTGTTTCTCACTGTTGCCAACTTGAGAAAACAAACTGTAAAAAGTAAAAGCAATCTGGAGTATAATGGAAACTCTGCAGATGTATCTGCACTGCACAGTGTAGTGCCAAGTGCCAGCAGCTGGGCTGGCTCTCATCAAGCTTGTCAGGACCAGCAGCAGGCTTGGCCATGGCTTTCTTCCCAGGGCATTCCCCTGTCCTATACAGCAGCTCAACATTTGGTTTGTTGTGTTGGTTGTCTTTATCACAATAATATCTCATAAAAGATGACTTCACAAGTCTTAATGACCTTAATGCTGTCAATGGCCTTAACATGGGGAGCAGTGCAACAGAGAAACTGGATCTGTAAATTTAAAACCTTAGGTTAAATAAATAGAGTTGAGCTCTCAAAGCAGTATCGAGAAGCTGCAGTGGGTTGACAGCTATCTGAAAGGAATAAATCAATAAGGCTTGTATTCAAAACCATACAAGCACCTTGTATTCAGCACCTACATTTCCTGATCCTTGGAAATCAGATTCTGCATGCTTCTGGGGGGAAAAAAAACAACGGCGAAACAGCAAGTAACCAAACAAAACGTGCTGCTTAGTTAAGCTGATTAAGTGGGAAAAGTTCTAATTTTGGCCTGTAGGAAGCATAAACCTACCTGGATTCTTTCTGGACTAGAGAAAACTGCACATGTACTAAGGGTCATGAGAACACCTGCTCTGTCTGTGGCCTGACTTGCTTTCTGCACATGACAGGGTCTTTTGAAGTGCCATAAATATAAGAAATATCAGACAAAAAGCCCTGTATGTAGAATAAAGCAAATCCTGGATGATGGCTAGTTCAAAAGGGATATGTAAATCCTCAGGCATTAGCTGGAGAGCTATGACTCTATTTACTGTAATCTACAGGGAAATTCTGAGGATCTTGACAATGTTTTTTAAATTAAAATGTACTTTTTGGAAAGTTCAACCTCGCACTCTCACGACAGCTGACTGTGGTTTGTGTATTGTCTCATATGAAGATAAGTATCTTTCAAAAATCTGAAAGATTAACAACCTGAAATCAAGTTATATCAACAGTGAGCCTCATTCTGCTTGTTTGCCCTGGGGAGACATCAAAAGCTAATGAAATTAGCCTGGAGTTAAGAGATTTTCCTGTATCATACTCATAGCCATAGTATCCAAGTGTATTAACCAACCTAACATCTGCTGTGCAGTGTGCTCTCATCCTTTTGTCTCTTCCTTTCAAAGCCAATTTGCACATTTTTCAGAGAACAAAACCCAAATTGTATTCCTTTTAGCAGATTTTGCTGTAACTGGTTTGCAAATGAAAGCACAATAACAGCACAACAGAACAGCAATGGCTAAAGCCCTGCTCCTCTTCTTTCTCTTTCCCTGTCCAATATTTCCTTCCTACTCCAGTTTGTGCACAGAATAGGAAAACTTACTGAAAACATTCTGCCTTTTCAATCACAGCTTCCTATGGAGCTGGGAACTCAAGCTGAGGACTCTTTGGGTTGAATCAGTCTGCCTCACAGCACAGGCATGGCCATGGTTGTTCTGAAATGTCATGAGGGTCAAGGCAGAACAGTAACTATTGCCACTGGCATCTCTCTCTAAATGATGTTGTTGTTCACAATGATGAGAGAAAAAGATGATTTTGTAATATCCCAGATAGAGAAACAGCCTTCTGGCTACAGATTGTGATCAGTGTAAGCCTGAAGCACAAAGTCACCGTGCTTGTGCTATGCAAGGTTTGCACACTCAGGACTGTGTGGATTTCACTTCAGCTGCCCACATGCCCATGAAACCTGTTTTCTGCCAGCACACACAGATTTATGCTGACACTTGGGGTAAAAGACAAGGAATTAAAATCTTTCTGTTACCAGCAGTTTAAAATATCTGTGATGGTCAGAGGGGCTTTAACAGGCATTCTCTCTCTGTATCTGAATGGAGCGTTTGCACCAGTGTCTGTTGTAGACCAGGGCTAAATTAATTCATGGAATAGCCTGACTGAATTCAGACCATACCAGGAATAAGCTGTCTTGGTTTTGACTTTTGCTAGATGAATGTACAGATCAGAGAGCATGGATGCTAATGTAGCATAAGCTCAGGTGTTACTGGTACCCACACAGAGATGCCCTGCCACATCCCCTCTGATCACTCTAGCTGTATCTCAGTGCTGCAGACTACAGTATAGCATGGGTCTGTGTGGGTACCAGTACCAGTTGTCACCACAGCTCGGCTTGCAGCAGAATAATCTAGAGTCACTGTCCACTTGTCCTCATTTAGCAGAAGCAACAAAGATTCTGGCCTCAGATTTAGTGTGCATCACTCCGTGCTCTGTCTAGGTCACAGCCCAGACATGCCCAGCCTGCAGAGCCCCCAAATGTTTCCCACATGCAGAGTTAGACTGTAGCCAGCAGGTCTGACACTGGTTGTGCCGTGGGCTGCTGAGTGGGGACCTCTGCGGAGTCTGATTCACTGTCTGCAGGCAATCTGTGGTTGAGTAACTATCTTGCTGCTGCCTGCCTTTCTGGCTGAGGTTGGTCTGGGAGTCCTTGCAGCATATTCACATGTCCTTTAGGGAAGATCATCTTCAATATTAAAATAAACAGATGTCTTGGTGGTTTCTGATATCATAAGTATTCTTTCCTGTGAACTAACTATTATTAGTGGCTTCATTATCTATTCAAAGAGTTCTTTTATTACTGTCTCCTTTTTTCATCCCACATACATGCTGGTTTTCTAGAAGCTCTTTTACATATGTAAAGAACATTGCTCTCCCTGTGGTTCTTGTCAGTGCGTTACGCTGCTTCTAATGGGATTTCAGGGTTATCGTGTGAGTCTGGGAGGTGTCTGCTTGAGGATATGGTAGTCATATGTCGCTATTAAGAACCCTGTTGACAGCTATAGGCTGTTGGATATTCTGAGTGCATTTTTAGGCATAAACTTATACCACCAATGTAAATATTCTAAGTTGCCATGAAACAGAGGTATCAGAGACTGTTCCTTGCACGGAGTCCAGGCAAGAAACTTGCTGGTGGGCAGAAGAGTCTTTCCTTCTGGGTAGTTGTTTAAATAGAGGAAGAAAATAGGGTTGGGGTGAGAATGGATGATAAACTAGGAAAGGAATGATAATGGACTGTGACCATGCTCTTCCTAAGCTCACACAATCACAAGATAGGGTTCTATTTTTTTTTCTATGGTTAGAATACTGTTTGAACAAGCCCTTTTAAAAAGTGCTATGGGATTGTGACACAGGTGTTGGATACATGGACAAAGTCTTGTCTATTGATTTGGGGTCCTGAAAATCCTGGTACTAGACTGTAGATTCAGGATACAGCTTGTATATCAGTGTAAGCTCCTGAATTTTGGGTCTATTCTTCCTTGCTAAGCAAATGATGGGCAGCTTGCTTGTCCAGATACCAGATGACGCAAGCTGGCCACACTCACAGAGTACTGCTGGGTTTTCTGCTGTGTGTGTGTGACTTGTAAAACTTAGTTATTAGTTTTTGAATGGTTTGTTGGTTGTTTTTTTTTTCCAGATCAAGATACTGGAAGTTGTGCAAGAACAGCATTGTAGCCCATCACAATGGTGTTTTCATAGAATAAACATGCCTTGGGATGTTCCATGAAATCACACTGGGAATTTCTGAGGGTGCAAAGTCTCCTGGAGCAGCATAAGGTAAAGAAACCAGCCTGGTACACTCTTGCCTATGTTACTTAATAAACCCTGGAACTTCTTTTTCTCAGAATTGAGTCTGGGTGTTGCCCTGAAGACCGCTAGTTGGCAGAGAATATAGTTGCACGTGGGAGACAGCTAACAGTTGCATGGGATTGACTGCAGCCACCAGTGCTTGAGCCCCTGAACTTGCCCTCTTCCATTTAGCCACAACCCATGTGACTACAGGGCAGTTTCCTGAGGCTGGAGTTACGTTACACACTGGGGTGTGCTTCAGGTCTGACCTAAAGACAAATGTTGACTATCTAAATGGTATCATGCAGTGGCATGCAAAGATACTAGCCCTGAGCTGAGTCAAAGGTTGCCAAGCTAGTATATCGTTCCTCTCATGTTATTTCCTTCCCTTCACCAGGGCTGACCCACACAGCTGTTCAAAGGTAGCTGGTATGTTTGCTTGCAGGGATGCATGGCACTGTATAGAAAAAAAATACTTTCTAGTCAGCACTGTGCTAAATTCTTTCTCTTTTATGTGCTTTCTGAAAACTTTGCTTCTGTACTTTCCTGTGACCTTTTGCTAGTGAGTCACCTGATTCCCATCTCTCTCCAGCCATGTTTTTCCCTAGACCTTTCTGCTTTCCAGTACATACTTCCAGTCACCAGTTTCTCAAATTTGCCAGCCCTGACCTATGCTTGTAGCCAGCCCACCCGCTTACAAATGCAGCTGCCTTTGGGAGTACCTGCCGCCCTCACTGAGTAGCTTCCTTGCAGACAGACAGTCCTCTGGGGAGTACCAGTAGGCCTCTCAAAACATTGGGAAGAATATAAAATTCTTATGCTATGAAATAGCCTCCTACTAGAAGGAGAAATAAACACTTCTCTTACAGGCAATGTATTCATTGTTTGAACATCATAGAGGTTTCTTCCACTGATACCTGCCTCTGGGACCCATAAATCATTAGTTTAACTTGATATGTGTGTTTTCTAGTCTTTTATTTCCAGGGCAGTGAACATGTTGACATTTATCCAGGCAACCTCCCCTTAGCAGTACAGTTGTTCTGTTCCAGCTCTCTTGAATGCAGTATCTACATTTGTTCACGTATTAAATTATAGTAAGCTTAAAAATATTCCTTTAACCTTCTTTCAGTCAGGACTCAGAAGAATAGTCTGATTTATCTGCTTCATAGGTGGTACTTCAGGCAGTTAATTAACCAAAGCATAAACTGCTTTATTTACCTTGACTGTTTCTTTGTGTCTGCCAATAGTGTTTAAAGTTTCAAATTGAAGTTGGCCAGAGAAATGGAAGAATGTGCTCAGTGGCTTATTATCCTCTAATAGGACATTCCATTGGTTCACAAACTCATACTGCTCCTGATTCTCCATCTTCTTGTCCTACTTTCAAGCCAGAAATGAACCTGGTTTGCATTGCTGGAGAGGAACAGGCCTGAGCAGTGCCACAAGCTGTGGTACCGAGGTCGGTGCAGGTAGTTGGTAGTTGTTGGAGCAGGGGAATGTTTCCAGGTTTGTACCTCAATAGAAAATCTTTTTCCAGTCCTAAACCTGACAGTCCTGGACGTATGATCAAGACTGCAGCTGTTATGTTAAAACAAATCATAGAGAAAGAGTAGCAACCTTGACAACTGCTCTATTCTGACCAGTTGGAAACAGCTAGAAATGCAGTGTCTGTGTTTTAGCAGAAGGAAACCAAACTGTGCCTGAACTGCAGGATGTCAGGAGCACGTGGAGGTCACGCAAGCAGCAGCAGCCTCAAAGCATGAGATGTAATTCACTGTCTCAGTGAAGATGGTGAAAGCAAATTGAGACTACGTTTAACAAAATTGTGTGAATTTCTCCTCACATTTTGCTTTTATCTGAATTAGGAAAAGTTGCAGCTCTGTAAACAGGCAGAGTACCTTTTCCTTGTAGTGAAGTGCAAGATAAGTATTTATGAAGAATTCTTTCTCACATGGTCATAATGTGAAGTTGAGAACTACTGAAGTTATGCGAACTGAACTGGACTCTGATCTGTATGTATAAAGAGTGAAAGAGTAGTCCTTGTGAGTCTCATCCAGGTTTAACCCTCCAGAAAAAAAGCTGGAGGATGCAGATTTCCTGTGTGACTGGATGCTGTAAATCCAAGCAGCTAGATGTCTACATCTCATGGTTTAGCCTCAGGCTGGGACTGCAAATTTTCCTTCCTTTAGAAATTATCTTCGTTCTTGTGACAAGTTTGCTTCACATACTTAGAAAAGGCAGCTTTGCCAGCATAGCTCTCAGAAGTTCCACTGGTCAGTAATACTGTTTTAACATGGATAATAAAAAGGTCAAGTTCCATTTCATTTAATCCCTAAGATCAGACTTAGAAATAAGGAGAAGCATACATTCCGTTTTACCAGAACAAAGAAGTGGATGTATGCCAGACTTCAAGCCAAGAGGACAGTGTTAAATTCCTGGGTCGGTGTGTGACTTCTTGTGTGACCCTGGCTATGCAGCTTCAGAAGAGGGAGATCCTTTGTGATTATTCACCAAATAGGCTAATACTCTCTCCCTGACCAAAGGGATTTGGGATAGAGAAACGTGGTGATTTAGAGGTTGGAATATCATCTTTTGCTCCTGGAATCCAACAGCAAAATCATTATTATTTATTCAAAATAACTATTCTTTATTCAAAATAACCATAAAAAGCAGAGAGATTCATTGTGGAAAGGGAAAAAATGCTGTAACAGTAGTAAGAATCTAAATGACAAGCAGTATGGCAGTCTGGTCAGAAAGAAATAGCAATGATTGTGTCTAGACAGTATAGTAAACATCAGTTGGTCTACTTCTGAGGAACCTTCAAAAAAACTTCTAGTTATATTTGTATATATACCTCTGGACAACTGCTGCCTTTGTTATTTGGCATCCTCCTGGTGTCTGACTGCAGAGGCCAGGCTCCTAGAAGTCAGCTGGGTGCCTTGGCTCATGCTCATTTCCACTCCTGAGACTGCTGGCTCCTTGTATTAGCTGTCACTTGTAACTCTCATCTGTATGTTTGAAAGGAGGGGAGAATTAAAGGGAGAGAGAGCAGGGAGAGGAAATCCCTTTTGATTTAGAAACCATCTGAGCACCACAGACTTTATCAGAAAAAGATCGAAAATAAGATCCAGGAGAAGGGAGCCTTCACACTGAAATTAACAGTCAGATACCCATTTGGAATGTCATTTTAACTGCAGAGATTGTTGATTGCTCTGCCTTTAAAGCTTGCTAAGGCCATGAGTGAAAGGGCAGCTTGGGAGAAAGATTGTTTGAGTTTCCTAACAGGGGCAATGGGTTGTGAATGATACCTAAGGATTGACAAGACCTGTAGACCATCCCTCATCGGATACATAGTCTTCATGTGAGCCAGGTCAGGTTAAGATGGGGCCAAGATGGAACTAAAGTGCTGAATGTGCCTTAGTGTCCATACAAAAACTTCTCTGAGTAAACAAAGGGTGCCTTTGGAGGTCTGACTGGAATTTGAGTTCCACAAAACAACTAGCCTGTGGCAGAAGTGCTTATAAACCATCACATGCTATGAGGTGCTGCAGAATAAGTTTTTAAAGCTTAAGTGTAGTACTTCACTATGGCTTTATTAATCATCTTTCCTAGGCTTTCCAGTATAAGCCCAACATATTAAATGAATCCAGAACAGCACTTGACATTTTGAAAAGTAGATTGACCTAACAAACTGGGGCTTTTTCAGATTGCAATTTCAAAAAATTAGTTAACATTTGTACTTTTCATTCTGATTTTCAATAGCAAGAGCATGTGATTTATTTAATGTGTTGAACCAACAGTAAGGATAGATTGGAGCAGAAGGACAGGGCACCATTTCCCTTTAATTTCTGGAAAACAGAAAGAATCAGAAATGTCTTCTCCAGCAGCGAAGCTCGTTGAAGAAATTTCAAATTGCATGCTGCAGTTTACTTGCCTCTGATAACACTGAGGCAACTGTTCACATGTGGCTCTGAACAAGATTGTTGGAGTGATTCCTCCTTGCAGTGACTTATTTTTAAGGAGTTTTTGTAGCCAGGTCAGTGTGTGGCTTCAGCAGGGGTGTACAGACAGACACAATGGGAGCAGGGCAGGGGCAGCAGCAGTGAGCAGGCTGGGTGCATGAGACCTTCCCAGGCTGTCCAGAAAAAACACATCATCAGACAACACTGCAACCTTACAATTCTTAGGCAACTCTGAGAATGTGACTTCTCAGAAACTTCTTGTTGAAACTTGTTTTGTATTTGCAGTGGTGGCACCTTATTTTTCCTTATCCTGGGAAGTTCTACCTTTAATACTGACATAGGTTGGAGGGGTATGTCCAGCTAGATCTCCAGTATAAAAAAATAAGGATGGGATTAGGATTTCCTATGCATGTTCAGTAGTATTTCATTAACCATTAAGCCATCCCCTTGAAAAGAAGAAATATATTCATGGAGTGCTACAGCTGTAAGGAAAAGTATCAGCTTGTACCAGAGGGTAGAGGATCACTGGGAACAGTATGAGCCAGCATCTTCAGATAATCTGCTTTGTGAGCCCTGGTTACAAATGTCCAGTCTTTGTTTTGTTTTAGGAACTAGCTTTAAAATATCTAAATGTTCGTTTTGGAGTTTAAGAATACAAAATATTAATGAAGTATTTTGTTCCAGAGGGAAATCCATGCATGAATTACAGCAGGGGCAACATCCTAGACAAGTTATCTGGGAGAATAAAAAAACATTGTGGGAATACTCACTGGTTAAGAATGCTGCTGCTGTCATATCACATAATTTGTTAATGTTCAGTGTCCTCAAAAAAGCATAAGGGAACAAGGCCCCTAAATTCCATGAGGATTCTCTGGGACTTGGTTACGCCACTTCCATGAGCTGTTTTGTAAACAAAACCCATTGCAGTCACCTTTGCTCTTCAGCACGTACACATGGCCCTATGCATGGCCTTCTCTTGTCACTGCTGAGCAAACATGATCTTGTGCAGATGTGGATACTTGACTTTGGCTCTGCCATAGTCTGAAAGCTCCTTGTGTTGCATTTAGTCTATAAATTGCATAGTTACGTGCTATTAGTATGCTAACCCCACACGAATTTGAAGTTATTTCTCACACTGTGGGGCACCTCTCACATCACTGAACCTTGCTTATTTTCTTCCACTGCCCTGCACAGAAGTGGAGCTGCAGCAGAAGCAGGCAGGCTGCCTTGGAGCCACTGAGCATTGGAAACCCTTGCTCGTGAGGCAGGTTGTAACCTGCATGCTGAGCAGGGTAACTGTGGTTCTACTGCTGATGTTGACCATCTTGAAATAAGGTGTCCTAGTTAGGCCTTAGTTGCCTCAAAGACTCTGCACAGCCCAGCAGCTTATGGCTGTACTCCATTGACTTGAGCTCTCAAGCTCAGGGAGCAAAGTCCCAGGCCACCAACACTTGAGGCTATTCCCTGCTGAGGTCAGCTAGAGTTTACTTCTGTCCCCTTTCCGCTCTCAGTGCAAGATCCACCCACTAGTTTGAAAAGGGCTCACCAGAGCAATGTCCCCTCCACAAGCACTGTGGACGGCCACAGCAAAGAAAAAGAAAAGAAAAAAAAAAAAAAGCAGAGTAATAAGGACCTATGCATGTGAATTGTGAGGGTGTGAGAGACCTGAGGGCACTAAATAGCCTTAATGGCCCTGGCCAGTCTTACCTGAGCCCTCCACCCTGCCCATTGGCTCCAGAGCTGGTATAAACTCAGTCCTGGGACTTTGCTGTTAGTTCAAGCTATGCTGTAGGTTTGCTCGAACCAGCTCAGCCATGTTGACCCATGGACCTCATTGCTCTGAAGCCGGACCCATGGATTGACTTCTTGTCTTGGCATCAGATTTGCACTGTTACCATGGACTTGTCTGTGATCACTGGCTGTGTCTGACCCCCTTTGCCATTGCTGAATCTACACCTGACTTGCTGACTTTGTACTTGCTCCTGGCTTGGCCTTGAACCTGATTCATCACTGTCTGGTGATGGGACTTGGTTGAGCCTGGCCATCACCTCCTGGCTTGTCCTGCTCACTTTGCTCAGAGGTGAGACTCCTGCTCTGCTGGCACCAGGATCGCTCCTGGCTCCCTGTCCCTTTGGAAGCAACTGATGCTACTGTGCCCTGTCAGAGTGCACTATGAAAGCATTTGGCTCTCTATGGCAGCATGCCCACAAGTGTGTTGGACACAAACTTATGAAAGATTCTGCATTACAAGTTTGCTTGCAGTAGCAAGGAACAAGCCTTGATGGCCCAGGTGATTCCTCCCTGTTGCATGCTGCTAAGATGTGTGTGAACAGGATGCAGATGTATTGAAGATAAATTCTGAATGACTCTTCTGGTTTGCTTAGAAAGCAAAAACTCTGGAGAATGGATTGGCAGGAGCTGGTTTTGCTGTTAACCTTATTGAGGTTCCTAAGCTGATTGAAGGAGGCTTTGGATAGTGTGTGTCATGACTCAACACTGTGAGGCTGAAGTGTTTCAGGAGCCAGAGCAGGTTTTAGTTACATCGTAAGAACTCTGGTTACACTTTAAGGGCAGCTTTACCTCTGCCTCTTTATAGTTGTTCCTGCCAGCTGTGTCCTCTTCAGTCATTTCTGTTGGTAGGTACCGTGACCCAAGGTCCAGAAGGGACTGAGGAATGCAGAATTAAGTGCTTCTGTGTATTCACTGCATGGAAAGGCTTTGAGACTCTAGAACTGAGAAGCGGGGTGGAGGGGTGGTTTGTGGAAATCTGAGCAGGGAGCTATCATCTCCAATAAATCAGGAAACACTGGGGACAGGCTGTGGTTTACATCTCATTCATTCAATATTTAAAAGTATTTTCCAGTGAAAATGAGCTGTTATTGTTTTGTCCTGTTCTCTTCTTAAATGAAGTGTCCTCAGACTAGACAATGCAATCAAGATCTAATCTTCTCTTGCCACAAGGCAAGAGCCCATTCTCACCCACTCATTTGTGTAATCTAAGAACTGTGACCCTTCTCTTTGAAGTGAAATGCATTCAAGCAGAAGGAAAGCAAGAAGTCCTTGTCTCCCCACTGTGGAGTAGCCCTCTGTTTCAGGCCCTGTCCTATAGAGTGAGACCTATGATGTTCAGGCTGCTAAAGTAGAGAAATGAAATTTAGGAACAGAAGTGAGATTAAAGTAACTGATTTTCCACCTTTTGGCACAGAACAGATCAAGTCCTCATGTAGCATGCAGGAAGGAATGAGACTATATCAGAAACTAAAAACTATGATGTTGTCTTTCCCCAAAAATAATTATTTTAGATAAGGCACTTGGCAGAAAGATCATGCATGGTCTAATCTAGGAAGCATGTCATTATTTAGCCTCAGTTATCTCCCAAATACTGTTTAAAAATTCTAGCCTCCTAGTAAGTTAGAAATAAAGACCAGTTAGCCCAGTGCTGGGGGTCACTTTGTGATATGCAGTTGGCCTGCATGTGAGTCACAGGATTTTCTGTAAAAGAAATCCATTTCTGCTAAAGAGATTTTTATACAGAAGGGACTGTTTTTGCCAAACTGGACTGGTTTTCAAAATCACAACCAAAATAAAAAGAAAAATCCTGGAATTACGGGCCTACACCCATTTCTGAATGAATTTTTTGCACATACTTAATGTGGACACGTATCTACTTAGAAAATGGTGTGAAACCAACAACTCATTTCTAAGAGGCCACCGAAGAATTGTTGGCTTACTTCAACATTCATCTGTTGTTTGCCTGTAACAAATTCACTATGAACATGCCTTATTTAGTTAATACTTCTGGTTTAAGCTGTGTACAGAGCTCTCTAGTTGGACAGGAGGATTGCTGTAAAGCCAAATTAAGACACTCTTGTTTTGTAAAAAAGTTGGGGTCTGATTTTTCTACATATTAAGTCTTGCAGTGAAAAGAGACACTCAGACCTGTCTGATCCAGTAGTGCATCACATGCCATTTGTATATGCCTTGTGTGACAGGAGCTTCAGATTCAAGACTCAGACCTGATTCTCTGCTTAAACTGGCTCAAGTTAATGATTTCACTGGAGTTCTTTCTGCTTTATCCCACTATTTTGGGGGGGGGGGGGAGGGGAGAGAATAAGAATGGGTACATGTATACGGAATGGCTATATATAAATACAGACACATGGATGGGGAAGAGAGGCATGAATATACACCTACAATAATGTGGAAGCCAATACTTGTAACCAGACCACATAGCACTTACCTCAACTGTCCCTGCATCGAAATTCCTATGAAAGCAAATAACCCATAAATGAGATAATACTTACCTATTTTTAAAATAGTTTATCCAAGAAATGCAAAACTGAAGGAATTCTTTGCTGGAAGACTCCTTATCCCTAGAGTGGTTTGCATTGTGTGTATTTCCCCAAAATCATTTTCATATGAGTATTGGAATGCTTCACAAAATCCTTTTTTGCCTTTGGGGATGTTCCCAAAACTTTTCCAGAAAGTCTAAAGTTTCAGGGATTTTCTGGGATTACTTGAGTTCGACAGGAACATGCCTCACTTCACTTCAGGCACAAGCGAAATGAATGGGAAGCTGAGCCTGTGTTTATATTCACAGCACTTCCACTGGTAAAGCTTTGCTGTCGAGGACTCTAAGTGTGTGTGTGTGCACAAGAGAGGCCCTTTTGTCACTCAGGTTAGCAGATTGTGATCATGATATGGAAAAATTAATAAAGCACAAGGAAATGAGTTTATAGAGTAAAGAATTTTTAGCCTAAAGGAAGGTGGTTCACTGGCCAGTTGTTTTCCTGCAAACAAGTATGGCCTTGTCAGAGTTGGGCTACAGAATGGGAAAAAAAAGTGGAAAAGGGAAAAAATGTGTGGGTGGACAAGCAATAGAAAGTTTCAGAGCTCCTGAAGGACGATGTATGTGACAGTTGAGGTAAACGTGTCCCTGACTGCCAGGAGCCAGCTGGGAAAAAGGTTTCCATGGGAGATGACGTGAATCCAAGGTCTTTAAGCAATGTGACAAAACTATTGTTTTATGAAACTCATCCTCTATAACAAGATGACATCAGTGATGAGGCCCAATCAGTGAGCAGTAAGAAGGGGATGCATTTTCATGTGAAACAGTGTTCTAGAGGAAAAGATTTCCTTTGAGGAAGACACATCAGCAAAGGATGTAAATATCTAAAGAGGCTTTTTTCAGCTGTAACCTGCCAAAGTAGTCATTAAATATTTAGCTAGAAGTTCTTAATATCTTTCACTTAGAAATGAATGCTCTTCAAGATGAAAGGAGCTGAAATTCTTTTAAAACTATCTTATTTCTCCATTGAAAAATTGTAAGCAACCCTGCACGAGAAAGTCACTCATACTTATCCACTGCACCAAGAATTGAAACTCATCAAGCAGACGTTAAAACTTACTAAGTGGTAACACAGGCAGAGTAATACCAAAGCTAATTATCATCTCGGAGTGCAAATGCCTGTGGCCCTGTCTGATTCACTGAGGAGCGTTCTAATGCCATGCAGATCACTTGACGGTGCAGTGGGAAGCATCTTATCTTAAACAGATCAGAGGCTGTGACAAATTATAAACTTTTTCCTAAAAGTCTTTTCAGTCATGTATTAAAATACCTTCTGGGAGAGACGGAGGTCTCTTTAAAATCTCACTAGTGCAGGATTCCCTGGTTTTGAGGAAAATGGGGAAAGGAAATACAGATAAAAGGAGATTTCTTCCTTAGGAATGGATTATGTTGCAAGACAAATTTTGGCAGCCTATCCAGCCTGTATTTCATCTGATTTGCTGAAGCTTTCACCTCTTTATCTGCAAAAACATGTAAAAGGTTTTCAAACCTTCAGTGCTTCTAGCTGAGCTATACCTACTCTTTTCATCATAGAATATGCTACCTGGTAAGGTTCTGTCTTCCTAGCTTTGGTGGTCATGAAGGTCAGTGAAAAAGTATCTCTTGCAATTTTGAAGGCATCTAGAAGTCTAGGCATATCAGATTTTCTAGGTGCTTGTAGCAATTGCTTGGCATGCAGGCAGTAACTGAGCAAATCAAGGGGCTTTTCCCCCTCCCAGAATATTTTATCAGGGGCTTGCAGATAAGGTAAGACTTAATAGACTTTAGGGTTATCTTTGTGCAATACCACTTTATTCTGGTGCTCACCTATGTGAGGATTTAGCTACTGCAAGCTGTGTCATACGTTCTTTAAGGTTCTTTGTTATATTTAAACTTTGAAAAAGCTGTGATGCCAGAAAGCAGTAAACACAATGTGATTCCTAACAGGGTAGTTGCTCACTTAGTCTGATTGTTAACAGGTGATGAACTACTACCAAATGTAATACTTTGATTATTGATTTCAAGAGGCCTTAGAGGACCTTGATCTTTTGGCGTTTTGCAGAGTACATAGTGATTGCTGCTATGAGGAAGGGCTTTGATGTTATCCAGACTTGATGCCAGTTGCTTAATGCATGGCTGTAGCTGAGCTGTATGGCAGTTCACAAAGCCTGTATGGAGTAAGTCTTCATTACAAATCCATATACTTCTTGAGGGACATATGGATAGATTAAATATGTCTTTGAAGGAAAACATAAAATAGGATTAAGAATAACTCATTTGGAAATATTCTACTGTATTAGAGGTCCTGATCAGCAGATGCCTTGATCCTGTGCTCACAAGGATGACATTCTCTGGTCTGGGTACTTTAGATGAACCAGGGATACCCCAGCCTGCAGAAAGGGGACAAGGCAATTGAGTTTTGATTCTGGCTTTTTGAGGCTTCAGTAACCACTAAAAGCGAACTCATCTCTGTCAGCAGTAGCCCTCCCAGTGACTTTAGTGGTAACTGCATACTGCAGCAGGGACAGAGAGACTGCTTTCTACAGAGAACTTCAGCTGCAGCCTGCAGGAATTTCACCAGCTCTGAATTTTTTCTTGAAACAAGAGCAGTGGGACATAGCTTGTTGCATGTTCTTGTTAGACATCCTGGTCTTCTCAAGATGAAACTAAAGATACGAGGAAAAAAAAATCCAAGGAACTTTTGTTTGTCTTACTGAATCAATTGCATAAAGTCTGGCACTTTGACTGTAAGCATTTACTGTAAGTTATTTTACTAAGTTTAAAATCCTCTTCCTACATGTACCATGTTTCCAGTGTCTTTCAGAGGGGATTCCTTCCTGCCAATCTTTTTATAATATTTACTCAGGGGAAGCAGTGTGTTTTCCACAGAGTGATCCAAATTTGCTGCTTGCATAAATCCACAAAGTCAGTGAAATTATGCTGCTAAGAAAAGGGTCTCATTCTCCTCAAGGCTGAGAGGAAAACTGTGTACAAGAGGGTATGAGAAAGATCAGGATGGGGCCACTAAAGATAGAGCCCACTTGACAGACTTGACAATTTTTTTAGTTTTTAAGTTTCTGTTGTCCTACAACACTTCCATTTGCTCCTTATTAGTTAATATTTACCTTGTGATCTATCTTTGGAAGGGTGGGTTTTTCATGCAAGTGCCCATTTATGTATTGCATGGATATTCAAATGTTCTATTCAAAGTTCATCATTTGGATTAATTTAAGGCATGCAGAAAGCCTGCAGGGATTCTGCAAGCATGTCTGAAGGCAGAAATATGGCAGCCTAATTGGCTGGCCTTTCTTAAAGTACTTCCAAAGCAGTACTGGAGATGTCTGAAATGCTGTGTTCTTTCAAGCTAAAAATGGGTGGCCTTTGGGACCAATAAGTAGAAGACTTCATATTGGCAACCACTGTGAAGATCTGATTCCTCCTGTAGTGAAGTTGTAGCTCTTTTTGAAGATCAGTTGCTTAAATTACCAGTAACAGATAATCAAGATGATGCAAACCCTGAAGTGGCACCTTTAGTTACCTTCCCTGAAGATTAGCTTCAGTAGATGCATCTTCTGAACCAGGGCTTTGCACCATCATCTATCAGTTGCCTTTAGGTATATTTGTTGGTTTCTGAACCATGGCTGTTCACAGATAACCCAGGTTAATTTAACCCAGATAACCCAGGTTAATTTAGTGATTCACAACCACCCCTCTGCAACCAGTGCTAACATCCCAGTTGTGCCTCCTGCCGCAGAGGCGCTGAGACATGAGCAAATAAAAGTAGGTCACTCAGCTGTCACAAGCATGAGAGGATAACTCTGCCAGCATAGAAAATGAGTATGTTTGCATTTGGGATTTATATTTTATTTTATTTTTGCATACAAAGCAACAAATAAAAAAAAAAATTGGCAAGTAATGTGACCAACAAAACTTCTTGAGGTTCATTTACTATTTTAATGAGCTTTCTCAACTCTGAGAAAGCAAAGACGTGTTTTCCCTAGATCTTTAGAGAAAACACAGAGTACTTCCAATGGATAGTACCAATCTAGGAATCGTTCCCTGCAGTCCACTTAAGATTTACTTGCACTGGCATCATGGAAGTGGTCTGGGGCTGGAGTGATGTGAAGTCAAGAGGGGCTGATTTTTGTAAGGAAGTGTTTTGGAATTCTGCTTTTGGAAAGCTAACTACAGCTGGGTAAGAATTAACATTAATTTTAAATCAGAGTGTTATCAGAAACAGTTAGAATGAATATGCTTGTCTTCATGCCATTGCCCTATCTCTTACTGATGTTTATTTCAGATGATGTGCATGAATCTGTGGAAGGCTATAATTTTAAGTGGTTAGTCAGAGCTTACTAAACAGAAAATTGGATATAAATGTATTATGAAGGCATGCCAGGAGAACATGCATTGTGTGGGCTTATGGTTTGTATTGGATCTCAGTTTTGCTACGGATCCATATTTCAGACACCAAAAAGCTTAAGGGTACTCAAATTTGATTCAGCTCTTTAGACTGTGTGACAAGTGGCAGTCTCTAAATTCCAGATTCACCAGAGATCTACCCTTTCCAACTGCAACTGAATATTAAGCTCTTATGTGTCCAAACTGCTGAGGTTACAGTCTCTGCAGAGTGATGTGGGCTTGACGCTCTTCAGGCACAGCACTGAGCTGGATTACATCTTGGAGTTCTGTGGACATTGACTAGAAACAATCACATATTGATCTGCTGATCAGTGAGCTCAGCTGTGGAGAGGGAGAGGAGGGGGGTTCTGGGGGTTATGGAGCTCTGCTGCAGAGACTGAGCGCAGCTCCAGCTTGGTCATTTGAAATCCTTTTGTGCCCTTGATTTTCTGGCTTTCAGAAGGCAGTGCATCAAATCTGTGATAGAGTAGTGAATCAAACAACATCCTCCTGCCATAAAATCCACTTAGCTACCCTCAGTCCCATGACTGGCATCCTTCTCTTCCCTTCTCTCATTTCCACTATGCCTGAAGAATTTCTTTTTTCGCCCCAGAAGAAAAACATCTTTTATAAGCTACAAAGGACAGTTGAGAGATATTTCCTTGTTTTCACAAAATGTCAAAGCTACAAGCTTTAAGAGTTGTCTAGGAGATTTAGTTACACTATAGCTACTATAGCCATTAACTTCAGTGGTAAATTCCTCTGCCACCACATGTATTTTTTGAGTTACTTTTCTGTAAGTGTATTTGAAGTTGCAAGAACAAACTTTCTGAAGTTGGGAAAAGTCACAATCAAAGTTCTTAAGTAACCTGAATTTGGTTTCTTTGTGTATGTACATTATGGAAAATATTATTACTGTTTTCCCCATGTGACTCAGTACTTCTCATGATGAGGATGAGCAACTACTCTTCTTATTGTTTATATCAGTCGGATACTTTATTTACTGGATAATATTCAAGCCCATTCTGAGTTTCTCTGTTTTTCCCCTATTATGACCATTACTGCAACATTTTAGCATTTACAGACTCTCTTATATTCATTTTTATTATGCTTGGATAGATAATGGGGGACTGATGGGGAAATAGGGACCCAGGATCTAAGTAACCCTCTACCTTTTGGGTGCTGATGGAGAGATTTCAATGGCTGATTTTTTTCAGAGCATTTATTTGTTCCTAGGTCCTTTTGAGTTGAGCTGCAGCTGTGAGCACTTAGTGCTTCAGCACATCATGCTCCAGAGCCCAGGTCAAACCAGGAACACACAACAAGTGGCCACATGACTGCAATGATTTAGTTTAGCATGGTGGGGTGCTTGGTGGTAGAAGCTGATATCCAGTCTATGTCTGTATCCAATTGCCAGAGCTATGAGATCATATTTTTTTTTCAGCAAATCCTTCCTCGCGTACATGAGTCTTCCTGGAAATGAAGTAGGACTTCTAAAATTTCTATTGTTATATAGCACTAATTCAGTGCAGGCCATGGCTGGGTTGTTTTCTTTTAACCCAATGAAGTAACTTGGAGTAGAGAGGGATAGTGTTGTGGTCATGGCAGAGCTAGAAGATAGCAGCTTTGAAGAAGGTAACCTGCTAAGCATAGGAATCAGTTAGATGCATCAGCAGGAGTTGCTGAGAGGAAGGGAGGAAAGATGTAAATTTCTATCTGCCTCATTAATGTTGGTTTTCTTTTAGCATGTCTTTGTTAGAAATGTATTTCTTCTTCCTAATCTGTCTGCTTTCTGAGTGGTGGAAACTCAAAAGGGATATGAAGTTGTCATCTCTGACACTTACACACAAGGTGGCCTGTTGGCTTCTGCTATTCTGCTCTTTGTTTGCCCTGGACTGCAGAGACGTCCCTGTCACCTTTGTCTTGTGGCCACTGTTCTGCAGACTGTATGCTTTTTTGCTCATGCTCCTTGAAAAAGCTTCAAGACCCCCTCCTTTGCAGTCTCTCCTCCCGAGAGGCAATGAGAAAACTTCCCTTTCTTGGGCAGGGGTCATCAATGCTTAGAGAGATGTAGGGCTCTGGAGACTTTTACTAGATTTTTAATCATCTTCCCAGAGAGACAGAAAAACAAAGACAAGTGTATATCAGCTTTTGAAACTCTCTATTTTTTTTGCTATGTGTACAGCTGGTTCCAACCACCAAATGCCTTAAGGACAGATGGAAATGTTTCCCTGAGGACAGCGAAGACTTCAAGTGGCACTGAGAAAATTCCCAGTGACACCCAATTGTTTGAGTCCAGAAACTTTCTCTTTTTTGCTTGTTCCCTCTGTAGTAGCTTTAAGTGATCTTGCTCTGTAAAGGGCAGCTAGATACACAGACAGAGGTCTGGTAAAGGAAGGAAAACTAACTCCCTTTACATGCAAAGGATTAGGGATAAGAAAGGTCCCTACAAAATTTCTTGTGATTGCTTTGGCATGCTGTCTATTTAATCATGGTTTAATCTTTTGAGCTGAAAGTAAGACACATATGTAGATGAGCTGAGAAGACTATTTTTTTTTGTCTAAGATGGCTTTAAAAACCTATTCCTATATCACCATGCTCAGTTACAGCTGTTGTAAGAAGTCAGATCTGCAGGTTTTCTTTAAGTGATACAATACAAATGTATCCCAAAAATGTCGTCTTCTGCAAAGATGTCAGTAGAGCAAAGTAAGCCTGGTGCTTCTTGAGGACACTGTGTGCTGAAGGGGTTGTGTTGGCCATCCACTTTAAGGATATTCTCAGAAATTTGAACTAATACTCATTTAAGTGTTCATTTTCAAATGGTGTATCAATAAGCTGCTTTGAGTTTTCTGTCTTCTCCTTAACCATCAACTCATCACTGTGAATCCTCTCAGGACCAAGTTTGCAGACTTTGGGTATCAAAACAAATAGGCAGAAAGGTAAAAATATTGACTGTGGTCTGTATCTTGACACATCTGGTTCCATATATCCAGTTCCAACCATGTTGCTTTACCTCTACAATAACACTCTCATGTTGCTGTCCATCCTTTGGAATTTTTTTATTCCTGGGCCTCTAAACCAATGACTAACCCACCTCTTTCTTTAGCATTTGGCTTTCCTGGAGCTTTGGCTCCTGCCTGGGAAAGCAATGATCAGTTGCTTTTATTTTAAGAGATAGTGGTGGCTATGGAAACTGATTGAAAGGCAAACACTCAAAGGGTAGGAGAGCAGAGCCTGAAGAGCTCTCCAGGGAATCTGTTTATTGTAGGATTTGAAACTGCCAGCTAAGAGGAATCCCAATTAGGCAAGATCAGACTAAAAATGTTGTGTGCTGTTTAAACAATGAGGCAATTAATCTGTTTAATAACTTGCCAGTTACTGTGGTTGATCATTTCACTGATAACCTTAAATCAAAGTCATGTTTGCCACAGATCTGCTTTAACAAAAATAGCAGTTAAATTGTGGGCAGACCAGAAATGACAGTCGATGCTCTCAGATGTGTGTGGTTCACTGTTCAGTAGCCTCAGACACTCCCTTGTTCAGTGGCAAGGCGACAGTGGCAAATCCAGGAAAGTATTTGGTTGGCTTTGCACTTGGTCTTAGACACCAAAAGCTCTGCCCATTTGCAGCAGGAGCTGGTTTTAATAAAAGATTGCTGGGCTCAGCTCTGTGTTGGCCTAGAGTTAACCTCTTCTGCAGCAATTAATAAAAAAATAAGACCCTTTTCTGAGACTGTTACTAAGGTGTTTGAGCACAACATAGACCTGTGTTTTATTCCTGTTTAGCAAACAAATTGTTTTCAAATACATAGTCTGTGCAGCTACCTGGAAGTGAAAATTGTGTCTTACTGCTTGTCCCTCCTGCAGTGTTCCACAATGTGTCTCTGATGGAGATAATGCTGCAATGGAGAATTTTGGCTCCAGAGAGTAGTTTAACAAACACATACTGATTTCCAAATCACAGGACTGATGTTTACACAGCTGCTTTTATAACCAGGTATTGCAGCCATATTTACATGCAAAACCTTTCTAGTTTGCCTGTGCTTATATTTCGGTGTTAAAAATATCTAGCTTCACAAGTGGTTTGACCTGTGGTGAAATCTGTAACTTCTAGATGCTGATTCAACTGAGGAGAAGATGTGGTCTGGTAGAACACATTCTGGTTTCAGTTTAGTTGGGCTGGTAATAGTGATGACTTGTTCAAGGCTTTGTTATGTGGGTCACATAGTTTCATCTCCATCTTTCCACGCAAAATTGTACTTCATGGAATAGAGATAGGGTGGATGTATGGTGACATAAGGTGAAGACCTAACTAAAGCTCCTGTCCTTTGTACCTTTGGGGAAATGGTTTCTATCTCAGCTTCATTTGTCTTTCATTCCTTCCTTTGCCCTTTCTTTCTTGTTTCTTTTGTGCTGTGTTTTTCATGTTTAGACTGTCAGATGTTTAAATGCAGGTGTCTGACTGTCACAGCAGTTACATGCTATCCTCTACAGTGTGACTTGGTCTTTGCTGAGTTTTTGGCTCCTACTGAATACAGTGAATGACCATGTTCAGTCAGCTGTAGAGTCTACAAAGGCTGAGTCTCTGAGTGAGCTGACCGGGCAAATGTGTCCGATTCCCCAGAGACCTTGGGAGAGGTTTGCCTTTTGATTATTTCCAAGATTTTGAACCTATTCAGTTTTCTTCAGTACCCAAGGATGTGAATAGCTTAAATAATCAGGATGAAACCAATTACTAGTCAGAACCAAGTCACAGGCAGATCTTACCCAACATGTTCCTTTGCGTAGGAGCTTGAACCCATTCCATGATTTTGTCACTCAATATTTATGGTCTACAGCTTCTTCCCCATGGCAGCTAGCTAAAGTTTGAAAGCAATTACAAGTCCAGGCTGATGTTTGTCAGTTTGTAGGAGGGAGTAACTAAGTGCTAACATTCAAAAACAATTCACTTTCTCTGCCTGGAAGAGTCTGTTGGGAGAAGACCCTTTTCTCTGGGTTAAAGTGTTCATACAGTGTATGTGCCAGAACAAGTTTCAGTTCACATGGAAAGAACCTATTTTGCCCAGCTTCTCTCTCAGGTTTTCTTTTAGTGTCTTTCACAGAGGATCCAGATCTTCCCCTTAAAATTCTACCTAACCTTAGATACACCCTTTTCCGACATAGAAATCATAACTCTGCATTCCATGAGTGTCCAAACAACATCTTCGTCCAAGATGTTCCAGAAGCAATCATCATCTTCCTCACTAGGCAGACAGGAGTATTCCTAAATTTATAACTGGGTTTCCAGTTGGGGGAAAAAAGGATACATGCTCACCCCTTCATTTTAGGAGTCATTTAGGTGACTCTGTCTGACAGCCATATCTGGTTTTGGATGGCTAGAGAGATTTAAAGTGTTGAAGAAACAATTTGTAACTTTTATTTCACTAGCCTTCCCATTAACTTTGTCACCTTTTCTTCTAATATTCTCCACCAGCAGACCCTGCTGTATGACAAAGGAGCTGTTACTACTTACTTCACTGTACAAAGCATCACTGATCAATTCATGCCAGCAGTGCCTCATTTCAGTAAGCCTTGAGATTGAAGCCCTCTCCTTTCCAAAGCAGGTGTCTAACTTGCATACTAGCAACAAAAAACATCCTTTGCCACCTCTGAAATCTCTTTATTTGTGAAATCAATATGAAACTGATAACTGAAGAACTCTTCTATTCTGATTTGCTATCAACTCCATTGCTCATTTCTCACAAGAATTGGAGTGACTTCTGGGATGGAGATGGTCTTAAGCTGGGGACCTGCATTCAGGATTCAGTCCTGGTTCTGACTTTGCTTCTAGTCCCTCTTTCCTCCAGGCTGGGATGCTGGCAGTTTGAGAGCTAGTAGGTTTCACTGCCGCCTGCCCTTATGAATTGTAAATTGCTTCTCTGACAGTACCACATCGTAGCCCTGGGAAAGAAGCAAAGGATGATTGCAGGGTAGGAAGAAAGCACTGAAAGAAAAATTACAAAGGTTTGAGGTTAAATCCATGGTTGTAGTCCAAAGATGCCCTAGGACTGACTGTCCTTTATAGCAAGCCATTGAGGGGAATGTTCACGCAGAAATCTGGCAGACAGATGAACTTTGAGATAGTCTGTGATAACCAGACCAAAAAATAAAAGGGAGTGGAGTCCATGGAAGCTGGCCTGGAAACATACAATCTAAAAATAACATATGATTTCAATAAGTTACTTCTCCTGGCTGCATTCTCTAAATGCCTGTTTATTCAGCACTATACACAGTGTGTTCTATGCCCCACATGCTATACATAACTTATCCTACAGCCTGAAAAAATCCTGCAAAACAAAAGGCTGCAAAACACACTGCACAGCTGCAGGACATCAGTTGGTAGATTAAGGACTTAGCACCCAACTGCTAGGCCAGACCACCATGCCTGGAAGTTGGACAGCACTTCATGAGGTTACATGTTATCTCCTAGTGCTTTTCTCCTACCCTGTTCTGTCAACCCTTGGGCTTCACATCTGGGCCCCAGAGCATCTCTGGATACCACCAGGAAACACATTTTTCATAACTTTATTGAGAATACCCTAAAGTGAGGGGCTGGTATTTTCTGGTGGACCTGACAATACCATCACACTTTTTTTGAGGTTTTTCTAGCCAAGGTGATTATGGGTTTTTTTACTGATGAATGCTGAGGGTCTGCATTGAGCATAAAGAACTACAAGTCCCAGAGCTCTGACAAGCAGGGGAATCCTTGTCTGCTTCTGAGCCCTGAACTTGCCCTCTTACAGGCTCTGTTTCTTCGTGCTCATACACAAGGGCTAGCCCCCCCCCAGCAGCTGGGGTGCATTTCAGGTAGGGATAGCATAGACAAGAGATGATGTCATGGTTTTCAATCCTTCATGGAGCTTTTAAACGGTTGGAAGACTCTATGAGTAATGAATTGTTAAAAATGGTTCATGTCAAGAGGTCGCTGCTGCAGGATGTGCCAGTGACTCAAAGAAAAGGCAAATGCTTATTTCTCTGAGTGAGCAATGACTCATTAACAGCTGCCTTTTTCTATTTATACGTGTGAATTCTCTCATTGACTTGCAGATTTTCCTTTCCATTCTCTTTTACAGTAAGACCGTTACTTTTTCAGTCTATTTTAGTCCTTCTATAGGCAACTTTTTCCACTGCCCTCTTCCACTCCTTTCTTGCAAGGAGTTGCTGTTGAGACTCCCTTTCACAAGGACTGCGGCTCTCTGAAGCCATTTCATCTGGAACTGGTGGTGTTAGGAGATACTTCAGTGCCAAAGTCCATTTCACAGAAAGTTTTTTAGGACTACTGAGAGAGGTAGATCTGAAGCTCCTATCCAACCCCTCTCCTGTGTCTCTCTGGAAGGCGGTTTCCCCATCATTACACCCTTCACACTGCCGGTCTGTCTAACCCAGCATGCTGCTGGTTGTATCAGTTTGGTCAGATCTATCTTTAGCTTCCACCTCTGCAGAAATTGGTTGGTTTTCATGTTTCATCAAAACACTCTGAGTCAAATTTTAAAGCCTGTGATTTTTGGTTTGTGTTCTTAGCTGCCAGCTGGGTGCCGGTGGGTTTCTTTAATGAGAGTCCTGGGTACAAGCATTTGTGCTGTGGCATTCTTTGCTTCCAAGAAATGCTGTGTGTAGGTGCTGGCAGTGTCTCAGAGGCAGGGTACGCCGACAAGGCAGTGTCCCTCCTCTTTCTCTGCACTGCTGTGGCACAAAGTGTAGTGGTCAGTTCTGGGAAACAGAGCGACTCGGAAGTCTGGGCACTGGTGTGGGACATGCTTTTCAGGGCAGCTTCAGAATAAGATGGTCCATTTAGACTTGTTTAGTGCTGAGGTTTGTCATGAAATCGGCAAAAGGGATTTAACAGATAAAACTGAAGCTTTAACTCTCATCTCTCTGATGTATAAATGATCCCAGTCTTTACCTCCCCAGCACTTTCTGGACACTAAGATCCATCCAACTAAACTTTTCCAGGCTCTCATACATTCCTTCCCTCCCTCTTGTCTTGGTTGACTTTGGCCAGGACCTCTCTGCACTCCTAATTTGTTCAATTCAGACCCAAGTCTTGAAGCTAGAGCTGTAAATATTTTCTTAGAGATGCTTGTATCTGCGACCACAACAGGGAAATCGTGACTTCTCTTTAAATAATAAGAATCTGACTGTTCACGTGTATGGTTTTAGACACCACAATATAATTAAAGCTTGGACCAATGGTGGCAGGGAGTGATTGTGGAGAAATGGAGGGCACAAAAGTCATACCAAGAGAAGAGTTTAAGCACATCCCCTACAGTCATTTTTTGGTTATTTTCCCAATAAAAGGAGAGATTTGTTCATTTTTTGCTCATGCTTTGAGAATTGTTTAACCAGTCCGGTTTACCCTCAAAACTGATATTAAAGGTGACTTAGAACATCATCTTTTTTTTTGTTCTGGTTCAGAAAGCAAAGAGAATAGGGATTAGTTTAGGTCTGAACAAGATAGTCTTGGAATGCAAATTAAATACTTTGATTAGAACAGTTTCTCACTTCAATTAGAAACGTTTTTCTCACATTTTAGCAAATGCAAAGAACATTCCTCTACTAAAACCTGCATTTTTCTCTTAACCACTTACTGTATGTGATTTCAAACTTATGTTGGAATTGCATTTTTTTGCTGACCAGCACAAGTTAAGATGTGAACCTGTTTTCCTCCTGCAGATCAGGATGTGTAGTTATGCTGCTCAGTGCTGAAGGATTTCCAATGGATCCTTTATATGGGTGCCAGCGAATAACCTGGGGCCTTCCCAGAACAGAGCTCTCACTGTCACATAACAAAAGGGAAATGCCACAGGGCAGGAAACCCTATCTGTCCTGCTACTGAAGAGCTGCACGTTGAGATAAAATAGATACAAGTGTTGTACAAATGGGTTGTGATCGTTATTTTTATCTTAATTTGTTTTCTGTGCTTTTTATACCTCTGTTATGTAGCAGTGAAAACGGATTACATGAAACATGCAGGCACCCAGGTGACACCACTGCTATACCGGGGAAGCTCTCAAACCTGCAGGAATACCTTCTCCTCTCCCTTTCCTTTCTGGATTTTCCCAGGGAGACTCTGCTACAGGAGTTGGTAGGAGACAGCTTCATCATCTGTGAATCAATATGCTCTGATGATCTCATAGCAGATGCATAAAAGTGCAAATTTCAGCATTTTTCAAACCTCAGGTTACTTCAGATCTAACAAGCATGCTTCTACCACCTGCAATGGAGAAGGAAAATAAATTTTTCCATGCAGGCTCCCACAGCCAACAAGCTTTTGGCCCCTGCTCCTCATGCAAAAGCCCCCTGTGTGGTGGGAATAACTAACTGCATTATCGTATCGCCCACGCTTGTCTTCTAAATGGAGCTTTTGCAATCTCTGTGAACTACCCTTAGGTTGAAGGTCAGATACTCTGTTCAAACTTGATGTAATTCATTGAATGTCATCAGCTTTGCACCCTCAGCTGCTGTAAGTTAGTGCAGCTCCATAGAAGTCAGTGGGTCTCAACTGACATCAGCCAAACTTATGACGCAGGGTTTCTATTTCTGCAGCAGCTTGCTCTCATAGAGATGAGGGGATGGGCTGTTTCATGGGGTTTGCAGGGAAGGAGGCAGAAGGAGATTAGTTTTAAAAGGTCTTTGTGCAAAATAGCTTCTTCAGCTGGTACCTTTTGAGAGCTTAATGAAGAGAGACCACAGGATGAGGCCATTGTATGCTGCAGGGCAGGAGTAAGAACTGTGCGATGCAGACCGTGCTACTGAGCATGGAACTGGTCCCATGAGGAGGGAGATACGGCTTTGTTGCACTGCCCTCTCACTCTTGACAGCTCTGCCTATGCTTCCATGCACACTGCAGTTCTCTACTGTATGGAGGACCACATTCTGGTTTTGTGAAGAGCTGCCATGAAGTGCATGGTTTTACACCGGTCTGGGAGACAGAATCTGATCTGTAATTTCCAGAGGAAAGAAAGAATTGAAACTGTGGTTTGGGCTGCTGTGCTGCTCGCTTTCCATGTGCATGATGTTCTAGGCAAATTATAAAATCAATTTAGAGATGTCACTCAGTGATTCAACACACTGTCAGAAGCAGTTGCATCCATAAGAAAGAAATGAGTAGGGCACCACAAAGGCACATGGTCTAAAGGGCGTGTTTTCCAAATGTAGTTTGATGCAGTGCTGTGACTGGCCATCCAGCAGTGAGGCTTTATCCCAGCTGCAGTGTTCATCTCTATCTCCATAGCAGTGTTAAGGCCTGTAGGGAAGGAAGGCTGGAGACCTCCAGTTATCCCAGTAACACAAGTGGGAATGCACAAGCAAGCTATTTGTCAGCATAACTCTTTTTTACCAAAGTTTCATTAACCTTGATGCTGCTCACCTATGTTAACCATATAATGAAGACTTGTCTGTACAGATGAGAGTATTTTCATATTGCTGATTAAAAAAATGTTTAGAATGATCCTTAGAGGTTGCTTGGAGATCTAGAGGCTCCTTCATGCTCCCTGCAGCCTTTGCCTGTCACCTCTGTCTGGCAAACTGATGTTCCACTGTGCCAAGCTTGGCCTTGGATGAGGTGTCCATATCAAAACCTTGAATATGTCTAACTTCCCTTGTGATACACCTTGCACTGCAGTCCTGTGGCACTTTCACAAACTTTGTTACCTGGAAATTTTGGTAATCAGTGACTCTAGGTTTTGTTTCTGGATCATAAATGAAAGCATGCAAGAATCCTCAACATTCAGCATAGAGTCTTGGCCATTTACTGTTCTTCATATCTCACTCTGCTTACTTCTTGTCAGAATGATCACAAACCACTTGAAAACCTGTTGGAAATTCCTGATGATGTTGTGTCTTCAGTACAGCTACAGGTTGGTTGTTTTTTGTTTTAAGTCTCTTATTAGATGCAAACAAGAAATGTTGATATATCCACAGGATGCTGCCCCTATGGCTGACATTTTGCTGGTTCAGTTGTGCTTTGGACCCCTTGAGCCACTGCTCCCAGCTGGCGCTGCACTGAGGTGGATCAGGGTTAGAAGGGTCTGTTTTGGTGACCAGCTGCTGGAGCGAGCTGTGAGGAGCAGATAGCAGTTAGCACTCCAGCTGTTTTCAGCAATGTGGGGCCATCCTTTCTGAGCTAGTTCTTGGTGGATAGATGCCAAAATCTCTCCCTGAAGCCCACCGGTGGTTTTGGCACCATCCATCAACAGATGAGTTGCTGAAAAGAGTCCTCACAGCTTGAACTCACTTTGCCTCAGCTCTCCCAGATGGCTAAAACACAGTGTTGGAGCAGGACAGAAACATGCCAAGCAACCACCACTCCTGCAAATGGTTTTTGGGTAAAGAGCAAGTTCCTGTCTCCTTGCCCCACAGACCCACTGGTGCTTGTCTCTGTCCTGTTTCCATCTTCTGGTACCTGAGATGCAAGTTCCCACTGCAATTCACTTATCCCTGGGGTGGAATATGCTCTTCAAAACCTTTAGCATTACACACCATTTGAAGCAATGAGCAAACAGCTTAACTTACACAGCTGGGAATTCACAGGACTTGAAATAGGGTAGAAATACCACATTAGACTTAACCAGCATCCCTGATTTCCAGTGATGTTCCAGAGCTTAATTTCTGTAAGCTCAAATAAATGTTTGGTCTTAGTGATACAGGGAGGTTAAACCTCAGCTCATGACACTCTGCAGGCATCAGTTGCAGCCATGTGGAGCACTCTTTTTGTTCAGGAGCATGATTATAATTTACTTGAATGCTCATGAAAAGAGATACACCTGCTTTTCCTGGACTCCTCGCAGTGACTCTGCACATATGTGAAAATATGTCTTCCATCTGCTGACTTCTGGTTGAAGTTTGTTGCTACTCTTTAAGGTCTCTTGTTTCAAACTCACAGCACCAGAGAAAGATCAACTACATAACAAAATTTTCAGTAAGGGTTTCTGAGGATGGGAAGTTAAAGAAATCCCAAAGAAATCACTCAGTTGTTCCCAGCAAGGAATGCTTGATGTAGTCACTTAATCCCTGGGCTTACACTGGTATACATTGCTGTGTTGAAATCAAGACATATGTAAACTTTTAAAGTGAATTAATTTATCTGCTGCTCTGAATTAGTTGTTTTGCTTTAGGAAATATGACAACATTATCCAGAAATGTGCTCTTCTGACCCGATTACAGAGATGAGTTGCCGGAAGGTATCAAACATTTATAGCTCCAAAGGGGGAGAGAGGTTTCTGCATAGTAAGAAGCTGTAAGTGCTTCAGGTATTGCACACTTGTGACAGAAGGTGGGCAATTCACAGAAAATCACAGAATCACAGGGGTTGGAAGGGACCTGGAGAGCTCATGGGGTCCAACCCCCTGCCAAAGCAGCTCCCCAGCTCATATTGCACAGGGCGGCGTCCAGACGGGGCTGGAATCTCTCCAGAGATGGAGACTCCACACCCCCCTGGGCAGCCTGTCCCAGGGCTCCCTCACCCTCACTAGGGAAAAGTTCTTCCCCATGTTGGTGTGGAGCTTCCTATGCTCTGACTTGCAGCCATTGCCCCTTGTCCTGTCCCCACAGACACTGAAAAGGGGCTGGCCATTTCCCCCTGCATCCCATCCTGAAGATATTTATAAACATTAATCAGGTCCCTCCTTAGTCTTCTTTTCTCCAGGCTGAACAGTCCCAGCTCGCTCAGTCTTTCCTCACAGGGGAGATGCTTCAGTGATGTATAAACAATCTGAACAAACAAGAAGTTTGTTCAGGAAGCACGTGATGGGCTGGATCTGGCTGGTGTGAAGCAGCATTGCTTCCTTAGTGCGGGCTGGTTCAGGATGGCTGAGGGTCTGGTTCATGGGCAGCCAGCAAACAGACTGTAGCAGGTACAGGGCTTTGAGCTGGAAAAACAAGATGTCTGTTTATACAAATATTTTTCAGACTCTAAAAAACGATTAAATTGAGGGGACGAAGTGGTGCTGGAAAACTCCAGATCTTTTTTTAATTATTTACTTTTTTAATTCTTGGATTTTCCACGTGTCCAAATAGGCTGAGTGATTCTCAAAGGTAACTTGAACTATTCTAACTGTAGCAGTGGGGAAGAACTTGGGATGTCAGAGATACCCACAAGAGAACTAAAAGGGCATCATCAATCAAGTGAGGCAGTTAATGGCAAATTAAACATGGAAAAAGCATCAAATGAATTTAAAAGTTGTTGGCTCTGATTTTGAGAATATTTTGTACAAGATAGCTTCCTCAGCAAACGTCCAATTACACTTGGATCTGAAGTGTTCCTACACACTAGCCAAGATGCCACAGTCTCTTTATTTTCCACGATCCATCTCCTTTGCAACTAACCTAGCATGTACTACTTACTTTATTGACAGCTCCATCATCTTTTGACTACAGTCTTCAGTTACCATGTGCGCACTTTTTAAACTTTCAGTAAAAGCACTGAGACTTGATGTAATGCAGGAGGAGACACTTCTAATAAGATGCTTAATTGAGGCCTGTCCCTGTCAAGGCAAGTGAAAACAGATGCTCAGATTCCTCTGTTCCTTTCTCAAATCCTGAATTTATCATATTAACCAGGAAACCTTTTTTTCTTTGAGTGGAACAAAACCCAATAACCCACCAAAACTGATTAAAAGACAACTTGTTTAGTTAATTGACTATGAAAATAGAGCTATAACTAAGCAACAAAACTTGGTGGGATCTTTCCAATAGGAACCAAGCTTATAAAATAGGGAATTATCTATTCAGTAATCTTAAACAGGCTGGTACAGCTTCCATTCTTCCCTGTGTGGTAATCTAATCCAAGGTTAAAGGTAGCCAAGCTCACTTTAGCTCACCACAGGTATTTTTCTAAAGCTTGGCCAGATTCCAAATATCAAGCGTCGACAAATCAAGATCTGATAGCCAAGACCATGGTGACTGCTTAATATTAGTCTTATTCAACTCATCAGCCTGTGTCACTTGTCTGTCACCCTGTCCCTGGTGTGAAAAATCTTATATAAACTGCACTTTATTCTGTGGGATTGCTAGAATTCAGGCTCTGAAACGTTGCAAGTCACATTGTGTTTGCACATGCTTGAGGTGTCCAGGGGATCTGAAAAACTCATTTAGCTTTTCTCTGGAAGGTTTTAAATCTCATTTGCCATTTCTGTTTGGAAGGTTTTTAAGTCACTGTAAACTAAGCACAGGCTGAGAGACATCTCTCCCTGGAGTCATTCTTTCACTTCTTGCTCAGTCTGATAAAGGTGTTCACCTCTTCTGAGGTCAAGATGTTAGACAGGGGTCCTGAAACCTGCCATAGGATTCTCTGTGCAGTAAATCAAATTCTTACACTGATAATGTGTATCATAGAATCATTTAGATTGGAAAGGACCTTTAAGGTCACTGAGTCCAACCACTAAGGCCCAGCTTAACTCTTACAAGTCTGGTCCACAGTCTGGCAAGGAACAAGACTGGTAAGGGCTGATTGGTCTTTGAGTCTGTATAAACCACAAAATATCTCCCAAAGCCATGAAACATAAATGATAGAATCACAGAATGGTTTGGGTTGGAAGGGACCTTAAACTCATCTAGTTCCACCCTCTTGCCACGGGAAGAGACACTTCCAGCCCAGGGTGCCCAAAGCCCCATCCAACCTGGCTTTGAACCTTGCCAGGGATCCAGGGGCAGCCCCAGCTCCTGTGGGCACCCTGTGCCAGGGAGAATCCTTCCCCCCTCTTCCCAGGAAGGATTCCTGCCCCCCAGCTCCTCTCCAGCTGCCCTCCTGCAGCTGAAGGCCATTCCCCTGGGCCTGGCCCTCCCTGCCCTTTGGCACCAGCCCCTCTCCAGCTCTCCTGGAGCCCCTTGAGGGACTGGAAGGTGCTTGGAGGTCTCCCTGCAGCTTTCTCTTCTCTAGGCTGAACCACCCCCACTCTCCTAGTCTGTCTCCAGAGCCCTCGGATCATCTCTGTGGCCTCCTCTGGACTTGTGGCAACAGCTCCATGTCCTCCTTTTCCTGGGGACCCTTGAGCTGGGCACAGCACTGCAGGGGGGTGTCCCCTCAGCAGAGTAGAGGAGCAGATTTCCCCCCTGCCTTCAGACCTGCTGGTCACGCTGCTGGGTATGCAGCCCAGGACACAAGTGGCTTTCTGGGCTGAGTGTACCTTGCTGGGTCATGCTGAGTTCTTTACCCACTGACACCCACAAGACCTTCCCCTTGGGGCTGCTCTCAATCCAATAGTAAAATCTCCAACCATGTAGTTAAAGACCAGTAGTCATAATCAGACCATGGCATAGGAGAGAGCACAAAGGAGTAAGGTCAAGGGCCCTAATGCTTTGGGCAATTTGTCACATATAACCTCTGTGTATCCCCAAGCTTGGCTTTGTCCTATGTCATGGAAGAAAGTAAACCACTCCCAGTACTCCCTCCCTAATAATCTGACTTAAAGTTTAAAAAAACCTATCCTGCCTCCAACTCTGGTTGTAGGCTTGATGAAAGGGATGCGAGTGAGGCCAGGATTACTGGTGTGTCCTCTCTACAGCCTGTCTCTAGGCATTGCTGGCTCCAGTGATGCAGACAGGGTGAGTTCTGCAGAAAGCAGAAGGGAAATGCTTCCTAGCTACACTACATACCTAACAGAGAAACCAAGGGGAGAGGGTCATGCTGCATAAACCTGACAGACACAGACAGATCTCACCCCCTTGGAAGTTGTCCTGGTTTTGGCAGGGATAGATTTCATTTATATACACGCACACACACACATATATGTCATTGTTATTATCTTCCTTTTCTGTTGTCCTGTTAAACTGTTTTGATCTCAACCCACATGTTCTCTCACTTTCACTCTTCCTATTCTTTCCCCCTCCTGCTGTGGGGACTGAACAAGTGGCTGTGTGGTGCTTGCTTGTTGGGCAGGGCTAAAACACACCAGAAGTCTGCAGGTTTTAATGAGCTCATATAGAAATTGAGGCAGCATCAAAGTTTAGATCTGGACCTGAAATGCCAGTCAGTTCCTCAGGGTAACTTGGTGCTTTTGGGCTGAATTTAGGCAGCACACACATTCTGGTCCTTGCAAGTCCCTCGGCACAGTGTTCCTTCCCACTGTGACAGCTCAGCCTTTAGCTGCCACGTAAGTCTCTCCTTCAGCACAGTGGTTTCGATTCATGCTACTAGCACTGTAGAAAACTCATTCAAACCCTCCCTGCAATGGTTTGTTTTCCTTCATTCAGTTTTGTTTCACCAGTTTTATTGGTGCCAAGCAGAACCAGCCCTTGGAAAGCTTGATTTAATAAACTTCTTATTGTGACTGTTGGGTGTCCCCTCCAGATCTGACCACCCAGCACCGCACTGGGCCGGGCTTGCCAAGATGCTCTGAGAAACTTCTCTTCCCTTTCCCCACTCCCCATACTGCCTTTTGTGGTTTGCTATTTAGAGATCTGGACAGAAGAACAGATGGAATAAATTGTCTGTTGGTAGCCAAGTGACTGAACCACTTCTGGGAAATGCTACATCTTTCTTTCTGTTGGATTTCTATGTGAGATGCCCAGAAGTCACTCTTGTGTCAGAAGTGTCAGGAGCAATTTGCTGTGCAGAGCGCTGTAAATCTCCCAGTCTGTGCAGCTTCCGGGAAGGCTCCCCAGCAGAGGCGCCTGGAGCCCGCTCAGGGGGAATTTCCAGCCAGCCCGGGGCTCTTCTCTAACCCAGCATCCGTGTTGTCAGAGCACAGAGGAACGGGGCCAAAACCACCGTCTATATATCACCTCTGCGGATGTGGCATAGAAGCACGGGAAAAGGGGGAGGCACACATTAAATCTTACAAGTGCCATTTTGTTTTCCCTTCTTCCTTCTCTTCCATCCTCCTCCCCTCTCCTCATACCAACCCCCTGCTTTTTTTTTTTTCTTCAGTAGCTGATGGGGGCAGTAAAATTTCAGGGGGGCCAAGACAAACTGCTAAACGTTGTGATTTCTAATGGTTCCTCCTGAAAATTGCTGACAGATGCTGGTCCCAAGATCAGAATAGCAGAGGCTGCCAGCATGAGGCTCGAGGCCAGCCATTGATTCCCTTTTTTAATAGCAAAAACTACATCTATGGTAACTCTCCAGGCACAAACTATGTGCTGCTTTTCTCAAAGTTTCTCTTTGCCCCCTTATCTTCTCTCTTTATTCCTATTCCCCTTCCTACTTCCCCAGACTTTACTCTTTATTCTCATTTTAATAATTTTAATTCATGACTTTTCAGTGGGGTTGGGTTTTTTGCCTCCTTTCTTCCTTCCTTTCCTGTTCCTTTTTGCTGTCTAGCTACTGGACTCTATGGATGTTTGCCCAGCTACAACTTAGGAAAAGGAAAGTGGAGGAATTTGACTGATGCAGCAAGTTTCTCTTCATTTTGGAGCCTCTAATTCAAAAGACAGCTTATTTGTGACTCAAAATAATAGATGGATAGAGCCAAAGAGGGAGATGGGATGGGGGCTTGTTCACTATTGAGGTCAGTCAGGGTCTTGCAGAAGGAGACAGAGGTAAGCTGCCAGCTTAGGGAAGGAATGTGTCTTGATTCCTGCCAGACGTGTAGCTGTATTTGTGCATGCTGTGGCTGAACTATTGTTGCATCTATAATGTACCCCAGCACCTGGCATAGTAGTCTGGGCTTTTTCCTCACTTAATACTGGTTCCTTGTGACAGAATATCCCTAACTGGAAGTTTTGTTAAGGAAGAAATTAGGCAAGGTTTCAGTTTTGCTGATGGAGCCTGGAAAAGCACTAGCAGAATCCCAAATATTGTCAGGAGTTTAAGAAACAACAGCAGGCCCCAGGATGTGGAGGAGGGGAGGTATTTGTCTCTAGAAAGGTTAATGAAATTTGGTTGGAATTGGAAACTGGTGTTCTCCAGGGCACAAATTTCTGCCAGCATGCAGGGTTCTGTCTCCCATTGGCTTTCTAAGCATTGCTGGGACTACAGAGGCACTGGGGGTGCAGGGATGAGTACTGGGGAATTGGGTCTGAGTCCTTAGGTTCAAGTAAATACATCTGCACAGCTGGGTGACCAAACCTGCTTTCTTTCATTGCTTCTTTGTGAGTGTGCTACAGCCACAGGTGGTGGTGTAGGGTGTTTACATTGGGTGTTGGGAGAAACACATTCCCTAGGGAGACAGCACAGCACTGAGCAGGTGACTAGAGAGGCTGTGCCATGGCTATTCCAGGGGCTCTCAGCCTTGGCTGCCTTGATCTAGTACTGGCAATATTTCAATGGCCAAATGGGACATTGGACTAGAGTCCTCCAGAAATCCTTTCCAACCAGCACTTCTGCGATCCAGGTGCCAGTTGGTGAGGGCAGGATGTAAACACAAGTAGGCAGAGCTCTTTCTCTGAAAATATTCGCTGGTGAGATACCCAGCTGAGGCATATCCCTGTTCCAACAGCCCTGTCACAGAAATAGTGAAGGCTACTCCTTACCTTTTATCTTCAAAAGCAGTGTCAATACATGTCAAGATATCATCACAGAGTTGCTTTGGGCCAGAAAGTATGACCCATTCAGAGCTGTGCTGCTTAACCATGCCTTTCTTTCACCAGTGTAGCCATTAAGGCATGGAAAGCCGTTTTATCCCTTTTCCTGTCTGCAAGGGACTCCAGTATATCCCCTCATGCTTATACAACAAGCAAATGTTGGAGACTGAGATCTGCCAGAGATGTGAATCCCCAGCTTCCTGACTGGCAGCAGTAGTGGTCATGCTTACAGAGTGTTTTGCTGTCTACTTAGCAGCTGTCAGCACTGCTAAGGGAATGCCTCTCACTCTGACCAGCAGCCATAGGAGATTAATATGTGTGGTCCTGGAAGAATTGTTTCTTCTGGCTGCTGATGTGCCACAATTAGCACCTTCATCTCTAAGCTGGTACTTGGTGCCTTATTAATAAAATGATTGTAGAGAGCTGGGAGAGAGGCAGTGATGATGGGTCAGCTGAACAGAGGCACAGCCTGGGAGCTGTGCAGATACTGCATTGCTCATGTCACCACCTCATTACTGTTGTTGGTTTTTATGGCACCATAAACATTCAGCTGCTCTGCTTTCCTCCCATTGCAGACAGCCAAGCGAGGGAGCTGTTAGCACCTCCGAGGAGGCGCTCAGCATCGGTGGGGGTGAGTTCAGTGTCTGGACAAAGGACACTGTAAAAGCAGCAGGGAACACAAGCATCTATAGGATGGGCTATGCTTCCTCTCCTGAGGCTGGGAGATTGAAACAAAATTTCCAAAGAAAACCTCATGACCAACATGGGGGTGTAGAGCACTGATGCCCTTTTGTCTCCTGGTTCCCAAGTGTAGGAGGTCTCCTGTTGTTGGAGGGCACTGTGAAGTGCAGAAATAGATCATCTTCACAGTTGCATCTCCACCACCACTAGTGTGGAAGGCAAGTTCTGCATTTTTAACAGGGAAAGTATGAAAGGTGAAGCTGCTGCATATGGGCATCCCCATAACTGGTTAAACGATGAAATTCAAGCAACTCACTCGCTGACCAGCATTGGTTTTCCCTGCAGTCTTGAAACACTAGACAGCAGGGGAGAGCCTGCTCAAAGCTGCAGCCATTTCTGACCCCTGAGCTATCTCCAGAACAATGTAATCCTCTCCCAGCTTTGTGGGGACCATGTTCATTCTGTCACATGATGCAAAAAAGCAGGAACCACAGTGTATACTCCAGGTGAGTGCCCTTTGTCCTTCAATGCTCTGCTTGTCTGTAGCAGGTATGGGTATGGTGCTGTTCTCTATCTTCTACAGAAGAGAGAAACATTTGAGATCACAGAGCAGACTGTGGCAGTCACAGATATTTCATTCAAAACCAGAAGGAATTAAGTTGCTTCAACCCACAGGTGCCTAACCACGGATGGCCAGTTAATGCCTAATGTTGGAAACATGATTTGAATCTTCCAACTCTGAAAATCCACCTGCTACTCAGAGAGTGAAAGCACTACTCTTGCTTCTAAGAACTGATGAAAAAATATCAGTCAAGTCAGTTAATTCAGTAAGGAACAGCAGTGAAATAGTACCTATATACAAAGAAATATGTTACACTGGTATTCTTGGCAAAATACACGGCATATTTAACTGTGTTTTTCATTGAGTTCACTACCTGATCGCAGTGAATAAATAATGTTAGAGGAAGTATATGAATCTGGGTATATATTTCTATAAACGTCTCTGGCTATAATTGCTATTTGTTATTTATAGTGTAGTAACACCTAAACCCCATCAGAAACTGCAGCTCTGGTGTTTTAGGCAGGGTACCCGCCTGCAGTGTCTAACACAGCCTTAGCCTTCACATGCAACTTTAAATAGTACAACCGTAAGACATAAGAATATCATCCCTTTGCCTCAGATACTAGGGCAGTGACCCATCTGCTGGGAATGCTCCCTCTGAGGGCACCAAGCCCACATCTCAGCAGAGAAGTTGTATCTGGTTGTGGGATGTAGGGCATCACAGTTGCCAAAGTGCTCTATTTCTCACAGCAGCTATAGATGATACAGGTTTCAGATCCTCCTCTAAGCTCCAATTCTCCCTGCACAAACAGGAGGATGAAAATATAAAGAGAAAATATAATATGGCAAAGCAAGAGCTTTCATGTCACAAAGATGTAGTAAATATGGAATCAGTGGGGTTTGTATGTTCCTACTGATCTGGTACTTTGCCAAGAACTGTGCAGACTTTACAGAGTCCACCTAGGGAGTTTGTACAGGAGGAGGAAGATAGCACTTCTTTGAAGTGTTTTGTTTTCTCCCTGGAGATACTCCCATGCAGGACCAAGCTGCACTGGGAGAGAGAAAGGGAATAAACAGAAATCCAGAATACATAAATAACCATGACAGGGCCTCTACAGAGTAAAATGACTTTGCATGTGGGAAGAACTAAGTGGGGTGAAAAAAAAAGCTATAGGTTAAAGCCCAGGAGACTGTCTGTGCTAGAAAATGACTCATTATTAACAACACTTGTCAAAAATAAGTCCCTTACCCCTCACACGGATTGAAAACACATTGGCTACTAGAGTGGATTGAGCCAAAATGTTTTCAGTACCTATTACTGAAAATGTATGAGACCCCTGAGCAAGAACTGTCTGTAAGAGAAGGTGGGAAACACTTGCCTTGTTCTACCGTAGCAATCAGGTAATTATCCTGGTGGAGGGAACCAGGCAAGAACTCCTCCTTGGCATCTGTTGTCAGCTGTGTGTCAGAGCCACTGATGACTGGAGCTTGTATGTGCACCCAGCCACTCCCAGACCACTCAGGTGAGCAGTGGCATGAGTGTGATCAGTGTGCTGTCTACTTCAGCCTGTATTTTCTGCAACCATAGGCAGGTCTGTGTGGTGTGCCTGAGGTAGAGCTGTGAGCATGTGCTAATATGTGTCTAGACAGCCTGCCTGCTGCTCCCCGCCCGGGTTTCCCTGCTGCCTTTTATCAACTGCTTCAGATGGAAGAGGAAGGTGTTAATGTCACTTGTACCCGGATCATGTCACTGTGTGGCAGCATCTGTCTGTGCCCTGCAATAGCTGCATCTCTTGGCCTCCTCAGGGCCCTGTCTGGGCACTCTCTAGGGCATTTCCAGTTTACTGGCTTGGGTTTCTCTGTGTGGAAATTGAAGTGCAGGAAGGGCTGAGCAGGGTCGAGGCTTAGTCGCTTCACAAAGTTGGAGCTGTGCCAGTACTTACACCTCGACCTGGGAGCCAGGAAGCATTCTTGGGTCCTACAGTATTGCCTGGCTTATTAATCATGACCTCATAAACCTCAAACATCAAACACCTTCTTAGTTCACACCTGCATCATGGTGAGATTATTAAAAATCAGGAGTAGGGATATGAGAAGAATTCGTCAGCTTTTTGGATTTCAGGACTGGAGACAGAACAGTTTATGTGATCTTGCAGAAGTTCAGTCTGTGTGGTCCAACTTGGCTTTGTTGCTGATAGAATTTTTAGAATTGGAAACAACAAAATTAACAAATACTGAAAAATAATATTTTAAAAGGAAGCAAAATAAACCCAGAAAATAGTTTTAAATTAAAAAAAAAAATCCAGTTTTCCTCTTTTTAGCAATCTCTTTCAATGGCTATCTCACATAAACACTGTGGCTAATAACCTGCACTTAATTTATTACCTGTTTATTACTAACCTAAAATCATGCAAACATCAGATCATTACCTTTCTTTTCTAGATGCCATTGTAAAAGTTTCAGAGCTCTCAAGTGAAGATGTTTCACTGGTCATGGTGCTTTGCAAGAGTCTGTTCAAGTCTAGGTTTAACTGGAGACTTCTTAGGTGACCTCAGTAAATGCTCAGACAGTATTTCAGTGCTTGGCTGTGATTGATTTCCATGGAAATGAGCTGCCTAAATTCCTTGCAATGGAGAAAGTTGCAGGATGATGACTGGTCTCTGCATGCTGTAAATGTGAGGAAACCTTTGTGGGTTACCTGCCACTGAGGGCTGCAAATCAGCCAACGCAGCAACTTCTTGGTGTGCCTGAGCCCTTATTTCTGGGCTACTCTGGGTTATTTCTGGGTTATTTCTCTGTCTGCTACAGGCAAAATGAAGTTTTCGGTATTTTTACCCCAAAGGAGGTTGGTGTTTGTATGTTTGACCTATATTAGAAAGATACTGGAATATATGAAAAGTGCCAGTCATACAGCACTGAAGTAGATGTCTGTGCTAACTATTTTCTGTGACTTGTTGATTGGATGCTGAAAGCTGGGCTCACACGTTCACCTGGAGTGAAAAGTGCTTTGTTAATTATTAGTATGTTGATAAAGGTTATCTGAGCTACCCAGCACCTTTTTGAAACATATGAATAATTCCCTTATATGATGAGAAAACAAATAAGTGATTTCTTCTGGTTGTTGTTTTCTTTATCTTGTTTTCTTTCTCCATCTTCCTTCAAGGGCCTGTGGAGGTTCCTCACTAGTGGAGCAGGGGAGGGTAAAACTAACAAATAACTCAATGCAGAGCTCAAAGGAGCAGAAAGCAAGTGTGGGGTGAAAGCATGCCATGGGGGGAGCTTGCTTGCCATTTCGGGGGCAAAGCAGCTCAGACTAGAAAAAAGTCAGAGGTGCATCAGGTGTAGCAGGCAATAGTGATACCCTGCATGACACATGCACAGTAGTAGATCAGGGTGGGTGAACAAGTCTTTTCAGATTTGGAGACTGCTTGTGTCCTTCTTGAAGCACAGGCAGAACTTGAGTCTGTCTGAAAAGGCTTAGTTTGCTGAATCACTGATTAAATGGTCTTAAAATCTTGTGATTCTCTCTGCCTGATGCAGGTAGGAGCTGCTGACTATCATCTGTGTGCAACCCCAGGCAGGGACCTGCCAGTGCAGGCACTAGGGACTGTCAGCATAAGTCATGTTTAGGATCCCATGGGCTGGATATATATTGTTTCTCTAAGCAAAAAGGCATCCAACCCTTGGAGTACCTGAGCAGGTCTCCATGGCATTGCGGTGTGCTGTGCCACCCCCCTAAGGGCCACGTGTTTGCAGGTTATTGGCCTCGCAGGGGCAAGCAGGAGGGTGCTCATTCCTACCGGGATGTGGGGCACACAGGGGCTCGTGCTGTCCCTCTAGCTCACCTCTCTGCTGGATGACTTTGATTATCTCCTTTTCCCATACACAACCTCTCCCCTGCCGAGGTCTTTATGGATGGGACTGAAGTGGTGATGGTTGGTCCATTCATTCCAAGCCTCTTCATGATAATAACAGTCCATCTAACCTGTTGATAGTACCTCTGGATCGTCACTTCAGACACGACTCATGCCTCCATCAGGACTCTCTCTTTTGTTGTTCCCCTTGAAAAATAGTCCTCATTTCACAGCCTATCTCTGAGAAGGAGCCAGGGACCAGGACGTGTTGCAATGACTGTGGGGATCACGCCGGCTAGTGACTGCAACATGAACTGCAGTCATTCCCTGACAGCTGGCTCTTTTCCTTTCTTGTTTCTCTTTTTTCCAGTTCCCCCGCTGATGTTTGTGTGTAATTAGAGAAGAAAAAAATTAACGAGTAAATCATAGGAATTAAAAACGTCTCCAAAGCAGATGGATCCCGTTAGCTATACTTCTCAGGCTGCAGGAGTTTTCCAGTGCTTGGGACAAAGTTCTGAGCGCTCAGATTTGCAGATGTGGATTGATGTGGCAATTACACGGTGTGTCAAGTATCAGAGAAGAGAGATACCAAGGTAGCTGAGAAAAGAGAGAAAATCTTTCAGTTCGTCTTTGTAGTAGGAATAAATGAACTGGTTTAGATCAAAAAATTTACCCCTAGATAGAGAATACAACAAAACAAAACTGAAAAAAGCCCAAACCTGCCCTTTTTTCCATCCCCATTGCTTTTTGCATTCTCTGTAAGAACACTTCCCCCAGACCCTGTACAGTCTGATGTTTGCCAAAGTGCTGGATGCTCTGTGATGATTCTGGGAGATTCCTTAGTTTTTCAGCTGATGATCAGTTCTCAGACTCCCTATGCCAAATCCTTAGGGCTCCCGGTTTTGGGTCAGTTTGTTAGCTTGAACATGGTGCTGTTATGCCCATATATGCTGAAACAGCAGAGTTATAACTCTTAACATCCTCCTGACAGTGGCTGAATGGAAAAAAACCCCAAAAAACCCAACAAAAAAACCCCTCAAAAGTCATAGAATCCAAAACATTAATCAAGTGGGAGAACTTTGTTCCTTTCTGTAGTTCTTAAATGAGGAAAATTCTCCTCAAGCAAATACCCTGTAAGTATCTGCAAATATTATTGTCTCTATAAGTAATCTATATGTAACCTGTAAATACTGTGCAATGCAAGGACCTGGGCAGAAGCACAGAGAGCTTGGCCAGGGCTGGTGGATGCCTTCTTGCCATTCATGTGTGCTCCCAACATCACCGTTCGCTTCATTATTGTTCATCTGGACACTTCAAACCAGCACTCGGGACTCACTCCGCTCAGCACTGCAGCTTGTCCTGTGCAAGGCACAACCATTTTTAGCCTCAGCTAGAAGACAAGTTCTTCTTCTGAATCAGTAGAAGAAAAGTAATGTTCAGAGAATAACATCAGGGAATATTGGACGTGCCAGAGATTAAAATGTGTTTCAGGGAGCTCCAAAGGAGTTCAACAAACACAGATGACATGACAGCTGTGGATTGTAGGATTTCATATAACCTTTCAGGCAAAAATCAGCTGTCAAAAATCTTTAGCACACACTTAAAAATCCTTCACACAAATCTCACTTTTCTGCCAAGACAAACTCTCTCTCTTTGAAATGCAGAAACAGTTTTCAAAGAGCCATTCTCCCATCATTTAGTTGTTATGATTGATCTACATGTCACCCAAGATACTGTGCCAAGATACTTCTATTGTATCAATAGTGACGGGCAGACAGTGAGAGGCAGAGCAGACAAGCCACCAGCAGCTCTGTCAGGGTATCTCCTGGTGAGACCAGGGAAGTTAATACCATTGCTCCATTAATAAATGGTATTACCATTAAATAGTAATAATACCATTTCTCCATTAATAAATGGAGCAAGAGGAGGACTAAAAGGGCGACTCAGTTCCTCTGTATGGCACTGGTCGGGGCCTTGAAAAACACGTACCTGAAACCTTTTCCTTCTAACTCCATCAGTCAATCTAATAAAGTATAAATGATATGATTTCCCCCTGCAAAGGTAGGGGAGAGATCTCCTCCATCACCAAAGTCTTGGGCCATCGTGCCTCCTGCAAGATGGTTCTGCTGTGACATCCTGGCACTGTAGGAAGTGTGAAAACTTGTAAAGGAAGGTACAGAAGCTCCATGAAGGCTGAGAAAATGCTCCAGATCAAGAACATAAATTGGTTAAATATGTTTAACTGGCAAAAGAAACTATTGAGAAGTGAAGTAAATATGTTATGCAAGTACATTCCTGGGGAAAAAAAAAAAATACCAGGCCGCACTGAGCTCCTCAGTTATCCAGCAAAGTAAAAAGCAGCAGATAGATCTGAAGCTGAATAAATTTGTGTAAGACATTCTAAGTTGCTGGATGTTTTCAGACAAAGCCCAGAAGCCTTTCTGGAAGCGACATTTTTGACAAACATGAATTAATGGCTTCAGAATTACTGGGTGAAATGAAATGGCCTGGCACACACAAAATGTGGGAGGAGGTATTCTAGTGATTCCCCCCGATCATAATGTCCTCTTAGCTGCCCACACCATGAAGAGCTGTCCAACAGATACTGACCAAAGAGTGGGAGTGGAGGCAGAGGTTAAGTGACTTGCCTGCGGTCACGCGGTGGAGCAGGAAAGCAAAACCTCTGTCTTCTGACTGCCCTTGTCTCCCCTGTGTGCTGTCCTGCTCTGTGTTTCCAGCCTCTGTCTTCTCCTCCACACAAGCAGCCAGGACACTAAAAAAAGGAAAAAGCATTTAAGGAGAATAGCCAGGTCTGAGGTAGTTTTTCCTGTTCACAGAAAGACCTTCTGAGCTATGGGGCTGTTGTCCTATCCTGGTAATGGTAATGAATGGAAAATCCTGAGTACTAATGTCCTCAGGCAAATCAGGACAAACCTTCAGTGTATCGGCTGCTGGAGGGTTAGGTAAGATACCTACAGGTCAGGTAACCAGGTGTGCACCACCACCAGCACTCACTGGCCCTCTGAGAGGTCCAAACTCATGCTGGTTCTGCCAGAATATGTGTCAGACCAAGACATGTTGGTTTACAGAGGTACACAAATGCCCCAGCAAATGCCCAACCAAAGCAGAGGCTTCACCCCTGGAAGGTGGAAGCCTTCACAGAGCACAGCCTAGGTGACCAGTCTGAAGATGCATCCTTTTTTGTGAGCTTGTACAAATGCTGTTGCTGGTTGTGATGGGCAAGGGGCTGAGGACTGCAAGGAGGAGCAGCCTGTCTCCACAGGGTCCTTCTGAATTCCTCTAATCAGATTATTAATAGTGAATAGTTTTGACTTCGTGTCCTGCACAATGACACTCATCAAACATTTTCTCAAAAGATGCTTCAAAGCCTGACAGGCATCACTGGAGCTGTTGTTTTCATTCTTTTTGTAAACGGACTTAAAGCCAATATCAATATTTATCTGCAACTAGGGAAGTGTTTTACTGCCAGGAATTTGAATGTTCTGTTTTCCTCTAACTATAAATGGGGCAATTACTAATATTTCCAAAATGCATGAGTGGAACATTAACTTCCCTTTAGCCCCAGTCTCTAGTCATCCCACAAAATCACCCTTTACATGCTTTTAAGTGTTATCTGGTGGTTAAGTTGCAGGCTCCAGTACTACATATCTCAGACTTCTGTATCTAGTTGTTTTGTCCACGTTAACCCATGTTGATGGATATGGTTCTTCTGTGTGGAGTGACAGAGGAAAATGTTTTTAATCACAGATCATAGATAAAGTCTGAAAGGTACCTTAAGAAATTGTTTAGCCAGACCTGTGCCCCACGGTGGATCAGCTGTATCTGAACTACTGCCTGCAGAGAGCAGTCTCTCTGACTGCACTCAGAAACCTGCACAGTGGCAACTCTACAGCTTCCTTACGTGACTCGTTCAGGGGCTTTACTATTCCTGTGCATTCCTTACAGTTTCACCAGAACTTCCCCAGCTACACTTTTAAACTTATGATTTACTGCCCTTACCACAATGGATACAGTAAATGTTTTATTCGCTTCCTTTTTGCAATTACTTTCTACATATTTGAGCACTGTTATCATGTCTTTCCTTTGCCTTCTCTTCTCCAGGCTGAAATAGATGAAGCCTTTTCAAATCTTTCACCACAGGTCACATTCTCTAGAGCTCTGATCATCCCTCTTGCTTTTCATTGGACTTCTCCCAACTGATCTTACAGTTGGTTTTGATGTGTGGTTCAAACTACATAGTCCTCCAGCTGGAGTCCCATGGTGTGACCAAACTGGCAGGTGATCTGTCAGCTCACACAAAACAATATGGAGATATAAAATAGAAGCTGATGACTGTATGTCACTGGCTTCTAGTGCATCTTCTATCTGTTAATATTTCTACTACATTGTATTGTGTACTGGTGTGCCAGCTGATACTAACAGACCAAAGAAGCCTTATGTTCCTTTCCACCTACACTTTGGCCACCTGTGGTCTGATTAATTTTCAATAGTGGGAGGTGAGATGGGTTCCAAACCTGCTTTTTTTAAGCCATCCATCATTATTAACCTACTAAGCCAAATAAAAATGTTCTTTGATGATAGCTCATGCCCCTGGGGAGGAAAAGGTTGGAAGAAAAGTTGGAGAGAATGAGACATTTCATTAATTACCCCACAACAACTTAGTAGGAGGCTGAATATTTTCCTAAACTCCCAAGCTGTTTTGTGCACACATCCTCCCCCATGTTTTTTTCTACTTGGTACATTATTTCCATTTCTCCACTAAACTCTTGGTGTTGCCAGTTGCCAAGCTAAGGTCTTGCAAATTGTCCCTTGATGTTGAAAACAGGGTCATTTCTATGAATCACCCAGACTGAGAGGAGTTATTACATGCCAAGATACTGGTGATAGATAGACTTTAATGGAAGCTGTGACTTCACATATTTGTATGTATAGATCAGCCTACAGCTGTGGAAGGATTCCCTCTTCTCTATCAGTTCAGCTTGGGATGTGATCTCACCACGTTTTGCTTTCTCATGGAAGACCTCCAAGTAAAGCCCAGATTACTGTGGGAAGCTGTGCTGTAAGCTTAGCAGTTGCCCTCCTTCATTTCAGCTTCCAAGGCAGTAAAGTTTGCACAGTGTCCATATAAATCACCATGCTCATGGTAGAGGACTGAAGCCAAGTCCCTCAACACCAGTATCCCAGATCCCTGTAACTTTTGTCGGTTAAAATAGCAATTTACCCCAGGAGTTACATTTCTAAAACTCAGGTCTAACACTGCTAAATTAGTTCCAGATTTGCTTTAAAAGTTGATGGATTTGAAGAAAAGACAGTGCAGTAGGTACTGCTGTACTTTCTAACATGCTTCATTAAAGCACACACACAAATAACCTCTTTGCATGCTGAACCCCTAAGCTGTGGGGGGAACCAGTCAAGAATGAGCCTGCAGGTCTCTGTCCTCTGCTCCATGTTGCCTCTGAGCTGCTGTTGGATGTCAAGCTGGTCCTTCCACTTCTCCTTACCCAGTTTATCAGTCCTTTAAAAAGAGAGAAAAAACGTTACTCACATTATGTTTCTTTAGGATTTCTTGTCTTCAGTGTGATGCAAAGGGTAGGAACTATACTTTGGATATGGAATTTGCACAGTTTAAAGATTTACTCTTAAAACAGTAGATTAAGGCTGGATTATCCAATGTTAGCTTTATGGAAAGTCAAACACTAACACTGGGTATTTGTAAGATTTTATCACTGTGCATTTTTGGATTAACAGTTAATTAAAAAAATCCCTCTGATGCTCTTATTTATTCAAGTAGGTTGTGGGCAGGAGGTGAGATTCAAAAATAACCTCTCAATAATTCCATATTGAATTCCTGATTACAGATTGCCAGCATGAGTTCATCAGTTAAATATAAATGATGAATAACTTAAAATTCTCCGAAGATCTAAATTGCTAATGGTAGACATTGCAGACTGGAAGCAAAAATCATTAACTGTCTACATTCATAAATTAAAATCCTGGTTTTCCATTCCTAACAAAGGCTGAAAGAAATGCTGGGCTGTGTATTCTTTGCTCTCACTCTGATTTCATGGAACCAAAATTGTACAGGAGATCCTGCAGTCAAATCCAGTCCTCAGTTCCCTTCACTTAAAAATGCAGGAACTCTCAGTTTTGGTTCTGAGATCTCTCACTTCAAATGGTATCTAGCATATTGCTTGGCTCTTTGGCTGTCTTTTCCATTCCAGAATTTTCTCTAATCACTTTAGTATCTTTACTCCATCTACTTTGTGGACAATGCATTAGACAAACTTCATGAAACATCTCTGTTCTTCAGTGTATTTGCTAAAAAGGCTGAAAGCCAATGCTTGCTCCACGCAGGAGGGAATTTCTATCTGGAAGAGCCTTGGCTTCCTTTAGCTGTGAAATACAATATCCTTCCCTGGTCTTAATGCCACATCTGGTGTGTGGCTCTCAACTGCTACGAGCAGCTCTTGTATGTTCTGGGAGGCCATAGGCATTTGTTGGCATTCCCAAGGCAGACACATGCTGGGGAAGAACCAAGGCCCAGTGCAGATAATGATGACTTCCCTATTTGATGCAAATTTGATCTCAAGCCCAAAACCTTTCTGAACCCACCAGAGGTGATAATGTCACAAAGCTGAAGAAATATTTTAAAATGTCAATAATAACTATTCCTCCCCAGATTAACTCAGTGCTCCATCCACAGGAGCACGAACAAGCCCCATCAGAGGTGAAGGAGGGCTGCCACCTTCTCAGCAGGACTCACTGACAGAGAAACAACAGAGAAAACAGGGACTAAGTGTGTGATTTGCCCACTGAGCTCCCAGAAGTCATCCAGGCCTGAATCATGGCACGTGCAGAGGCAGATTAATAGGAAAGCTTTTATTAATAATTTACTGACCCCTGGCTATGTGCTCATCCCTGGCAAGTTTCTCACACCACTGGTTCAGTCAAGCCAATTCCCATATGTGACATTACACCCAGGTACTTGCTTGCTCACATAGTGGGAAACAACACAGAAAAATACACTAGCCAGAGGGATTGAACTGCAAAGAGCCTACTACATTTACACTGTCACTTGGAGTCTGAGCCTTTTAAATCCTCACAGGCCTTTTCTCCATACTGGGTACCAGCTCTTTGGTTAAGCCTTGGAGCTATGCTGAGGATCAAGCTTGAGCATACTCCATGCTTTAGCACATCTCCTGCATGCATTCGTACAAGGGGGTGAGTGCAGACAAACACTATGGTGTGTTCCAGTCTACCAGTAGCTAGTACAGTCATCCCAGCATGGGCATCTCTTTTTTCTTTTAGATTCCTCTCTCCCCATCAGAAACCCATTGGCCATTGGGCAACCAGGAAGTGGGAATCTGCTGTAAAAAGCAGCAGAGCATCCTCTGTACTTTTCGTATGGGAAACTGCACTCAGCAGGATGACAGACATCTTCTGAAACTGGGATATTAGCTGAGCATCATGGACCAACCTTAAGTTGCATTTGCAAGGGTTTTGGTCTTTTTTCTAAGTGTTTGGATGTGTCTAAAATTTCATGGAGACCCAGATATTTTCTGAGATTGTAAATAAATGTGATGCAAGTATCACAACAAGAAGTGAGCTGAGGATTTTCGTCACAATTAGGTAGAACCAGTTGGCAGGTTATGATACCCTGACAGGTCTCAGATGACACCTATCTCTTGGCCTTTAACACAAATCCCCATATCCCACCTCCTCAGTCAATCACCCCTGTGATCATCAGTGGTGGCAATCTGCAGAGGTCTGACCTGAGTTCTAATAGTCTCCCCATACATTCAGTTTATTTTCAAAGCTTTTTGTTTAGAAATGCCAAAATAAATCAGAGAAGAGATCCTCTACACAGAACTGAAAAAAAGCATGGATTAGTGACCTGACCTTTTCCCAGTGAATGTGTCAAGACACCTGGACATGTAAATGGCTTTCTTTGGACAGTCAGCTTTATAAGATGATTTTGGAGACCTTGGCCACTAGCTCAGAGGATATCTGACTTGTTTTATATGATAGACATCCCCTTTTGGTACCACACAAAAAGAACTTGCCTTACGATTCTTTGTTGTCCTGTAACAGTACAGATCACAGGATTGCAGACTCTGGATTCCTTGCAGTGCATCTTGCAGCACAAGTAACGTGTTTGAAAGTTCAGGATGTAATTTTATCCCATGATAGAGTCACACAGCTATATAAAGGGCAGCATTGTTCCAGTTATCAGACTGGTCCATGGCAGAGAAGTCTGTATTCACCACAGATGGTATCTTTGCAGCCCCGTGAAATGCCAGCAGGTAACTGCTCTTTCAGCCCCTGTTCTGGTTGGTATAAAGGATTATGCAGAAACAGCACTGCATGAGCCTCAGACATGGTTCCAGTTAGCTGCTTAGAAATGTATGCACATTAAATCTCTACTCTGAAGCAAACTGGCTATTCCTTTTCTTCTGGGAAAGGGGTTAGAACCATCCAGAAACTCCCTCATGGAGAGGAGATTTGCATCTTCTTACCCAGCTGGAATTAGCTTGAGCATATTATCACTGTAAATAGTTGGAATAAGATATGCTAGCCCATCTTGCACTACAGTGTCACTTGGCTTTTACCTTAGTTTTTCTATGATTGACGAGGAGGATGGGCTCAAGCTGTGCCAGGGCAGGTTCAGATCAGACATTAGGAAAAAGTTCTTCACCAAAAGGGTTATTGGGCACTGGAACAGGCTGCCCAGGGAGGGGGTTGAGTCACTGAGCCTGGATGTGTTTAAAACATGGTAGTAGAGAGGTGGCAATGATTAACCTCCCCATCCGATATGGCTGCTTTGGCTGGGGGACACACAGCTTTTCTTCTGTTCCAGTGTGAAATCAAGCAAATCCACTGGTGCAGGTGACCTAAACTCATCTGTTTGACTTTGCACTGAAGCTATCTAGATGGACTCAGTCATTTTTATCAGACAAGGCGATTTTTTTAGTATAGGACAGGAATGGTTGGACTTGATGATCCTAAAAGTCTTTTCCAACCTGGTGATTCTGTGATTCTCTTCCCCTACAATGAGTAGCATCATTGCAAAAGAATATAGGAATATATTGACCCTGGTATCAGTTCTATAGCAGGTCTGAGCCAAAAGAAGTGCAGTATCCCTTGGTACATTTCACTGTTGGCAGAGAAAAGGTTAAACCTAAATATAAACCCCATTGCCACGCTTTCTGTCCTTACCATTTCCTGACTGGTCAAGGTTAGGTGGGGGCACATACTTTTTTCTTATTGTTCCTGTTGCATTTAGAGCTTCAGAGAGGAAGGGATTTACCAGGTAAGCACAGTGCTGCTTGGAAACTGGTTTGCAGCAGTTCTAAAAATTGCTTCCAAGCTTTTAAAAACATATTATCTCTTCCCACTCCAAATGATTGATGAAGAAAAAGACAAAACGTTCCCTATCACACAACCATCACTCTCAAACACAGTTTCCTAAACTGTGTTTTGTATTACTGGCGACTCTCCCATTTCCATCTCCTCCACTTGGCACGTGTTCCCTGGCTTTCCAGTGCTCAGGGACTATGTTATCATGATCAAGTGAGGAGGAAATTACAAAAATGGCATCCCGTAATATTTCATGCAGGAATCAAATGCCGCTTTACTGTGAAGTCATTGATTTTAGTCTATAAAATCCAGTGTACTTCAGAAGTCCATTTCAGTTACTGGATAGTTTTTAGATTGGAGAATAGATGTGCATGAGCTGAAGTGAATCTGATGCTGTTTTGAAGAGAACTCAGTGTTTTTGTGTCAGAAATCCTCATGTCTCCAGACTTAGGGCCTTTCTTTCACTCCAAGCAGTGACAGAAGTCATCAGGATTTGGCTTCTCAGGCGCTATAGTGCTATGGATCTGGGCCCAGCAACATGCAGTAAGAGAAGCTGGTGGTAATCCCTGCTTGTGATAATCCTTTTCTTCATTGAACAGGAAAGTTGCTACTTGCGACGTGGCTGCAGGATGGTAACCAGATGTCTGTGCCCTGGATCTCCATGTCCAAAGGAATGAAGCAGTGAGGGCACCAATTAGCTCCCATTGGGATCTCCAGAGAGAGCTGAAAAAGCACATCCAGAGTGAGTACAGCACTGAGCAGGGATCTCCCCTTGCACAAATGCCATGGTTGATCTGACTAGGCTCCGTGGGTGTTTCTCTGGGATTTTCAGATACTCACAGGCAGATCTGACCTACTGCCCTGCCTGAGCTGTGAGTTATGTCAAAATCCTGGAAAGGAGCCAGTGCCATTGTGCCTGGACAAATGTTGAGGCAGAGGAAGCATATGTATCTGGGCTTTCCCAGGCACAGGGTAACCTTTCAGCTGCTACATTTAAGCCACACATTCAAAGTTCCCCATGTGGGTCTGTCCAGATTTTTCATTCTCTATAAATAGGCAGTGCTGGCTTCCCTCAGACAGTCTGGCCAGACTGCTTTCTCAGTGAGGACAATTAATTCTGAGGGCAATCACATTTGCTGGTATTCCTGATGAGTGTGTCAGTAATTGAACTGGTACTTGCATTGGTTGCATGTCTGTTAGGAAAAGCTCTGAGTTAATATCCTCCAGGCACACAGCCAGACCAAATGACAGACGGAAGCATGGACAAATGATACCAGGCCAGAGTCCCACCAGCCCTGCTCCTTCAGATCCATCCTAAAGTCACAGTTGTTCCCAGGGAAAGGTGCATTCAGCGCCCTGTGCTCTGTGCCACTTGTTAGATGAACTCCAGCCCTGCTGCCAAGTTTACCTAGGAACCTGGAGGTAAAAGAACAGATGATATGTTCTAATTCTTTGCTGAGTAACATGGCAGAGCAGATTTTTCAACAGGGGTTCAAGCCGAGGGCAAGCAGTCAGACCCCAGGAGTTCCCGTTTGTAACATTTCATGGGCAGTGTCTGACTTTGAAACTACTGAGAGGCCAAAATGACCAATAAACTCTTTGCAAATCTTGTCTCCCTCAAGTTTTAAAACTTGAAATCTGCAGCCTAGTTCTTTCTCATGAACTCAGGGCAGTGGCTTTATTTGGGTCTGGACTCACTGTGGGAGAGGGAGAGGATTTGAAGAGCTATTACCTTTGGTGTCTTTCTAATGGGGTGATAGAAGACACAGAATCCCTCTTCTCCAGCCACACTGGGAGCTGGCCCTCCACTTCTTCAAATGCAACCCCATGGTTGCAATAATGTCCTACTTTTGTGAAAACACAGTTTGCTCCCAAAAGCTCCTGCTAAACCAGTCCTATTCCACTGGCCTGATGAAAGCTGCTCCTCTTTGCATGGCTTGAGAGATGGAGCCCAAGAATTTTGTGGCTAAAATCATCTTGGCTGATCTGAAATCCATGTCTTTTTATTGACAGGCTTGCCATTTAGCTGTAGGTCAGAGGGCATTTGTGTTTAGAGAAGTCTAAGTGCATAAAGCATTGTCAAGAGGGGAAAACCTCAATATAGAATAACTCCTGTAATTGGTTTGATGCCTCAAGGAAATTATTATTTTTAAAGTATCTCCAAAACTATACACTTAATTTCCTTCTTATATTGTTGGCATTATATCAAACATTCAGAAGTTGAAATCAGAAGGCCTGGCCCTGGTTCAAAACTGCAGAGAAATAATGCAGAGCTGAGGATCGTGTGAATTCACAGAGGTGACCTGCAGGGATGTCTTTTACACTCCAGTGCTGACACTGGCCCAGCCTCTAGTTTAATTCAGAGCTGCACAGGCCTTTTTGTCTATCTAGGCTCTCAGGTCGACTCTCACAAGGCCTGCAGCTACACATCAGGCCTGCAGCCATCATTTCATATTCTAATTGTCAAATAGTGATTTTGCCCCAAAAAGAAGTGTTTTGGTCATCCCCAAGCTGGCTGCTAATTCAGGCTGGATTCACAGATGAGCTCTGGCTGGAGGAGCACTGGCATGGCTGGAGTTATGGTGCTTTCTCCTCTTTTTCCCTGTACTGCAGTGGCAAGCGAATGTGAATGTGAGGGGTGCTGTGGGAAGCCTGAGTTTGTGTCTCTCCTCTGCCAAAGCAGGGCTCATCTTACAGCTCTCCAAGTCTACCCACCGGGTTGTACATTATTTAGGCTGCAGCTTTCCCTCCAGTTTGGGCTAAGTCCACCTTTTATTTTCTGTCTACATAGGAAAGTGGAGAACAAGTCAGGAACTGTCAATGGAGGGACTGCCTGGGAGATGAGTCATTGCTTCCCACCTTCTGCTCCTGGTAACATAGAGCAGAAGAGGCCCCAGGGTAGACTGGGAGCACCCCTAGTGATGCCATTCCCTCTGGCTCACACATGCCTGTGTAGTGGTAGGAGACAGGAGCACAAAGCCCTCCAGGCCAGGGCCCTCCCACACTGTTCAAAGATGCTCTGAAGAGGAGAGCTTTCTCCACAAGGGAGAGCTCTTGAATAGGAGAAGCTGTTGTCTGTTACTGCTCTGTTCGACACATCTACAGAAGGCAGTAACAGTGCTCAGGCTGGGATCATTGCATACAGCTCTGGCAACAACTGCCCCACACTACGAAGGCATCCCAGGCTGGTTTCAAGGGGTTGTTTTTCAGCAGTGTGAGAGGTAATTCCCCTCCTGTTAGCAGCTATTTCTTTTGGACTGCCTTGCTTATCTTTTCAAATAGTGTATTTAAATACATTTTCCAAATGGGAGCTATTTCATAGGGCGAGGGGAAGAGTTCTGGGGAAAGGATGAAGAGCTATGGAAAATAAATTCTGTGGCTGCAGGAAGGGCTCTGCAAAGGGAAGAAGAACAGACTGGGCTGTAGGTTTTATTAACCATGTATTATATGCAATTCTGCACCTCCAAGTGCACATAAAGTCTGTAATAAGATTTTTGAGTGTCTCTAGCGCCACTTCTGTGTTTGGTGATGTCATCAGCAGTTTTCAGTGAGTTACAGGCAGAAGAAACAGGGAAATGTAATTTTGTTCCTCATTTTGGACGACATAGGAAGCAGGGATGTATAAAAGTGATTCTTGGCATGGTGCTTTGCTTGAAGACATGTTTGAGGTAACCTGAACTGTACTCCATGTGTTTCTTATCACTGGCCTAAAAAAATGGTTGAAACCCTGAAGCACCACCACACCTATTCAGTCCTGGAGCTAAGAGGAAATTCATTGAGCTGCTGTGCCAGCAGACGAGGGATCCTGTCATGCTGGTCTTATTTTTTTTAACCGTCTACCTTGGAAGTTGCTTTCACTAGGAAAGAGCAACAGAACAAGTGCCAAGGCTTCGTTGCAAGCTTATCCTGAAGTAATAGTTAGCACCTGACCCGAGTAGTAATTACCACCCCCAGTAAGTGCTGCTGCCACATGGGTACCTGAGATTCTTTTTGCTTACCTGGGCTTTTTTTTTTGGCTCCACATATTCCAAATTTAAGCTTATCTAAGCTTGTCTGGAAGAAATTAGTTTTCTTCTCCTTTGCCTTCAGTGTTGCAGTGTCAGGAAAGCTTGAGAAACCAGGGCAGAGCATGGCTCTGAGGAGGTGCCAACGTGCCGTGAAGCTGGGTTCCTCTCGCCTGCCAGTGACATTTGAACCCTGTGACAGAATGGGAATGTCACAGGCCCTGTGACAAACAAGTGTATCATATGGGATGGAGCCTGAACAAAAAGCAGTTACAGTCTAAATCAGCAAAGAGCAGGAGGGGAAGCTGCCCTCGCCAAACGGAACAGCCTGGAAGGTCACTGGTACAGCTGCTCACAACGCTGGCTGCCTGGCCTCCCTCACCAGAGCCACAGCCCATATGTATCACTTCGAGGTGACTAGAGGAGGTCTTCTATAAAGCAAAGGGGAGTGTGGATAGCTGTATGTGCACAGCACAGGGATGCCTGCTTTAGCACTGCCTATGCTCAGAAACACACATTTTCTGCTGTCACCCTGCAAGGACTAAACCCTGCTGCCACTGACCGCCGTGGGGCAGAGGCAATTCACAGCACGTGTGCCAGCATGCGGAGGGAGAACATGATCTTCTCAAAACCATCTTCGCTTTGTTTTCTTTTGGTAGGAATGGATTTGACACACCTCCTAATGCAGAATGCTGTGGCAAAAATCATTGTATTCAGAAAGCTTGGGAAATGCTGGAGCCCAAGTCTCTGACTGTTGTCTCCTGGTGTCTGGTGCTGGAGGATGACAAACAAGTGGCCTGTTACCCGCGACTGTCTGTGGCAAAACACTGCTTCCTCTGTCCTTGACACTATTGATCAGTCACAGGCGATTCTTCCTCTTCCACACATACTCTTGGGCTCAGCTTTCACCCCACAAGCAAGCAGGGCTCTTTAGTCCTAGCTTTCCACAAATGCCTTGTTTCCGGAGCAAAGGCAGCATGGAGCAATGTGAATTGAGAGCTTGCCACCTTCCGGACACTGCAGAGTACTGAACCTTTCACAGAACAGTAACTTTACAACAGGGGAACTCCAGGCCACCAACTGAAAGTAGACATGTGAGTGTCAGTGTACGTGTACTAACCTTTGGGATGAAACAGGGAAAAGGTGGATGGAGGAGGAACGTGAGTTGCACAGTGCAGCACTCTAACCCCTTCTCACAAAGGCTGGAGCGCTTGTTTTCTCCATTTGTGTTTGTTGCTGAGCTTGTGAAAACAAGGGATGGTACAGGATGTGCAAGTATGTGCCAGTATGCATGCATGCATGCATGCATCCATCCATCCCTCTCTCCCTCCTATATCTTGTCTTGTCCCAGTCCCACCTGCACAGTGCTGGTGATGTGCCAGCACCCTGCCCTCTTCTGCTGTAAACCCCTGTGAGCACAGAGCCCATGCCCCTCTGTGCCGTGCTTCCTCCCAACCTGCCCTTTGCCCAAGAGCATGACATGGTGCTAATGCCTGTGGCAGACCAAACCAAAGAGACCAAAAAGACCAAAAGGACTCCTGTGCTGTAAAGCAAAGCACAGACACCAGCTCGTTTTCATTCCTAACCCACCATGGTTTGAATTTGGAGCTCAGGAGATGTGAGGCCATGGGTATCTCTATCTTATCTGTCAGTCACATGCCACACAGTTCTCAGCTGTGGATTTCATAACAAGGTAATAATCGACCTGCCCTGGTGACCCTAGACTGAGACCTCTGAGCTCATCTTTTATAAGGAAAAAGTAAATAAAAAAACCCTGCACTCTGGTGGTATCAGAATTTCCCACTCCTTCCAGGACAGCTCAGTGGTAGTAGAGATTTTCCATCAGCTTCAGAGACAAATGCTGTTATACCAAAGAAGATGATTGTAACAAGCATGAAAATAACTAAGGTCATTTAGCCTAGATTGGCACAATCTTAATTGCAGCAGTGTGCTCAACCTTTTTAACTGTAAAATTTGCCTAACAAAAACATAGCAGAGAGCACACCCAGCAGAGCTCTGAGAGCTCTCAGGAGAGGGAGCTCTAAGGGCAAAGCCTCCAAATACTGAGTGCCTAGGAAAGATTGCAATCTGAGCATTCCCCCTCACAGAGGTTTCATATTAATCGGCAGGCATTATGCTGTACAACTCTGAAACCAACAGGAGAGAAGGTGTGTGTGATCTGAGGCTCCCAGGGCACACCGAATTATGGAGAAGTATGTAACTGCTGTTACTGTACACTGTGTTACATCAGGTCTAGGTTGCTTTTCCTTTTTGAAGCAATCAGGAATTACATATCTGTCTTCCAGTGCTGCTCTCAGTCTCTGGCTGTCATCACAAAATTGTTGCCTGGCTAATAATGCATGGATAGTTTCTGTTATCACTTGCCTTTTAGCAGGGCGTGTGAGGTAAGATGCAACCCTAGGCAAAAGACTGACAGTGCTGGGGTTTTATCCCACAAAACCAGCTTCAATCCCAGGATACGATGCCTGCAAATGAAGCCGTGTAACCACCTAGACCAGCATCAGACCTTCAACTCAGAACTTCCCTGTCTGCAGTGACCTTGCATCAAAGTCCCTTTGCCTTGGTGGACCATCACAACACAAACCTGAAGGTAACTTCACGCCTAGCAGAATCAGGGTGACTCTTGAGACACCAGACCTGGTGGCACTGCTGTCACTGCTGCTGAAGCTCCATCACAGTGATGACACCAAGGGGAAAGAACAACCTTGGCCTGCAATACTGCACAGATGCCTGCAGCAAAACCACCACTGCCAGCCAGTATCAGTGTCCCAGGAGAGACACTTGAACCAGTACTAGACCACGGCAGAGCAACTTCACAGTTTGCAGGTGTTCCCTCCTTACAGAATTCCCGGCATCTCTCCAATCTGATTCCCAGTAAGAGATACGATTGTCTGACTGGGCTCTCTGGGCCAGGTGATGTCTGGAACGTTCAAGGGTTTGTATTGCAGATATTAAATTCAACATAATGGAAGATTTCTTGGAATTTTCCACTAGCTGCAGAGGAGACTTTAGTCTAAATCCTCATAGTTCCTTTTATGTCTCTCTTCAGAAGACACCCTAAAATTACTAACATCAACCCTGTTAAAAAGACTTTGATTCCTAGTGATATTAGCTACAGAATTTTGTGACTTGCAGCTAATGCTCTGTACCTGGAACGAATCCCTTCCTTGTTCTCAGGATAAGAAAGTAATCTCAAAAGCTTTTGAATAAGCCCACGCTGTGCAGGTTTCAGTCAGAGGCACACAGAAGCGCCCTTGCAGATGTACTCTACAAAACTGCAGACAGAGGCTGTTGTCTGAAATAACTTGTAAAAGAGCTGTTGTGGCAGAAGTAACATATTTATGCTGTCATGATTCTTACACACTTTAACTTTCACTCCACTGTGTCCATGCAGCTCTCCAAAATCCTGCTACTGCAAGCAGTCTCTTTAATTACAGCTATTTTTCTCCTGCTTTCCCTTTAAGTTTCCACATACAGACCTGGCTCCTGCTTTTACTTTTTGTCTCTCCCTTTATCTGGGATAAGGAGACAGGCTGGAGTGACCCATACAGACCATGAGTTTAGGTTCCTCTTGTGATACCAAAGAGAGCCTTAGGGGTCCTGTGTTGTTCCACATTTTAGAAGCAGCATGATTGCCTCCCACCCTGTTTTCTGAGATACAGTTTTTCCTCATGAAAAACATCTCCAGCCAGGAGCCTGGGAACACACCTAGTACTTAATTCTGACATAGGAAAGAGTAGCACCTGCAACAAATGTAGCTTTACTCCTAGAGGGAGCTGGTGTGGGGCTTCACCTGAGGAGCAGCTGTTGGCTAGCCACGGACCTAAACTGCGTGTGTGCCCCAGTTTCATCTGGGATAGTTAATTTTCTTCCCAGTAGCTGGCATGGTGCTGTAGTTCGGGCTCAGGCTGAGAATACTGTCGATAACACACTGATGTTTTAGTTGTTGCCAAGCAGTCAAGGCCTTTCCAGCTTCTCACAGTGCCCTGCCAAGGAGAGGGAACCCCTGCCCCCCTTACCCCCGCAGAAGATGTCTTTTCCATCCTCTTGTTACTATTACCATCTAACTGGCCTCAGCTGGAACAGACACTCCATCCCCCAGCTTCTTTCCCTGAGGGCAGGGCTGTGGGCAGTCAGCGGGGCAACTCCCAGCTGGGCCCTGCGGGGAGGGGCCGCTGTCCCGGACCCCCAGGCGCCTCCTCTCTCTCGGTGGGACCCTGCCCTTAGCTCAGTCCCAGCTGCGGGCCGGGCGGGGCCAGCGCAGGTGGCTCGCTCAGGCCTGAAGGGCGGGCAGGCCAGGCTGTGCCGGCTTCTACCTGCGCGGCTTGGGGCCGTGATGGGCTCTGCCGGGGGAGGCCCGCAGCGGCCTCTCCCTCCCCGGGGGAAAGGGCTGCCGCTTCGGACAAGGCTCGGGGCAAGGCCAGGGGAAAGCAGCGGTGTAGCCTGGAGGTAAGGAACTTGGTGCAGGGGAACAGCATCAGGACACTGCCCGGCCCTGCCTGGGCCACGGGGCGCCGTTGGGCGCGGTGCCGGCAGGCCGGGGTCCGGGCGGGCGGAGGGCAGCGCTCCGCGCTCGGGCCGGTAGGTGGCGGCAGCCGCCCGCGTTCGGCGAAGAGCGGGCGGGAGCGGGGTCTCGGGTGGCGGTGGGGTGTGCAGCGAGCTGGGCCCTTCCGTTCCTGCGGCCCCGGGCATCCCCGGAGCCTCTGCTAGGGGCTCGGCGCGACTGTGAGCGCTTGCTTTGGGACGTGCCCGTCGGAGCAGGGGGAGGCACAAGACCTCGAGCGTACGGGGTTGCTTCAACAGCGCTGCGAATCTGCCTCTGCGGCCCATCGCACTGCGGCCCCGGTGTGCCCCTGCCCGCGGGTAACCGGGAACAAAGGCGTGCGAAGGCCGCGGCTCGCTTCGGAGCTGGACGGAGCCTTCCCGGCTTCGCAGCTCCTGTGCCAAAATACTGAGGCAGCTGCCGATGTACTCGCTGTGTCCAAAGCCAGCCTTTTAGATGTCGGCAACATCCAAAGCTCGAACCGGGAGTAGGTTTGGGGACATTCCTGATTTGGGACAGCCCTGCCTTCCCTTTCCTTGCCTCTTGCTCGGCAGTTCTGCCTGGCTGGGCTGGGGAGAGAACTAGGGTCTGGGGTTTGTGTTTTCCTTTGAAGCAAGCACCCCAGGGGAGTCTTGCAGCCATCTCTGGCCACCAAAGGTCTCTGCTGTAACGGGCTACTCCAGGGCTATTCTTTGTCCTGGTTATGCTGTTTTGTGACCGGGTTAACTTGTATATACAAAACTTAACCGGCTTGCCTCCTGTCCTTCCCTGGAGTGGCGTCTTCTTGTGTACTGTGTCCTGGTACTGCTTTAAGCAAGCTCCCTCCTAGAGGGAGCCGGTGTGTGGCTTCACCTGAGGAGCAGCTGATTGCTGGCCATGGTTTGACCTAAAATGCTTGTGTGCCCTGGTTTCATCTGGGATAGTTAATTTTCTTCCCAATAGCTGGTATGGTGCTGTGGTTTGGGTTCAGGCTGAGAATACTGTTGATAACACACTGATGTTTTAGTTGTTGCCAAGCAGTCAAGGACTAGTCAGCTTCTCACTGCCCTGCCAAGGAGAGGGCTGGGGGTACACAAGAAGCTGGGGGGGATGTGGCCAGGACAGCGGACCTCAACTGGGGACACACCCATGACATGGGCTGAGCATCAGTCACTGAGCAATTGTTTCATTTACATAATTTGTTTTTCTTGGGTTTTATTTATCTTTATTCTAACTTTCATTACAATTCATTGTTATTACATTAATTTCAATTATTAAACTGTTCTTATGTCATCCCACAAGTTTTCTCGCTTACCCATGTGATTCTCATCTCCATCCCACTAGGGAAGGGAGTGAGCAGGTGGCTGTGTGGTGCTTAGTTGCCAACTGGGGCTGGTTCATGGCAATGTGAAATTAGTGGCAAAGCAGGAAAACCCCCTTCTTCTATTGTTTGGTACTTTGGAATGTGTGCCCTGTGTTGGGTAAGCCTTGGGCATGTTCATTGTGTGAAATCAGCCCTGGTTACAACCTTTACTCCCTGCAGATGCAGCAAGATTGCCATGTTACTCTATTTATAGATGAGATAAGTGACTTGATGAAGGTCAGGTGAGAAAGCTCTGAGGTAAATAAGCATTTGAATCATGGGCAATGACAAGGAGAGGGAGGACAGTTATGTTAGACATCTTAATTCCCTTTTCGCTGCTGTTGCCGTTAGATTAGTCCCTCCCTCTTACACGCTCATCTGTAGCCTGGTGTGTAGTGCACACGCTCTCTCAGGCTGTGGAGAGCATCCTTTTCTTCTGCAGCCATGATGGATTTAATGGGAGTGAGCATTTCTGAGTCTGTGCTGCTCTATTCAGGGGTATGGTGTTGAGAAAAGAGCAACCCGAGTATCTCATGTTTTTCACCTCAAGTTTTACAGATTTGCTGGGAAACTTTCACAAACTGGGCAGTTTCCCCAGTGCCTGATGTTTCAGACTCACTTGTGTTGCTTTGTAGTGTGCAGTCACTCAGGAAGCTCTGGGAGTTGTATCAGTTGACAGGTACCATGGTTCTTGCCATTGTTGTTGCTCAAAAATGGAAGAAGCTTCATTGCAGGTCTGTTGCCCAGACACTGCTTTTTGTTGTAACACCTCCCTGGTGTTAAAGGTGGTAGGCTGCGTTTCCAGAGGTCTGTGTACAAGCAGCACAACCTGTAAGTAGCAAGATGTGCAGTTTTCCACTTGCTTCTCATAGCTCACCAGAGGGTATTTCTTCTGTGAAGCTTATCACACTGCCAAAGTGCTCACCCAGCCCAGCCAGTGGGGCTTCTTCCTCCAGACTCTACTTTTCATGGAATAGCCTTGCAAAACTGGGGACAGCTGTTCCCTGAAGTTCATCTGGGTCCAACCTCTTCCCCTCTGCTTCAGTGCAGTTTAACTGGGATGTGAATTTTAACCTTTTCCTGAGGTGCCATTTCCTTCCTTCCTCCTTCCCTGATGTCGCACAAAGAAATGCCCATGTCCTCTGGATGCAGTTACCCAGAGTCAGCTCCTTCCTGGACGGGAAAAGGGAGCTTATTAAGTTACCTCTGTGCTTCATTAATGGTCTCCCTTGGTGGGGTGGGAATGTGCCCTTCTGCCCAGTGCTGCTCTGTTACTGCAGTGTACCCAATCAGTACTTTGTGTCAGCGCTGAAATGGGAGCTGTGCTTGATGCAGACATAAATGGGATGAATATTGGTAGCTTACATGTAGCTCTTGATTCCCCTTGTGTGTCTGTTCTCCAGAACGTTTGGAGGGCTGAGCAAAGGAAGGGAACTGGAGAGTGAATTTGAAGCCTTTGTTTCTATTTGCTGAAGTCAAATGACTGGAATTAAATGTGACCTGTCTGAAAGCCAACCTTGTTTCCAAAAAGTGCATGGGGAGCTGAGATCAGAAGACACATTACAAACATTGCAGTAGCATAACTTGAGGCAAGTGCAATCATTTACTTGACTAATGAATCCCCTGGGCTGCTAGCAAGAGAGCAAATCTCTCATTCATCTTCTTAATTTAATAAGCAGAGGGGTTGGCCTTAAGGGTAAATGAAATGCGTAGTGATCCCATGAATGTTTCAGCAAATTGATGTACAATAAGATAAGGCAGATCCAGCAAATGGCTTACTTTATTCTGAGAGCCTGTCAATGGGTTTTAAGGGAAAGGGAGAGAAGCTAGAGCTGATAGCTCTGAGTAGCTCTCCACTGCGTTTCCCTCCCAGTCTCTGACTTGTACAGGCTGGAACACAGGATTTTTGTTGGGGTGTCACGTAGTGAGCTTAGTACAGAAGTGCTGCCTGTTGTGCTTGCTGCTGCACATAAGGTGGCTGTCAGAGATGGGTGAGCTTACTGAGCTCCCACGTGTGAGAGGCTGAGCAGGGAGTGTGATCTGTCTGCAGCACATAACCCTCAGCACATACACATCACAGTACAGTGAGTTGTTGCTCCTTGGAAAGGTTCATGGAAGAGCCGGAGGATGCCTGTACTTGTGGGAGCTAATGAGGCTCATTCCTGTCTTTCATGCTCCTAATTACTTTAGAGAAGAAATCGATGGTGCGAAACAATGAAATGCTTTAATGGATAAAACAGTGATTGTTGGTTCTGCCATCACAGCAATTACTGGAGATCACCTGAGTAAGTGTCTTCATTAGGGAAACTGAGGCAGGGATGAACTCATCGCATAGCTCTAGATAACGACTTTTTAGTACAAAAATAAAACCGGGGTGAGGAAGGCTCTGACACCTGCAATAAATTTGGTAGGTTTTTTAATATACATAGAAATCCCAGAAGGTAATACTTTATAAACTCCAATTAAACCATGAACCACATAAAGTGACTTCTGGGAGGCTGGCTAAAATATGAAGAAGTTGAAAAGGGGAATGTTTGTTCTTGGCTATTGTTCGAGAGAGGATTTGGGGATTAGATGGTCCATTGCTATTGAATATAACTCATTACTTACAATCTTCCAAGGCCCTTTACGATGAGCACAAAATATAGAGTGGAAAACTGAGTTGAATTATCAAAAAAAAGTGTATTTCATCATGTAATGAATTTCAGAGTTCTTAAAATCAAACTGGATGGTCAGATTTTCTGATCATGAATGTAAAATATACAGATATAATAAAGTTCATCTATTACATTGGAATCTGAAATAATTGCATGTGTGGATTCTGTCTAATTTGGTGGGATGGATGCTACAGAATATGGATTGAAGTTATGAAACTTCATGTATGTGCATTAATATAGCTCTGTATTAGAGTAAGATTGTGTATAATGGAGTGCTTTTGGATCCTGGCCAGTATTTGCAGGGCTGCTTTTCTGGAGCTTGATGGGTTTAAGAATAATGTGTAGGAAATGGCTCCTTTTAATTGAGGTAAATAGTTGTCATGTGCTAAACAAGGTGTTGGCATAATGTGAGCAGCATCATTCTATTTTAGGCTTCAGGTTGCAGTTCTGAATACACTGAAGACTGAAGACCTTGAAAAAATCTCAGTGTTGCAGCATTTATGCTAGCATACAGCAAAATTCCTCTGAAACACCAAACTGGTGACTGGATTTGTTGTCAACACACGGGTTCTTTCCCCTTGGAAGCCAAGAACCAGCTCGTGTGTCCTGCTGCGCTGGCAGTCAGCACAGCTGCCAAAGGCAGTGGGGTTGCACAGCTCCTGCACCACTGCAGCCAGGGTGGTGGTTGCTGTAGATGCCAAGAGCAAGATGCTCCTGCTCTGCCAGTGTTGTCAGCTTTGTCTGTTTTTGAAAGAAAATTGATTGACTTGGACTGCTAATATTTTGTCCTTAGCAGTATTGTAGCTGTAAGAGGTGTGTTGTAGGAAGCATTTTTATTCATGTGAGAACAACCAGTTGTTTGTGTTTCAGTGAGCTGGGGCACGGGGGAAGCTTCTGAAGGGGAATATCCTTATTTCCACCATGATCACCTTAAGGTTAAGACTGTTAGTGTTCTGTGTTGTCAACCCTGTCTAGGAACTAAAATGTTTAGGCAGATTCAGTGGTCAGAGCTGCATTTCATTCATGGAGAAGATGGTACTGGGGGATGAAATCCCACCTGGGCATGCAGTGTGACTCCCTTAGGTGCTCCCTTACCTGTGAGGGACTTTGAACTGGTCAGTAAAGGCCAGATCCAACCCCAAATCAGACTCAAGACGTGAGTACTGTTTGTGGAGAAAGAGGGAAAAGAAGTGTCTTGGCTCTGTAGTGGGATGCAGAGGGTGGGAGACACATGCCTCTGTCAGGTAGGAGTCCCCATTTGGAGCACTCCTGAAGTCTTGTAGACTGGCTGCTCGCTGCTGTTCCAGTTCAGCGGCTGCATCTTCATCCCTTCTTGAGACTGGACTAGTACCATCAAAGGAACAGCTTAGGCATGATGTGGCTGAGCCTGAGGGACGCTTCATTCCTGCTGGAAAAGGGTAGGTTATGTACGTCTGCTCCCGGTTGTAAAGTCTGTCACCCCCATATCAGATGCATTGAGCTGATACAGTTTGCTCAGCTAACAAAGTTATCCCTCCTGAGGTCACCCAGTACACATAATGGCTGTGGGTGCGAGTGGCTGGATAAGGGACTTAAACTCCTTAACACCCCCACCCTTGGCCTGCTGCTTGGTGAGAGTTTCAGAGCTGCTCACTGAAGTTCCTTCAGCCAGCTGAGCTATTTGATGCTTTAGCCTGTTTTCACTTGAGAGTGATTTTTGTGCTGGTGTATTAGAATAATGACTTTTTTTGGCAGTACTGCAGCTGTCACTTCCTTCCTGGGCAAAATTTAGCTGTGTTAGATGGGGAGATGGGAACATGAAGCTGACTCAGCCCCGTTTGCCTCTGCATGCCAGTGCCTAGATAATGTTACAGTTTTTGTGTGAACCTGATGAGCATTGGGGTGAGAGGCCAAAAATCTTGGCTCAGACATCAGATCTTCAGCTCCCAGTTTGGTGTGTGTATAGCTCACTCCAGTTCCCAAACTGGTGTCAGGCTCCCAAGAAATAAACCCTCCTCACTGGCAGACCCCAGGCTATTACAGACCTATGGCACAGCCAGGCACTGGACCCCAACGGTCCCATCTCTCAAGCACCTCTCTTGCTGTGCTGCCTCTTGGTGTAACTGAGAAGCATCTGGATTAGTGTGATGAGCTGTGGTGTGTGGCTGGTGAGCTGTGACTCCTGCCTTGAAACAGGAGAGCTGAGCGGTAGCGCTATTCCAGTGTTCTAATACCAGCCAGGGCCTGAGCTTGCATATTCCCATGTCTCAGAGGGTGGCCAGTGCCAGAGGCACCCGAGAGGTGCCAGAAACTCCCTAGTGTGCTCTTTGAAAATGTCAACTCTTCCGTCTGCTCCGCAGAGTGATGAGATCTTTCATGTCTTCAGCTCAGCCTCCACGTGCAAAAGGGTAGTTCTGTACCCTGTTCCAGAGCTCACCAGGTTTCATTTAGCCACAAGTCCAAACCTCTCCTGTACTCCTGCCCCAGGAGGTTTAGCCTTAATGCATTTATCTGTGTGTACAAGGAGAAGGGAACATTTCTGTTTTTACAGATGGCGTGGATTCAGGAAACCCAGTCAGCTGGTGTGAATCTGGAAACCATTCTGCCCTTATTAACACCCTCCGATGATATAAACAGAGAATCCCCAAAGCAAAGAGCAGTCTAAATAAAATTTCAGTCCAAACCAGAACATCTAAGGTGTGCCAGATCTTGCCTCGGGGAAAGAGAGAGGATAGGGAGTGCCAGGAAGGGAAGATCTTAATTTCTAAGAGAACAGTCCCATGGTTAAGGAAAGTCCGTGCTCTTGCCTCTCCCAGAAGGGAGAGAGGAGAGCTGAGGAAGGGATATCCTAGGAAAAGGTCTTTTCTCTGCCACTGCCTTGTCTCTTCTCTTGGAAATCTAAGCTAGGTCTTGTCATAAGACAGAGGGTAAAGGCCAGAAAGCCTTTATAGATCTGAGCCTGTATCTTCCTGTCTGCCTCAGTTTCCTGCCTGTAGCATAGGAAGAGCAACTAAAAATATCCAGCTGCAGAGCAGTATCTATGCCTGTGGTGGGAGTCCTGAGGTTTTGCTGTGTGGCATCTCCTTCTGGTTTCTGGAGGGTGATCTGGTGGCTGCAGGTATGTCACACCAGGGCTTGGGGATTTGCCCACATCCCACTGGGGAGGGTGCTACAGCTCAGGATACATCTCTGCTGTGTACCCTCACCTGGACTTGTGTTAGCAGTGGGGACTGGGCTGTGGAGCAAAGTGATGGGGTGTTTAAGAGGCTGTTCCTGTGTTCTCCCAAATGGACAGGGACAGTTCTTCTGGGGACGACGTGGCCAATTGACAGAGATGGTGAAGGGGTTAGAAAATGCTGTATAATGCAACTTTAAGAACTGAAGTTAAAAAAGGGAGTTTCCTCCTTTTCTTCTACTGTCTTATCTCCTCCTGCTTTTCTTTAATCTCTCTTCCCTTTTTGTTTGTCTGTTCTTTCCCTGTAACTCCTGGTGTAAGTAAGAAAGAATTTAATATGCTGAGACAGGAGAGAAGTTGTTCCATGCGTTGCAGATGCACAACATGTCTTCATTAACTCCCCATGACATTCAAAATAGCTGGAGATAAAGACAAACTAAATCTGGGAAGACAAATATAAATACTGTTCTCCCTCCCTTCCTCTCACCCCTGCACAGTGCACCCCCCTAGGGCATGCATTCAATTACTGAAGATGAATGGAGCGAGGCAGCGCAGCATTTGGGATGCTTTGACTGGCGCTGCCCGCTTCTGCCATCAGATGGCCCCATACTTCACGAAATCTGCTCCCTGCCCAGGGTCCAGCCTGGGAGATGTTCCATGGGGTCTGCAGTCCCTCCCTTCCCTGCCGGAGTCATGGCTTGCAGGCGGTCAGGGAAGGCTAGCAAAGCCCTGAGCAGGCACTGCTGCGTTTCCCACGTCTGTGCTGTCTCTTTTGGTCTCCTAAGGTGTGTGGAAGGAAAGACCTTGGTGTGTACGGTGCTAGGTGGGCAGCAAGGAGTTAGGCTTGTTTTGTCACCCTACTGCAGAGGCATGAGCAAGTGATGGAGCTTCTGCCCAGGGTGTGGGCACAAGCTGGTGGGGAGCAGCTGTGTGGGGACTGCTTCTGCTCCAGGAAACCTCGATGGCACAGAGAGCTTTAGGGTCTGTTAGCTTTTGTATTGCTGAGTGTAGGCTGGAGCAGTTCTGTATGCCTATGCCCATCCTGGCTTGTCTCCCCAGGGGCAGGGTATGGGGCTCAGAGCTGTGCTGCTGTGTAAGGACAGCTGATGTGCGAGGCAGTGCGTGTGCAGGAGGTCTCTTGTGAGATGTGTGACACGCAGTCCTATCCTGTAAAGTGACTGTGAGCACGTTATGGGTCCTGCTCACCTGTGGACAGTGTGTCTGCGTAGGGCTTCAACTCCCACCATGTGGACTAAAACTTGGGGCTCTGGGAGGAGAAGTCTGTCTGCCCTGGGGTCTTTGAGTGGGTACCCAGAACACCCCAGCTTGCTCTGACTCAGAGGTGTGCAGAGAGCTGCTCTTTGATACATCCTTTCCTGTACTCCACCAGACTCAAACTCTGCTCAAGCTTTACTTGCGTGGAAGTCTCTCTGATCTCTCAGAGCTTTTCTGTTGCTGTGGTGCTGCAAGAGTTAGGGTGAGCTCAGATTACTGCGAGCTGGGGTGAACAGCTTCCCAAGGAAGGACTTGCCATCTCTTTCCATTATAGTCTTTTCAGTTCCCTACCTCTCTGTGCACAGCAGATGATTATCTCACAAAAGCATTCTGGGTTTTTTTCCTGTGTAGTTCAAATTATCCTTTCCTAAGTGCATTACCTTGCATTTGTCTGCACTGAACTTCATCTGACTTCGTGCTGCCCATCCACCTAGCTTGGTTAAATGTAATTGAAATTGAGTTTGGGCTGGGGGAAGGCCTGGGCTTGATGTAGCAGCAAAGCAGAGGCCTGTGCTTCCCAGGCTAAAGAAATGCTGTGAGCTGTTGCTGTTGTTGAGTCCTGTTAAATCCAGTTGTGTTTGTGTTACAGTGAATTAAGTGAACATCAGAAATGAAAAGGCAGGGCAGAACCTCATCTCTTGCTCCACCAGACTTAAAACTAGACTAACCACACAGCCTTCCTAGTGTGGATTCATGTTTCTTGCTCTTTTGTCTGATTTAGAATCTGTCCCTTGGAAATTGTCTAGGAATGGCAATTCTTTCTTTCTTTCTTTCTCTAGTTAGAAGCAGGCTGAGAGAGGGAGATGGGGATTGTTCCTTGGTGTTAGAGGACACAACCCCTGAGGGTTTGCTACAGCCCAAGCAGGAATCTGGACACAGTTTTCTCATTAAGAACAGTATCTGCTTCCAAGGACTTAAGCAAGTTCATCTACACAAATGAGCTGGTGAATAGTCTTACAATTTGCTCTGGTTGTTTCATTGTTTAAATTACTCGCAGTAACTGGCTAATCATAAGAAGTTAAGCCTTTAATAGGAATAGCGGGGGTAAAGCCACGAACTACTGTTAAAATGAAGCTGCTTCTTGTGAATAGAATTATACAGTCCAAAAGACCACAACAGCAGGGACTGTATGCGGCAACATAGGCAATACCTTTCACAGAATCACAGAATTGTAGGGGTTGGAAGGGACCTCGAGAGATCATCGGGTCCAACCCCCCTGCCAAAGCAGCTCCCTAGCTCATATTGCTCAGATAGGCGTCCAGGCGGGTCTTGAATATCTCCAGTGAAGGAGACTCCACCACCTCCCTGGGCAGCCTATTCCAGTGCTCAGTCACCCTCACTGTGAAAAAGTTCTTCCGCATGTTGGTGCGGAACTTCCTATGCTCCAACTTGCAGCCATTGCCCCTTGTCCTGTCTCCACAGACCACTGAAAAGGGGCTGGCTGATTCCCCCTGCATCCCCTGCTTCAGATAATTATAAACTTTGATTAGGTCCCCCCTTAGTCTTCTCTTCTCAAGGCTGAACAGTCCCAGCTTACTCAGCCTTTCCTCATAGGGGAGATGCTCTAGGCCCTTAATCGTCTTCGTAGCCCTTCTTTGGACTCTTTCCAGGAGATCCCTGTCCTTTTTATACCAAGGAGCCCAGAACTGGACACAATACTCCAGGTGGGGCCTGACCAGGGCGGAGTAGAGAGGGAGGATCACCTCCTTTGACCTGCTGGCTACACTCCTCCTGATGCATCCCAGGATCCCATTGGCTCTCTTGGCCACCGAGGCACACTGCTGGCTCATGGCCAACCTGTCATCTACCAGGACCCCCAGGTCCTTCTCCACTGAGCTCTTCTCCAGCAGGTCATCCCCCAGCCTGTACTGACACAGACAGTTGTTCCTTCCCAGGTGCAAGACTTTACACTTGCTTTTGTTGAACTTCATCTGGTTTCTCACTGCCCAGCTCTCCAGCCTGTCCAGGTCTCTCTGGATGGCAGCGCAGTGCTCCTGCGTGTCAGCCACTCCTCCCAGCTTTGTATCATCGGCGTACTTGCTGAGGGTGGATGTTATTCCCTCATCAAGATCGTCAATGAAGATATTAAACAGGACTGGACCCAACACTGAGCCCTGGGGAACACCGCTGGTAACAGGCCTCCAGTCAGATTCTACTCCACGAATCACAACCCTCTGGGTTCGGTCCGACAGCCAATTCTCAACCCACCTCACTGTCCACTCATCTATCCCATGCTTTCTCAGCTTTGCTATCAGGATGTCATGGGAGACAGTATCAAAGGCCTTGCTGAAGTCAAGGTAGATGACATCCACTGCTCTCCCTCCATCTACCCAGCCTGTCATGAGATCGTAGAAGGCTATGAGGTTGGTCGAGCACGATTTCCCCTTAGTGAATCCATGCTGACTACTCCTCATGACCTTCTTCTCTTCCAATTGCTTGGAGATGGCATCCAGAACAAGCTGTTCCATTACCTTTCCAGGGGCAGAGGTGAGGCTGGCTGGCCTATAGTTACTAGGTTCCTCCTTCTTGCCCTTTTTAAAGACTGGAGTGACATTGGCTATCCTCCAGTCTTCAGGCACTTCTCCTGTCCTCCAAGACCTGTCGAAGATGATAGAGAGCGGCTCAGCAATCACCTCCGCCAGCTCCCTCAGCACACGTGGATGTAACCCATCTGGGCCCATGGATTTGTGTGCATTAATCCCTTTGAGCCGCTCCTGGACCTCCCCTACTTGAACCAGAGGGAAATTCTTCATTTCCCAATCAGTCCTACTCTCATCCAGTGTCTGTGGGTCCCGGGGGGCCTTTGAAGTGAAGACCGAAGCAAAGGCGGCATTCAATATCTCCACTTTCTCAGCATCCCCCGTAACCAGGACACCCTCCTTATTCAGCAAGGGACCTACATTATCCCTGGACATCCTCTTACTGTTCACGTGCCTAAAAAACCCCTTTTTATTATCCTTTATGTCCCTTGCCAGCTTAATTTCCAAGAGGGCTTTAGCCTTCCTAGTTGCATCCCTACAGGCCCTGACCACATTCCTGTATTCTTCCCAGTTGCTCCATCCCTTGCTATTAAAAGGTGTTTGGGGTGCAAGGTGGCATACTGTTGAGAAGGACCTAGATGTTCCTCTGGAGAAGTGAAGTCAGCTTGTGTACAGGTCAGGTGAGATGTGTATGCAGTTTGGATTGGGTTTTTTGCCAGAGTCCATCAGAAACAGATGCAGAGTTCAAATTTTCCCTGGTACAGTCAGCAGAGGAAGGCATTTTGAAGGGTGCACGCTGTTCCTATTCTTCTCCCAACAGGAACAGCAGTCATAAATCACCTGCTCACATGCTGTAATCAGCTTGGTGCTGGAACTTGGACAGTGGGATCTTGAACCCCCTTTAAACTCCTTTAGTCGGGAATTTTCAAGCCTTGCAGCCCCATGATGAGGAAGGGGCTCTGTTGTCATACTGTATTTACAGAGCAGACACCTGAAACGGGGAGAGGTTCTGGTTTGATCAGTGGTCCAGCACCAACAGAGATGAAACGAAGGGTAGACTGTGGGTGATGTGGACTGTAAGTGCTCTGCTTGTTTTGCAGCAGTGACCAGCCAAGTTCTGCTGGAGATCTCGCTGCTGTGCCCCGTCCTGCCTCACCTTTCTCTTTGTCAGTGCTTTGTGGTTCTGTTCCTCTCTCCCCTCCGGTGTTCCTGCTAATGGTTTATTACTGCCTTCGTGGGATTTTTCCCTCCTTCAGTACCTGTGTCTCTCACAATGAGCAGCTCCAGCATCCCTGTACATGACTAGCAGCTTCAGGTAATGCTTAGTGGCAATTAAATGAGATTCTCCTCCCCCCCTGCCCCTTTGTTGAATGAATCTAAAAAGACTTTGGGGAGTGGGGGGAAGTGCGGGGGGAAATTAAAAGGGTTCATAAAAGTGGATTTTAAGAAAAGCCTAATGACGGAAATGAACCTCCTGAGAGATCAAAGCTGAACCTGCTGTGCCAGTGCAGAGAGTTAAGGCTTTTTCTTATGTTTCCACTGGCATGAAAGCACATGCACAAATATTTTTTCCAACAGTTTTAACTCTTGAAGTCCTGTGGGGTTGGCATTAATGGCCTATTTGTTTTGCCTAGTGCTAGCTTTCAGCTGTTTGATTGGGAATTTGCTTACGTGAAGCCTCCTTTCACTTATGGAAAGGAGTGGGTATGCCCATGATCTATCAGGTTTGGAGGTGCCACCTTTTCACAAGAGCCAGCTCAGCTCTGTGCTTTGCTTTGTGGCATTGCTCCTGGCTTTTTGTACAGTGGCACTGTCCTGAGTAGGAGGTATGAAGGCAGTACCTCCCTCTGCTTTCCTGGTTGCTAGCTCTGCCTCATGAGGGAGGTGGTGTTTCAAAGGGGGAAATGGCTGATCACCTGGTCATAGTAAGTTATGGGAATGTTACAAAGTCTTAAAATTCCATTTTTCTTGAATTAAAAAAATAGGGGGCTTTCAATAGGCTCTGAGGGGGATGGAAATGTTGACTGTGTTGCATATAGGGGAAGTTCCATTAATCATGGAAAGCAAACTGAAGGCTCTTAATTTTAATCAGTTTTTGTAGGCCAGACTCCCCATACCCGTAATTTTTCCATTACACATGTAATCTCCTCTCTGAAAAGGGCTAGGTTTGTTTAGCATCTTTTCTCTTTTTTTTTTTTTGGTTGTTGTGGATTAAAGACTGGATGGTTCAAATTTGTCAGAGGCTGGCTCTGGTCTCCTCTCCTCATCTCGTCACTTGTCGCCCTTGCGCAGGTCCCAAGGCTCTTACTTTTAAAGTGTTTCCATGTGTTTGAGAACAGAATAAAAATGGGGCTGCACGGAGTGCCTTATGTGCTCACAGCTTCCCAGCGTGCTAATGAGGAACATATTGGCAGTAAGTGGCTGAGTAGAGCAGTATAGCAGGAACAACAACTTGCACGCAGCCTTATTTATTGCAGACCTGTTTCTCGGAGAGAGGGAATGTCAACCTGGATTTGGACTTTCACCTAATCTTCTCTGAAAGTACCCAGAGATATTAAGTGGCCACCTACTTGGCTGCTGGACTTCAGTTTAAAAGCAGACCCAAAAGCCTGCGTGTCTGAAAGCAAATTGCTCGCAGGCGCAGTGGTGGCTGCAGGTCATGGCTGTGAGTGAGCCTCAGGCTTAGTGTAAAACCTTTGGCCCTGATGCTTTTGTGTGTAATCTGTGGTGATTTTTGCCATGGTTGGAGTGCTGCTGGTGTAGGATTGATGGCAACAGCAGGAGGGATTGTGTTCCTACTGAGATGTGATATTAAAGCTGCTAGAGAACTACCAGAGTGTGGCCTTCTCGGAAGGACTGGTGGGCTTTCTTGGGCCTGCATGTCAGGAAACACCCCTCCTGGCTTCCATGGCAGCCTGCTTGAGCAAGGAGATGGGGAAGAAAACAATCGGGATCACAGTTAGTGATGTGCACCCAGATTTGGGGAACTTCAAAGGCATGCACACCCCCATGACCAGAATTTGATTTTTTTTTTTTTTTTAGATTGGCCTGTTGCCTTTTAATAGGAATAATGCTGCCTGAGTGCACAAAAGGGAGGGCTTATTCACAGGCCAGTACAAATGCTGCCTTGCTCAGGCTCCTTCATCTCTTGGCCTTTTTTCAATAAACAGCATTCATACCCAGGTCTGCCATGGGTGCTCCACTGTAGCACCCTTTTCTCTAGCAATACTCCAAAGCAATGACAAGTATTCCTGCCAGGTGTTAAGTGCCTATTCATGGGAAAAGCTAGAGATGTCTGATAATCCATCTCCCCCTGGTACTGTGGTGCTTCCAGGAATCTATAGTGGTATTGAATCTGGCCCAGTGAACACTATTACACTTTAAAAGGCTAGTGACTGAATTATTTTTGTAATTAGTTGCCTGTTGAGATTCATGATTATCCATATGCATCCTAATGACTTGATTAAAATACCTTTGAACCATGCTTTCTCTGCTTTTTTCTGTTTTCCCAGATCCAATCAAAGCCGTGATAAAGCACTTTGCCTTTTTACAGCGCTGACCAGGTAGCAATTAACTGACAGCTAAAACTGTATACCGGTTTTAGGCTGCTGTAAAAGGGTGGTATTCGAGGTGAACAGAAGAAGTTTTTAAAAATAGTTAAGTTCATTATTAACAGGCTGACCCAGCTCATTCAAGAGTGCAAAATTGACATTACTCTGATTTACCCTGGCTGAGAACTTCACACTCTGCATTAAATTACACAAATTACTATGAATATTGCAACTACAGTCAGTGCCTTCCTGCCAAGGGATGAGCTCATGATTCCTTGCTTGTCTTGCAAGGGTTATGATGACCTAACCAGAACCAAAGATGCAGCTTCTCCTAGCTCCCTTCGGCCGCTCTTTGTGGCAGGAGTAGCAACTTCTCTGAAATCCACAGCTTTATCAGCAGTGATGTGGGAATGACAATTCCTTTGTTCTTCCTGGAGGTGGAAGAGTCTCTTACCAGCATGTGTATGAGCAGGATGGGGTCTATAGGCAATTCTGTCTGATCACATTACCTGGCTGGTAGAAGGTTATTTCCAATTCTCTGCCTTGCCTGTTTCTCAGTATTGCAAACAGTGTAGCTTCCTCTAGGGATGGTGGTTGCCATTCTAACTGGGAATGAGTTTTGTCCCTGCTCAAACTAGTTCATTTGCCTCTCAGACTTTTTACTGCTTATGCAGGGAACGAGGGGAGCCGAAGGAAAGCTGTCATCTCGCTTGTGCTGAAAAACCTTCGAGTGAAGGAGGAAGCTGGCTCAGATTGAAGCAGATGCTATGTGGGAACAATTACCTGAGAGAAACTCTGGGATAGAGTGGAAGAGATAATGAAACACCTAGGGATTTGGGAGTCAGCTTTCCAAGGAGCAAAGGGGTTAGCAGTTTAGAGTTGGAACTTGCAGCTGTGGTGAGACTCAGCTTCCCCTTCTCTCTGCTCCTCCTTCTTCCCCTCTTTCCTCCCCCCTGGCTCAGGGGATGGAGAAGGTGACCTTTGGAGCATGAGTCACGTTGCCAGCAAAGAATCCCGGCTGCAATGGTGCTGTGCTCAAAATGCAACTTGCTGAGCTCAGCTGCTGCCTGCAGCCCTGGCCAAGGCAAACAGTCGGTGTGGGGGCTGCAGCAGGGATATTGCTGGGTCCTGACCCAGCTGCTTGTCAGCAGAGGAGCTCTCTCCCTGCTAGATGGGATGTCACTCTCACCAGATCCGAAGCAGCGTGAGCTCTACATAGATGTGAACTTAATGCCCCAAGACTCCAGGAAAACAAGAGCAGGATGGGTGCCCAGAAATCATCCAGCCGTGGATTCCCTGGAGCCTGAGGCTTGGCTAGTTTCACTCCCCTTTCTCTTCTCCTGCAGGCAAGCACTCCTATTCCATCAGCTCATCGGAAAGGGCCAGCTTTATTTTCAGTTTACCTACATGGCTTCCAGTACTGTTGATAGGGGATTTAGGATATGTGTTAATAGCAGGCTGAGCTGGGAGGACTAGGGGTTGAGTAACACTCGCTGGGTTTCTGTACCTGTCCTGCCAAAAGCCTCCTGTTAGTTAAGGCCGTTTCCATTCAGTCCAATAACAAAACCAGAATTTGGACAAATTGTTCCTGCAAAACAGCCTGTGCTGCTCAAAAAGAGTTGGTGTGTGTCAGTAGCTCAGTGGTGCAAGCAGCAGCCTTTGCCTTTGAAGTGCCAAAAAGTGGCCCCATTTTTACTTCCAGGTACACTGCAAGACCCCCAAGAGATCCACTCACATATCTGAGCATTCATCTCAGTTTGGTTTTCAACCCATCGCCCTGTGCCCCAGTTCCTTTCTTTGAGCCTGAGGGTAGAGATGCTGACTGCCAGGGAGCAGAGTCCTTCAGCCCCTGCTCTGTGTGGCCTTTTTGTTGACTTCAGAGCTGAGATTGAGGTTTTGCTGCTGATAGCAAAAGGCCTTTGTGGTGCTGGCTGTGGGCAACAGATCTTCCTTCAAGCTGTGGAAAAAGGCTGAATGTTAAAGATGGCTGGTTTGCAAGAGATGGGCTATGGCCCCGATGTGAGATGGATTGAGACAAAGCAAAGTGTACTGGGAAGTTACTGAAACCACTAGTTTTCAACCTGTGGTTTGTGACCACTTCTAAGGAGCTGCTAAGCTGTTTTTAGAGGAACCTGTCATCAGTTGGCAGATATCTGCCTTGTGGGGGAGAAACCTGTGTTTTAGGAACTTGACTAATAATACCAATACAAAAACCCCACTTCAACAATCCAAGACTGTAACGTTGAATTTCTGTGTAAACCTTGTCAGAGCTGTCAAGTCTTGAATGCAGAGAGCTTCATCGTGTGCACTGTAACCCACTGACAGTTGAGATGTGTGCGGTGTGTTATGGATCTGGGTGGGTTTTAACCCATATGCAGTTCCAGAGCCGGCGCTGCTCCAAAGCCAGCTGACAATCTGGCCCAATCCTTAGGTGGCTTCTGTTCTCCCACTGTAAAGCTAAGCAAAAGCTGTGAGAGCCACAGCAGGCACATGCTGGAGGTTTGAAATACTGCTTTACCATACAGGAGTTTACACTCTTGTTTCTCTCAGGCTTGATTAACTGGGTCTATCACGGGCAATCACCTTGGCTCTGGGTAAAATGTGTCCAGTTAGCAGTTTCTGCAGCAAGCTCAGAGTGTATCAGCAAAGGCCTGAAACATCTTTGTTCATTATTTGTTATTGTTTCACCTGCCTTGAAATGGTAATTGCAAGCGCTTTGATTCATGGATTAGGATGCAATTTAGTTTCAATTGCTGCAGGCCTGTCCTACCCCTGAGCCAGGCTCTGGAAACTTCCCCATCAGCACTCCCAAATCCAAACACAGGAAAAGATGGAGGGAAGGCTATCCCAGGTAAAACAAGGCATTTACGGTGATCTTATCCCATTATTTTTTTAAAGCTTTGTTATATAGTATATTCTTCTTTAGATTTCATCCTCAGGGAAGAGTGAGCCCGCAGTGGCTGCTGGAAAGCTGCAGCACTTTGCTGGTGGCAGCAGCCAAGGATCTCACTTTCTATTCCATTGACTGATTTAAGCATTCATGGTGGTATTGTCTGTGTGTTTTCTCTACCTGAAATATTTTTCATCCTGTAGCAGAACCAGCTTCAGCCCAGACTAAAATTTGCAGTTAAGACAGTGAAATGTTTAGGAATGTTTTGTGTTCACAGTGATCAGGAGCTGCAAATTAGTGTTAGTGCAGGAGAGAGACAGTGCTGGGCGTCATGTCTCATGGCCAGGGAAGAACTTTTCTGTTTAGCTGTTGTGTGTGATGCTCTGCAAACAAGCCATGGTGTTAATCAGAGAGGAACAATTCCAGAGTCGAATACAATACGATGAGCTTGAAAGGGACACTGAGAAACCATGTAATTCAGCATGCTGCTTCAAGGCAGGGTCTGTTCTACCTAGGTTATTCCCGATATACCTGCCTAATCTGCTTCTAATTTACAGTGAGGGAGCACTTCAACAGACTGATTGAGGAGATTTTTGTCTTCCTAATATTCTGCCTTAATCTCCCTTGGTTCAAATTAGCATTGTTATTCCTTGTCCTATCAGCCAGGAGCAGAGAGGAAAAAATTGGTTTTGTTCCCTCTTGCCTAGTTGAAGGCTGAGGGGAACTCACTGATCTTTCCTGGGCAGGATACTCCCCACCTCTTCAGCCTTGTGTCTCGGTCAGTGTTTTCTAGACACCTCATTCTTACTTGTTTCCTCTGAACTTGCCCCAGTTTTGTTCTTTCCTTAAAATGCAGCACCAGAGACTGGATGTGGTACCTCTGCCTGGGGCCTGAACCAATGCAGGAGAAGAAATATCCATGTTTTAGAGGGATAATCTTTGTGTTTATAGATGTTTACCTTTTTTCCCCTCCTCAGAATCCCAGAAAAGGTGCAGTTCACCACTGACTGGCCAGGCAGCCCTGTGGGATGCTGTGTCTACCAAGTGATTCTGCAAAGTTTCCAGTATCGTTTGAGTGCAACAAAAATCTGATGTCACGTAGGCAAAACAGATCCAGGAGATCCACAGAAGCCTGGAAGTCAGTAATATTCAGTCTGGCACAGACAATTAGTTCATCTCTTAGACCCTCATAGCAGCCCTAAACATATTATTGCTACGATGCTGTAAGCTTGGCCATCGCCTGCGGCAGGAGAGCTGATTTGAAGGTCAAGTGCTGCAGAGCAATTAGTTTCAAGCCAGGCAAGCCAAAGTAGTTCTGACACCTCGGCACAAGAGGGTGCAATAGGTTCGTAATAAAACCTCTACACGAGGTGGGCTTGTCCCTTCTGCTGCAGTGGTGCCAGCAGAGAAGTTTTTCTTTGCTGAGACTTGTCTCCCAAACCTAACATCCTGTTAATTGGTGGAGTTCGAGCTGTGTGAGTTTGCCTCATTATTTTCAAGTCCTTTTCACTCTGAGTATTTCCATAATTATGGTAATTAAACTTGGTGGGTTTTTAATTATTATTTTTTTAAATAATCAGAACTGTAGTTGAATTATGAGTGTGCCAAAATGAGCCTGGCAAATCATAATTTTAGTTTGCTGCATTATAAATCAAAAGCAGACTTGATTTCCCAGCTTTCTGGATGTTTTGTTAACCAGATCACTCCAGCTCTCCTGAGGCCTCGTATGCCAAGAGCTGTCCCTGAACGAACAATCAGGCTTTATAAATAGCAGCCTTAACAAGAGCGTCACTGCCAGATGCTGCTGAAATAACTTAGGGACTCGTGCACAAAGGAAACTCCCTCATCTGGGGGCAGCTGGGCTCCCAGTCATTATCTAGGACATCCCCCTGCTTGTGAAATTTCTGAGAAGCTGTTAGGATGCCTGCAGATGGGGTCACAAGCACATTCCCATGTTTCTCAGATGCTGGGCTTGCCAGCAGCTCCTCCTGATACGCTTTGTGTTTACTACAGGAGTTCAAGATCTGGGTTTGATCTATTGCTTCCACTCATGTCTTGTATAGAAACAGCAGTAACTCCTCTCTGCCTAATTAGCTCCGACCAGTGTGTAGCCGTGCTCTGCCTTAGCACGGCAATGACTGAGCTGCCTTCTAAGGATCCCTGAATGTTTAGCAGCAATTGCAAGGGGTGGTCCAGGCTCCTGCCTTCCCTGGAGAACCAAGTTCTTAAAATCCTTTCTTGTGCCTATTGCTAGTTCTCTTGGCTGGTAACACCAGCCTTTCTAGGCAACTAAGCTAAGTGGTGGACAACATCTTCCAGTTTTTAGGTAAAAAATGGTTTTTAAAGTGTGGAATATGTGTGCAAGTCTCCATTAAGGCCTTATATTAGTACTATGTGCTGTGTATCAGAATATAGTAAAAAAATACAATCCTGGCCTTCAGACACTTGGGCAAGGTAGCAAAGACCTATTTGTACTTGAACTCCGTAGGGTTTCATAAGGAGGCAGGTATCTCTTGAACTGACTGTCCCCATCACTTCCAAAGAGTGTTTTTACAAGAAGCCACATACACCCTGATCACCTTTGTCCCTGAAGTGTACCTTACTCTGAACACAGCTGCTCCTTTGCTGCTAATGTTTGCAGACCAGCATGGTTAACACTGCAAAACTGGCTGGCTCTAGAAGTTTGCTTTGTCAGGAGAAGTCACCAGGGAAGAATGACACAGAGGAACTCTGTAGGGTTGGGCAAATCATTTGGGGTCAGAGTTGATTGTATCTCAGAACTGAAACGTGGTTAAATACTGTTCAACTGCTTTACTCAAGTTCTGAGTCTTCGTAGTTTCCCACAAACGAAGACAGTCACCCCTTGCTGTAAGAAGTACTCTGGGTGCAATGACAGCAGGCTATACGTAAGTGCTATGGGTGCAAAGGAAGAGCACCATATTGTTGTGGAAGCAAGTGACCTCACAGCACAAGAGTGTTCTTCCTGAAATGCTTCTTGCCTCGTGTGTTGGGTCTCCATTAAAGCCCTAATGTACAAGCTGAATGTCTCATGGAAGGCTTAGAAATACAGGGATGTTGGGATGGCAAAAACAATCTAAACTTAAATGCTTCCATCTTTAGGCATCCCTGTGTATTAGGAATGTGTTCGTTCATCCCTATGCTGTGAATAATAAACCCTTCTCTTTCTAGAGAACAGCAAGTTTGGTAGTTATTTTAGTAGCTTTTTTCTGGTTTCTTTGAATGTATTCCATATTGCTCAAGCTATATAATTTCTTCTATTTTCTGCCTGTGCCTCTGCTAACTTTAGTTTTCAGGCTTTTAGGTAGGGGAAAAAGAGAATCATGGGAGAAGTCATCTGTAAAAAGGGAAGATAACGCTCTTTCACATCTGGAGCAGTGTTTCTCAGTGAAGTCATAGAGTTTGAGGCTACCTGAGTCCCAGCATGTGGCATGCCAGGTTTCGAACATTAGAGGCACAGTATATCCCAAGTAGCTGCTGATCGTGAACCACAGGGTATGTAAACATATCACCCCATGGGTGGAAATATTTGGCTAAGGAACACTTATTTACAATCCTTAAATATGTGCAGTGAGAGTACCCTGTGCTAAGCAGCAGCCTCTGTACGTCTTTGTCTACAGGAAGTTATCAAAAGGCTGAGGAAAATAAATCTCATTTCAGGCTTTCATCTGAAATGAGATTTATAAATATATATGTATAAGATGTTTGAGAGAAGCCTAATGACCTCGTGCGTACCAGTGGGGTTCTGTGATCATTTCTGGGAAGATGCTGTCAACAGAAATGCATACATGCTTGCTTACTCATAACCACCACGATCTGTGGACTGTTCTGCTGCTCGGACAAACAAGAGCAGGAATGACCAGCTGGGTCACCACAGAGCTCTGAGAGCATCTTGAATTAACAATTAAAACATTCTCTGCCTTAACTTCATGACCATGTGCATCATCGATGTGTCCTGAACAGGCGGTACTTGCCATGAGAGCAGGATCTGTTCTGAAATGGTGGTGTTGAGCTAGGTCCTTGGGCCAGGGTTTTCTGTCACCCTGCCTGTTTTAGGGTCTGTTACACAGGACAGAAACAGAGGCGTGGAACTCCTGTCCTTGTGCTTAGAGTGTTTGCTTCCAATGAAAGTGACTTTACAAACTGCAGGGCTGGGAGATCAGGTCATCGATAGTCTAAGTCTTTGTTTCTGTTCCTCGCTTCTCCTGGTGTCTTTGTCCCTCTGGTTTGCCTATTGCAATGATCTACTTGTGCACCTTGCTATTGAGTGAAGTTCCTGACTGTAGTGCACAGGGGAGAGGTATTCCTCAGGAGGATCCGTGGAAACTGCTACAGGGGGCTGCTGATAGTTCCTTGTAGGAATTGCCTGAGGGAAATGAAGACCTTGAACTTGTAGCTGCCATAGACTGAATTGGACATTATAAATGTGCATGTATCTCTGGTCAGCACTTGGGCTGTTAGAAAGCTGAGTAGAGCAATCAATTCCTTGATTTCGTCAAGAACAAGTGGTGGTGCAGCCTGCCCCTCCAAACTCTGGCAGTTCTGCTTGTATGAGTTTTGCAGGGGATGCACATATGTGAGTGAGCGAGGGGGAGAAATGTGTGGGCAGCTTTTCATTTCTTATCATTAAGAATTGTATATTCAATGAATGGCATCTAACCCTTCTTCTGACTTTGCCTCAGTCTTCACGGTGCTGGGCTTCTTAAGTGATCTGCTTATTAGCTGGAAAGCTGCTAACTGTGCCCCTTAGTTCTCCAGAATTGTTGTCACGGTCCAGGAAATGTAACCTCTTTCAAATTCTCCTTGTGTTCTGCTTTGTCCTTGTCTGATCTTCCTTCAGGCTTGCGCTGCTCTGTGTTAAGGATGCTAAGCCTATCTAGTTTAGTTTGAGCTGGTATTTCATGATGGGAAGCAAATACTTGGAGTCACTTGCAGTATTGACTGCATCCAGTTTCCATCTGTCTCTTGTGTGCAAGTCCGTGATGTTTTTACACCATGGCTGCTCGGACTGTGGTACAAGGTGCCCCTTTACACCTACCTCACAAACAGCTTATGTGGTGCTGTGACCAAATTCAGTGGCGGTGCAAATGGGTGCAGCTCTGAAACCATATGGAGCTCAGCCCTGTGACGCTCGCTGCTCATCACGCTTCATCAGTGAGACAGAAAGGAGAAAGAATGCTCTCTGCATCCAGACTGGGGGAACTAACTGCAATCCTTTCTCTCTCAAGGAAACAAAGCTCATCTGAGGCCAACTGCTCACACTAAGCCTTCATCAAGTCCTCTGCTACATGATGACTGTGTGTATGCCCTCCAATTTATGCACCCCGTCCATGCAAAAGGTCTCTTGGGCTTCTCACTAGGCAGCAGCTGCATTGCCTGTTTCCCTTCCTTATGCTGTTCTCAGCACCACCAGTTCCTGTGACACTTGTTCTCCTGCCACCCACCTCCCGTTTGGATACCGAATTCATCTCACTGGAGAAAGGAGCATTGGAGGACTGAGCTCAGCCTGGTTTAGGGCTCCTGTTCAGCTGCCTGCTCCACTCTACTTGTGCGTCCTGCCAAGTCTGGTCCTTTGCCCTTTGTTTTCCATGTCTTAGGAGCAGAGGGGATGAGTAGGAGAAGGAATCTGTTCCCTAATGAATCCCCAAGCTCTGCTTGTAAAGGATAAGAGGATGGGGATAATAAAAGGGTGTTGCCCAGGTGATGCAAGCTTTGCCTACGTTATGGTCATTATTTCCTGCTTGCTTCAAGCCATCTACCTCCTACTTCTGCTGCCCTTCAACTTAACCCCTTGACTTTCAAAGTTTGCGAAAATCCCTGAAGTTTACTGCATATGGTGTTCTTTCAGTATACAAAATATTCTGAGCATATGCTAAAAATATACCACGAGTACTAAAATTATACAGCTCTTTCCAGACAATCTTCCTAATTTATGTAGATTTAGTACATGTCAAGAAGTGATTTAAAGGTCATCTCACTACCTTATGTTTGTTTAAGAAGTAGTGCTGAAGCTGAAGGGTAACATTTTGGCAAATGCTTGCTTTGGGTTGTGCACTTTATACTTGTTTAGGTAATAGTGAGTTTTATCTTATGGAAGTAATCAAAGTGGGCTGGATCTGAGAAATTAGGGGTGTCATGAGTCTTGTGCATATAGGTAAATATAATGCCTGGAAAGGTGAGATGTATTTTGTCAGTCTTGAACTAATTGGAAAAGAAAATCTTTCTTGATTATTTTTTTAATTTTTTTTTTCATCTCCCTGTCTCTTTAGAGTGTACAGATTCTAAAATGTCTTTCTAATGGCTGGAGTTACTGTTGGATGACATCTGGCTGCACAGGTGTGGTAGCAAAATAGTTGATTCCTGATGCAAAGAAATGTGCTTTGGAGTCAGGAGAGGGCATTACTGAGGTATGGACTCTTACCTTGAACTCCTCTCTACTCCCTGTGTTTCTGATGCCCAGATGTTCCATCTATCTGAGCAGCTGAGGTGAGAAGGGAGGATCTGTTCTTGTTGGCTTTGAATAGCAAGAGGACTAATTGGGGATTTGATGAACTTATCACAAACCCCTTGGAAGTGGGGGTGGTGCAGTGTAGAAGGGGAAGAGAAAGGTCTTCAGTCAACAGCCAAGTTTGCTGGAAACTTCACTGAGCTAAGCCTGGCAGTGGAACAAGAGCAGAGGCAGCAGGCTGGCTGCGATGATAAGGCGTTTTTGAATGCATGTGTTTGGTGTATTTCAGTGGTACTAAGCCAAATTCCACTTTCATAGTGGATCTGGAGTATAACTCCATTTGTCTTAATGGAGATGTGTTCCAGATTTACAGTGGTGATGGTGAGAAGGAGGGAAAGATGATCCATAGAATAGGTGGGTGGTGGAAAAATCCCCTCTTTTTTTTTTTTTTTTCTTCTTCTACCCTGGTTTTCAATGAGAAATCATGTAGACAACAGCTTCCAGTCTGCCAATGCAAATTGAGACAAATTAGAGGGTAGATTAATTATTATAATGTCATGGTAGCAATGCTACAGTTCAGGTTGCAGAAGGCATTCCATTATCAACTCTATTCTTCACAGTTACCTTTTTAATTGGTAATGTATTTGTGTATATATTAAGGCAAGAAAGCCTCTAGCCTTTTGTTTTAGAGTCATTAAAGAAATGCTTCAGTGGGTTTTGGACTAGAAGGAAAGAGGGACCCTTTACAATGATCGGAACAGACGGTAATGCCTCACAAGGGGGACGTTTGTAAGAATAGAAATTCCTTTTTAGACCTCACAGTGGAATACGACTTAGATACACATCTGATAAACAGGCTATTTTAAATCTCTGTTTGGGGATATGGGAAAGTGAAACGTGCAGCTGGCAAGCTAAAGCTCCTCATGCTTCACTTCTTAGCAATAGGCAGTCGCCAAACAAAAGGCCTTATTACAGTTATTCTAGTAATAAGTAATATACATACCTGTATGTATATGTATATCTCCCCTCAGAGTACAGCTGCAGGAAGAAGCTGTGCAAAAAGATAGTTTCTGTTTCCAGTGTTTTGTTGGTGACTAAATTCTCCACATCTTTACAAACTTTGATGCTCACTTTAGGTGGAAGCTGAGTTTCAGCCCAAATGGAAACTCCCCTGTAAATAAATCTACTTTTACTGTTCTATTTGAGAGGTGCTATGGCCTCAAAGTATATTTTTTGGGGTTTTTTCTTATTTGAAATGAAGAAAATCTGTGCTCTAGTTCTGATACCTGGTTGTGTGCTCAAGCTGCTTACCTGTATTCCCTTCCCAGGCTTTTATAAATGAAATTATGAAGGCAAGGAGGACCACTATGGGAATGCAGCTTAGCTTAATGACAGGTGAGGTTCCAAAGCTCCTACATGCCTTAATTTCATGTACATATAAAAAATGAAACGGTCATCTTGGAACCATTAGTTTTTCCTGGAAGGTGTGTTAAATGACTGCAGCATGGGAAAAACCTGGGTGGAACATGAAAATTCCCTTCCAACTAGAACCTCAGTGTTTTGTTTGACTTTTCCAAGAGGATTCGGAGGGGGCTTGTACACCCTGTTTGTGTGCTTGAGGAGACCTGTGTGGCTTGGGTTGTCTTAGTGATCCACCTCTGGAACATCTGTTTGGTGAATTACCTTGGGGCTGGAGCACAGGGGGCTTGGTGAATGTGAACCAGATTTTAGGAGCTGGAACCTTCATATTTAAGGTTCCTTCTTTCAGCCCATCACACTTATTTTCAAGGCACTGGGACCTGAACCTCCTTCTTACCTATCAGGTTTGGCGTGGGAGCTGGGAATTGTATTGGTAGTTCAGTGGGCAGAGACCTGATGACCCAGATGGGCAAATGACCTTGGGGCTGCTCTCAAAACAACTGGATTCTTGCAGTGTCTTGAGGAACCATTGCTTTTCATCAAGAGAATAATGAAAAGACTGTCAGCTCCATAAATACTGTACTTGCACTTAAAGTAAAAGCACCGAGATCCTTTCCTGCTCCTGGGAGCTTTACATTTACTTCAGTAGGAAGGACTGTTAATTTAAGTATGCAATTGATATATGTCATCTAAATCAAAACATCTTGCATGAATGTGATTAAATGAAATTCCTCAAGTACATTCCTGCCATCTGGAACAACTTTTCCATGTTTTGTTGTCTCATTGACTTTTCAAAAGTTAACTGAAAATGTATTTTCACTTTTCTTTGGTAATGCTTAGTTTTCATCCCCATTGCACTTCTATCAAAATCTGCAAATCATTTTGGAATAAGAGGAGCAGGAGGAAGCTCTTCAAAACCAAAACACAATCCTTTTGGGTACCACAGGCTTCCACTGCGCTGACATCCCATTGCATCCCATCCCGGCCTCCAGAGGACCTGGAGTCTCTCTGATTTTTAGACTAGGACTTCTATCCAACAAATTATCCTCAGAGCGAGATGGAGAAGGATGCATGGCTGATGTGATGCCCACAGCTGATGCCCTTTCAGCCTCAGAGGAGGCAGGCTGACTTTGTCAGGTAAACGCAGTCCCCCAAAAAGCAGGAGGTAAAGTAGTCCTCATCTGAAATCAGTTCCACACTACTTGGGTTGGCCAATCCTGTTACGAACAGCAGCCATACTGAGTCTGCTTCTGTGGAAATCGAGGTCAAAATGCTCTGTATATGGGTTGAGAACATGAAATACAAACGAACTCCTAAATATGTGGTTAACTTCAGGCTTATTAAGACTTGCCACAAACAAGCTATGTATGAGGTCAAGGCTCAGCTAAGCAGAGATGAAATGCCAAGGCAGCATTTGCGGGGTACAGAGGCATAGATCACCATGCTCACTGCCTTTCTGTGACTTATTTTAACATAAATATGGAGAAATTGTTACACACACACTGCTGTGCATGTGTTTTTGGGGGGGAACCCCAAACCAACACAAAATAGTTTAAATGTCCTGAGTATGGACTGAATTAGTTGAAACTAGTTTCTTTTTCAGCTATCCAGTCTGAGATTTTCAGGCTTACTGGGATTGTTTGGTGCTTGCTTTGTTTCTTTAGAGGCATCTTATCTGAATTACCTGGAAATCTGTAGGTTTGCATTGCTTCAAGTTGTTTGTTTCTTTTGACTAAGTTTTGCTTTGGATTATTTTCAGTAAAAACTACTGCCTACCCACCCCCAAAATTTGCTTTGCTATGGATGCTGGGTGTGTGCACTCTGGAAGTAACAAGCTGATAGACCCAGCAATCAGTCATTCAGCAGATTGAAAATATTGAGGGATTCAATCCTGTAACATAAGTAGCTATTTATGTACTTTTTAGTGACTCACTATTTCTGATGTGAGTAATTTTCAAAAATAGTATTGAGGGAAGACTAAATAAGGAGAAGTACAAGAATTGCAAAGGAAGAATCCAAAAGTTAGGTTCAACTGGGACTGTTTGCAATTTGCAGTGGCTATGGGTTTAAGCAACTTAAACACTTAAACCACCAAGTGAGGAAAGATTGGCTTGAGGGTACTTGGGCTCAAACTTTGAACCTGATGTAGCCCAATTTAACTCTTGTCTGAATTTTAGTCTTGGTCTACATCTGATCCTATTGAAGATGATAGCAGCATCCCCATTGCTATTGCCTGCCCACACAAAACTGGGCCAGTGCTTGCAAGCTCCTGCTGGTGGTATAGATTAGAAAAATGTTTATTATTGGGTGACAGGGGAAAAAATAGGTTTGGAAGATGTTTTGCCCCTATGCTGATAAATGAAGGGGTCTAGGGTGCTGTGTGGCATGCTCTGGTACCATAAGGGGGTGAATGTAGACCTGTGCCAGGGTGGTCAGAAGCTGAAGAGCAATCTGCAGCTCCTTACCATCCTGGATGGACAGTGGAGAGGTGGTTTCTACTAGATACTGTTACCTAGTGAGGGAACATCTTTTGATCGCTCCTCAGTCTGATTCTTGAAACTGATACTTATAAGGCAAAATTATTTGAAGTTTTGGTCCACTCTCCTGCTGCTGACCCCAGTGGGAGCAGGGTGAGCACTTCTGACGTTCCTACTCCCAAAGTTCAAGCAACTTCCCTTCTTTTCCCCTGAGCCCTCACCACAGATCTGCTATGAAGAAGATGATGAGAAAATGTTCCTGTGTCTGAGTTCTTGTTAGTGGTGGAGGTGCTAGAGCTGTGCTGTCACATTGTCAGGTCCCAGCTTGCATTTGCAAACTTATCTACTAGGAAAACTACTTGTGTCTCATAAACAGAGATGGCCAAGAATGGTTTGATTAAAAGTTTGTTTATTGTTTGAACATCTCCAGTTTGTGGAAAGTGTTAAGCCAGCTGGAGAAATAAGTTTTCCTGAAATCCTCATCAGGAAGTTTCCTCAGGTTTGGGGCAGCTCTGTGATGGATTTGTTGTCTTCGGAAGATGGATAAGGTGCAATTGTTTTTCTGGTTAAAGCAGATTGAAGTGTCTGTTCTCAACCATGTCAATCATTCTCTTACCTCCCCCTAAATCTCTTCCAGAGCTATTCTCCTTGTACTGCACCAGTAAGGCTGAATGAAGCTGAATTTCAAAATGCTCTACAGTTTAGTGGAGCAGAATTCTCCTCCAGCCAGTCTTCCCGCTGTGCAAGTGGACCCAAGTGTGAGACAATAAATCTAGATAGCGCAGTGTCTCCCTTCTCTGTCCTCCCCTCAAGGTCCTTACTAAAGAACAGCATGGAATAGAAAAGCACTGTGGAGCAGAAGATACTTATTTTAAAGGCTTTAATAAAAACAGGGTACTTTATTTATGGTCCTAAATATGGGTTTAGATGGCCAGCCTTCAGCCCTCATCTTTGAAAATGCTGGCCTCAGTGGACAAGCTGTAGGTGGTTGTTGTGTTATTTTGTTTTTTTAAGCTGCAGACAGATGAATTGGAATTCTGTTTACCTGCCTGGCAGCCTCAGAAATAGGGTGGCAAAGCCACAAAAGGGAAGAAATGTTCCATCACTTGGAGGGTGACATCATTTGCAAGTCAGTGAATGATCTCCCATTTAAGAACTCGCATAAATGGCTGTTAGTGGTTGTTTGGCAGACCCTGCCAAACAGGGTCTGGATTAATGTGGTCATTGTTCTAGATTTATTATTCCCATTTTTAAGGAACACTCTTATATATTCAAGCAATATTTCTAGTGTGAAGTGCCGCATGCTGACTTAAGGGTCGCGTGTCAGGCACTGACATGACTGTCCTGTGTTGTGGTTTTCTTGCTTGAAAACGAGTTTTGAACCAAATGGGAAGAGTTCTTTTGAACCTTGAACCATTCTTAGGCCTTCAGATTATTTATTTCTGGAAGAATTATATATGCTTCCACCTGGATCAAACTGAACTCCTTTATCAAAGTTCCCTGGAAACCTGAGGAAGTTTTAGTCCAGAACTGCATCTCAGCTTTGTGGCTTCAGCCCTTTGCCAGATAATGTTAGCATTTATAAGCAGCACAAGTAGCTAGAATTTCCCTGTCAGTTCCTATTAGAAGATCTTGATTTTAGTTGATTATAACTTTGCCAGACTTGTCCTGTGGAGCTGACGTTTTCCATACTTGATTTTTTTTTGAAAGTTGCAGTTCATATGGCTCATCTGTCTCGTTACAAGGGAGGGAGCTGGAAAATCTTCTGCTTTGCTCCTGTGCTTCTTTTTGAACTAGCAACTATAGAACCAGGAATTTTCCTGGTAGAAAGGATTGGTTCAGATGTCAGCATTCTCATTTTATGTGGTGCTGATGGCTTCATTGAAAGCTGGAAGTTGGGGCTTGTCACATAGTTGTAGCTGGCTTGCAGGCTTCCCCACTGTCAGTTCTGAGGGGCCCACATGAGGGGGGCAAAATCTGGTAGCATGACAACTGCAGTTCTGGAGGATCAATGTTTTTGTAATGCTCAACTGAAGAGCTTTAGCCTTCCTCATCTGCAGCTTTCACTTTAAGTGAAATTGGATGTGATGATCTTAAAAGTCTTTTCCAACCAAAATATTTCTATGATTCTAGAAGGTAGGGTAGCAATCTTATCTCTTGAAGATTGGATATAAAATTTGAAAGCTGGAGGTTTTTTCATGTTGGTGTTAGCAAAGCAATAAAGGGTTCATAGCCATAAGCAGGATTTGGCTTTAGAAATGTGTGTGCATTTAAATCCTATTGTTTTTGCATAGTTTCTTGGCTATGTGTCTTGATGTTGGTTGAATCCACTCTACATTTCTGATCAAAACTTCAGAAGAGCATCCTGCTGAGGACAACTCTGAAATGGATTTGAACCATGTTGTGTTTACTTCTGTTTCTAAGTTATATTGCTGAATGCAAACACTTGTGAAAACGCAAAGAAGCAATGGAAATAAAAGGAACTGAACTTACTTGAACTTTCAGGGAAGAACTTAAACCCCATGTAACTTAAAATGTGAGTTGACTGCCCAGGTCTGTTCTTATGCAGTTTGGATAAATGTTCCTCTCCTTAATCATAGCAGAAATCAGCCACTAGTTCTTTGTATGTAAACTGTGTGCACAAAGGCTTACATTAAGGGTGAACTTGGGGGAATGATGTTCCTGGTCATAAAGCAATTAAAATAATATGTTCTGGAAGAGGATAGAAGGGAAAAGGGATGTCCTTTGGCTGGCAGTTACCATTCCAGCTCTGTACATTATATGAAATGCTGGCTTTGCACTATAAAGCTTTTCTCTTCCACTGTCATTCCTCTACAGTGCTCTTTAAAAGCTGAGAATAATTTATCTTAGCATATGTAAGTTTATTTTTTATATAATTACATGTACCATCATGTTAACTTTGTGAAAAGGTTGTGCCTATTGTCCTTAGAAAACCAAAGTGATTATCATTTGGTTTGTTTTGTTACACAATTGTTTAAATTATAATAAGTTACCATCATTGTTTCTTGAGTCCAGCTGTGTTTATGGATTAAGATCTACTGACTCAAATATTTACAGTGTTCCAAAAATTATGAGAACATGCAGTGCTGGGGGTTTTCCATATGCTGCTTTATTTGACTGAGAGAGTTCTCCATCACAACTGGAAAAGAAGTCTTTGTCCAGAACAGATTTGTAAAAGACTGTCGGGCACCTCTTATATCTGTCCAGGCCAGTGTTGTCTGGCACTTCATGGTGTTGGTGTGTGGAGCTAATTCCAGGTCAGCAAGAGAGACCAGAGCAGCTTCACTGGTGGGTCTTGAATCCTCTGGAAAATGTGGCCCGGATGGGGATACTGGCAGAGCCCTTTAAGTTTCTAAAACCAGTGATGATTGCATCAAGTTCTGACCCCAGGCCTCTCCATTTTACAGTAGCCTCTTGATATGGGTTACCTCCTTCTGCAAGGAGCCGATCTGCAGGGGTGTCCACTTCAGGTCTGGACCAGGGCAGCTCCCAGGAAGTCTGTGGAGCTCTTGGAAGCAGACTTGTGTCTCTAAGGCAGACTGAGTTGCATTTGTATTTGTGCTGTCATTATGGGCCAGGTTTGTTTGATGTGAGGAGTTGGTGTTACTCACAGAAGAGCTGTGTTCCTTGCAGGGAGAGAACAAGCCCTTGTGACCCGAACCCTTACACCGCATTTCAGGAGTGTGGCTCTGTGCAGGGAAACACTCAGTTCATTGAAGTCTGTCGGATTTGAGCGTGTGCCTATAAGCCCATGTTTAATGCTACGTTTGTGTTCAAATACTTCCCCGTGCAGGGTCTGAGCCTGCTGCTACTGAAGCCATAAGCCAATATCAAATGGCAAGGGGATTAGGAGGAAACTTTCCCTCTCCACTAGCTGTTCTGTAACTGCCTGCTGCAGAGCTGTTGTATTTTTCCTTTGTAGCACTGAGTACCAGCTACTGTTGACAGCAGGGTATTAAATTTGTTGGGCCACTAGACAGTCACCATGGCAATTCCTATGCTTCTAAGAGGGGAGAGGAAGGGACACGAGAGGTCATTGTACTTTGCTGTGCTTTGCTGTAAATAGAGCAGGGTGAGTTTGTTGGAAGAGCTGAATCATCAGATCTTGTCCCGCGCACCTCGAATACGCCCTGTCCGGGCTGCTGGCTGTCACCCTCCACTGTGGCTGTTCAGACTTGGGCTGTGGGCTCCTGCTACTTGTGTTGAGCATAACAGACCTCACGTTATTTTTGGCACCGCCTTTGTATTTTTTGTCTTGGCAATAAGAAGTTAGCCATCGTTTTGCTGTCATTAATAAAGCACAAGCTGTTTAAGAGTAGCACCATGGAAAACAGGTGAGATGTGTGCCTAGCTTGCCAAGACACTGCCCTAACATTAGTGCGGAGGCTCTGATGGGACTAGAGTCTTGTAGAACCTTTCAGGAGTTGTTTTTCTTGGTCTTAGTACCACATTAGTTTTTAAATTGAGTACTAGTGACCAGGGTGGTCACTTCCATAACAGCCTTTGTGTGTACCAAGTCTCCTGAACTAGGTCATAACGAGAATATGCTCTTACCTTCAGGTCTGAAATATCTACGTTACTGTGGTAAAAGGGCTTCTATGCTGTGTATGTAACACTCAAGTGTTTGGCCAGAAACCAGTCCTTTCTGACCCATTCATGTGGCAGCACCTCAGTCACAAACAAACCCCAGAAGCACAAAAGCTCTTGTGGTGTTGGTAGGCAGACTGCTCTGCACGTGGCCTGGGACGCTCAGCAGGTCGGCTGGACTTCCTGACGTGAGTGGTGTCCTCTGCTCCACGTGCCCAGGCTCACTGTGGGTATCAATGGAGTCCACACTCATACAGTGATGCTTCAGTTGCACAGAACGCTCATGATAAAGGTAGGTTTATGGCAGCTTTTTTACCCAGGCTGTTTAAAGACGAGCAAGTATGTTGTTACTTCTAGCGCTGAAATCGGACGTTACCCGTTTCTTCATGCTTCAAGTGATCAGGCACATAAGCATGTGCTTAAAGTTAAAGAAGACTTAAGTCTTGTCCCAAAAGAAAGCCTTGTGGTGTTTTGTTTCATTAATAATGCTGTAAACCCTGGGTTTTGTGGGTCTAAGGGTTTTTTAAATTCTCATCTCTATCGCACGTATTGGAATAAAAGTTAATCCCCTGTGCATAGGAAATATCACTAATGGAGCTACGGACGCTTTATTTTCCTCTGTACCGTGCTGAGAACTCACCTCATTGTGTCTGCCTAATTACAGAGCGAAATACAATCCTCCGTCTGTCTCTCTTTATTGTTAATCACTGTGAGTTTAGATAAAAATATTAACCCGGAGTATGAAGTAGTGTAAGTATGAAAGCAGTATGAAGACAAAGCAGGCAAGCCATCTGTTCTTCCTTTGGCATATGGAGGCATGTTCTTCTGCTAAAGTCCACATATTCTTCCTGAGGTGTTTGTTTTGTTTAATTTATATTTAATTTTTTAATCACAAGTATTTGTGTGTCTGTGTAGGTGTGAATATCAATGTAATGATACAATGGAAGATGGCTGAGAGAGCTGATGTGCTGAACAGCTGTGCTCTACCTGGGGTTTTTAAAGAAGATTGAAATGTCTAAAAATGTATTCACCACCTCTGGGGCTTAGTTTTTAGTGAGTTTTTAAAACTGCAAGATGAAAGTGAGGAAAAATAATGGCCCCAACTCCTTTTAAGGTGTTTGGTGCTGTTACTAATGGTATCTGGTGTTCAGAGGCTGATACATTTGTTAAGTCCTTGAGACAACTGATCTGTTTGATGTATGGATGGAGATGGAAGTTTTGCATATATTTAAAAATATATTTTTAACTTCAGGGGGCTGGAGTACTTGAAATAAGAAGTAGTCCTGGCAATGGGTCATGAGCTCAGTCCTGCAGATGTATGAGCCTGTGTAGCTTCAGTTTCATCAACACATGTCTGAAATAAGAGACAGTCCTATAAAGGGATTTTGATGGAGGCTTCTTTGAGCAATGGATGTGACTTTCTATCTTGGTGCTGGTGCCCTGTCTGAGTGGGTAGTAGGCCTTTTACAGAGGCATAGGTGTGTGCTGCTTTTTGTGAGCTTTTGCTTACTCACGTGATGATTTCCAACAGAAAAGGCTGTGATGAAATGAGGGACAGGGGATGGAGGGTGTAGAATAAATAAATGGTGGGGGAAGGACTGTGTGAGCATTGCTAGCCCTGAGCCTGAACCTATGACTGCTAACGTGGTCATGTAAGAGAAGTGTGTCACAGGGGTAAGTGGGACGGGGGGGGGGATCAGTCCGGTTTCATTAACATCTCAATGCTTGTCTTCAATCAGTTGCATATGGTATTAAATATAAAGACTGTTCTTGTGAAGACTAGTTCTTTCATCTGGGGGATTACAGAGGTACATATCAGCTTAACACTGCAGTAATTATCTAGCACACTTTTATTCTGCTGATTAGAGCTGTGAAACTTCTGAAAGTTTGCATCAAATTTGACTTGTTCATTAGATCTGTGTTGGAGCTATGGCACAAGTCAAGTCTGAAGGCAACAGATACAGCAGTTCAATTATGCTTGTATAAAACATGTTTGGCTTATCTGGATATCGAAGTGTGTGTATTTATTAAAAACATGAATATTTTTAACCCTGATGAATGTGTGAGAAAGGAGCAGCTTTAAAAAAATCCCACTATTTTGGAAGATTCACTTAAACCTGAACACTAATGAGCGTTATCATGCCAACTGTGCAGGCAAGATAAGAGAGAAAAGAAAATAACCTATAAATATCTGTGATAATTCTTTAAAACTCCTGTTTTTATCATGTTGTAGTGGATGAACGTTTGACCAGCAGTCACTGTGAACATAAGACAGAAATAGCATTCATAGAAATCTTAGATGATAACACATCACTAGCTTCATTGTATATTTTCCGTTTCATGGTGACTACAGAGGACCAGAGTCCACAAAACAGTCTGTGCTCATACAAAAGGCACCCCTGTATAGCAGATGAACAAAATGTTCTTGGATCAAACTCCAGTTTTTATTTTATTTTTTTTAGGCCAGAAAAAGTTATTTGACTGCTCCCACAGCTTTCCTCTTCACCTCTTGTACTGTTACATCCTCTGACATCATACTGTGCTTCCAAGGAGAAGTTTATGGTGTCACGAAAAGGGCCTCAGAAGTTCAAGATGCTGTGACACTGAGAGAAAGTGTCTGTATGTTTTCAAACATTATGGAAATTGTAAGCGTGCTTTCCAAAACTGTCAGAAATATATACTTTGAAAAGATGAATGCCTGTGTGGGATTAACTCCTCATGTTACACATGTACTCTGGAGTGTGTTGTTTTCTCCCACTGGTCTCCGGAGCCCAGTATCTCAAATGGAATCTGACACACCACACCAGATGCTAAATGAGGCCCTTCCAAATTGAGGTGTGTGTTTTCTGTGCTGAATGTAATCTTTCCAGACCTAGTTTGTGTAAGTCTGATGGGAGTTGTCCTGCTGTTTTGGAACAATTCACCTGGTTCAGCCACAGCCCATCTTTGTGTTTGCTGGTGTTAACAAATGCGTGTGGATGGGTCCCTCCTCCCTCAGTGTTTGAATCGCCCCCAGCCAAAATGTCTTGTCGGTGTAGTTGGTGTAGCTAGCTGGTGTACATATGGAGCGTATTTCTAGGAAATGTTATGCAAACCAGTTCCAAAAAAGAGGCAAACATAGGAGAACGATGTTAATGCTATCCCTAAAGCAGATACAATACATTTCATATGTTATTCCTCCTCTTAGAAAGGAGAAGCAAATAATTATAGCAGCTGTTTGCTGCAACAAACTGGCACTGTGTATTCATAGCTAACACTAAACAGCTGATCTGTTGCAGATCCCAAGACTCTTCATAATAAGATCGTGAAAGAAGGGGTTTACCTGGATGTGAAACAAGAAATGTTCCACTAACATTGGCACCCGCTAACTCGGGGTGTGAATGGCAAGTCAAATTGAGCATAACCAGCTATGACGGATACCTGGCTTGGGCAGGAGGTGTCCCATACCTCATTTAGAAGGATGAGGGCCATGTGATTGCCTAAGCTTGTGTGATTTTCAGTACTGCCCTGGTAGGTGGCATAATGTTGTCAATCACCTTCTTCATGGTAGACACAAATGCCTTGGTGAGTCCCCACTAGCTCCCCTGTGAGGTTATCCAGAATTTCTAGGTTGAGAAGGGAGGAAGATAGCAGAATATGCATTTTTTTCTTTTCAGTCTTTTTAGGCTAGCGATTAAGGTTCTTATCAAGCTGAGCAGAGACCCATCTCTGCCCTCCAGGAACTCCTCAATACATAAGTTCACAATCTGCGTACAACATGGTGCCTCTGTCGTGTTCAGTATGGCGCTGCAGGAACCTGTCGTGATGATGTTGATCTGTCTGTTATGCTGTCTTCTAGATAAAGTGCTGTTAACACATCATCTTTTAAAGCATGAGACTTTCACATGGCAGTGACAGGTAATATATACTTGTTTCCCTGGGAAAAAAAGGATCTTTTCCGTTAGCAATGACTTGCTGATTGCCTATTTATTTTCACAAATCTTCTCATGTCAAAATATTTTGATAAAAGTCTGTTCCATATTAAATAATCAAGAAAATAATTACTACTTCCAGTTTCATTTAATTTTTGACTGTCAAATAATCTAACAAGCTTATTTTTAGATCTCAGGAATACATCTTGTAAGGTGCTGCAGTGAGTGAGCAAAGATGGTTTGTACGCTGCAGAGGTTGAGGAATGGAGGGAAGCGGCTGATTTCAAAGCCTGGCATATGCTGGGATTGAGAGGGAGAGAGTGCTGGGAAGGAAGAAATACTTTGTGTGCAATCTTGACCCAGCAACATTGGGTTAATGATCACAAAGTGGCAGCCAAATTGGTTAATTAGAGAATAAGTGCCTGCTGTTCGCATCTGTCTCATTAAGTCAGAAGAATAAAGCTGTAGAGGAGAGGTACAGCACAGTGCTGGCTGGCAGGGTGCTGGCTGTGGGGCGGTTTGGGTACTGGCCTGCTGGGATCATTTCCTGAATTGGTGAATGTGACTTCTGTGGTTATTGCCTGTCTTGTATGCTCCAAACATTGAATTCGGGGGTCGAGCGCTGAGATGTAGAGAATGTTTATTCTTATCTTGATATGCTGGTCTGAAACATAACTGTAAAATCTCTTTGTTTTAACATGCAGCAGGATTTTCCTGTATTTATCCCATTAACGTTGAAAATGTTGAAGTTGGGGAGAAGGTATGCAGAGAGGAAGGGAGTTAAGGTAGGGTGGGAGAGTGAAATTGCAGGTTAAGGGGTTGATTTTTTTTTTTTTTTTTTTTTAAAAAAAAGGAGGATGTGGGCTATTTGAACAGGTCTTTTGAGGCTGTCCCTAAAGATCTGCCAAGTCTTCAATTCTTCTTTGAACACCACCGTGGCACTTGTGGGACTGGTGGGTTTGTGTTCAATAGCCGGGATATGACTCTGATGGGACTTAAGAAACCAAAGTACTTGGGATGCTGCTTTTTTTTTGGTTTTGTGGTTTGTTGGTTTGGAAAGGAGGAGTGAGTGGAAGGATAGTGAATCTGCTGGGATAAATAAGGCCCTGTTGCCCTGCCAGATACAGAGGGAGACAGAAAGGTGAAGATGGCATAAGGTGATACAGGTAGACTGAGGCTAGTCCAGAGAAAAGTTTGGGGAAAAACTGTCGTGTTTCCACAGCAGTCCTTGCACACACAGGATGTTTGGTTTAGGCTCCAGGCCGTTTTAGGTAGATAACAGGGAAAGTCTCAGAAGGTGGCATAGTACAGGGGCATCCAAAGCAGAGGAAGAGCAGTTCTGCTGCCCGTTACCAGGCAGCCGTAATGTGAGCCTGTTCTCTCAGGGCTCTTGCTCGTGATCCTTTTTCTTCCAAAGGCTGAGCATTAACTGCATTTGGAGGGCTGATACTGCTATTCTGCTTTATGAGAAGGATGGTAGAATTACCATCTGGGCACTTTCCAGAGTGTACAGAGGCCATCAGGGACCTAGTGTAAATGACAGTCTTTCTCCATTGACTTTGAATCAGGTGGTTGTATCCTACAGCTGAAACTTTCAGCCCCCTCACAAGGATTTTGGACACTTAGTCCCCCATGGAAAATTAAAATGAGATTAGAAAAGCTCAGCCTGCTATTCTAAGTGGATTGAATCAGAAGTAGGAACAGGCTTGGGGTTTTGTTAACAATCAATTGAAACTTAATACTGCAATCGCTTTCAGCATCCACAGGGAGGAAAGGCAATATCTCTGGAAAAAGACAGTATTGTATATCACAGAATTGAATATTCTGCATGGAATATTTATTGGAAAATTATTTACATTCCCTTAATTTCCCCGTGCAAATGTCTGCCCTTTTCTGCCTGGAATTGTCTTCATAACCACATCCCTGTTTCTAAAACTGCTAATGGAGCTGATTTAAGTTGTTCATATAAAATGCTTTTCATGGAGAAAAGAATTGTTCTTAAAGTGCATCTGACTAAAATATGCCAAGGTTATTAGCACTTCACATCTTGCAAATGAATTCATATCTTATTTAAAATTTTAATTGAACATACATGGCTTGCTTTTATAATAGCTTTCCTGAAAAGATTATTCTTTTCCCAATAAAACCCAGACTGTGCTCACTAAAGAAAAATCTAAGGAAAATTTGAGCTAAATTACCCTTTCCCTCAAAAAAGATGTTTGAAGAAATAAAATAGAGAAATAGGTCTCTTTGGACCCTTGCAAAATGCAAATATCGCTTAATGGGCAGGTTTTGCTTGGCTGTTAACTAGTTGTAGCTGTTCTTGCTTCATTTGGTTTGCATAACCATGGCCTAATTCACAACTTGCCTTTTCCTAATGTACTCCTTTGTTGCTACTTCTGTGCTAATATTTTGGCATTTACCTATGGCTTCCATCCCCCTTCTGCGTGACCTCCCACGGGGTGCATGGCAATGCTGTTTGAGCCTGAGCTGCTGTCTGTCCCTGCAGCATGTCTCCCTGCTGTCTCCTTGCTGTCCCTCACCTCTGTCTTGTAGGCATTTGTCCCTAGAAGGTCAAGAAACCTGGAGAACAGCAGATGAGGTGCCTGCTCTGTGCTGCAAAGGGTGGTGGAGAGGCAGAAGAAGCCTGGGGAAGAGGGACAGTCAGTGAGATTCTGTGCTGGACCCTTGGGCAGGGAGATGGACGGGGAGGGTGCCACCACCGTGCATGGGTGTGGACCTTACCTGCCTAGCTTGCAACCTTCCTGAAAAAGGTCTTGCTTTTGCCTCCACCTGCACTGTGAGGCTTGGGTACGCTTTTGTGTTGACTTGTAGGAGTGTGAAGTCCACCTCTACAGGTCATGACCTGAATCCAGTCTCTATTTAAAACTAGAAAGGTTACAGCAGGGGAAGTCCAAAGAGCTTTGATGGCAAGCAGAGATGCTCAGTTTCCAACAAATAGTTGTTCTGGATCTAATTCTTGCCATACATAAACAAGGGCTCCACCAATTGTACCTTGATATTGGAATTAGTTTGATTTGAAATCAACCAGAACACTCATATCCTGGCAATAGATCACTTTTATGTTGCATGTGGTTCCATTAGGAAAGATTTGATGTCACTGTCAGGGTAAAAGTGCTGATTTCAATCTTGTCTGGTTTCCCTCTTTGCACTTTGGCAAGTAGAGGAATAGTTTGCTGCTCTGTGTAGTTTTCCATTGAATAACTAGGGCATCTTGGCCTTAAAAAAAAAAAAGGGCTGGCAGCTGCCATCTTAATGTTCTCAGAGTGAAGCATCTCAAGGACTTTTTCTTCCTTGTTTTGCTGACTTGCAGCTGCTGTGTTCATTTGCTAGGCTGGGTGCCACAGGCTCCCACCTTCTAATTAAATCAATTCTGTAACGTCCGTTGCATGGGTGCTTTGTACTTGTGGAAGTCTTTGTAACCCAGTGCTACAGAAAGGAGCAGACCTTCTGTCCTGAGACCCAGGTTTGATGGAAAATAAGCAGACGGGGTAAAAGCAGAGCGGGAGGGGCAGCTGGAGAAAGGTGGTGTCATGTCATGGAAATTTGGTCCCAGTTCAGCATCACTCTACCAGTACTGGAAACTGCACGTGAGGCAGTCCCTGCTTCCTGTGATGTGCTGTGGCCATTCTCACACAGATTTCTTTTTTCCTCCCTCAGATTTAAAAAGGAATATAGTGAATGCAAGATCCTAGTTTGTGTGGCATTTGACTGCTGCACTGTTGTTAGGATGTTGACCTGTCTGGTCTGAACAACCAAAGCTGCAGTTCCTGCCCCATGCTAAAGCTAACTGTGTGTCCCAGGCAGGACCTAGCTGTGTTTTCCCCGGACTCACCAGCATGAGAAGATATCTCGAAGAGTTTGAGAGTGGTAATGTCATGGGAGGCAACGTTTTGAGTGAAATATTTTGGTGTTGACAATATTTTGGTTAAAATTCTTCAGCCAAATCTGTGTGGAATATAATTGGTTTGGATTTACATTTTAAACACAAAACTAAATTGAACTCTCATTTTTTCCAGTCATCTTCCAGGCACTGATACTTTTTGACTCAGGCAGAGCACTTACGTGTCCTGTTATTATCAGTGATATGTTAAAACATTATGGCCAAGCACCATATTCCCTGTGATATTTAAATATATAACATATTTGGAGTTCTTTGCTTTTGCTTCTAATCTTTCAGCAACCTTATACTTTCTAACTTCTCTTTCAGACTGGGGACAGACTTTTTTCTTCATTGGGGAATTCTGTTTTCAATCAGAAGGTGTCAGCAGCTCAGACTTCAGGGATACTGTCAAGTAGTGCTAGATTATTGTTAATTTTACAAGAATGACTACACCAAAGCACTGTAAATGCTTGCAGATACTCTTGAGTCTGTGGCAAGGGTAGGAATAAGTGCTAACATGCTGTGAGATTCATAAGGGAGATTTTTTTATTTAATAAAGAAAGCTAGAAGTCACATGACAAGCCATTTTTCTAAACTTTTCTTCTCTTTCATAAAGCCAAGTGTAATGTCATAAGGCTTGGATCTGATGGAGAACCCAAATCCCTGGTTTCTTGGAGCTGGGTAACTGGCAGGAGCCCATTTCTTTTCAAGGAGTTCAGGCAAATGTTTGGATCCTGCAGCACTCCTCCATGCTGTACAGAACCCTTTTTGTGACTGGTTTTTGGAAAATACTGCACTATTGCTCAGTGCAGGAGCTCAAGACCTTTTTTACACCTGTTCCTCTAATACACCTGTGCTTCCAGGATCCTCATCAAATAAGCATGATTTATACTGACAGAATATTAGTCGATAACTGTTTGGTGGGTGAAAAGTGCTGATAAATGTGCTTTTATATGGCTGCAGTGGAAAGCTTTTATGGGCACACATCACAAAAGCTGACCCTGTTCCTCATGTTAATTGACATGGATGGCCAGACTGGCAAGTTTCTTGTGGAGATTTAGGATCTGTGCTGGAGTCAAATATCGTCTAGGCTTTCACTGGGGCTCCAGAATTAATAATTTGATGGGCTTTTTTGGACAGCCAGAATTTAGGCACAGTGTATGTGTGGCATAGTGTGGTAATCCCCTTGCTTGTGCCAAGCAGGTTGGCTCCAGCTCCACACCTCCCTGGCAGGAGCTTTGGCAGGCTTGAATTTAGCTCTTGGAAAATGTTGTGCTGGGGAGTGGAAGAACAGGAGTTTGGCGTTTACGGGGCCTCGAAAACAAAATGCTCTTTTTCGCAGGAGGATTTTAGGATTGGCTTGGGGGAGGGAAGCAAGGAGCTTGTTGAGAGGTAAAGGGAATATCTCATTAATGATTTACTAATGAGCTGTAAAAGTTCTGACTCTCTATAACTTCTGAGGATGGAAAATGTTTCTTGGAATGCTGCAGCCCCACAAAGGCTGGGGCAGATCCTGGCTGCCTCTGTGTAGGGTCTTTGATACAGTCTGACTTACCTCTTTACTCCAGTCCCTTAGGCCTTAGAAAAGATTAATCACAGTGTGGTGGGAAGCACATGGAAATAGCAAAGAGATGAGAAATGAGAGCAAGAGAGGAGGAAAAAAGCCCCAACATGAAACACTGTTTTCTTTCTGGTAGGGCTTGGGCAGGAATAAATTGCCAATGATCTCACTTTTGAGCAATGTCAGTTTATTTGTACTGACTCTGAACTGACCATTTAGTGGGGGCTTCTCGTTCTGAGGCCTGACGGGCTTCCCTGCTCTGGCTTACGAGGGAAGAGCCTTGTAATGGCCCAGGTTTTATGTACAGCACAGTGGTCAGCCTGGCTTTGGCTTGGGGAGGACCAGCCAGAGCCCCGTGCAGCGGAGGCAAAGGATGCTGGCTTCAGCCTGTTACATCTGTCCAACTGACTGGACTCAAAGCCAATGCTGTGGGTGTCCAGCGCATAGGTGGGCACAACATCCACTGCTGGGGCTCACGTGGAAGAAATGAGGCAGATCAGAGCCTAATGAAACAGAGATAATTAACTGAAACTTGACAACTCTGAAATTGGAGTCCCTGGAGAGCTAAACAGCGTCGACTTGGAAAGAGTCCAGGGAGGGCCAGGGTATGGTATAGATTTGCCTTTCCTGCAGTTATAATGCTTTCCTCTGTGTTATGTCTCTAGCTTGGAAGAATTTGAGGGGTATTTCTGCAGCCAATTCTTGTGGTCTTTATTTTTCCAGTAGTGGCTATGGATAGCGTTGGAGGTAAGGATCTATAAACTAGGGTACTGGGGTTCAGATCCTGGTTCTGCCAGTGACTTACTTGTGTGGCCATCAGTACGTCACGTCACTCCCTCTGGGCTTCAGCTTTCCACCTGTGAAACGTGGTTACAAAGCTCTTCTTCTGCTTGTGGTCAGTACAGCCTATTACTCCTTGGTATGGGGCCACTCATCACCAAGTACATACAAAGTACATTGCAGAACAAGGCTGTTGCTTTGTTCAGAGCTGGTGGTGGTGTTCAATAAAATATTAAGAATAACACAAGTGGAAACCCGTGCTGGGGTTAGCTGTGAAATCTCTGTGGCTTCCAGCTTGTGAGCAACCTTTGTCAAGTAAGCACAGTGCAGAGAGAGGCTGTGACCTCCCCAAAGCCCTGTGTGCACCTTTCCTTGTGGTGACTCTTTCCTGGGAATGGTTCTAACACCATAAATCCTCCTGCATGAGGCAGCACTCCCACATCCTCGTACAGTAAGGGAGAGCAGAGAGTGCATGAGGTGCTGCACATTCACAACCTTGTCTTGCGACGAGAAGTTGGAAGGTACCCAAGCATCTATCTAAGCAGTGTTAGCACTCTGTGTTTTCTTGGTTTTAAAGCTCAAGTGTTTAGTTAATGTCTGCACAGGTGGTTAAATACAATGGCTCCCTCTGCCAAGTTACAAATCTGAAGTTTACTGGAAAGAAAAAAAAATACCATAAAATCAAAGTTTATTCATGTTTTTTGCACGTTGTAAATGTAAGGAAATGAGACCACTCATGCAGATGGGCATAGTGTATGCTGAGCCTGAGACCTGACAGCCTTAGGACTCAACATGGTGGGTAACGTCCCGATTAACGCTGTAGTTTGACACACAGTTTGTTTTACAAATGAAGTGCGTTTGGTCAGCGTGACTGTATTTTGGGAACATTGCTCCAGCAACTATTTAACAGCAAAGCATATATGTTTTAAACTAAGCCCAAATATCTTCCTGAAAAAGAACTGCTGGGGGTGTGTGTGTGTGGGGGGGGGGGGGTGTGTATGAGGTATGGCGGAAGAGGATTCCGCATTTCATTCACAACAGCCAGACAAGTGGCACTCCAGGTAACAGGACAAGTTGCAAGGTACTGAAGCTGAAGTGTTGTTCTGTCCATCCCCATCCCCCTGCCCAGTTTTGTGGTTCTGTCATCTTGATTATTCTGTGAAGAGTTAAATCTTGGAGACAAATCTGAATTTTCTTCATGCAATAGGCAAAATTTTGTCTATTTCTGGATGCAGATATAAATTCCTATGACAGAGGCAGTGTATGCAGTTCTCTTCCCTGTTACTGATCACTGCAGGGGAGAGCTTCCTCCTTAAAGGAGAAGAACCTAAAAGCTTGTAGGCAACAGAATCCTGCCCTGCTGTTGTGATTTAACCCCAGATGGCAACTAAGCACCACACAGCTGCTCCTCACTCCCCATTTATAGTGTGTATTTAGTGCTCCATGGGGTGGGGAGGAGGACCAGAGAAGAGTGAAACTTGCAGACTGAGGTAGTTTAATAGGACAGGAAAGACAGAGAATAGAAATACTAAAAGAATATGCAGAACAAGTGATGCACAGCACAGTTGCTCACCACCTGCTAAGCAATGCTGAGCAAGTTCCTGAGCTGTGGTGTTCCCTGGCTAACTCTCACAGTTCATATACTGATGTTGGATGGTATGGAATATCCCTTTGGCCAGCTTGGGTCAGCTGTCCTGGCTGTGTTCCCTCCTGGCAGCTTGTGTGCCTCCTTGCTGGCAGAGCGTGGGGAGCCGGAATGTCCTGGACTTAGTATAAACATTCCCAACAACCAAAACATTATCATGTTATCAACATTATTTCAATCCTGAATCCAAAAGACAGCAATAAGAAAACTTACTCTGTCCCAACTGACACCAGGACACCTCTGTTGAGCTCTTGAGGGCTTTTCTCAGGAACTGAGCAAGCTCTGCAGTTGCTGATGCATGTACCCCTTCTGCAGGTGTCAGAGCAGTTGGCATGTGCCAGGCAGCCGTGTTCATCTTCCTTCATTTATCACCATGGCAAGAGATGCTCAGGGTTGCTGGGAAGGTGTTCTCTTAGGAAATGGTCTGCAAATCGCTCATCTGAAGCATGGCTGCTATTGCTGCTGACCTGCTACCAGTTCTAGTAGCAGATCAATCCTCTTGATTTCTACACAGAAAAACACTGGTTTGTTTTCTCCTGCCCCCTGGTTTGTCTCATCTTCCTTTTAGGTTGTTGTGAAAGGCAGAAAACATTATATTCTGTTTCTGTAAGCTGTATGTGTAGAGTAACATCCTTGCAATTTGAATACACTTGTGTATTCATCAGTAATATACATGGTTGTAAGGCCTTTGAAACAAAGAATTTTGAAAGACCTGAGGATGTCTAGAATGTGAACAGAACATATTGACAAGATGAGCTTTTTGGGGGGTTTGAGGGTTGTGGACAGACCAGTTGTTGCTGAGTATCTTCAGAAAAGATTTAGCCCTCAGTGGCCACGTGCCCTGACATGCCCAGTGCGGACTGATGGGCCAGCTCCTCTACACTCGGAGAGTAGCCAGGCACAGGTTGATGATCAGCCTAGTCTCTGGGACTAGGGAGGGTTAGGAATTAAGAGGTGCCTTCTCTGCCCTGGTGAACTTGTGTTCACTGGGTATCAGATATCAGAATCTACTTGAACCACCCTGAAGGAGATGATTCAAACAGCCCCAAGTGACGCGTGTTCCTCTCTTCACAGTGGAAGGCTCCAAGGTCTGTTGGTGAGATTGAGCTTCCTGCTGAGAAGTCAACTGATGCTGGCTAGAGATTAAAGAACACTTTTAACTGCTGATACTGTGAAGCTTAGAAGAAGAGGAGAAAAAAAAAAAAGACATGTGGTGTCACCTAGGGAGTAAACCAAAGCTTACTGAAGGTTTCCATCAAATTCAGCAGGTACTGAAGCACGCTGCCAGCAACATGCTGAGGTGACCTCAGGTTACAGCTGTGCCATCGCCACTAATGGAGGATGTTCAGGTTTGGAGCTCAGCCTCTATCCCGGGAAAGGCAACTGCAAAGGAAAAGGTGGGGGATTGAGTGTGTAGCTCATCTGGGACACTTTCAGTTTATAGACTGGATTTATCACCCATAGCTGACATGATTTCTCAGTGTTAGCCACCTGCCCTTCCCCACGGCCAGCTCATAAATGACACCGCTCTTTAATATAATGGTTTTAAAGGTACAAAGGGCAAGTTCCAGCTGAAGCAATGTTTAATTTGGCTTTTGTGGTTCAGACAGCTAAGGAGCTGTGGGCATGGCAGTCTGGATTTCATCTGCGGCTGTGGGCTGTGCACCCAAACCCGGCTCTGGGCACGTACCACTGCCCTGCACAGGGCCTCGTGCTCTAGGCAGCCCTGTGCTCCAGGGACCACTTAACGTATGGAAGAATTTATTCCTGTTTTGAATTTGAGCAGCACTACAGCACATTGTGCTTTATTACAATGCTTCTGAATTGCTTTCATAATTTCCCCTGTGCCACCACCCGAATGTAATTCTTCTCCTGTGCACACCCTTAACTCCCTTTTAGCACATGGCTGGCTGCTGGAGCTCGCCTGCATGCTCCTCTGGTGTGGCTGATGCTTTAGATTCCCATTCCCATATCATCTCTCAACCAATCTGATTTTCACTTCATAGAAGGAGAGTATGGGGACTGAGTGTGATTGTCCTGTGAGTGAGGAAAAACAATGTGAAGAGAGATGAGCGCTGAGCACGAAGCCAGTGGTGATCCATGGCAGGAGGAAAAGCTGCAGAGCTGCCAGCTGCCTGCTTCCTTTGTGCTGCTGGGTTTTGGTTTGGCCCACACGTTGTTAACTGGATTACAGGGAGAAAAGTCTTTTGATTGCCTAAAGCTCGTGCCCATCCTAGCGGAGGCAATGGGCAGCCTTCAGCACTGACATACATTCCAGTGTTTTAATTACATGTTTTTTTGAGCTTAAGAGTTTCCCTTGAGATGTGTGTATTCTTCTGTTTGAACCTCTGGAAACTGAAGTCAAATAAGCAGATGAGTTTTCTTGAAAATAAGTATCTTTCAGCTTGCTCTCTTGTCTGGAACTGCAAAGTCCTTCAAGGTGTTAAACCAGGAAGGTTATTCGTCACACTTGGGTCCTGTGAACAAGTTGGGATTATTTTATTAGGAAAGTGCTCAGCATACAGAGACCCCCATCCTCTGCTGTGATTTGAGAGAAGAAAACTGGATGCAAAGTTTCCTCTTAATAAATGTGTCCTCATTTATCATCACTTACTGTCTTTGGAAAATGAGATTGTTTTTCCAAGTGATCCTGCAGCATTGGGAAGACTTCTGCAGCTTTGACTCATTGTGATTATTCCCAAGTGTTGTCATCGGTTCTTCCTGTATTTATGCAAAATTGCTTTCAGCCTGTGCTTGGCTCCCAAAGCCCATCCTATTCAAAAGTTCTTTGAATAGGAAAAAAACCACCCACATCCCCACCTTCTGCTTATGGTCTCAAATATGATTTGCTTCCTTTGATTTCATGCTGCTGCGAGATACCAGACTGAACCTTCTACAGCTCACCAGTCTTTATCTGTCAGGCTGTCATTCATGGCACATGTTATGTGTGTTGGTTAGAATTTCAGAGAGGCTGAATGTAATTAAGGTCACTAGATAATTATCACCAGGTCTGTCCCATGCTGTTCTTTCTCTGAATGTCGAAACACGCTAAGACATGATTCTCTGCTGCCCTGCGTGTTGTAGTCACATCCAGCCAAGCAGAAGCCAAAAGCATTACTAATTGGGACTGTGGGCAATTACAGTCATGTTAATGTAAATGCCTGATGCAGGTTCTTCCCCTGCTTTGCAGTGGGCCATGTTGTGATGTGTAACTTCAGCCTCCCATAAGCATCGGGGAGAAAAAGAATCATAGAATGTGTAAGGTTGGAAGGGACCTTTAGAGACCATCTAGTCCAGCCCCCCTGCAGTGAACAGGGACATCTTCACTAGATCAGGTCACTCGGAGCCCCATCAAGCCTGACCTTGAATATCCCAAGGGATGGGTCCACTTTGTCTCTGGGAAATCAGTGAGGGTGGATCACTAGCACAGAAGAACTTCTTCCTAATATCCAACCTAAATCTCCCCTTTTTCTAGTTTAAGACCATCACCCCTCATCCTATTGCTCCATGCCCTCAGGAACAGTTCTTCCCCAGCTTTCTTGTAGACACCTTTCAGGTACTGGAAGGCCTCTATAAGGTCCTCCTGGAGCCTTCTCTTCCCCAATGTAGTGGGTACCCACACAAACTATTGCTTTCCCAGACTCTGTACCATTAAGGATTATCAAGCACAACTGCCTGTTACAAAACTCAGGCAGGGTGATGGTTAGGGCTGCGCACACCATGCAGAGAAGGCTTCCTGTCCTGCAGCCTCCACCATCCCATCCAGTGATGGTTTTGACGTTGCCAGGCATGTAACTGTAGCGGGGTCCCTAAACACACGTGGTGTTTCGAGGCAACAGCTGGAGCACTGTGCAAGGCCACACATGAAAGGTGAAGTTTATTTGTATCGGTTCAGTTTAGTTTGGAGCTTGAGTGTATCTGCCTGATGCAGCCATAATGCACGGATCTTGATAATGGCTTTTTGTATGAACTAGGCATAAGAACTCGCTGTTTTCTCTTTAGCAAGTAAACACTCTCTTTTTACACCAGGGCTTGTAATAAAGACCCCTTTCTCTGATTCCTTCCCAATCCAGATGATTCTCTGTTACCAGTTTAGCAGAGAAACATCTTCAGCTCTTAAGGCCACCATCAAAATATTCCCTACACCCATGTCTTAATGTCCTCTTCTCTGTTCTATTCATTCTATTTCAAGTATGCACTGTATTTGTCTTTTTAGAAGAGCGCAGCTACTTCTAAGAAACTTTCTCCCACACTGAATGTCTCTCTCAAGCATGAGAACATTCTACCCTTTCATTTGCTTACCAGACATCGCATGATTTGCAATGGAAACTGGCAAGAGCATTTAAAATAATAAAAATAAAAACTGTGATCATCTCAGAACTGGAAGATGAGTGCACTCAGAGATACGCAGGGCTTCTGGGTGCTGTGATTGAAATCTCCAGGAATGTTAACTGAATTTTAATTTGTCAGTAGCAAAATTGTATGTACAGAGGTCAGAAGAGGGTGAGAGAGACTGAGCTGTGCAGGGTAAATGCATCGCTTAGTGCAGGCTGGACAGGTTTTTGGTTCAGACTGGGGCTCTGATCTCCATTGGTTTGAACAGGGACTCTCACGTGGTATTTAACACAGATGTTGGTTATCCTGGAAAGGCTGTGTGCTGTCTGTTAGCACTGCTCCTGCTGATGTGGGATTGGCATCGCTGCTGGGGCTGGAATAGGCGAAGGTGTGTGTGGATCCTTGGACTAAATCGTAGTGGGTGGCCAGGGATCAGGTGAAGGGAATGCTTGTTTCCTCATCCTCCTGCCTTTCTTGTGTGCTTTGGGGGTGAATCCTTGGGAATTTGTAATTTTATATTTTTTTGCCATGGCTGTTGAGTTGACTTGCTTTAGTGTTTCAGGAACCCCTTTGGTCTGGCTTTGTGCAGCAGTTTGTTCCTCTAAGATCTCACAAATTCTGGTTTAAAAGCAGTTCATAATTTAGCTCTGCTGAAAGGAAAATAAGGAATTCAAAGAAAGTATTGGAGACAGCCCCAAAATTAAGGGTTTTTTTAGAAAGAATAATAAAAAAGGCTTGATTCCCCTCTAACTTCCTGAGGCTGTGAGATTGAGAAGATAACTCCAACCACTTTTTAAGTGCTGAAAACTCTCATTGAGAAGGCCTTGCGTGCTGTTTGAGGAAAGCAGCGTTAATCGCTGTCTGAGAGACCTCTCAAACCAGTAACGAACTGGTCTTTGATAGAACTTTCTCTCCCATAAACATGAAGTTCAGCTGTACTTGTTCCGCTCTTGCTTCCTTAAGATCAGCTAAAGAATAACAGTAGGTTTTTGTTTTATACTAGCAAGAGGAGGCTGGGAAGTAATCCAGAGAGGAGGTATAGCTGAGGTCACCACACTGAATCAGGCAATGGCACACTCGAGTTTTCTGGGCTTTTGTCATTGTGTGAAGTTGCCAGGGACTATTTTGGACCACGATGAGTAGCTTTGCTGGGACAAAACTAGTAGAGCTCTGTGTTTGTTGTAGGTAGGTCAAGGTGAACGTCCTCTCATGAAACAAGCTTTTGTGCAGCTGCCCTTCAGACCTTTCTGTGTAGTGCACAGCATCCTCCATAAACTGCATCATCTCCTCCATTTTCATCTCCCAGTATGTGAAGATGTCGCCGAGCTTGGGCATTTCTCCTGCTGTTTTGTGCTCCTCCAGTCTCTCCTGCCACAGATGTCTAGCCGAAGAGGCAGTGAGTAGGAAGGGTCATACAGCAAATGTTTCTCTGAATTGAGGCACAGAGATCAAGGGAAGTAATGGTTTTGCTTCACCAGCATTGTCAGACCTTGTTGACATTTCTCACTCAGTCCTTAATCCATAAAGTGGGACTAAAAAACCTCCCTAAATGCTGGCAGCTCTGAGAGGGTGACTTCAGTATCGTTTGTGAGGTATTGAAGCCCAGATCCTTGAAGTATTTCAGCATCTTTTTTTCCTATTTCAGTTGCTGGATGAAGCATCTAAATAAACCAATCTCATGGGTTTGGGCTGGCTTGAGTTGTGATTTTATTTTATTTTTTTGAGCCCTTTGGTTTGGCAAAACCCTGATAAACTCTTTTTGGCTGGAGGCCACGTCTCTCTCTGAAATCTTGCGAGGTGGCACATGAAGCTATGCGCCCCTCTCCATGTTTTCCATTAATAAGGGAGCAATGGACTGGGAGTTGTGTAGTGCTCCAGCTGTTCCCACAGAAATCCTTCATTTGGGTGAGAGGAGACTGTAGCTGTTAAAATGATAGTGGTGAATGGCATCAGAAATACGATAGACAGATGGGTGTTAATGTAACAGCTGTAAAAGGCCCATAAGAGAAAACTGGGATAAAGGCTAATTTATTCTACTTCAGTTGTATTGCATTGTGGTTTTTGTTCTGAATGAATTGGGTACTTGGTGATCCAACTGCAACATAATTTCAATTGTAAAGTAATAACAGGCAATTGCCAGAGCTGTCAGGTACTGTGGGCTGGAGGATGGGCTGCTGGGATCCCGTGTCTGCTCAAAGCAGAAGTGGGAAACTTGTTAGTTAGACATAGCTTCAGGATACCAGTGCTTGTTAAAGTACAAAAGAAATCTGTTCTTTCCTTCCTTCTCCAGTTTAACCCATTCTCCTGCAGAACTTGGGTGCTGAAAACAGACAGCTTCAGCTCCCTGAGTGTAAGGGAGAAGATCCAGCACAAAGCTATGGAGATGATGTGGAGCCAAGAATATGTGACTGAGCAGGGAGGTTCACCAAGCTCAGCTTTAGTTGGGCGAAGAAGGGATGAGGCAGCTCCCTACTAGTAATCTACACCGACTCGAAGGGTAGTTACCATGTTGAGAGAAATACTCATGCTAGATAATAAAACCGGGGGCAGTGGCTGTAAAATAGCTGTTTGGAAGCTGCAAGCTGAATATTAGGAAAACAGTTTTCCCCAGAAAGGAAGGGCAGGCCTGGGACGGGTTGTCTAGACGGGCTGTGGAAGCGCCATCCTTGGAGGTTGTTGAGTCTTGGCTAGACGAAGCCATGACTGACCTGAGCCAGCGCTGGCAACGCTCCTGTGTTGAGTAGGAGACTGAAAGGTCCCTCCCAGCCAATATTTCTGTGATAAGAGATATTGGAAGGGAAAAGCTGTATCTGCAAAAACACTTATTTTAATTCTTGACATTGGACAAAATTAGTTGAGAGACAGAAATCACAAGGAAATAACTACTTAAATATGTGTGTGCGGGGGGGAAAGAACAGCTTAAAAATGTAATAAAATAAGTAGTCCAGACACTGTATTTTAGTTCAGGCTTCTTGAAAAGAATGATCTGTGGCACTTCACGCTATAGCCATGAATTTCCATATGTCCGTGTTAAACCATACACCAGTGGGACTATCAGAGCTTTTCCTCACTTTGAGACAATTAACCATAGATTATGTGGGTTTCCTATTTCCAGCACATCTACGGTTTAAACAAAATTTGTTTTATTATGTTTACTCATTTGGAAAACAGCTAATGGTTTGGGTGTATATTCTAAGAGGTTTTTGAACTTGCTTCAATATTTTTTCCTGTGTCATAATAGTTGGCTTGTAGCAGCAAAGTGGAGTAATCAGCTGAGTGTGGCTGAAATCAGAACCATGTACCAGAGGCTGGTTTCATCTTCTATGTCAGTTATGGTTACTAGAAAAATTTGACTAATGGGTTGAATTTGAAGATAGAGGAAAATCTCCTGGGCAACAGTTAAAAATGACTGCATGGTGCAGTAATAGCTGTTGAGCTTTCAAATGTTCAGGATTTCCTCAAGGTTCCCTCTTCTCCCTGAGATGTGTGAGCTGGCGCTGCGTCTGCAGAGTCATGGGAGAAACAAACGGTGAAGGACTGGCCATGTTCCTTTCCACACCACGGCCGTGCTCAGTGCTATGTCTGTCTTGAGCAAGCAGATCTTTTGGGCAAGGAAAAGAAATTCTGCCCAAGCTTGGTGCTGTGAAGGAAAGGGAGGGATATTTTTCTGCATGTAGCCTTCTAAACTCCTGCATCACATCTTCCCAAGTTGCAGAACAGGGAATAGGATCCATGTGAAATGGCAGAGCTCCTGGGGCTGTGGCAGAGCCAGAACTTCAGCCATATTTTCAATAACTACTGTCCTCTCTCCAATTTTTCGTGCAAGAGATCACATCTCTTGACGGCATGCTTGTCACGCTCGCTATAGGGAAATTACCTTGAAGGTGTTCTGCCAGAAGCCCAATTCTGGGCTGGTTCCAGTTTTCTTCACTAATTGGTAAACGGTTGAGTTATCTTGGGAGCTTAGTCACATCAAGATACTGCTCATAGCAAGCTCTAATTCATTTAGTTGCATAGAAGGCTTTTGAGATGATGGCTTCATCATGAGTCAGTTATTCATTATCACATTCCTCTGACGTTACACAGCAATATTGGAACTGCCACAAGAAAACAGATGAATGATACGAGATTAGATGGACCTTGTCTCTGCTAATGGCCAACGTGTCAGGCCTCAGACAGACGCAAACAACCAATGTGCTGCACCAGGCTGCTCATACAAGGGAGACAGAAGCCTTCCTCAGCCCCTGCCTGCGGGCAGCTTATATATAGAAATGTGAAAGTGAATTTGCAGCTTGATTTCAGTTACTGGCAGGGTGAAATTCCTATTCCTTACCGTGTCTAATCATTCCTTTTGAAAATCTTGTTAAGGTATTCTCTTCAATTAGCACTTGTTTCAGTGAGCTTCACGGATTAATCAGATGTTGCATTACAAAAATAATTACGCCTTTTAACCATTTTCAGTTATTTACTTCTTTAAATGTTAGTTTTGTGAGGCAAACTGGCTCGGTGCCATAATTCATTTGAGCAGAATCTAACACAGATTAATGAACAAACTTGAAAAGCAAGCAGTAAGTCCCCCAGCATTTTGTAATTAAGCAGTTTGATTAAAAACAACTGGAACAGCTCTCTACACTCAGAAGAAAAGTGGAACAGGGCTCCGTATCAAGACCTCTGTAACAACAAATCTCAAAATCGGGTCTGAAAGTAATTTAGGTAGCTTAAAATTTTTCTTGGCTACCTGATAGTTTCCTAGGAGAGGTTTTTGAAGAATGGATGTTTAGGCAACGTGGGTACTGTTCTCCATCCTTCTACTTTGCAAACAGAATGACAAAGGCATACAGCTGATTTTTCTTTTTTTGAAGAAGGAACTCAAATGATACAACTCTCCTTCACCCCTTGTCCTGACATGTTTCTGCTGCTCTACAGACAGCTCATGTAATTCAGAGGTGGCTTTTTAACATAAGCCATGCCATCAGCTTTAATGGAGTTTCTTTTGCCTTACCACGATGCCAGGGTGATCTCAGCCAGGCTCTCTAAAAGTTCCTCTGTGTAAATGGCTTGTGGCTGTGAAGAGCTTTGTTACCTGTGTTGGACCAACAGCTTGACATTGCTGCTGGGGTAGAACCCCAGCGCTGATTCTGGGGAAGCTGTGCTGACTTACACCGACTGACAGGCTGGCTGAGAGTAAAGCTCAGCATAATAAATAGTTTGACTGAGTATCTCAAGGCTTCATCGTGCTGGTTCCTGTGCATGTGTGAACAGTGCTGTAATTGATGAGAACAAGGCCAGTCTGGAAGAGCTGACATTGCAGCTCAAGTGTGAGGCAGCACTAAATTTCATTCACCTCGCATTAAGGGTAAGTCAGACAGAAAAATACACGTGTTCCTCTCTCCCTGCCCTAGTGTTGCCTGCCTGAGCTACGTTTCTGTGGAAATGTGCCTGTCTGAGGCCTCAGACATCAATTTTCTCTTATTTTCTAACCCATTTAGCGCTCTTTTTTTCAGGCAGATCTTGTTTAGAATCAATAGCTCCCCACTATCAGCTCCACTTAGTGTATATTCATTTATTGGATTTTAAAAATGGAGAGGAGGAAAATTTAAAAGAGAAAATATGGGGGTTTCATTAGATGTCTAGTATTTGGAATGCAGACCCTTCCTTTTGACTCTTACTACTACACTACAAAACACAGTTGAAACCATTTATCTCCAGCTTGGCTTATAAAATCCATAAGAAGATCACAAAGACCTCTTCTGATGTTCTCCAAACCTCAGATATCAAATACTGCTTGGACACTATCAGTCAGTCTTCTCCTCAGGTACCTCTTACACCCATTTACAGGAGCTCATAAAGTCTTTGAGATCTGGCCTCTACTGCGCTATGACATGAAATGAATTCTTGAAGACATCTGACAGTGCCCTGATCCATCATTCTGCTGTTCCTCTGCAGAAGGGTACCTTAGATGGCATCTGTAGGGCTATCGTGATTTGAGAAACATCCTGTTTTCTAGAGAGCCTGCTTATAATTTGGAAGTTTGGAGAAAAAGGCAACTTATGGAAAGCTGTGCCCACAGTCCTCTCCTTACTGGTTTTTTGTCTCCTTCCCATTGCTGCTGTGCTGTATACCACGATGAACAGGAATATAGAGCTCCTACACCTTCCAGGAAATTTGCCTGAGACATTTGTTATCGATAAGAAAAGCTATATTTCTTTATCAATAATGACCCTCCCCCAAGGGAAATGGGCAGAGGAGCACCACTAACGAGGTGAAACAGGCATGTTTTCACATTGCTTGTGAGGAGGCCTGCACATAAAGAGTTTGCAGGTGTTGGATGGGATTACTGTTCCTTGTCATAAAAATATCAAACCTGCCTGTTCCTAATGTAAATCTGTGTGGATGCTTCTCCTCTGTGCATAGCCTTTTAAAGCAACCAGCTCAGTACAGGGGCATATTCCCTTTTATTCTGTGTGGCACGCTCCTGTGCCTTACTCAGGATTGTTTGTGCCTCCTTCTTCCCCAGGACTGCAGTGAGGAACAGGTCTAGTTTTCTGTCTGTTCAATTGGCAAAGTGCTTGAGGGAGTTGTGTGGGGCTGGGGTATGGAACAGAGTGGTTTTGACTGTATTCACCCTCTTCATGTGCATGGAATGACCCTTGTGTGGAAGCTGTCCCTTGTGTATGCAATGGGATGTATGTATATTGCATATATGTGTGTATAATTCCTATGCCTTATGTGTATATTGCAAAGCAGCTTTTCTGAGCTAACCCCAGCCTGTGGGATAATATTTTGTCAGACAAAAAGGTAACCAGGAAACTGATCTCTGCAGTAACCCAAAGATAAGTAGCATGTATTGCGCTGTGACCTGGTTTTGGTGCTGCCATTCCTGATTTGCTTGAATATAGGAAGAGCAGCAGCAGGTCAGTGCATCCTCTCAGGGATGCTGACAGACTCAGTGCTGGAGATCTGGTGATGTTGGTTTTATCAGAGGAGGCCCAACAACATGAGAGAGGTTGTCTGCAGAGGGTAACTTCCATCACACATGGCTCCTTTAGAACCCCATATCTCATGTAAGAGGGTAGAAGAAGAAACACTTTTAATAATGGCACTGTCTGAAGCCCCTGGGAGGAACTGCATGCTTGTCTGTACAGCTCATGTAAAAGATCCTGAGAAGGACCCAGTGAGCACAGACGCTGCAAGAAGCCCCTGATACTTAGGCGCAATGCAGCGTCTTCCCCAGGAACCAGGCCAAGACTTTTATTGCAGCATCAATTCTCAAAATGAGCCAGCACAACTCTCAAGACCTTTCTCCTCTTGGTGAGGAGGAGACTTTCAGGATGCAGGGAGGAGAGATGGGTCTGCACCTGCCATTGGGCAGAGGCCTTAAACACAGCAAGCACCAGAGGCCAAAGTCTTCCTGTTGAAAAGCATCCAACCTTTGCTGGGCAGGCTTTCCATGATGTCAGAGGCTCCCTGTGTGCCAGAATGGTTAGTGAAAGGCACTTTGTGCCTTAGGAGTTTGGGTTTTTTTAGCTAGACCTTGCAGTCTGGGATAGAGAAATACAGAGAGACAAAAAAACATTATTTGAGCATAAGCTAAACTGAGCTTGCAATAGAGCTTCAGTGCAGTTAGTAGAAGTTATCTCTTCCATCCCTGTTGAAAGGGATTCTACCCTGGAAGCAAACAGGTGTGCAGTACAGCTTTAAGTAGCTCAAGGGCTGATAGATGTACCCCTTAATAGTCCAGGCTTCTGTTCAAGATGCACAAAGTGAATCTGAGAAGCTTTGTACATGTGGAAGATTAATCTCTGTAGCTCCTGCTTTGCGACTTTCAGTACACACAAACCCAAACACAAAGCCACTTTGTGTATCTCTACTCTAACATCTCCCCCATCATTGTAACAGATGTATTTTCAGAGGCACTCACTTACCATGGTGGTTACTGTGGAGCAAATACAGTCACCTGGTTCTTCCTCTTCTGTCTAGCATGGGCTTGTCCATTGTGTTAACTGTGTTTTAGAGCAGGGCTTCATCCCCAGTTTTTGGAAAGCATTTGGCAAATAATGGATGCAAGTGTGTACAAAGAGTGATGAGCTTCACCTGTTAGGCTGCTTTTCTTTTAGTGCTTTCTACTCAGGATGGGAATCGAGACTGGAGAACATAAAAATTCCTAAAGCATATGTTATTCCCAAGCTCCAGTACAGCTTTCATGGCTTTCGAACCTCCTGTTATGTGTAAAGCCTCAAGAGAGCTGAGGATGACCAGGAATGCTGAGTTGCATCTTCCTGGCATCGTGTCTTGTACTTTGGTGCTGCTGCTTATGGCCCCCATTGGTTAAGGGTCAATGTACCTGCATGTGCATAATGTCTGTGTTTAGGTGAAGGCTTGCACTGATGTTACGTGTAAACTGTTCTGGCTGGTGTATTTTCCTATACTTCCCATAATCTGCATGTGTTCTGCTTGTTTTCTGTTGAGATTTTTGAAGAGAAACAACCCCAGTGCTTTGGCCCAAATCTAGTCACATTCTGTAGCTCAACATGAGTAAGGGCTGCCCAGTCTGCCCTTCTGGTTAGATCCTCCTTACAAAGCTCACACGGACGTTTGACAGCACAAGTACGAATCTGCACCCTTTTTTGGGGATGCCGTAAGGGGTAATATGAATTCTATTTTAGTATTTATTTAGAAAACACACTATTGTGAAGCAAAAAGGTGTGAAAAATATTGTAAGGATGGTCATAATGAAATTCCTCCCAAAACAGTAGAGTCTGCATAGACTAGTAATAATTTCACCTTCTTGCTAAGCAGATGAAGCTGCTAAATGTGCAAAGGCTCTACTTGCAAGCATTCCCTTAAGAATAAACAGCCCTTCCTGGGGAGGTTGAAATAATGATCCATTTAGGCTTTTATTCTGAGTTTAAATTTCACCTACATCTCTCTGCCTAGGCTATATCAAAATCCAGGCACTACTGAAATCCTCTGGAGACCCAAATGAAGATCTGAAGACCTGAATCTGAAGCCAGCCAAGAGGCAAAGGGACTCGGGAGAAATCTAGGCAGCCTGAATATGCTCTTTAGTGGCTATTCACATCTCATATGTTGTTTAGCCAACAACTTACATCCAAGAATGTAATATCCTCCTCCACTCTTTCCCCTCTTTCTGTCCAGTCCTACAGCCCTTATGTGACCTTTGAGTAATTCCCATCAAAGTCAGCTGGTTTGCTGAGTGAAGCTCAAATCCCCTTTGGCTCTGTGTAGTGCAGCTTAAAGTCCTGGTAATAAAAAGAGTTTGGGGAATCTGCAGAGAATTAGCAAACCACGGGCCAACTCCATATCCTGCTTGCTGCCTCATCAACCCTTTTCTGAAGAAAAGGTACCTCGCTGTCCAGTCTTCCCAAGTCCAGCAGAGAGACCTTCAAGCCTGCTACCTTTCAGCTAAAGATGTGTCTTGAGATCCTTTTCCCTGAAGCATCAGAATAAATCATAAAGGAACCATGTCGTTCCAGTCCTAGCAGGGAGGTTAATGAGATCTTCTCAAGATTGACAGTCTTTCTTGACAGCCTTCACGGCATCCCTTTGATGCTCTCCTGACAATAGTTTCCAAGGTAGTAAATTATAACTGGACATAAAGCTTTGGCTGAGAAATGAAGGTGCTATTTTGCACTTAGCAACTCTAAATGCAGAAAGAGGCAATTTTAAGCCATGCACTTATCAGGCTTAGCTTGAGCCATGATTCAAGCTTCCAAGAAAGATAATACTTAAGAAGTTTTATTGCTCTAAATGGGATTAAAATTCACTTTTTAGCAAAGCATCAAGATCCCTAAACTTATCCTAAACATATGCTTAATCAAGAATGTTAGGCTGTAGCCTAAATTGTTCTAGTCCTAACTTCAGTACAGAGCTTTCTAAGGGAACCTCGTGCATGCAAATGTCTCTGATACGTCAGCTGCTGCAGTTGCAGTCCTGTGCCCTGAGCTGCCTTTGAATTGTTGTTGGGCATTTTCTCCCTGGAATCTAGATTCTTTTCAGGTTTGAAATACTGAATTTTCAATTGTCTTGGTCTGACAGCATGTGGTGATGCAAACATGTTAAAGATGTACCTGACTGGAAGAGATGAGCAAGCCCCTCTCCTAAACTTGGGGGCTTTGCCAGACATTTGAAAAAAGCACTGCATTTCAGTACTCCTTTATTGATGTGTCTGAACTGCATCACTTACTCTGACCAGCTTCAAGCTAGGGGAATTGATAGCAATATGAATCAAGTGTCTGGCTCCGATATCTGTGGCTTAAGATCAGCTCACGGAAATACAGGCATTTCTGAGAGCTCTACCAAGGGATGAGGGTAGGAAACTGCCAGCTCTAATGCAGCTTTCTCTTCTCCCTACTAATTGTTTTAGATAATGAGGGAGATGGAAGCACTCATGATGTTTAAACCTAGAGGGTTGAATCCCAGTGGAGTTGACTCAGCTGTTTGTCTTCGCAAAGCAGATAAGCTCGGTGGTGTACGTAGTAGGAAATGAAATAAGAAAGGCTTTCCATCATGTTTCATTATGAAAAAGGCCTGCATTTGAACAGAGCTTAGAGAAATGCCCTACCCCACCTGAAAGGGGGGGAATATTGTTAGAAAATACATACATATTTAGAATAATTTTTTAATGGCTTTGGCTAAGCTAAAATAAAGCAGTAATTCTCTCAGGGTAAAATAATCTACAAAACAAGGAAGGGAAGCTGACCTGTTTAGCCTGTGTTGTAGTCCCTGCCCTGTCAGCCTCACCACAGAGCTAGTGATGCTCTGCGTGCGCTGCTGTTGGCTTGGTAATAGCTCCCACTTTGGCTTTTTAATTTCCTATAGCTGAACATGCTGTAGGGAACCGCCTTGCATCTTTCATACATGCTGCTTTTATTTACTTTTCTAAATTACTTATCTTTGTGGAACAGACACTCATTTTCCAGCCTGTGCTGAACGTGCTTTTGGTGATATACACAGAGCTACTCGTGCGGAGGGGCAGAGGAGCATGTGGCATCGTGTAGCTGGGTGCCAGGAGCACATCCTGTGTGCTCTGTCGTGGCAAGAATGAACTTTTTTTAACTGCAGAGGAGTTGTACTGATGGTGTCACATGCAAAGCATTGGTAAAACTTGTGCTGTTGTGGGAAAGTGCATAAGGACCCACCACCTACCCCATGAGTGATGGTGTGGGGTGAGTGCTGGCAGCCTGACGCTTTGGGTCCTAACATGGTCTCATACCGGTGCTGAGCAAACTGGAGTAAGGAAATGTAGAACAAATACTACTGGACTGAGTTACTACTTGGGGAAGGAAATGATGCTGTATTGTGCTGGCTAGAAGCTGCCTTGCACAAGGCCCTCTGCGCCTTCCAGAGGGCGGAGGCAGTGCTTTGCCTGCCCCTGGCCTGCTGGTATGGGTTGTGGCAGCTCTGGCGAGCCCTTGCATCCCTGTGCTTCCAGTGTACAGTGAGAGCTCTGTTCCTACTTGGTCTTGCACACTTTGGCAGTGAACTGGCCCAAGTCTGGAGCTTCTTCATAATCATAGAATGGTCTGGGTTGGAAGGGACCCCAAGGATCATAGAGTTCCAACCACTTGACACAGGCAGGGCCGCCAACCTCCAGGCCTGGATCTACTCAAGGCTGCCCAGGGCCCCATCCAACCTGGCCTTGAACACCCCCGGGGACGGGGCACCCACCATCTCTCTGGGCAGCCTGTTCCAGCACCTTGCCACTTTCTCTGTAAAAAAAACTTCCTCCTAATGTCTAATCTAAATGCCTGGGGAGTTCTTTCGTATCTCTACTGGAAGACTTTTTCTGATTAGTTTTTATTTTATTTGAATTTTGTAGTTGTAACTGTGTTACAGAAAGACTCTGGGCCTTACCTAGCAGCCATCTTTCTCAGTGGGATGCTGCAAAGTCCTTTTCCCCATATATTTTTCTCTATGAATATCCTGTTCTGGTTATATTCCCTTTGCCCTGAGTGCTGATGTCTCATGTGTGTTTATTTTTTCTCCGTTTCCTTTAGGGACCCACAGGAATGTGTCTATTTTCAATGGGGAGAGGCGTCATTGTAGCAAGTGTCATGTTTACCCTGTGATTTGCTTCTGAAAAAGGAAGAATTTCAAAGGAGGAGCAGGGATGTTGTTAGGGGAATCCATTGGAACTGTCCCCACATTTTTCATGTTTTCTTATCCTCTGAGGGGTTCCTACTCTAGTTGGAATGGGGATTGATATAGCTATGGGTTATTCTTAGCTGCTGTTGAGAGAAGCCAAAGTTGGTGGTTTCCATTAGTCATTTCCCACATTGACCGTATAAAGACCACGGCAGGGCATGATGCTGACCCTCAGCCTATTGCCAGGATGCAGGGTTCTCCCTACAGACTGTACATTAAGGGGAATTCCTTCTCATGGGTGAAGGTTCGCATTTTTCCACTCGGGCTGGGGAACCATCCCATTCCCTCATCCAGAGACTAAATTATGCTTCTTCAGGCTTGCCACATCTGAGGCTCCCAGCGTTCGATAGTCTTTGTTCTGCCACTGACCATTTGTTGTATCCATGCTGATGGAGCAAAGCCACCAGCATGGATACAACAACTCCAGAGGAAAGCTGATCTGAAGTGCCTATCGTTTCTTCTTCTGTTCTCTGTTCTGATTGTTTGAGGCTCACAAAACTGGTTAGTTCTCTGTTTTCCTTTTCTCTGTTGCTTTTAGTTTTGCCAGCTGCCTTTGTTCTTGTGGTGTTCCTGGTGTGGGAGAAGCAGCAAGCATGGAAAGGCGGCTCGAAGGCTGTTTGTGGAAGTCTCATAGGCCAAGGTGGCCAGCAGAAATGGCATACAAGTTGGATGAATACTCAGTGTTTGACATCTGTGAGCCTAATAATCAGTGCTGTGTCATCAAACCACAAGCTGCATCTGAGCAAAGACTTTATTCCTTCTCTGGAATGCTTAGTATGTTCTAAAGTGATAAAGGCATTGATAGTAATGAGAAGGTATATTAAGTTACTGAGATGGTATATTAAGTTACTGAGATGGTCTCTTTAAGGCAGAGAATACACCGACTGCAGTAGACAGAAAGCTGTTGCTGAGTGGTGACTTGGTCTTGTTTGTTCTTGCTATTACTATCTGCACCTTGTAGCTTTGGGTGTATTTTTCTTGCTTATTTATTGCTCCTTGAACTTGTTTTGTCCAGCAGGCCTTCAGACGAGTCGCATGACTCATAGCTTAGTGCAATCCTAGGGCTCATCCTTTATTTCTTGACACCATCAAAGTCTGTTGGAGCCTAATGGGCAGAAATCCTTGACCCACACCACTGGTGACAGAGAACAGATGTTCACGTCACTTGTGTGTTAGGACAGACCTTGAAGTATCTCCAGCCCCAGGCACCCCCGTGCAGAGCAGACTTCTCTGCGCTGCCGCCTCGGGGATGCTGTCTGGCAGGAGAAGGTGAATCCCTCCCCCCCGCTCAACCTTCCTGCTTCCAGCAAGTTTCTGATTCTGTTCTACTCGGTTACATGTTGGGAAGTCTGGCATGTTTTTACTCTTTTCTTTTATCTCCTTTAAACATGTGATGATACAATTTAAGGGGAGATATCCAGCCCTTCTCTATACTGAAAGATAAGCACGTAAGGCACCAGGGTAATATAACGCTAAAAGCCATAAAGGGCGGCTTCTGCCCTGCTGCACAGTTCTCTGCTATCAGTAGTATCTTAGAACTGGGCAAGGAATCCTTTTTTCACTAATTATACATTCTACAGAATTTATAAGGATATTTCAAGGAAGATATAAAACGTCGGAAGTTGGCCAAAAGCTCCTCATACTTAAATAATAATTTTTGTGCTTAGGAAAGGAAGAAAATTTGATGAGAAATTACCATGAAGTCTCTAGAGTCAAACACATGATTCCTCCTCCCCTTACCGCCTCTCCAGGCCTCTTTATCTTGTCTCTTTACTCTCGTTTTCTCTTTTTAATTCCTTTTTAATAACATTATTTACCTACAACTATTGCTCGCTTAACAGCTCATAGCCACAGAAACTGCCGGGTCGGCTATTTCCCTCGTTTTAGCTGAAGCACAAGTGAAAACTGATCCTCCTTGTAGAAGAGAGCACCGTCACACCGTTAGCTGCTTTCAGCCCCTGTGGTTCCAAGTCCCCTCCGTAGTGAGTGTGGCACATGTGCCAGCTCCGCTGGGCTGTAAATAAGGATACCCAGGGGGTAAAGTGGGACAAGGGCTTTAGCTCAGGGAAAACACTTCTATTCTACATTTCCAGAAAATCTGGATAAATATTTGATGTTTTAAGAAAGCCTGTGTTGGTTCTGTTAATGTAAGTCATTTTTCATGTAGGTAGCGTTCATTACAGAGCGCAAAGATTTGCAGTGCTAATCTTCAGCTGGTAAAAACTAGTGTTTTTCTGTAGATGAATGAATCTGCTCTGACTTACTCCAGCTCAGCATCTGACTTAGTACAAATAATGAAATGGTGAGGTAGGGATGTAGGGGAGAAATCAGCTGAGCTGCAGCTTGGCAGAGATCGCTGGGCTGTTTTCAGGACTCCTGAATGCTCAAGACTAGAATTGGCCAAAACGCTCACTACAAACAGTATTAACAGCTTAATGCCTCCGGAGTTAAGTAGTCGCAAATCAACCCGGCTTTGCTTTCAGAGCTTTTGTTGTTCTGCAATTACTGGGAGGAAGCTCGAGGGGTTGGTTCAGGCTTTCAGGCCTGTTTTCCATCCCCACTGGAATCTGCCCTTCCCATTGCCCTGGTGCCTTTGGTTGCCCAAGTGACTTGGGATTATTTCTGCTCCCTGATAGGGCAACCGAAGCATTATAAGCATGCAAATAATGAATAACCTACTGCCCTGTTGTGCTAGTGGAAGCTGCAGGTGTTTGGCATCTCTGAAACCAGACTTCTATAGGACATCAAAATATATTAATGTTGTAGCTCTGAGAGACTTCTGCTGCAGAGAAGACCCTTGTTATGCTTGGCACTGTATAAATGCTGAAGAGATGTCCCCTGCTCCAAAGCACTTACAAACCAAGTAATTTTTAATCCCATTGTTACAAATGACAGGGCATCGTGCCCCACAACTCTGCAACATGATGTTCACGAAGCAGAAACAAAGCTGCTCTGAGAGAGCGCCCACTTGAAAATCCTACATCTATTGGAAACACTTGACCTACTTTGTACACACAACCTTCCCAGGTACTGTCAAGGATGGAGATTTTGAAGGGGTAGGAGAAAAAAGATTGCCTTTTTTGGTTTGCTCATGTTCTGTGTCTGAAATCACTTCTTCATGTGCCATCAGTTTTACGTCTCAGCTCTTTGCTTCTCACCCTCCTGTTCATTGGAGGCAATTATTAGCAGTGAACTTTGATGCATAAAGCAGCTTTTAAAGCCTGATGTTATATAAGCTGCGATTCCTGCTCTTGTGTCCCGTGTCGGTAAGCACCTAAACTTGGATTGTGTTTGCATTTTTAGAAGGGTATACGGTCTGTAATGTCAAATTCATTGCAATTTTTTTTTTTCCTGATTACCATTCAGTTGGTTTTCTTCATTGGCTTTCTTTATGTTCAGGAGTCATTGTGACAAATAGTTTTGCATTGGTTTTCTTATTGAGTAGATGTGGGGATTGCAAATTTGCCAAAGGAAACGTGCTGCTTAGTTGCCTTGGAGAAGCTACATGGGTGAATCACGTTCCTATCTCTCTTTCCTACAAGTCTGCTGTATCTGGTTACAGTTTGCACTAAGCTGCTGCTCAAGTGGTACAACCTCAATTTTCTCCTCCCTTAGACAGAAGCGAACAACCCCAAATAGAAAAGAAAAAGGTAATTTCAGAAAGATTTCTTCTCATGATTTTTTTGATTAAAAGACAGTCTTGATAAAAGTATGTGTGTGGAATGCCTCACTTGAGGTCATTACAGTCTTCTGTAGTGAAGAAGAGAATATCCTACGTGTTTCACTTCCCAAAGTTTTTTGGCTTTTGTATTTTTCAGAGGCACAGATAATTTATATTTTTAACTCCAGAGTTGTGTAAAAAGCTCTGAATGTCTTAAAGCTGCGGATTAGAGACCTGAAAACTGAAGATGGAGACTCTTGAGAGTAGCCTATAGTTGGGGATCTCAAAAGCATCCTTTAAGTAATATAGGTGCTCTGCTTCCTTTGATTAAACGCAGTACTTAGAATGAGTGAATGGGCTCTGTGAAATATCTTTTATCTGTCATGTTTTTGTAAAGCAATGAGACAATTTAAAGGTATGCTAATCTTTCCCATTATCCTGAAGCTAAGCTTTCAATAAGAAAAACTGCCTTTCAAACACAAGTGTCGTAGTTAACACCTCTTTCGAAAAGATAAATGATAATGGCAAATGGAAGAGGAAAACAATTACCATAGTACTTTCAGCCACAAGGAAAGCCCTTGTGGATGAAGACGTTCTCAGTGGAAGATCCTAACAGACAATGCATCATAAAACAAACAACAAAGAATGCAGAAATGAAAACGTATCAGAAACCCATTTCCTTTTATTTTGATTTCACTTGACTTAAGTCATTTTTCTGTGGCAGTCAAAATTGAGACTTTGGGTGGAATTGGCATGTTTGTGATACTGTGTTTGTGACACTGTCGCCATGTGGAGGATCTTCTTTTTCCCTACTGACTCTAAAACAGAGGTTCTCACTGGTCCAGACTGGTTTGATTCCTCTGTGGGGCCCTGCTGCGCAGTCTTTGAGCTGAAATTTTCAAGAGACCCAAGAGGAATTCCACACTTTTGGCAAGAATTGGCCATGAAGATACCTTCAGCCCATCTGATGTTTCCAGAGTGTACGTGTTTCATTCTCTGTTATCTCAGTGTGCATCTGGCAATGGCCATGGTCAGTCAGGAGGCCCATATCCCACAGAGCACTCTGGCATATGATTGCATTGAAACAGTAAATACCAGTGGCATCAAATCATAAGAATGTTGATGTTGGTCAAAGCAGTAAACCCCAGGGCAATAGAACTGGGTGGTGGGTCTGCCCTGGAATCCCTGTATGACCTTGGAAAGCACCTAACCTCGCTGTGCGTACTGTCAATCCCTCCACATTCTGTATATCTCTGCTTCTGGTGAATGCCAAACCCAATATGTAGGGCCCTGTGAGCTTCATCAAATTAGACATTTCTAATTGCAGTACAGCACATGGCTGTTTGAAAGTGTCTGCATGCTTCCTCAACCCCTTCAGTCTTCTGCACAAATCAGCAATGTATGGAAGTTGGTCTCTATCTTAATAGGTCCATTTGAAAGCTGGACTCTGTCTGGAGCTGGTCTGCCCACCAGCCATAACCATAACTAGGGTCTTCCTCCCTCTTTAAGCTCCTGCAAAGATCCTACCTTTAGTTTGTGCAAACACAGAGGTATGATGCAAATAAAGTGACAGACTATGCAAACGTGCAGGGTAATGATTTCCTGGAGATTTTTGTCTATAATTCGCTGGAGTCACTAGAATGAAGGAATATTGCTCAGTACTCTTAGGCATGTTGGGATCTGACCAATAATACGTTGCTAAGATAATACTTTATCTCATACGTATGCTGGGAAGATTGATTAGACTTTGCCTGTAATATGCTGGGAAATTGGGAAGCTTGATTTGCCATAAATGCTAAGTACTACTCTTACGGAGGCATCTGTGACTCAGTTCCTGTAGTTTTAAATAAATAAAAGCCTGTGTCATTAACAACAATGAAATAAATGCACAAGGGCTTACTCAACTACAAAGTCATAGTTGACAAATTTGAATTGACAAAGCTCAAGTAATTAAAAGTGTGAGCTGGAAGAGATCATCCAAATTCAGAATAGGTCTGAGACGTGGAATTCTGCAATGCTGAGGGCTTCTAGCTTTAGATCTCAAGGTGTGCCTTTCCTCCCAGTTCTTTGCAGACATTAATACTTTGTTTTTTATCTGGTGTCTCACCTAAACACGGGGATATGACAAACTGTGTGACCATTAAGGGTTTCTAAGGATCCCAGAGCCATACGCAGGGGGTATCTGCAGAGGCCTGTATGCATCATATGTACGGAGCTTAAATCTGGAGCGCTGTTGCGTTGCACCCCTTCCCAGCTTCATTAGCCTGGTGAGTGAATGCAACAGGCTCACAAGGCAGATGATTTTGATTCATGAAGCTTTGGTGTAATGTCCCCAGGTGTGTTTCTTAGGTGGAGAAGGCTGATGGAGGTGCTCCCCAAAAACCTCTGTGTGGAACTTCTCTCTCGAGCTAGCCTGAGATTTGCAAAGAGACTGAGAGCTGGGTGACCGCATTTATTTGCAGATCCTGTGCCTGCTGGGAAATGTCTTGTCCTCTGAGATACTGAGCAGCTGGAAAGAACTTACATCTCTGTAGTCATTCTGAAACGTGTCTAGCCAGCACTGCTGAACTGCTTTCTGTTGGCTTCATGGAGTTTTGCACTTCTGCCTTGTGGCTTGTGTCCTTTGCTGCCATATCAAGCAGTTAAGATCTAGTGGGTTGTTTTTCTATTTTAATTCCACAGATGAATTGACAAACAGCAGATTCTACACACTCTCATGAGTTTTTAAGTGAAGAGATAAGCTCAGCATCTTAATGTGGTATTGATCTGAACCCTCTGGAATTTGAATTTGCTTGACTTTGTGAAGTTTGCATAGGTAGGATATCTGAACATCAGATGCATGTCAGGCTGTAGGCTGGCCTGTTTGATCTGGCTAACTCATAATTAATTGAGCTGTTAATGTGAGTATTTGATAAGAACACCTGGGGGTGTTTGGCACAAAAGGTGCTGGAGATGTGGAGCTTGACAGATGGATGCTCTCCAAATTTAAATCGGGTAGGTCTTAAACAATGATTTATAGCTGGGGAGAGTGGAATGTAAAGTGATGTGATATTTTCCAAGCAAAGCAGTCTGGTCTTTCTTAAGATCAGGATACAGGATGGAAATGATCTGAGCTGTCTATTAACGGCCTTCATTTCAGCTGGAACAGGCTTTTCTATTGTGCTTTTTGTGCTGTGAGTCTCCCTAAGCACTTTGCCATGACAAACCACATAATAGTTCAGTTTATGGAGGCAACAAATAGCAGTAATAATGCAAGTAATACCTTGGTACTGATTTAGGGGTACACTTTGACTTACTAGTAGACTTTACACCCCAGGAAAATTGACTGCAAGCCCACAAGAATTTCTTCTCCCAGGTAGAGAGAAAATTAATCATAGAATCCTAGCATCATAGTTGAAAGGAACTCAAATGGACCATCGAGTCCAACTCCTGGCTCCACACAGGGGCAGCCAGGCCAGAGCATGGGACTGAAGGCATTGTCCAGATGCTTCTTGACCTCAGCTCGGTGCTGTGACCACTTCCCTGGGAAACCTGTTCCAGCTTCTGACCCCCCTCTCAGTACAGAACTTCTTCCTAATGTCCAACCTAAACCCTCCCCTGGCACAGCTGAAGACCTCTTAACTCTTCTGAAGTTACATCTATGGACATCACCCAGCAGTCAGGTGCTATTAGGATTTCTGTAGCCACTGTAGTGATGTGAGTTGCAGCACGATCACGTGTTCCCAGCACCAATGGTGAGACTGGAGAAAGAGGATCAGCCATCATTTAAGGGACCTGTATCGCTGGTGAGACTAAAACGTGCAGGGGCTGGAAATGAGCAGCATGATATGTTTGACTGGCTGCCTCATTCTCGGCCAGTGAAGCAGCTTCCCAAGTGCAAATGTTGATTTGGTTGTTGCTCACTACTTCTGGTAACACCCACTGCAGGAGTGGACACAAGCAGTTCTGTGTTAGGACAAAGTTCTTTCTTCCTTCAAAGTCTGGACTTGCCGTTACTGAGTACTCGTCATCCTGGGCTGTTCTAGCCTAATTTGGCAAAAGGCAGAGCTGACTCTGACCCTTGAACCTGAGCGTGTACTTCATGAAAATAAAGAACAACTGACAACCTCCACGTAGATTGCCTTACGGTGTGGGTGGAGGGGAATATACAGCAAGAACTTATTATCTTCTTATGACATCATTCCCAAATATTTTTAACCTCTGTTGTGCTAAGATCGTACCCAGAGCTGACTGAAACACCTGTTTTAACACATTCTTGGCTTGTTTTGCTCCTCAGACTGGAAAATTCCTGTGGGGAATGAATGCTTTGCTTGAGGAGGAGGGTGTAGGAAACAGGTTGCGCAACGCACACGGAACGCAGCATTCCTCTTCTGCACAGTTGTGTGTTAGCTAGCTCCATGGGAAAGCTTGCTGCAGGATAGAAGCATTACTGCTCTCTTTCTGATCAAGCTCATCAGATGCTGAGCCACCAGCAGTATTCATTTACTCAGTAAACTTTCTCCCTTTGTGTTGGATTGCTGTTGAAGTTATACCAGTGTCGGCCCAGGCAGTTTTGGACTTTGTGCTGTCGCTGTTCAGAGAAGATCTGAACTGACCACTGTGCCATTGTGAAGAATATGTTGAAGTTGAGTTTCTCTGCCAATCTCTTCTCAATTGCTTTTGTTCGTTTTGTCTATATCGCCAAACTGAAGGCATCAAATTCCCCTATAAAGAGAATTCTTGTGTCACAGGGGGGTCTGTTAAGTGTACGCACCGTCGGGGGCACTGCTGTATGATGAGTGACATAAAAAGGGATTTGTTTTTTTTGTATTGAATTGGGTCTCTATTCAAGTCATCACACTTCAAAAATTAATTTTCTGTTCCTAAAAGACTGATTCTCTCTTAGGAAAAATACTCTCTCAGTAGAAGATGAAATATATCATAAAATAATGAGGTTGGGTGTGAGGAGGAACATTTGGGTGTTTCTGGGCCAACCCTCCTGCTCACAGCAAGGCTGAGCTTGAATTTAGATGGGGTTAGGGCTTTGTGCAGTTGGGGTTTGGGTATCTTTAAGGATGGAAACTGCAGTCCCTCTGGGCAAATTTGTTCCCGTACTCGCTCATACAGTTATTCCCCCCCTTTTTGAGCTGAAATTTCCTTTACTGCAACCTGTGTGTTCCTTCTTGCTCTTTGTGTGCCTCTAAGAAGAGCCTGATGCCATCATCTCGTTACCTCCCCGTTAGGTGTTTGAAGTCCCTGATGAGATGTCCTTTCAGCCCCCAGGTAGCACAAACTCACCCTCCACTGTTGCTCTTCACACTTCATGTGCCCGGCAGGACAGTCTGTACCATCGTAGTTGTCCATCTCTGGGCTCGGTCCAGCTGCTCAATACCCTCATTTTACTGACTTTGGCTTTCCCTCGGTGTTGTGCCTCAGACCTTTTTCTAGGTCAGCAGGAGTATAACATAAGACTCTTTGGTTCTTGCACTTTTGCTATAATGAATTTCATCTCTACTCAGATTATTTGAAACCGTCTCCTGCTGTATGCAGATGCTGGGAGTACAAATGATGAAGAGAGTCAAGTATAGAGGTAAATGTCCTCAAAGATCTCAGCATGAGCATCTTACTGAAGTAGGCATGAGCTCTCAGAAACACTCTGGGGTTTTGCATGTATCCAAACACATACTGTTCCAGCTTCCTTGTCAATTTTTTGTGCTTAATATCCCAAATATCTCTTAATCTGATCAGATCTATTTTGTACAGTTGACAGTTGTCTTATTTCCTCAGGCCCAGATGAGGTTGGTAGCTGTGTATCCTTCTCGGAGACAATTGAGAAGTAATTAAAATCTGAAACTCATCATTCAGGCAAGGATGGAAAATATTTTCAATTTCCTAAGTAGCTGTGACAGTTTTTGCATGAGTGCTTGCTTTCTTCTGAAACCCCTTGCTCTTTGACAACTCGGTGTTTGTTGTTTCATCTCAAATAAACTAGATCCACATGAGAAGCACAGGCAATTTTGGGGTATGTGTAATGGTGAGGCAGGAAGGCAGCTGCTGGCTGCCCTGAACATCTGTATCTGTTCTTTCATACTCTTTCTTCCTGCAGTATAAGTGCCGCAGAACCTGAAGCTTTTTTCATTGTTCCTGACCCATCTCCCACCCTTTGTACACGGTGGGGTTTCCTCTAAGCTGCTCTCAAGGGTTAGACAGTCTTGTTGATGCTGAGTTCAACAGCGGATCAAGGACTTGCATAAACATCACAACATCTCGATTTGGGAGCCTGCTCCAGTACCTGAGTGGCTCAGCCAGCCGGGCTTATCCCTGCTGTGCAGTCTGGTGTGCGTGGCCTTGGGGACAGCCTGGCCAGCCGCACGGCACTGGCTGTCCCCATGCCTATGGTGGGGAGAGCTGTGTGCTCCATCAGCCATCTGCAGGGTGTTGCACAGCAGCCCCACAGGAGACACGACCGGTGGGATCCTACTGAAATCACAGTACAAAACCTGAGCCGTGATTTAGGGACCAGAATCAAAGCTCTATCTGTATAACCCTTCTCTCTGTATAACCCTTCTCTCTGGCTCTGCTTCGTAAGAGCAGTAGAAGGTGCTGTTGTTTTTGGCAGTGACTTTGGCTGTGTGGAGTTGTCTGTTAGGAGCTGAAATACAACTGTCCCTTATTTCAGCTGGAGGCATTTCCATAGAAAAGCTTCTTTAACTTGTTGCTATATTGTAAATTTATTTGGGGGGGTTAATATTGAAGTCTGCCCAGCATGTGTAGTATTAGTGCCAGTGAAATTACATGAATGTGAAATGGAGGCGTTTAAATATTCAAGCAGCACTAAATGAATTCAGTTTCCTTCTCCCACTGAAGGAATGTTCTCCGTGTTTCTCCCCAGCATTTTATGCTGCACATACGTTATGGCTTCAGACAAAAGATACATAATGCATTCAGGCACTATTTCCAGTTTCTCCTTTTCTTCAGCCTGCAGTGTCTCACTTAGCTAAAAATCAATTTGTTATTACATAAATTGCTGCAGGACATAAAGCTGTCTGTGTAACTAGCCCAATTAATTAATATTTTTGCACTGTACTTTAATCAAACATAATAGCCAGGCAGTTAAATATGACCACTCATCAGTATTTTCCAGTGGAGCTTATTTTTTGTGATTAAATTATTATTGCAATCTCTCCTTGTGCCGTTCCACTACCTTCACATTGCAATGAAGTGTCTCAGCAGCAGCAGAGAAAGAACGGGAATCGCTGGGAAGTGAATAGTGAGGAGATGGTGCAGAGTGTGCCTAAGTGTTCAGTAAACAAGCTTGTCCTCGGTAAATGTGTGGCCCAACATTTGACCCTGAACCTGTCCAAGCATTTCTGTTCCATTGACTGTCTGTCTTGTTACAGAAGATGACTAGAGCTGTGTCCCAGGGTCATTCTGAAGTGATCTTAAACCTGGTTTGCCCCTTGCAGGACCAATGGAGACACCCAGGCCTTCCTCATTCAGTAGGTTATTCAAATTTGTTCCAGTTCACCACGGTGTTTGAAGGGTCTGATTGTGATGGAGGCTGTGCAAGCAAGCATCGAAGTCATCAGGTCTTTCCACTCCTCCTTGTCCTCTCCTCACCCCTGAGATCAGCACTGAGTTTCCGTAGGCATACATCTACGAGCACTGTGCAAGCAGAGAGAGAGGAAGAGTTTGCTGTACCACGTCGGTTGTTATCCTATCCCGGTGGGGAGGGGGCTCAGATGTAGTCGTATGTTCTATGGAAATAACACTAATAGCTTTTATTGTGCATTCTCCTGCAAGATAAAATGCTGAATTAGGAGCTACAGTCTTTGGGAGGTGTTCCCTGACACCTCCAGGCAGAGGGAGAAGAGGGACAAGAGGGACAAAGGTTCTACCTGGCAGTGGATACTGTTGGTTGCTTGAAACAATGGCAAAGCTGAGTACAGAACCAAGTTCCTGGAGACTATCACGGCAGCTACAACTCTTAATGACTGTCCCAAATTACTTGAGTGCCAAACCTTTAAGTATGTGCATACGTGGCTAGAGAGGCCTTTGGTAGTCTTTGAGCCTGACAGTTCATCAGCTACTGAAACTCAGGGACTATTTGGACTTCTTAAAAAAAATAAAAATGAAGACTTCCTTGACCAGCTTTGCCACAGCTGTTTAGTGTTTAGCTCAAGCAATTATTAAGCTAAACTACAAATATTTATGTATTGCTATTTACTTGCATGCAGATGTGCATGTACAGGAGGTTTTTACAATTGCTTTTACCTACAGCTTCCACCACTCCTGAGGCACTGGCTAAGTTTGGACTCGAAGGAGTCCTGTGTTGGTGGGTTTTGTTGTCTTAAAGTCTCTTTATTTCTCTTTTCTGTTGTTCTCTATTTCTTCCATTTTAGGAGTAGAGAAAGAAGGAAGACACAGTAAAAAAAAAAAAAAAAAGGCAAATGAAAGGAGAAGAAACATATGTGCATCCTAGTAATGGCATAAAAAAGAAAACTCCATTTCAACCAAATCTGGAGTGTGCCAGTGTCTCAACTGTCTGTTTGGAAACAAAAAGCAGTTTTGACTTTCAGGAAATTTGGGGTTGGTGAGTTGAAACTTTAAATGAAAAAATGTCTGGTAAGCCAAACTCTTTGGTCAGAACCCCTGCTGAAAAGTTCTCAAACGAAAAATAAAATGGGGAAGCATTCACCTGCTGGTTCTCCAGCACTGCTTCCCCAGTCCATGCACCCATCACAGGTACCCTGGGTTAGCAGCTCAGGTCCTTGCTGCTCCTCACGCCCTCTGCAAGCAGTTAGAGATCTTGCATTAATTAAAATAAGTGGCCTTTCTACTTTCTCCAGAAGTCCCATCACTGTGCAAATGCAGCCTGAGGGATATTTCTTTTCCTCTCCCAGCGAAGATTGCATAAGGATTGCTAGCACGTGGATCCAGTGCGTGGTGTGCGGCAGCCAAATAATCATGGATTTAAGAGTCCCTCAGCACTCATTCACACGCCAGACCGTAACTGCTCTGATTTTCCCCTTTCAGCAGCTGCAATACCCAGGCACAATGGGGTGAGTTAAGGTTAAGGATGTCGTTTCAGCTTTAACTTGGAATGTCCTAGCTTTGATGGCCCCGAGCCAAATCCTTAACATTATTTTAATGTCGTTTTTCTTCTTCGTTTTATGTTTGCATACATTTAAAAACAGAGCAGGGGTTACTTATGTCACAGCTGTGCATACTTTCTAAGGCCAATGGATAAATACAGGCTTTATACTCCAAGAGGAAATTTTTTTGTAGGACCCAAAACACAAGTTGGTTGAGAGTCTGGTTGGTGGATGAGATCGCACCAGCTGCCAAAGAGCTGTGTCTCCCTTGATTTTGATGGAATTAGGCTGATTTATCTCTGCTAAGGATCTGGCCCTCTGTTCTTCTCCAAGCTCAGAACTTTTTTCTGGCTACTTGACATATATTTTTGTTTGTATAGAATTATCTATCTATTCCCACCCTGTTTCTGCTTCTTGTCTTTCCAGATTTAGGGTTCAGTTTTGCACAGACTTTTCCTACAGAAAAATATTTATTTATTTTTAAGCCAAACAAGTGCTGTGTGTGTTGTGTTAGTACCCAAGTGGCTTGGTTGAAATCTTGGCTGAGTGAAGTTTTTCAATTTGTTTACTGGAGTCTTCCCCAGCAACTTGACTAATTCTTCCTTTTCTGATCAGGATTAATGATGTGCTAAAAGGTGTTTTAGTCTATTTTTCTGGTATCGAAGCATTGAGCCAATACCTATAGTATGAAGTGTCGAAGTACAAAAATGCATTAGGAGAACTTTTAAAACAATCTTCTTAGCCAAATAATAAAGTATTGTCTTGTTTTCTCTGGGGTTTTTTTTTGTTGTTGTTTTCTTTGTAACAGAATGGAGATTTTTAGGATTAATGGTTTTATTTTAATTCTCAGTTTTCTTATTTTTGTCCTGGGTAAAAGTTACAACTCTGTTTTCCTTACAATCAGAAAGTGTTTGAGAAGCTGGAAGCCATTTTTTCTGCAGAAAGAACCTGGGATTTTAGTGGAGGAAGGTCACGAGGACCCCAAACCTGCAGCGTTAATTACATACGTGAACTTGCAGTGGCAAAAGTAAATGATGGTGATGCTAGTTGAGACCAGTGCATTGTGTGCCTAGATCAAAACTCAGAGATGAGCGGAAGGTTTTCCCCGACCTTAACAAGCTTCAGGTCAAGCTTTAGACTTGTAAGACAACATTTATTTCTTTGGCATCCCTCTGTGCACCATGAAGCCACCTCATAAGCTTAGGAGCTCCCTAACAGTGCTGTTCCCCCCGCCGTGTTGCGACTGGCTCTGGTTTCCCACGGATCCCTCCAGAGCAGCAGGTTTGAACGCGATGTTCACTTACAGATGCACAGTGCAAGTTCCACCCTGGAGCTCCTACGTGTGGTTCCCGTTCTCCTGGGCCAAAGGGAGATGAAACATTCATGGCTCTTTGGCCCCTGAGTGCAGCTAGCTGCAGAAGGGGATTTTTTTTTTTTTAATGCAGTCACGCAATCCCTGCCATGCACAGACTTTTCAGGTGAGCACTAATGCTCACCCTGCAGACATAATAGTGGCGTTTATGGTCAGTGTAATACTGATTTGAGTCTTCTGGCAGATGGATTTCAGAAGTGTTCTCCATGTTGGTGCTAATACAGCAGTTGCTGTGTTCCTGCAGGGGAAAAAACCCCACTGCCTGCTTGGTCCTTTAGAAATCTGTATTCTTATTAAAAATACATATTCTGTGTTTCTGCAAGTCAGAAAGGGAGGAAGGGAGCACAAAGCAGCAAGAGGGAGAAATGTCCTATTCCGAGCACCGGGAGAGTTTAGTCCTTTTGTTTGTTTTGTTCCCAGCAAATTCTCCCCTAGCCAAGGGTGCGGAGCTGAGGGAAGCCTGCAGCCCTGCCTGCAGCCCTGCCTGCGTGCTGCTGTCCGCATTCAGTGTGACTCTTAATGCCAAAATCGGTATTTTTCTGAGTCGAGGGGGTATATGAGGTAAAGCTTCAAGGGGCAGTTTCCTGCTTTGTTGGAAAGAGGCAGCAAGACATTTTGCATGCTGTCAAGCCGTATGCTTTTCCTCCTTCTTCCCCCCTCCGTTGCCTGAACGGCTGCATCTTGCTTAAACATAAACAGCGGCCGAGGGGCCGAAGCCTCCCAGGAGCAGGCACAGCTCAGTGGACTGCAGAGCCAGACAAATCTAAGTCAGTCTTGCTGCTTCCAGTTAAGCCTACTCTCCTTTCAGAGCACTGGACGGTGGCATCAGTTCAAATGTCTGCCTTCCCCTTGCAATCTGTACCCCTTTCAATGAGCAGTTGCACTGTGGAAGGGCAAGGACCCGGCAGCGTGGGTGTGCTGGTTATCCAGGGATGTGCAAGGGCAGGTTTGTCCTGGTGCCTCTCCAGTGTTCCCAGGTCCTTATGAGCTGACCACATGCTTTTGTAAAGTGGACCAGAACTTACAAACTTGGGGGTGTAGGACTGTTTGCTGGCAGATGTGTGTGGGGGTTTCACATGGATGTAACACTCTTTTTTTGTTGTTTGTTTTTTGGGGTTTTTTTGTTTTTTGGGTTTTTTTTTGTTTTTTGTTTGTTTTCTGGAGGATCCCTTACAGGCCAGGGCCTCGCCACCTTTGTAGTGAAGAATTTCTTCCTAGTATCCAATCTAAACTCTATCCCCTTTCAATTTAAACCATTCCCCCTCATCCTATTCCTCCATGTCCTTCTAAAAAGTCCCTCCCCAGCTTTCTTGTAAGCCCTTCAGATACTGGAAAGCCACTATAAGATCTCTCCATAGCCTTCCATTCTCCAAGCTGAACAACCCCAACTCTCTCAGCCGGTCTCAGGTGCTCCAGCCCCCTGATTATCTTCATGGCCTCCTCTGGACCTGTTCCTACACGTATGATGTACATGTTCCTGCCCAACGTTGGAAGTTAATCCTTATTACACGTGTACCCACTTCTTGTGACACCTTGGTAGCTTCCAGCAGTGACCACAGTCACACTTGTAACAATAACCAAGGAGGGGAGTCAAAGCAGGTAAAACCAAACCACTCCCAAATTAGCATTATGAAGCCTTTGCAAAGGTTTGCATTTTCATTTCAAGGGGCTGAAGCAGTAATTCTTCTTCCCAATGACACACTTTGGCAATGTCAACAGTTGTCCACATCATAATGAAGCTGTTTGGAAAAGCGCTTTCCCCACATGAAAGCCATTGAATCTGAAAAATAATTTCAGCCCTCTCTGGTATGATAAAAACTTCCCTCTGCAATAACCAATAGCAACCTGAGAATACCACAATCTGAACATCACTGTTTGTTCTTCTCTGAGAGTACTGTACATTGAAAAAATAACCTGTGATGCAGGTGTAGGCACCAAGGATGGTATCTGTGAGCTGCCCTGCGGCAGGGGTGCTTACACCTACCTCGCAGGATGCAAATCCTTGGTTTCTGTTGGTGTAGAGCCTTGCTCTTTAGCCTGAACAAAAAAGCCATTGGGGATGTGAGAATGTCACTTCTGAATAGCGGGATCCAGTACCAGAATTTGTGTCATTGCATCCTAATTTAGGAGGTGACTTTCGCTGTTACACTGACTGCCTTTTTCCACTGCACATGGTTTGCGGGGGTGGGAAAGAGCATGTTACAGACATTGTCTGGTGAAATTATTGCTTCTCTTAGGCAAAAGAAATTCAACCCAATTTACTGAATCCCACAGCAATTCTCTGTCTGAAACAGCCACCCTTGTGATGGACACAATTTTAGCTGTTAGTAGAAATTGAAACTATGTCCAAAAGCTTGAAGCTATAACTGAAAGGGAAACTAAGAGCGTGAATTACTGGCCTTAAACTAACACCCTTTAACAGAGAATAGTAATGGACTTGTGCTTTCTTTGGGATGGACAAGTGTCACTCGGGTAGCTTCTGGAACAAAAAGGGGTTTGTGGTAGGTGGGTGCACAGGAATAGACCCTGTCCCCAGGTGAACCACACAGCACTACCCAAAGTCAGTCTCCAGGGTGGTTCTTGACGTGAAGCAGGACAAGGGTTGTGCTGCGGATCCTTCAAACAGGCTCATTTCAAATGTAAATTTTTTAGTTGTGCTCTTGGAGGCTGCTGCACGGTGTCACGGGTTACAGCCAAGCCTGGATGCGTGCTGGGAAAGAATAACATGAATTTTCCTAAACGTGAAGAAGTATTGTTATTCTTTTCAACAGCAGTGAACAGGTAGCGTGCTTACTGCGGCAATACTTGCTAAATTAGTTGTTGTTCTGGCAGGAAGTACCAATTATATGCTAAGCTAGTCAAGCTGCCTCTTTTTCACAGAATGATGTCTGGTCAGATTTACGGCTATGGAGGGCAATGGCTGCAAGTCAGATCATGGGAAGTTCTGCACCAACATGGGGAAGAACTTTTCCTCAGTGAGGGTGAGGGAGCCCTGGGACAGGCTGCCCATGGGGGTGTGGAGTCTCCATCTCTGGAGAGATTCCAGCCCCATCTGGACGCCGCCCTGTGCAGTATGAGCTGGGGAGCTGCTTTGGCACGGGGTTGGACCACATGAGCTCTCGAGGTCCCTTCCAACCCTTATGATTATTTGTTTCTGTGATTTGACTTGATCAGACCAGCAAACTTCCTGTCACTGTTGTCCTGATCAAAGTCTCAACGCTTTCTGAGAAGGGAGGCAGATGGACTTGCCCAGCACTCCATCCATTTGCATCAGCACCTGAAATGTATGAGAGTCAGAAGTTCAGTGGATAGAGAAATGACTCACTTCTTTTTTGACTAACAATAAAGTAGTTCAGCTCAAGTGGAGACAAGTCATATCTGATATCATATTTTTATATCCTTTTTGCTTATTATAATTTATTTTTTCAGATTGATATTGTGCAGAGAACTATGATGCATTGTTCTGAAATGAAATTTGAATCTGTATCAAGGCAATTTAATCCCACTTGGAGTTGGTGGATAAAGGAGCAAGCGTAACCTTCAATAATTCCCTTGCTCATAGTTGGCTTTCTCATGCACAACATTTTAAACCAAAATCACTTTCTCTAATGAGAGACCATAAATTATTACATTAATGAGACATGAAGTTTGAAGAGTTGAATTTCCATGTTCCTCTTATCTGTAAGCCTGGATACCTCAAGGGATGGGGAAAGATCCATAGTGCTGGATTTCTGTGTTATAACATCGTTCGGTATTAAGATGATTATTACAATATCATTAAGTCCCAGATGGGAATCTGGACTTCAGTGTGCTCAGTATTGTTTCCATCTAATGTGAGAGTCTTAAAATGCTTAGAATTGAACAAAAAATTGGGAGGGGAACTTGGATCTGCCCAAAACCAAAGAGCAATGTGGTGACATAGTTTCTCACAGTTCCTCCTACGCTGTTCCTACAAGTGCACTGCTTTGTTTCAGTAACGTGTTTTTCACATAGTTCTTCTTTACATCTGCATTTTCTCTTGCAAAAAAATACTCTTTGGAAAGGGCTGCTTAGTTATTTCCTTTGATAACTCACAGGTTGTGGTGGGGTATAAAGGAGCAAGGACCAAAGACCCAAAAGTGACTGCTGTGAAGTCAGCCCCGTGGATCTTTGGTGGCATGGTCTGTAGCTCCACAAATTGAATCCTTTCTATGTAGGAACAAGTCTTGGGGTTTTGGGACACCTGTTTACTTCAGAATCAGCAGCCTGTGGTCAGTTATCCTCATGGTTAAATTCCCATAATCCAAACCCAGCCCTACTTTTTCCATCAAGCATGTGCTTCTAGGTGCTGGCGGGTCTGGCGTGTGGTCCCAAGAGTGGCAAATGGTTTGTGCCCTTGTGCAAGCGTTGAGCAGGAGTACGCTGGCAGGGAGTGAGCTGGACTGTGTGTCCTTAGGCTCTGTGTCATAGCTGTTAGTCTTTGCTCTCTTGTGGGGTCTCTCTGAGTTTCTCTTCTCTTGATCTCAGCCTGCAGCACATTCATGAAGGAGCTGGGGGGAAGGACTGGCTGCAGCATCGCTGCTGTGCTGCTCCATGGTCCACCTGCCTCATTCAGGGGGTTGCTCTCAGCCACACAGCTGCCCAGGGGGTTCCTCCTTATAGAGGTTTTTGGGAATCAGATCAGACAGTTCCTGGCCAGGGAAAACACAGAGCTTGAGGGCGGTGGCATGGGCTGCACTACGGTTAGCACTGGTGAGATGTCTAGAGCATTTGAATAAAAGGTCATTCTCTGGGGGACCTTCAAAGAGGGACCCTATAGCACTTGAGGCCAAAGGTGCTTATGTATCTGAAAGGAGCCACTACTTATGCCCAACTATGTATTTATACATATGAATTGTATAACGACCATGTAGCACTCGATACATTGATCATGTGATGCTGTACCAGCTATCCCAGTGCGCTCTTTGCTGAGGCTTTTCAACTGTAAGGAATGTAATGAGTGCATGGAGTTATTCTTCTTTCTTGAAGAAAGGCAGTTGGTTGCATTTGTTCTCTATAAACTGTCTGATGGCTGGTAAGGTAACACTACGATTTAAAGTATTAGCAGATTTATAAACCAGCTTGTGGCTGGCACCGTGTTTCTAGTTTGAGTCTAATCCATCACTGGTCCTTTGTCTCGGCCAAGACCAGCCCAAGGCAGAGCTGTCTCAGCAGACTTAATGTATGTGTCTTCTTTTCAGAAGATGTGTTCTTTGCGATGTAGACCTTCATTTATTATGTATTTGTCACCAGTTAGCATCAGGAAAATCCTGATCTGATTGATTTCTAGCACTTGGGTGCAAGAAATGTTATGCAATAACAATCACTGTCCCTTGTTGCCTTTCAGGCCCTTCAGAATTTAAGCAGGCTACATTCTTAAATCTAACATGAAAATTAAGGAGAGATGTTCTGCACAGAGAACCAGTGTTTCTTCAAAACTGTTAAGTAATCGGTGAGTTGCCAACAAAAAAAGTATGTTAACAATGGCCAAATCAAACAGTGATTCAGAATTTGAATTAAAGGTCATCAAAGCTCTGTATGCATTAATCACAGAGCTCTGGAATTAATATTAATAGCACTGGAGAGCTGTTGAATAGATATTTTAGCTTAATTTTCAGCGTTAATTAAACACTTATTAATACTTAACTCTATAAATACTTTATAGAGAGGAAGCTATAATAAGGGCTAAGCTGGATGAATGTGTGGGCTATTAGTGCCTGTTCTTCTGAGTTAGATGCATTGCCAGCAGGACTGGGATGGGTGTAAAAATAAGATTTAAGAAACCAGATTTGCAGTATCTCAAAGAGCTGTCTGTCTTGCAGTAAGGTCCTTGCAATACCAGACGTTAAGACATTTGTGAGAAGGGTAAATTTTCAAACTGCAAAGTTATCTAAAGGATTTCTCTACGAAGGTTATATCAGGACACTTTCTTAATGCCCTAACCCAGCTCTCAAGAAATTCTTGGTGGACGAGATCTGGTGCGTGAGAGAAATGGTGACTGCTTGGAATGGATGGTTTAATGGCTAATTTGGTTCAAGCCGTGTGAAAATTCAAATGAAATGCAAAAAATGAGTTAAACACATTGGGTGTTGCTTATGTATATGAATCTGCTGAAAATACAATTTCAACCGGTTTTGCAGGCAGCGAGCGTTTTTATATCTGCAGCAATACAAGCCTAGCCTCTTCTTTACTTGGCACATGAGTGTTTCTACTGATAATTTCTTTCTGCTTCTCCTCTTTGTTGGTATTACCAATAATTTTGCTTTGGTTTAATGTTGATGTATCAGAAAAGGGGGATAATAGCTTGTTAGATAAACTTCAGGAACAGAAATGACCCGTGAAGTTAAAGAAAACTAACCTGTGGAAACAAAGCTGTGTTTTAAGTGACAGGTAGAAAATACTGCTAAGGGGGCTGGGAGCCCTGCAGTGCTTCTCAATGCACCTCTGAATTGCTAGACCATTACAGACATCCAGATATCCGTAACAAAACGGGGTTCCAATTTTGAATGGAGTCTCTGGTTATTTGCCTAATAAAAGCAGTGGATATATTAACGTTAAGTGGGAAGGAACGGTACATGTCAGCAGGCAGCAAATGCCCTTTTCTAGTAATTGCACTTATTGAGGATAATGGTCCGATGAAATGACTAATATTCTTCTCTTTTTCCTGAGTTCCTGTACCGTTCACTGACACGTTGGAGGGATCTTTCAGTAGTGTGTCCTAATGAGCTGTGAGAACGCCAAGGGTGCAAGTGAGTCTCAGTTGACCTTGTTGGCCTGAATTCACGTTAGTTGGAGACGCTGTAGAGGTCAGTCCTCTGTTTCATTTCAGGAACTGCTCCATAACATTTTCAGTAATTCACTGCTGAGAAAAGATGATTTAGTGTTTCAGATAAAAACACCTTGTCCTTAAAATGCACTGGATGCCTCTCTTTGGACAGTATGTGATTCCAGGGCTCAACGGCTTGCTTTAGGAAGTGAAGGATTGTTACATGAGGGATTACATACCCAAAAGACCTTATGCATCCTGAAAATCTCAGCTCAAACATCTGCTGGCATATGTGTATAGCCAGGAGAAAATGTGTGTTGTTTTGCCTAGCTTGCACATGAGCCTGAACCACGGCCAGTGGAGAACTTGGATAGGAGATGGTTGCAGAATGAACTACGGACCAGATGATGGGAGCAGGAGTTACCGAGTAGCAAGACAGTCGTCTTTTATGGCTTGATGCTGTATCAACAGCACATGGTACTGTTGTTCTGAAGAGATCTGGTGGTAGGAGTGACTGTGGAAATCTGTAAAATCAAAATTCTACATCTGGGTGGCACAAAGGTCTTTACAAACGTTGATGACTGAGTCCCAGTGTACTGGCTAAATTCCAGAAGGCGTAAGCTTTGTACCTTGTCTCTTTTGTGCAATTTCCAGTAGATACGATGAGCCTGATCTGTGTTGCTGTACCTGAGAGCTGCTGTACTTGACCTTTGTGGTGACTGCGTTCTGATGGCAGACAAAGTGCTAAATATGTTCCATGGGGTCCTTCCAGATAAAATTGCCATGCAAATTTATTCTTTACATCAGATTTATTTATATCTCAGCTGACATGATAGTAGAGGAGAAGTGGATCCTCAGGAGAATGTCCATTTTTGTCTGCCAAGAACCTGTCCAGGATGTCTTCAATCATACTCTTCAAGTTGTAATCACACAGAGGCGTATCTCCATCTCTGGAGATCTTTGTAACGCACTTGGTTCTTCGTGACTCAGAAGATGGTTTAAACGAAGAGGTTTTCTTTGCTGGTCTTTAAAATTCCTCATTCTTCCCTGTCTGCCCTTGCATGTTGTTCCTACCCCCTGTGCTACTGCAGCGTGATCTTCTGTCAAGCGTGGAGCATGTTTTGTTGTCTGGAGGCAGAGACATCCGATGTTAGGAGACAAGAAAGCCTGGTGACATCCTACAGCAAAGCTTGTTCACATCCTCATGACACAGAAATGGGAGAAGCTGGCATTGCAAGGGAAGCACTGGCTGTCTGGAAGTTCCCTGCCTGCCTTGTACAGATCTCCAGCCCTACAGGTCAGCCAGCAAAATGTTCAGTGCCCTAAAACCCATGTATGAGCGCCCTGCTGATAGGCTACTAGTTTACAGTAGTTGAATCACTCAATGTGAATAAAAGTCTGTGAGACTGAAAGGTCATGTAGGCTGCAAAACTGAGCATCTGAAAGTTATGAAGAGCTCTCCCTCTGCAGAAAGAGGCAGAACTGGTTTGGAAAAAAATCAGTCAAAATATTAATATCTTCATGGACAGAAATAATCTGGATTATTCCAAATTTCTTGTGAGAGAAGCTCTGGCTTTTTATAGATACTCTTTTATCCAACAACAAAGAATTCTAAATTATATAATAGCTGAAATTAAGCTAAATTTAGAGAAAGGAAACATCAAGAAAAAGTGATCTAAAGCAAAACAGATATCTTTAAAGCTTAAAAGGAGAGCATTCCACTTTACCCAAACTATTTTTTCTCTCCCTTTCCTTATTAGCTTTTTGCTCCATACCAACCTTCTGCAATTTCAGCTTTTTGGTCTGGTTTGGGCATGGGCGTAGGAGGGGAGGGAGAATCTTCAAAATCCTGGAAACCTTTTCTGCCCTGAGCTAACAGCAAGAGAGAAATCAATCCAGGTTACTGAGAGGAGGCAGATACAGCATGCCCGCTGCCCAAAGTATTCCTGAAAGCCTGGTCTACCTTTGCATCAACCCAAAGGGAATTAATGCCCCTCTTACCCGTGATGCTGGTGCATGGTCTGTATTTCTCACTGCTGCTATTTTAGTTGCATTTTATCTAGATAAAGTACCATTGCAACTAGTTCTTAATGCTTCCTGTGGAAGTTCCTTCGTTCTGCGGTCAGAAAAGCTTCACTCTGCTGAAAAGTTTCAGAGGAAAGGGGAGCCAGCAAAGCAGGGAGCTTGTTAGCAAAGCTGGTCTATGCTTCAGATTGGTTTTGTTTTCTCTGATGGTTTGATCATAACAGTTGCACTCTAATTTTTGTACAGGGTTGTGCACATTTCAGGCAATGTAAATATATACATTGGCATGGTCATTAGTTCTGCTGTTTGTTACGGATATTTGATAGTGTATAATAAAACCAAGTGGTCCTGTATACCATTTGTCATGCTGAGCTTGGACTCATCTCTTTGCACTCCCACTCCACCCGTTCCAACTTCATATATTCCAAATGCTCCTCCTTGCTTGGAGCAAAATCAATCCTCCTTTTGCATTGGGTGGAAGAGGAGAAATGTGTGCTGGGATTTTTCTCAATGCACAGAGCTGCGTGCAGACTTAATGCTCGCTTAAACGATAAGCGTGGGGCTTCCCCGGGGGAGAACATCGTAAGACAGCTGAGGTCATGGTCACAGCCTCAGCCCCCATGTATTAAACTGCAGAAAGAAGTGGAAACATGAGAGGGCCCTTTCCACTTATCAAGAAAGAATACTACTGTGACTGCTGCTTCCCCGAGCCACCATACACTGCAGGCAAATAGTAAGTCCTGCAGCTCTGAGAAGTGATTTTTGTTTAGTCACCCCTTTGTTTCCAAACACCATTTCCCCCCACAAGCCCAGTCTGCATTTTCCTTGCTGAGGGACTGGCTCCTGTCATTAGCTGAATGCGTCTGGCCAGCGCTGGAGTGGCGATAGAGGATGTAGCTTTCTAACTGGGGATGCAAGTCACTGTGTGAGGCTTCAGGGATGGTATTCATACCCACAGGATCTCAGACAGGTTATGATATGGCTTTCTAATTTCATTGGGAGTCAGGTGCTGATTTACCTGCACAACTTGCTATGGTGAGATGCCAGTGGAGAAACAGATGTAGGAGAAGCTGCAGTATAAATGTTGGAGGACTACATGGTCCCCAGACTGTGTCCTGTCTTGCAGGAGTATTTTTGCCACAGCTTATCCCACTCACTAGTTAAAAATGCCCCAGAGACCTTCCCCCTGCCATGGTGCTCCCTGTGTGGGTAGGTTGTTGGGGTGTATGTTGTTCTCTGTGGTGTCCTTGGCCCTCACCCCTTTCTCTTCCCAGAAAGACCAATGGCTCAGTCAAACCCTCAGAGTTTTACTCTGAAGCTCTTGAAATTATCCAGCATTGCCAAAAGAAAGGATTTGCTGACAGTCAGAATCCTACTGGCAAACCTAGGTGGATTTATGATCTTGGGTGGAAACCAATTTGAACTATAATTTTACATGAATCTGATCCCTCTCCTGAGCCAGGCAAAACTTTGTGATTTTGGCTGATTTTTGAGCACTTCTGTTCACATTTGAGCTGAAGATAAAACTGGGCCCATGATCCTGAGCAAACCAAAGCTTCAAGCCCTTGCAGATAGATCCAGCTCTGTTTCCTGCTTCTTCATGTCTCCCCTAGGTTGAATTTCTTTGATGTCTCCTGCTTGGTGCCTCTTCCCCAAAGGAACACATCAGGAGTTACGTATATGCTCCAGAATATAAACTGAGTAATGTGTTTAGAGCATGTGCCATCATCATGTGCTATTAGGACAACTGTTATAATTACTAAAAGCAGTCCAGCCCCCTGTGCTTGGCTCCTTCCACCATCACCCCCCAACACCCTCTCTGCCAAATCCGATGCTATTTGGGGAAAAACAATTTTGGGTATTCTGGGTTCAGTTCTGGCTTCTGCTCAATGTGAACATGGAAAGTTACTTCAGCCCTTATGTCTCCACACAGTAAGAGTTAAGTGGGTGCAGTCAAGTCCCCTGCAGATTTTCTGCATGCTGCAGCCACTGTTTGTAAACAGGGATACACATAATAGGTTGAGAAATCAGCTCCAAAACAACAGGCATTGTTCATGTGCTGAGTAACTCTAGTGATCAATTAGGATCTGGAAAAACCTCCATGTTGTGTCCAGATGAATGTAAAACCCAAGTCTCCCCTGCCAAAAACTCCAACCAATACCTTTGGAAGTTCTGGAAAGTTTAGCTAAATTTTTTTCCCCGTATTTGATTTAACTTGTGAGAATTAATTTTTTAATTGCTGTTATTTCAGTAAACTAATGAGAAATGTTATAAAAAGAATGAAATACCAAGTGAATTCTGGCTTCTCCTCTTGCCATGCCATGATGGGAATGTGACAACATTGTGTTTGTGCTAGTCAGAGCTGAGCCCTGGGAGCTGCACCAGTCACAGTTCTGTTGGGCAGAGATGGGCTCAAAGATTACCTGCTCTGAAGAGTGTTGTGACCCATGGGAGTTAGTGGGGGTTCTGCCGTCCCTCAGGGTCTGTGCTGTGTGTGCTGTTGAGGTGTGGGAGTTAGTCGGAGTAGTGATAAAGGACATTATACAGCCTGTCACCTTATTAGCAGGTAGTACTTGTGGCCATGCTTGCTAAGGTGTTAAGCACCAGAAATGAGCAGTGATATCTACCAGTGTAAGGGGCCCACTGGTGTGTTGTGGTGACCAGGGCACAGATGGAAATTGGGCTTTGGTGCATCTGGCTTAGTCCAGGAGATCTGCAGATCAGCTGTAGTCAAGACATAGAAACCACTTGACTTTCATCTCTGTTCCCTGTAATTGAGGGACCAGTTCTTAAAATGTCTTTCCTGGCTGTGACACCTGTGGGTGTTAGGGCTTTGTCCTTAACCTGCATTGCTGAACAGTCATCCTGTTATACCTGTGACAGCTCTTTCCTAAGCTGCATTTGGTAACTTCAGAGCCACTCAAGGTCAGTGACCACGCTAGGACAGCAGCAGTGTTGTTTGTGATTTGAGGAAGGCACTTCAGTTGCTAAATGGATTTGAGTTGAGTTTATTTTCTATCATCCTGAAATAACCACTGCTCAAACAATTGCAATTCTTCTGATGTCTTTCTGGAAAACATTTGGCTTGTTTGGCAGTGCAGTGTTGTGTAAATAAATATGTACCAAGCATCAAAGTCAAGGAGGGACGGGTGAGTTCTCAAACAATTATGTAAATAAATCCACGTAGCACGCTCTGATATTGGCTACCACGTGCATTTATACTAATCAGTACAGACATTACTGACAACTGAATCTTATTCTGCTTCCTTCTCCTGAAGATTTCAAAATTAATACTTCATTTTGCTCCTTGTTTTGCCGTAAGGGATGCGGGTGGACTCTGAGGCTCTCTTATCTCAGCATCCCCTTCAGGTGTCTCTGGGAGGCTGAGACCAGTCAAACTTTGCATAAATAAAAGTACTCAGCATGAGAGTTTACAAGCTCGATCCAGCACTTAAACACATTGGGGGAAAAATAAATACACTCATTTGCTGGAATGGCATTTATTTGTTGATCTCATCTTGACCTCTTTGGGGAGGCTAAAGGACGTTCAGTGACTATAAAGTGCAAAGACTTTTGTATATAGCCCCAGATGAACTTTGTCGCTGCTCCACTGACAACATCTGTAATTCAGCCAGCTTGAGTGGCTCTCCATTTGTCTTTCTCCGAAGAACTCGTTTGTTTGCCTGGGATCTGGCACCCCTGCTTCATCACAGAGTAAGTGAGAAAAAGTTGCTTCTGTGATATTTTCCCCTTGAATTATTAAACCGCTGAAGTATATTGTGGGAAGATGGGGAATCTCCCAGTTTGGTGGTTCTGCAGGCTACCTGAATTGTGAAGTTGGGCTAGATGATCGTTTGGGGTCCCTTCCAACCCTGAACCTTCTGTGATTCTCATCCAGGGTTCTAGCAAACCCGGGGTTGCCAACTGGCTACCGCTGTCCCTAAGGAAAAAGAGGACTTCAGTAACATGGCAGGAGGTGAAGATGAGGAGTAAGGTGTGAGGGAATAACTAACATAACAGTTGGAAGCGATGGTTTCTCTGTGTGAAGTTTATGTGGCAATCAGCCCACTTGTTGAAGTCACAAGGGTAGGAGCGAGGAGTAGGAGGTGGAGGAAGGATTGTTACTGTCTTCTAATTGTAAGTCCCAGCAAACAGGAACATAACTCATGGCTAGGGCACAAAATCCCACCACATGAGAGGGAGCTGACACACAGGCGTTTCTTGCTTTTCAATTTCTCAAGAGAAGGAATGCTGCTGTCTTGGAGAGGCAGATTGCTTCAACACCAGAAGGGACCAATGCCTGGGCAGCTGCAGAGGAAGAAAATCAATGGGGCAGAGAGAGCTGCTTTGGGGCCACAGCCTGCTTGTTTGCTAGAATTCACCCAGCTTTGCTTTTCTTTGCAGCCTTGTGGCAGGTTCCAGGGAGCCTGTGACTGGTTACATTAAAGCTTCTGAGATTATTTCCCTTTCAGTAAGGCAAGTGTAAGAAACCTTCAAACTACAGTAATAGTGTGGATCCTCATGCTTCAGGTTTTGATACAGTAAGTTTGAGAGATCATGCATTATTTTTCATTCTCTGTGTAAGGATGTCATATGGATTCAGTTTGTTCATGCTCTTGGCATTTTTTTGTTGCTGTGGACAGGGACCTATGTTTTCACTGTATCCTGAGGGAGAGCAAAGACATGCAGCATACATTGTTAAAATTCAGTGCACCTCCAGTTGTTAAGATGCTCAGAGAGAACAGCATTGGTAAATTGATTAATTAGATCAATTACTTAAGATTCTCTCCCTCCACCCTCTGTGCTTGCACAGTTTGCTTCAAATACCAGCGTTGAAAATTGTACTGCCTGAGTTAGAGGGAGGGAGGGGATGGATAGATGGATGGATGGTTACTTCTCTGGCTCTAGGTCTCTCCTCTGGCCAGAACAGTACGTTGATACTCTCTGTTCAAAGCAGACTGCCCAAGGAAGGGCTTCAGCGAGCGCTGTGTTTGCACAGCACAGTGTGTTTGTAAGTGAAAGTATGTGGGTGCTCGCAGAGCTGCTCTTGCTGCTCATTCCCAATGCTTCTCTATTTGCTGCAGTTTATTAAGTACGTTATAAGTACCTAAAGGCCTGAGGAAATGTTTATTGATCAATTGATTATGTGCCTTTTACCACAACTGCAAAGGCAAAATGGGTGTATTTTATATGGCAAAAATAATTTTAAAGAAGCTTTTGGGAGAGTAAGGTAACTGGGATAGACTCTAAGAATTGGGAGAAAAGATCTCTAGAGAGGATGAGCTAAGGGAAAAAGGACCTAAGGAAAGCTGGCAGACCCGTAGGGAGTCTTAAGGCCACAAGTTCAAGCTATCCCATTCAAAAAGTATAGTAGAAGACTAAACTGGTTTAATCATGAGCTCATCGTTGACCTCAAATGCAAGAAAGAAACATGCAGTAAGAGGAAACTAGGTCAGGCTCCCAGAATGAGAACTGAAGTGTAGCGGGAGCATAGACAAAATCAGAAAGGCCAAAGAACTAAATAAAGATAGAACATTTAAGAGCCATTGGCAGTAACTGGATACCATTCTGTAGCATTGTTACAAGGGCTGTTCTGCCATACAATAGGGAAAGACAGCTATCAACATATCAGCACTGAAGGTGATTGTTTAATGTCTTCTTCATATTGAAGTTCAACACTAATAAGATGATTTCTGTAATTGGGACTAGTTATATAGCAGTAACGTCCCAACCTAGATATGTGAAAATGGGTTAGGACCAACCTGGATAATTTAGGTGTTTTCAAATTGGTTGGAACTATGAATCTAATTTGAGAATTTTTTTAAAAAGATATTTCAGTGCTGCAAGTAGGGTTAACTTGCAAAGGAGAGAATCAAAAGCCTGTGAAAAGACGAGCATAGTGAATATTCTTAAAAAAGAAGAAAGAGGAGGAGTTGGAGAGCTAGAAATCCACCAACTTAACGTCCATTTCTGGAAAAGTACATGAGCAAGTAATCCAACAGCCTTTTTTAAACACTTATAACAGGGATAAGAATAACATGCCAGAAATCTCATCAAAGCCACCTAACTTCCTTGTGTGACATGGCAATAGGTCTTGTGGACAGAGAAGCAGCAGCAGATTTATGTGTTCACATTTCAGTTGGGTCTTTGGCAGCGTCTCAGTGACATCATAAGTTACAGAAACATTGTCTTAGTCCGTCTTTAAGATCTTAATTACTTTCAGGGGGGCTATTGTCTCTTTATTGATTAGAGTGGGGATCTGGAAGGCTTACCCTAGGCTTTACCTCCTGGACTTTCTACTTAAAGGCTTCAGTAAGCATATAAAGTATGGTGGGATCAGTCTAGGCCAGTATTCAGTGCTGTCCTTAAAAGAAGTCTGTTTGCTCCATGGAGTTTCCAGCAGAACTGCAAATGGAGATTTCTTCAGATTCAGTGCCATAGGTGATGTGCTGGGTGCTCCCAAGGAAAGAGGAACCCCTTCTGTAGGTGATCTGTGTTTACCTTGCTGGGAGTGCATGAGGAAAGGCACCTTGGTGGAGCAGATGTCTGTGTGTTAATAGAAGTAGCCTGTACTGGCTTCTTCCCTGGTGCAAAGAGCTCCACAGGATGCAAGGAGTAGGGAATGAAACGACAGTTGGATTAGGGATCTGGGGTGACATTGAGGTGGGAGCTCTTCCATCTAGTTTCTGGAAATGCCCTGACTTGCACTCTTGCTGAATTTAGCCTTGTACTACCCAGCAACCCGGAGTAATAGCCTGGTTATACAGTTTTAAAATCAGGCCTAATTGCAAACCAGGCTTAGTGGCCAAAGGACAAGAGTATTATAAATGCCAAATATTTATGAGAAGCCAACTTGTCCCAGGGAGGGACAGCTGCTCCTAATTTGCCTGAGAAAATCGTATTTTAAAGCTTAAAAATACAATAATTTTTGTGCATAGCAGGGCAGCTACTCCCTACCCAGAAGGGTTTAGTATTTGTGTGCCTTGGCCTGCCAGCTGTGAGATGGGAAGAATTCTTGTCTGCTCAAAAGGCGACTTTGAGACATGCTAAATTATTTCAAAATATATCTTTGAGGTCTTCAGAATAAAACTGCTGACTTGTACTAAATTTTTAGATATTGGACCCTGCCACAGGTTAAGCATCCAGCTTGAATGAAGCCAGGTCTTCAGGTCCAGAGGGACCTCAGTGCATCTCCACCATAACACAAAAAGGTAAAGACTGTGGATTTGGAGGAGCTATTGGAGAAGGCATGTGTTCCCAAGGAATGAGCCTGTCTTAAGAGGCAAGGGAGGGAGGACAAGTCCTGCTGGGCTGTTGGCTAGGAGTGTTGGGAAGGACTGGAGCTGGGCTTTTTGTAGCACACAGCTAAAAGCTATGGCTGTAATTGCTTCTTTTACAGATGGGTTGTCCTCTGTCAGCACCAGTGGTTCCACCTGGGACAAATCTTGTTTTGCCAGAGGTCATCACTGGGAGCGCTGTTCTTGAATGGGGTTGTAAATCCTTGGTGGGACTGAGCCCTGCTGTCACAAGAAGTGACCAGTGGGCAAGTTGGACTGTGTTATCTGCATGTACCCAAGGTGTGGAACCCAAGGTGTGGAGGCATTCACTGTGTGCTTTCAGCAAATGTCAATGCTCTGGGTTGGGAACATTGTTTGTGTGTTGCCTGCACAGTCTGGCTGTTGTGTGCTTCAGCTGCTGCTGCTTCTCTGAAGGTTTTGTATCAAAGGGTTGTGGGAAATAGGGGACAAGGGATGTGAAGAAAATCTGCATCCCTGTCCCAAGGAGACTGTTTGTTCATCTGCTTCCTAACAGTACGTAGGGAAGGGCATGCAATGAAATTATCCATCACTGGAACTATATAAGCAGCTTCTTGTCCATATACCACAGTGAATGTGGATCACTTAAGCCCAGAGAGATGAAACACCAGCTTCAAGAAAGGGCAGGCATCCACAAATGGCTTGTGTCCTCCTGCATCAGGTATTTCTAAGGGATGTGGTACTTCGATCTCTGGTCAAAGTGACCTAGAATCTTGTTTAAATGTTGATCCCTTTGGAATGTTCTCATTGTTTATAGCCACAAGGTGGCATTGCAGATTAAAGGGAAAACATCTCTTCTTCAGTGAGATGCGGGGAGGTGGGAGACTTGAAAACAATTGTACATCCACCCTGAAATTCTTTCTAGGTCTTGGAGATGCAAGGAAGACTTTCCCTTTCAACTCACAGGCCTCTGGTTCTGATCACAGAGAGCATGGTGTTTGCTGTATTATGACTGTTAAGAGTTTCAACTGATTGAACATCTGAGACATGTTTGAGTTGTTCAGAGCTGCTGCTTCGCTCTCCTCCTGCCTTTGGGATGTAGTGCAGTTTTGAGAGCTGTGAGAAAGGTGATGGTGTCACCTCAGACTCTTGTTTCAGCTTCTGTGTTCAGATCCTGAAGAAAGTTAATTTCTTCTTTCACCCTCCTACTCCTTCCCCTCCCCAGTCCCATTGCCCATGGTTTTTGTGCAAGATCAGATCTGGGCTTCCAGAAAGGATGGCAAGCTATAGCAAGAGAAGCTAAACCCTCAAATGGTTGAAACTAAACAAAGTCTTAAGGACTGTTTATGTGTTTACTTACAAAGAAGAGGGTGAATTGAGTGTGCTGGGCCTTCCCTGTGCTTTCCAGGTTTTGACATGATCAAAAAGCTCAGGCTTTTACATTAAGGGGAACAAGACTCAGATCAGGATACTCAGAGGTGTTTGCTGCTGAGTCTGCATGAAATAACGAGGCATTTTGATGTGAATCCTTTGGAAACTTCTTTGGCACCAAAAAACTTATACTGAATTTCTTACTCTGGAGATACTGACCACTAAGATCAGAATGTGCTTCAGCAGGGGTGATCATCCCTCTGTGTTCAGATGGGGTGAGGCCACACCTTGAACACTGGGTTGAGTTTTGGTCCCCTCACTACAAGAAAGACATGGAGGCCCTGGAGTGTGTCCAGAGAAGGGCATCCAGGCTGGGGAAGGGCTGGAGAGCAAACCTTACGACGAGAGGCTGAGGGAACTGGGACTGTTTAGCCTGGAGAAGAGGAGGCTCAGGGGAGACCTTACTGCTTTCTCCAACTACCTGAAAGGAGGTTGTGGGGAGCTGGGGTCAGCCTCTTGTCACAGATAGCCAGCGACAGGATGAGAGGGAATTGGCTGCAAGTTGTACCAGGGGAGGTTCGAGTTAGAAATGAGGAGAAATTCCTTCTCAGAAGGAGTGGTTGGCCATTGGAACAGGTTGCCCAGGGAGGTGGTGGAGTCACCGTCCCGTGGGGTGTTCAAGGAAAGGTTGGATGAGGTACTTAGGGAGGTGGTTTAGTAAGTTATAGAAGTGGTGGGGGGATGGTTGGACTAGATGATCTTGGAGGTCTTTTCCAACCTTAAAGATTCTATGATGTCCTTGTCTTTATTGTTACAAGCCCCTGTTCCAGGGAACGTGTCACCTTTGTGCACGAGTACAGGAGCACAGCTGTCACACAGTGAACAGGCCTGAGTGTTGCTCGGTCCCCACTACGGTGCTGCAGTACAGCTGTCGTGTAGCTGCCGGCTCCTTTCTAGTTCCAGCTTTTCTTATCAGTGCTTGTTGACTCTGTCTGTATATACTTCCCATGTAAACCAGGAGAAGTAGCTCTGCCGAACTGCTGGATCCCCCAGCAGTGGAAACAAGTGCTAAACAGAGTGGGGGGAGCAGTGGGCCAGCAAAGGAAAATCTTATCTGCTTTGGAAAGAAAGTGAAAATAGTTTTATTTGTACCTCTGCTTTGGAGAAGGAACGAACAGGAGATTAACTAAAAAAAGCTGGGCTTTGTGCAAACCCACTGCGAGTGTTTGCTACCAATTGTGTAGATAAATGGGAGATAATTGACAGTGTGTTTCCTCAGGCAAGAGAAATACCCTTGTTTTAACTCTCTTCTGAGAAGGAGGAAAGCAGTGAAAATTTTTCATCCACATTAGCACACACATGACAGCAGAGAAAAACATCATGTGGTTTTGCTTGGACAATTTTCACCTGGTCGAGAGAGCCAGGGCATATAAATACTTACAGATCCACAGATATACTTATATACATGCACACATCTGTAGGTATAGGAGTTTCTTGTATTGAATGTGTCTGATTCCTTTTGTGACCAGCTTTTTTTCAGACCCATTTTTGAAAAATCTTCCTAGTGCCTTAAGGTGTGATTCCTTTCCCAAATGTCCCTAAACTTATCCTACTGTTTTCCCTGTGTGTCTGCCATGAGAATACTGTGCTGACTGGAGGCTCTTGCATGGACCAGCTGTCTCCAGGCTGTGAAACTGGTTTCCTCCATGGCCCAAAAGACTATGGCAAGCTGGTCAGAGAAGTGTGCAAGAACGTTGCTGCTCTGGGTAGCATGGGAAACACGGATCTCACTCCGGTTCCTCATTCTGTTACAGAACTTTGAGCTAACCCTGCCCAGAACCTTCATCTACCTCCCTTCTCAGCACCATGAATGCTGCTCCACTGCTGGACACTGTCATGTTACATGTATAGCATGGTCAGGCTTGGACTGGGAGGTCTGATGGGATATAAACATCAAGTATTTATTAAATATTGTGAATATTCTCTTGCTATGTGTAAATAAGCAATTGGCATTTCGACCATGGTAGAAATATGTAATGCTAATGTGAACATCCAATTATGTTAGGATAATTTAAAAAGGGGTATCTTTCTGGGTGCTATGTACTTCTGGGTGTAAGCCAACTCCTAAATGATAGGGGTTAGGATGGGGCTAGCAAGAAACCTCCTCTTACCACGGTTATTTCATAACTGCCTACTGCAGAGTTTCATATTTACCACTGGATTAGCTGGTGCTGGCTCAACTCCTCTGTCAGGCAGGGTGCCGAAAGAGATGTACGACTGGACTGACCCGAATAGTGAATCCCATGTTCTTGGCACTTTTATTTTTCAGTCCCCTGACCTGCAGGCAGGAGCAAACCTTTTGAAAATGAAAAGTTAGACATAAAAAAAAATTCTGTGCAGTGCACATTTCCGGATGAATGTTCAGGCCAGCATTACTTAATGCTGAAATCAAAGCTTTGGGGATTCATGGGCATTTCCAAAGCTGCTGTGATACTACAACCCCTGTGTATAACCTCATGCTTAACACAGGGCTTTTGTTCACCTCAAAACTCTCTTTTGCTCTTCAATCGGCTCTGCTCTGGAAGGAGAGCAGGGGAAGGAGCAATATGATTTAGCAGGATCTCTGGAGACAAGCAGATGCAAGTCCAGCTCTCCTGGAAGAGAGACCTTTCTTACAGTGATGGCTGTTGCTCATATTCCAGAGGAGATGGCAAAAGAAAATTTGGGACAGTATAGAAGATTTTTTGGGGAAAAAAAGGCTGTTTAAACTACCACCTGTGTGTAATTGTTATGTAGTGCATATCATGCTGGAAAAACAAAATTCCTTCCTTCCTGGAAAACACTGTGACTGTGTTTGGTGGATATAACCTAGTGAAGATGGGATCTCTTGTGTGTGTGCTGCTGCTGACTGATGCACACCTTGGGGCAGTCAGTGCCCTGTGACAGGGAAAGCTGTACTTTGACACATTCACAGAATTGTAGGGGTTGGGAGGCACCTCCAGAGATCGAGTCCAACCCCCCTGCCAAAGCAGGGTCCCTAGGACAGGTGACACATGTCAGTGTCCAGATGGGTCTTGAATATCTCCAGAGGAGACTCCACACCCCCCGGGCAGCCTGTCCCAGGGCTCTGTCACCTTCACTGTGAAGAATTTCTTCTGCGTATTGGTGTGGAACTCCCTGTGCTCCAACTTAACTTAAGGACAGTGGCTAGCTAACAGTGATAAAATTAGCTCCCTGAGCAAAACTTCCAGGCTACTTGCATGCTTTTGATTTTAACTGTTTGTGGCTGACTTCTGCTGATGTGGTTTGATGGACAGCACAACAGATGTTCACACGTGTATTCTGCTACAGAGGGAAATCATAAACTACATTTCTTCCTTTTTTTTTTCTTCCCCTTTTCCTTCCTTCTGTTCCCAGAAAAGGACTTTGCTATTTCCCCCAGCCCAATAAATTGTGTGGTGGGTGTCAGGGCATTCACATAGCATGGCAAGTATGTGAATTCAGGTGTTTTCCATAAAGCAGATAGTTCTTCAACCTGCACAAATTGGAGTGTTGTAATCACTCAGCTGCTGCTGCTCTGTTTGAATTAGGGGTCAGGAAGAAATCTCTCTCTCTGCTTTTGCTGAAACAAATGCACCTCTGAAAAATACCTTTGTTTTTGACAAATCAGTGTTTTCTTTAAAACACTTCTAGCAGGCGTTGCAGAGTTCAAATGCTAAGGCCTTCATCTGGAATGGCACTGAGTTTGAAAGATTTAATTTGGTCTTCAAATCTGTAACCTGCTGACAAACTACAAAGATCTGAGATGGCTGCCAACACTTAAGCACATATTCAAAGCACAAACAGTGGCTTTAGTCATAGGTAAGTTGCATGAATCAGGCCATTCTTCCTTAGACAGTCCTTCTGAGGAGGTAATTTGTTTAAATTTCTTTGTTGTCCATCTGCAGCTCACGCTTTCAAATAGGAACAGGTTTATTTCATGGGCATCGGGGAGGGGTGAGTAAGGAAACAGCAACATACTGACCCCAAAAGCTCTCAGGGAGTTTTCTAGAGCCCTGGGCTGCTCCTATGGAGGTATATATATGCTTACTTGGGTCTTTCCTGGTTGCTGTGGTTATCCTGTGTACATCTCCTGCTGATCCACCATCCTTGCCGGGAGTGTGAAAGCACAGACGAGCTTTACTTGCACAGTAGAAAGCCCACAGGTATTTTGAAGGTGCGTGCTGAGGAGCAGCAAGATGATGGGAAGAAGTTTATACTATTGCTATTTTTATTCTACCTGCTGTGTAGATGCAGAGGAACATACTCTCATCAACTGTCAAGTTAGCAATTTCTGTTCTCAGTAGATTCACTTCAAGGTTAAAAGCAGAGCAGCTGCTGCTCTTGATTTCCTTAGCATGAAACCAAGTCTGAAAGGCCTTGCTGATTCCTAGTTGAGCAGAAGGCTTCATTCCTATGGCTTGAGGTGACACCCAAGAGATATGGACATCAGTGACCACAGGGTGCTGAGCAGACATCTCTGCTAATGCACTCTCTTCTCCCTGGTAGGCACCCATTTTAGCTGCTGTTACTGAGATCCTGCTCAATCACTTTTGAGAGCAGGACAAATTGTTCTTAACACTCATCTCTCATCCTTTCTGGGCAAGATTTGGTTGGCTAAACAGCCTTTATTTCCATTTGTTCTTTTGGAATTAGGGCAGAACCAGACCAGAGTAGATCCATATGTGCACTCACATCTGGCTGTGAGCTCATCGGGAATGGGGTTGAGAGGAGCAGGCCTCTTTGGGTGGTAGCAGGTTCGGTCCAGGAACCCGAGAGGAAGAGATATGGAGAGGAGATACTCTGAGGTTAATAGTGATGTTTCATGGGAAGGACTTAGGGGCAAACTTTTTCATCTATTCTGGGCCCAAAATGTACAAATTTGAAACTTTCCATGGGAAGGAATTACTCCCGCTTTGAATTTCCCTGCCCCACAATGCATTTAAACATTGGAATGGAATGGAAATAAGTTTGAAGGCTCCTGAGTGGTCCTTAAAAGGCTGTCCTGGAGCTGACAGCACAGAAATCTTGTGGTGATAACGGAGCTGAAGAGTAAAAGCAATTACTCCTGAGCTCAGAAATGGTGACTGGTGCGAAGGCCTGGGCCTGGCTGTGGGGGAGCATGAAGTCAGTTCCATGATGTTTTACCTTGGTTTTGATGGTATCATTTAAGAGTTACAATTAGGAAACACTGTAACTGTTCTCAGGTACTTGACTAATTGCAGCAGTTTAATATCGCTAATTTGTGTTGTATTTTATACTCTGCTCCTTCAGAGAGTGTTTCAGAGGAAACTTTGGGCCCCCTTCCTCTGCTCTTCCATCGCTTTCCTCATTGCTGTATTGTTCATGGCTTATCTGGGATAGGCAACACTGTGGTGCTCTCTGTAGTCTCTTGGCCCAGAGGAGAATTTTTTGTGAGATAGTCACTACCACAGACCTTGAAGTCTCCAAATTAACCCTGTTTGTAATACAGTTATGTTGTGCTCTCATAACTTCCTAGGCCATGAGACACCCAGATACCTCCCTGGGTTTGATGACTGTTGTTAGATAACTGTGTTCACCCTGACATCATAGGAATACAGAATTGTTCATACGTATGACTAGGGCTTGTGGTTCAGCAGTGCTCTTTCTGAAATGGGCAACGCATTAGAAGGTGGCTTGCTCTCCCCTCTCTCCCCTCCCACTGACCTTCCCCAGCATGTCCTTGACTAAATATGTAGTGCTGCACACGAAAGGAAGGAATTTAGAAGTGTGTGAAGTACTTGCAATTAAATGTCATGCAAGCCACATGTGGTTTTGTTGCTCCAAATTCAGCTCAAATAAATGGAAAGGATTACAGAATGAGGGAACAACTTGGGTCAACCTGGAGTGTTAAACAAAATATGTTTTCTTTCGGTAGCACCTAGGAGCATTTTACCAAGTGAAGGTGACGATGTGGAATCCAAGCCAGGGGCTCAGGCAAGGTGTAATTGTCACAGGACTAAGAAAGTTGGGCAGAGTTGCTTCATGAGCTTTACTAGTTGTGGTGCCTGAAATAGTTGCTGCTTGCTTTGTTTGGCTTGTGTCACCGCAGAGATGGGAGGGTTTTCCATGCTGCTGTAACGGGACGAGAGGGAATGAAGGTAGGAGTCTGAAGTGAGGTGATGGCTCAGACTCACTAGTGGGAAATGAGACAGAGGAGAGACTGGAACACTGTTCATGTTGAGCCTTCAGTGAGCTGAAGTTTAGGGGGAGCTCTCGGGTCTCTGAGATGATTTAAGATTCTTTATGGTTGCACCAAAGGAGATATCCCTGTATGTGAGACTTCATTACCCACTGCTCCTAGTGACGTTCCTAAGGAGAGGAGTATAGCTTCCCACTGAACATGTGCAGCTCTCTGACATTCCCGTGATTGGGAGATCAGTTTAATCTCCTGATTAGGAAATTTTCCACTGGTTTTGATTGATTTAATTTAACTGCTGAACTCATTGTGTGAAGTTGAGAGCCAAAAGACTACAGCAAACATGAGACAGCCCTGTCGTCTTCTGCCCGCCGAGCTCTGAAAGGTTTGGTAGCATTAGTTGATGGAGGAAGGATGTCTGCCTTTTCCTGAAAAGCTGAGGAGAATAATTTGCTCTCTGTATCAGCAATGCCATTGCCTTTCCCAGTCAACTACTGCCAGCTGTGGAAGTCACGTTCCCTCCTGCCAGCCATTCATTGTGCTTTTGCAGTAGGGAGAGGGGGATGGAAGAAGGGGGGATCTTAATTGAAAAAATAGGCCTAGGGCTTCAGGGACATAACAAAGTCAGTGGGAGTGTGTGAACAGCAATTTATTTTGTCAGTTCAAGTTACAGTCACTCTGACATGTGAAAATTGCAGATGCCAGTTTCTCAATGTGTCACTGTGACACACAGCATCCCAAATAAATAAATAAATAAATCCAGACTTGATTTGCAGAGCTTTTGAAAGCCCAAAGAAATGGTGATAGAAAAACTGGCAGATGAACTGAATTTTTGACATAAGGAGCATGATCTTAGCTCAGGCCTTTCACAAGATGATCTTCATATCTTTCATTGCTTCAATAGCGTGTTCCTACCATCACTGTAGTCTCCATACAATTAATGGCCTTCATAGCCTCCTCAGGTTTGAAAATCGAGCTGTTATCGGGAAGAATGAAACAGGAACAGGTATTTTCCCCCTGAAACTGTAAAGAATTTGAAGGACTGGAGTGAAGCGTTGATCTGAGACTAAGTAGACCTCTGCAACAGCTCATTAAATCTTGGAACCAATTACCTGTTTTCCTGATTGTTAGTAGCCTTTTAAGTTTCATTTCCATCTTCTGTTCTTCACCTGTAGAAGGAGAGTAATAGTGATACCCCACATCTCTCTTTTCTGACTTAGTTTAGATCTGTTAGGAAGCCACTGTCCTTTCCATGCATTTCTGTGGCACTTAATGGAATTTGGCTCAGGCTTTATTAAGATATCTAGATACACTAGCAGTAATGTTTTGTGCAAATCAAGTAGTTCCTGCAGCAGTCTCTCCAGTGAATGTTTGTTCATTGGGCTTAACGGATTTAGACAAAGAGCCGTTAACGATCAGGTGGCCAAGTCAGAAAAATGAAGAGTTTATTAGAAGTTCAATCAGAAAGAAAATGTTCTGCAGTGACCCTTGGCTGGAGCTTGAGCATCAGCATTGACATTAATTGCCCTCACAAGAGAAGTCCTTACTAACATGGGAATGCTATGGAAAATCTTCTTGCTCATTTCCCCAGTTAATCTGGGATGGAGTCACCATGGTGTCAGACAGAGTATATGACTTCTAAGGAAAGTCTGAATAACTCGACTTTCTAAGAAGAATAGCGTGAGAGATATGGTAAGTCTTTGAATGCACAGAAGGCTTGTACATGCAAGATGAAACGTGTTATCTTTGGAGCTGAAGAATAGGATGCAAAGATGTAAATTTAAATTGTTAAGGTCTGTGCCAGAAGCTGAAGAAAGTATCAGCAAGGCCAGTGGGGATGAGAGCTTGTGCCATATCTGTGGCATGCAGTCATAGAATCTTAGAATCATAGAATGGTCAAGGTTGGAAAGAACCTGAAAGATCATCTAGTTCCAACTCCCTGCCATGGTCGGGGACACCTCTCACCAGACCAGGCTGCTCAAGGCCCCATCCAATCCAGCCTTGAACACTTCAAGGAGCAGGCATCCACCATCTCCCTAGGCAACCTGTGCCAGGGCCTCACCACTCTTGTAGTGAAGAACCTAATATCCAGTCTAAGTCTACCCCCTTGGAATTTAAACCGTTCCTCCTTGTCCTATCCCTCCATGCCCTTCTAAGAAGTCTCTCCCCAGCTTTCTTGTAGGCCCTTCAGGGACTGGAAGGCCACTATTACATCTCCCCAGAGCCTTCTCTTCTCCAGGCTGAACAGCCCAAACTCTCTCAGTCTGTCTTCACAGGAGAGGTGCTCCAGTCATAGCCAGTTGGGGATGGGAGAGAGTTCAAGGTATTGTCTAGCTAATCCTTGCTCTGAACCAGCATCTGAAAGATGAGTGCTAATATATTTGCACAGTGTTTCAGGCAGCTGAAGGGCAATGCAGACAGGAAGGTTTATCTGGTTTCATGACTTTGGAAGGTCTGTTAAGGTGACGCTTCTTACCAGCAGGTAGATTGTGCCCCAGAGCATTCTCACTAGTGTAAGAGGATCCCTGTGTTTGGAGAACAGTGCGTTTCCTTTGGCTGCACTGCCATCTCTCTTCATGTAACCATCAAGATCAGGCATGGAGTCTCAGGAACTCAAAGCCAAACTGTCCTTCCTGTGCAGCCAGGGCCAAAAGTAGTCTTGGTCACACAAGGCTGAAGACAAGAGATGTGAAATGAGCCAGAGAGGTATCAGCTCCTGATGACCAAGAAGCGAGCACAGTCTGTATGCTTTCCAGGACATGGTTAAAACTGAAGTTGTTCTTTTCCATGGAGAAGCATCCATTGACTTTGCATCAGTGCTTCAAGGGGAAGTACTATGCTGCCCTTCTCACACTTTTGAGAGGGCTTTATCTGCTTCCTTAGGAACTACACAAAGAAGCTGTATGAATTAGGCTGCAGAGAGTTTTACTGGATGTTCTTCATCCACAGCTGCCCTGGCCACACTCTTCTGAGTACATCCTTAGATGGACAGACTTTAAGAGAGCTGATGCAGTTACTCGACAGACCACTTAACGTGATATTAGCTCTGTGCTTGTCTGTACTCAAAACATGCGTCATTGTACACTGTAATTACAAGGAGAGCTAACTGGCAAGGAAGGATGATTGCATCATTAAGGCACTGGAACAGGAATAACTTAATTCTGCTGTTAACTCCTCATGTCACCCTGGCTATGACACTGAAGATCACTTTTTTTCATCTAAAAGAGAAAAGAATTCCTACCTCATTCATCTTATTTTCTTGTGTGGTGTGATGGCACTATGTTTACACGAGACTCTGAAAGGATGGAGACATGAGGAACTTGTTGCTCATGCTGTAGATACAAGGATGTCATTCAAAATGGATTTTGAGCTAAAACTATAGGTGTCCTACAATAAAAATATTAATGTCAACAATAATATTTAGAATAAAAACATTTACAAAGAGTTTGGAAGATTAATCATAACAGAAATAGCTAGAAGAAAAGTCTGCAGTGTGTATAATAGAACGTGGTGAATTCGTTCTTTGTCAATTTGCAACCCTGACATCTCTCACCAAGTAATCTGGCAAGCTCATAGAGCTTTCAAGAAAGGATTCTACGGCCAAGTTACAGCACTGAGATCTCATGTTGCTTTTAGTTTATTATTACTGCAAAATGCACTACTGAACATTTACTAGTGCATAATGAAATAAAATGCTGTGGAATTACAGATGAATTTTGCTTGTAAGATGAATGAGTCTGTGATTTAGAATCTTTGATATCAATATCATTGATGCTTTCATGGTAAAGATGAATGTGGTCCCAAGGGTGTTCTTTTCATTTGGAAGCTTTGGTACAATTCTGAAAAGGTAGATTTTGGTGAGATTTTGTAATCTTTTTTTTCCCAAAGAGTTCACCCAGCTATGAAACACGTTTTCTCTCTGCCCCCCTTGCTTTTTTTCCTTCTTCTAGATCAGATGTTTACTTCTGAAGTCAACTTTTTTCCTCCTCTGCTTCTACTTTGCACACCCATGCTCTCCCACACAAACTCCACAGGCCCTGGAGCTCTGCTGCCTGTTGATGATGTTGGCAAGAAGCTTCTCTGTCCATAGCTGTTTTCTTCGGCTGTGTTCCTTGTTGCCTCCATTTTTGTGTGTGTCGTATGAGAAACCCATGCAAAACTATCACAGCTGAAGCAACGTCATTACTTTCAAATTTACAGGTCAAAGCAATAGGGTTTGGGTTTTCTTTTCCTTAACTATTTCAGGCAATGCTTTTATCAAACTGGGTCATTCTTCTGTTGAGCCAGTGTGCTGCTCCTGGCAAAGACTGGTTCTAGGTGCAAGAACTGCTGCAGTGGACAGTAGCGGATTAAATATGTCCACTGTGAAAGGTCCTTCCTTAATTGCATTAGTTTGAGGTTTATTTTATGCCCTGATATATGGCATTTAGCCAAAGAGACCACAATACACCTTCCCTTCCAAGGTCCGAGTGCCGAAAAGTATCCCTTTACAAGAAGGGTGCTTAAGTGCTTTTCTGAATCAAAGCCTGAGTCAGTGCTTTAATGTATTCTCTTCATGCTTGGAAATGGCTTATGTTCCTCTGAGCAAATTTCCTTTAAAAGAAGCTAAGCCTGCTACAGTGTCTGAAGAATTCAATGTCACACTGAAAACTTATCCCACAGATCTGTGTCCGAAGAGATCCTGCTTAATGGATGCTACCTATTACTTACTGCCATACAGCATTCCTCTTTCGAGCACTGAAACAGTCTGTTCTCTCTCCAGGCAATGTGTCAAATTTTCGTCTGGTCGCCTATGGTGTTTTCCATTTATATTCAAGGATCTAGAGAAGGTCACTTCAGTGCAGCATCAATAGCACCTCCGTACCCATGAGCTCATACGTATATTTGAGGCTGGCTGTAAGGCAAGAGCATGGCAGGACTCAGACTGCCCGCTGGAAACTTTCGGCAGCCATCTCGTGTAGGGGAGTGATTTAGGGATATGTTCTCTTCGCCACTGCTGCTTTCAGCACAGTGGACCACATTGTCCTTTCAGAAAGTCTGAAGCAGGTGCCTGACCCGCCTGGAAATGCTTTATTGTGGTTCATTTCAAGCCGTACTGCTGACTGCCGGTTCCTTGTCTGACTCTTGCAGTCCTTGAGGAAGATTCATCTCTTAGGCTTGCTGGGCTATTTTAAGGCAGTGCTTCTAAGTATCTGCACAAGCCCATATGCTTCAATTAGCTTTTGTCTGGCCTGAGCTGTTTTTGTTATCGCCCTCTTTTTGCTGATAAAGCAGGAACATTTTTAGAGGCGATTCCCCCCCTGTCCCCCCGCCCCGTCCCCCACAGGAGCCCTAGGATGGATGGGAATTAACTTTGTCATGTGCTTAAGAGTAAAAGGGAGATGTCAGGATACCTGGGTCCCTGTTGGTCCTGACAAATCGCTTGGGGACCTTGTGTCTCAGGTTGCTCGGTCTGCAAAGCAAGCCTAATATTTATTTCCATTATATATATTAATAGCACTTAGTAACTTTGAACAAGGTCAGGACTTCACTGCATTACGTACTGTGCTAAGACATGCATATATTAGTTCCTGTCTCATGCCTCCTGTAAAGAAGTGATGTAAGAATGCAGTGCCTGAGAGACGCAAGAAATGATCCATAATGCATGATGTATTCTGAGGCTCTGTCCTGTCACTCTGGCTCATCCGATGGAGTGCATTATGGGCGGGAGATAACTTGAGCTGGCTTTTCCTAACTTGATTATCTTATTTCAGTGTTAATACCTATGATAAGGATCCGTGGCTCAAGGGAGGCAATGTCTGAAAAGCCTCTGCAAAGTTTTGGTGCTGCTGCTGCTGGAAAACAGAGAGAATAAAGCAGCGGTGCCAAAGCACGTGTACCTCCACTACAGCCAACCCACGTTTTCTCTAAATTTAAGCCTCTTGTTTTCATCACTGCCTTAGGTACTGGCGTCACTCTCTAGATGATCCCATGTTCCTTCAAGATCAGACCAATGACTCTCTGAATTAATAGATTAGTAGACAACATCTCTGTGAACCTACAGTATGAAATAATAAGTCTGCTGTCTCCAACCACCATTAATGCATCCCAGATTTAGGGCTGCCTGACAAGCAATGTTCTGCCGTTGCCACCATGATTTTGTTCTATACTTCAAACTTGGAAGCCGTGGTTAAAATAAAGAATAGTTTGGAACCTCTGGTAGTTAAATCACTGCAAGCTCCTATTGTGGATGCACAGCAACACCACAGTTGGTAATGTCTATAAAACTGCTTTACAGGATTGAGTTATTCTGGTGGGGCCCACAGTCTGTTAGTTCCTTTTCCAGGCAGGATGAGGGACCATTGTGGGTATAAGCTATGTGTTGGGGAGCATTGCTGAGGTTATGGAGATGTGAGCTTGGACCTGTGATGGGATATGCTTTTTGGGGGGCTCTTGTAAGTGGACAGTATTAATAAATGGTGCTTCCACCTGGTATTACTATGCACATATGGTCTGATTTCATACATGGAGGCAACAGTTGAAGTTCAGGGTGGGAACAAAGGCAACTGGATGTGCTGCTGGGCACATAACTTTGCTGGTGACAGACTGTGCTCATTTCAGGGTTGGACTAAAGTGGCGTGGGTGCTTGTCTCTGAAATGTTTAATCAGGAGTTGCTAGCACTTGAGGAAAGAGGAAAGTCTCTTTGAGCAAAAGTGTAGTAAACTGTAAGGCATAGAGATGGACCTGCAAACCCAGTTCAGTAGCAGAGCTAAAGCTGTGTACCAGTAGGACAGCAGTGAGACTAGTGATGTGCAGATGTCACCAGAACATCATGAACTGAACTGAAGTGGCTGTAACAGAGTGAAATCAGGGTGCACAGGCTGTGAAAGTGGAATGAATCTGACATTAGCAGCACTGTATGGAGAGCTGCGCTTAGTCTTGTATGAAAAGATCCATAAAATTCTTTATGAAATGAAAGCCTAGTGCAAGATGGCAATCAGTTGCTGAACTGCAATGTTCTGAAGGTTAGCTTAATGCAAAATTGGTCAGAAATCATTAAAATCAATGGTGACTAAAATATCCTTTTAGCTTTTAGTTTATAAATATATATTTTACAATGTAACCCTGCTTTCTAAAGTTTGCAAACAAGGCACAAATTTAATGAAAACAACAAATATGGAGATGCTGGCTCATTGTGCCTTGCAGTCATGCAGGGCAGTACTTGGGGGAAAAAAGGAAAATGATCCAGAGCCTTCATTCCAAGAAAGAGTCTAGACATTAAGCCACTGCATAAAAAGCTATTGGAAAGTCAAGGATTTCCTTACAAGTGCTTGCATCTTACTTTCCTGGCTTCTTCTGGAAGTTGCAAAGAGGTCCATTGACTTCTCTGAGATTCACAGTACCACATAAGTTAGATGGAAAGACTCCATGGGAAGAGGGCCAAAGGAAGGGACACTTCTTGAATATATTATCTATTTCACTTTTCTCCTTTTTACATTTCTCTACACGGCAACTCTTCCTTTGTACTTAGCATTATATGCTTTGAAGTGAGTTAAATTGCCAAAAAAGTAAGTTAAACTGCCAAAAATTAGTTAAGCTATATTTTCATTCTGCATTCTATATGGAAATAACACAGCAACACTAGTAAATACGAGAGTCATGTTACTTCCAGCATTGGTGCAGTGGAGTCAAAAATCACCTCAAATTGTTGTGCCCATCTGTCTAAGTGATAAAGTGACAACAATGCCAAGCAACAAGCGAAGGTCCTATGTAGCAGCTTGAACACTGGGTCTTTTTGAGATCTGGTGGCTCTTTAGCTAAAGGAACTCGTGGAAAGAAGCCATGGCTGTACAGCTGGTACCCACCAACAGTCCTTCAGAGGAGAAGACAGGCTAATCACAAGTGAGATGTCTGTGGCTGGGAGTGAGCAGGGACTGCCCGTGCCCAATGGAAATGCCATGGGAAAGGTAACTTTTCTATAGGCTCTTTCAGGGTTTGGGGATATCAAGTGTGGCTTTCTCCTGACTGTTCACGTTGGCTAGCTCCCAGCTGCTTTGGGAAGGTATTTATTTTTATAACTTGCATTTATCGGGATGAATTAGCCAAGTCTGTTGACTTCAGTGATTTGGCATAGGCTGTCAGGAATTATTTTAGCAATGCTCTGCCCTGGACAAAGTGCATTTACTTTTCAACCTCTGCTCTCACTTCCAAGCAATAAGCTACTGAGGGTTTCATTTACAGTCAGACATTCGGTGGAGTTCCTATCTGCGGCTCTTTGTTGTACATTGGATTTTTGTTTCTTGAAATCAAAGAGAAAGGGAAAGGACCATCTCCATCTAATGGCTTCTGGCTACCAGTAAATGGTGGCTATTCCTCAAGGAGGTATAAAGCACAGTAGGATGTTTTCAGAGAGGTAATAAATCTGCTGGGATTGTCGTGAGGAGTGCCAACATCATCTGAGAGAGAGAAACTTGTGGCATTTCCTTTGCTCTGTTTCAGGCGTCATATCCATGAAGGTTTGAGTCCATGGGCCGAATTCTCTGCTCAGCAGATCTATCGTTTTCTAGCTCCAATGGGCTGGGCCCATCCTCTGCAAATTGTCTGGGATAATACCATGCTTTATTTTCACTGCCAGGGTTTTAGGGGAACTAAAAAACCAGTCCTCTTCTTGGGTAAGCTGATTGACCTTCAGCAGTACCTTCAGGGCTGTGAAGAAGCTTTTAATGGAATCTATTCCCTCTAATGTTGCTCAAGGTAACAGAGAATTTAATCTGAAGTAAAGGTTCATTGTTTAAGAGACTTTCATTGGAAATAATTGAGTGCCCTCTCTATGCTGTTACCTCCAGCAAAATGTTGGCTAATTTTCCTTCACACCACTTGGCCTAACCTTTGCATTCCCACATCCCTTCCAAGTGAATGGGACTGCTTGCTTCAGAAAGGGTTTTGGCTCCTGTGAATTAGTTTGTTTGTTCTCTTAATAATTCCACTTGCCTCCCCTGCGGATGAATGTCACCGCAACCTCTGTGCTTCCATCCGAAAACCTGATCTCGTCACTCACTTCAAAGATGCAATTCACTGCCAAATACCTCACCTTCATCCATCTCAATCTAAACTCAGCAAAATGACCTCTCAAAAAGTACTCTACAGAGGCACTCTTTAATCAACATCCGTTTAGAGCTTTCCCCGTTAACTTCACCTAGGCAGATTGTTTTCCATAATTAGACACAGATAGGCTTTGATATAACCAGCTGACATATAGAATACATATTCATTTCTCCCTCTGACTTCTTGAAGGATCTGAGTAATGCAGAAGAAACACCTAGTGCATTTAATACTAGTCTCAAGAGCTTCAGACTTTGTCTAAGAGAGCCACTGAAGCACTTCAGGTACAACTCTCATCTCTTGTTAAAACGAGAGTCTTAGGACAGTGTGACACTCTTGATGAACCGAGAGGCTGTATTTAGATAAGAAATGGAGAGGAACTTTGAGCTCGTGTCTCCTTATTTTCCTTTGCTGGATGGGCTATAAGGAGCAGAAGTGTTCTTTAGGGACACGAAAATGACAACGTTAATAGAGCTACCACTGCAAAGAGGTTTTGGTTTTGCAATTATAGCCCTGAACAGCTACATGGGGCTCGTTGATGCTCACCACTGTGGACTTTGCTTGATCTGTATTGTCTTAGGCCATTTGTAGAGACTCTAGTTCAGATAAACACTTAAACATATGCTTGAAGTTATTCATATGTAAAACACCCCTTAAACTCTCTCTGCTAACTGTGACCTTGATCCCTTGGTGCTGCTGTTCCCCAGTGAAAAATAGAAATCCGATAACAGCTTTATCAGTCTGAAAACTCCCAGCAGCCCTGTGCTACTATTTCTCATGTAACATAACAAAACATATCTATAAACGTGATAGTATTTACTGGCTTGATTCTGCCCTTTCCCTTCAGTGAAATTAAATAACGGCTGACTCCAGCGGCAGGCTGATTGATTGCAGGGAAACTAATGCTGCTACTCAACAAGAGGAAAGGCAGAAGTAGCGGAGTCAGGCACCGAGCAGGTTCTGTTATTCCCCTGTTACTGCCACAGAGCTCTGGTTATTTTGAGAAAGCCTCTTCTCTTTTTTCTCTTTCGCTGCCTCCTCCTGATCTTCTTACCTTTTCTCAGCTTAACAGAATAGTCTCAAAATTTATCAATTGACTGTCAGCTTTAAGATCTCTGATTTCTGGAGTTTCCAGGTTCTTCAAGCGAGCGTGTAGAGTCACTGTATCTCCAAACCATCTGCTATTACTGGGGGGAGATGACCCACTTTAGAAGCTGGCAGCTGCCTTTCAGAAGGCTTTAGTAACTGTAACCCCAGTTCAAATTATTGAGAACTAAGAGTCTGAAATGTTTTGGAAAGTCAGGACACAGGAGGGGTCGTTTGCATTCTGCTGCCTCCAGCCCCGTAATTTTCTTCTGTTTTTCAGCATGTTGCTGTCGAAGGTATCCGAGTTTGGAGGTGATTAAAACTCAGCAGTTCGTTTGGTCTTTAACATATTGTTTTCAAGCATTTTTAACAGAAGTAAATGCTTAAATCCCATTAAATTTGAGTCTAAATGCCTTAGGTTTCTTCACAAATCCTTCTGGTAGGCATCGGATATCAAACAGACAAAACAAAAAAATTAAGTTGAAGCCAGGGTATTTTTCTTTCCCTATGGGGAAAAGGGCATCCATTATGCAATGAATCTTCTTTTGTAATGGGTTGGTGGCTTTGACAAAATCCATTTTACTTCATTGTCCTTTTACTTTACATAATGTCCATAAAATGGCAAAACAAAAGATGTTATTGCTGATCAGAACAATTAGTATAAAGCTCTTGAGTAGAATAACGATGCCAAAAAAAAAAGCAACCTTTCCAGCCAGAGCAACTTTCTGAGGAACTATGTTCTGTGTGAAGGGGTATGAATTGTCTTGCAGTCCCCCAGAGCGGTTTTCATCTGTTGTCTTCATATCAGAATAATATAAAAAAAGGGGGGGGAAAAGGAGCTGGCTTAATTCCCCTCATATTATAATTAACCCAGCACGTTGCAAGATATCAGGATAAATGTTACAAGACAGGTAACGCTTAATTCTACCACGATCCCAGGGGATGCTGGAAACTCTAGTAAAATAAGATTCTATGAAATTGAAACAAGCCTTTTTTAACGTCAGGCTGGGGAAGACCTGAAACAGGATCCGTTTGGGAGACCCTGCTCTCCTGTGGATGCCCCTGGATTTCAGAGAGGAGTTCAGCCAGGTGTAGGGGTGTACCCACACGTATAGAGTTACACAGGGGCTTAAAGATCTTTCAGAGCAGAGAGATAACTAATAAACCTCTAGTTTATATAGTCTGGGTTTACCTTGTGCACAGGTAAATCCCTGGGGTGCAGAGGACACATTCGAGGAAGACAGTGCCCTGGTTACCACTGATATTTACTGGGAGCCTGACTCCCATTTGTCTTTGACTGTTGGCCCCTCGTTTCTGCTGAATATGCTCCCCTATGAACCTGTTGTGTTCATCACTGGGCTGTCCTCTCCTCCTGCTCTGGGAGGCATTGAGTGGCTGTGCCCAAACCCCTGGGATGGCAGTGATGGGGTGATGGTTGGGAGCTATGGCTGGAGTCACGCGAAAAACTCCAGGAGCATCGGTGGATAATGCTGAAATTGTTACGGAAGGCCTTGTAATTGGAATTCAGATCTGTAGATGATTATTTCATTGGAGAGTAGTCCTTAATTAACACAGAGCCTCCAGAGAGCACTTTCTCATCTCTTTCCTCCCATCCCTCCCCTCACGTATATGTCTCCACACATTAATCAGATCACTCTTCTGTTCCGTCTGTGAGTTGAGCACAGGGGACTGCATTTCGTGCGCACCCTTGGAGAAGGGGCCAGCTGACGCAGAAGTTAAAGCCGAGGTATTTGAAGTGTGAAAGCCGGCTGAGCTGTGGCACTCTGCAGCGAGCAGGTCTCTGAAGGCTCCCTCCCTCTCCCTGTCCTGATCCTTCATTTCCTCTGATGTCATCACTCCAATTTAAACAGAGGGGCCAGGCTGAAACGACAGAAATGTCTGTTTGGCTTGAGTCTCTGGCAAGTTCGGGCCTGTTCGGACATGTCCACAGGCGTTTGAAGAAGCAGGAGTTTCTTCGCAAACATGTAGCGTTCCTGTCCTCTCCCCGGCATGAAGCTGCCTGGCATAAGTTCCTTCTTCTGAAACCTCAGTGTTTACACAGGCCCTGCGACTGCCATTTGCGCAGGGCCCAGCTGCTGATACTTATCTTCAGTTTTCTGAAGTAAAAGGTTGAAATGCTGCTGCTTGTCAGGCGATTCCTGCATCCCCCCAGCTCTTTGCAGCCAAGTAGGGGTCTCTAAAACTTTGTCCATCAGCTTGGTGTGTGGGATAACATCCTGGCAAGGGAAACAAAGGTGTTTGGGAAGGAGCAGCCGCAGTCCGTGTGCGAGCAGGCCGCGTCTTCCTCAGGAAGATCTGTGCACACCATTGTTTGAGTACTGCTCTGAAGCTCGTGTCCCTCGCATTGCACTTTCTGTTCAGAGAGAGAGATCCTGCAGCCTGCACACGTGTCCAGATGTTTTAGAGGAGCAGTAAAGAAGTAGGAAGACCTGGCCAGTATTGGGTGCACCTCGTCAAGGCAGTGTGAAATTAGAAATATTGATGAAAAACAGAAACAAGAGTGTCTCTGTTTCTAGACCTGTACTATCTTTTTTAAAAAGTCTTTCATAAACTTTCACTGAGTCTTTAACCTTGACTTTCTAAGATTTTTGTCTTTTGGCCGGAGACAGACAACAACAATCATCCTCATCAGTGATACAACTTCTAGAGGTTGGAATTTCTCAAAAATGTAGTATTTTAACCAGAAGTATTAAGGGGTTTTGTCCAGAACATGAAAACCCTTAAATAAAAATGTTAATCTTTCAGATATAAAAAGAAATCCTATTTTCAAGTAATACACTGGAGAAAACCCACAGGATTTTAATTAAGTTAAATCACAATGAAATGCAGAAGACTTAAATAGATTGGCTGTCTAGCATAGCCGCTAATCTGTCTCATGTTCAGTGATCTGGTTCGCCCTGCATCATCATAATCTATTCTGCATATGTTGTTCCAGACCGATTACCTCCCAAAATATTTTGCAGAGTTAATCAAATGCAGCCTGAAATTCAAAGAAAAGGAGAACGGTTAAGATGTATAGGCAAGAGAGAAATGTATTGCTTTCAGGTACAGCTTGGAAATGGATAAAAAGCCTCAGGTCTATGAGGGAACATTCTCAGAGCTCCTGTAAGCAGATTCAGTGGCTCCTGCAAGCACACAGAGGATTGCAACGCTTCCAGGTGCTCGGCACTTGGGTTTCTGTGTCTGGGATCTGTGTGCTAACAAAGAAAAGACAGAAGATGTTTCATCATCCAGCTACCAGCAAGGAAAGCGCAGTGGTCTGATTCCTTTTGTGCTTATAGGATGCCGCTTGTCTGAAGGAATAAGCAGTACTGCCTTGGGAATCAGCAGCATCTCCATCACCAGTAACTCCAGCAGCGTTCATTTGCTGAGCCCTCCCAGGAGAGCTGGGCACCTAGCTTGCTCTGGGAGTCGGGGAGTTTTTCCCAGATGCTTTTCTGAGCTTTAGTGGCTGTCTGATTCCCTGTTTCTGAAACTCTACTTTTTCTTTCCCCGGCCTCCTCAGACCCAGACGCATCCTTCTTTCTTTTCCTGGTGCCTCTAACCCGCTTCATTTCCCATTCCATTTTGGTCTGAGTTTGGGATGAAGTTCTGTCTTTGTCAGGCTGTATCAGAAACCCTTGGCCCTGTGCTACCAGCCTGCTTTGGCATCATCACTCCTGGGCAGGTTTACTCAAATTCACGCCTACGCCTGTTTTAAGTAAGAAATCAGGCAGAAGCCTTCTGTTTCCATGCAGATGCAGCATTTGGATGTCCTCAGTTCAAATTTCAGCCATTTCTAATTAAGAGCTCATCAAACCTCATAAAACCCACAGGGTTTCTGAGGATCTCTTGCTAATGGCTACACTTGAAAAAAAAAAAAAAGTACTTATAGTTATTTTGCTTTCAAAGTGCACTGTGTACTTTTGTCATCATCTTCCTTTTCTTTCTGCGACATCTGTGGACAAAATGTATTTGGAGATGATTTGGTCAGTTGGATGAGGAATTATATATCGAGCACAATAGCATATAATTTGCTTTTCAGAGTGCTTTTGGTCCTCGGGTCATAGGCAGAGGCAGAAGCGTGCACACATGGTCTTGTGTATACCGGTTACATGATAAACTTTCTTAAAGGAAAGCAGAAGCTTTTGCATGAGTATTTAGATTATTTAGACTTCTGTTAATTTTGAAGGCTCTGAGTTATTTTTTGAAGCCAAAAATTATGCATAAACTCATCTGCTCATGGTATCTGAGTTTCTAGATAATAAAGACCCCCTATAAATCAGTCTCTGAGTCAAACCCCCTTAAAAACATAAATGCAAACATAAAAAACAACAAATGTTAGGGTAGTTAGTCCATTACTTAAAAAGGAAGGAGAGGAAATAACAAATGATATGATACAGGGAGTGAAGTATTCAGTGCCTTTTTTGGTTGCTTCTCCAAGAAAAGGTTGATTCTGGTTGTACACTAATGCGGGAAGTTTTAACAAGGGGATCATCTAAACCAGCAAAACGACTGTGTTGGCTAAAATTTAGATAATTTCCATGTTCTGCAATTCAGCAGGACCTGATGAAATCGACCCTGGAGTACTTCAGGATCTAGCTGAAACAATCCCAGAGTGATTGGAGATTATCCTTCCGCATTCACAGATGACCAAGGTAGAGTCAGAGGCCCAGGGAAGGGTAAACGTAAGGTCTATTTTTAAATAGGGGGGAAATGAGAACCAAGGGGATTATGGAACAGTAAAACTAACTTCAATACCCCCAAAGTTTCTAGAATTAGCTGTTACCAGCACTCGGAGAATCAGAAGTTAATAGGAAACAGAAAATATGGATTTGTCAAGAGCAAATCGTGTCAGGTATGACCAGTTACATTGCAGGGCGAATGAGCTGGTAAGGAAAAATGAAGAAGTGGATGTGATGGGGTTTGATCATTCTTATTTTTTTTAGGGAGGCTGTGAATGCTGTCACACACAGTGTCCTCTTGGTCAAAGCAAAGTGCTCAGTTTCAACTCGCCAAATGGCAGGGGTGCAAGTAGTCATAAATTAAGACTCCCAAAGTAGGCTTGGATAGTTTCCCATCAAGGTGGGAGGGCACATCAAATGAGGTCCCTCAGGGCTCTGCCCTGGGTCAGGAAATGCTCCGTACTGTAGTGACTGTCTTGTGTGATGATATAACGTACACGCTAACAGACATTTCTGAGGTCGTGCTGGTTGGATCTGCAGCTTTGTGGAAAGGAGAAGCAGAGCTCCAAGTGGTTTTTATACCCGGTGATATGAAATTAGCAGCTTGAAACGTGATCAAACCAGATCATAATAGTGCAAAAATGCAAGTGCAGAAGAGAATGCAAACTGGAAAATACTTAACAAGAGAAGCAGAATTTAAAAATTAAGACAATTAAGGATGCAGAGTGCTGAAAAATTGTAAACTAAACATGATATGATATCATAAAACTGCTTTGGAAAAGACTACTCATGCAATGGAGAATTTTAGTGGGACTTGTGGGTAAAGGACAGGGTATATTTTGCTTTCAAGGCAACCTTCGTACAGCCTTGGCTGTGTTCCGCTTTGGGTGTGCAGTTCAAGAAAAGCCTTGACAAATTGGAGAGGAACTAAAGGAGAGCCATAGGAATGATAAGAGGTTTGGAAAACGCAACCTATGAGGAAAGATTGAAAGAATTGGATTTGTTTAGTCTAGGGAAGGGAAGACTGACAGGACGCGATAACATTCCTCCAATATGTAAAACATTGCTAGAAAGAGAATGGTGATGAATTGTTCTTCATAGCAGCAATGAGTAGGAGAGAAATAATTGGCGTAAATTTTAGCAGAAAGGGCTTAGTTTAGATATTAGAGAAAGCTTTCTAGCTTCAAGGGTATTTCGGTACTAAAATGGAAGTGTGAGAAGGTTACTGGATCTGCTTCTTTGGAGGTCCTTAAAAGCACGTTACCCGTCTGTCAGGGATGGTGTAGGAGCATTTTGTGCTGCTGTCTATATGAAGGAACAGGCTGGGCTGCAGCTTTGTGTGTCTTCTGGCATCTTAGTTTGTAACTGCAAGTGCCTTTAAAGATTAGACTGAATGAAATCACAGAACCCCAAACTGGTGTGGGTGGGAAGGGCCCTCAGACCCCCCCAGTGCCACCCCTGCAGTGGGCAGGGACACCCTCCCACAGCCCAGGGTGCCCAAAGCCCCATTCAACCTGGCCTTGAATCCTGCCAAGGATCCTGGGTCAGCCCCAGCTTCTCTGGCCACCCTGTGCCAGTGCCTCCCCCCTCTCCGGAAAGGATTTCTGCCTGATGTCTCATCTAAATCTCCCGTGGTTTAGTTTGAAGCCATCATCCCTTGTCCTATCACTACATGCCCTTGTAAGCATTTTCTCTCCAGCTTTCAAAATATCAGCAACTGGCAGGTAGGTGGAGTGTTGATTATTTGTCTACTGTGTTTTTCAGAGGGACGATGCTGTAGATGCATCTAAATTCTTATAATCATGAAAAAATTTATTCATTCAACACTTGTGTGAGGTAAGTGACTATTACACTTGTTACAGTAGGCGAGGAACAAGGTAGATCAAGTAGTTCCATCAAGGTTATTCTGTATTATATAAGCTAACTGGTTTATATAACCGGGCCAGGTGCCATTTCAACTAAAATATCCTTCAGGTTTTGAGAGAAGCGTTGTGCCTGTCTCATCTCTGGTTCTTTAGACAGCAGACAATTGGGAATAGTAGTTCCACGTGATCATAGTCTTCCTTGGCAGTTGTGTGGTGGTTCTCATACACTTTTCTAGTTTAGTTTAACTCTTCTTCTTTGTGATGCAATTAGTCATTAAGGTGCTTAGGTTTTAAATACCTTAATTTGTTATTTACAGTTGGCTGTGAGGTAACTGACTGCCTGGCAGCGGTGTGACAATGTGTATACAACTTTCACTTCCCAAGCTTGCCACTGAGGTCCAGACACCTACAGCTTCCTGAGACTGATGAGTATCTCATTTGCTGAAACAAAGATAATTTAGGATGTGATCCTGTCTTCCCACTTTCTTTCTGGACTTGTGACTAGCAGAATACAGATGTTACTGTATGCTGTTTGGTTTTTGTGTGTGAAGCCAGAAGTCTAAGAGGACACGAAGGCAGTGTGAGCACGGTTGTTGCACACAGAGTTTGAGTAAATGGAAGTGGCGTCTGGAAAGGCTGAGTACCTGACGTGGGTAGTGCCTAGATGTCATGGCACTCTTTAGGGAAAACCCTAAAGAACAAAACATATTTCTTCCCTTTCAACCTGAAATACCTTTGTAGTGTTTCCTTAGGCCTGATCTGTGCTACTCCAGGGGAGGTCCCACCAAGCTGAGGCTGGCAGTCCAGCACCATCTTATCCCACTTGAGCTGCCCTTCCCCAGAGATCTCACGGCTTCTGTGAAGCCCGGCACACACAGTTAGGGCAAACTGAGAACCAGTATGGCCACCACACCACCAAATGCACAGCAGCATGAGGTCTGCTGGGTGATTGTACAGTGGAGAGTAAGTAATTTTGTTGGAGATCACCCTCATGATGAGTGGAGGGAAGCAGTAGGGGTTGGCAGCTTTTCTGCCTCTGCGGCACCCTGTCTTCCCTTACACGATGTTGTGTTGTGTGTCTGAGCTTCAGGAAGAGATTGTCCGAGTAACAAGAGCAGAGTCCTCACCACCGACATGCTGGTTAGCATCAGGATCAGTGTTATTCATGCCTTGGGAGCCAAGGTGCAGAATTAGGTAGCCTGATGGTAGGTTGGAGGGAGGTTGCGCAGCGTAGCTGGCTGCCCCAGCGCGTGACCCTCGCTAGGGCTGGACCCGCACGATCCATACGGGATGTTTTCCAGCTGCACCGACTGGTTCCCAAATTCCAGTTTTAAACCTGGGACCAAAAAAAGAGTGACATCCAGAAGGTCTCTTGTTTGGGGGTGTGTGTTCATGTGTGTTTTGCTATGCAGCTGCATCATCCCAGAATATACTACCCAGCTAGAGGCAGTGACTGCGGACCAGGGAGACCTCTGGATCAGTGCTTACAAGCAGCAAGCCTCTGTAAAATCCCACCTTCGTGCTTTGGGGAACACAAAAGGTTAAAAGCCAAAGCTGTGTGTTACTTTCCTGCTGTGAATTTACTTCTTTTCTGATAAAGACAGCAGGCGAGATATTCTCCCTCCCTGCACGCACCCTTTATTTTTGCTTCTCCCCCCCTCCTTGCTGATCCCTCCTCACCCTGCTCCTGCACACGCCATTTCTTCTGCACTACATATTACAAGTGGGGGAGATTTCTTGAACCAGGGGCCTCCTGCTTAATGCACTGAGGATTCAGTGTGGCCAAAAATGCCTGTAGCATATGGGGAAGGAAAGGGCCAGCAGTGAGCAAGCTTGGACAGATGTGCTATAGAGGGAGCGTGGTGTTAGTGGGGGTGGAGAAAGCTCTCTTCTCCCCCCTCAGTCATTTCGGAGGGTGGCCAATCAGGAGAAACGGACCCTTTTTGGGACCCCAACAGTTCGGGAGAGCCCCTGAGGCATTTTTGGCCGGGAGGTTGCACACACACACGCGCGCACACACACGGAACAGTTCAGCAGCACTCCAATCCCCAGTGACATGGAGCTTTTTCTTAATTCAGAGCATATTTCAGGCTTCAGTGTAAGGGGGGGGGGGGGGGAAACCACCACCAAAACCCAACCCATAAACCATAAAGAGTCTATTGAAACAATTGTAAAGGGATAAAATAGAATGTGGCTGCAGCCGAAGCTGTTAGGGAGGAGATGCAGGGGAGAGATGCAAAATAAAAGAAGGAATTAGCATCTTCCTTGCTGGTCTCGGAGCAGCCTTGTGAAACACAGACCTGTGCAGGCACTTTGCAGAGCGCCAGAGGTGTGTGCACAGAAACACCGCTGCCCGCAGGTGAGCTGCTGTTTGAGCTGTGCTTCCTGATGGACACAGCTCCTTTGCTCTTCTCTGCATGGCAGCATCTCTTGTGTTCCACATGTTGGTTTTCAAATGGAAGCTTGAAGCTGGCTGCAGTAGTTAGTAGTCTTGTTTGTTATTACAGAGCTCCTTCGTTTGGGGATCTCAAAGCACCTTCAAAGCAAGATGCTCACAAGCTTTCTGGTGAAGTGAGGCCATCTGATGAGATCTGCTTCACAGGTGCAGGAACAGCCTCTTCAAAGCGTTCAAGCGATTTCAGAGGGTGCCTGGCAGGACGGGGAACAGCACCTGCGTAACCCCAACCCTTCTGCATAGAATCTCTCCACAGTCTGATCTTTCCTGACAGCGGTGTTTTGGTTTGAAAGCAGTTAGGAATTATGTGCCTGGACACTGGCATCGTATACAAAGAGTAATTGAGTCAGTCCCTGCCCTAGAGGTACCTTCCAGTCCTCCCTCTCAGGGACAATTTTCCTCTAAAGGCAATTTAAACACACAAAACTCTGAGCACAGCTTGTTGGCTGCTGCCAGGGACCTGCAGCGCAGGATGCATCTTCCCAGCTAACAGCTGGGGTTTTGACCAGATTGCCTCAGTTTCTGCATGGGCCCACAGCTGATGTAAAACACTGAGAAATGATGACTGGTTTTGTTGTTTGGGTGTTTTGATATCTTTATACTTTTAAAAACATGTGGTTCATTTTGGGAGACTGAGCTTGGTTTACTTACAGTTGTACCCAGGCAATTATAGTGTTAATGAAATTAGCCCCGACTAACTCCAGCCTAGGGAGGTGAAAAAATGGGGAGGTGTGTGTGTGTCTCTTGAGGGGATCTTTGGTGTCAGACCAAGAGGAGCAATCAGCACTGGGAGGGAGGGAAGAGATGCATGTGTACATTGGGAGGCAACATCTGGTCCTAAGGCCACATGTTGAAATGCTGGCCTTGAGTCTGCTGCTGCAGAAGAGAAATGCTGCTTCAGCGCTGTCGTTCTGTGTGTGGTGTTGGGCCTTCATGCAAAGGGATTGGGGGAGCGAGGTGTCTGTGTGGGAGGTTGAGGCATGCTGGTTCAGACCTTTAGTTGCTTTTCTCTTTCAAATAGGTTAAGAATGAAGGAAGGAGACAAAGTCCAGTTTCGGGATGGACTAAGGCCTCTGAGAGATTTGCCACCCTGGTTTTGAATGTTCCTTATGTACCTAAAAGCTTAAGGGACTGCCTAAGTGACTCTTTGACTGCTGTCTGGGCTCTAATTCCAATTCACATCAGTGAGAAATGGTTGGGAGTCACATGCCTGGAAATGGCTCTCCTATCAAGGACTTGAAATGTCAGGTTGAGTAACACTTGGGTGTTGACAATGAGGAAGCACTTTGTCACCCGACATTAATTGTCCCATCTGCCCTACATCTCTGTACCAAGGAGCTCCTGCTGTGGTTATTGTTGACCATATTATGTAGCTTTGCTCTTCCAGGTGGGTATCTAGTGCTTGCCGGGGTTTTCCAGGGCAGATACGAAGACTTTGCACTAAAGCAGTGGCAGCAGTTTCCTTGGCTTTAGTGGCAGCCTTTGGGGAATCTGACATTGATTGTTCTATCTGCAGTTAAACTTTGGATCTGGTGGCCCTGATTTAGGAATCTGGATTCAGCTTTGCATCACCTAAGGTAATTAAATGTCTGGCAGCCTTGAAGACTAATTATTGAGATTAAAAGGAGACAATGTGGCTTGCTGCCTTTTCCAAGGGATGCAGGACATTCAGCCTCAAAAGAAAATGTCATTTATTGTCAGCTCTTCTCTAGTGAATTTGGAAAGCTTGAATGCAGGGCAGAAAGAAACCAAAGGGCGAGGACAGGGGATTTCTTTTCCTTGTACCTTACTTGATATTACAGAATGAGTTGTTAATTTTTATACTCTGCATTTTCTCACATGTTTGGGCATATTCTGCTTCCTCGCGTAACTCCCTTTGGACCAAATCTGCATTACCTGCCAGACCTCCTCAGCTTGGTGTTAACTCTGTGTTGTAGTTGCTGTATCACGCTGAATTCTTGTTTTGTCCTCACGATAAGGCACCCAAGGCCATGAGCTGCATCCAGCCGAGCGATGCTGCTGGGCGGAAAGGTTGAACGTGTGCGGCAGGTAGAGGGGGACAACACAGCTGGGGGAAAAATACATCAGAAGACTGCCAGTGGTTTTTAATCCTGTCACCTCGTGCTGATGGGATGTTACTGTGCAGTGTGTCTGTCCTCACCTGCAGAGCTCAGTGTCACCTAACTGTAGCGGTGACCAGTTTGTAAGGAAACGGGGTTTTCTCCTCCTGCGCCAGCCCCGTGTTGTCTTCACTGGGGATAAAAGCTGAGCACATCATAGTGTGCAGCACCTCAGGTCTTGGAGGCTGTGGTCACAACATCTCCACAAGAGTATCTCCATTTTCTTGGGCAGATATCTATCTGGGTAACTCCATACTTCCTCGCTAAATTGCTCTTGGAGTTTTATTGTGGTTTGTGTCTGTTCCTTCCTTGTGTATGTTCCTTCTTGACTAGCACTTGCTGTAAATCAATTTTTTTCCCTAGTAGTGGTAGGTGCCTGAGTTTGGGAAGGGAGAGCTTTTGGGGAAGTTGTTGCAGAATGTTGCCTTTTCCCCACTGCTCTTTAATTTTCATCCACTGTTGGGGAAGGGGATGGTGAGTAGACTAAATAGGCCCAAAGGAGTTTAGAAAATGCCAAAGGAGTTAAAAAGCCAATGCTTCAGCAGGTTAAGGGCTGAGTTTGGATCCTCTGGGTATCCAGATATCTGGATACGCTGGTGAAATCAAAGAACTGTAAGTTCAAGTGAGTGTTTACAGGCTCCCAAATTCAGTTAATTTATGACATGTTTAATATGTTTTTACAAATGTTTGCTGTACTCAAGTAGTGACGATGCTTTATTTGGTCAGTAAAATTCCATCCTGCCTGCAGTACGCGAAGACCTGAACGTCTCAAGGATATTCTGTGTCTAAGGAAAAATATTCACTCTCATATTCTTCTTTTTTTTTTCAATAGAAATTTAAACCTGTCATTGAAACCACCAACAGGACTTTCCAATTCTCACTACCATTATGGGGATATTTCTGGGTTTTCTGGTTTCCATTCTTTCTCTTTTCCTCCCACCCCCCTTTTTTTTTTCCCTTCACCCTCTTTCTTCAGCATAACAGGATTGAAAATTAGTGCTGGCTTGAGGCCACGGCTGCATCTACGAGGCCATTTAAAGTTATTGCTCTCTGCTCCCTCTGGGCCAGTAGGAAGGTCAGCTGTGATCACAGAGAAAAAAAATCACAAAAAATGCTAGAAATAATAATAATAGTAATAATAATAATAATATCAGAAGAATATGGGTTTGCTTTTACGTGCTCTTGAGTTTTGGGTGAAAAGAATTGTGAAAGCAGCTGGAAATGCTGAAAAGCATCTTTTTGCACCGAGGTGCTGGGATTGCTCTGGTGAGGTTTGTGCTCGTGGCCAGAAGGGAGAGTCTGTTTTATTTTGGACTGAGTTTGGGCTTCTGGCCTCTGACTTCTACACAGGTATAGTCAGGAACGGTCCTACTGAAGCTGGTGGGGTTCTGCTGCTGTGCAGTTGGAGAGAGGGCAAGCTATGAGCATCTGGGCAGGTGGGAAAGGATTTGAAGCTTTACCCTGTTCTAGTTCTGAATTTAGTAAATCACCTCACGCAAGAGCCAGACCTGAAGCAAGCCTTTTATTATAGCAATGGCTTGGACTAGGATTTGGGAAGGTGGCCATAAGATCGGTTCATATGAGCTAGAATTTTAGTTAGAGAACCTGCCTCTGTGGAAAATAGCCTCCCTTGTAAATAGGAGACTTTTTGTCTGCAAAAAGTGAAGGTGAAGCACGGGCCTGTCTGTGTTCACATAGATAACCTTTTTACATGTACAAGTTGGTGGCTTTTGTGCACGTATCTGCAAGCTTGGGCTGGCGGATGTGTAAAAAGCAGATCTGGGCTTACATAAGTGAATGGGTACCCCCAAGCACTCACCCCTTTTTTTTAATCATAGAATCACAGGATAGTCAGGGCTAGAAGGGACCTTAGAGATCATCAAGTTCCAACCTCCCTGCCATGGCCAGGGACACCTCTCACTAGACCATGTTGCTCAAGGCCCCATCCACCCTGGCCTTGAACACCTCCAGGGAGGGGGCATCCACCATTTCCCTGGGTAAACTGTGTCAGGGCCTTGCCACTCTTATAGTGAAGAATTTCTTCCTAATATTCAACCTAAACCTACCCCATTTCAATTGAAACCATCCCCCCTCATCCTATCCCTCCATGCCCTTCTAAGATAGTCCCTTCCCAGCTTTCTTGTAGGCCTTTCAGGTACTGGAAGGCCGCTATAAGATCTCCCCGGAGCCTTTTCTTCTCCAAGCTGAACAGCCCCAACTCTCTCAGCCTCTCTTCATAGGAGAGGTGCTCCAGCCCCCGATCATCTTTGTGGCCTCCTCTGGACCTGTTCCAACAGTTCCATGTCTGTTGTCTGTTGGGGACTCCAGAACTGGACACAATACTCCTGGTGGGGTCTCACAAGAGCAGAGTAGAGGGGTTGGCCTTCTGGGCTGCTAGTGCACATTGTCAGCTCATGTCAAGCTTCTCGTCCACCAGCACCCCAAGTTCTTCTCTGCAGGGCTGCTCTAAATCACATCATCTCCCAGCCTGTATTGATGATAAGGATTGTCCCAACCCAGGTGCAGGACCTTGCACTTTGTCTTGTTGAACCTCATGGGGTTCACATGGGCCCACTTCTCCAGCTTGTCCAGGAGACAAGTTGCGTGACCTAGTTCACTGTGAAATCTATCTTCTCAAACTTTATTTTCACTTTTGTACTGTGGTAGCTACTGGGCAATATTTGGGCTACTTCTTCTGGGGATATGGGTGGAGTGTTTATCTTTGCAGACAGCTTTCTAGGAGGGACTGAAAGGAAACTTCAGACACTCTCAGTGAGAAGGTGAAGTTAGAGTCTGTGTGAAGATGCGGGGGGATCTTTAATGAAGTTAGCCATTCTCCAGCACCAAATACAGAAACCATGTTCCAGATCCATGGAACAGGTTGCGGGGCAGGGAAATGATGAAACTTCTAAAGATACGAGTCACTGGGATGCTTTGGGTCCTCCTGATGTTTTCCAACTCATAGGACTCCGGGAATTTTATTCCTCTGAAAACTTCAACATTTGACTCAACTCTGAAATGATGGAACACGGTCACTGGTGGAGCTATGCACCTACTGCTGTCTAAAAAGCTCTACAGTTGAAAAGCAGCTCAGGACAATATGTGATTATTTAGTATTATTTTGGTGCTTTGTACATGACAGAACCTTCCTAGACTCCGACCTTGACAAGGATCTCGTTCTTTATGCTGCACATGAGGTAGATATTCCTCCTTGCCCTCCAAAATTTACAGTCAATATAGGTGAGGCAAAGAGACTCTTCCCTCTCATCCTTGGCTAACAGCAAATTCAGACTGTTCTACTTCAAGATCACTTATCCTACAGCTCAGTTCAGTGCCATAATTGTTTTAAAAGAACAGAGGTTTTGCTGTAAATATTCAAGCTTAGGAGAATTGTTTGAATTTCACCCTTGGGTTTCCTGTTACTCCCTTGGCTGTTGGTTGGCAGGTCGGGCACAAGAAAGTCTTTGCTTTCCTGTTTGTCCCAAAGGGTTAAAAAATAAATAGTGGCATGTGTTCTGGGGTGCCAAGGTTTTTCTTCTGCTCCGTCTCCTTTTGATTTAAAGGCTTTGTTTATCTCTCTGTAAAGTCACTGGCAGGCCATAAAGAGATATATTGCCTTGGTGCAGACAGCACAGACTCCGCTCCTGGGAAAGCAATGGACTGTGAAGCGGAGTGTGTGTGTGTGTGGGCCCGCTCATAATTCAGGAAGGGTTCTCTTTTGGGAAGCTCCCAATGGACGCTGCCTGCAGCCACTTGTGGCTCCTTGTAGGAGAAGCGTGCGTGTATCCAGGAGGGTTGGTCAGGCTTGCTGCTTTTGATGTTCTCATAAAGCCATCACTCCAAAGCTTGGAATCGCAAGGCTGTTGAACTCAGTCATAATAAAGTGGCTAAAGTACTCCCAATGGCTTTGTTTAATTTCATTTTTTTTTGATAGAGAAATAATGTCATGTCAGAGCCCAGCTTGCGTGGGCACTCCCTGTTTAGCTAACACTGAGTAGTGAGCCTCAACGCCAGCATTGCTACTCTGCCTTGCAGACACTGCCAGCACTTGAACCTGCGAGTGTAGGTCCCTTCACTGGCTGTCTTCTGGTGCTGGGGTGCAAACTGCACCTTCCCCCAGCACATCCCCGGGTGTGCCCTTGGCTGGGATGGAAGGTAGGGTGTGTTGGTAGGAGAGGTGGGATAGGTGAATTGTTTGTCTGGCATCTACACTGCAGAAACCACTTATTGAGCTGAGCAGAGGGCGCTTGGGTTTAATCTTTGGCAGACTTGACTTGTGGTGTCCTTTTAGCTTATCACCAGAGGAGGAATCTGCTGAAAGAGAGGGCAGAGCACCAAACGCAGCTGAACCACCGCCAGCAGAACAGTTATTGATTCCCTGCAAGAAGCGATGGGAAGCTGCCTCTTTCCTTTTTAACAGCAAGTCATGTGTTGTGGGAATCCCCTACCTGGAATCTCAAGTTTCCAAAGATCTGAGCCTGACTCTGGAGAAAGGCAGTTGGGAAGATGCAGACCCTTCTCTCAGAGAGTTTTCCCCCGTGCAGAGGATTAGCCTGAGAACGACAGATCCTTCCAATCCCACTGGCTTTCTCAATACACTAAGTGACACCAAGCCTAGAGGAGGCCCCTGAAGATTAATGCTTTCCACAGCTTCAGTTTATCTTTGGAAACTCTACCAGCATATGTAAAACATGGGACCTCGGCCTGCCACCTCCTTGTCCCCAGCGGGCCATACCCACCCTGTTTTCCCTTGGGGCTGACAGAAAAGGGGTTCCAAATCCTTGTGTCTTCCGTAGCTCTGGGTCTCGGTACCTAAAATGCTGTTAATCACATCCTCCCTCTAAGCTTGTTTATCTAAAGAGAAATCATTAGTACCGTCTTTTTTTTTTTTTTTTTTTTCCAGTGTGGATAAATCTGAGAATCGCCTGAAAATCTGCAGGAAATTACTTTTCAAGTGACCGATGATATGACCTCTAATTTCCTAATGATCTAGGAAGAGTTCAAGCCCAAGTGCTTGTATATGCAGAATGCCAAATTTATGTATACAAAGCATCATAATTACTGTCATGGAGATTTACAGTGCTTTACAAATCATTAATAATCATAATAATAATATTTACCATAACTCTTTCTGGCAGATTGATCGCAATTCTCTTTGACCATCCTCGAACTACTTTTCTTACAACATCTTTCCCATTGGCATGAAAATGAAGTACACAAAACATAATTTATTGACATAAAGGGTGGCTTTATTTGCACGTGTTTATTTGAGGCAAACCCAGATAGTTTCTCTTGAAAGCATCAGCATCAATGAATCAGCACATCTTCTAAGTGCTGCGTACTGCTGCCTTTCACTATGGCGTTAGCAGGTGAGGTGCTCTTACTTGTTTGTGCCAAGGCAGATGTGATTGGTCCTGCTCAGCTAAGGTACCATTTGCAATAAGTGTATAAAAGACATACATCTATATGAGAACCTTTTAGGTCTTTGACACCTGTTTTGGGGGTGGAGTACCCACAGATGATAAATGTCAGGTTTAGGCTACACTGACTGATGTATAATTAATGGACTGTGGTGATAGAAATTTCTCATTTTTCTAAATGCCATCAAAATCACAAGATTTGGAGACAGGAAAAAATTGAAAGTGTTTTCCCTTTTCTTCTGCTTTCCTACTCCTCAGTATTCAGAGTTTGCAAGTGGTTTCATATGGGATAGAAAATAAATGTTGGCATGCAGTGGCAGATTTTAGTTAGAAATTTCGTATGGCAGTATATTTTCACAGAATTTCCTTATATTTCCTTATGTTTTTATAAGATAGAAGTCTTCAGAAGCTATTTTATTGTTGCAGTTTTATGAATTTTCCTGCCATTTTTTTGACAGCATGTGCTATTCCTGCCAATGCCATGGGTATTGTTTCTCTTTTATGAATTACTCTATCTAGGTCTGGTTTTATCCATTACTAGAAATCTGGTATTAATAGACTTTTATGCTACAGCAAATTCATTCATTTGAAAGGGCAGATATATTTTTAGTATACATGCTGCCTATTAAAAAAGGGCAGTATTAACATTTTGTATCTTAGTTTCACACTTCTCTTTGTTTATTCATCCAAAGTACATTTTGGGTGCGAAATGTTCGTTCTACTTGCTGTGGTAGCACAGCTGTGGGGTAGAAAAAATAATCTGTTAATTGTTTGCAGGAATACTACCCACTGGTTGATGGTTAAAAAAAGTCTGGCTCTAAGATGTACATCTCTGTTGAACTCACTGAGAGCTGTGAGTAGCGAGTGTGAGTCAAAAGTTGCAAAAACATGTAATTTCATACCAAAAGGCTGCTTCAAATATATTTTACAGTAATTTAATCATTTGTCAGACCAACGCAACCTTCAACTGCGTTCAGTGTTGCAGCAATAGACTCCCCATCACGGTATGACAACCTGGATATCAGGAAAATTTACCCAGGATGACAGACAAATCTCAGACACCCCTAACCCCAGCTCTGTCTCATCAAACTTTCATCTCTGTGAGCGAATTACAAAAGCTCATGTGTTAAAATGTAAAACATTCAACTATTAGTGCCTGCTGACATGGAGAAAAACGGTAATAGTATTTCTCTCCCACCTGCCTGTCCTTCAATTTAATTTTATAGCGGGTGTCTCATAATTTTTTAAAGTTTCTAAAAAAAGACTTTTAAAAGAATCTTTTCTAAAAGAAAGTGCCAAGCAAGCTCAATGTAGAAGTTGCTGCCAATTCTGCCTTTAATACTTTTAAAACAAATACAAATTTACAGGCGTACACGTACCAAAGCTCTTGCCAAGGGCCATCAGACCGAAAAACATGTTTTAGAATATGTATGTAGAAAGTGGGCCTGATGATTCATATAATTTGGTGGCTGGAGGCAGAGCACATTTACATGATGTTCTTTAATCTATTTCTAATTTATATGATGTTCCTTGGTGTAATCTGTTGGTTCTTTATTCCATGTGTCCAGCAATAGATGGTGCATGTTTGTGCAAGACACGATGGCTCGCCTAACAAGGACCGTTCTATGTTTATTCATATATTCTCTGTTCAGTGTAATTCCAGAGAGATAATTACCCATGAAGACATTCTCCTTTTTCAAGTAAATTAAAGGGTTTCCCATATGGTCCATCCTCTTGAGACCACAAGAAGTTTTCTGAGAATCTGCAACGGTTCAGGTACAAGGAGACTCCCAGCTTAGCTGTAACCTTTGAGGTCCTTCCTATTTTCATACCGACACCTATGTCATCAATCCCATTACAGAAAAATTCCTCTGATCTGAAAAACCTGCTGGTGGAAAACCTGTCTTCATCCTATGAAAAGTAAGAGGTACCATGGGGATGTTTTTGTTGTTAGTGAATCATATCTGGTAGGAGTTGTTTCTTTTTCTTGTGCCACACCTCCAGCCCCCTCCAAGCCGTCCAGCCAATTGCTTTGGCTGAAACAGTCCGCGGAAGCATCACGTACAGTAATTGCTTCATTGTGTTGCTTTAAGAGGAAAGGAAAACAGCTATTACTGTGAGCAAGCGCTTCTGGGTTTTTTCCCCTATTGCTGTTGAGTGTTTTGGTTACGAAATGTATCCTTTTTTATTTTTTTTTGAGACTTTCTGTTGTTCAGGTGGACTGCTGAGAATGGGCAACTGTTGGTAATGCAGCTGGTGGCAAAGAGAGAGAGAGAGCACTGCTTTAGAGAAATACTCTGCATTTATAAAAAGGGAATAAAACTATTACTGATTAATTTTGGTCCTCATCTCTTTATGGAAGGTAACAAAGCAGCTTAGTTTCATTCCTGGAAAGCATGTGGGCGCTAGGCAGGATGCTGATGTATTTTCACCTCATCTTCAGTTGCATGAAAGTTAACAGAGATTTAAGTTTTAAAAAGACTGTACTTTATGGCACTTACTTGCTTTTTACCCATTTGGCTGTAGGTGTAAGTGTAGGATTTAGGGGTCAGTCAGTGGCTGAGATAAAGCTCTGTAAATTTGGGGTCCTGCCTGTAAAGAAGCTCCTCTGCCATAAGGCTCTTCTGAGAAAAATGAACAAAAAAAAGAGCCCAGCTCCAGTAAACTGAGATCAGACCTCTTACTGGAGATATCTAGAAATTTATGACTGGAAAAGGTATTAGGTTGTGACCTGATGGTCTCCTGCTGCTGAGGCTCCAATGGTGATTAGGAAGAAGTGATTTCATTGCCATATGAAGGCTGCTGCCCTCATCCCTGTTTTTTTTCCTCATTGAGAAGCTAAACGTGGTATTCAGGACTAAGAGGAAAAAATGCCTCCCCACACACACAGAAAGCGTTATCACTGCCAGCTCCTTGTCTTCAAAGACCCCTGACCGAAGCTCTGTGTGACTAAGTCCACTTAATTCCCCACTGAAGAGAAAAAAGTAGAGTTCAGAAGTTCAAGGAACTCTTTTACCAACCATATGCTTGTGGTTGTCTGGGCTGCAGGGTAGAGGGTTAGGCTGAATCGCTTACTGTTTCGGCCCTGGTCAAAGCCATGTAACATCTTCTTTCAAGGCAATGAATGGCCAAGAAGGTGGAAGGCTGCTGGTGGGACCTAAGCACTCTTGGAAATGCAGCCTTAGATGTCACCTCAGGAGCTGTTTGATGTGAAGTATCTGGAAGTCTCATCCTAAGTGGTGAGAGTGTTTCACATAAGATTGTGTATTCATGGCCTTGACAGGCTCACACATAACCCTGTATAGCACCTCTCTTCTTCCCAACTTGTGTGACTGTTAATAGCAGCAGTCCCCTATGAAAATTAAAGTCCATAAGCATTTAAAGCTTATAACATTTATAGATTGCTACAGTAGCTGGAGAATCAAGCTAATGAAAGGATTGGGTGGGTGCCCTGAATTAATATGACCATAATCTCATTCATTTTAACTTCTTTTTTGCTGCATATAAAACCTTCCCCTCTCCTCCAACAGTGCACTTAGGGCCCAGTTCACAGGGTGGTGGTAGTTAATGGGAAGGTTCCTGCACAGTGTGGCCAAAAGTTGGGTTTTGAGCAGGAGGCCCATGGCAAGGGCACAACAGTGATGTTAAAGGGGCAGAGGTCTTCTGTGGAGGGTGACAGGAGGGCTGGGAAATGGGCATCCAGAGTTTGAACAGTGTAGAGGAGAATCAGAGCCAGGAGATGAAGATATAAAGCAGTGAGGTTTGAAGCAGGCTGTCTGTCTGCTGTAATCTGAAACAGAGATACTTCTCTCTTACAAATGTACATAGTGTAGAGCCTATTTGCACCCAGAGATTGTCTTCTACGCTGGTCCATCTCCATCTACAACCATACAGCATTTTGCCCTCCCATCTCTACCCTTGCCATTCCCTGGAGAAATTGTATTTGGAGAATACTTCTTGGAGTTACAACTCTTAAGTGCAGCGAAATGTATTTTATTGGGCTGTCTACTTTTGTTCTTTTGTTTCATCTCCATCTCCTATCTATTTTGTTTGTCTCAGCCAAAAAGGAAGGATTCTTGAGTGCTCTGTAGTGGAAGCTTGGAGGGTGGGGAGGGAGCTTGGGACCTGCAAGCGGTCAGGTGGAGGAGCTGGAAGGGAAAGCAGTGATTTCAAGAGTGAGCAAGGTGCTGAGGATTGTTCTGACAGGTTTTGGTGAGCTGTGTTACTGGATCACTGAGTCCAAGAAAATATTACAGCACGTGTCCATGTAACAGCCAGTTCATATTTCTGACCTTTTCATACTCTCCTCCGAAGCTCAGCATGACACTGTTTTCTATGTGTGAACTTTGACAGCCCTCCCTATCTACTGGAGAGTTAGGGAAAATAGTAATCATAACATCATAAAGGACTATAAAATTCTTCAACCTGAATGTGTGCATACCACGCTAGTTTTTCAGTAGCTTCTGAGTGCCCATAAGCTGAGGGATGGGCCTGCTCTGTGAAGTGGAAAATTCAGTGAAAAACAAGGCATTAAAGAAAGCAATAGCTGGACACGATTGAATGAGGAGCACTGTTCTTCATGGACCTGTCCTGAACTCGTGCCCCAGCACAGTTTGAGGACTGGTGTTGTGCTTGGAGTAAACCTAAAACCAAAGCTGAAGCCACTTGTGCTCATTAAAGAACCCGTGGCAGCGTTCGCTGTGCTGGACGAACACCACCTTGCCCTGGTCAGGGTCTTGGTCGAGTGAGTCCCTTCTGTGTGTGTTGATTGTGGCTATTTATAACAACTCATTTAGGAGACTCTCTCCATCACTTTCTCTCTCCATTGACTCAATGAAGGGAGAGTGCATCTAAATTAAGTTTCTTCTCTCACTTGCCTTGTGGAAGTATGTTTCTTTTCCCTCATTAAGTATGTAAGAAGTCTAGAGAGATTAATCTGATAATGTAGGCAAAGGTATCTAAAAGCAAGTGGTGTTTAAACCCCTTTCTCTAGGTGTGTCCTGTCTCTTCATTCAGATAAGATACTTCTTGTCCCTTCCCCCAAATCACTATGTCATGTTAATGTGTTTCCAAGGTGGCCACATGCTTGGACAAGGGGCAACAGGTGCAAGCTGGAGCAGAGGAACTTCTGTGTGAATGTAAGGAGAAACTTTGTCACTGTGAGGGACAGGCTGCCCAGAGAGGTTGTGGAGTCTCTTTCTCTGGAGACATTCAAACCTGCCTGGATGCATTCCTGTGTGATTTAGTCTGGGTGATCCTGCTCTGGCAGGGGAGTTGGACTAGATGATCTTTCAAGGTCCCTTCCAACTCCTGACATTCTGTGATTCTGTGATCCATCACGATCCCATGTGGTTCTGTGAATACCCAGATGTGTATGGGGGTGCTAAATTATCTGAAGTCTTGCCAGTAGCAAGGTACTGCCTTAAATAGAGACATGCTTGCTAGGATTTACACGTGTTAAAGGATGAAGTAACACCTGCAGTTGAGGAGATCATAGTTGCCCCCCAGGTAATATGATTAGCAATTGCTACCTGCAGATTTAGGGCTGAATTAAAGTTTGAGTGGATGAATGTGGAGTTGTGCTACCCAGAACTCCTGCTCCTGACGAGGTGAGATCTGCATGATGAGTTCTGTGGGAACAGAGCTGTTTCCCTGCAAGCAAGGACACTACAGGGTTATGCTTCTCTCCAGCTTCTCCACTGCCAGGCTCCATCAGCTCCATCCCAGGTCCTGCTGTGAGGCGCATGTGACAGATCACATCAGTGATTTGGAGGCCTCTGCGTGCTACCCTGGGTGCTGGTCCTCCTGCTGCCAGCCGGCCAGCAGAGCTGTGGTGCTCACACACACATCTCCTGCTCCGTGGGTCTAGGATGCAAGCAGCGCATACCCACAATTAGCCATTGCTTTGTTAATCCCTTGTGTAGTGCTACAAATAACGCAGAGACCTGACTTGATGCCCCAGCTCTCCAAAGGGCAGTGCCAGGAGTCACAGGATAGTCAGCATAAAGACACAGCATGGTATGGCACAGTGTGCTCATACTGGGCTGAAACCTGCTCACATTCCTTGCGGAAGAGACACAGTACAGATTCTTCCCTTAATCAACATACCTGCAGGCAAAGCCTACCCTGAGGAGCACCTGCAGAACCAGGCCTGTACTCTCTGAGCCATTCCAGGATGTGCAGCAGAGCAAAGCTGGTCAGCCTGCAAATGCAATTATTTGTTTATTTACACAGAAACTCACTCCTGGTCCTCACGGAGCCCAGAAGCCAGAGCTTCACTGGGGAGGAAGCGTGGCACGGGGGGCACCCGACCTGGTTGAAAGACAGCTCCTCTGACTCATCAGCTGAAAGCAAAATGAGCTGTATATATTTAAAGCAAAGCTCTATTTTAAAAATTAACGATCTGCAAGGGAGAGAGGAGAGACTGCTTCTCTGTAATGCAGAAAAAGGCCTTGATGACCACAGCCTGGGTCCCTTTCCAGATGATGTCATCATCAGTCTAAATAATAAATTTTTAACGATGTGGAAAAAAAAAAATAGGAGGAAATAAAAAAGAGGGGGACTCTGTTTCAATGAGGAGTAAAAGTAGCTGGTGGCAACAGGGTCTAAGGAAAATATATGGTTGGGTGAGGTTTCTGCCCTGTGTAATTAGATTATCCCAAGTGTAGGAGTGTGCTGCAAAAGGCACATTGAAATGCCAGTAATTGACTGCTCTGTGTCTTCCCCTGCCGCATAGCCATGCAGGGTGGAAAACTGGGGTACTTGGGATACACAAGGCAGAGGGGCATTCTATAAATGGGGCTGCTAATAATAGGCAGTTAAGATTAGAAGGGAAAGTGTGGCCTCTCATCAGCCCGGAGACTAGGGGATATTTTCCCCTCATAAATAACAGGCCACAAGAAATCTATTCAAACGGATTTGTGTTTGGTTGACAAATGTATGCAGTATGTTACCAGTGGAGTACTCACACTGGCTCTTTAATGCAGCTTGAATTACTAGCAACACATTCATTTTGAAACGCGCTCGGCTTTGTTGAGTAGAACCCCCCTGGAAACGTGTCGCCCGTCGTGTGTTCTGCAGGTTCCAAGAGCTCAGGGGGAGCCAGGAGGGTGGGCAGCAGCAGTGTGGTGTTGGGGGGGGGCTCTAGCACCGGCATGGACTGAATGGGTTGGCTTTTCCACTTCATGCTGACTCCCCATCGTAGGGAGCCCTGAGGCATTTTCCATGGGAATCTAGCCAGAATTTTCCCCAAGAAAACCCCAACCCAAACCTGTGCTAATGCTGGAGTTGTGCAGGATAGCGGAACAAATCTGATGTCATTTGAAGTGGTATTTTAGGTGATCTCACTTCCAGGGCTTGAGCTACTCTGTGCTGCATATTCCTGTAGAGATGACCCTTGTCGTGAAGAACTCAGAAGCTAAGGAGACAAGACGGCAGCTATTCCAGCCTGGCAGGCGAGGGGGCTCGGTTGTCCAAAAGCAACAAAAAATTCATGTCAAAGCTACAGTCCAAAGCTGCATTTCTTGAATCTCAGTCTTGTATTTTCCCAACTAAATGTATTAACCCAAATCAAAGTTTTTGTGGACCTCGGCTATCTGAACGTTCGGCCCTGAAAAGAACCGATGTGTTTCCTGAGCTTTGGGGTTTTGTAAGGAGAGATTTCAATGGCTTTAAACCCAAATCTACACCTTCTCCTCAAACTACAAGGGACAGTTTTATGTTATGCTTTGTAGTGGGCTGATCCTAATACCCTTGTCGTGAGACAGATTTACTGTAGTTGTCAAGACAGATTTGTTGTAGAAGTCAATACCTCTCAGCCTGCCGGTGCCTTAAGGAAAGAAAGGCTGGGTATTTAATGCTGTAAATATTTTATTCTTGCTCTGCCATACAGAGACCTTGCATGGCCTTTCAAAAACAACTTCTATTGTGCTCCAGTTTTTCATGAGTTAAATGGGGATAAGGCTTCTGAGAGTGAAGATGGATGGAATATGGAGACTTATGATGAGGAAGATGGAAAAAAAGCTTTTTCTCTGCGTGCCCCTGTTATTTTGTTTAAATGAATTCTTTCCTTTTCGCTGTTTTCATTGCTCCTTAAATAGTCACTTTAATTTCCTTTGAGTTTTGTTCTGGTACACAAAAACACACCTTTTAGATGTCCTTCAGCTTTGTGGGTCATTTGGTGTCGCTGCTTCTATTCCCTCAGTGAGGGAAAAAGGCACTGTGGAAGTATTTGCTGGTTTGAGGGTGCTCTCAGCCTCACAGGGCCTGGCCGAGGCTGAAGTTAGCAAATTCAAAGTGGGTTTTTCGGCTGCGAGCTGGTGGAAATGCAGGGGAAGATAAATACTCGGTCTTAACTGTCAAATACTTTTGTCTGCTCTGGGTCCCCTGTGAGAAGGGGAGATGCTGCTGCACTCACAGCTGGGTTTTTCTTTTCTGCTGGCCAGGCAGGAGGGGACTGAGCAGGACTTAAATCCTCAGGTCACTGATACATCCTTTGTATTCCCATATTTCTTCCACCGCTGAGAAGGATTCATTGAGCTTTGGGTTTTACGCTGAGCTAAAGACACTCTCATCCATCTGAGCCTGCTGCAACCTAAAACACAACTCATACTGCCCTGGTCTAATACAGACACTGAGGTGCTCTTTTTTATCGTTGGCTTGCCCAGAGCTTGCCATGGATGGACAGTTTGTTAAGCGTTGGCTCAACTCGCTCATGCAGTGTCTTTCTCCTGTTTTGAAAGACCTGGGTGCTCCATCCATGAGGAGCATGCAGGGTAAACGTGTCTCTCTTTGTGCAGGGCGACAAGAATCAGCTTGTGAAAAAGATGAGCGATTTGGATAGAAAAAGGACACCGAGCTTAGGGTGAAAACCGCCGGTACAAGCCGATCCCGTTTGGTGGAAGCAAATAATGCTGATGGGAGGACTGGAGTCGCCTCGCCATTCCCTGTGCGTGTTGCACTGGCTGCAGCGGAGTTTCTTTGCCAGCACACTGGATGCTGAGCTGGGAGAAAAAGGGAACGAGTTGCCAGGGGCTGTCTGGATGGGATGTGCGTACAGAGGAAGCGTGAGCCATCACACCAGCTCCTTGGCAGATGAGGAGCCTGTCTGCAGAAACCAGGCCTGCTCTGAAATGTGAGTTAAGCCATTTCTCAAAACTATCTGTAGCAAGAAATGACTGGGAGGCCAGTGATTCATTCTGGGGTAATGTAAAGGTACCAGAGGGGCTAATATAAAGGAAGAAAATTGATACTGGCTTTGCAGTGTTTGTGGCGCAGAAATGCATCCAAATGTTTCCCAGGGAAAGCACGGAACAATCCGATGCAATATTAAAAACAAACCAATACCTGCCCAACAACAAACAAACAGCCATGGGGATATAGGGGCTGGTAACAGTGTTTGGATGTCTGTAAATCAGAGCAGACTGTACAGGTATTTGCTTACTGCTATACATTTCATTGCAGCTGAAAGAAAAGGGCCCTTGTGAGATGGTAGAAATTGTATGAGAAAACCGGGCTTGAACTGTAGCACTGTGATTATTGTGTCAAATACACCTTGGTGCGTATCCATGGGAGTTACACCAGGGACAGATTTGACCCTTGGGATGAATACTCTACGGAAATTAAAACTAGCTATAAAAGCTATATATAGTTGAAAAGGCTACGGTAAGGTTTTATACGGTATGAGCCGTGGTCTATTCTTCACAGAAACCCATATCTGTAAAAAAGCAATTAGAAGTGCTTCCCTGAAAAAAGGCAATTGAACACAGTGAATGAACTGCAGGAATTGTACAGTTTCCAGAAAATGGTGGTAGTGAAGCATTTGTGGGATCCATAAAGTCACCATAAATTCCTAACTGAATATGGATTCACTCTCCAGCTCTAAAACCACAAGATTTATTTCCTGCTGGCAGGGGAGGTGAAGTTTGCAGAGCTAGATCTGTCTGGCATGCCAGCAGGTGGGGAGAGCACCAGTGCATTCCCACGTGTGTGATCTTCCCAGCACCACCTTGCTTGGCTGCATCCTTTTGAGATGAGAAGACAGGATTGGTTTGAGTGGTTTTCATTGAAGATCTCTCAGTGCTTTCAACAAACATAGTCATATGGGTAGGAAGGTTTACTGGTGCGCAACGTGTCTTAATGGGAAAGAAAGATAAGGTGGTGGGTGCACTACTGGTTTCATTCAGGAGGATCTAGTTTTGGCTGAAGCGCTAACTTTGAAGTCACACGAGTTCCATCTGTGCAGTGGAGGTGCTTGCTGGTGCCTCACGTGTTCTGTGGTACAAACCTAAACAATGTGGTAAAGGTTGCTCTGTTTTCTTTCCATGGAACTCCCTTTGTTCCCCAGACTGTGGATGTTTTATGGACACAGGCTTTTAGGAGGAGCTGGTGCTGTGGATGGTGAGCTTTGGTGTTGGTTTTCCTTTCCCTCTCCGCTCATTCCCACTGGTGTGTTCCCACTGAAGTGCCATTCACTTCCAACTCTCTTCTTTTAACTGTGCTGTGCTTCTGCTGATGAACATCATAAGGACACCAGCTTCAGCAGCTAAAGCTTTTAGTCGCTGACTGCCTGCGATGGTGATGGAAACGTGTGTATTAGTGGGGATTTGGGGTGGGATAAGTCACAACTTCAGGTTGGATGAAGTAAGACAAGGAGATAGGGACTAAAAGTCATGGCACTGAAATGGAGAAGCCTGTGGCTGCAGAGATTTGTAATTATTTGGGCCCTGTCAGAGATGAACGGCTGTGTCTCCTTCTGAACTTCTAAACTCATCTTACAAGAAGAGGCTGAGGGAACTGGGACTGTTTAGCCTGGAGAAGATGAGGCTAAGGGGAGACCTTCTTGGTCTCTCCAACTACCTGAAAGGAGGTTGTGGTGAGCTGGGGTCAGCCTCTTCTCACAGATATCCAGCGATAGGACAAGATGCAATGGCTACAAGTTGCCCCAGGGGAGGTTCAGGTTAAAAATGAGGAGAAATTTCTTCTCTGAAAGATCAGGTGGGCATTGGAACGGGCTGCCCAGGGAGGTGGTAGAGTTACTGTCCCTCAGGGTGTTCAAGGAAAGGTTGGATGAGGTACTCGGGGACATGGTTTAGAGAGTAATAGAGGTGGTAGAGGGACAGTTGGACTAGATGATCTTGGAGGTCTTTTCCAACCTTTGTGATTCTGTGTGATTCATAGCTGGGTAAATGTGATTGCATTGATTTAGCGCATCTTCAAGAGTCTTTTTACAACCACAGGAGCTAGAAACGCCTTTTGTTGTTGTTCCTTTTTTTTAATGAAAGCTGACATTCTGGAGCACAAGTCAGCAGGAAGTGGGGGTGAGTTTATTGGCTGTTTTGGTTGGGCCTGGAGAATAATTCTGCCTCTCTCCTGCCTTTTGTTTATTCAGACCATAAATTCATTGAAGCAGGGACTGCTTTCTATGGTGTGTCTTTATAGCACTTGCTGTAGTGGATCTGTGTTCTCAGCTAAATCCCCTAAGGCTTAACAAAATATAAATTAGGATAATGGTATAATAAGTGAAATGTTAAATAGTTGTGGGGGGTGGTTTATTTACATGAATTACCAGCCTGGGGAAAAAAAAAAAAAAGAAAAAAGAAGTCCTGAAATCCTAGTAGGAGTTTTTAAGCTCTGTGGCAGAGGCTGTGTATTATTGTAGTGTATTGAGAGGATGGGGCTGTTAGATGGTGGCTGTGCCCCATTTTAACAGAGAGGATTCAGGCTGGTTTCAGACTTCCTGTACCCCAAATGTCTCTAAGCTGAATTTGCTGTTAGCAGTGTGAAGTTACACCCTGCAATTCCTTTCCACAGATTTCAGTGTTTGCTTTGTGTGGCACAGAACCCAGGGCAGAGCTTTGACACCCAGGAATACATCACAGAATCATAGAATGGCATGGGTTGGAAGGGACCTCAAGGATCATAGAGCTCCAACCCCCCTGCCACAGGCAGGGCCACCAACCTCCAGGCCTGGAGCTACACAAGGTTGCCCAGGGCCCCATACAACCTGGCCTCGAACACCTCCAGGGACGGGGCATCCACCACCTCTCTGGGCAGCCTGTTCCAGCCCCTCACCACTCTCTCTGTAAAAAACTTCCCCCTAATATCTAATCTAAACCTTTCCTTCCTTCCTTTAGCTTTAATCCATTCCCCTTGTCCTGCCATTATCTACCCTTTTAAAAAGTTGATTCCCCTCCTGTTTATATGCTCCCTTCAAACATCCTGGAAAGATAATTTCTCCCGCCTTCAGCTCATGTGCAAAGGGATCTTCAATGGGTTCCCTGCCTGTTTTGGTCAGAAAGAATGTAATGCAAAGCTGGGAAGATATGACAGAGTGGAAAAGAGCTGCAGCAAGCTTGATGTGGTGTGGTGCTGGTGTAGGATTTGTTCCTTTCCTTTCTATGACTGCAAATAAGGTGATAAGTGGTAAAACCTTGTAATCCAGGTTGTTGTGCGCATGTAGGAGCTCAGAAAAGATGTGTAGAGTAGTGGGAGCCCTCAAAATCCAGAGCAGTTTTGCTCATCTGTGCCGTGCAAACAAACGGTAATGTTAATCCTGCTCAGCAATCTGCCAGGTCCAAGCCCTCACAAGCAGCTCCTTCTCCTCCTGGTAAACCCACAGCCTGTCATTGCTCTCCTGGGTGCTTGGCTTAGGGCAGCACAGAGCCCTGTGGATCCATCCGTAGCTGCAGCTAGCAGAAAACTGGTGTTAAGCTCTTGTTTTTAGTGTAGTTAAGATCAACAGCACAACTTTCTGTTGCTCAGATATTGGAAGTCCTTGTGAAAGGCAGTGGCCAGCTGTCTGTGGCTACGTCGAGGTGACCTGCCAGCTGTGTTGTCACAGGCTGGAGATGCTTTGTTCTTTAGGCTTTGCAGTGCAAGGCAGCCCTGAAGTTGGCACATTCTCCTACCACAAGACAGCCATCTATTTGCAGGTTGCTCGGTGCAGCGATGCAGTGGGCATCCCATATCCTTACCCTCCTCTTGACCTTCCCGAAGGCCGGAATACTCCAGCTACATTTTAACACTGTTAAATTCAAACATTTGTCTCCCTGTCTATGACGCACCCACTTCTGGGACAGACCACTCTGGTTTTCCACTTCCAGAGCAGTCAGTGCAGCTCAGGCATACCAGAGAGCTGCACTCCCAACACAGACCAGCATATGGGAGCCAAACTAAGGCCAGTGGTCTGTCAGCAGATAGTCCGGCTCGGGAGGAGGCAGAAACAGGATTTGCTGTCAGCTTCGTGCCAGTGACAGCACCACGACGTTATTTGCTGTAGATTAATGTGGGAGAAGGTCCTTGCCGACAACCCCTGCAAAACAGTTCAGCTTCAAGTGGAATTACAGTGGTCCTTTTAGATAAGTATATTTTTTGCCAGCTGATCCCCACAGCACTCCCGGCGGTGGGGAAAGCTGAAGCTATTACTGTAAATACAAAAGGGAAGACATACTTGGCATCCCTTTACATTAGAGCTGGCTCAGAAGAACGTCTGCGTAGCTGTTCCACTGCCAAGATGGATTGTAGTCAGATAGTACACATTGCAAAGGAACCAGAGCGCACACTGAGATCTGTTGGGGTTTTTTTAACAATAGTTTATTTGTGTTTCAAAGGGATAGTTACAGGAATCCAGATCAATATGCTTGTCCAGAACTGTGCCTTCCTATTTTAGGGCCTGGATGAATAGGAGGTTACTTGAGTTCACATGCATATTGAGGGATCGGTGCCTGTGGTATTGCAGCCTCCCAGGCTGTTACTTTTCTGTTTTGAAAGTGAACGTGAAAGAGCTGTGAGACTGAAGTTGCTGCTGTTCTGGTTCCTGGAGTTTTGGGTTGGGTTTTTTTCCCAACGATGCCTGTGTGGTGGTGCATGTTGTGAGGCTCTTTGGTGAGGTCATGTCCCAGAGGAGATGGTAAGAGCTGAGCGCTCCTCATCCAGATAGATTTTGGTTGAACTGTTTGAGAGGCATGTCCTGAGAACATGTTGGGCTTTGGGCTGAATCAAACCCTTTGGAAAGGGAAGGAAGATTGTCTGTTTCAGTTAAATGTTCTGATGTTTTTAATGGAAAAGTGTAAAAGCACAACTTTTCTTTGAAAACGTGTTTGGTGTTTCCCAATCCCAGGTTTTGAAACTGTCTGTGCATTTTCCTGATTTTAGGATGCTGTTCCAGTTTTTGGGACACAAAAAATGGTTGACTAATGGAGTTGCTTACATGGGAACAAAACCATTTGCATCCTGTTGGTTTCTGTTTCTGTTTTCTTTTGCAGTGAGGTTTCAGACAACGAGTTGTAGGTGCTTGAGAGTTAGACCTGTAACTGCTCTGAAAATCTTGGGGTTTGACCTGTTTTTTCTTCATTGATCTTGATAAATTTTTAAGGGACACAGGCAGATACTTAGATGCTCAGGGTAGGAGGCAGTATCTTCCTATATAGAACTTCCAGCTGTGATTTATAGCAAGCAATAGATTTCTGACAGTTTTAAGCAAGCACATACCACTGCTGCACCTGGGGTTTTGAGGGCAAAAACGCATCCATTACTTGAGCATATACGGTATCTAGCTGATGATGAATTACACTGCTCATGCTTTGAATGGTGCCACCACATTTTTTGTGAAGTGTAGACTCAACAAAGTCTATCAGCAGACAGAGCTGGTTTCTTCTGCATTTCAACCTATGACAACTTTCTCAACACACGCTGCTTTACGTTGATCCAAGGGGCTATCTTGACGGGTGCGTTCCAATGCAGCAGTGCTTCAGAGTTCAAACTCTGGTGTCATCTGGCACATTTCTGATGTATCTGGCTTTAGTGATGACATCCTGTTACATGAAGAATTTTGGCTGGTGCATGGTGTTCTCCGTTAACTGTTTTGCATAGCTGAGGAAGACACCATCCTGACCAACTCAGTGCTGCTTACAGCGGCCTGTCTGGCCTTTGAGAAGGGCTTCTTTAACCTTGGCTTACTTTTCTCCATTTTTCTCCTTCCCCCATGTGTTTCTGCACTACCTGGCATGAAAGCTGGGGAGGTCACTGCTGGTGGCACTCTTACAGGAGCAATAAGAACTGTGGTATTCCCAGTGGAGGGCAGGAGAAAGGAGCTGTGGTTCATCAGGGGTTTCACAGCCCTCGCTCCTAATGATTGGGATGGTTATGAAAAGGATGTGGAGTGTCATCTTCTGTTCACCACTGGTTTTGTTGGTTTGTTTTTACCTGGTGATGGGAAGGGGGGGAGAGCAGGGAAGACTCTTCCTAGGCACCCCAGAGCTAGAAGTTGAAGAAATGTTCTTATAAGCTTTAATGATTCAAGGCAAGATTTCCAGAAATCCATTAATTTGAAACCAGGCATAATTGTGGGGAAGTTTTGAGAGCAGAGCTCTTCCTAGATCCAGGTCCCTCTAAAAAGAAAACTTTAGCATGTTTCTGACCTCTCAGAATTAGGGGACTGGCACACCACTTCTGTGATGAGAGCTATGACCCAATATGACCACAGCATGGTCCAGAAAACACTTGCAGAATCTTTTCTGGCCCTGGCTAGAACCTGAAGTCCTTTGCTGCCCTGAGAGCACTAGAAAACTGCACAATGACATTGCCTTGCAGGTAACTGGCTGGGAAAGGATTTCTTCAGGGCTTATACTCCACCTCTACCCACACTTGCAGTCCCAGTCACCAAAGAAAGCTTAAAAATATTTTGCCAACTGTTTGCTCAGTTATTTTTAAAGGTCTTTTTGTATTTAACCCCACTTTTGATTCTTTATTTTTTTTGTTGTTGTTCCTTAAAAATTTTCCCTTCTAGGGGATGATCCTTAGCAGTACTGCCTTAGCAGTAGTCACCTTGCAAGGACTCCCATGTGCTGCTTTTCTCTGCACACATTTGTGATCTGGCAGTTTTATTTAGCACTTTTTGATAGGAATCAAATCCGGGTTGGATTTCAACATCTCTTGGAGAGAGGGAACACACGGCACAGACTGCATTGCAGGGAAAACTACCCAGGACATCATGTGCCTGCTCACTTCTCGCTCTTCAATTTGTTCTTACCGTTCCTTGAGTTGAAGGACCAACCTCTATTTGCCCCTGATCAGGAGTAACGTCACTGAACCAGAGGGGTGACTAAAAGTCAGAGGAGTTGTTGGGTGTAACAAGAGAGAGCCTTTCGCTTCTGCTTTTTTGTGTTTTATGCAACTTTGGGAAGAGTTGACTATGAGGAAAGGCTGAGTGAGCTGGGACTGTTCAGCCTGGAGAAAAGAAGACTAAGGGGGGACCTTATTCATGTTTATCAGTATCTTCAGGATGGGATGCAGGGGGAAATGGCCAGCCCCTTCTCAGTGTCTGTGGGGACAGGACAAGGGGCGATGGCTGCAAGTCAGAGCATAGGAAGTTCCACAGCAACATGGGGAAGAACTTTTCCCCAGTGAGGGTGAGGGAGCCCTGGGACAGGCTGCCCAGGGGGTGTGGAGTCTCCATCTCTGGAGAGATTCCAGCCCTTTCTGGATGCCGCCCTGTGCAATATGAGCTGGGGAGCTGCTTTGGCAGGGGGGTTGGACCCCATGAGCTCTCGAGGTCCCCTCCAACCCCTGTGATTCTATGAAACAGTGGGCTTCCACATTTATCATACCTGCAGCATGATTCCATGAGATCTCTGTGTCAAGTCTATCCACACTTCTGGCTGAAGAGTGGAAGAGAGGGCAGGGTGCACCCTCGGGCTCAGCCCAAGTCAATCAATCAATCCCTCACCTTTGGGGACTTAGAAACATGTTTGGGACATGCTTCCAGCCCTCTTTGCTCTGGGATTTAGAGGATCTCAGTCTGTCCCAGCAATGATTCCCCCACCACCGGGGTGGTGGGAGTGCGCTAACTTTGATGTATAGTCAGCAGTTCTTGTAGGAAGTTTATAAGCTGTTCATTTATCAAGATTTTCAACGTATGCACGGCTGGAGAGGAATGAAAGCAACAGATTTATTCCTTTAGGAGGTGGGTTAATCCTGTTTCAGCAGTTCCTGGCCGGTGGTGGGTAGCTGGAGCGGGTGAGCTGTGTCTGTAGGTCCAAGGCAGCACACTGTGAGCTGCATTCAGATGAGTTTCACCTCGGCATGCACACTGCGTCGCCTTGGCTTCCTTAGCAGGTCTGCTCTAGCATCCCAAGAGAGCCTCCAAACAAATTACCAATTACATTTTGTGCTTTAATTAAACAGAAAGGTGGGCATATGCTCCAGCTTCACTCTGAGCCACAGTGTTAAATAATCTCTTGAATGATTACAGACCCAGCAAATTGGGGTGCTGCTTGCTGCCTTTCATCACATATTGGCGGTTTACCTCCAAGATTCCCCTGTGAGTGGCGAGTTCAGTGTCCTCCTGACCTGTCCCAGAGAGCTTTTGAGACCTGGGGATGTTATAAAGAGCCTTGAGCATCTGTTGAATTCAGGGGGAGCCCCATGTCATTAAGGGCTGGTTGGAAGATGCTCAGATTCCAACAGCATCTGGGCCCTGTGTGTAAGACCTGATATTAAAGCAAGGAGCGTATCCAAAATTTGTGCCACAGAGGGAAGCACTGGCAACATGACAGGAGCCCAAAGGTTGTGCTTCATTTGCATGTGTATTTGCATAATTTCCAATGCATGAGATGCACATTAATAATCACTCTTGCATCTTTATTCTCAATAAGTACAGAGAAAACTTCTTGCTCTTGGAGTTCATCAGCAGTAAAACCCTGCAGTGTCCTCGTTCTGTACTCCCAGGGAATCAGGGAGGCCCTGGGAGGGACATGTTTTCTCATTCTGTTGGATGTGTCTTCCCTTAAATCTGCAGTCCATAAAATTTAACTCTGGACTAGTTCTGGGCAAGAGAAATTAACTGTGGAGGGAAAAGTACTTTGAAATGTTTATGCTAGTGGGGATATTTTGAGGAGCTAGCACTTGGATCCTGTTGAATTTCAGTGGAGATACCACTGCCTCTTGCTCTATTCAGAGGCTCCACAAACCCCGTGGGGCATGGCCAAGGATGAGTGTCATTCTTTTTGGGTGTTCAGTGTCAGGACTGAGTGGGACTGACTTATAGTGGTGTGTTGAATGGAGCTGGTTGCTCTAGATGTGTAGTCTGATACTGTCCCTGCTGCAAAGGCTTTATTTCTCAAGTAGGCAGAACATAAAAAGGATTGGAAGAGGGAAGCAGTCGGAGGGTTTTGCATATCAGAAAAAGCTCTGCTTGACCAGCTCGTCTTTTGTAACTTTATCAACTGAATTTCTCTCATTTTGAGACTTTTATTTAATTTACTCATTGTGGCACCAGTCTTTTGCATTATTCTGTGATGGCATCGCTTAACTGCTGAAGATCAGAGCGGTTTTAGGATGGAGAGTGATAGATTTCTGCAAGTGATGAAATGATGTTGTCTGTTGCAGGAGGGACTTTTGATGGCTTTGGTTTGATGGACCAGTGCTGTGTTCCAGCCTGGAAAGTCTGGGCTTTGCTCATGTCCTTCTACAATGTTTTTGTTACAGTTGGCCAAAGAATGAGAACTCAGTTCAACAGAAAACATTTTTTTACTTTCTAATGTTTGTTTTCATTTTTTCTCAGATTTAAAACTTTTAACATTTTTCAGGATGGGGGAGATGGAGGGATATGATTACACCCCTCCCAAACCATCACTGTCCAGTGGCTTGGATTGAGATGACTCAAATTCAGAGTCCTTCTTTATTCAGGCCTTGAGTCAAATCTAGGTGGGTACCTTAATCATGGTAGAGGGCATTCTGGAATAGATTCATGAATCCTGTCTTGATCTTCTTTTAAAACAATTGTGTAACTGAAACTTATCGCTACAGTGTTTGGCTCAACACATCAGTGCTTTTTCTACAAACAAATAAATATCAGTAGGGATCATTGCTGTTGTTCCTTTATCTTCTCTGCTGTATGTGCTGTAATTGTGGAATATTATCTTAATTAATAAAGACAGGATAGGTTATGTATTTACTGCTGCAGCATCTCAGTCTAAAGGCTCTGTTGGGGTATTGGCTCTGAAGTTTTCTCAGTGAAAAGGGAAATCTTCATTAATTTGTCTGAGAAAGCAGCAGCCTGGGAAGAAGGGAACAAAGTACTTTGAAGCCTTGTTCTGTGCGATGGGAGCCCCATGATTTTCCAACAAGCAGTGCAATGTTTCAGTCACCTGCTTTGCCTCAGCAGGATGAATTAATTGCTGGTGAGTGTCTGCTCCACTGTATGGTGTCTGAGGGATCTGGGAAACTGCTGAGTATTCACATAATTGTCTTTATGCTTCTATTTCAGATGTCTTCAAATGTTTCTACACTTAACATGTAGGAGACAGAGCAGGCATTGATTGGTTTCTCTAAAGCAGAGATCTCACGTTTTTCTTCCACGGGATTGCACTTTACCCTTCAAATGATGTCTGTGCCCTCAGAGTCATTGTGGCTTCTGTGCTTACTTTGAAACTGTATTGATCATGTAATTAAAGTGTCTTCTGACTGCCTCAGGAATCTAGGAAGATTGAGACCTAGGCTTTCTCATCTGGTTTCCGAAACCTCAGTCTGTCCTTCATTTCAATCTCAGCTCCCAGACTGATTCTTGCAGGTACTAACAGATCTTGCAGCCTGGCCTTCTCAGAGTCTTCAACCATGCAGAGCTTGGCCAACTAGAAGATTCAGACCGATCTCAGTCCCGTTCTGTGTTTATTCATTCTTGTGCCACAACTGTCTTGTTTTAGTGGTACTACACTCCTGTCTGCAGGCCCCAGGGACGACAGGTGGAATCAGTGTGCAAACACATGGAGCTCCGTTCCCTTGCCTTTTGCCAACTTCCAGCAAAGCAATGGGAATGCTTTTGGTACTTTTTATTTAAAATTATAGATCCTGATGGAAGGAGGAATGCAATCATCATCATTCACTGTTCAAAACCATCATTGGTTGACTTGGTTGGCTGTGTGTAATACTGAAGGTGCTTGCATAAAGAAACCCACTTTATAGATATCTGGTTGATTGACTAAATTAAGTAGTACTATAAATTGAGCCACTAAAAAAGCACCAAGACTGTCAACGATTCAATCTCTTTTCATCTCTGCAGTATCTTTCACAGCTGTTACTTCAAAGCCCTTCAGAAAATTATCAATACTTTTAAAAGCTGTTTGGGATAGATAGTACAATTCCAGATGCATCTAAATTATTTTGGGAAAGAAAGAGTTTTTTAAGAAGTTGTTTTAAGGAATACAATACACACTAGTAATGAGAGGAGGCAAGTCAAGAGTGAATGTGAGCAGACTCTGGCAGAGAGCTTCCCAGCTGAGGAATATAATGCAAAAAGCCTATTGGCCAAAAGTTTTTGTCCAAGATTTCCAAAGTCCAGCATTACCTATAATCATGTCCAATCTCTTGCTGATCCAAAAGCCAATTTTTCAACTCAATTCCGGCTGAAATTAGAAACCCATGTAGAGATCTCAGATTGGTGAAAAAAGCCTGTTGCTGTGCATGCCAGAGATCATTCCTGCTGCCACGTTCTGGACCAAGTGCAATTTCTTCTAATAAAAACATTTCTGGCAAAGCTGTACATTAAGACTTAGTGTAATCGAATCTGGATGTGAGGAAAGCATGCAAACTTGCTTCCAAGTCAGCAAGAGTTAGGCAGGATTTAATCCTCCATGTATTTTTATTATGATATAAAAAGCTGTTATATTGGTATTTTTAATACATTTATCAAAAGGAAACTGCAAATCCAAAGTCACTTCCAAATTTCCCACTGATATAGGAATGAGTAGCTGAGACAATTCTGAAGTGAACTAAGGCAGTGGGATTTTGTAATATGGGTTTAGCTGCCAGGAGACTCATACTCTGATTTGACTTTCAACCAGTTCACACTAGACCTATGCAAACATTCTCCCTGAACATTTGCTGTAGCATGAAGCTGATTTGTTGGGCTTGGAGTGGTTTTGGTGGGTGGGTTTTCTTTTTTTTTTTTTTGGTTGTTTTTTTTTTCCTGCTCTGTTTGTGCACATTTTTGTTGGCTTTTTTGTGAACATTTAGCAACCCATCAGATCTCCTGGGATGACAAAGTCAGTCACCAGCCACGCACCAGCAGCTTCCACCACAGCCAGCACCACTTACTTAGGGGCCTAAGAATAGGAGGCGGCAGACATTTCTATTAAACCCTCTTTTTTAAAAAGAGCTTGGCTCTCATTTACTCATCTAAATAAGGTCCAGATTTTCAGAAGAGCTCAATAGATTGCGTGCTGAACACTTGTGAAAATAGAGTCTACATTTCGTGTCTACTCTGGGGCTCAAGGCTTTCAGAAAGCTGGCCTCAGATTTCTTGTTCTTGGACAAACAGTGAATGTTTGGGGATACCTTGGGATTGATTCTGCCTTCCCAGTCCTGGGGTTTCCAGTGGTGTGATGCCATCCAGTATGAGTGGCTGGGCTGGCGTGACATCCTGCGGGATGCTATGGGAGGAAGTGGTAAGGGGCCTCTGATATGGGAGATGGGCATTTCATTCCCTGCCTCACCACAGATGGCCTTCAGGGTCTTTGGCTGGGATTTTCAGGCTGTTTAATGGATGTTGGAGGGTGAAAAGGAAGTGATTCAGCTTTTGAGTCCTAAAAATAAGGTCCTTTGAAGGGCCCTGATTTTGAGACCTCTGCCCTTTGATACGTGATAAATTAGGCAGTGAGAGCGGAGGCACTCCCAGTCATTGCTCAGAGATTCGTTCTTGGTTGGTATGCCCTGACTTCTTGGTTTGTTTGTTTGCTTTTGAAAATTCTTGCCTCCTAGGGATGTGTTGAGGACAAATGCATTAATGCTATAAAAACTGTTTGGGAACTAAGCTAATAGAGACAGTGTAAATCCCATGTACCCATTCTGAAGCCCAATTTAGAGCAGCCTAGGGGCATCTCACCATCTTTTTATTCCTTCTCAGTACCAATTACTTTTGGATGCTAAACAACCTGTCCTGAAGCCTGACTGTACAACAGTATCTTTCATCCTGAAAAACCCTAAAACTACACAGCAAATATATTACATAAACCATACAGGGATCATTTTACCCATCTTTAGAAAGCAGCCTCTTGTGGGTTTGGAAAGTGTGAGAACAGCAGTGTTATGCGGGAAGCATCAGTTTTAATCAGGATGCTTTCATCTACACAGTGAAAGTCCCTTGCCAAAAGCTCTCTCATCTCTGACCCCTTATGTGGTGATATAATGTAGTTCCTCCTGAGGCATGAGAGACGCTGAGGTCAGCCTTGCCGTGTAGTCTGAATTACTGATATTAAAGAGGATAATTGGCATTTCTACCACCTGGTACAGTTAATAAGACAGCATCCAGATCAACTGTCTAGAGCCCTGTAAAATAATCATAAGGAGAATACAGTTCTTTAATAGCAATAAAAGTATAATAAGGTCCTCAAAATAGAGTACCAAAAGTTGAACGAACCCAATATTAAACCACTATATATTATTAGATTTTTTAAAAGTCCATAACAAGGAGATCCTTTGGCACACAAGTATAAAATCAAATTTAACAAGCGAGTTAAATAAGCAATTAGGAGTGGGGATTTAAAACTTCTTTCCAGTCTTAACTGCTGCAGTTTAGCACAAGTGGAGATCTGCCTTGTGTATTGCAAACCCTCTCTGGTGACAGCTGTACCTGAACACCGGCCCCATCAGAGTGACTGGTGTGTTGAGAAAAAGGTTGAAGACTGGTTCTCATGATGGGGCAGATTCCCCAAACTGACCCTTTCTTACATGACAGCCTGCTGTCTGAATGCTCACCCAGGACATCAGAGACCCAGACTCAGTTTTCTCTTCTGACTGGGAGAATTAAGACCCAAATCTCCTTCTTTCCAGAAATATTTCTGCCCAAGGAGCTGGTTGCTCTGCACTGGGCATGTTTTCCAGCACTGCAGTTAGTTTTACTGGTCTCTTAATAAGAATGCAGGAGTCATTCAATCAGGAGGAAGGGAAAAAAATCTGAGTCCTTGTAAAAAGTGCCTTTGCCAGTGGTAGGAGATCCGAGTTCCAGCCATAACTCCAAAGTTGTTTGAGCATTTTTCGTGGAAGAGCTGAGCAAGCAAAGCCAGAGGAGCTTGGGGTGTTCAAAGGAACCAAGTGAGGTGCCTTTAGGGTTGGCAGATGTTTTCAGGTTGCTTCTTCATGTGTAGGAATCTGAATTCAGCATCTCAATCTGAAGAGCCAAGACCTGTTTTGGTCTTCTCTGTAAGCACTGTCAAAAAAACTACCTTTGTCTTAAAAAAAATGTATATATACCAAGCAACAGACATATTTTCTGTTGGATGAGCTCTCCCAGGAAGCCATAGTATCTTTCTAGCTCAACCACTGGGATTTTACTGGCAGATTGCACATCAGTGTGTGAGGTCCTTGGATGCTGGAGGAGCTCCATGACTTGATACTGCTGGTATTCACATTTGCACCACTGCCATTTGAAGAATCTGGCCACTTAGAGGCATAAAGAAGACAAGCCATCCTATCTGCTTTTCTAATAGATGAATCTATTGTGGACGTCCTTAAAATAAGGTGGGATTTTTAAGCCATTCTCTTCAAGTGTTATTACAAGAGGGATTTTAGAGGGATTTTGCAAAGCTGGACTGGTGTGCTGCCATCCCTGGCAATTCATTGTTGATAATGGACTCCATCACCTTTAAAGTTTCTGCAATCATTGGAAATGTCATGGATGGCAACTGACCGGCAAAGGAAAGACAACCAACTGTTTTGGAGGAGTACAGTGTTTCAGCCACATTTTGCTTTTGCCATTTTCATACAGCATCTGTCTTGCTCAGGAGCGTGTCCTGGTTTAACTCTCTGCTCCACAGTAGCAGAGCAGCAGCGCTGGCCCTGCAGTCAGCACCAGGCATGTCCCTTTTCATTCTCCTTTGTATGACCGAATATTTCCCTTTGCCAGTTTTATTTTTTACAAAGAAACTTTTATCTGTAGCCACATGTGCAAAACTCTCAAATGGGCTGTTTCAAATCTAGTCAAGGTCATTGAAAAAAAGAGGTATTTTTAAAGTGGCTAGGGCTCTTAAAAGTCCTTTTGGATTCCCCAGAAGCAAAAAAGCAGCATTTACCCTGTAAGCCTTATAGATCAAGGACTTGAGTATCTTTCAACATCCTAAAGCCTGTGCAGACTTTAAACTGGTATTCCCAGCTCATTCACCAAAAGAAGAGGAAGAAAATGAAATGAACTGAAAGCTTTTGCCTTGAGGTCTGGTGCAATAGGCCTTCTGAAGTCTGGAGTCGGAATTGTTTCAATCTATGTAAATATCGGGAAATTAAATTCCATATGTCCCATGCCAGATGCTCCCAGCTGCTGCTGCTGCTGTGTGGGGAGTGGTGAGCAGACAGTTTAGCCTTGTCAAGCAGGGAAAATAATAAAAAAAAAAAATTAAAAAAATAGAAAGGGTGGGAGGGGGTGGCTTTTCGTTCTGAGGTCAGGAGGGTAATGTGCACAAGCACCCATGCCAGTGAGCTGACAAGCCAAATCACTGGACAGTTGTAAGTGCCGTGTGAGGCTTAAAACTGGAAGACCCCAGTGAGAATGTCACAGGACTTGGCGTGAGAGCTTGACTCTAATGTATATTGTTTATTTCAAAGTGTATAGAAATTGTGTGCATATGGGAAACAGTCAGGTTTGGACTGTGGAGTGCCTTCGTTGTAGCCTGGGAAAAACAGCCCAGAGCAGGCAAAGGCCTGTTGCTGAACCAGGCACAGGCTGCTTCTCACCAGCCCCTGCCATCGCCCTTGTTCATCACCCTGGCTCCAGCCTTTTTTTGTGTCTTACCCGAGGCTCGCACGTTTCTTTAATGGGTTTGTTATTTTTATCGCGAGCCTCTTGCTGTGGAAGGCAAAGAAGCAGAGCGACTCAAACCACAATTTTAAATGACCTGTTCTTAAAAAAGCACACACGCCCTAATGAAACTAGAGATTTAGGAATCCTCGTGGAAACTCCAGCTGCCTAAAAATAGGCAGTGCCCCTCTTACGTCCGCAGGGATCCTTCACCGTGCTCCTGGCCGTTAGCACAGCCGTGGCCCAGCCGGAGGCGGGTGGAAGTGCCGCCAGCCCAGCCTGGAGCAGCCCTCTGCCTGCTCCAGCCCACACTGGGGTGGCTGAACCTGCATCCCTCCCCCTTTATATATATATATATATTTTTTTTTTTTTTTAACTATATTTTTTTTCTAACGTGGTGACAAGTGGAACGGTCTCTGAAAAAGAGCTGCCTTGTGGCTTACCCAACATCGCTGCAGACGTTCAGTAAACACGAGGGAAGCTGGAGCCCCGTGGCTGGGGCGAGAAGGGCTGAGCGGTTACTCAGCATTTACTGTCTGAGAAGGTGAGAGTTACTGTGGAAAAACCCTGCAGCTTTATTGTTCTAACCTTTATTTAAATATAGAATCTATAACCCATTTTTCCAGAGAATTTAAAATAGCGGTTTTTCTGCTTGCAACCACCCCATCCAACTTCTGAGGTATCACATACTTATGTATTATTTTATGGCACTGACAGAGGGGGAATCTGGGGGAGGGAAAAATAGCTGAAATAGCCAACAGCAGTGTGTGGAATAGACCCCTGTGTGTGCCCATCTTGGGTTGGCTGCTGCGAGCGTGCCAAAACCTGCCCTTGCTTTTAGACTAGCCCACCATCCTCCTCCTGCCACGAGTCTGCCAAAACCTGCCCTTGCTTTTAGGCTAGCCCACCATCCTCCTCCTGCAGCTCCCCAGCACAAGGGGCTCAAGCCTTGGGCTGCCAACAAAAACCACCATATCCCCACGCAGCGCCTGCGAGAAGGGCTTGGGGTGGGTGCCCTCGCCCCTGCCTGAAAGAATTATTTGTAAACTTTGCCAGCAGAGGCGTATCATTAGAAGTGATATTTTCTAGTGGTATGCCTGGAAAAAGAAATGTGTGTGTGGGGAGAGGGTATTGAATGAATGTGGCGGTTTCCTCGGTGCTGCCAGAGCTGCTCAGGCTGGCACAGTCTCTGGGGTGGGGTCTGCCCAGTCTCGGGATGCAGGGCCTCCCCTGCTGATGCCCATCCGAGACAGGCAGCAGTGTTTTGGTTTCTTGTATGTCAGAGGAATCCCTTATGACATCTATTTCTTCTCCCCTTTCATTTCCTTTTAGCATGAGTTTAATGCTTTGCTGAAGAATTTTTCTATAAAGAGGCAGAGAAGCCATGCAAAACCAGCCTCCTTTATCTCAAGCAGACCTGCACCCATCTCTGGGGTGGCATTTAGTCTGAAGCAAGGCTTTTTTAAGCTATGAATGCTCATATTGCAGTATGGAAATCCAGCCCTTGAGTAGGTAGTGCTGTGCTGGCATTCAGGTCTAGGTGAGCAAGACAGACAAACTGCATGCAGGGAAGTTGGCACAGCTCACTGAGGGCCACACGGAAGCTTGGTGGCAAAGCGAGGTCTGCTCTGCTGCCAGCACAGTGCCCGGAGGCTGCTCTGGGATTGTGCATGTTCACTATTTTCTGTATGGCTGTTTCTGTCCCTTTCTCACACTGATGAGTGCTTTGTTCTGTGAAAAGATCAAGTTTTTCCTCTTGAAAGAGTATATTTTAGGGTCTTAAACCTCATCAAAGCAGACAAGGTGTGCATAGGGGTATGCCAGCAGAATCTTTGCTTACTGCTCCTGTATCTCTTGCTCTGGTGCTTCCCATCCCTCTCTTTGTTGAGTGCTTCCCTGACATCACAGGATTTAATTCTTAATTTTTAATCTTTTTGAAAGATTAATGTTTTGGTTATCTGATGGCCAACTGAAAGTTGCCTACCTGTTTCCCAGTCTTGATGAAAAGGTTTGCAGAACTCAAAAGTGTTAGAAAATCATGGCTGAAAGTTACAGGGCCAGGAAGTGTAAAATAAATATAAGCTATCAGAAGGTGTTAACCAAATGAAAACGCAATGAAAGTGAGGTGTGTGTTCATCTCATCAGAGTGGGTTTCAGAAGTGAGGTGTGTTTGACAAGAGGTCTCCACTGATTCTTCCCAAGCAGGTTTTTCATTGCCATGAGAGCAATGGTCCTCTCTGTCCATCTGGTGTTTTACATAGGACAAGCTGTCTTGGTGTAAAAACACAAAGGAATTTTTTTTTTTTTTAAATTATTCCACCTAGGTGAGGTAAAGTTCCTGGTCCTTTGCCAGTCCTTTTGGTGGATCAAGTTGAGGTGGAGGATTGTTCATGTTTACTATTCATTCACAACTTTTATCGCATAGTAAGACGCTGAAATCTCTTTGATGCTCCCAGAATAAACTTCCAAACTGTTTCAAAGGCAGACCATGGCAGCAGGTTAATCTGTGTGTCAACCAACATATTCTGGAACAAATTTTTAAATCAGTCATCATTTGTTATGTAAATATGTGAAAGTGCTAAGAGAGTATTGGATAGATTATCTTGGACAACATACAAATGGTAAATAAAAGACTGATGAGGATTTAAACTGAAAAGAAAGTGCAGAGATACAGGAATGGGTTTGAGAGATTTTCAAAGATCTCTCTTTCCTCTGCTGCTGTCTAATATGGCAACTGAGGTATTCACAGGAAAAAGTGACTTTTGTAGGGAGTCACTGTGTGAGCGCAAGTTGTTCACACTGTGTCTTTCTGACCAATGTCTCTAAACATGTGGAATGCTAATTGGTCTTTTTTCAACTTCTGTAATCACATGGGATTTAGGTTTCCTTTGAAGTCCTTAGTGAAAGTTCAAGTTGGTTTTTATTTACCATAATTTATTTACCTACTTTTAACTGTGAAAAAAGGGCACTTCTACCATGATGTCAGGGGGCCAGCCTTCCTCTCCACTCCCCTCCCACAATGTGACCATTATATCAACATATGGCAAACATTTCTCCTATTCTGTGTTTACTCCCAGCAGTAAAAATTCAGTAAAAAGCCAAGGGCCTTCCATAGAGGGAGGAAAACTCAGTTACAACCTTCAGGACAGGAAAAGCAAATACACTTTTAACAAGAAAGTTATTGGGACATTGCTAAATATTTCCAAGAAATAAAATAACAAAGGAGCTTGTATCCAAGAGGAGTCACATATCTTCAGAAAGTATAAGCATCATGGAAAAAAATCCTGAAGGATTATTATTGAAAGGTTAGCTGAAATTAAAAGCATGTTTATGCAGCCAAAGGAGTTTTTGGGCTTTAATTCATTAGCTCAGGTTTCATCTACCAGGATTCTGCCCCCGGCACGTGTAATAAGATTAGTTCATTAATCATCGAGTCCTTGGGAATTAACATACTAGAGGTGCTTTTCTCCCTCTCTGAAAAGTCCCCCTGGATATATAAACACAGCAGCGATTTTGTTGAATGTGGGATCAGAGTTAGTTGTGCCAGATTTGGCTTGACAAGAGTGACTGAATCCTATAAAAAAGTGAACAGTGGGAGAAATGTATTAAGAAAAACCCCTTGTTTTGTCTTTTAGAGTTGTACTGCAATGTTTGGCTGATTGCATAAGGAAATCCAATGTATTAACTCTTTTAAAGAAGGAAAAAAAATAAGAAAAGAAAGAAAAAAGGATATATGGAGTGGTTTGTTTTGCAGGATAACTACCATGGGAACTCTGCCCCCTCCCTGCCTGCTGTCCCATTAGGAAAGTGAGGATGAAAGGTCAGAAGGGGACCCAAGCAGCAGCCGGGCATGTGTGTGGTATGGATGTGTGCATGTCCTTGGGGCCAGACTGCAGGAGAGCGATGCTGAAGCATTTCTACCTCCCAGAGAGACGTGTTTGGTACATCCCTGCAAGGGACAGCAGCACTGTCCTGGGGTGACACTCAAAGGCAGGGCAGAGGGTTTGGTTGCTCCTGCAGCAGATGTTTGACAGTAGGTGGAGGGACCGTATGTCAGTAATGTTGAGAGAAGGAAAGGATTTGGGGACTCATGTCTTTCCTTTCTGCACTCAGAGCACTCAAGGTCAAGGCGAGATGTGGCCTGATCCTTTTCTTTGACTGAGTGGGATAAGAAGCACCTTTGTAATAAAGTCTTTTAAAAATCCCTTGGGTTACGCGCCCATTTGCATCGTGCCATGTTGTCGTGCAATTTAAGCAGATTAAAAACACATTTAACAACGTGCAAGGAAGGAAATGCCCTGATCCCAAGTGGCAAGGGTCAGAAGTGACTTGAGTGATTAGGTGCGTTATTGGGTATTTTGATACGTGGTTGCTTAGTTCCGAGGTTCTTTAAGGATTTTGAAGCAGGGAAGGTAAGGCATGAGGCTCTGGGCTCATGGGAATTTTACCTGCCAGAGGATATTCGGCTTTCCTTTTCTTGTAATTTCTGAGTCCATTTTTTCTTTTCTCTGCAATCAGATACAAGCTATTTTGTAACAGAGGCATATTTCACATTTGGAGCTATAGGAAAACATTCCTGATGTTGGCAAAGGAGATGAGGGTGGAGATGATTTATGAGTAGAAGATTTAAGAGCTAAATATGGTTGCTTTGTTTAAAATTACTAAGTAGGTATATGATAACTATCTTCAAACAGAAATACTAGAGAGAAACAGAACTATCTAGTTTGAGCCACAGAGGCAAACCTGTAGGCACTGGAAGGGAAAACAGGTAAAACTCAGAGAAAATTCCTCGTAGTGAGACCTCTCTCAAAATCTCAAGGTAAAACAATGCTCCAGTTGTAATAATGTCATAAAAGTGTCCCAGTGCTGCAAATATTGTAAAGAGTGCTGGAGATTTCCCATTTATTATGCCCAGGTGGGATTAAATAGGTAAGGGAAGGCTCAATGCAGTCATTAGCCCCTGCGAGGAACTGGAAGGAGTGCAGGAGCAAATCGGGTAAACCTCTCTGTGCCAATAACTGGAGGCAGACAATGACCAAAGGAAAGGTGAATGTGAAGTGATCCTATTTGGGCTCAAAGTGTGATCTGAGTGGTAAATGCTCTTAATGAAAGCATGGCTGCTTTAGTAACCCAATACCTCCATTGCTATTTTAGGCTGTAATTGTAGCTAATAGAAGGAAATGGATTTATATTTTGCTAGGATGCATTATTTATCAGTAAGAGTTTTAGGATTCATCCAGCGTTGTAGTGAAGAACTGCTTCATAAAGACAGCCTACATAGACTGTGTCAGCTTCACAGTATGTGCTGGGTTTGGGGCACAAACCCTAAGTCAAGAACAAAACAAGTAATAGGAAGAGTTCTGTAATGACGTGGCCAAATGAGACATTGCAGAGTAGTACCAGCTAAGGGTGTAATATTGCTGTGGGATATACAGCCTGTAAATAAGGAAGACAGGAAGCAGGGACAGGGTAGAACCTCCCAAATATTCCTAAATCAAGGGGGAAATATGTAGAAAAGGACTGAAAACAGCAATTGCAGGGACCCTTTCCAGATCTGCTGAGCTGCTGACCAGCCCTCCTAAGATCAGGGGGTCATGTGGTTTACTGGACCAAAGTGCTGTACTTATTTCCTTTACAAGAGAAACTGTCACCACAGGATGAGCTGCTGCATTCCCAACGAGGTGCATCCTTCCGAACCTCAATTCCGTGCCATGCCCCTGCACGAGAGGGAGCAGTCTGGGGCTACAATTCATGGAGTCACATAGGGAAGAAACACAGGAAGTGTAGTTACCAAGAAAGGTTTATAAGTGAAGGGCACTGGGCTGTGAAGTAGTAACTGCAGCACAATGGTGGAATCCCGTTGTTTAAGGCTTTTTTTTAAGGAATCTGGACAAAATCCTAGAAAATGTCTTTGAAGACAAACCTGCACTGGCAAGGAAACGAGCTGGATCATCTAACAGGACATCTCCACCTCGAGCTCTGACGATCTGAGCTCAGCTTCCCAGGAGGAAAGCCGAAGCCTTGCTGCCTGAATCACTCCAGTGGCAGGGTCAGGCCCACAGCCCCTTTGGCTCACGACGGGCGTCTCCCAGCTCTGCCCACAGCGGGGGGACTGCAGTGTCGGTAATTCTTCCCTGCGTACAAAGTCATTGCACAACCTGGCCCTTCCATTAGGAAGTGAGCCATCCGAATGAACAATTAACCATGCACATCCTAGATGCAATTTCTAGGCAATTATCGCTCTTCTATCATCCGTTCCTACGTTCCTGTGGCTGCTGCTTCTTTCAAAAACCGAAGAAAACAAAGCGAGCTATTTTATATTTTGTTTTTCTTAGTAATTTATGATTAATGGGGTAAATCTTGGAATCCCTACTCAGTTTTCACTTTGTGTTACCCAGGGCTTCTGTTTATTCATGTTTTGTAACAGAAATAAAAAGTATTTCCTTTTAGCTCAAGGCACCTAATCAGGATTAGGCCTGGAGCAGAATGTTTTGCATTCTTGTGTTCTGGGAGTACCTTGATGTGGAGTTATCTTTTGTCAACTGTAGATTGAATATTCAATTATACTACCTTTTTTTTTCTTAAGGTATTTTAGGGCCTATCTGATCAACAGATACTGAATACAGTTATTCTCTGCGCCGCATTTTGTGGATGTGGGTCTCCTTACAACTTCATTATCTGAAAGTTGATAGTTGAAGAAGAATTTGTTTTGTGAAGCTGTCAGGCTGTGGGATTGAGGAGTTGGGTACCATTCCCTGCCAGTGCAGCAGTCTGCTCATGCCTGGCATGGGTCCTATGCTAGACTAGCAACTCATGCTTTTAGTCCCATATCCCCTCATACCTGTCAGCTCTTTCTCTGCAGACCAGTGAGCACTGTAACGTTTACAAGAAGTTGTTATTTATGTACAGAATCAAAGGAAACAGCATCTAATTTGCAGTTGCTTGATATAACAGTCTTGTCCTTGTACCTCCAGTGGATGAAAATGAGTGACTTGGAGGGAGACAGATGTCAAACCAAGGCAGAGCGTGTCCTGGATGCTTCTCAGTTAATGCTTCATCATCAAAGCCAGACTGAATTGTAGAGCTTTTCTGCAATTACAATAATAAGCAGCTTTATTTAAATGTAACTGCTTTAACTGAAAATATCCTAATGTGGGGTTTTTTGTTCTGTCTGGTGTTTGGAAAAGTCTCCGTAGCTTTGAGTCAACTATTTTGAATTTTTAAAAGGTTTATGTCTACTTACAGTACAGACATATTATTACACATCGAGGTCTTAGTCATTTTGTTCTGCTCTTGCATCCTGGTGTGCTTATTCACTTTGGTTTATCTGAATGGGGAGGGAGGGAACCTGGAGGGAGTGGGAAGGGTGCACTGGTTGAAGGAAAGGTCCCACTGACGTTCAGGAACAGCTGGCCTTTATTTTTAAGATTATTATTTAATTGACTTACTCTAAAGAGTGATAAAACTGTGAAAGAATGAGAAGTCTACAAAAACACTGTTGTTTTCTAAGAGAGCTTTCTGAGTTGTACACTGTATTGGAGAATCCCATTGAGGTGTAACATCAGATCTCACCTCTAAAAACAGCTTTTACATTATGCTACATGCTTTTATTTTCATACAAAGTGATTACATGTTCCTTTCTTATTATAATTATTTTTTCTTCTGTATTTCTGTGCCTGTAGCATACTGGGAAAGCTGTGTTGTTACAGTAGTGCTTGGCAGACCTAACTAGGAAATGAGCAAAACTCCCAGTCCTTTGACCTCTGGTTTTCCAAAATTAAAATTTGCAGCAGAAGTGTGTCCATTTGGCTTGTCACCTAAAGAACCAGGCTGATGCTGCCGGGTTTGGGCTGCAGCGAGCTTTGTCCTCTGCTCCGTCCCTTCTGCTCCACACCCTTCCTGTTTGAGCTGCGGTCTGTTCAGCCACGCAAGAGATTTTGAATCAGGACTCCTGAACCTCCTCTCAACCCTGTGCAGGACTCTGTACAATGTGAGTCACCTCACCAGTCAGTGAAGTTTGGCCTTGTTTTCCGTGAATATTGGGCAGATGACATCGCCGGGCTCTTGGCGGGACAACTGTGGTCTCTGGGTCTTCCTGGCCTGGTGAGAAAAGCAGTGAGGTGCCATGGAGGTGACGCTGCTCAGTCGAAACTGCCGCGGCAGTGTGCCTGAGGCAGCCCGTGTACCTGTGTGCTCCCTGTCGCTTTGTCTTCAGGCAGTGGCAAGATTAGTGAGTGGAAAAAAGAGGATTATTAAACAAAACAAATTTGGCAGGAGAACTTCTACCAGTTGAGGTAAGCACGCCGTAAGGAGGAAAAGCATTGGCCAGGTACAAGAAAAATGAGGAAGGACACATCTGTAAATGAATATGAAGAAAGGAACCAAATTTCCTTTCAGCCTGTCCTGAACACAGCTCTCTGTTTGCTTGTTGCTTTTACCAACAGGGAAGTCGGCCTTTTAAATCTCTCTGGCTGCGCAGGTGGCAGTGTAAGTAGCATAAAACAGAACTTGTCAAATCCAGGAATCTGGCTTGTGGAGAGCAGCAAATCCCAGAAAGAGGGAGGGGGGAATCAAAACCCCCCTCAACCCCAAACCAAAACAAAAACACGATACCTAAACCAGACTTCCACTTCTGGGATCAGATCAAAACAACAAAAAGCCCAGAAAGATTAAACTAAGCTCAACTCAAATTAGTTTATTGTGTTGCATGTTTCTCGAGGCAAAAGAGTTTACTTTGGAATTAATGTGCACACACAAAACACAGCCCTTGACTGGACATTCAGCGCGCTAATAGTTTGCAGAGGAGTTCAGGGAAGTTGACTCTAAAAAACAGATGGGTGTCGAGAGGCACCATTGAGGTCTCTGCATTCCTCTCTGCGTATTGACATGGGGCTGTTGTGCTGAGATGGTCAGAAACTATATGCAGCTGTTTGATTCCTCTGCTTAAACAGCTCTGCACACGTACAGCTGCCTAGGACCCCATAGAGCCCTATACAGAGTATAGCACAGGCACTGCCAGGGACCAGTCCTGCTGCAAACATGGGGAGGGGGTGGCAGCGAGGGAGGGAGGGTGCCTGGGGGGCTGGAGACCTTCTTTGGGAACATCCCGATGAAGTGCTGTGGATGGCACTTTTGAAGTGTATCTGCCCCCATCGTTTCTTGTGGCTGTGGGACTCCTGTGTGAGGATTCCCCCAAAAGATTTCTGGTGTTGGTAGCATTTTGTAACATTTTGGCTGGCAGGATCCTGGCCGCAACTAATTAGTGCAGAGATGGCATGAAATTGAAAAATGAATTATGAAAATATTTGCTTTTTAACTTTCAGTAGAGCTTCGGGGTCGTGTTTGGGAATAGTTCCTGTTTGATTCCAGCTGGGTTGAAGTTTTTGTACTTCTCTGGTTCATTCATCTTTTGAGGTGAAAGGTATTTCTTTATGGTGGGGGTGCCCCCGCAAGCCCACCCCCACACTTAACTGCTCAACAGGGACAGCATGGGATGCCATGATAAGGAAGGGTCACTGTGAACTTCTTTGGCTTTTTCCAAGCTTGGCTTCCAGGCTGTGTTCCCAGCACGGCTCAGGCACAACAGGGGCTGATAAGCCTGTGGTAAGTTTACGTGAAATGATGCTTCCAGGTGGAAGTGGAGCCACTGGTAAAATATCTGGAGACAGCCGACTGTCCCAGTGACCCTTTTCTACACAGAGGGTGCAACCTTCCCTGTTACTCCTCAGGATTGGCAAAGGAATGGAGATATCACCAGTCTTAAGTTTCTATTTATTTACTTATTTGTAAGGCTGCACTCTTGGCAATAGGAAAATGCCAATGGCTATTTGTGCAAGATCCACTAAGCTCCTTCCATAGCATCACTGGGCTGCCTGCCCTGAGAAGGACATTTCTTTCAAGGTCATCTGTTGAAGACCAAGGATTGCTGTGTTCAGACAAGCGACAGAGCCTTTCTTCTTTTCTCTTCCAAGATTGCTGGGCTGGAAGCAGTGCACTGGAGCTTCCCAGTGTGACTGATGGGAAGTGCTGGGATGTGCCAGGTGTGAATGCAAGGACACTATGGGCTGCTCTTTTATTCTACTTGCCTAAATCCAGGCTCCTCCTTTACCCTGTAATATCACTCAAGAACACAACCCTGGTCCATTTGGAGAAGGCACAGGAAGGATTACAGGGCTCTTGGGGAGCGGCTGAGAGGCCTCTGACACCACTTCCGTGTTGCCCGCAGCAGCAAACCTCCCCACTGCTCCAGCTCCCCCAGCTCGGGAGTGCTTGGGCAGATGCCTGCACTGGCCAGCAGCTAGAAGGAAGGTAAGAAGCAGGGGGTGAAACACTGGTTGCTTGAAGATGAATTTCTGAGAAAAAAAGGACAGCTTGGCATCCCAGGACAAGGTGTCAGAGCAGTGTGATGCTTCAGGAATGGACAGACTAGTTTTTCTTAGTTTATTTTCATATGTGACTTTTTGGTTAAGGACTCCAGTCAGTCTAACTTCTTCCAGCTCAAAGACAAGATACTGAATTTAATTGGTGACTGGCAGAAGGTTGTGTTTTTGGACTGGGAACGTATACTGAGGGAACCTATTCATTAGCTTTCCTAATATTCTGAATATTAGCTGCTGCTTTATGATGCTGGCATCATGTGAACAGTGTTCACACTAGCACTCTGCTTTGATGGCATTGGATATATTCCCCAAGAGCAACTCCTGAGGTATGGTAAAACACGGTGGAACTAGCACATGATAAATAGACCCGCCTGACTTTCCTGTGGCCTCATATGCCCTTGACTCTCGTTGCAGTCAGTCGAGGTGTGATGTGGGGTTTCCCTAGCACTAAATCTTTGTGATTTTATACAGACTTTGAGGCAAGAGGGGGCAACTACTTGGTTGGCTTTGTGTTGTGGTTGGGGTTTTTTTTCCTAAAGGTCTGACTCTCTTGAAATAACACCTAAGAGTCGGTGGGGATGTTAGTACTTAAAGTAGGATTATTAAAACCCACTTGTGCAGATGAGCAGTGACTGTTAAGGATGGATGCATGGTTAGATCCCCTCTAAACCACAGCTGGGATAATAGAAAAATTTTAACTCTAAGTGGGTTCCAGGTTTGGAGTTTTCTCCATGCTTGTGCTCCTTGCGAGGGAGCTGGCCACAGGAAGGGCTGTATTTATTGGCTGTTACGTCCCATCCCAGTGAAAACAGGAAATCCTTAGGAATCACAAGAAATCAATCCAAATCTGATCCATTAAATGAGAATCAAAACTATCAAGGATAGTGATTCTGATATCGCATTACTGCTGGACAAGGTGGTCCCTCAAACCAGCCAGAAGTTGATAGAAACTGGTGGAGCTGAAGCTGAAGACTGGCTTTGGTAGGACTATGGGGAGTGAGGATGAAAGGTTTCTTTCTCCTTTATGTGTCTGTTTGCTGTACTTTAGAAATATCTCCATGTGCCATATTGTGGCATCAGGGTTTTATTCCTCATTGATTTGAGGGAGGATTTCTGTTTAAAAATCAATGGCTCAGGGTGGTTTGTGAGGAACAGGGAAGGGAAGCCCATTTTGTGTTTGTGTAACATTTTCTAGAATTGGTTAAACAGACACACATCAAAATAAATGCTGTAACCTTTCAATAATGTTTAGTCTCCCTGAGAATGAACATACTGTAAGTATGTGTGTTAAGTATACACCATTAATAGTCTCTGTGACATTTGGGCTGGCTCCACAGGGGAGATGAAGGGCATGCACTGAAAATGGTATCAAAAGGGAAAAATAATCACCTCGAGTCACAGGAAAAAAAATTACCAGAAGTTTCAGGAATAAAAATAGGTTATTTGGGTTCCCTTGATTGAATTTGAGCTCTGTGATGTCGCTGTCAGATGACACAACTTATATCCTTTCATAGCCCATGTTTCTTCTCTGAAGTTGTAACAGGAATGGGTCCAGAAATTCCTAGAGAAGTGTCACAGATGATGGATAATTTTGGTGTGAGTTACTGCCATTACTTAAAGGCAGTAATTTTTTTACTTAAATTCCTGCTTTGTTGGTCTTTTCTGTTTCTGTTTGGAATGATCTGGCTGTGAGCATATGGCCTAAGGACAAACTCCCACTACAGTGGACTTTGTCCCCAGCAGGTTCTCCATGTCACAGCAATTTGATGGTCTGCCAGTGGATGCAGTGTTCTGCTTCTGGAAGCATGTGAACGATCACAGTCCTCTGTCCTAAAATGAATGACTATAGAGAGGTGAAGCTGGCTGATTTGCCAATTAAGTAATTCTGTGAAGCCAGAGCAATTTTGATGGAGAAGATAAAGTCAGTGAGAGTTCTGTTAACGTCAGTGGCCTTGAAATACAGCTTTGGAGGAGCTTAAACAGGATTTTTTTTTGTTGTTTTGGTTTTTCTTTTAAGAATTGTTCTTTACCAGCTTACTGTTGTCTGCAAAACACCCCTATCCCATGGAGAATTTTTTATGAACTTAATGGCACCAGCTAACTATGGAGGTTTATTTCCACTAAGACTGAAGCTGAAGATGGCCATGACTTCACTGAAGCTCTGAGCTGTATCAAGTTTTTCTTAGGCTCCAGAAAGCTTGTTTTTTCCCTTTTTATTAACTTTTCTTGTCTCCCTTTATCTCTTAATGATAAGAATGGTTATTATTTCTGGACCATTGAGCTAAGAGTATTTGAATTGTTTATTGGTGTTTAAAGGCTCGTGATTTTTGTGGTGGATCGTATCGTTCTACAATAAACAGTTAGATAAAGTGAGATGAGATGCCTCAACCTGGTGGATTAATGGTGAGTTTTAACAGAACAAGAGTTCCATGTGATGTTCTGAAGGCCCCTGAGTTCAGCCAGACCTGTCCATGGCTGCCTTTTAAGGTTTCGGACAGTCTCCAGAGTCAAGTCACTGAGGATGGTTACAGAGCATGCAACTTCCTCCTTAGAGTGGACATATGTTCACTCTGGAGAAAAACTGCTTATCTTATGGTGCATTGCCCAGCTCTGGGGTGTAGTTTGGGTAAATCTAGTCATGATGAGTTTATATAACTCTACTGCACCAACTACATCTCGCATTGGGTTTGATCTGATGCTTTTCTGTGGTTCTTAACATAAGGTCCCTGCAGCAGCTCTCTGTCAGTTCCTCAGCAGGGGAAACCTTAGGGCCTTTCTGAAATATACTGCTGGTAGGAGGACAACTGGGGAGTGGAATGCAGATCTTTCACCTTTACATCAGCCCTGGCCTTGGGGGATGTTCCAGGGTGGACTGGAGTAGGCTGAGATGGGAGTAGATTGGGGCATGCCTCAGACAGACCTGTGTTTGGGTCTGTGGCTCTGCTGACAGATTAAACTGGTTTTCCAAAACATTTTATCATCGGTGTGACTCAGCATCATAAAACTTGAAAGCAATAGCCAAATTGGTGATCAGAAGGAGAACTCGGGGACCATCACTCAAAGTTTGGCCTATAATAAGTCAGAGTGGCATCCAGATGAGTCATGTTATTGCAAGTCTCTAAACTGATGGGTTTTTAAACACAGAAGGGGTTTGGATAAGCTTCTGAACTGGACCCAACCTTCCAATGGTTTGAGGTTCACCTTTTACTATTTTCTGTCTAACTTAGGCGAAGTCTTAAATTTAGGAAAAAACCTTAGTGTGTGTAAACATGAAGCACTTTGTTTAAATATTAAGCATTAAAGTTGCAGGTTGGTTTTTTCACTTGAGCATGGAAATATGTAACCTAATTTGCAGAGGTGTGGAAGCCAAATCAATTTTGGGACTGGAGTGAGCTCAGCTCATTGCATTTACGATGCGTGTATTGCTTAGAGCTATAACCAAAATGTTTGCAATTTCACTCTGTGCCCTGGAATAGTCAATATTTGGGATAAAAGAGAAATTATTTGCAATTGTAATATTCTAATGGTAGAAAATGAAACTGATAATGTCTGATTGCATTTGAATAAGCATTTAAGAGGACAAAACCCCAATTCTGGAAAGGATTTTGTATGTAAACAGAACTTTGCATCCTGGGAGTAGCTGCATGAAACAGCAATCATAAGGTATATATTAATAAAGTACATATGCCTTTACAGGACTGGGGTTGTAGATATTCTCCCTTGGAGAGCCAAACCAGAATGAAATAGAAATACAGACTTTGCCACCGTGATATTTGTTTGGGGAAATTTTGGAAAACAAGGAACTATTGTGTAAAATGTTTCTTCTTGTTGAGGCTTGTGGTTTATCCTCCTCCCTCCTCCAACAATTACAGTTTCTCAAGACCAACCTAAGAATTGTTGAGTGAAGGTCATTTATCTTGTAGGGTTTTCCTTAGGATTGCTTTTCACTCTGGCTGTCACAAAGTTTCGATGCTGGAAACTTCCTCAATTCAATATAGAAGTAAAGCTGCTAATACAGAGCTTGAATGGGAATGTTTGGAGGCAGTTGGCTGGAGAAGAGAAAAGGCTGTGTCCATTATGAAGAAGAAATAGCCTGTTTCAGTTTGTTACCGCCTTGCTTGCCATACTGGTATCCAAAGAGCAAGAGCATTTCTACAAATGAAAACAGGAATGACAGCCAAATGAAATATCCTCCTCATTTAAGATAGCATCCAGGTCTAGTCACTTTTGTTAACTTTGCTACTTTTTTTACCTGTTTGCTCCATGCACTGTGAGGATTTAGTAGGATTAGTGAAAGCAGACCTTCAAGTGCTGCAAGCAGGAGAAGATCTGACAGAGCAATATGTGAAGCACTCAAGAGGACTTTTTTAGCTCCCTGCATTTTCCAGAGGTTCTGGACCTTTCATCCTTACCAAAGCATGTTCCTGCAAGCTGTCATGTCTCCTGCAGTATGCCACTCTTCCTACAAATGCATCTATCTTTCAGTTATGTGGGAATGCCCAGTAAGGAGAGCTGAATGGAGAGTGGAGTTGTGAGTCAGGAACTTGGATAGCTTTAGTACCACGTGTCGTTACTTTCCTGTAACTCGCTTGTCATCTTGGATTGTTGGTGTCGGAGCGTTGTGCCAGCTGATGATTGTCCAGGCATCCAGGTGGTTTCAGCTCTGTACCTGTCACAGAAGCAAACAAACAAATTCTCTGTTGTTTGGCTGGCTCCAATTGTTGCCTTTTTTGGCACTTTCAGCCAAAGACTATTTTCTATGTCTTTTTCTTTTCCCAGCTGCAGGCATTTCTCAAGGCCTGGACTTCACGACTGGTTTGAGGCTGTGAGTAGTGTGAGGCCCCTGCACAAAAGCTGTCCCTTCCCAGGGGATCAGTGAGCCGCGCAGCCGCACGTTAACCGCCTCTTCGTACGCCTGGAGTCCCAAGGCTTGTTTAACAGCTGAAAAGCAGTAGGTAGGACGAAGTTAGGCTCCTGCTGGTTTTTCTGGAGAGTGATTCAATATAGCCACTTCTATATAAAGGGCCAAAGGCAACCTGAGAAGGTTAACCTGGCAAAACCATGGGTCACTGGTGAATCCTCACCACCATCACATATACAGCAAAGCCTTACGGCCGTGCTTCAGTTTTCAGAGTGACAGTACAAGGCACAGGGACCGGACCCGAGGGCTGGGAGGGAGCGGTACACACACTGCTGCTGTCTGGACTGTACCTATTATTCGGATAAGCAATCAGCTCCTGTCTCCAGGGCTGTCAATCTGGAACCTTTCACCAGCCCTAAATTCACTTTAGAAAAATAAAACAGAGAGACAGAGAGATTAGTCAGACTTCTAAAATGCTTCAAGAAACTTTAATGTTATTATCTAAGCAGAAAGATATCCAGCAATTCCTCAGCTATTTAACATAATAGGCAGTTGCTGACAAACGACGTTATTGAGCATACACTCTTGAGTGAGGAAGAATGATACGATCTTGCTTAAATTGTATTTTAACAAACATGCCTATCTAACAATTAAGCTGGAGCAGTTTTACTCTAATAGATGCTTTTGCTGCTTAATATAGATATTTACATGTTCATTTGTAGCCCCCAGAGATCACACAGCTGCCAGACTCCCAGCTGCCACCACCCCTTTCCTCCCCCTACAACTTACTCTCAGCTTTGGCTACGAGCACTTGATCTAATGAAGCACTTTAAAATACAAATCCCACTGTTTTCTTGGCCGTGGAGTTGAGCTCACTGGGCTGTATTTGAAATAGGCTGTCTGCCAGCCAGACACCCTTACTCACCTAAGCTAATTTTACTCCATCTGATGGCAAAATTAGCTGTTCCCCCTCCCTCCTTATCAGAATCCTGTTGCATTATGCACAATGCTACGAAAGCCTGGAAAGGGTGATCCTCCATGGTGCGCTTGGCCATTTCACCCCATCCCTCCTCCCACAATACCATGCGAGGGCTGTCCTGCCTGGGATCAGCTCTGAGGCCACCATGGGCTGTTTTGCGCAGGATGGGCACCAGAAGGGGCAGCAGCTCTTCAGTCGAAACTGCTATCGGATTCACGAGGCATTTCCCAGATAAGGAGCTTACAGTGGGAGGTGGCAACAGGGAACTTGGGTGCTGGCAGCATTTTTCCATTCTCCAGTTACTGTGTGGTTCAGCTTGGGACAGGCACGAGCCTGATGTAATATGCTGTGTGCTATTTCAAGGAAACAGAGCCCATGTCCTTCAGGCCAGCCCTCGGAAAGTTTAATAGATAAGAAATCCCACTCTGAATGTTTCTTACAGTCTCAGATGAGAGAAGTAGGTAATGCTTTCTTTTAATTCTGCTAGTGAAATACAGGTGTTTCATCTAAGAGCCAGAAGTGGGGTGCACGGAGCTCAGCATTGAATGTGCACGCACACTTTTAGCACTGATCTAGCAGGTAGAAATGAATACATGGCTAGTAAGTTGGGAGCTGATAGGGAAATCGGAAAGAAGTTACTTGTGGACTACAAGACCAAAAGCCACACAGTGATATGGGTACTTGGCTCCTTTTTCCTCTGGCATAAAGATGCTTTGGTTTACCTTCAGGTATCATCTGTTCTAGCATATGGATGAAGGATCTTCTGGTCCAGGTGCTGCTTTTTGCCCCCTGGACACAGAGGCAGGATACTGAGCTAGATGGAGGCTGGGACTGATTACAAGAGTATTCTTATGCAGGAACCAGCAAAACTGTATCCCTAAGTAACTTTTCCAGCAACAATAAAAAAGCCCAAACTTCTCCATTAAGTGATTTGGCCTGAATAGCTGCATAAGCTACAGACGATGGGGTATACTCTCCAATATAAAGCGATTTATGTTTTCCAAGGATTTGGCCTAGACCTTTTTTTCTCTGACTTTGCATACCTTTGTGACAGCTTTGTAAAACATTGTCAAAGGTAATTCATTGTGGATTATGTTGTATTATGATCAGCTGTCCATATCGTAACGAGGGATATCCAAAATAGTTATTTCCTCCCCCTCACCACTGCTGGAGCGATAAGCCTCATACCAAAGGTGCCTGTGAGGGTTGGAAGGACAGAGAATCTGTTCCGTTTGTTTTCTCCTTTCAAACAAAACCACTTTTACTTAACCATAATCAAGGAGGGAGGCAACACCACTCCACTTGGCAAACAAACTTATAGTAAGTGTACTTGCTGGAAAAATTTATAGTTTGTTCCTGAAAAACAGACTGAGTGTATTGATAGCATAGTGCAATCTGACTTGTGCTTCCTGCGTGGCGAGGGAATGAGCATCCTCCCTAAGTCCAAAGCTGACCTCTCTTCTGCAAGGTGCCTTCATTTATAGAGAGGCCCAATTCAAATCAGGATGATAGAGCTATACAATGAATTTAGGAAATTCCTCCCATCCCAGAGGGAATAAATGCTTCTTCTGAAATAACTTGCAGAGGGTGATAAGTTACCCCCGGAAGAAGTGATCCCTGGGCTGCTCCAAGGACAAGCAAAACACATCACTGAAATATTCTCAGTGGACACCTTTTCCTCAGTTTCTGGCAAGCTTCCCAGAGATGAACTGAAGTGCCCTTGCAGAGGACCATCCCATCTAATTGAGCGTGGTAATTGGACAACAAGCTACCAGAAAGTACCTTGGACCAAGAATTTAGCTAAAGATGGAGGTGTTAATGCAGTCAGCAGTGACTGCATGATTGAGGAGGATGTCTCTGGAAAGCATCTTCCAAACCACACCCAGAGAAGGAAAGCTGAGTCTCAGATAATCCGTGTCTTGGAAATATTTTCCTCTACTTAGTGTGTGTCCAAAATGCCTGGAAAGAGACTCCTGCAGATCTTGCATTGAAAAGATTTGAGGCTGTGGAAAAGCTCTGCTGACATTTGTCACATAGCCTCTTGTCACAACCACCTCATGAAGTGCTTTCCCATCAAGACTTGGTGGGCATCAGATTAGACAACAGTTTTTGTGTAGCTTGAAATAAAGCATTGAATGTAGGTGCTCAGTGCTTTAAAATTAAATGGACTTAAATTTGGTTTCAAAACTTCACATGGAGTGAAAAATTGAATCCCATCATTTTGAAAAGTTGGACCAAAGCATTTGGATTGTTTCAGAGAGCTATTGTTTTCTGTTCTTTTTCATCTCTTTCGGCCAGAAACTATTAGCTTAATTTGATATAGCTTTAAAAGAAATTGTGAACGGTCCAGAATTTCACTTACAGCTTAAAAAAAAAGCCAACAAAACACCAAACCTGCCTTCAAACAAATGCCCTCAGGTGTAGCTGCTTCTGAGAATAGGCCATGTGAGATGGAACAGCCTAGGTTATGACTTTCTAGTGCTTTCAAGAGAAAACTATGACTTTTTTTTTTTACAGTTACTCATGCAGGCTGAAATTTTTCCTGCTGCTTCATCTCTTAAAACATTTGAGCCAAAGTAGTTTTCTCTTTCCAGGAACAAATTGGAGGAAATTATGTTGTATTACCCATTAAAAGAACCCAAACAAACTCACAGCTGCTTCAATGTGAAACTCAAACGTTCACACAAAAAGACTTGACATTTGTTGATAGGAGATGGGGGCCTCACTCTGCTCATGTGCATTTTTCTGGTCCTAAATTTGCAGCTAATTTTGCCTCCAGCTGAGCATGGTGCATGGTTTTGGAGCCCCTGCTTCTGAACCATTGGTGCATGGAAGAGGAGGAAACTGCTGTCTGTGCTCGCGTACCAAAAATAGAGCTTCATGTGCTCTCCACCCCAGTTCATTCCTGCAGCAAGGATCCCTGCTCTGAGCGAGGCAAACCTAAGCAGCATGTGATAAAGGAGCATGTGATCGTAGTGTTGGGTCATTGTTGTAGTGTGTGTGCACATGGGGAACAAATTGTGATTGCACAATCAAGCATAATGCAGGGATTTCCTAATCACTGAAATCTTGACTCTGCAACCTTCTGAATTCGCTTCCATCTGTGGTGGTGTAACTCCTTGCTGTAATTGCAACAGATGGCTGGGGTTTTTTTTTAAACCATGATATGGCAAAAAACTGAAATAGTAAAAAATTGAGAGTCTGGAGGTCTATGACATGATCTACTGTGCGAAGTGTCAGGTTCTGATACGAATATGTATTTGGAATTATCTGGCTATAAAATGCACTTTTCCTGATCAATGTGATAAGAATCCTTGCTATCTTTTTGACAGTACGCTTTCTCCTGGGTAGTGGCCAGGTAGTAACCACTTGTCACTGTAGTAACTCTTACATCTCTGTCATGGCAGCTTTGGGTGGCTGTGTCGTCCCCCTTAGTGTACCCACACTGAGCTGCGATGGAGCTCAGGCAGGTGTAACCCTGTCTGTCTTGCAGGCTGCAAACTCAGGGGAGGTGATGCAAGTTTGGACAAAGGAAATGCGACTCTTTACCTGAAACATTGGCTTAACACAAGGTACATCGTGAGCCCAGTGTTTTAGGGGAGCTTCAATTTACCTTTCCAGAAAGCTTCGGAGCTCTGTAGTTCCTGGCACCACATATGCCAAAACAGCATGCCAGAGGCTGTTCAGTTGGCATCGTAGTTCAACCAGATGCATGGTGTAAATCCTGGGAAGGGTTTCCTGCCCTCCTTTGAATTTTAGAGAGCCTAGAGCAGAGGCCACAAAACATCTAAATTTTGAGGAAAGTCCTTCAGAGAAAACTCAGAACTTTTTTTGGGTTGTAAATGATCTAAGGAAAATGTCAGAGTTTACCCAATTTGATAGTGGGATAAGGAAAGTGGAGAGCATTAGAGTGAAGATAGGGAACAACCCCTCACTCTCCTCCCCAGTGCTGGGAAGAAATGTTGCTTCTCCAAATGATGTCTGCCCATCATAATAATATTGCAACTTACGAAGAAAGGGGCTGCTTTTTAGAGCTGCAGAGCTTTCATCTAGAAGTGATGTACTGATTAAAGATACTTCTTGCTCATCGTTAATCAGTGTTGTCTTTGTGTCCCCTGTTATTCCAAAGTCGTCTATGTAGATGCTATATGGGATAGCAGAGCACGTGGAGAAATGAGTGTCTGTGTACACTTAACAGCTGAAGGAGAGTGGTGCCTGTGTTAAAAGCAGAACCAGAGCTGTTCACAGGATGCCAGTAGGGCCAGTGACATGAAGTTGGAACCCTGCTCTGTATCTGTGGGATGGCAGGTGAAAAGCTTTGGTCCAAGCTCAAGATCTTGACAGCTTGAGCAGCAGTGCAGGCAGCAAAAGAGGCCTTGGCAGAGACAAAATAGGGCAAATCTTGATACCCACATATCTGCTCTGCTTCGCTATGTGCTGTGCTGCTGAAGCGCGATCCTTTGGACTCATTGTATTGCTGGTAGTTATTTGGGGAGTTGGTGGTTTAGAGTCAGATTTTTTGGCTGTTTTATTTTTCAAGCCATGTATCAGCCGAGAAAAGTTACAAGTCTGTGCTGCTACATTAATTTTTTGGTCATCTTGCCTTTCTATTGTGTGGAAGTTTTTGAGAATCATCGTGGAGAGAGGTAAGAGAAACTTTGGGGCAGCATTACCCGCTTCCCGATGCAGGGCATAGAGCTCTTCTGATTCTCCACACTGCTCACAGAGGATGCTACAGCTGCAGAGAATAATATTATAGAACTAAAGTAACATTATTATTTTCAGGAGATTTTCTTCACTTAATACAATCACTTGAATTTATAATTGAGGCCGCCTGCAACATTCTTTTAATCTTGTAATGGTATAACTCTATAACACTTTATTTGAAATGTCAGCATTAGGGAGGGAGGGTGAGCTGAATAGCCGGAAAATGTGCTTATCCCTAATGCAATTATTAGTACTTCTAAATAACTCGTTCAGAAAGAGGGAGAGTGAGCTGCAGACTGCACGTTCAAAGTTTTTTCCCCACCTTGGGATCCATTTTCATCCCTAGTGGAGGTGTGGAAGAAGGGAAGCCAAAGCAATGACATAGCTTCTGCCTTTAGCTCTTGCTAGAAAAACATCCTGTTACACCTAATATCCTCTGCAGCAATCGCTTCATTGGCCACAACCTAGAAAACCTTCCCACTAATGTCGGAGTCTCCCGCATATCAATAACAGCCGTTGGTGACAGCCACTTGCGAGGTGTGGCTCTGACTCATGCTTCACGTTGCGCTGCTTTCTCCTGCACATCCAACCCCAAAACACGTTCGTGGAGGGGTGGCCCCACAGTGCCTCATACACTTGGTTCTGCAGCCAAGTCCGGGGCCCTTTCCAGCGTTGCCGGCTGCTTCTGCGCTGTTTTTCCTTGTCGGTTCCTTGGGTCCCTTCCGGAGGCCTCAATACACCCTCTGTAATCTCTGGTAGAAAAACAAGACCAATGCCACCCAAAGGTGTCCTCATCGGCAGCAAATGTGTGACAGGACGCCTCTGCGTCACAGGACAAGGCGAGTGGTTTGGGGTGTTGCTCTGCTCTCTGTTTGCATGAGGACTGGTAAGCAGCGTGGTGGATTCAGCAGGACCTGCTCTGCGTGTTCTCCCTTCCCCTGCCCGCCTTGGGTGCTGCTCTGAAAACCTGGGGACAGAGTCCTTTTAATATGTTGACTTTTTAAATCGGTTAAAAAGCACAGGAGGAAATCAGTAATGGCAAACTGGTGGAATTATTTTCGAACCATGTTTTATTCCCTTAGTCAACTATAATGGGACTGCAGGAGGTTTATGATGAGCTGTAAAATCTTACTGCTGAGTGTGGTGGTTTAATGGTCACAGGGACTTTCAAAAAAAGAGTATAGTTTATTTTTATGCAGCATCCTTTTAAAAAAAAAATTAAAAAAAGAAAAGGTCAGGAAGTATTTTACAGGGAGGAGGTAAAATAGGCAGTGAATGCTTCCAGGAGCTGGATGCTGCTTTGGAGGGAGGTAGGGTAAAGCGGTATATAAAGAAGGATGGGTGCCATTACATATGGGAACGATGAGGGGAGAGAATGGAAAGTGAGAGTAATGGGAAAAAGAACATGAATGGGGAGGAGTTGGACAGCACAAGATGGGAAGGTGCAATTGTAGAAAGGAAAAGTGGGGAAGTGAACTTTACATTTGGGGTGAGATGCGGCGGAACAAGTTTTGGCAGGAGGGGAGAGTGATGGGTTTAGTGGGAAGTGGCTGCTGAGAGGGGAAGAAGAGGGGCAAGGGCTGTGAGGGCAGGGATGATGGCTGAGGGAGATGTTTGCCTGAGTGAATGTGATTTACAGGAATTTAAGAAAAAGGAATTCCAATGTCACATTCACAGGAGCAGTCTTTCCAAAGGTGGTCTTAGTATGAGATTTGCATAGAAAGGAAGATTGCTAAGCAGAAACACCCTCAGGTAGACCAAGCATCCAGACAACTCTCAGTGAGAAGAGTGCCCAAAGTTCACAGAATCTTTAAGCTTGGGAAAGACCTCTAAGATCATCAAAGTTAGCACTGCCAAAGATAATACTTTGTGGTTTTAATCCTAAAGGATTATATGGCTCCTGCAAAGTGCCCTGTGATGGCAAATCTGAAAGGAAGACAAGAACCCATCGAGCTAACAGATGTTCTTGTATTCTGAATAAGCTGTGAAAGTAGCTCTGGTAACTCCATTGAGCAGCCAGGCCACGAATACCCAGGCACAAAGACTTGGCATGTAGCAGGATTAGAAGATTGTAAAGAGACATGGTACTTCCAGGGTGGCATTTCCTGCACTCCCTATTGAGGAAGGAATCTCCCAACATTGTTTTACAGTTTGCATCCAACAACCAATCTGAAATCCAGCCCTGGTATTTAATTCCTGTTAGAAGCTCCTTGTTAAGTCTTGATAATGCTTTCCCTGTATCAGAGACCTCACAGGTCTTAAGAGATGCAGAGATAGGGAGGTCTGGAGCCATTGGCAAATTGAGACAAGAAATAATTTCCCTTCCCCTGAAGAATGCAGAAGGAATTTTAGGCAGATGAAGTACTTGGTTTTAAAAACCAACACAACACACCCCCACCCCCATACAAATCCCCAAACAAACCCCAGGATGTCTCATGACTGGAGAAGGAAGTAGTAAGAGAAAATACCAAAGAGCCCGAAGGCTGAAGAGCTTTTATGCCTCACTCTGAAGAAGAGTAACACAGATTTAATGGTCTCAGGAGGAGGCATGAGGAAGCTGCAAGCAGCACAAGTAATTATAGTAAACTGTGCAGAAAATTAGCCTTTCTGAATGGAGTTATGTCTTGACCATTTGTCAGTGAATAATCCAAGCTCTTTCTTTAGATCCTCTCAATCAGACTTTCCTATGGAGTGAAATCCTGCAAAGCCCAAAGCTTTCCTTAGGGTGCTGCAGGTTCCCCTGTCCCACCGCCCTCCCCGGCTCGCTGCCTCCAGGGAGCCTCAGGTGGGGCCCCCGGCAGCAGCGGGATGGATGAGGGGTGCTCTTTGTGCCAGTCTGAAGTGCCGGCCCGTGGAACAGCAGTGGAAGCACCACTGCAGATTTCCATTCAGTCTCTTTTTGCCTGAGATGAACCACCAAGAGCCAGACAAAAATATCCAGGAGAGAGAGAAGTGCTGTGTTCCTCTGACCTGCTTCCTGCCCGGCGATGTGCGTGCTGCCTACTGCAGGCATTAAGGCTGTAAAAGCTTATTGTCAAATCAATTGCGCTCTTACTGAGACCGGAGAGACCAGGAGTGCGCCTTGAAAGACTTTAAATCTTGCCCCTCCCTGATGATTTGCAAAGTTTAATTTCTGTAATGGGCTCTGGTGACAGAGGCATTCACTGTTTTTCCAACAGGAATTGCTGAATGTATGAATGACTCATTCTGTAGGCGGGAGATATAATGGCAGCCTTCGATATGCTGATCTAAGGGTGGGGAGGTTGTGTGGGAGGGGAGGAATGGGGTACACTTTAAGTTAGATTATCCACCTTGCTTCCCCTGCATCACGCAGCCCCTCCTTCTCCCAAAGTCCCTTCCTGGCCCAGTATCAGGATAATGCTGAAAGAGGGAAAGGGAAGGCTGAGGGACCTCCGATGGGAGATGAAGTTTATAATATATGCATTTGCCTGGAAATGCCATAAGAAATTAATATTTGTTACAGAAACAGTGGGACTGCATTAATATTTTAATATTAAATGAATATTTAATTTGAAAGCTTTGATTTGAAAGTGAATGAGACAGCCATGACATGAACAGTTGTGCTGTTCCTGTTAAGAAATGTTAATGATTTATTGACAATGTCGGTAGCAATAACTTTACACTGTCTCAGTTATATAATGCCTTTGAAATATTGGTAAAGTGATTACTGAGAACAAAAAGCAGGCTGGCTTCAGCAGCCCTGTGGGGAAGGAATAATGGTAGAAAAAAGTGTGATTTCCTCCAAAAGAGGATCCCACCCAGCTCCGCGGAGCCAGGCTAGCTGGGGCATTGGGTGGCCACCCTCTCCCCAGCATCAGCATCGCACACCAATTTCAGCCCTCTCTGTTGCTTGAATTGCCCTAAGCCAATACACTGCTCTGGAAGTGGCTCCTGAAAGGGAAGACCAAATCTGGAGAGACTCAGGGCTTCCCAGGGTCAGGCTTCTCCGCAGTGACTCCTGCCATAGACCTCAGTGCCTTTCCTAGCTGAAAACAACTTGCTCCAGGGTTTCTTCCAACTCTTCTGGCTAAAGATGACTCAGGGTTATCAATTAATTTTCACGTGTTCAGTAATCTTAAACATCAAAAACATCATCATTCAAGCAGGTTTATTTTGTATGTTTTAAAGGGTTGTTGAAGCTGTACCTGTGGTTTCTGAGAGCTCTCTTAGGGTTTTACTCTGGGCTGTGAAAGCAGTGAGGACCAGAAGAAAGCAAACAGGTCTATTGCCACATGAGCATCGCAAGTTTAGTCTTGAATTGCAGCTGAAACTGGAAGTCCTTGGCTGAATGCAGCTCCAGTGAACCTGAACTAGATGCCTACAGCCTCTAGGCATTGGTTCTGAGAACTCTGCCTATAGCTTTTAAACCTCTTGAAAACTCTTTTAAAAGAAGCTCTTGTCTGCTGAATAAATAGGGATGCAGAATATTTTTGTGACATGGTCTGTTACCCATTATCTCAGAACAAGGAAAATTCATCTAAAAAATAATTAAAGAGACACTTTGGCATGGTGTCTTGAAAGCTGTACCATGCTGTAGGTTCCCCAGTTCCAGAAATGTGTTTCTTCTTAAGGCCAATCTTTGTACAAAATTAAGAGAAAAATGAAACCTAAATTCACAATGTGACTCAATCTAAACAAACAGAGAGTGTTTTTCTTCCTTTTTTATTTTTTCCTTTTTTTTTGCTTTTTTCCCTCTTTCTCTCTTAATTTCATGCCGTTGTTACAATCAGCCTTATTAAAAGTAAGTTAGTGGAACAAGGAGACAAAAACCCAATATAGGATGTGGTTTAAAGTCCTGGTTCTTGAGTCTGATAATCTCTCTCATTCTCCAGTTGTATTTTTCTGATGGCAGTGTTGGTGAATTTTGTGTTGGCAAGAGATGCTAGACATAGAAGGACAGAGGCTTGAACTTGTATAATAAATGTCAGCACGTGTTTTTGTCTACTGCACCTCTGCCCTGGCCCCTCTGCTACCTTCAGGTGGATTCTTGGTGAGGTTTTGAGGATGCTCATGATGTTCTCCCATAAATCATACCACAGAAGGCAATCAAAAAGGATCAGATCAACTTGATACCCTTGGCCATACTTGGCAAGGTTGGAAAAAGAGCACCTATCACTGCAACCTTGTGAAGATGTGACCATCAAGTCCCATTTTCATTTGGGATGTCCACTGACGGAATTGGAAGGGGAGGCACCGACATACTCTGGATTTTGGTTGGTTTGCCCCAGTCTATGCAGTGGGGCTCATCACCCCGGTCTCCTGTAGTTCAAAACTACCCACATTCCCCACGAAGTAATTGCTGTGAGCTCAATGTTCAGCTATTCTTATTAAAAGCTGGCAACGTGTCCCTTGCCACAAAGTGTGCACTGTTACAGAGCACGTTTTAAGGGCTGAAATACTGAGAATACTCCTAACAACGGTGATTTCATTTGAGTAGTAACTGTTCAGTAAACTCTTCTGACAACAACTCAAGTCTGATCAAATTAAAATCAGCCCAACCTTATTTTTTTTTTAGTGATGGACTGAACTGAAAAGATTTTGGTATCCTAGAAAGAGTTGCTAACCTTTCCAGGCAGGTCCTATAGCATTTAATAGCAAAGGGTACCTTTTTGTATAAATATTGTGAACTATGGAATTTAATGAGATTTGTATTGCACTATAGAAATGTACTTTAGAGAATTAATTTTGAAGTCTGTAGGTTTAAATGTTTTCTAAAAATAGCACTGAATATATACAGGGCTTTGTGCTTCTATGCCTATTTAGTTTGGGAGAATGTTTTCATGTATTATTTGGGGTTTCATTTGATGCGTTTTTCTTTTTCCTCGTTCTTTTTTAAAGCATTGGTGGCAAAGGAATGAAAGAAGGCTATTTTTTGCTACAGGATAAATTTTGATATTTCAATTCCAGTTTTGGCCTCCTGAGGAATTTTCTATTTTCTTGAGATTCTTAACCAGGTCATTCACGTACTCATCGGTTTAATTACCTGCCTTAGCAGTGCCTCTGAGCTGCCATTTCAACAGCCAGTCCATTTAGTGTGTCCAATTCTGGGCAGAGAAGTACTTGTGCAATGACAAGCAGGTTTAAAACTTGGATAAGTGAAATACCCTCCAGTACAAACAAGGTTAGAGTTTTCTCAGATCCAGTTCTCTGCAGCTTGTATTGCTGGGCATAGGATGTTTTCTGGTTTTCTATGCTAGTGGGCAAACAGGGTTTGACACTCACTCATGAGCTGTACTGCATCAGAGCGATCCGCTCCATATCACTGGAGAACTGGGTATCACCTCAGAGAGCAAAGGGAATTTTTGAAAATCCTGTTAAATGCATTAACAATGAGCCAGGGATAAAGTCAAAACCCTGCTTAGACATTTCGATTGAGAGTTGCCATACAACTGTAGCCAGTGGTGGGTCTTGGCTGAAAATGTATTTATCCATTAAGACAGATAGAGATGGATTTCACTAGTTTAAACGCAGCTTTAGTACAGACAAAAGCAATAGGGGGTGGCGGGGAAAGCACAGGCTGCCACCACCCACACATATGGCAATGGTTTCCTATAATGCTTGCTATATTGTATTTATTTCACGCAGTGACATATCACAGAAAGCCACCGATGCCAAATTCTTAGCAAAAAAACCCCAACCCCAACAAACCCAACCTGCAGCTTTCAGTGAGGGCTGTCCTCCAATTTACTTGTGTTTTGTTGTTGGTTTTCTTTTTCCTTCTGCTTTTCATCTGTCTGGTTTCTATTTCCACTCTTTCTGTTCTTTCCTTCTCTGTTTTGTTTTGTCTTGTTTTGGTTTTTTACCGTATTTGAGGAATCTCAGTTGCACTGAGAAGCCTGGGAGGTATGAGTGGAATGTTTTGATTTAATACATCCCTGCCTGAACTTTCTTCTGACAAATCAATTAATATCTGTGGATTCAGGGAGGAAGAGTGTTGGGAGGTATAGGAAGATGAAGCAGACAGGGTGCAAAACTGGTATGAGGATGGGGAAGCTTTGCAGCACTGTTGGGATCAGGAATGGAGGACTCTTGTGTGCTTGCTTCAGGTGCAAAGAGATGACAGATAAAGTTATGAGATTTTTCAAATTCTGAAGCTAAACACGTAAGGGAAAAGGCTGGATATATCTCCCAGGCAGACAGCTAGGTAATCAGGTTTCTCTGCAATGCCAGATCCCTCCTGCCTTGCTCTAAACTTCAGGTTTAAGGTAGAAACCACAGTCTGGCAGAGGTTGGGTCAGATGCCAGGTGCATGAGCTTGGGGCAGAAGCTAGTCCTTAACTGCTGATTTCTGGTTGATCCCAGGGACCCAAGCCCTGGTGAGGTGCCTGTGAGGCCTGGGAGTCTTGGAGTCAAGGACCTGACTTGGTCCCTGTGTGCTGGGACGACAGGGCAAACTGCTGCATTCTGATGTGCTGCTGAAGGCTGTGACGGCCTGGCTGGGAGGGTTCCCCACTTGGCTCCATACCCTGTGTGTGCATGGGACTCTGCAGCTGTGTTTTTCAAATGCCATTCAAATGAAAGCAGAAAGGGGAAATCCCGTTTCACTGGGAATAGCTCTCAAATGGAGAGAGAAGCTTTTCCTCTGAATTCTGTCTTTTGGCTTTGCTGCTGCAGAATGACACACAGTGTCTTTCTCTTGATCAATTTGTTTATCATTTGCTTGATTATCTTCTTCAATAGCAAGACACGACAGGTTTCTCTTGTTAATCCTGTTAGTACTGGCATTGGAGCAGAAATTTAGTTGAGGAAAACATTTGGGTATGTTAAACTTTCTTGTAGATGATGCCTGTGAATACCAAAACATTGCCTGATAAGTAGGAATTTTCTAGATTATTCCTGAGCTGTGTATTTCCATCCATCTGTCTGAGTCCTGCTCCTTGTCCCTCCCCATGCATACTTACGTGCTAGCACCAGACTTTCCTTCTGGCTTTCAAAGCAGCCTGTGTGGCTCTTCTGATAGAGTACCACAGTGTGCTGAGAGAGCAGCAAGGAGAGCCACCTTCTTCATTAAGGACACGCCACTCCTCCAGCAGCCGGTGCCACCCTGCCTGAGGGAGCCCATCCTGGCATGTGGGGCTGAAGAGCCGCCCTGCCACTTCTGCTGCATTCCTCCTCCAGGAGAGGGGACAATGACCTCTCTCTTTAATGTTTTAAGAGTTAGGCTAGAGAAAGATTTCAGAGCCAGAGCACTGGAAGACTGATGACCGCCCGTGTATCTTCTGAGCAGGTACCCAGCTAGCAGAGGCCCCATATGCCTTTCCAAGGTAGCTCGCCTCCCTTCCCTGAACCCATGCATGCTATTTATCTTGTGGGGAAAACATTAGTAGGTCTAGGAGGATAGTTTAGGCTCCAGAGCTCACACAGTCCTTGACCTCTGGGCTGAGGCTTGCTGTGGGGCTGTGAGTAATTAGTAGCAACTATAGTAGTGTGGTTTATATTGTGAATACATGCCTCTCTGGGTGGAACATGTCTGCTAATGTACCATATGTTTACAAAGGCAGTGGACCCCTGCATAACAAGCAAGCCCGTGTCTTTTCTGTCTTAGAGATATGTGACTGACTGGTGCTGTCTGCTAAGTCTTTGGTTCAGTGAAATAGGCATTTTCTCCTTCACAGGGGCCTTCCCGATTTGATCTTGGCTGTTTTGGGAGCCTGAGTGAGAACTCCTGCGCACCCTGGAGATGGATTGGAGGTGGCCCCAGCAGAAGTCAGGGTGGGCTTGTTGGTCCTGTCATGGATACAGGTCCTTGAGTTACAGACTGCAGTGAGGCAGCCCGAACAAACTGGAAATGCTCAGGGGTGAATAGAGCAATGGCCCTGTGCAGTCCTGCTGCAGGTCATAAACCAACTACCAGTATTTGCAAATCATGAGGAACTTTTCCCTTCCTGGTCAGTCTACTGCTTGTCTTGTTCCCCTTTCCTTCCCAGCCAGGTCCAATTCCCTTCCCTCAGCTTTTGACCCAACCCCAGAAATACTGGAAGGCATATAACCTTGGGGTGAGATGCTTTGGGAACCACATCACACATCTTACATTCTGGAGAATCAGGGGGTTTCCTTGTGCACTCTCCTGGGTTTTACCTGTTTGTGTAAGAGCAACATTTGGGATCCCTTCTCACAGCCCCTCAGAAATTCCTCCTTGGGCAAATAGTGCACAAGCAATAAAAACTGCTCTGCAGTTCTGGGTTTCACCATCCTGGTTTCATCTGAGGATCATAAATCTCTGGGCAAACAGACTTTTAAAATAGGCATTATTTTAGCCTCGTTAAATGAGAGGGGAAAGTGAGAGATTTTGTGTTCTTCTTGGAGTTTTAAACCTGTGCAAGAGGGGCAGGGGGTTCCAAGCAAGGTTTTTGCTACATGGGCAATGCCAGGAGGGCCTGGAGAACTGGGAGCTCGCTCCTGCCAAAGGCACACAGGGATACCCCTTGCCCGTCCCGGGCGGTGTGGGGCCGGCTGAGCATGGTGCTGTGGGCACTTGCTGAGACCCAGGAGGTCCTTCCTCCTCTCAGGATCTTTCGCTTTAGGCTGTGATTTTGCTGCCCCCATCAGTCTGTTGATTTAGGAACCTGCCTCCTCTGCCGGTGTGGTGCTCTCCCGTTGCGGCATGTGGCCCCACAGAAGGGAGAGGTAAAGGGCCTGGCCCCAGAGTGGCCCCGCGGTTCCACTGGAGCTGCTTGCACAAGTCTTGTGCATCCTCAAGTGTGCATCTTGGGTCACAGGGACGTGGCGTTGGAGTGGCAACTGGGCACCACTTTGGTGAGGTTCGGAGGTTCATCTCCTCGTCACACCTGAGCAAGGATTTCAGCTGGGCAGTGTATCCGAAACACCCAGAATTAACAATATACAGTCCAAATTACAGTGGACCCGCTGAATTAATCAGCGTTTACATGGTTTAACTGAAGAGGAAGAAGGCACCCCATTGCTTACATCATCTGCAGTGTCTTTTTGCTCCCACCACAATGTTGTAGAATAGAGATTACTGACCCACCCCCAAGAATGTATTTCAAGAATGTGGTGGAAAAAAAAAATACAAAGGGTATGTAACTTTTCTGGAAATGTGATATTTCATGAGGGAAATTTCAAGGATAAAGTAACTGAATTCCAGGCGAACAGGGATCAGTATTGTTAGCTCTCTGCAGGGCAAGAAAAAGTGGTATGCCCAGTTTAAATAGGAATTTATAGCCATGGGCTGCAAATTACCTTATAAAAATTACTGATACCTTCATAAAGTCATCAATTATATGTTTAGTCTTGATTGTCATTTATTGCCCTCCTTAATTGTTCAGTAAACTTTTCTGGATTTACTGGTATATTCCAAATGGAAGTGATGCTGGTTTATTGTTGTAAATTAACATAGTGTATATTTTGCGTATGGGACAACTGGGGGAACAGCAGTAGGAGGGAGAGTCTCTTACACACTAGCAAAGGCATTGTAGTGCTGGTGTTCCAATTCCTGCTCAAGGTAGTGTACAGATTCATGAGCAGCCAGGCAGTAGTTACAAAAGACCCTTAAAATCTGGATTGTTAGTGGTGTGGAGCGTGGCAGTAAAGGCAGCACACAGACTTGTTTTTTGTTTTTAAAAGAGGAGGAGGAAGGACAGAGGCAGAAAACATTATAAACCTGGTGAATTTACTCTGAGTCCAAGTGAGGTCTTCTGTTCAATCTTTTCCAGGACAGAACATGTTTGACATTTTTTTATTGTTGCTTTTTCAGTTATTAGCATTTCTGCGTTTTCTTGTGCTCACAAGGAGCTGTGGCCACGTTCCACCTAACACAACCCTGTCTCAAGGTCTTGACACCAAGCGAGTGGCCCTGTCTCCTAAGAGGTGCTGGACTTCATGGGATTCACAACCCAGAATGCCCAAATCCCGTTTTCTTTGAAGCTATTCTCGTCTCTTTGGGTTTCATTCCTCGCTATTCTGTGGAGGCAGCGTGATTCCTATCATACCATTGTTGATTGCATAAAATATTCCCTGAATCCAACACGTTGCATTAAAATCTGCTGTCTGGGTCCTGTCTGATTCTGAACAGAGTAGCTGTTGGATTGCGTTTCAGCGACCCTCAACCCAAGCCAAGTTTGGAGAGACTTGATTGGGATATCGGTGAGGGGTAAAATCCATGCAGACCTCTGCTGTGATTGATGGAGTTGTGCACAGTGAGGACAAATATGGACAAATACTTGCCCAAAATAGTAGGGCCTCGATTCAACTGCAACTGGCAGGCTTTTCAGCTCGACTTTCAAGAAACATTGTTTTTAATTGACCTTCATGTGAGTAATTTGAAGAGCCAATTCTGCTTTTCACGAGAGTTTCAAATGGTGGAATCTCCCATTGTATGTAAAATTTGTAGTTTTACTATATCATGAGTGATTAAACCTGACCCCCCAGGGAGCCAAAAATAATGCTGTGTGACTTCCTTGCCTAATTAACACAGAACAAATGTGAAAATGTGTACATTACAGTAAATTGTGTGCTAATTTGCCTTAGAGAAATACTAAATGCGAACAACGAATGGGTATATAATTTCAAACATATTTGGGAGGTTTTGCAGTCTGCTTGCAAATAGGAGAAAAAAAAAAAGTCAAAATTTGACAAAACCATTATTTGTTATGATTTATTCACTCAGCTCTAGTCTTGAACCTGGGAGTTATTGGCAGCTTCAGCTAAGATTCCTGCTGAGTATTTCTACTTATAATGACTGCATACAGCATGTAGCTCGATGCTATTTTTTTGGCATAATATCCTAAATATCTATTTTAATTCTTGTCTCTATATGTGTATCTAGGGTTTGGGGCTTTTTTTTTTTTTTTTCTCTCCCTGTTTCTTGTGAAAGTACCTCTAGATGCAGGACAATATCCTGCTCCCTTTACTTAGGAGAATACTCCACTCGAGTTCAACAGGAGGATTATTCTCCTTGGGTAGAAACCCCTCTGCCAGAAGGCCCGTACATCACTTAAGTACTGGCTTAAGCAGAGAATAAATGTCCATCTGTGCAGGGTAGAATTTCATCTGTTGTCAGGGAAGTTAGATCTGACCCATAGACTTAAGGAATCCCAGATTTACTTACTATTCCTAAAATCACATCTCTTCTACTCCCTGTTCTTTATCAGTCAGGACTCAAGAGTTTATGTATCGCATTTTACTTCTGCATTTGCTATGTCTTAGAAATAATAGTGATTGAACGTGTAATTCATCTAGAAGTAAATTTCATCTTCTCCTACTTCCTCTATCTACTGTTAATACAGAAAGCTGAGCTTTGGGCCTTTCCTCTGTAGCAAGAACACCCCAGAATTTGTTACTGGAATTGCAGTCTGATGCAGGGATGTGTTGTGCTTTGGTTGCAGTGAAAAGCCCTTTTTTCTTTTGCCAGTAATATTGTAAGAGATAGAAGGTCAAATGTATTCAAACTGGAATGGTGCAGTGCCATCAAAGTGAAATGTTTCAGTAATTTTCCTTGATGATTTCAGTCAAATCATAGTGTCGCTAAGAAACATTGTGATTTCACAGAATAAGCTTTTTCCACTAGAAAATCTGGATCCCATGTTATTTAAGTTCAAGAGCCTGTTCTTCCAGACTCAACATGGGCAAAGTTCCTGGGGACTCTGGAGGAAGCGGTGTGCCCAGCAGCAGGTCTCTTCCTGGTTTAGCTCTTATTTGAACAGATTCCTTTTAATTTTGTGAAATTTGGGGTTGATTTGCACTGTCTTCTGTGTGTTAAACAAGAATAGTAAAGTGCAGTACGTCAGCTCAGATCTTACATTGTTTCTGCCAAGCAGGCACATATCACAGAATCACAGGGGTTGGAAGGGACCTTGAGAGCAAATTGGGTCCAACCCCCCTGCCAAAGCAGCTCCCCAGCTCATATTGCACAGGGCGGCGTCCAGACGGGGCTGGAATATCTCCAGAGATGGAGACTCCACACCCCCTGGGCAGCCTGTCCCAGGGCTCCCTCACCCTCACTGGGGAAAAGTTCCTCTGCGTGTTGGTGTGGAGCTTCCTATGCTCTGACTTGCAGCCATTGCCCCTTGTCCTGTCCCCACAGACACTGAAAAGGGGCTGGCCATTTCCCCCTGCATCCCATCCTGAAGATATTGATAACCATTAATCAGGTCCCCCCTTAGTCTTCTTTTCTCCAGGCTGAACAGCCCCAGCTCACTCAGCCTTTCCTCACAGGGGAGATGCTCCAGGCCCAAGTGTCTTTCTTTGCAACCCTCCGAGTTCTTTGGAACATTTATGGGAGTTCAGACCATGGTATAGTTTGTTTCTTAGCTAACAATTTCCTCTTGGTTGTTGAGAGGCTTAATTGCTTTGAAGTCTTCTATTACAAACTTTGGAGCTGCTGCCAGTATTTTGTGCCTTTCTTGTAAGTAGAGCTGTTGCGGGGGGGACACCCTATGGTTTGAGGGGGCTGGGCAGCTGTAGTTCTTGTCTTCTGGTGGGGCTTTGTGGATGTATCCAAAATGCCAACTGTACATTCTTGAGTGTGAATTAGTAAGGAACTGAAAAGGCATCTCCCAGAAGCTGTGCAAATGTGCAGCAACTCTCTTTCATTGAAAAATTTACTTTCTTTAATTAAATCATGTATATTTTAAGTGTTAATAGTCATACCAAACTTGTTAGCAGCAGGATAATCTGCCAAAGCAGGAAGGTAACAGTCCCAGGAAAAGTCTCTTGCGTGATTGCTGGTGAAGATTTATAGGAAAGTAAGATGAGACAAGTGTTAATTTTGCAATAGCAAAGGAGGGTGATGTGGGTTACTGGGCTTGTGACTGGATTCGGTGCGGTTGAACTTGGTTCTACTGGACTTCTGAGCGCGACAGTGGCCCGTAGATTCAGAGCATGCTACTGCTAAGTCATTTTCACTGGTTAAGTACTTAGAAAAATCCTTTTTGTTGCCATCAGGGGGAGCTTTTGAGATCCTTCAGGAGTGAAAAAAAAAATATTAAAAAAAAAAAAAGAAAGGAGGAAAAAAAAAAGAAACGTCCCAGCTCAGAAACAGATCTACAGCCCAGCAAGCAGCCAGAATCTTACCTGTGGCTACAACTAAGCCAAGGAAACCAGGGGAGCTGAATCCTTAGACTGAAAAATTGGCAATATTGAGAGAGGATTTTTTGCCTCGACCCACCAATAAAATTAATAATTTTTTTTTTAATTATTTCAAAAAAACCCAGCAGTCCTTGGAGCATTCAAAAGCCAAATCCTGCTCTGTTGCTACAGCTTCTGGAAGGCAAATGCTCTTCAAAAAGCTTCTCTCCTTTTAGCTCCTGATGATTCGATGGGGACCTTTGATGCAACATTTGGATTAGCTGCACACAACTGCACTGAGGGGGACCACAAAAGGGGGAGCCGGGCTGATTGCATAACTTTAAGAAAATAATAAGAGGAAAAGAAAGAATTAGCAAAAGAGAGAGAGAGAGAGAGAGTGAAAAAGAGAGAAAGAAAGAAAGCAAGCAATTAAAAAATATCTGAGACTCAAGTTTCAAGACTCTTTATGTGCTGCAGAGGAGCATAAGGTTTACCAGCAAAGTGCAACGGGGAGTCTGAGAGGAGAAATAGCTTTCTCTTTTGCCAAGAAAAAAAAAATAGGAATGTGTGTTTTGGACTGGACTGAGAAAGAAAGCTGGGGAGATTGCAAAAAGGGGGGTGCAGGATTTTTGTCACATTGATCCATTCATCTTGATTGTCTTTAAAAAATAAATAAGAGGGGGGGAAAGTGATAGGGGGGAAAGAGGAAGAGAGGGAAAGAAGGGGGGAAAAAGAAAACAGCAAAAGTGTTTGAACCTCTGGAGCTATCTGCTCCTTCAAGCTGATTGATTAGTCATGATCCCTGCAGTTTTAATGGGAATCATTCAATTGGGAAGGTGGAGCACCCTAGAGTAGATTAGCATATTCTTGTTTACTCATCTTCTGAGGGGCTTTTTCTCTTTTCTTTCATTTTGTGGAGAAGAAGGGAGGGGGGGAGGTTGGGGGGAAGGAGGGGGTTGTGGCTTATGTTATAAAGGAGGCCAAAAAAATAAATAGATTAGAGCATCTTTGGGGGGGAGGGAAATCAGTGGGGTCTGAGTCTTGGAGAAAGCTGGGGGGGGGGGGCTGTTTTGTTTTTTTGTTTTGTTTTGTGTGTGTGAGAGAGTGTGTGTGTGTTTTTTTTAAGAAGAAAAAAATAAAGGGAAGAAAATCCAGCAGAGAAAAGAAGAGAGAGAGGAATTCCAGCTGTGGAGGAATAGAGGAGAAGAAGACAGATAGAGGAGGAAGAACAGAGAAATACATTTCAACCAAGGAGGAGTTTTGATTTATTTTATTTTTATTTGTTTAAAGGAAAAAAATAATCTATAAGCAGGAAAAAGAAAGAAAGAAAAAGAAAAAAAGAAAAGAAAAAGCAACTGAGAAGGGTTATAAAAAGAGCAAATACCAAGAAGGGTGAACAAGAGAAGAAAGTCAAGGCAAGGAGGAGCCCAAAGCTGGCAGATCGGGAGGATTTGCAGGGGAGAAGGGGGGGGAAGATTGGAAATGCAGCTCTGGAGTTTGCTGCTGCCTCTTGCGCTTCTCTGTACAGCCCTAGCCAGTGGACCCGAATGTGGGATGGACGAGCGCTCCCGCAGGGCGCGAAGGGACACCAGGCACAGCCGCCAGCTCCTCTACACGGCCCCGGGCACCTGTGCCACCAGGTTAGCCCGAGGAAGGCGCTCCACTGCTGGGCTGGAGCCTGGGCATGTCCCCCGCAGGAGGCAACAGCGGGAGGTAAAGGACGAAGAGGAGTCCCTTACCCCGAGCAGGGCGCTCTATTTCAGTGGACAAGGTGATCAGCTGCGGCTGAAGGCAGATATTGAGCTGCCCCGAGATGCCTTCACTTTGCAAGTGTGGCTGAAAGCTGAAGGAGGACAGAGATCTCCGGCTGTCATTGCAGGTAGGTACTTCGGCGTGCCTGTGGCTGCAGCATCCCTTTTACGTTCCGGGAGCCGGCAGAGCAGCCAGCTGTAGGCGTGCGTGTGTATAGTAGCTGTGTGTGTACATTGAAATGTGCGTGTGTGCCTTGCGACACACAGATGTGTGTGAGTGCATGTGGAAACACGCTCGGCTGCCTTTATTACATATAGATTTGGTGAAATACCGGAGCTCAGCAAACTGTCTGAAAGTGTGTGCTGGCAGGAAAAGTTATGTAAACTTTTGCCTAGGGAAATGGCAGTATCCTGGGTAGTTTCTTTATTTCTGTGTGTAAGGACTAAGGTGCAGATAGGAGAGAGTGCTCTTAAGGTGGGTTTTTACCTCATTTTCAGGTTGGAAAACTGTAAACAGAGCATTTGAAAGTAGCTTGCGTGGATGTATGAAAAGAAATGTGTCTGTCTGGTGTGTGGCTGCATATCTAAGGTCCCTATACGATTTCCTTAGTTTTATTAGCTCTTTAGTCTACTTCACTGTTACCTTTTTAGATGCAATGCTAGCATGTGGTTTCCAAAAAGCTATAAAGGAACTTTTGGCTATTGTGAAACCTCGAATGAATCAAATGAGTTTATAAAGTTCCCAACCCCTCGGCACTCAGCTAGGGCTGGGACTAGCACTGCAGCTAGAGGATGTGTTGAGTATTTTTGTCTCCCCTCAGCAATGGCAAGTGTAACACAAATGATTGTAAGGTCAAATAGCCCTATAAAATCATTTACTACTCAAAGCAGCTACCAGTCTAGGCTCTCTGAGCCGAACAATAATGAGCAATATTGCACTTTTTAAATGTAAATTTTATGAGCCCATCATGAATTTGGGTCCCTTTCCTCTGAGTTCGCTCCCTCTCCCCCTCCCTCCTGCCACCTCCCGCCCTCTCCCCGCTTCAGTGATAAAGTGCAGTGAAGTTGTGGTGAAATCGGATACTTTTCGGAGGGTTACAAACCCTTATAAACGTCGCCACATCCATCTTTGCTCTGAAGGAAGTCATAGAAAATGGAAATGCCCTTAAAAAAAGAAAGTCAGAAAGAGAAACGGGGTTGGGGATGGGGGGGGGTGGGGGGTAGGGGGGTGGGGGGAGGAAGACATGTTTTACAGTTCTTTTGGCAAGGAGATTCCCTGAAAGTACAAAGTTTCCATGTCCTAGGATGCCTTAAAGAGACAGGGAGGATTTCCCCTTTCCCTTTAACTGGAGTCACTTCCCACCAGAAGGCAGCGGATGCTGGTGCCGGTGGTACCGCACCAGCCCCGCTGCCTCTGCCCAGCCCTTCTCCCAACCCTTCTGCCATTCTCCCCATCTCTGTTGCCCCATCCCTGACCCGCGCCACTGTTGTCTCACAGGAAAGTTGCTTTGTCCTAAGGAAAACAAAACCAAAGATGAACTCGGGAGCGCGTTTCCTTAACTTTCCCCAATCCCAGCTGCTCTGCTCACTTGTGAGAAGGGGGACATGGGGGGTGTGTGGCTGCCAGGGTGGGCAGGAGGTGCTGGGCATGGGCTGGTCCCTTTTGCCTTCGGTAGGACAGGCAGATGAGTAATTTTGTAGGTGAAACAGATTATTGCTTGCTTTATTTCCCCTAGTTTCTTGTACTCTGGTCTTCTGGTTCCCAGTCTTAACCTAAGCCCCAGGGCTCAAAGTGTTTCCCTTTCAAGTTAGGGAAGGCAGAATTTGGGCTAACACACATCTCATCAGTAGCAAAACACATTCAGTGTATTTGTCAACGTGTTTAATCCAACACCTAAAACCCCGTCTCTGTCTTCGGTGCAAGTATCTAATTCACACAACAGGGAACCTAAACAAACACACACAAAGATCATGTGTAGTAAGAGACTTTAATTGGATGGAGGAGGTTGGTTTGTTGCCTGTATAAAACACTTGACCCATTTTATGCATAGAAATAACATTCCACTATGAAAAATGAAGAGAAATGCCCCAGTTTAGCACCCGAGAGCTTGCAGCCCAGCTTGGGAGGACTTTGTGATTTTTTATTTTATTTTTAAGCTCCCCCTCCCCCTCTTGCTCACACTCTTGAAGAGGAGCCAGGTTTGGCTCTGTGTGTAAACACCTGGAAGAGGTCCAAGAGGAACTCACTCGGAGTATCCTCCGCACACCACAGCCTCCCAGACCTGCAGCAAGCTTAGGGAGAGATTACGCTTCCCTCAATGAGGAAATCAAGGGTTCTCCTGCCAAAACTCTTGGCTTTCTCATTTTCACTGTTTTGGGATGTGACAGACTCAGGAGCCCTGTTCTGCAGTTGAAGTTGCATCTGTAGGACCCCACTGAAGTCATGAGCCCTTCTGGATGTTTGGAGGGGGTCAGGGACTGGGTCAAATTTGCTGGCAGTGCCAGAAGTGAGTTCTCCCCAACTTCCATCCCAGTTGCAAAGTGGGAAACTGTGTGATTGTACAGATCTGAGAGGGCAGGACTGGCTGGAAGACACCTCTTTTTTGCAGTCCTCTGGGTATTTTCACCTTTTTTCTGCCCCCCACCCTCCATCCATGTTGCCTGCTCCCCTTCCATCCTTTCTTGCTGGCATATAAGTAGTCCCTGCAAGTCTTACGGGAGCTGAAAGTGTGCTTATAGGGGAAGGCTGGCTGTGTCTGTTAAAAATCTCATGTAGGACCCAAGTTGTTATCAGCTTCTATGCCTGAGCTCTGATATAACTGAGCTCTTCTGCTAATCCAGGCTACAGGAGTTTCTGTTTCTGTCTGGAGCCAACTCTCCTTACGTCACCCTCTGCTGCAGTATTCAATTTGTTTTCATAAATGGCTAATTTTACAGCGCTGTTAAGTGGGTTCGTCATTGCGCCGGGCCATGCCCTGTCTCTGATGATAGGCAGTCCTTGGTGCCAGGCTCTGCCAATTTTCACGCTGGTTGGCAGTGATGTTATTGCTGCCCTGTTTGACTTCACTGATATCTGTTCTGGCATTTGTCAGGGAAAGCTGTTGGGAAACTAGAAGTCTGACCCATTGATCTGTGTTACGCAAAAGCTCAGAAGCGTTTTGGGAGCTGGGCTGTGCTTCGTTTGTGCGGCTCCTGCGGTGCAGCTCTCCAGCGCAGGCAGCTCGCGGCTCGTGCGTACTTACCTCCCTCCCCGGGCCACAGTTCCTGGACAAACACTCCTTGGATGTGCATACCTACCACAGGGCACAGTACATCCCTCTTCCACACACGTGCGTGTGGTATTAATCACACAGGTTTGCACCCTTTCCCCTGCACTGTCTTTTGAATTCATCTCTAGTTGCGAATGAAGGAGTTAAGGTCGGGCTGTAGTCAAGTTAGGTAATACACATGCCATGAAAAATAAGATGCTCCAGAGCACCATTGACCTTGCTTCTGTTGTAATCAAAGATATTTCAGTTCTACTGTGGAAATGCAACTCCATCTGAAGAAACGGGATCCTCCTGAGTCCCTGTCAGTGTGCTTTCTGGTGTACGGCTCAGGAGTGGGATAGCTTGTGTTTTTGCAGGAACAAGATGTTGACTCTTTACTGGCTGGGAGCTGAGAGGAGCGGGATGAATGATCGGCAGCGGGAGCCAGAGTAAGAAGGCGTGCCTGCTCTGAAGAGTGAAAGTTATTTGTGTTTTGGTTTGGGTTTTTTTTTCCCCTCCCCTGTTTCATTCTCCTCTGTCTCTATTCCTCTGCCTGCCAACAGAGAGCATGATCCCAACTTAATAAAGCTTCGTATGTAAGGGAGTGCCTATGTTTTCCCAACTTCAGTCCTTGGTGAACATCAAACTGCAGCAGAATCCAAAGGGAAAGACATGCCAAAATCAGCACAGTGGAGCTCACTTAAAGCCACAGCTTTTGCATGTCAGAGACTGAGAAGCATCTGTGTCGGGGTCCAGTAACTGGGCAGTTATAAAGACACGTAACTGACACTGTGTAGGTCTGTTCTCTCCACAGGGCTTAAGAATACATGTTTTACTTTGAGAGTTAATTTGGTTCCCTTCTGAAGTTTTGGGGTCATCTGTTGAATTAGTACACTTCAGGTAGAATCAGTGAGCTCAGGCCTGTCCCCAGAGCCTAGCTTTGTAGCTGATGCATGAGGAGCTTGAGGACATCTTCAGTATAGAGTTTACTCGGTGTTTAGATTGCATTAAAATAAGCAGTAGATAGATATTTTCCCATCTTCCACAGCCTGTTGGCTTTTAGTGGCATGAATTTTCTTGTTTTGATCTGTAATGAAGCACTAGAATGAAGGACTAGTTGAATGTAAGGCTTGTAGTTCTGTCATTTAATTAGCTCTGGCATGTGCCAGGTCCCAGGGGGATGGGCATGATGGGCAGTGGAGTGACTGAAGTGACAGGCGCTCAGACACCTGCCCAGATGCTCCTTCAGGGTGACAACCCTCCAACACACCATTACTGAAGGCTACAGGTAGTTGTGTGGTTTTGTCATCCCTGTAGATGAGATCAAACGATTAGCCACTTCATGATTTCCGATCTGGATAAGGTGTGACTAATAGGGTACTGAAAAATTATGCCATAGCTTGGCATTTACTACATATTTGTGTTTGAACAGCACGTTTCCTTCAGCCTGCAGAAGCCAGGACAGGAGTCAGATACAGGAAAAGGAAAAGATTTTTTTCTTTCCATAAGAGTTCCATTTTTACCTGGTCTCGTTCTTCTGACCAGCTACACACTAACAGCACAGTTAGAGGAAAGTTTGGGGTTTGGTTTTGGTTGTTGCTTCTATTTTTTTCTTAAAGCACTTAGATATAGACTGCTCTAATTAATAAAATGGTAGGAAAAGAAAGAGGGAAATCTGACTCTGTGTGTGTGAAGGATGGCAAATTTAGATTCCTAAATGATGTATGGCCATCTCCTGTAGGCATGTAGATGTGTCTCAGGTTGAGCTCACCTCTCCAAGCTTCATTTCAGCCTGATTTATTTCCAGCCAGCCTGTTTCAGTTAGAAAAACTCATGCGAGGCAGAAAGCAAGCTGAGGAGATGGTGTTTGGAGAGGGAGCAGGAGCGGGGCTCTTCTCAGGGATTCGTGGAGACGTCTGAAGAAGCGCAGAGCTGCTGCGAGAGGGTCTCGGCGGTGAGAGTGAGAAGCAGCCCTTGGAGAGCCTTCGCACGCTAAGCCATCACGGAAAGAGACCTGGTTGGTGATTCAGGTGCCTGAAAGTTGCTGCATATGGTTGAAGCTGCTCTCCGGGCTCCCAGGGTGGCATTGCAGATGGCTGAGGGGATCCTAAGGCCACAGCTGCACCAAGCAGAGGTGGAGGTGCCCACTATCCACCCCAGCCACATGTGGTATTAGTGAGAGATGTGCTTAAATCCCAAACCCCAGAGGTCTCACTGAGCACTGGGAGGGGCAATGCTGGCTATGCCAGGACTCTAACCCCAAACACCCCCGTGAAGGTAGGTGCCTCTCACCTTTCTCACTAAGAACAGGAGAGGTCTCCACTTTCAAAGCGGGCCCAGGAGTTTGCTGGTGCTGCTCCGTGAGCTTTCTGTTTTCATTAGCTTTGCCAAGGGCAGGAGAGAACCTTGGGTGGGTCTGTTGAGTAGCAAAGAGCCCAACTGACCGCGGGCACCTCCCCAGCCCTGGGGCTCCACCCCAGCTGAAGGCGGCAGGGCCATGCCAGCTGGGTGGAGCAGGGACTTTTGGTGGAGAAAGGAATTCTTTAGAGCCCAGGTCTGGCTCAGTCAGGACATGGGTGCCAGGCTCCTCAGGTCTGTCGCAAGAGAGGTGCAACCCTGATGCCTGCCTGAGCAGCTTTTAGCAGAAAAACACTGCGGGACCAATAGGTTTTAGGTGCTCCCAGGACCAGGGGATTAACTGAGCGCTTTCACGTTGGATTTCTATTGCTCATGCTGGCCTGAGCCAGAAGAAAGAACCAAAATATAGTGGCTTTTTTCAAAAAGACATACTGAAAAAACAAAAATAAACCCTTGCATGGCTGGGGTCAAGAAATGTTCCCATATAATAGTTTCAGTTCCAATTTTAGCCATTGTTTTTTTTTTTCAGCTCCTCTTTTCTTTTCTCTGATAGACACTATAGGAGCAGAAGCAGAGAAGGGACCACCTGGGTTGCCAAATTCAGTCCCCTGCAGTGTCAGGGCTATAACAGCAGATAATTAGTCCAAACATTCACAGAATATCCACTTCGCAGGTTCTGATATAGCACAGGCCACAGAAAATTTCCCAGTGCTCTACTATAAACCAAAGATCTTTAGCTAAGACCAGGAGTCACCACTATAATGTAAGACAGGAAAAGAGAAGGACAGATTGACACCGTCTTAAGTACCTCAAATCTAAAGCATTGGTTTAGAAAAGTGTTAAGTATGAGAAAGAAAAACATTTGCTGGTAAAAGATATCAACTTTCTTATTTTCAGAAAGTTAAGAAAGAATCAGGTGTTTTGACAGTTATGAAACTTCTATTGAAATTTTAAGTTAGAATATTTGCCAGAAGTGATCCTTTCCCACAGATAGTCTGTTTTGATTAATTTCCCTTTTTCCTGAGAAAAATATTTTATCAAACATTTCCCACCCTTCTCTGGTCTGGGGCTGTGTGGCAGTTCCTACATCCCGTCCTAGGAAGAATGAACACGTTCGTTCGCTTTATTACGGTTTTACTTCTTCAAACCTTATATTACAGATTATTCTGAAGATGGATCAGAAAAGTCTTGTTTAATCAAAACCTTCTATATTTTTCTCTCAGCTATATCAGCTATTCTAATACAATCTTTTTCTTCATTTAATCTCCTCTCAATATGACTACTTTTTGTCATCTAATACAGTCTTTCCACAATCAGTGCATATTACACTTTCTATTTCAGATATGCAAAATATATGGGGCTTTATCCTTTCCTAAACTCTGGGCATTTGTTTCTTGCACTGTTCTGAGCACAGAACAATCGACTGCGCTGCCCTGTGTGTTTCTTTCCTTCCCCAAAACTAGACTTCTGAAAATGAAGGTGTACCTTTCTTCTGACCTTCAGTGTAATGCCTACAGACGTTTCCCTACCTCGGGGTAGCTGACATCTGGATATGAATCTTTGTTTTGTTTCAGCTTTCTGTGAAGAAGAAATGCTTGATTGTTCTTCTACTAATTTCCTCTTGTCCCTACATTTCTCCTCATTTTCTCTGGTGTGAGCATGCATGTGCGTACGCACACAATTTCCAAAGCACCTTTGATTTTTTTCCCAGATCAATAGAGCATTTAAACTCCAATGATCAAGGCAGAGCAGCTTGTTTATTTCCCCACATATTCTGACACAAGTGGCAGATCTTGTAAACTGCTTTGATTTGATGCTAGTGCCTATTATAAAGCTTGCTCTCCCCAAAGCCATCCATGAAGTCAAAGTACTCTTACTCTGAACTGAGCAGAGCAGAACTCAAAAAGGCAAGTTAAAAAGAGAACAAGAGTAAATATCTTATCCCAGACTTCCACTTTCAACTATCCTTGTCCCTAGTGAGCAGAACAATTTGCTTAGTTGAGGACTGTTCAACACCCATAAAGTTGCCAGCACCAAGTGAGGGTGCAATATGTGTCATTGTTAAAATGTTAAGTTGTTAAATACAAGTCAGAATATCCCTCAGTGAGAATGGGGCTGGATTCATGATGTTAGATTTACGCAGGCAGCATGGATTTGATCCTAAACCTGTTCAACATCATGAAAAAATATCATTGACCTCAGCTGACTCTGGCTTATGCTCTGATCTCAGAGAGTCTTCTGCATCCCTGCTCTACAGCCCGGACCCTTCCATGGTCCTTGCTTTCACCTCCTGTATTTTGTGGTCCTTTCTTGCTTTGGATACAAGAGAAGAAAAATTGCGAAGCCCTAACGTCAGAGAAGTTGGCCAGGGGAAGGGGACATGTTTATTTTAGTTGTTTTTGCTATACTCTAAATCCCACTTTGGCCTCTGTCTCTCTCAACCTTTCTCGTCTTCATTTTTTTCTCAGTGTTAAAATGAGCCCTTATTCAAAACACGCTGTCCGGGTTTGTTCTGCTGGGTGATGTAAGTGTATAACTTTCCTGTCCAATCCCTCCACCCTCTCTTATCACCGTCCTAGTCTCAGTTCTTTCTCTACTATCCGGTGTCCTTGATTCCCCTGTCTTTCCCTTCTTCCTGCTCCACACAGTTGCTGGTTTTCCTCCTCTTTGGCAAGCGTGTGCCGTGGGTAACCCTGCGCTCTCTGTGGTTCTCATCTTCTTTTGCTGTAGGAGGGTGGTGTCCTGCAGAACAAGGGTGGCCACCGGGTTGGTAGCTCCAGCCAACTCGCGTTGGAGGTGCTGTGGGAACAGAGGGTAAGCAGGATCTGTGTTTGTGTGCTCAGTCAGGCATATGCTCATGCATATTTTCTGGGAATTATTGATATTGTTCTGTTTAATATCCATCCTAGTGGTACACAAACAAGGAGCGAGCGGTCGTTCTCACAAAGAGGGAGCGAGGGTGAAGTGAAACTGAGAAGCATCTGGAATTGGCCTGGTGAAGCAGCCTCTGAGAGATATGATACCAGCTCATGAAAGCAAAAGAATTGCTGTGTTAGAGAAGAAAACCATTCTGTTCTTTGCTGATTAACTCCTGGGGTCTGGTAGGCTTTCCTTGAGTCTTCCTTCTGAGTGATACTTAGGGCTCTATTATCTCTTCTCCTTCCTCCTCTCTCCTGTGCTTTTCCTTCTTTTCCTTATCTAATTTATTGTCCCTTGATTTGCTTTAAATCACTTTCCCATATGGATTTCTTTCCTCTGACCCATCTTCCCCTCCCTCACCCAATTCCCTGGAGTCTTCTGTCGTCATGGAATTGGGAGAAGAGCAGCTCTGTTCCCGACACTGAGCATCAGCTGCAGGCTCCTTTCCTCCCTCATTTTCTTCCATGCCTGGTCTCTGCTGTTAGTGTTGGAAGCATAGTCACAAAGATCATCCATTGGATTGAGGGAAGAGATCTTATCACCATTATTTTGTTTGTTTTATTTACAACAGGGAATGAAATGGGAAGGAAAAGCCTGTTACCACTGGTGCTTAGTTTTGAAAATAGTTTTTTTCCTCCTGTTCTAATGTATCCCAGTATGGTTATTTTCCTTTATCATTGCAGTAAGATTTGTGGTTTTGTAGTCCTGATAACTGCCTCAAAACATCCTGCTGATGGTGGTGGTAAGTTTCTTAGGCATGGGAGAACATTGCTCTAAAAATCAGGGAAACTGAGGAATGAAGGGATGCTCTGGTTTGTCCTGGATTTGATAGTGTGTTGGTGACAGATCTAGGAGGCTTGGCCTTTTGTTAAACTCTTTATTTCTTTTCATTTTAGGGGCACTGATAGTTATTCCTCAGCCTGGGTTATTCTTGTGAAGTCAACACACCCTGATTCTTAGAGAATGTTTCCTGGTAGCTGCTGAGGGTTCTTGGCCAGGTAGTTGTTGTGCTGAGTTGATGGTGGTTACAAAGTCTTTCACCTGGGGTCACACTGTCGAAAGCACTGTTCCCAGTCGGACCAGGGGAAGAGGGCAGCCGGCACTTGTGACATGAGCTTTTGGGAAATGGCAGAAAATCAGATGGTCTGGAATTAATCTCTCTGACCTAGACATGCTGGTGATGTTTGAATCAGCATGGATTATTGTTTTCTCAAATGGAGATGTGTATGCAGCCCATAATGGGAGAGAAAAGCAAATATCACCAAAACCCCTTAGTTCAGAGTGCTCTTATTTAGATTGGAATACTTGGATATTGTTGATACATCTGTGCATTGATTAATGTATTGACTGGCTGGAACAGCTTGCAGAATGTGTAAGTCACAACTGCCAAGCGTGATCCTAGGAAATGCTGAAAATCCATCTCTGGATATCTCAGGTTATCAATTAAGGGCAAGAAAATCTCGTTTACCCCATAGTTAAATACAGATCAGGTGGTTGCAGAAGGGACTTTGCATGCAGCACGTTAGTGCCCCAGACTGTTTTGGGGAGGGTCATCACTCACATCGTTGTGGATAAACAACCTGTGTTTCTGTCAGGAGGCTGCACATCATACAGTCCATGCAATTTTGTTCCAAATTCAGCAGCATCTGTGCTTGTACAGACAGAGGTGCTAGGGCTGAAATCTGGAGCTTGCATTACTGCTGCCTTACATTGCATCTGCCTTGTGGATAAACAGAGCAGCTTCTCCGAGGTCAAAACAGCACCTTTCACCAGTGATAATTTAATGGGAATTATTTTCAGCATAAACTAGACAAGAATTGGAAGCCTCCGGTGCTGTAGCTCATGAATTGAGATGTTCAGGGAGAAAAGGAGTACTGGGAGACAAAGCAAATGTTAACTAAATGCATTACGCACACGGTTTTGAAACATGTACTTGGCAGAGGGAAGGGTGAGTAGCACAAGCCAGACTCTGCTGTTGAACACACCAATGTAAACCTAGAGTAACTCCTTTGGAGAGGAAATCAGGGGGGCTGCTCCAGACCGATGAATGTGTAGGATCTGAGGCAGAGACAGAGGGCGTGCAGTGGGGAAAATGAACAAGCTGAGAAGTGGATGTCATGGAGAACAACCTCCAACCACCGTCACCGCTGTCGATGGTTTTATTTGGGTGTGTAGTGGTTATGGTGATGCAGAGGGAAACGTCTGTGCAGTGTGGGGTTGTTTTTACTTTTCAGAGCACTTTCTGCATATACCTACGGTAATCCCTCTGGACTGGGAAATGAGGGATATACCCTTTCTACAGTGACCCCTTTGTGTTTCGGACAACAAACGCTTCTGAACTCTGCACTCCAGTCTTGTGGCCCTAAACACCTTCACCCCCTCCCATACAGTCCCATCTCCAGCAATAATATCCCCACCTCTGTTTATAAACAAACACCCTCAGAGGAAGTTCACAGGAAGAAAAGTTAGTTAATGAAAATCAACCATGCGCTCAGGTCCAGGCTGTGGGTTGGAGCCAGCAGGGTTGCTGGATGTTTCCTACTCCGCATCTGCTTGTAGGAGTTTCTTTGATGAGATGTCCGCCTGTCTGTCTAACTGCGTGTCCTTCTCTTCCCTTCATCATGGAAAATATGAAAAAAGAAGGTGCAAACTTATAGTTTCCCATTTACTTCAGAATCAGCGTGGACAGTTTTTGGAAGCCCTGAGCAGGGAGGTTGAATTCAATGAACTTCTGAACTGATTCAATGAATTTCTTGATAAATTGTGATTTTTAATTTTTTTTTTTTTAAAAAACACTGAAATTTAGATTCTGGCTCCAAGCAGAACTTGAGTTGTGGAAAGGCTGTAAAAGGACTAAAATATCCTAAAGAATAATTGTCCTGCTGTAGTCTGAGCATGAGGCTGATATATCTGGGGCCACGCGTCTCTCTCACAGAGCCACCAGTGTACAGAGGTAGGAGTGGCAGGACCCAAGGAAGTAGATCACACCGTGAGCTCTGGAGCAAGGGACAGATGGGCATGGCAATGGAAAACACAAAGTGCCTGAATTTGCTCTAGAGTTCTCCCAAACCCCTCATGGCACAGGGGAAACCCAAGAAAAAGTCCATTTTCTTGTGACTGCTCCTGGGTTGTCTGGTGGCCTCAGATAAGAGTGAGGGAATAATGTGTTTGTTTCCTTCCAGGAAATGCTGGGATTCCCTGAGAAGTCTTTCTGGCTATTCAAAGTGCATGGGTAGAATCATTGAAGAAAGAAAAGCTCTGGGGAAAAGGGATGCAGCACTGGTCAGGGCTGTGGTTCCTCATTTTTGCAGAGTTGTGGTATCAGTGCAGTGCTCAAATCACTGTCCCTTGCTCACCCTCTTCCATATGGAGAGTCTGTGGAAATTTAGAATAAGGAGTTTTTTTCAGATGTGCAGCTCAGAAGGCCAACCATGTCCTGGGCTGCAGGTTGAGGGAGGTGATTCCCAGTACAAGAAAGACACAGAGCTGTTGGAACAAGTCCAGAGATGGCCAAGAAAGATCATCAGGGGGCTGGAGCACCTCTCCTATGAAGACAGGATGAGAGAGTTGGGCTTGTTCAGCCTGGAGAAGGCTCCAAGGAGACATAATTATGGCATACCAATGCTTAAATGGGTCCTACAGGAAAGTGGGAGAGGGACTGTTCACCTGGGAGTGTGGTGATAGGACAAGAGGGAATGGCTTCAAGCTGAAAGAGGGCAGGGTTAGGTTAGACTTTAGGAAGAAACTCTTTACTCTGAGGGTGGTGAGGCACTGGCACAGGTTGCCCAGAGAGGTTGTGGAAACCCCATCCCTGGAAGTGTTCAAGGCTTTGGGCAACCTGGCCTAGTCAAAGTGTCCCTGTCCATGGCAGGGCTGTTGGAACTAGATGATCTTTGAGGTCCCTTCCCACTCAAAGCATTCTGTGATTCTATGTGGACGTTGTAGTCCCACCTTTAGTTCTAAAAGCCAAGAAGGTTGAGGTGTATTACGAAAGGTTTCCAGTGCTGCCAGAATCTCCATACCTTAAAATGGGATGGTTTGAGTAGTCTTATCTGTTGCTTTTTGTTGAAAGAGCAGTCTCTCTTAGTGTACAGATATTTTCTGGCATGTAATTAATAGCCTTATCTGTAAGATTATTCCAGAGCAGTCTCTCCACCTCTCACCCCAACAGGGGGGAAAGACAATCAGAAATGAGCATTTCATATTGCAGCATGGACAAAGTTTATCAGTTGTTGCACAATCCCTTTGCCTATGAACAGATTAAATAAAAGGAAAGGGGCAGAAATGGGACTGATTTATACTGGTGAGCTTCCTCCAAGAATTCCAGGATAACTATCAACAGTTCCTCCTAGGAGGAAAGCAGAGAGATTCATTCTTACCCTTTGAAGAGCTCTGAATTAATGAAGAGCAGAGTATCTTCTGCTCTTCTTTGCGCTGGGAAACACTGGAATTCCCCAAAGTCCTCTTGCTTGAGATGGTTTAATCATACAGACTGTTTACATTCTGTGTCTCACCAGAGACAACACTCAAACAGGGGTGGTCTTCAGTGATATGCTGTAATACTGGGGGTTTATTTTATTTTATTTTATTTTAAACATCAGCATACCACCAGTTTTACTGGGAAATGGCCATGTCCAAACACCTGCAGGCTGCATGGAACAGGCCAGAGAGGGAAGCAACAGCAGCTGCATCTCTCAGAGGCAAAACAATTCTGTGAAGGATCTGTGTTTCTTCTCCAAACGTTTCTGCAAGGTTGGGGTTTGGCAGCAAAGGTGGGCCAGGAGCACTTGCACCCATGGAGGAAGACACTTTGCAGCAGTAGGCAGCTGAGCTCTGGGCCAAACTCTTCCCTCTGCCTCATGCACTGATGGCAGAGGCAGAGAAGCAGAGACCTTTCTGCCTCAGCCAGGTGTTTTGTGTCGCACTGTGACGGCCAAACCGTCCTGGTGCATCTCCACTTCAACAGTTTCTGTGCTCTAGTGTTTATAAAGGCCTTAAATGAAGTGGAAGCTATGTATTTCATGGGAGAGAGGGAATAAGGAAATGGTTGGATACCTCTTCGTACCATCACCCATCTCTTGCTTCCCCTCCCTCAGGATGAACGTCTCCTGCACCTGTATCGAGAAACCAGCATGTTATTGCACATTATGTCCAAAATGGGCTACAAACCTTGAGTCAGGATCTAAACTTGTGTTCAGATAGAGTTTTGGCTTTTTGTTAAATACTTTGCTAACTTCTGGAAGTGATGTATTTCCGCTCCCCATGCGCAGGATCTTCTGTGCATCACTGAGAAGGATGCACGTAAGTAGGCAATGTGGCCAACATTCTTCCAAACCCAAGCAGTCCAACCAGCTGTTCAGCAGGGATGTTATTTATTGAGCACTGTCAATGTGTTCAACACATGGTGTCCTTTGCACTGAGGAGCTCACAGCCTGGCTTTTATGGGGTTTCTCTGACACTTGTCAAACACTGGTGACAGGGCAAGCTTGACGAAGCACACGCTTTTATGTGAAAATTATTGTAGAAGGGCATTGCAACAGGATGTCCTGTAAGGAAAGGAGAGACAGAGGCTAGCTGGCAGAGAAGAAAACAGAGGCAGTGGCAAAGGGTAGAAGTTTCTTTTTGGCTGGTGGTTTTGGGAAGAGAACAGAGATTTCCTTCAGTGATCGATCAGATGCTTTGGGGGAAAGAAAGGGTGTTTGTTTCAGCAGTGATGAAACTGCTGTGGGAGAGGGAAGCAGGCTCCCTCTTCTGCTAATTCAAGCTGCTTATTGCAGGGTGGTTGAAGGTGCACAGGTTGTTCTGGAATTTTAGTTCTTACTTTGCAATTGCTCTGAGGTGCCCTCAGCTCTGTCCTTTCCATCTGTGAAGGTGGGATAGCTGTTCTCAGCAGCCCTCAGAGCGATGCTGTCGGTAAGGATGAGGTAATGACATCAGTGCAGTGCTGTGATCATGTATGATGCTGTAAATGGCAAATGCTGCTGCATTGTCCTGAAAGGAAGAAATGCTCATCCAAGAAGTCCCATTGGCCAGGGTCAAGCTAGGTCTCTGCAGCGCTCTGCTGCTATAAAGAGAAGACCGAGGTTGTGGAATACCAAAGAGACAGAAAGAGGTTTTATCTTGCCAATCTCATACTTATCTATTTGTCCCATCTTTTTTTCTCTTGACTTGTGTAAGCTCGTATTCATGAGTATCACAGGTATTTATTTTCTCCTACTGAAAAACAGAGCTGTTGCCTGAACAGTGTGACTCTGGCCACATTCCCTCCTGTGCAGCACAATGCAATCTTGGCTCTTCACTAGTTAATATTTTCTGTCAACAACCTGCAAGAAAACATAAAATCAGTGCTGATAAAATTTGCAGATGTTGCAGAGTTCAGGGAGTGGTAAACAATGACCAAAACAGGACTCTCATTTGGGTGTTTTCAGAAATTGAGAACATGCAAACAGTATGCATTTGAGTAAAGCCAAATGTGAAGTCATACATATAGAAAGATGGGTGGCAGGTCATACGTAACAGATGGATGATGGGGGAAGGGTCTTTCACCTGGAAGTTAAATGTGTAGGAGTAACTGCCTGCTGGAATAGATAAAGCATGTAGATGTGAGCTGCCAGTGTGATGTTGTGGCCAAAGGTTGAGAGTCATCATTGGCTATGTAAACAAGGAAGCGTTGAATGGGATTGGGGAGGTTGTGTTATCCTTGTAGTGACACTGGAGTAGCTGCTCCTTGGAGTACTTTGTCCTGCTCTGGCGCCCACAGTTTAAAAGGATGTTGTATGAAAGAGGATTTAGAGAAAAAAAAAGTTAACAATGACAATAATGATACAATTTGTAACGAGCCTTAAAGTATTTGACTCAAGAAGATTAAGAGGTGACTTGATCATCAGGATCTTTAAGTATATGTTGGGGGAATATTAATCGGGTAATTGGAGGTTGGAAATCTGATAATAGAGGATATGAGTAAATCCAATGGATGCATGTGGAGACTAAGCAACTTCAGAACAGAGGGTAAATGCAGTATTTTAGCCTTGAGAGTAGTCAATCACTGAAAAATCTTTGAGTGCAGTGGTGGAATATTTGCCAGTAAAACTTCCAAAGTAGAATTCAGTGTTTTTCCAGATTTTAAGGTCTTTAAAGAGGAGTTGATTCAGTCATCACCTGTATTGTGTCTGAGTGCTTCTAACATCAGATCATTCTGGGTATTTTCAGGTGTTACTGCAAAAAAAAAAAAAAGTCAACTGTAAAGCACAGGTAGCACTTGGATGCGAATTTAAAATCTTTTATTTCCAGTATTTCTGTGGATTCTCCTTGACACCAGTATGATATTTCTAATCACCATAACATACCCCAGCTCTTTGTAGGATTTCCTTAGCATCACTATAATGGAATTGTTTATAGTGATGTTAATCTCATTTAGATTTTGTCACTTTTAACCGGAACAATGTGCTGAGCAACGACTTGTCTTTCCCCCTTCAAATCAGTCCAGTGCACTAGTCTGAAAACAAACTGAAAAACAAGACTGAAATCTGTTGTCATTGAAGGTAGGAAGAGTTTTACTGTTGACTTCAATGAAGCCAAGAATTTACCTCCAGAATACAACCTTCAGGGAGCAAAGTCAAGGTTTCCCTCTGGAAACTGCAGCATTGACAGTGTCAGGGCTGTGAAGCTAACACAAAAACATCCATTAAAAACAACAGCAGTGAATGAGACAGCAGAGAAGCAGCTTGGGGTGACTTCTGATTGTCACCTCCTTGTTGGGTGGTCCGTCTCTCAATCCAGGGCAGAACAGCAGTCTGGAAAGGTAATGCAGGCTGTATGCTGAAATGACCTATTCCTGTGACTCTGGCTAAGCTGCAAACAAAAACTATAGACCAAAGACCTACTGAAGGTAGTTAGCGTTCTGAGACAGGATTTCATTTCATTTGAGCCATTCCCAGCCGTAGGCCATTCCTCAAAATTCAAATTTAAGCTAAGTGCTCAAAGTCCCCTGGTCTGCTCCTTCAAACCCACGTGCATCTATGGCCCTGCACGCAGAGAAGGTTGTACTTGTACATGCTATTTTGTTAGTCTTCATTTCTTTGGTTCCAAATTTAACCAGAAGTGGAAGGGCTGAAATAACATAAGAAAGGTTGGACATACGATATTTCCTGCTGCTCAGCTAAACATAAGAATTGCCAAAAATCTTCCAAGGTAGCTTGTTTCTTTTACATTTTTCTCCCAGTTCTGCAGACTTGAGAAGGTCAATTACTTTTGAGAAGCATTTGACTTTGGCAACGCTTATGGAAAGCGAAGTAGAATTATGACCTTTTGGAGGGCTGCCCATCGCTGTCCCATCTTGTCTTTTAAGAGCTAAAGGCTGAATTTTCAGCTGCAGCCTTTGGTTTAATAGGTGTGAATTTCTTTCCGTGCACTTCTAAGACATTGTGAGTATCTGTGTGAGAATTCTCTTTTAGTGCCTTATTTATTTGCGCTCACGGATCAAGTGATCACTGATATTTGTAGAGCAGAAATACAGGCTCAGGTATTTCCAGGAGGAAAATCATACCAAAACAAATGAAATTGGATTCAAACTGAGCAGAAAAATCGAGCTCTAAAATGATATACTTAGGTTAGTATGCGGTGACTCCAGCCTATCTGGAATGCATGCTATAATAGTTATATCATGTTAGAGAGGCAGGTTTTTTCAGCAGGATGTTTCCTAGAAAGCAGAAATATCTCTGTGGTTTGTGTATGGGTTTGGAACTCGTGTGCAAGTATGGAGCGGGGAATTTGAGGCATGAAAAAGCCATGATTAGAGAAGGCCCGGATCCCTTGCAAAAGCGACAGCAGAAAACAGGCACAACCAGGTTTGTTCTGCCTGCTGTTACCACACGCTCTTGTGTTGTGATGGGTGTTGCATCCGAGGTGATTCTTTGAAGGTTGGTGAATTCCTCCGTTGTTTCTGTCAGCACAGGAAAGACGCGGTTGTATAGGAAAGCTGGATGCAAGGAGATATTTGAGTCTGGATAAGATCTAAGATGCTTTTACAATATGATATTTAATTCTCGCAGAGGCAAAGACTTTTTGCTTGGCATAAATCAGTGCAAATGCACTGGAGCTACTCAGTTTTGCACTCACAGAGTATCTGCCCAAGAATGTTCTCAAAATCCAATTAAATAACTAGAACTGTTTCATGTGGAAATGCCCCTCAATTACAAAGACAAGTCTAAGCGATCATGATGTGATTTTTACAGTCTCCTTGCAGGGTGCCCTAGTTTGCATTCATGGAATTTTTTGTTTTTGTTTTGTTTTTGTAATAATGTGGATGTTGGCCATCTGTCTGATCCCGGAAAGGTTGTAAGGTTGTCCCTGCTCCCCAGGTCCTCTTCCCACTCCCTCATTGATCATAATGTTTGATTTAGGTGCCACTAGATTTCCTTCTTTGTTCTCAAGCCCTAACCTCCCCCCCACAAACACACATGCATTGTGCAATGGTGTAAAAGCTCTGCTCTCTGCAGCTGGGAGTAGTAACTGCTCAGCTGGTTCCAGTGCTGCCCTTAAGCTGCTGTAAAGGTCAGAGACAAGGGAATACTAAAAAGCAAAACAAACTGTGTTGTTGTCCCCCACTCAACCCTGGCTGTGTATTTTGATCAGCACCACAAGCTCATGCATAGACCTCCACTTCTTGCTGCTCTGCGTTTCTGGCCGTCAAGGGGTTCCACGGGGCAGCACGTTGGGCATTTTTCCAGCACGACTACAGGCTTGGCCGCTGCTGCAGCTGATTGACTTGCAGTGCTTGTCAGGCACAAAGCACATTTTGAAAGGAAATGCCATATTGAACTCCCAGTGAGCTGATGGGTATTGTGCACGGTCATCTGATGGCACAGATGTGCCCCTAATAATCCTTCCAGGAGAACGTTTCCTCCTGGGATGCTCTGGCCATCTGATCTGCTCTGAGGTATGCTGACCTATCTTGACCCAGTTTATGATCAATTCTCTCTGCTGTTTTCTAAAAGGACCCCAGAAATACCACTTTATCATTTAGATTGCCTGGAAGTGTCTACTTTCATGTCTGTTCCTTCCATGGAAGGTACTCTCTGTGTTTGCTCGCAGGCATTAACTCTCACAAAAGGGGGGAAAGCCACTCTGCGTTAGGATGTGCAGGAGGAAATTTCCCTGTAGAGCTTTCATAGCTAATCAGTATTTGGCTAATAGTGCAGGGAGGAGGAGATGATGAGGAAGCAGAGGTAACGTGTTCCACCAAGCATGTGGTCAGGAACATTCACCTGTGTGTAGAGTGCCCCTTCTGCTGGTGTGCCATTCTATTTATGTCCTTTTCTGCAGGTTTGTGTGTGTTGTGCCCGTGTCTGAGAGACAGATGACTTTCATGCATGCCTCTCGATATGTATGTGTGTTTTGCAACATCTGCTTTTGAAGCACTGGTGATGTTAATGCTGGATGTCTCTAAAGAGGAGTACACTGCCTCAGCTTCCACACGATGGTTAATTCGTAACCTGGTTCTGCTGATCAGTGAGCGCAGATAAGCTTGGAAGTTGAGAGGTGTGTTAATGTCCCTTTGAGCCCCTTACTGAGGGCTTTCCATTTCCTATATTTGAAGGATACCTGGGTTTTCATAAACACTAAACTGCTTTATTATCAGTGGGCGATGCTAATGTGTCTACAACTGGCAGCTATCAACCTAAATTTCTGTCTGAATCAAGCCCGACGCAAAGCCTCCCTTATTTATGATGTACACCAGTGATTCTGAGGGAACATGCTGATTGCTGCAGAGTTTATGTCTTTCAGTTAAGTAACAGCCGAACAAAGCCTGCCGGTACTGTCTTAATACTGTCCCTATGTCTGCATGTGTTATGATCATCTCTAATAAAAGGGACATGTACTGTTTTTCCAAGCTTCAATTAAAACCATTTGGTTGTTTCCAAGAACAAGGCAGGAGAAATTAATTGCTTTGTAGATAGTAGAAAATCCTTGTGCTTGTTCTCTGGAGTATTCCTCTGGTCCCAGACTTTATAGCAGGGACTGAAGTTTGACCCTTTGCAAAGGATGTGCTTTTTGCTATCCATTTAAAAGCCCACCTAAACCTAGTTATTGGATCACAGACAGCCACAGCTTGTTAACCAAGTACCAGTCTCCACTGGCTCTGCAGCTTTATTGTGAAATGCTTAGGAAGATCTAGATAAGAAGCCAACCTTCCTGCTAATACTTGTTTACGCTGATACTGTATACAAAGGAGCCCTTGCAAAAGCAATACCCGGTCCAGGGATGACCCTGTTACACTCCCGCAAGGACTGAAGCTCGCTCCTCGGTGCCATTTGGTTACGGGGTGTCGTGTGTTCACTTACACCTCAAAATCATCACAACCTCAGAATTTCTCACTAACCCCAGCCTGTTTGCAGTAAGCTTTTATATACTGTTAGCGGGTATATTCTCACAATAGGCTTGGTGAAGTGTCACTAATATGATTGTCCATGCCAGTGGCTGCTCTGTTGCAGCCTACATGGTTTTGTTATCGGAAGGGAAGGATTTGTGTAATGTTCATAACTAACCAGCCACTACGAATTCATGTTTTGCTGGTTTAGCCGTTCTCACCTCCCTGTTCTCAGGCTTCAAGGTATCTCATTGAGCATATGAGTGACTGGGAATTTGAGAAACAGTTAGAATATATGCATAATTTATCGCTAAATGGCAAGGATATGAAGATTTCAGTATTGCAAAGAGCCTTGGGCCAAATTCTCAACATTAAATAGGCATAGCTGCATTAGACTGTATTTCTACGTGATGGAGACCTTGTCTTTCCTGCCAGAATAAAAAGAACCCTGTCCTTCCGTCTCAAATCTGAATCCTATTGCATTGCTTGTAAACGACAATATCTGGTGTGAGTTCAGCTAGATTGATAGCAGTGGCACACATCCCCTTTTTGCTCGCTTAAGTAGTATGTTGCCACCTGAGCAAGTCTCGGGTGGGTTGCTTGAGCCACTCCTGGTCTCAGGGGGTGACCTCAGGAGGCCTCTTAGCTGCGTTGGAAATGGTATAGACAGAGATGTTGCCTTAAGTACTCTGGACTTTGAATTATTTAACTATTGTGGAAGGAAGTGGGGGCTGGGATAAGCATGGCAAAGGAAAGGAGAGATTATTTCTCCCCTTTGTAAAAGTATATTGGGTTCAACGTCATACCATGAAATATCCAGTGCAGAACTCAAGAACTGCTCCAGTGGATCTTCGCTGACTTATCCAATTGCATGGAACATGGGGATACTTAACCCGAATCTGTCGGTTTTAATTATTTTCCTCTGGACAGATAAAAGCTTTCTATAGGTTCCTGTAGAATATTTGCTCTTTCAAGCGTTCCTCTGTGCTTTGATACTAAACGATTAAAGCATGCTAAAGAAAAAAACAGCCCCAACCTTTAGCTCCCTGTTCTTGGGCCCCCTGACTGCAGCTTTGATTGTTGACCTAAATTCCCCTTTCATAACTGAGTCCTGTCACCTCTGGTTGTAGTCTCCCAGCAAAACAGGCACGGCCAACTTCCAGAAGTGCGGGGCACTGTTTTCTGTTCTGCCTTGCATGGCTGTGACGGGCTCTGCAGCACACCTGATGTGTTCAAAGTCAAACTGACCTCCTTCCCCTTCCCCCAGCCTCTCAGCTCCTGGAAAGGAAAGCATAACAAGCCTTTTTTTTTCTTCTTCTTCTTTCTCCTTCTTTTCTTTCTTTCCCCCCCCTTCCCGTTGCTCAGCAAAGTGAGGAAACTTTTCCTGCCTAAAGAATTAGATTCTTCGGTAATTCTATGGCTGGGCTGATTACCGGGAAGCTTGCTGTTAGCAAGACACAAGAAACTGCACTGAAGTGAGGGAGGGAGGCCTGGAGTCTGTTATTGATAATATTTAAGTGGATTACAGCAGCTTGCATGGGCTACTTCGGCCTCTCTTCTTTCAGACTCTGCCCGCAGAGAGAGCTACTTATGACTCCAGCAGCTACAGCCTCTAGCTGTGAGTTCCCGTTTCTCTGTGGCTGCTGCTGATAAACATCTTCTCCAATCTCAGCATCGCAGGCTTGGTTGCAGCAATGCCTGGTGTCCTCACCCAGGACTTTCTTCCAGAAGTCCAGCAGCTGATGCTACATGCTGTGCTCGCACTGCCGAACCCTGCCCCACGCTCAGGGCCCACGTGAGGATGTGACTCTAAGTCCCCAGCAAAGTCCTGAAAACAAACTGGGTTATAAATCAGATGCTGGCCTTGGTTAGAGCCTCCTGGAAGAGGTCAGATGGACAGTTGTATACAGGAGCAGTTGTGGCTCCAGAACCAGAGACTCTATTTCTGGTTTTCCATGTTTGACTTCTGGCTTTGGGCCTTTGGAGTCGAATTTTCCAGCTTTCCCCACTCTTTTGATGCCTAGGAATTTACTTTTCCTATAAGGGACAAACATCATGGGACTGGAAGGAGCCTCATGGGCCATTGAAGTCTGTTGCTGGCCAGGCATACAGGAATGTGGCATCTTGCTCTGTCCATGTGCTTCTCCAGAGTTGTCTGAAAAGTGACTCACTCCTTTGTGGGGAAGGAAGGTTACCAATGCCTCTTACTGGAAAGCTGAACTAGCACCTCTTCTTTGTTTTTTATAAATGAAAGATAAAATTCCGGTTGAAACCCCTGGGCTTCAGGAACAGGAGCTTTTATGAGGGGGGAAAAATCATTCAGCATTAGAAGGGCTGTCAGTGTTCTTCTCAGCTGTAGCTCCATCCCTTTCTAACAACTCAGGGCAAGCAGAAGTGAGGAAAACTGTTTGCTGCTGTATGAAACTTGTACATATTTTTTTAATCTAATTGCTGTGGGGAAAACAAACTTCAGTTTTATTTCGCACCATTTTTTGGCTCAGAAACTTCAGGCTCATTCGCCAAATTGTGGTTTTTGCAGTCATTGGCTTGAGTCTCATTTACCGTGAGGCCTCTTTACACCACTTTTGGTTTGTAAAGGGATATTAAGTAGCTAAAAATGCCTTTTACCACATTATTGTAAAGAATTCTCAGTGTAAATGAGAATCTAAACTCTGTATGTTTTTCATGTAAATGTTGGTTGTGGTCACAGCTGAATTTTGAAATTCAGGGTGTCAACCATTGTGAGGGGTGATTTTGCTCAGAACCAGCCTTGTTTGGGGTAAAAGAGGCCTCTTGTTTAAAATGTTCTTAATTATGTCTGAGAAATAACTCATGGCTATGGAACCTTTTACTAAATTGAAATAAATTGTGAAAACATCAAATTATTCAGTTTTCAGAAGTTCTGGCAATTATTTCCCATGTCCCTCTTCCAATGGCTTTGCCCTTATTAGTTGTCATAGAAGAAGTAATAAATTCTTTTATTATGACATCCAGTGTCCCAGCTGAAATGAGTTTCATTGTGCTGGGGACAAAACGGAAAATTGACACTCCCTTAGCCGGAGGATTCTTAGTCTGAAGCCAAAAGTAAGTGGAGGATTGGGAAAGTAGGTACAGCATACAAGCAAAAGAAGGTCATAAAGAACTGGTACGGCTTGCAAGTTATAGGGAGTGTGAGTTTCTTACCCTTTTCTTCCTCTTTTTCCCTTCTCTTAAGAACAAAACAAGTCTTGCTGCCGAAGGGATTGTGTTCAATCAGTCTTTTCATCAAGAGTTGGATGTCTGTATTAGTAAAACTTTGAGAAAAGAGTACTGTACATGGCATATGGATTCAGTAATGACCTTTGCCCTAAACTAGAAAATGCAAGGAACTGGAATAGTAGACTGCTTTAGTTCAGCAGCTTTCGTACTGGCATGTTCAGTGGTGTCCCTATTGTCACTGTTTTTTTTCTTTTTCTGCCCTCCTTTGGCTCCCTGTAAATCTTGAATTGATGGCAGCTGTTTGAGCCAAACTCAAGACACGTTGCATCACATCAGGGTTTAAATGCTCAAAGGCAAGGGAGGATTGCTACTATTCTGTAGTATTCCTCCAGCAGCTCCATCTGTTCAGCTGAGGTCAATCACTAGCATCATGCGGCACTTCAGAGAGAAAGGAAGATGTTCTTTAATCCTGGCTAGGAAACTGAATTTCCATTCCACAATAATTTATTAGTTCTTTGGGGGAATATTTCCAGCCCCGGACAGTACAAAAAGCCAGAAAACTTGACCCTTATCGGCTGCATAGTGGACTTCCCCAGAGCTGGAGACCCCAGAAGCCTGTTCCAGGACTTCCAGCCATCCGTCCAACAGCAGGGATCTTGGATGCTTTAAGAAACAGGTGGAGCAGCAATTGCACGTGCAGCTGACCTGTAGTCTGCAGGCCTGGAGAATTCAGTTGCTTGACAGCAAAGGTGGCAGGAGATGGTGGGGACCATGGCTGGGATGGGTTGACCTTCTAGGCTTGCAGTCAGAACAGCTGAGGGAGTCCCTGGGTTTTTCCCCATGCCATGTTGAAGACCTGCACCTTCTCAGGCAGATTTGTTGGGACTAGCCCATTTCTGCATCACTTTTTCTGCTCTCACCACATTGGCAATTTTTGGCAGGCAAAAACTCTCTTACAAAATGTCCAACCAGCTCTAATGGTCTTATTACAATAAGTTGAGATCTTTATAACTTCTTTTTTATGACTGACTTGGAAGAGGGACTTGCTTTGCCGGCTGTCTCCTCATTCACTGCAGTATAATCTAACCACTATCATTGGACAATGCCTTCATTTCAGATTCATAAAAATGTATTTATGGGGTCTCATACACCTGAAAATGAACACTTTGTGAAAGTATCTCTTCCATAAAGAAAAATTAAAATAAGCTTAAAAAGTCAGGCTCCAGAAGGTCATGAGCAGCTTTGGCTTTCGTATCATGGACTTCCCAGGTAAATACCTAACCCAGCAAACACAACTGTATATTTTTTTTTTAGCACATTTGTTTTTTTCCTTCCCTGGTTCTCCTCCTCTCCTTCCTCATGATCAGAAGTAGCGAGTACACACTAGAAGCTGGTCTCAAAAAGGTTTTGAACTGAGTGTGCCCTACAGATGAATAAACACATTACCTTCTGAACCCTGGGATCAGTCTTCCAAAGGAAACAGGAAAAGGGGGAGCTCAGAGTCCCTAGCAAAATACCAGCCTGCAGAAAAAAGGCCTGTTTAAATTTTTTTTCAACTTTCCCATCAGAAGGCTTTTTTTTTTTTTTTTTTTTTTTGCAGGGGGTGGAGGAGGAGAGGGGAAGGGTGTGAGGAGATGGGGGAAGGTGGGTGCTGGGAGAGGGGAGTTAAAATACAGTGAATGCTCCTGTAACCTTTGCTCTGTTGATACTAGACAAGACTGCACTGTTAATGAGTGATTGTTAACAGATGGCTGTTGAGCAACTTAGTCAGAAGCAGAAGATGTTATTTGGTTGTAGTGCTGGGAGGGTTAGGGTGCAGGGGTGAGGTAAGGGGATATTTAGTCTTTTCATGAGGACTGAACTGTCAGAGATTTATGATTTTTGTTTAGGCTTTGGGAAGTGAAGGCCTGGGGGAAGGATTGCTTTCTATGTGCTGATAGCAGAAAGGCTGGTTGGTGCTGAAGGCTCTAACGACTGTTTCTTCGGTTGAGGGGTATCCCTGCAGCCCTTGGCCTTTGCGAACTGAAAGATGGAAATGTATGTCTGTAACTTGCCAAACCTCACGTCCCAGACTGAGAGGGGCAGAACTCTTCCCACTGCTGGGAGCTGTCTGAAGACTGGTTGAGAGAGCTTTATCTGTGGATCCACACTTTGTCTAAGAGAGAAATCATTAGTGTGTGTTCCTTGTGGTGCACCAAGTGGTTACGCAGTGTGTGTGTGAGGGGGCAGGAATCTTCCTGAGTACGTGTGTCTCTCTATGCACGACTGTTGCCCATTCCTGGTGTGGTACATACCTTGTTCAACCAACGCAGGCCATTTCCTTCCTGCTCTGTTTTGGGTGGGCATATGAAGGTAGCCTGAATGTATCCCATTTATTCGCTGTAGGATTCGGGTGCTTGATCCGACCTAGATTATTGCAGCTGCTCGGTGTTTCTCAAATGGTGCAGCACTTAGATGTTACAATTATTTATTCTCTATGCCTAATTAGATATGGGGTTCAGGGGTATAAGGTATGAGCGAGGTCAACAAGGATTGCTTCTCAAGACTCTTCTTATTTTCAACCAGTAATGTATGGCTTGAGGGAAGGTAAGAATGAAATGTACAGTACGACATTTTGCTGGTTGGAATTTGCAGAAGGGTTTTGGTCTTTGGTCTGGAAAGGGGAATCCCATTCATACATGCCACTGGCAAAATTTGACCTTTAATTGCAAGTCTTAACGTGACCTCCCACAATCATGCACTAGATGATTTAATGTCTTTCTTGTACTCTATCTTTCTAACATATGGAGGTGAGTGTGTGTATATACATACACAGAGGGATATTTATACAATTTTAAGACTATTTCTTTATTCTGTCATCCTTATTTATTCGTATTTCTTTTTTTTGTGGGCACATAGGACTATATGACAAATGTTCTTACACCTCCCGTGACCGAGGATGGGTCCTGGGGATTAACACCATCAGTGACCAGGGGAATAGAGACCCCCGCTATTTCTTCTCTCTGAAGACGGACCGTGCTCGCAAAGTAACCACCATTGCAGCACATCGCAGCTACCTCCCCAACCAGTGGGTGCACCTGGCTGCCACGTATGATGGGCACCTGATGAAACTCTATGTGAATGGTGCCCAGGTGGCCACAAGTGGAGAGCAAGTGGGCAGCATCTTCAGTCTTCTGACCTTGAAGTGTAAGGTGCTCATGGTTGGAGGAAATGCCCTTAACCAGAACTATCGGGGATATGTGGAGCACTTCAGCCTCTGGAGGACAGCCCGGTCTCAGAAGGAGATCTTGTTGGACATGGGCCAGGCAATTCACAAACAAGACATGCCTCTACCTCAGCTAGTTCTTCAAGACAGTTTACTGAATGTGAAAAACACCTGGTCCCCCATGAAGGATGGCAGCAGTCCTCAAAGCAAGTTCAGCTATCATCACGGCTATTTGCTGGATACCAGCCTAGATCCACCTCTCTGCGGCCAGACAGTCTGTGACAACACAGATGTAATTGCCAGCTACAACAAGCTCCCCAGCTTCCGTCGCAATAAAATCGTTCGCTACCGTGTGGTAAACCTCTATGATGACAAACACCAGAACCCCACTGTCAGCAGGCAGCAGATTGAGTTCCAGCATCAACATTTAAATGAGGCTTTCAGCCGCTACAACATCACCTGGGAGCTGGAGGTGCTGGAGGTGAAGAACTCTTCCCTTCGCCACCGACTCATCCTGGCCAACTGTGATATCAGCAAGATTGGGGATGAGAACTGTGATCCCGAGTGCAACCACACCTTGACTGGCTATGATGGTGGAGACTGCCGACATGTACGCCACACACTCTTCAACAAGAAGAAGCAGAACGGTGTGTGTGACATGGATTGTAATTATGAGAGATACAACTTTGATGGTGGGGAATGCTGTAACCCAGAGATAACAGAAGTCACCAAGACGTGCTTTGATCCATACTCTCCTTACAGGTAGGCAATTTTTTAAACTTTTTATGATCATATTAATGAATATTTGTGTAGGTATTGATCAGCCTGCTGGCTGTTGAACCCTGGCATTGTTGTCATTATGGGCTTTGGAGTTTGTAATTTATTTTTTCTGTAGTATTTGGCTCACGTTTCAGTTATCCAAATGCAATCTCAGGAATGGTCTCAACCGTGTCTTACCATCGCATTGGTATATCACACCGTTTATGTTAAGTGCTGACTCTTAGGAGTGGGTGTGAGATGTCATAGAATAGAGGGGGAAGAGCCCCTCAGGCATGGAACAGAACATAAATGCTTGTAGGTAGACTTTATTTCTGTAGGACTTCTTTGAAGGAGGTAGGTAATTCTGTATTCTTACTGCTGTGAGTACAGCTTTCTGTAAGCACTGTGGAGGAGCAGCTGAGTCTGGAGGCTTTGAGGAGGGAGGTGGGTACCAGGTTTCTGGCAGTGCTGTTGTACATGGGTTGGTAATTGAACTCTTCTGCATCCCTTTATTTTTATATATATATATATATATATGAAAATGGAGGTAACACCACTTCATTACAAATGGCAGGGCTACTTTCTGTGGGTAAATGTGAATTTATAAAATCCTGAGATCCTCAAGTAAATGCTGCCTTGTATTGTAGTGTGAAGAGAGGCATCCTTGAGTAACTTGCATCAGTTGAGTATCATGTATCTACAATTACCCCAGCTTGCTTTTGGTCATCTTCAAATAAGAGTTAGCATGTTTAAGCAAAAACTGTTCTCTGTGAACAAGTTAGAAATACAAACACACAGAAGATGAAGGTTAAAGCTGAAATTCTTTTGTATGTTTCCCATGTTACAGTTCTTTTAGGGCAATTCATGGAGTCATGGGGGAAAGCATCTAGATGGTCAGAACCCCCTGTGTTGTCAACGCTAAAATTCAGGTTAAGAAGGAAAGTAGGAGCTGTTCTGGAGTCCCTTCCATTATAGCAGTTCAGGCTATATTTATAACTTCCTCAGTAGAGGGAAGTTTTTAAACATTATCAGCTCTACTGGAGCTTTAAATACACATAATTAAGCTGCAGAGAAATGCTGCCTTTCTTGTGTTTTGGTTTTTTTTCTTTCTGTCTTTTTTTTAAACCTCAGTGAGGTTGTTTTTTTAAAAAATCCTTATAGCTCTGCTTGACTTCAGTCAGTTACCAGTGAACAAAGCTCAAATGAGGAAATACTTTAAATACTAATGATGAAAAATATTGGAAGGAAAAATACCGATCTTTTAATACTGTTCAACTGGAGAGGAACACAACTAAGCAAATACCATCAAAGGCATAATGCAAATTGGATTGTTTTAACACCATAGTTCTGACAACTCGAGGTGTTAGTTATAACAGCTATGACAATTTTTAGAAAAATACATTATTTTTAATCTGATAGTACCCTTTTATCACTTGTTCTGTGACCGGCATAATACCCATAGAAAATGAAACAAGAAAAGCCTTGTAAATTTTAGTTGACAGATTTAAGACTGTGCCTTAATGTTATTCTGACGTACAGAGATGTTTCTATTTCAAATGAAGCCCTTTTGCTGCATAGAATGTACTTGCACAAACCCAAGCAAGACATTTAGTTTCAAAATCTGAAGTTACCTTAACACGACACAGATGCTCTTCATATGCAGTTGTATGTTCCTTTTGGAGACAACCACCTTGCTGAACTTGTCTGGAGGATTTGTGCTTCATGGCATTGAGCTCGCAGATCTTGTTTTGGCTACATGTTTGTTCTGACTTGAGAAGCACCTTCTCTTGAGTGACACACTGAAGTCGGTGAGGGAGGCCTGAAGGTCCTCTTCCATAGTGTAGAGTCTGAGAAAACCCATAGGTCATCCAAAGACTTTTTTACAACAGCTAGTCTTCCCTTGTCTTTGCACCAACACTGTAATGCAGCATTGATCATTGGTAATGAAACCAAGCAGGCCACAGAAGATACTCCATCTCCCTGGAGCCTTTATTTGGTGGCTGATGTGCTTAGGCTGAATTCATACCCACCTCTATGATGAGTGTTTGCACTCAGTATGGCAAAATACAGCAGTTAGGCCTGTGGCTTGATCAATGAGGGCTGTAAGGCTGAATGCTGCTTTCAGTATTTATGCTAACAAATACAGGTCTAGGGCAGTGGCTTTGGCAGCAGAGCCTTCATTGACTAAAAGGGTGAAGATTCAAACCCTATGTTTGGCTTTGGTAGTGCCTTCAGCATCATCCCCTGAGAGAGATTTCCATGCCAGTTAGTGACTCAGTCAAAATCTGTGACTCAGTTGGCACCATCTGGGTCCATTTTGCATCACCAGCCCCTCTTGTCATCACTTTCATTGGCAAAGAGTCCTCGGTCCTCTCTAGTGCAGGCCTTGCGCCACATCAATGGAGACATCTCTGCAGCCACTGAGAGCTCACATCTAATTCCAGGTGTTTCCTTTAACCAATTTCACTCTGCCAATAGCAGAAGAAAGGAAAAAGAGCCTTCAGTGTGGTGAGGCATCAAATAAAAAGGGGAAAAAGATGAAATGCTACCAGTAAAAAGCTTCCTGATCTTTGTTCTGCAAAGACCCTTTGCAGCCTTCCTTGGCATTGGGGTGGGGGCCTCAGCACTACTGGGTTTCATTCCTTCTGCACCCTTAGTGTCAGCAGTTGTAGCCAGCTGTTCACCATGCAGAGTTTATTCCTGAAATACTTTTGTCCTTTGGAACCAACCAAAAAGTGCTAATGCTTGATTAATGCTGTTATAAACAGGAACTCTCTTCAGTGTCTCTTCATCCCCAAAAGAAGATATATCTATTCCTACTCACTTTCCTCCTCCTGTCTCAGTCCCAGTCCACAAAGCCTGGGACAAAGTTGCTGTGAGTCGTTACAGAAAAACTCTGCAGATGCTAAGTGCAGCCACAGATGTCATATCACTAGAACAACTTCAAGACACCTCCAATCTGCATTACAAATTAATTGTGATGCCTTTAGCACCTTGGACAAAGCGCTCAGGTACTTTGATAGTGTCCTTCAGGTGCAGTCATTGTTCAACACTGGTGACTGTAGAGCTGAGTCCAGCAGCAGAGCTGTTGTGCTTTTTTTTTTTCCTCTGTCCAACCTCTCTTTCTGGCACCTCTCCAAAAATGTTTTCCAGCAGAGAGCTGGTGTTCTGGTAGCAGGATGTTGGTGCATAGAAGTTTAACTACAGTGGCATATCTGTAATGAAGTTTGCCAGAGGATCAGCACCGATGGATGGGAACTCAGCTCAGAGCTGTTCAGCAGAAAGCTGTAAGCATTGTGGTACCAACTGGATCATCTCTTCTTTTTAATAGCTTACAGGGAAAAACCAAAAGACTGGTTATCATTAACCACGCCGCAGGCTTTATCCAAGAATATCTGCTTTGCTTCTTTTCATTAATTTCATGAGAGTGGGACAAATGTATTTAATCCCAGCAAATGATTTGCAAATATTGTGCAGCTTTGCTTTATTTCTGCAGTTCTGGGAAATCAGAACATGCTAAGACCATACAGTCTGGCCCAATACAAAAGGCAGAAGCAAGGATAAACACACTTGCCAGAAAGACACATTCCTTGTGTTGTTTGGGATATTGCTGGTTACAAAATAGGGAAGGCTTTGAGCTCATGACACCTACCATGGCTCCTTTTCAAGTAACTTGAAATGAACAGCAAGGGATCATAGGAAGTCATGCTCCGTGCGTGCCATTTGATGTGGCAAATTCTTGCACCATACTATGGTTAACTGAGCCATTCCTTTTATGTAATATTGGGCTTGCACATCAGGCTTCACCACAGGATCACATGGACAGATAAGAAAGCATTCCCCTTGATGCTTTCTTAGGAAAATGCTGATGGAATTCCTGAAACAGTAAAAGCTACTGGAGTGTCTTCAGACTCCCTCGATTCATACAATCTACTGCATTCTTGCTGGAAATCCCCTCAGAGTTACTGACCCTTGAGACAGGCTTTCTCAACATCCCCATGTGTGCCCTGAAGGTTCCTGCAACCCTCCTGCTCTGCCTCAACAAGGGGCAGAGCTGAGCTGTGCGGCTCCGGAGTCTGTTTGCAGCACCTGCCTGCAGACCAAGCGTGACACCGACCTGGCGAGCTGCAGGCCGGGGCCTCGCTGATCCCTGCCTTTTCCAAGGCTCGTGTCGTGCAGGTCAGCAAAGCTTAGCGTTGCATCACATCAGCTTGCTCAAGATTAAGGGCACGGGCACATCCCGGTCATATGTAAATTAGACTCTGATCTGAATTAGACTTTGATCGATTTGTAGAATTAGGGGTTTGGGGATGGGTACAACAGGGCAGGTATGAAGAGCACACCATGCTATGGCATGCGGGTGGCAGCAGCAGCATTAAAAGCAGAAGGTCACTAAGCTACAGCCTTGGTGGAGCTCCCACAGGTAGCTGATCTGTGGCTGCAGTTCAGGGCTCCTCCATGGAGTTTCTGCTCAGGTCAGCCTCATAACTCTTTTTCTCCTCTTCCACTAGAAATCTTTTCTTTCCACAAGGCTTCTTTGCAAAATATGGTCAAACTACTCCAGAGGAGGGAGGCATGCTTAATGCCCTTTTCTAGGAGTAAGAAAAGTTGTAACAAATACTCCTTGATTCCTAATAAAGGATTAATTTCCACCTAATCCTAAACACTAAAAAGAACAGAAGAAATTCATCAAAGCTCTTCAATTCAGGAAGCTTGAGAACTTAATCCCCTGCCTGGAAGAGACCATTGTGCAGCTCTTGACATCAAGGATTCCTGCATTCACACAGGTATCAGACAGATATATAGCAAATAGCTGAGTTTTTGTCTAGGGATTCGGTGTTAAACATCCAGTTCCTTACTTAACCAGCCCCAGGGCTGTTTAGAAGATGGAGAGGTAACACTCTCAAGAACAGAGTTGCCGTATCTTGGTAGTTGTCACCCAAAAGCCAAGTCCCAACAGGAAATCCTCTGTTGTCTCTGTTTATGCTGTCCTCTATTCCAGATGTCAGGGATGTTAATCAGCTGGGAGGAGTTGCATCTGTTCCCATGCTAGCGACTGACATTTATAAGTCTAGTATTGAATGCTGTTATAGACAGGACTTCAGCACTAAAGAAACTATTTCTACATATACGATTGCACACCCTAGAAACAGTAGGAGTTTGCTCAATTTAGCTTGACCCACAGTCATCTTTTCCAACAGTTCTTTTCAAGAAACATTTTTTCCCCAAGACTCATAGGACTCATGGTTTGTTTCATGACCATTATCCATTATGTAAAAAGATCACTGTCTGGTCAAACTGCAGGATGCTTGGAATGAAGACAGCCTATAAAACCTATGGAGTAAACTATCAGAGATCATTAAGAATCCTTGTGGGAGACAATAGATTAAAGTATTATTAGACTCTCCAGTGCTATTGCAGACCTGTTTGGCTCTGGAACCCCACATGGAAGATATGCACACTTGGCAAGGACCTCGCAGCTCTGCCACACCGCGTCCTCCAGGCCCACGTGCTCTGCGGGCACGGACGCACTCCAGCAACCCATTTGGTTTAGGCAAGCAAGGTGGAGCTCATCCCCTCCCCTGTTCTGAAAAGTAGCAGTACATATGAGCCATTTTATTGTCTCTGCTGATCAATTCAAATTATACTGTCTTACACGGAGACCCGCTGCTCGATCACATCCAGTGTGCCTCCTTAAGTGCTGTGGGGCTTTGCATTAATCGCCCTGCTTTCCACCCATCCCCATCCCCGTGCAACTCCCTTCAGAGGTGGGTGTGAGGTGCCCTCTGTGTTTTTAATTAGCGGCAGCCGAAACCTCCTGTAAATTCAGGAGGTTGCACCTTTCACACAGAGAAAGATGCAAAGCACAGGCTATTTCTGTGGCAAGCTTACCCAGGTGTAATATTTGTGTTTGCAGTTCCCATCCTATCAGACTTCTTTTCTGATAGGAATTTAAGTTCAGTTCTTGCAAGCACCAGCTGCCCTTTGGGGAAAGAGAGAGCAGCCACCTCTACCGTGCTCCATTTACAGCATCCATGACCACAATGCATTTGGCTTCACCTCTCATGTGGGCTGCTGGACTTGGGCAAACAGTACTTCACTTGGGCTGCTGGGGGTTTTTTTCCCTCCTTAATGATCCCGTCACTATTGCTGCTGATGGAAATGTACAGAAATCTTTCAGAAGAGACGCTGCTGACTTCTGCTACGTCCTGGGGGAGTTGGCTCTGTGCAGCCATGCTTCAAACCCTCAGCATTACTGGTGCCTTCACATAGTGGGTTCGCAGGGTTCAGGAGAAAGGAGTGAGAAGGATAAGGTGAATTTTCTTTATATAGTCTCAGCTGAGAATGCCGATGTGAGCAGAGGCATGATTACTGGCCTAGCAGCTCTGCCTTTGCCCGATATCTGTGAACTTAATGCGGGGGGAGAAAGCCAACCCAAAAGTGTGATTGCTCAGAAAACAGCAGTTTCTATAAGTAGTTTATGGGTTTGAGTAGAAAAATACCTTGATGTTACAGAGGACAGCCACAGTAGATGTGATGGAAAGACTGGGAAAAGAGATGCAAGTTCTGAGCAGAAGAAACAGAGAACAGTGTGCCAGTGCTGTGATTTTCAGAGCAGTGATGTTCTTGATGTAGCTGGGAGAGCTGCAGCTTACAAATAAGGCAGGTTTTAGCAGCAGGGAGGATGTCTTTTCTTAAGCCAATTAATAGTGTTAGGAAAAAAAAAGATAAGAATAATACAAAGAAAGGTTTATGAGCTTGAAAACTTGTCCTTTTCTTTCCCTCAAGAAATGATCAGTTGATCCAGTAAAAAAAAAAAGATTTCTCCCAAGAATTATTGGTTGTGATTTTTTTATAGTCTTTCTTTTTAGCTTGTTGGCCTTTGGGAGGATTGTGGAGGTATGAGCAGTGTATGTCCAGGGATTTGGGTATATATGTATGTTTAAATTTGATACCTGGAACAGTGAGGAGGGTATTAACTAAATGGAAAGGTGGTGGAAAAGAGGAAGGTCTTGGAAAAGATTGAGGGAGAAAGAATGCAGAGGTAGATCTGTAGGCAACAGTATGAAGTGCAGTCTGTGTCTATTGGCCTTTGTTTGAACTTCTTTGGCACCAGTTCCTGATGTTTTAAGTCCCTGTCTACCTCCTCCCTATTCTGTCTTCCTTTCTTCCTTCCTTCCAGAAGGCAGGTCATCCCTTTAGTTTAGGCTCTCTCCTCTGCCCAGCTTGGGACTGGGGGAAAACCAGGAAGCAGATGTCTCAGTTTATCTTAACTGCAGTGAGAAGAATTAATTGTCCCTCAGACACTCCAGGACCAGGACAATGTGAAGCTGTCCCATCACTTTAGCACCTGTCCACCACCAAGATACAGAGTGATTGGCAAGGCTGGTTTCAAAGTACATGTGATGCCTTTTCCATTAGCTGTATGTCAAGACATCCACTGAAATCATCATGTAATCGTAAAACTTTCTCTGTGTGCATCTTGGAGGAAGGTGAAGAATGTGAGTGATCAGAGGGGGCTCCAGAGAGTTGCTGGTAGTAATTTCCTTAGAGCTATCAGGAAATGCAATGATGCAGAGCCTCACAACAAATCTTTTAGGATTATTGAGGTACACTGGAACCACTTCAGCATTTGTAACGTGTTCATAAAAGCCATGTTGTAAGAAACCATGATGCTGATAGCCATAGTAATTTTTCATCCATTAGAGCCAGATTCATTGAGAAGGAAGGTGGATGGATCTATCCCCACCTCACAATGTGGTAGAGTATTTAGACCAGGGATACAGAGCACTACCATCAAAGCAGTTCTGTTGTTTGCTTGATTGCTGCCTTGGCTGAAGGGGAGTTATGGGGGACACATGCACATTTGCTCTTCTGGGGTCAGTTGAATCCTGTCCTTCAAGTTTGTTCTGAGTAAATTTGCAATTTCGGAGTTTTTCAGGGTAACTCAACTGAAACTACCTAGTTTGCATATAATTTCAGCACACCAAATTAACATAAATTTGCAAGAATGTGTCTTCAGGTTCATTAATAATGGATGGATGGCTACAACATCCAAGTGCTCATTCTCTGCTTCCAAAAGGATTGGGGTGAGCTGCAAAGAGGAAACTTCTTGGAGCATAATGTTTGGGGTATGAAACTCTAATAAACCTCCAAAAGGTCAGGAAATTTAGAGTGAAGGCTGAAACTCCATACCTAGTGCACCCTACTGGGTCTTTGTATTTCAGAACACGTTATGTTTGTTCACTGAAAGATCTCCAGTATGGAGTTCTTTAGGGTGGAGTTTCACCTTTAACTCTACATTTCCTGGCATGTGTGAGTTTGAAGTACTTGCTTAACTTTTCCCCAGTGCTGTTTTTCATTTTTAATTTCCTCTTTCTTTTAAAGGAGGGACCCTGCTAGAAGGACCCCTACTAAAAAGGGACCCTGCTGAAACTAAGATTACCCTTTTTGGCCTAATTTGGTGTTTCTGAAGTTCTTCAGGAGAACTAGGTTCTGCAATTTTAAAATCTTTTTTTCTACCATTATTTTAAAGACTCTGGTGGCCAATCCATCCCAGTGAAAGAGATCGATAAAATCTGCACCCTGCAGACCAATTATTTTAGAAGGTACCCAGATGTTTGAGTAGTACAGAACAAACCTTGGAAAAGTAGAACATCTCATGTAAATTCTAGTTAAAGATCTGGTCGTGGCCAGAGAGATGTGTGAGCTCTTTGTATTATTTCTGTTAATTCAGTCACTGCAGCAGCAGCCCGTGTTTGCTGTTGACACTTGTTGGGTTACATCACTGATGGTAAAATAGTGGAAACAGCAGTGGTTTGGAATGACAGCAATGGCAATTACCTGCAATGGTTTTAAAAATAATTTTGGCCCTGGACGTTGAAAAGATGTGTCATCGCTGATTTGTGTGAAGGCAGCTTCAGCAGGGTTGAATTACAAGGCTTTGGAGAATAAAATTCCTTCTGCTGCCTCAAAACGCATCTTTTGAGTTACACTGGCAGTAGATAATATGGAATAAATTTGCTTCTTGTGCTGCATCTTTGTCGTGTCGATAAATTGAGAAGCTGTGGTAGTTGGTTTCCCCAGCACAAGACTATGTTGGTTTTTCAAATCATTCCCATTAGGTTTGCAAGGGGAATTTATCTTAGTGAAATGTCCCTAGGGAAGTGTGAAAAGTGCTGAAGTTATGTGGCATTGGCTCTGTAAGTGCCTGCGGCCCCAGACCAGGTGTGCTCAAGTGCTGAGAGCCCAAGCCTGGTTTCCAGAGGACTGGAGGCTTCTGTACCATTCCCCCGCTGCCCCTCGCTGTGGCATTGTACACTTTGCCTGGAAATCCCTGAAACTCTGCAGTTCCTGAGCATTTTCAAGAAGTTGAGTCCAAAAATGAAAATTCCAAGTGAAATTCAGGGAGGATGGTGGCTGCCTTGAGCCACGTACTTTGTCACTGACTGGCCCCTTTGCAATAGAACTGGTACCCTGCAGCGCTGAGAGGATGAGGAACTCCCTGTATCCTCTGCTAAGCTGGATATTTCTCATTCTGACACATAAAAGCTGTTTGACACTTTACTGGGAGACAATATTCCTCTCCTTTCACCCTCTCCAGTATGGCCCCATCAACATCCTTGTGTTGTATTTCCAGCCTTGACTTTGTAATACAGATCACAGCTGGTTGGTTTGAATTTCCCCTGAGTTACCCAGGATGCTGCTGAAAGCACAGGAAGAGCAAAAATGCTTTAATCAGTTAAATCAATCAAACAACAACAACAAAAAAGACGAGACCTTAAAATTTACCCCACGACCTTTGATACTCACTACGATGACGTCTTTGTCCTATTTCTTTAAGGGCAGGATTTTACTGGGACTTGGCAGAAGGGTGGAGCGAGGAAGACACAGGAGGGGGGTTTGCTGAGTTAAAAAAGGAAAAAGAAAATGTCAGTGAGAAAATGGAAATACCCTGATGTTTCTCCAGCCTAGTGCTGGAGTCGGCCTCTCTCTCCCCCCCTCCGTCGCTGGGAAGGGGCTCCTTTTCCGTTAGCTTGACTGCGGCCTTATTTAATCGGTTTGCTCTGACATGGAGCCAAGAAAGAGCTTTGCTGTGTGATGCTGGGTCCTGCGTGCGTTCAGGCATCCACAGCTGTTCCATAGCAAGGGTTGGCTTTTGACTACTGAGGTATTTTTTTATAGCCACAGAGGGCAACTATTAATAGATGAGATTTACCAAAACACAGAGCTACGCAGAGTGGCGTGGAGGGGAAGAGGGAAACCTGTGTGATTTATGCCAGGAAAATTCCATGTCAGAATTATACTGAAAGACACAGTAAAAATGAATATGCCAAGAAGGGGGTTTAATTTATTACTTGGGCCATGCCAGCGCTTCTCCTCCATTGAGGATCTGCCCCATCACATGAAGTATATTGCTGAATTGCTTCTTCAGCATTAAATAGCACAAATTACACAAAGGGTAAAGACAAAAAATATCAGCTTTTCTGAGATGTGATGAGGCTCTGAAAGAAATACCGAAAGGAAGCGGAGGCATTCCTGACCCTGAAGACATTTCAGTTTGATCAGATGTGGGATTAGGGATAAAGTGTGAATAACTCCACATTGTGTGGTAAGAACGAGCTGATCGGGAGTTTTTCCCTTTGTATATTGATTCATTTCTAATTTCCGTGATATGATGTAATGAGACTTGTGCCCTTGTCAGACTTGCAAATTCTATTCGTGTATTGAAGAAGACAGGTTAGGGAGCACTGAACAGAAAGGAATGAGGGTGTCAATTTGAGCTTCTTTTGTAGTCAGAACTCAGACATTGATTAAATAACATAAAATCCAGATGATATCAATTAATAGACCCATCAGTGTAATCATCTACACATTTTTGTGCACCTTCCAAAAGCACAAAAGAAAATTACATTCCCAAGACAAGACCCACTGACTCTCTCAGTAGCCTGTGGGTAGCAAAATCCCCTTTATGCTCAGAAAAGCTTTGCCTTAAGTTGTTTTGTGTTTTCTTGATTTCTTTCTTTGCTTTGTTTAATTGAAAATAAGACAGGGAGAGATCAACTAGTGACAAATTCTAAGTAAAGAAAGGATACACTCTTTTAGAGAACATGGGTAGATGTCAAAAAGGCCAGAGCTTAGTTTGCTGCATGTGAGCATCAGAGGAAAGGGAAATGTTTCCAAACTGTCTGAAGTGCTTTGGTCTGCAAATTTAGTTGAGAACAATTAGAAACCAAACTTTTCCTATGATCGTCTCCTTTCCATGAACTTGATGATGCTCTATTCCTATCTTCAGTCACAGAATCACAGAATCACAGAATTGTAGGGGTTGGAAGGGACCTCGAGAGATCATCGGGTCCAAGCCCCCTGCCAAAGCAGGCTCCCTAGCTCATATTGCTCAGATAGGCGTCCAGGCGGGTCTTGAATATCTCCAGTGAAGGAGACTCCACCACCTCCCTGGGCAGCCTATTCCAGTGCTCAGTCACCCTCACTGTGAAAAAGTTCTTCCGCATGTTGGTGCGGAACTTCCTATGCTCCAACTTGCAGCCATTGCCCCTTGTCCTATCCCCACAGACCACTGAAAAGGGGCTGGCTGATTCCCCCTGCATCCCCTGCTTCAGATAATTATAAACTTTGATTAGGTCCCCCCTTAGTCTTCTCTTCTCAAGGCTGAACAGTCCCAGCTTACTCAGCCTTTCCTCATAGGGGAGATGCTCTAGGCCCTTAATCATCTTCGTAGCCCTTCTTTGGACTCTTTCCAGGAGATCCCTGTCCTTTTTATACCAAGGAGCCCAGAACTGGACACAATACTCCAGGTGGGGCCTGACCAGGGCAGAGTAGAGAGGGAGGATCACCTCCTTTGACCTGCTGGCTACATTCCTCCTGATGCATCCCAGGATCCCATTGGCTCTCTTGGCCACCGAGGCACACTGCTGGCTCATGGCCAACCTGTCATCTACCAGGACCCCCAGGTCCTTCTCCACTGAGCTCTTCTCCAGCAGGTCATCCCCCAGCCTGTACTGATACAAACAGTTGTTCCTTCCCAGGTGCAAGACTTTACACTTGCTTTTGTTGAACTTCATCTGGTTTCTCACTGCCCAGCTCTCCAGCCTGTCCAGGTCTCTCTGGATGGCAGCGCAGTGCTCCTGCGTGTCAGCCACTCCTCCCAGCTTTGTATCATCAGCACTTGCTGAGGGTGGATGTTATTCCCTCATCAAGATCGTCAATGAAGATATTAAACAGGACTGGACCCAACACTGAGCCCTGGGGAACACCGCTGGTAACAGGCCTCCAGTCAGATTCTACTCCACGAATCACAACCCTCTGGGTTCGGTCCGACAGCCAATTCTCAACCCACCTCACTGTCCACTCATCTATCCCATGCTTTCTCAGCTTTGCTATCAGGATGTCATGGGAGACAGTATCAAAGGCCTTGCTGAAGTCAAGGTAGATGACATCCACTGCTCTCCCTCCATCTACCCAGCCTGTCATGAGATCGTAGAAGGCTATGAGGTTGGTCGAGCACGATTTCCCCTTAGTGAATCCATGCTGACTACTCCTCATGACCTTCTTCTCTTCCAATTGCTTGGAGATGGCATCCAGAACAAGCTGTTCCATTACCTTTCCAGGGGCAGAGGTGAGGCTGACTGGCCTATAGTTACTAGGTTCCTCCTTCTTGCCCTTTTTAAAGACTGGAGTGACATTGGCTATCCTCCAGTCTTCAGGCACTTCTCCTGTCCTCCAAGACCTGTCGAAGATGATAGAGAGCGGCTCAGCAATCACCTCCGCCAGCTCCCTCAGCACACGTGGATGTAACCCATCTGGGCCCATGGATTTGTGTGCATTAATCCCTTTGAGCCGCTCCTGGACCTCCCCTACTTGAACCAGAGGGAAATTCTTCATTTCCCAATCAGTCCTACTCTCATCCAGTGTCTGTGGGTCCCGGGAGGCCTTTGAAGTGAAGACCGAAGCAAAGGCGGCATTCAATATCTCCACTTTCTCAGGACACCCTCCTTATTCAGCAAGGGACCTACATTATCCCTGGACATCCTCTTACTGTTCACGTGTCTAAAAAACCCCTTTTTATTATCCTTTATGTCCCTTGCCAGCTTAATTTCCAAGAGGGCTTTAGCCTTCCTAGTTGCATCCCTACAGGCCCTGACCACATTCCTGTATTCTTCCCAGGTGCTCAGACCCTTTTTCCACGATTCATAGATCTTCTGCTTCTCTTTGAGTTTGCTCAATAGCTCCCTGTTCATCCATGCAGGTCTTCTGCCTCTCTTTCCCCATTTCCTCCTCAAAGGGATGCATCGTTCCTGTGCTTGGAAGAAGTGCTGTTTGAATGCTAGCCAGCTCTCACAGGCTCCCATTCCTTCAAACAGCGTAGCCCACGGGATAGCCCCCATTAAGTGGCAGAGGAGATCAAAGTTAGCTCTACCAAAATTCAGGGTAGCTATCCTACTTTTTGGCTTGCTTCTTCCACCCAGGATCATGAACTGAACCATTTCATGGTCGCTTTGCCCTAAGCTGCCCCCGACCTTCACTTCCCTAACAAGTCCATCCTTGTTAGTGAAAACAAGGTCCAGCAGCCGCCCTCCCCTTGTGGGCTCCTGCACCATCTGTAGCAGGAAATTGTCTTCAACACACTGCAGAAATTGTCTGGACTGCATACGACTGGCCGTATTGCTTGCCCAGCAAATATCTGGGTAGTTGAAGTCCCCCATAAGGATCAGTGCCCGGGAACTTGAGGCTACTTCTAACTGTTTATGGAATGCGTTATCTACCTGCTCCTCTTGATCAGGGGGCCTATAGCACACTCCCACAACAATGTCCCCCATACCGGTTTGCCCCTTGATTTTAACCCACAAACACTCAACAGAAGGTTCATCCTTCCCCAGGTGGAGCTCAACACATTCTAGGTGCTCTCTCACATAAAGAGCAACTCCTCCACCTCGCTTCCCTAGCCTGTCTTTCCTAAAAAGCACATAGCCATCCATGACAGTGTGCCAGTCGTCCAGGTTGTCCCACCACGTCTCTGTGATTGCGATGAGATCATGGCCCTGCGACCGCACAAAGATCTCTAGTTCTTCTTGTTTGTTCCCCATGCTACGTGCATTTGTGTAAAGACAGTTCAGTGGTGAAGCAGATGTAGGTATCCTCAACGGCCCACAGCGAGATTTCTAACAGGGGACTGGCAAAAGTGGCTCCACGGAGGAGTACTCAGGGCAGTCCACAGAATTTTCCCTACTCTCACGTGGAAAAACGTCCCCAAGTCCACGACTGTGCTGTTGGTATTTACCTCTTCCCACCGTCAACTCCCGTTGTGTCTCCCGAAGCCTAACCCTGGCAGCCGCCTTAATATCCCCTTCCCCATTCCTAACTAGTTTAAAGCACGATCGATGAGCCCTGCTATCTCCTGGGCGAGGATCCGCTTTCCTTTATAGGACAGGTGAGCCCCATTAGCAGTACTCATGCCAGGAGCAGAGTACAGTCCCAGCAAGTGCAATTGGAGACAATCGTAGGTATAGCTGAGAAACATTAAGAATTAGGTAAGTTATTTGGAATACCTGGATGTGTTTGAACTTGGACTTTCTGATTAAGGGGTTTCATTTTGCCTTCATGTTTGGCTTGCTTTTTGTCAAGGACTAATTCTGTGAATTGCTGATTCCTCCCAAAATGCATCATCTCGATGTTAATGCACTAAGTGCTGAGGATAAGCACTGGCTATTTGTAGCTGTTGCTCAGTTGGTTCCTTAGGGGAACAGTCGTGCCACCTCCTCGCAGCAGGTGTAGGCACACAACACAGGCAGGGTTTAAGGAATTACATCTTTAAGTGTTTGTAATTGCTGAAGGAAAGGTAGGTGCTTCCTCTAGGACTCAGATCACCTAGGTTAGAGGCTGAAAATAGGTCTGTAAATGCCATGCACGGTTTACATCAGGCTTCCCCATCACACTGCATTCCTTAACAGTCAGTCAGTCTTTTCTATTTTTACTTATATAATGTTGTTCCAAACGTATGTTATGCTTTCTGTCTGGACTGAGTTACATATCCCAAGCTCTTTGAAGTCTGAAGAAAGATTGAACTCCTAAAGACTTGGGTCTTTGCCTTGGATCTCCACATCCAGAGCATGAGTGAGGTCGAGAGCTTTCCTGAGACAAAGGGCAATAGCTACGAGGAAAGCTCCTACAGAACAGCACGGCACTAGAGTAAGTAGAAGAAATGTTTTGGGTAAGGATTGATGGCAACAGTTCACAGCATTATGAAAATTACTTCCCTTTTGCCTCCAGCCTTTTTACCACTGCTGTGTCAGTGCCAAAAACCAGAACTCACTCACTGATTCTTCCAGAATTGATCGGTCATGATAAACTTCCAAACACAGAGTAAAATGCTTCTGTCAGACACATAAGAGAGTTTCTCCCAGTTTGCCTGAAGAAATCTGTGCTGTTTGATTCCCCCCTGCAGCCCGCTGGATTCAGACAAGGGATGGGAGTTCCTGGCTTCCTCCTCATACACTCAGAATTCCTCTCATAGTTTGACTTCTGGGGATAAATTTGTTTATGTGCTTTTGCTTCAAAATGTCTTATTTTGCCTTAAAAATGCAGGCTCAAACCTTTAGCTATCCTCATCTTGATCATAAACAAAGTGGGGTTTTTTTATCCATCTGGAAACAACACCTGAAGCACTTCCAGTTCTTGAACTAGAAATCCATTGGGAGGAGATAGTCCAAAAGGTGGTTCCCTGATGCCTTCTCTCACCTTCCCCTCCAACTGAGTAAGACAGGATGTCAGGTTTTGCAAAGTTCTTGAGATGTTCCTAAGCTCTGGCAGCAGATGAGTTGTGGAAGTGAGGGACTTGTGTCTTTGCCAGGGAGCTGCAAGACATGCCATGCTAATCTTAACAGATGTTCATAAACACGGGGTTGTATAAATGAGGGGCTGTGTGTGGGAAACAGTGGACAAAAAAGGACAACCTGCAGTTTTTGCTGGGTCCTTTGCAAAGCTAGCTTTGGAATCATCAGGATCAGAAGTCCTGTACTGGTTGTTGGTGATGTGTTACCAAGAAATTGCTGCAGCAAACAAGAGCAAAAGTTGATGTGTGGCTGAGATATGTGAGTAGAGTGACAGAGGGTGCAGATGATGTCGAATCATAGAATATCCTGACTTGGAAGGGAAGGGGAGGTTTGACTGCATGTCCTGCCTGCAGCGGTCATACTCGTGCAAAAGTTGGTCAAGAAATTTGCCATAAAGGAAAACTGGAGTTTTCCCCCCTCTCATGTCAGTATTTGACAATGGAGAACAGACCTTTGAAGTCTCGTAGCTCTTTGCTAGAGGTCTGTGTTTGATTCAAGTGGATCCACAGGCTTCTGGTGCCAAAACAGGCAATTCCTGCACTCATGTCTGAAGGCCAAATATACGGGTATGATTTCCTATAGTTTACTGTTACATGCTGGATCAGTACCGTACGTTTCATAAGCTGCCAGTCCAATTTTGTAGGGTCTTGGGAAATGTGTCCTCCAGGGAATGCTTACAATCAGCCTTCTGTCTCGGACTGATAGTGCCTGTTTTCTGGTACATGTTAACAGATCCATATGTGAGGCAACCCGAATGTCCTTCCATCTGACTAATAACCGGGGCATTGGCTGTGTCTGCTGCCCACTGTTTGCTTAAGAGGTAAAGGACCTTTTCTGCTTGATATACACATCAGTTCAAGAAACATTCACCCTCAGAAGCACGTGTGCACAACGGTATTTGCTTCACCTTGTATCTGTGCAGAAGTTGCAGGTCCTGCATAGGTTTAAATAAACAGAATGTCTTGAAGAAGTTCTTGAGTGCTTGGAAAAGGCACATTTACATCTTTCCTCCTGCTCCTTGTCTCTGGTTCAACAGAGAAATGAGGGGCAGGATTTTGATGTCAGGGAGTTAATTATGTTTTCAGTATCTGTCACAGCCATTGGTGCCATGTTTCATCTCCCAACAGTGGTCACTGGACAAGCTCATGATCTAGTAAGTCCTTTCTCCTGCTCTTCCTTTCTGTGTTCTTGGTAAACAGGACTAGAAATTAAAGAGGAAAAAAAGTTGGATTTAGAAAACACACTATCCATGTTATCTGCTTTCTGCAACTCTGAACTATTTTCATTGCAGGTGTGTTGGTGTTTCTACCAGATCACCGGGCAATTTACTGTGGATTCTGGGAACTTCAAAGCTAAACGTTTTTAGGTGAAATTTCTGTTTCAGTGGCTGACATTTTCTGTTTCCGTGTAATCTCTTCACTTCTGGGAAAGAACAAGAGTAACCAGCTTGCATAAATCTCATAAATCAGACTATTCTATTTTCTTTCTTTTTTTCTTGAAAAAAAATGCGTTCAAGACTCCACTGTTGAAGATTAAGACTTACTGGTATGATCCATCAATATCCCCTGAAAAAACAGAAAACAGAAGGAGCTAAATACAAGTCCTTTGTTGTAACAGGGAGAAAAAGAAAATCTCATGAACTCTGAAAATGTGAGGCTTCTAGTGCCAGGGCACAAGCTTTTCTTGGTTTCCTTGCATGGAAGTCTCCATCACCAAACTATGTTCTTTGTGATCTCACTTTAGTGTCTCCTGCCCTTTCCTGCATTAGATGAAATAAGGGGAAATTTCAACCAGTCTCATTCGAATCAGGTTTTCATTTCTTTCTCAGAAAAGAGGAAAATTTGGATTATCCTAACCATAAGACATTGATGATCTGCCCACTGCAGCAGGACCAACTTTATGCACAACCCTGCCAAGAGGTTAAGAGACGAGATTTAGGAGTCCCTGAGTTGTAAAAACAAAACCAGAAAAGAAGCGGCACCTCCAAAGCAAAAGTGATGTTTTCCAAGATGCATGTTTGGACTTGTTCTTTTGGCCCATCAACCCCCAAAGTATCTGCAATAAACAGGCTAGGTCCTTTGTGGTTATCTATGATTTTATTTTAGTTTTTTGCTCATGCCAGCCCGTTCCAAGCCACTCTTCATTCCAATAGCATTGTATAGCTCACTTTGTGGCACGGGGTTTATGTGCAGGGAGGATTAGTGTCAAAAAGTGAGATGAAAGGAGCAAAGAATCTGATCTTGTTCTTTTTTTCATCCTGCATTTTTTACTGTGTTTTAATTAGGGAGGATGCTAAAGGACCAGCCCCTTAAAGTCCCAGCTGTGCACCCCAGCAGGGACGGTGCCACGTGTCACCCTTCTGCAGGAGATGTGACTAATTACAATCGAACTGTGAGCATCCCAAGGCCACCATGCTCCTGTGTTCAGCTTCCTAAATATTCCCACAGTGGGTGACCCACCGGAGCCCACCCAGGCAGGGTCCTGACCCATCCTGCCTGTGGCTGCCCACTGCAAGGGCAGGTGGCACAGGTCAGCGGAGCCCAGGACAGAGTGTTATCCATGCAGTGGGGTGGCCCTGTGCTTTCCAGGGACGCTAAAGAGGAGACACAGAGTGTTTCCCAGTGCTCCAGAAGTGCTAAAACCTGGGTCCCAGGGTTGGGCCAGCAAGACGCTTGTTTGAGCAGGCTGCAAAGGCAACCTTGAGCCTGACCCCACAGCCACTGGGATGGAGGTGGAAAAGATAGGGCTGGAGTTGAATATTCGTAGTGGAAATTGCTAGACAAGTTTAATATAGAGTTGCTAGGAGCTACTCCTGTAATCAAAGGAAATTCAGTGTCAAAGCCTCACGTTTCCTCTTGATCTCTATCTTCCAGGCTGATGAACAGAGAGGCTCTACCTAACTCTTGGCCTGATTCGAGGCAGTGATGACAGGCTGCATTCCTGGTCTCTGGTGCTTTTCAGAAAAAACACTCGAGTTTTTTCTGGTGACTGAAACCAAAATGTCCTTTACGTGAACTATTGTGCAGTGTGCTGTGCACGTATCTGTTGGTTGTTCTTGGAAGCTTTGGGATGAGAGGTGGTATGTAAATGCCAAATATTATTAGAACGGTGGCTGCTCAGTCATTCAAAGCAGAGCCCTGGTTCCACAAGAAAATCTGTTTATGAAGTAAATGTGCTATGTTTTCTTCAGAAATGGGGAAGCTGAGGAATTTGGGAAGGACCAGATTATTGTAGGGAGCTCTGGCTTTCCATCTGTTGAGCACCGGACCTTCAGGACTATTTTGGAGGTTGTAAAATATGAGTAAAAGATTGTAAAATATGAGTGAAGGCTTGTAAAATATGATTAGTGGCCACCATCAGAAAACGTAAAGGATCAGCAACACAAGCCACCGCTTATTAAAAGCAAGACAGTCCATATTATCACAGAATGTAGGCTCAAGAGATCGAGTTTCTAATCCTCACCGTCACACTGAAGGATTTTGTTACTTTGAACAAATGATTGCATTTCCTTACCTTAGTTTTCCTATTCAGACAAGAAGGAAAATTATTCCATTTGCCTGTTTCATGGCTTCTTGAGTCACAGTGAAATTTCTTGAGGGGAGGCCCAGCGCAAGGGTTCTTGTCCCATTTTAGTATCACTTAAGCCCTTGGACAAGGTTTGGAGCGGTGCAGAGGGCTTGTGTCAGGGCTTTGACCAGAGTGGAATTTCTCTCTTCATGTTTAGGAAGTGTTTTGAGGCCCAGAGGGGAAGCACTGTGGAAGTGCCAAGCTGTATAACCAATGATTAAAATAGTCTAAAATATATATATACCTTCCTATACGGATGTAAATCCTCGAGTGTCCGTGAATGAGGTTTGCTCCAGCCAAAAGGGGTTTTTGGAAAAGCAGCAAAGGGAATCTTGTTTTAACAGACGGGTTCCTGAAAACATCCTTACGCCACTTCTTGCTTTATCGTTTGACTTTTCTCCTTATTACAATGGTTCAGGCTGTAGAGTCTGGAAAAACATCAGGGTAACCAGGGCAGAGGGAATATCAGATGGAGATGAGGGATGGATAAGAGACAAATTACAGTACATTTCTCATGGGTCATTTGGCTCTAGTCTTGAAAAGGAGAGAGAAAAAAATCCCAAAGTAGTAAAAGAAAGAAAAAGAGACAATCAAAACAAATAAACCTGCCAGTGTTGCTGATTTCAAAGGTCTGGGAAATGTGCATATATGCTTCATAATGCTTTGCTATTTTAAAGAGATGTGACTTGAAATGTTCCATGCATTAATCCTACTTGCTGTCTCAGAAGTTAATTGTACAGTAAGATCACAATTCTCTTTGCCAAGGCTTTCCCTTTGTTTTCTTTCTCCTTCCTGCAAGTTGGCCAGCCAGCATGTCTTCCCCTTGTTCTGTGCAGTTGGTTAGCTTAATTATTTTTTATGGTTGTGTGAGGAAACAGGGGGTTTCAGTTCTTGCTGCACAAGTGAACTCAAATGTTGCTCCCCTCTTGGACACAGACCTTGCAAAGCAAGAAGGCTCAGTGATCATGTATTTATGGTCTGTAGCACTGCAACTCTGCAGACCTACAGAAAGGTTATTTAAAGGTAGACTCTCTGTCACAAGAGTGGGATGTAAAGGGTTCCAGTAAAGGCTGGGAGGATACAAATTATCTTGTGTACATTAACAGCCACCCCAAACTTTTGCCCAGAGCTCAGACAGAACATGTTTGACATTTGAAAATTTTTACATCATCTTTTTCCCCATTCTTTTTCCCTGAGCCTCTACTCTTTCTTATCCTGGCCAGAACCAGCAGCAAAAGTGCCGGAAAAAAAAAAAAATAATCTGTTTTCACTGTATTTCTGAATCTCAGCCCAGGTTTGTGAAGGATTTGGCAAGGATTTAGAAACCTTTGAGAGAATCCGTGTGGGGATCTGAGGAAACCCTCCTCCCTCCTTAAAAAAGCAAGTTGCATTGGCCAGAAATTGGGCAAAAATTGGTCGTTTCAACTGAGGTTTCCTTTGAGATTTTGGATTTGAACCTGAAGCTGCACTTGGAGAATCAAATTTTGTCCTGACTAACTCTAGATTTACACTGGAACGAATACATCCCAGTCAGAGCTGATCTTGTGTGCAGCCTGGTGGGAACAGAAGTTGGCTCAAAAGTACAAGCTCACATGCACCAAACCAAAAGAGGATCTGCAGGTAGGTTTGAGGTACTCTAGCCATTGAGTTTGTTCCAACCTGTTGCTGTGGTTCAGCCCATTAAGCAGATATTGCATTTACAACAGTTGGAGCTTCTTTTTAGGCAATTGTAGGAAATACAGCTTCATAATTTATTAAAGGTCATCTATGAGAAAGTCAGGTAGAGCTGTGCTGTCAGGGCTCTACAGAACATAATGCTGATTTTTAAAATCTAGCAACACATAGTTTCCTTTAGGTATGGGTTGGGGTTTTTTCTTGAAGTGCTATAGATTTATAGCACAAAATGTCACAGTAGAAACGTGCTTACTCCTAGGCTTGTCCTGCTGGAAAGCCAGTGTCTCAAAGCCAATGGAATGAAACTGATGACTTGACAATTGTAAAAATTCCCTCCTTTAGACTAAGGAGCTGCTCTCAGTCTCTGTTGCAGGATAAAGAAAACCCAGACCCAAAGGTTTCCTGTATTTTTCACCATAAAACTCTTACTTTCCCTCTATAACTTTTTAAAAAATATTTTTAATAGGGTGAGTAAAGCCCAAGTCACTACCATAACCACAGGATCTGTTCTGTTTGGAAAAGAGGGCACCCTAGGATCAACGGACACCCACACTTTTGTAGCCATGTGGGCTTTTACTGTGTTAGACGTGTTGCTTAGAGTCAGTCTTAACTGCAGGACCTGCCACTGCTGTAAAATATCTTGTCCAGCTTTAACCAGCTAATGTGAAAGCATTAGCAGTGTCACAGTGATAGCGAGTCCAGCACAGGCTACCAAACCTACCCGAGAAGTTGGGTTTATGTTTGAATAATTATCCTAATTATCTTCTTTTGTATCCTTATAGTTATTTTTTTTTCCCCCAAAAATAACCCCCACTCCTCCTTTCTTGTAACAGGAGATCAGATTTGGGGGCTGTAGAGGATATTTTTGCTGCAGCGGATAAACCAAAACTCTTTAAAAGCTGCCAAGCCTACATGTGCTGACAGTGCTTGCAATTTATGCTTGTGGACATGACCTAGTGACTGCCTGGTTTGGATGCGGTCAGAATTACAGCTACACATTTGGATTTTAGTGTGAACACAGGCAGTGATCTGGATCTAAATCGGGACCTGAAGCCTTTCACTTGTAATATTCTGGCTCCGCCCTATTTCAGGCTGTGTCCCAATCACTGAAAGATTTATACCTTTATCAATAAATTATCATGACTTTTACTACACTTACACCAGTGTCTTAAATTAACACTAAACTAAATGTAGATGAAGCACGCTTCCTGCTTCACATGATTTATGGCAATCCGTCTGAAATGGGGAGCAAAATTAAATTTGCCAGCAAAAGCAGATCTTGAACATCATGTCAGACAAGAATTTGATTGCAGGTCCACTGCTGAAGAGGGTTTGTAGGTTGTCCTCTTTTTTCTGTTCAGGTTTTTGTTAAATCTGTTAGCATTTTAGGCAAAAAAGAAAAAAAAATGTTAGAAATGTTTGTAGGTCTGAAATATCTCTACTGTGTACTTGATGTCAGGTTGGAGGTGATAGACAGGATGGATGTAGCAGTTCTATGGCACTGAAAAGCTCTCAGCTTGAGGACTCTGCCCTCTTTTGATGACCTGCCTTTGAGAAAGATGTGGAGAGTACCGATGAGAGCATTAGAAATGACCAGAGGTCTTAAAAAATATAACCAGTGGGGAGAGGCTGAAGAAATAAGAGGCTTCTAGACTAAACCTGAGATGATTTACAGGGGATATAATAAGCTTTCAAATAAGTAATAGCTTTGGTAAAGCAGGAGGGAAACATCTAATCTCCCTATCTGTAAGGGAATGGCACAGTCATGCACATCTTGCAGCCAGAAGGGTTCAGGTGGACCTTCAGAAAAACTCTCTGGTATTGAAACATGGGCTGCAGGTTGTGGGGCAGTTGCAGAGTCAGAGTCCTTCTCATGTGTGGTCTTAAGTATAACCTAGATAAAGATTTGCCTGGTGTGCAAAGAGATGCCTCTGCTTTGGGGTGGAGGGCTTGCAGCCACGGTCTCTGGACATCCTTTCCAGACTTGTTTAATATCTGTGACCGTATAGCAGAAGGCAAAAGGCAGCTTATACACTGGCATCAGCACTGCGTCTCCAAAAGGAGAGCTCCATGCCTCACCACCCAAGACTGAGAAATCACAGGGGGAAAAGTTAAATTACAGTTGTGCACATCTGCCAAATGGCCCCATTTCAAGGTCAGCTTTCAGTGCTGTTGAAGTCACAGCTCTTGCCATTATCTTCAGGAAGAACATAATTTATCTGAAAATTGTCCTTGCTGTTCACTGAACATGTTGAAAATCTCTAGGTGGACACAGCACCCTAAAACCTTGGGCGCCCCCCATGTTGCTTGAACAAACAGTGCCAACTGCTGTGGTCTTTGCTGCTCTCTTGAGTTACTGTCAATCCTGGGGCCAAGATCAGAGCTGAAGGGACCAAGGGAATACCACTGAAACCTGTCATTGGGAATTGCACCGGGATCTATCACAGACTGCCAACAAGTATTGCCAGGGCTGTCCAAAAAAGCCTTCTCTTTGTCTGCTAAATCGTAGGCTGGGCTTTTTTGAGACCACTAGATGAAAAGAGAGACAAGGAGCCTTGGGAAGGAGACTGATGTACTGGGCCAGCAGACTTACTCTGTCCTGCCATACCCTGACCCTGCTAGGTAAAGGCTAGGGCATTGCAGGTCAAGAGAGAAAATGGAGATTTATTTTGAGGCTGATCTCCCAGTTTGGAAGATGCTGGAAGCTTTTTGTTGGTTTTTTTTTTTTTTTAATGATGAAAGGCAGTGCCTTTTTATTCTTAACAAGCTCATCAGGCAGTTGGAGACCAGACTTCATAGTGAGCAGATAGCAAAATTCCTATTCTGTGTTTGGGTGGGGTCTTGCAAATAATCCCTTAAGTACCCTGTTTGTTTTCTTGCTGTGAAGTGACACTTGTCTTTGAAGGAAAAAAACAAAACAAAGTCAAATAGAGAATAACTCAGAGCAAAACATTTCCTAACAATAAGGGCTGGAAGGCTCCCTGTTTCATGCAAAAACAACCACCAGCTCAAGAGGCTGCACCCCAGCCACATCAGGGAAAGGCGGGAAAGCCACTCTCTGACCTGGAAGAAAATGGGGGAGCAAGTTTCCAATCCAGTTACAAAACTGCTCGACTCTAGCCACCAAGGCCAGATTTAATACGATTAGACCCAATGCTGACCGGGTTCAAAAGCCATTGTCAAACGTGTTTGCAGCTAAGCGGCAGAGATTGGTGGCTGGGTTTGGCTTCAGAGCTGAGGGCCAGCAGAAGGAAGGTCCTTAAAGTGCCCCCCACTCCCCTGGGCAGGTGGGGCTGCTGTCTGGGGGTTCACTTCAGGGATGAGTCCTGCTGCGGCAAAGCCACAGCCAGAATGGACAGGAAATGGTCTTGATAGATGAGACAGGCATGGGGATAATGGCTCCTGTGAGTGATAGGGCAGGCTGCGTGGCGGGTAGGGCGGTCGTGAGACGCTGCTGGATGAGCTGAAGACTCCATTAGAGTGAAACTGGAGCACTCCACGGGATACATACTCCTGTGTGAGGTCTGGGGCTTACTGGATAAGGGTGAGCTGCTGTATGGTGCAGTTTCCGAGGGTTATTTACATTGGAGTGGAGGAAGAAAGCAAAATGAAGCAGTGCATTGGACAAATAAGTCGATGAAAAGCTCTGGGTGGGAATGTGCACATTGCCTGATATGATTTGGTGTCCCACATGGCCTTAAACAGCCCACAGAATTTCTATCTCTAAACCAGATTCCAGCAAAGGAGACCTTTTATGATGCACTAATAGGCTCATTAGGCTTTCTTGGGCAAGGCACGCTCACAGCATCGTATGTTTTTTCCATTACAGGAATTACACGTGTTTTGTTGTGCTTTGGGTTTTGTTTTGTTTTCCACATAGACTTGCCCTGACAGTTCCCCCATTCAGGTTTATATTGGAGGTACCATCCCGAGCCAATGAATTTTATGAAATATGTTGCTGGCACTCACAGAGAGATGCATAAAGGAAATATTCTAATGACAGTTGGAAAGGCTTTGATCCCTTTCCAAGACTGCACTCATGTCTTTGAAATGTGAGTTTGGCAGTGCTGGAAAGGCTGGGCTCTTTGGCTCTCTTTGGCACGAGCCCATGTGACAGACATTATGTCCTCTATCAGGGGACCCACATAACCTTGAGAAGTGTAAGCACTGCTCACAGATTGCGTTGGGTCAGATAGTCTGGGCAGATAACAAAGCAGCCGCGGCAGCAGGGGGAGTCAGCCTCATCCAACACAATAACTGAGAACTATTCTGACCTGGTAAATCTTGGGTCTGCTGCCTGCGGCTACGTAGTTGGACATGAACTGCAAAAGTAGTTAATTTATGCCTCCTTGAGTGTAGGAATGTGGTGATGATGGATAGGGATGGGAGGTTATTAGAAACATGGGGAGGAAGGAGAAGACAGCATTCCAGCTCGTGTTTTTATCTCTTACACATACACACACACACGCTGGTTCCTTTGTGGACATGCTCTTGGCTGTCTTGCCTGTGTGCACAACCCAAACCCTTGCTCACACACTCACACCTCCGTTCATGCACGCACACGCAGGCACGTGTTCACATGCTTACAAGGGACTTAAACGCTCCAGCATGTTTATGCGGCGGGGGTTGCTGTCTGCTTCTACAAAGGGGTTTCCATTTACTTCCTTCCAAGCATGACCTGTTTACATCTACTCCTGTGCAGACTGTTTGCTCAAAATCATCTGAGCCTCCTGTTCTTACACGGCTTGAACATATCCTGCCCGCTCGCGGGCTTCCGTTGGCTAGCAGGGAATTGGCGGTCAGAGGAGCACTGTAAGACCAAGTCCAACTGACTTAGTGTGGTAGATCTACATAAGACCTAAGTTCCGTCTCGGTGATGCATTGACATCACTGGCCAATTAGTTAAGTGCTGCTTGCTCTGGATATTGTCTGCACTAATAATCCATGTACAGAACAGCCCTAGATGTTGAAGCACATAGCCAGTCTGCAAGGGAGAGAGTGATTGTGGCCGTGAACCGAGGATATAAATGGGGATCGGATTGTGTAAACAATAAGCAAAGAGACGGCTGAGAATAAAGAAATATTAGTTTAGATTATTTGAAACCATAAGAGAAGAGTGAGGATAAAAATGGTAATCTCAGGAGGGGAGTTGGATTATAGTTGCTCCTACAGGGATTTGCATAGGCCATAAAGTATCTGCATCCAGAGTCAACAACCGCAGCCTCAGTGCAGACAGCAGGCTTTTCCTTCCCACTGTGATACAAAACACACAAACATTTTTCTACTCAGAGGTACGCAGTGCTTCTGTTTCTGCCCTTTTCTCTCTTGCACAAAGTATCACATCACTCCCACGTTCTCTCATACATTTTTGCTCACTCTCTTTCACTTATGCTGCCATACGTGGACACATCGTCCCCTTCATATCATGCGTCCTCTGTCATGTGTTCCCCCAAGGTGCTTACACCTTCATTTGGAAATGTGCTTTTGCTTTCATGTGTAATTTCCTGTGGAAGTATGAGCCCATGTTCAGAGAGGCACAAAGAAGATCCTAGGAATAGATTACATGTTTCTTCAGAACATTGTGCAGATACATGAAGAACAAGCTTGAGGAGCTAAGGGAAAGATCTGTGGATTTTCCATAGATGTGTTGGGAATAGTGGAGAGATGAGAAATGTGTAGAGGGTCACAGTGCTGACCTGTCCTTCAGGATGTCATCCGCATCGATCGGAAGATAAACACTGTATGGAATGGAAACATACCCTTCCACTGGTGTCCCCAAAGAGCACGCCTTCCTCCATGAGTCAGCGAGGGCCTGGGGACACCCAGCCATGAACTATTTTGGAGGCAATGACTTCAGCAAGTGGCAGGGGAAGCTATTGTGGAAATATGAATGTGTTTTCCATTGGGGAGTCCTCCAGGGAAGGACAGAAAGATCTTGGTGCTGAGCCAACTCCCCTATTTTTTCTTCACCCTTCTGGGAACGAAAGCCTTGCAAAGTATGCAAGGAGCTCTACTTAGTGAATGTGAGTGTGTTTGGTTTGTGAGAGCTACGTGAGCCCTGTACACACTCATCCACATACAGAAAGGGGGATCAACCTGCTCAAGACCATCATTGTGTCTTTTCCCTAAAAGCTCAGCAGCTTTGCTTGACTCGGTGTGTTACCTTTCCATTGTTTCCACCTGTCCCATATAGGTACTACAACTCATCCTTTTTTGGAAATATGTGTTACACAACACTTAAATACATGAACTGGAGATAGAGAAGCAATGGGTTTACTCTGACGTTTCACATTCTCTAGCTTTACTCTGAGTTAGAGCATCATGGTGCCACGGAAAGCAGCATGACACCATGGTACACACTTGGGCAAGCAGCTCCTCCTGTATTCCAGCATTGACAAAGCCCACTCCTTGAAAGGAGTGCCAAAAGTACTTCCAGTGGCCATCCAGCTTAAGGCATTGGCTTTGCTTGCCAGCAAACAGACTTCTCTGTAACCTCCAGACATCTCAAAAGATAAGGAGAAAACCTGCTCACCCTAGGGAGCCTTAGCAATTTATGTCATGGTATGGTACCACTCCTGTGGAGGTGTCTTGTCTCTTAGCACAACTTTGCTTGCCGGAAATATCAATTCCCAAACCAGCATCCCATGTCAGGGCTAAACCGTGTGCAGCTCAGCAGAAGTGACTGCCACTGGTGCCAAAAGAGTAACTTTGTGAGCTGGTGTTGGTTGATGTGCCAGCCTGAAGATGTGAAACTTGTTATTGTGAAGGAAAATTAGAGGTAACACTAATAAACAGCTTAGAGGAAATGTGCAAGGTAACTGCTGGTATAAAAAGATTTACTGACCATAATACATGGTTAATTACATTCATAATAAATAGATTCCTATACTTATCTTAGGAATGTGGACAGCTTTATGTATTTACCTTGGATTTTGTGGCCTTAGTTAATCAATGGCCTGAAGTCCTTAGATGAGATTTTCTATATGAATGCAAAGTTAATTGAAGCTTGGGAGTGGGTTATTAGACTGTTTCAGGTGACTGATACACAGGATATTGTAAGATCTTTGCCTGGATTGCAGTGCTTCTTCAATACTTTGTTGCTTTTTGTGTCACCTTTAGGGAAAAAGAAACCCAACCCAAAAGCTTTTCTTTTCCTACAGAGCATACTTAGATGTCAATGAACTGAAGAACATACTCAAACTGGATGGATCCACACACCTCAACATCTTCTTTGCCAACTCCTCTGAGGAAGAGCTGGCTGGAGTGGCAACTTGGCCCTGGGACAAGGAAGCCTTGATGCATCTAGGTGAGTGATAAAGATGTTTCTTCTTTGTAAAGCATTCTTTTGAGGCGCTAAGAAGGAAAGACAAATATGCGTTAAGCTCTGTTCTGATTTCTTATCGTTCCTCTAATATATAGTCAGGGGAAAAAAAGTATTTCACGATTCCCAGATACTGGCTCACAACCAGGAAAATATTAGGTTATAAACCCAAAGCATATTATGGTATTTGTAGATGATGTCAAGCTGAAAGTATTTCACCTTTTAAGTGAAGCTACTTTACAGGGCATTCGCTCCATGGGAGCACTTTGGGAAGAGGATTGGGGGGGATAGGTAGGGGGATGCTGGACAGGAGTGAATTTTTAACCTTAGCCTGCTACATTCTGATCCTTAGTTCATTACTAAGTGTACGATTAATTGTCCTCACAGACTGCAGTTACCATTTGTTGCTATTTTTGTTCACCAATGTGCAAAAGAGCAAATTGCCAAGAGCTTGTGTTTCTAATGTTCATTTGAGTGGAACTGGAAAGAGTTTGCTACTCTGCGGTTTGCCCTGCATGTTTCCTAACTGGGTTGCTGAGTACGGCTGCTGGAACCCAGGGCTCCAGACAAAGCTGTGCAGCCTCCCAAGTGACTCCTTGCCCTGACACCTGCAGCATCAGATGAAGCTCAGAAGGCACCAACTGAGTTAGTATGTACTTCTCTTAGCTGCACAAACCTTCCTGGGGTTGCAAAACTGATCTGGTCATCTTGAAAGAGCAGGGATTCTCACAAGTTTTCCAGATATTTCTCCAGCCAGTCCAGACCTTCCTAGGCTGGAAGTGAAGTCTAGTTTCAGCCAAGTTCAGTCTTTGTGAAAGGTTGTTTCAACCAGATTTTATATTACCCAGCCCCATGTTGAGCAAACCAAAGAAGATGTGGCAGATGTAAACCTGGATGAGGAAGGCAAAATATGGTGTTTATTATTATATAGCATACTATGAGAGCTGAACTACAACTCGAGCCACCACTCACGGAGGCTTTTCCATGTTCAAAAGTACATTACCCCAAGACCAAGAGGCTAAGTTCTCTTTACAGTCACCTCTCCATAGCCGAGAGAGGCAACATGGTCAGACCAAGCAGTTGGAGCTGGCACCCCTACTTCCCTTAGCAAATGTTTTATTATGACATCCAGCTCTGAAGCTGCTCTGGAGAAGTGTAAGCAAACTTCCCTTCCCAAGGACCGGCACTGACACCCAAGAGTCTCCTGCCAAGCTAGGCTGGAAGGGAAACCACTTCCACTCTGACTTGCCTCCAGCCCCATCTCTGTGGGCTCATGCTGGGAGCACCCAAAAGAAGATGCTGTAAATGCCTGCCCATGAGCATTCCCCATGTTGCCTGGCAAAACCAAAGAGAGAGATTAACCCCAGCCTCAACCAGCACCCACACTGCTGTGATTTCTATCACTTTGTAACACCACCACCCCAACTCCTGCACTAGTTCCCCAGTAACTCTGCTTGTGATGGTGCAATGGTATGGGTTGCTGTGGGAAACATTAGCCTTGATGCTGCTGCTGGAGTGAAGTAACACTGTGATATAGCCAATCCTTCCTTAAATTAGTATTGTCACAGCTTTCCTTGGTGTTGCCATGGGAGGGAGCAGAGAACAAGGGGAGAGCACCAGAGTGCCAAGGAGAACCTTCTACAAGAGGGCTGGGGCTTGCCCAAAGCCCTGATGAGTTCTTCTGTCACTTCGTTAAGCTAATTGTCAACATCATGCCTGAGCAAAACAATTTAGATTCATCTCCTACAGAGTATTGACAGAATTCATTGACCAAAAAAAGATCTCACGAGAAAAAAAGGCGTTAGCCAACAGTTTAAAGTTGATTTGCAGTGGAAAAAAAATAAAAATAAATAAATAATGGCCATAATTTCCTGTCATAATAGCCCTCCCAGACCTGTGCTTGGTCTGTAAGAATTCATCTTTAATCTTTTTTTTTACTCTCTTCTATAAATCCAATATGTACTTAATAAAAAATATGAAATATGTCCTGTGGTGCAGATCTAAAGGCTGGGATAGAGATTGTCTGGGTGAGGGAGTTTATCTTTTCTGTAAAACTGCAATTGATTTAGATTCTTGACAGCTGTGAAAAATATAAATTTTCAACAAAGGCAAAACTAAAATCTCCCTCTCCAGCTGCCTCAGGGCTCTCCAGTGCCAGAACCATTTACCCAGCCTGTATTTTGAAGGCAGGTCCTGCTGAGGAATTTCACCAATACTGGAAAACAAGCCCTGGAAGTATCTTTGGGAAAGGAACCCAAAAAAACATATACCAAGGTCCTCTCTGGGTGTAAACAGCCCCACATGGGTACACCCTCAGCACTGTAGGGCTCAGGGCATGTATTGGGTGAGGGGGGAGAGAGGGATGCAGGGAACATGGGGATTGCAGTGCCTACATACGGGTAGGTCTGTGGACAATTAATGGGGTCTGTGGAGAGCTGGTGTAAGGCCCAGTTCAGTGCTGCAAAAAGGATGTGCAGATGCCACATGTGGCATAACAGGCATGATGCTGAGTGTGATTAATTTGTTCACTCTTTTGCATCTGTATTTAAATTCACAGTTCAATTTTCTTAACTCTCTGTGTGTATTTGTGCACACACTGTGTGTGCAGTCACACATGCCTGTGCACAAGGGAAAAACCTTTTCTCTGTTGCTCATGTATGCATGTGTCCAGGCAAGACATCCAAAGTGGTCCTTCCCCCCTCTTCAGCATTGATAAAATTGTAGCTGGAACGCTGCACCATGAGTGGACACTCTATTTGAAGGAAAATATGAGACAGTTGAGAAAACCAAAGGAGAGCAACAGTCAGGGAGGTCTAGAAAAAGGATTGAGCTACGAGGAAAGGTCGAATGGATTGTGGTTATTCAGAGTGAAGGAAAAGAGACTGAAGTGAGAATGATGACAATCTCATAAAAGCTGATGAAAGGGGAGGAGAATCTCCTGTTCTTCGTATCCGCGTGAGGCAGGGCTTGAAGTCGTGAACTTAAATTGCCAAAAAATCAATTCAGATTAGAAGTGAGTTAAATCCTTGCAGCTGTAAGGATACTGAGTGCTGAAATTGATTGCTGGGGTAGTCGTGTCATCAGGGGTTGTAAAGAGACGTTAGGCAAATATGTGTGAGGGATGCTATAGACCTAATTGGTCTTGTGTTGTTTGAGAGTGGAATTAGGTGACTTCTTAATATCTTCTTGGTCTTATTTTCCTGTAACTCCATGGGTTTTGCAACGAAGTCTCCAGGCAGATGAGAGGGAAGAGTCTATGGTGTGTCAGAACCCGGTGATCTCATCTTCCCTGTGCTACAGTCACTGATAAAGTTCCTCCTGCCAAAGCCTTTTCTCTCCTCATTGTCACTAAATTATTAGTGTACCATATCCAAGATTTATTTTCCCACTATAACTTTTACAAAGCACTCCAGTTCACATGGTAGGCAATATACACAAACAGTTTTAAATAAAAGGCTTGGAAAAGTTGAGGTCAACAAGCTAAATAAAGAAAATACGAAGCATATCATAAATCCAAATGTACATCTAGCTGAGCTAAAAATACAGTTCTTATGATTAATTCAATGTACTGGAAAGCCTCACTGATATATGATTTGCTTATCTACGCATCCCAGAACGCATTCAACAAAAAAAATCACTGCTTATATTGTTTGTGCACATTTAACAGCCCCACAATGCTTTTGGAATTATCACATTCCAGGATGTCATATTGTTTGACACATTAGGCTTATGAATATTCATTAGTGGACCACACAGTTCAGATCAAACTGAGTGTATGAACAGAGCGTGTTCCTGACAGTGACTTCAAAGCTCTCTGTATGAGCAAGGCACACCCTGCAAAAACTGTTCCAGCCTGGGGTGTATTCTGTTTTCTTTGTCCAGCTTTTAGTCTGCAAATCTTGGTGCAACATAGTGTGATGTTTTGGGCACTTCAGAAGTTAATAGAGTTCTGTTGTATCTTTGCCCAGTGGGATAATATGTGCTCCAAGTGGGTTTTACGGTTGGACTCGATGATCTCAAATGTCTTGTCCAACCCAGTGAATCTGTTTGAGTCTTGGTATCAAATGCGTTGCTTACACATATCTGGGCAGAATCACTCTCCAAGCACATGAAGTGTTTGAGAGCACATAATGTGAAGTAACTGTGTAGGATTTTTCTCTAAGTTCAAAAACCCACATAGAGCATATTCAGTTGAAAGGCTGCTTGTCACTGTGGTTTTGGTTTGGGACGTTGGGCTTTGTCCCACGATTCCTCATCCTTAGAGCTCCAGATTAAGTGTGAGATTAAACCTTGCAGTGCAGTTTCTCTGAGCAGGCACTGTGCAAAAAGCAGTCTGTGCTGTAGAGGATCCGATGAACTGCCAGTGGATCTGCCCTCAGGACTGTCTTCCTTTCCCTTTCTTGAACTCTTCTGAGGAAGATGAGGCAAACATAGAAGCTACTGTTCTCTTTTCCCCTTGCAGGTGGCATTGTGCTGAATCCCTCCTTCTATGGCATCCCTGGCCACACACACACAATGATCCATGAAATTGGGCACAGCCTGGGGCTCTATCACGTCTTCCGGGGAATCTCAGAGATCCTCTCCTGCAGCGATCCATGCATGGAAACAGAGCCCTCCTTCGAGACCGGGGACCTCTGCAGTGACACCAACCCTGCTCCCAAGCACAAGCTGTGTGGGGATCCTGGACCTGGCAACGACACGTGTGGTTTTCACAGTTTCCTAAACACGCCGTTCAGTAACTTCATGAGCTACGCAGGTACTTGGGTTTCTGTGGTTTGCTGATGGTGTCTGTGGTTGGGCAAGAACATAGATTGGCAGGATTAGCTCTGATTTCTACAGCCTGTTTCATGCAGGGCCTTATGCTGACGTGTGTTTCCATTGGTCTAGGACCAGACTCAATGAGGGATCAGACTTGATGGCCTCAGGACTTCCTTCCAATTCTCCTGTTCTTTTTTTCTAGTTTTCATAGTTTCATATGATGACCAGGCAGAAAGTTTGAGAGGAAAGAAATGAGATACAATCATTAAGAAAACAGCTAAAGGCTCTACAGCAAATTTGACACCCTGTTTCCCTGGGATCTGGATGCCTGATCTATGAGGTCTTCTTTGAAAAAAACCCAAATTCAGAGATTCTGTAGCCTCTCCCAAGAGAGATAATGAATGTCAGATGAATATTGACTCTACCCAGGCTGTAGGATAAACCTGTGATAGGTGAACACCTAATGAGACACTGCTCCAGGTGTCCTTCAAATACCATGTTTATTGTTTAGTTTGGAGTCACTGCTAGAATCACTCAGATCTGAGCTTCATCATTACCTGTGAATACAGGGTAGTATGTAGATCAGGATTGATCTTCTGGTCAAAGACTACCAGTGGGCCATGCTGGTTTGTGCTGGGACTGCAACTACAGAGGTTCTGAGAGGAATAAGCAAAAGCCCCATTCTGTAGCTATAATTCGGGAGGCTTCTGTCGGCCCAGCTGTGCTGCTTGGGGTGCTGGTTCATGGCACTCCTACCCCAGGGCTCAACACAAAGCAGCCAGGAGCTCCTGTGACCCTTGCCCATCAGAAGAGGGTGGGGTGGCTCCTTGCTGCACCTCTGGAAGTTCAAGGGGAGTTGAAGGATCTCTGTTATTTCCCAGAAAGAACAGGGGATACCTTGGCTCATATTTCCCCTTATTTTGGGTCAAAGGGTCTAGCCATGATGAAAGTTTGTGACATTGAGCTGACAGCTTCAACAACATTTTAAAGGGGACCAATACACTTCTAGCCACTGAAGGGCACCTTTATACCCAGGCGAAAACACAGATTGCCCACTCAAAAGGTCACAGGAGTGCTTATTCTGAAATAAAACTGGAGAGAAGCAAAGTGTTTGATGTCATCTGGGGCACAGATTGAAATGATTTATAACAGAAATGCTTTTATGTCCTTCATGGCACTAGCTAAAAGTGATGCTTAGTTTTCTCTTTATTTTCCTATTTGTTTAGAGGGTGTTTTCAGGGACAAGCACACATGCACTGAGTCAGCTCCTCAGCGTGTTGTGCTCTTCAGATGCGTGCGGTAGGGCAAAGACTCCTACTGCCTGATACAGCCTCCTGGTAACATCACACACAGCGGTCGGTGCCACATCAGATGACAACATCCCTCCCCCAAATCTGCTTGTGTGTATATGACAGGGAGTGGAGGGCGTGTGGTTCCGAATGCTGAGGTCTCTTCCAGAGGGAACTTGCCTTGTCAATTCTTTTGAGAGCTGGGACTGAGATACCTATCTGCTCCTGGGAGCTAAAGCCCTGCTGGTGTTCTGAGCTGAAACCACCTTCTTTTTTTTTTTTTTTCCTTGAAAAATTAAGTGAAGCGACATGATAGGCATCTTTAGAGCTCATGCATGAATCTGTTTGCTTTTCTGTTGTTGCTAGTGGAATAAAAATATATCAGGATATCAAATACCTTTGAAACATGTAGGTTGAGGTCATGCAGCTCCAAACATTGCCTTTCATTCCTTTCTGTTTTGCTGCTTATATGCAGCTTGACCATATTGCGTAGGTCTGTCTGTCTAACATCATTCTGTGCAGTTACCCCCAACTCTGTAAGCAAAGCACTGACTCAATGGGTAGCTTTTTTTCCCCTGAAATAGGAAGCTATGATGTCCAGAAGATGAAGAAGTGTGAGAAATTTGACTTGTAAATTATTTTTACAAGTCCAAATAGCTGTGGTGTTCCCAAATAAAAGATAAATGAGTCTTTTAGACCCCTCTCCATGAAATCAGGAGGAATTCTGCCTCTGAATTCTGTTGCAGTAATCATCCCAGCACAGTCTCTTGAATTTCTCAAATTATCACTTCATTGGAGGATCCTGAACCTTCCTTGAAATCGAGTGATCCAGTGCAATACCCTTCTCCCTCCCCTCTCCTCCCTTCCCCTCCCCCAGGACACAGCCTGTGCTGATGTTTAAACACTTTGAGAATGCAGGTCATCTTTCTTCTGTGCCATTGTCTCACTGCCTTGTCCTATATATATTTTATTGTTCCTTTATGATGGCTGTTAAGGCCTTTGTCTCCTTCTGGGCTTCCGTGAAGAGTATTTATGGCTTTTACAACGTGCTTGGGGATAGCCCATCGATAATTATTGAGGAAACCCAGAGATGTCATATTAAAGCAGCTCTTTGCATACCCACGGGGATTTGTAGATATTTTCAAGCCGGTGGTGTCTGTCTATCTGCTGTGCTTGTTTGATGAGGGGAGGTCCACTGCTCAGTGGAGTTAGGAGGGGCACAGGAGAACATCTGAATTGACGTGTCCTTACTGGGGAAGGACTGCATTTGGGGCTGTAATTTGAGCAGGGTCCCAACCGAAGCTGTCTTCCTTTTGCTTGCGTCTCAGAGAAGACGCAGGAAGGTTTTAAATTAGCCAGCGAATTCACACTTCTCTTTAGAACAAATTCATATTTTTTCATTCCTCTTGAGTTCCACGGGGCACGGACTTGAAGACATCAGAGCATCTAGTAGTGCTATTACAATATTGAACTGCCAACTTACGCACACACACAAGCGACTCTCTGAACAGCCTTTGGTGACCTGCATCTCCCCAGAAAAGCATACTGTTTAACCCAAGGAAAGCTGTTGCTCGCATCGCAGCAGCGTGCAGAGGTCCCGTCTGGGCCTGAGCTTTACTGGGCTGGGAACTCTGCAGGCACACATGAAACAACACTCTGTGTTTTCAAGACCTTTTCATCCGATGGGAAGAGGAGCAGAAAAGAGGTTGAAGCAGTCAGTTCTTCAGCATCACTTTTCTGTGTGACTTTGCACAACATACTTATGCCTTCTGTGATCTGCACAATAGAGAAATAGTAATTTTCTACTTCTCCGGGGCATTGTCATCATTCTATGGTGTTCACAGGGTGGTAGCCATGTTCTTGTTGCCAAATCATGTTTGGGGGAAATTGATTAAATGAGAAATGGGTATTTATGGCAAACTAACCAGCAAAATTGTTTCTCTGTTTGAATGAAAAAGAAATTTTAAGTATCAAAAAATGTTCAGAAAGGGGTTAGAATCTTAATAGTCATGGGGGGAGCTTTTTAAGAAATAAGGTTGCTTTACTGCACCAAAATTTACATTTTTAATCAGTATTTGTAAATTTAAATTGATCTTGCCTATCTTTTTTATTTCTTATTTAGAATATTTAATAGCTGTAAGGAATTTCTGTCATTTTAACATTCTGTGGTTTATTAATCTAAGAAATCTGTCAGTCTGTTGAACGCAGTTTGCATGAATCTCAGTCAGTGCTTTGTCCTAACACTAGCTGTCCCTTGCCCTTTTATCCTCTCTCAGACATATTATTAAGATATGAAATTCTTTGAAGCCCAGAGGTCCACTAGTAGCCCCAGTTCTGACCTCAGGTGCTGCACTGTGGCTTTCTGTTCCTTCACCTCCACGTGTCTCTGCCTCTAGGGATAATCTAGGGGCTTCATACAGATCCTGGACCAGAAGCAGAGAACATGTATTGATTTATTTTTTCCTTTTTAACTTCTGTTTCCTTTCACCTGCCTCCACAAGTGACTGCAGTAATTTGTTCACAGGCCATTAACTTTGGAGTGCTGCGAGAACCCATCCCAACCCTTGCAAGAAGCTGCCGTTCACCAGGTCACGATTCTCTGTCTTGGTTCCACTTTCTCTCCCACGTGGTTGATGTGGCTTCTGTTTTAATTTCAGATGATGACTGCACCGACTCCTTCACACCCAACCAAGTGGCCAGGATGCACTGCTACTTGGACCTGGTCTATCAGAGCTGGCAGCCCGCAAAGAAACCGGCTCCTATTGCAATTGCCCCCCAGATTGTGGCTCGGACCTCCACCACTGTCACCCTGGAGTGGTTTCCTCCCATTGATGGCCACTACTTTGAAAGGTGATCATGCACTGCTCTGTACTCCTGCACTGAATTGAACAGAATGGGGGAAAACAAGGGAACAACCTGGGCTCCCACTCCAGGAGTGCAGCTTTGTTGTGTTCTGTGCTCCATCTGGGCTAAGGCTCTTTCCTAAATTGGTTCATACTGAGGAGGTTATTGATCTGTTTTCTGCCCTTCCTTTCTCAGCCTGTAGCACTCTGTTGAGGGCCATTGATTTGCCATGTAAAGGGCAAATCTTTTTCTATATGTTACAGGAGGAATTTTCAATCAACGATTCTGGCACTGTGATTCCTGCTGTTATTGCTCCTCACAAATACCTGTGGGCTTCAGCAGTGCCTGCACGTTCTCCCTCCTCCTCTTGTTCTTTTGCAAGGACAAGGGGAATCTTGTTTTTCCTCCTGTGGCATCACAGAGCTCATAGGCAGTGGAGTGTCACAGGGCAAGGAGGTGGCAGGGCCAGGGAGAGGGACAAATGCTCTTTCCCTGAGCTGCCAAGTCTGAGATGAGAGCTGAGCCAAAGACCTAAACCCCTGAGTACCATGCAAGCATCATCCTGCTGCACCCTGAGTAGAGCTTGGAGGTGAGAGTGTGTTTGTGTTCATGTCTGATAGGCACGCACCAGCACAGCACCAATGAAAATGAAACAAACACAGGGCTCTGGGCAAGAGTTGCACCACATTGCAATTCATAGCAACTCTTACTCCAGGATGATGTCATCACCTGAGTAGTTCATCTAAATACTCTTATGCAGAACTTGGATGTGCAGCAGGAGCTGTGGGAGCCCTAGCAGAGAGGTTCCTAAAGGACTGACCTTCTCACATTGCTGTTAACTCACCTTCCCTGTTTGCATTTCTCCTCTGCTTTTTGCTTTGTTATTTTATAGAGAGCAAACTTCAGTGTCCTTCAGGACTGTAGCAGTACGTATCGCAGGAGGCCAAATTTACAAGCATATTAGCACCCAGAGAGCTGTCTCAGCACTGCTGCTTTGTGCAGTGAGAGCACCTTGAAAGCCGCTGCCTCTGTCAGGGATCAGGCTCCTTCCCTCACTGCTAGGACACCATGGCCATCTCAGCGGCCAGCCTGCCCTTTATCTGAGGAGGCAGAGAGATGTCATTTTCTGCTCAGATGAGATTTTCCACCTTTACTGCAGATTAATATATGGGGAGAGCAATCAAATCATATTAGGAGTTGATAAAGAGAGGTCTTGTGCTCTGAACAGTGTTTGCTTTAATTGCTGTTTCGCAATTGAATCCTTTTGTTCACTACATGTGAAAATGACTTATGTGAAATTCTGAAAGTTAATTCAGAATTTTCAAGCCTATCATCATTTTTAGGTAAATTAAGTTTCTCCAATTTAATTTAGATTTCAGAAGATACGTATTGTGTGTTAAATAAATGCCATCTGCCTTTTAAAACACATTGATACAGAGTTAATTGTTATGTAACCAAATATGACTTTATTGCATATTTCTTATAACTCAATCAATATGTTCTTAATAACCCCGAGTTAGTTGCTTCTTAAATAACGCACAGCGGATAGCCTGCTAAATCTAAAATTTCATAACAGACTTATCATCTGTTAAATAAATAGTGATTTTCTAGGGAAAAAAAAAAGAGTCCTTTGGGTTTTCAAATCTGTGTGCTAAGTATTACTGAAGAGATTTAAAGAGACAGCCTCAAATACTTGGAGTCCAATGCTTTGTTAAAATGAGATCCCTGATGCTAACAGATACAGAAACGTTGCTGGGACCAATTAAAAATGTCACTGAAATATATAAAGGACCCTGTCTAAAACATGCCCATATTTCTGATCTATTAATCAAAACAAGGATGACAGTAGTATTACAGTGACTAATAGTGGAAGAGCTCACGTGCTGAACTTCCAGGGCCGATGTGTCCAGCACTGCTCAGTGAAGAGATACAGGCTGGTATCAATTCATAGAATTGGGTCACTGCGCAAGACAAGTAGGAGGTAAAATTGGCCAAGGATAATCTTATCTGTGTGTGGGAATACTGTAAATCTTTGCAGATATTTTTACACAAAGTGCGCACCATGGCCCAAATTTTACTTGCCTCACTTGAATGAATAAACCCATTCACTTCAATGGGACTATTCATGTAAAAAACAGAGGGCTGATACTCAGCTGCTGAGAGCCTTGGGCCTGGTCTCTAATGCGCAGAGGCCCTTTCCGTGCTGTTTTGACAGTGTAAAAGGGCCTTAAAAGGATGAATGGCTCTGGCTACATTAGCAAGTATTGTGGCCCAATATAAGTAGATCCCCAGCGCAAAACAGTTGTTAATGAAGACCTGACGTCAACACTGTAGGGGTTTTAGTGGGGGTTGTTGCAGCCCAGCTCTGGCCTGACCCCATGGCCATCAGGTGTGGTCCTGGAGCACATCTCTGCTCTGGTCTCAGGCAAAACTGGGTCCAGCTTCCAGTTCCTGAACGGCACAGAGGGCTGTAAGTGGGGAAGATGAAGAGTTTCACTTCAAAAGCTCCCTCCTGATCCAAATTACAGTCCTACCGTGGGCATACTCAGTGTAACTCAAGTTCCTTTTATGTCCCTTTTATTCTCTAGAGCTGTGCATAGGCAGTGACCTCTGCTTAATGCAAGTCAGGAAGAGAAAATTAGCCTTGTGTTTAAAAATCTAACACTGGGCTAGCTCTATGGGTGGCTGAGGTCCTCATAGGTCTGTGCTTGGAGGGAGGTTGAGCTTGGGGAAGAAGACCATGGGCCTTTTCCCTGCTTAGATGCAACTTTATAGAAGGTGCCACAATGCTAGGTGCTATTCTCTTTGGGCCTCAGTTCTAGGAGTTACATGAGTTGTTACGTGGAACAGGGCACAGAGAGAAATGTGAACACATTGTTCTTGTAAATTTGGGGTTGGCTATCCTGTGTCCTCACTGCTTGGCAAGAGTAGCTATATGAGCTGTGCACAGAAGTAAAATCTTCTTCCTGGAAGACCCTCCTCCTTGGTTAGTGTGTTCAATTGATGTCTGCAGTACTACTCCAGTCATTTACCTGCACGTAAGTTTGCCAACATACGTTTTACACCCTAAGCTCCAGCAGCTGGGTGGCCTTCTAAAGATATCTAATAATCAAATATATCAAGAACCAGCATTTCTTCCTGTAGCTATTCCACACAGGATTGGAATACCCCATTTTCCATCTTCCCATTAAAGAAAAAAAGCATGAAAAAAATCTCATGTGCCTATAATAATACGTAATAAAAAAATCATAATAGATCCAATAAAACAAGTGAAAACAAGTGAGAAAAGGAAAACTCTATTCATTTCCTGGCTTGCATCTATTAGATGCATTCATCTGCTGTCGCTAAGCATCCATTCACGCGCCTCCTGTTTGATATGCGTAGGCAGGATGTAAACAGTTATTGTCATAGGGCTCTGCAGCAAATTCTAATTGGACAGAAAACTTTGAATGCATCTGCTCTTCCAAGTTTTCATTGAGGTTGACTGCATTAATTTCCATGAATCTGATGCTATCTCATTCTTAGCAAGCAAATATTTTGGTCAGTATGGTGTCCCAGATCTAGATGTCTGGGCTTGCTTAAACCTTGCTGGAAAGTTTCAGTGCCTTGGAGGGGAGAGCACCAATTCTGAATTTCAAGTAAGGAGATACAATTTACTCTGAAAACAGGCACTCTTTACCAAAAGGAATGACAGATCTTTTACTGGTTTTGGGTTGCCCACTGAACTGGTGCTGGCCCTGAAGGGAATTGTCTGGTTTTCACTAGTAATCATTAGATTTCGAGTCCACATCGCTGAATTACCATGCTGTAGGAATGAATTCCTCCTGCACTCTGAACTTCATAAGATGGAATTTCCCCAGTACTTGGCTTGTTAGAAAACAGAAAAGTCTAGATTTTCCATAACCCTGCACTTCGAGGAGTCATGTGCACCAGTGTATAAGGTGTCAGATATGCTATCATTCCTAATTAATAGTGTTTTGAACCAATTTACACTCATTTTATCTTGATGTCAGTGGCTCCAGAAGGTGTAAGGTTCTGTCTTAGATTTTTCATAAGCCTGTAAATGTGATTCAATAATTAGTTTTGACATTCATGGCTGTTTGTAGGATTTGTGTGCAAGGATCTGCAGACCAAAAACTTTAACTCAGGAGTCATCCCCTGTGTAAGTCCTTTCAGTCAGTGGAGTTACATCAGGGTTGAGTTTGGCTCCCAAATTGGAAAAGTAAAAAGAGAAAGTTTGCTCATAACTTTTCCCACATGATGCTCCTTGTGATTTCTCTTACCTCCAAGTCTTTGCTGGTAAAAGGAAATGTTTGTCCATAAGCCTACAGTTTTTTCCACCATGGCAGCCTGTGATGAAATTGTATAGCTGCTAATTTGAGTAAAAAGCAGTCCTAATTGTGGAAACTTGGCTTTCAAAGCCCTGTCCTCATCCAGGACCAAGCGCTAATGCAGGAGTCTCTTTGTAAAGAAACTGAAAGATTATTATTGCAGGGACTTCTATCCTGACTGTTGGTGGATGTGTCTGAAAAACAACCGCACAATAACGATTCCACATTTTGATTTCTCAGTACCTTTTCTTCTGGATTCTTGAATTTTTTTGCATGCATTATTTAAGCAAGCTGAGTTAGATGCTTAAACCACTGCGAAATAGACAGCTGAGCAATGAAATAGCAAGGCAGCATCATACCAGTAGTGCAGGTGGGTGAAGTGAGACACAGAGAGAAGTTATTCACAACATGCCCAAATTTGTTCCTTACCAGCTTTACAGATTGTGCAAGGAAGAGGAGGGCACCTTCACCTCCCTCTTCTTTATTCTACACCATTGCCACTTTTAATTCTTCAGGCGTTTTCAGCAGGTGCATCCTTTCTGCACTGTCTGCAAGTTCAGTCCTTTGCTGTCTCTTCATAGAGGTGGCTGTGGGCCATGCTGAAATGGATACGGATTTTACTATCGATTTCCTTCCCAGTCCCCCCATTGACAATCCCTGCTTCCGCCTAATGAAGCCAACAGAAAGTTGACTTTCAAATAGATCCCTGTCAACAAATAGGAGATGCTAAGCTGTGAAGCAGTGGAGTGTGTGTTGTCCCTACAGCCAAAGGGAAAAGAGATGGTACAGAGCAGGAGGGCCAAGGGAGTAAATTCACAGTCCTGGTGTCCTCGCTGAGGATCCAAAATAACTTCTGCCTGAGGATCACGGTGCCCTTTGCAAAGCAGTGCTGGAATAAATCGCGCAATGGGAGATGGTTACAATTTGCATAGCTGATTATAATAATTGATGACTCAATCCGTACTTACTTGGGTAGCTGGGAGAGTACACTCTGTGTTCTGCACAAATTGTTTGCCTAAAACTTCTGTCTTTTCCTAGGTGCATTTAATCGTTGATAATTAACTTTTTCCTTTCATTTTGAGTGGGTAGCGTTCCTTAAAGCAGAACAATAAATTACAAATAATAAGCAACTTACTGGGATGAGTAACCACAAATTCTGGGTCAGACATGGTTCCAAATTTTGTGACCGTAAGGAACATAGGGCTGAACTGTATGAGGTGCATCCTCAGATGACAAAAACCATGATCTTGTGAATCTATTAACAAAACTATTTGTGAATCTATATTTAACTGGGTTTTCCTGCTCAGCCGCTTCTGCTGATAGAATTTTAGTGACAGCAGCTGGTGTTAGATGTATTGTGTAGGTGAAGCAATGTTGGTGCTGGACAGTGAAGTGCCTTTTTCAATGCCATGTCATGACATATGATAGCATGGAGCCTAAGATGTCCAGCTCAGAAAGAGCCATCCACTGGTGCCAAAGCTACTGGGTATTGAATCCAGTTTCACCTGCATAAAGGATTCAGGGCATGTTCTTGTTCATACACTCATAACCCACTACTTTTCCAGGCTTGTAATACAGCTCCGAAAGCACATCCCTGTATACGTAACAATGCTGAGCTTGGCAGAGCAGCTCTGTGTGATGTTCTGAGCCTGGGACTTTGCCCTCTCCTCTAATCACCACTAAGCCCAAGGCCTTCACACTCCTGAAGATACTACAAGTTCAAGCAATAAATCCACAGTGGGAGAACAGAAATAGATCTGAAATCTCCCGAGGCCGATTTCTCTTCTCTAACCACTAAGCAACACATACTTCCTTTTGTCAGGGTTTGATCCAGTTGTAGTGGCGGGGGGTGGGGGGGAAGAAGATACAGCTGAGCGTGATATCGCGGTCGCTGCTGTTTTGTGCTGGATGGGGGACTCACAGATGCCATCTGTGCAGGCCGTCAGCCCAGACCTACAGAAGGTCAGCGTCAGAGAGCACTCTTGTCAGTGCTGTGAGAAGAGGGTTAAGTGGAACTGAATTCTAAGTCTCATTGCTTTTAATATAGTCGAATAAGCAGCTCATTCAGCTGTTACTAAGTTGGTGTGTTTTCCTGTTTTCCTGGCTTCCTAGAGAAGTGGGATCAGCGTGTGATCTGTGTGCAGAAGGAAGAGTCCTGGTGCAATATGCCTTCAGTGCCTCTTCCCCGATGCCCTGCGATCCCTCGGGGCACTGGAGCCCACGGGAAGCAGAAGGTGAGTCACAGGGCTGGGGACAAAGATGTGATAGGGGAGAAGTTGGACCAGAGTGAAAGGAGAGCCACAGAGACAGGGGGAAATTTGGGAGAGAGTGACCGATTACACCTGTATGTAGCGTGAACAAAACAAGAGGACTGATGAATACAGTATGCCCTGAAGTAATGCCCCTGGCTGAAATACCTGTGTTTTGGTCCCCGTGTCCTGACCCTGCCCATGAATTAAATGAATTCCGGGAGCTGAACCTGAATTTCAGAAAGCAGCAGCGTGCCAAGAAATGCTGACCATTCACATCTGCCAGATGAATTCCTCAGGGGAGCTGTTTACTCCTTCTAGTCCAACTCCAAAAGTGAAGAAGTGCATGCTATTTATTTGGGCCTGATTTCTGCTGCCTTCGCTTGCGTTGAATTGTAACAGGTTGCACCAGCAGACGGGATGAAAGGAGATTGCCCTTTGGGCAAGTATTCTGTGGCAGGAACGCAGGTGACTGCGTCAAGCCTGGTCTAGTTCAGGATGTTTTTCAAGTTAAATTTACTGCTCAAGTTGTATTTACTCCCTCCAGAGCACATTGGAGGGAGAATGGTCTGCAGAGCTGGTTGTACAGTGCCATTAGATCTCCATCATTAACTCTCCTCCATACGTACTTTCCATTACGTAAGTAGATGGATGGCGTAGAACATATTCAAGATTATACCAGGCAGAGGTCAGTAATCACAAATTACTGGTTGGAAAGAGCAGGATGATATTTCAGTCTGTCCATCAGGAGCTATTCCCTTGGGACCAGCACACTCTGGGCCCAGATTTCACTGTAAATGCACAGGTGGGCTCAGTAAACTCAAAGGCCATTCCCTGGATTTTGCAAACTCATTATACAAATTCCTCCTTACATTAAGGACATCTCTGTCTTGCAGGTAGGGTTCGTGGGAGTTATTCTGCAAGGAAGATTATTTGTAAGCAAATAGGGTGATATATGCAGTGTTAGCACCCAGGAGCCTTCCCTAGTTCTAAGGTCAACACGTGCAGCGAGCTACACCCGTTCTGTGTGATGGGAGAAGCAGCATGGCATGTGTCCAGCCTCGTGCACCCATCTCCAGGGTGTGTGCTCAGCAGAGGTTGCACTTCATTCCAGCTCAGCCCCCCTCAGCTTTGGGCATCCATGGGCCAAGGCTGCCAGGCACTGTGTGGGGGGCACCTGCCCCTCAGGTGGATGTTGTTCAAGAGCTTTGACCTGGGACGCAGCGCTCTGGTTAGGAGTACACCTGGATTATCAAGTAAACAGGCTTAGCAGAGTTTGGATCGCTTGCAGTAGTAGTGCAGGGTGAAAGGTTGAATTTCCACTTAGCCAAAGATGACCAGATTTTGAAACCTGGTTTTGTTTGGAACAAAACCTGAAACTTTTGAAATTCTCCATGAAGGAAAATCAAAAACAAAAAGTGTTTGAGACTTGCCAAAATGTTTTGTTTAGCTCACAGAATTCCTCTTTCATGAACTTTGGTTAAATTATGACATTTGAAAATATCACCTTTTAGAATATAATCTAGGGCAAAAGCAACTTTTAATATCAAAACGAAAAGTGTTTCAAAGTGCAAAAGTGAAATGATTTCTTCCAAAAATGTCAAAACACAATGTTCCAGTATTGTTAGAACTTTCATCCCATTTTCTCTTCCAGAATAAAATTTTGGCCAAATAAACCCAATTTTACAAAGTGTTTTGATTTTGAAAGAATTGCATATTCCATTGAGATCCGTGGTTCCATCAAAATTTCTCCAACGAGCTCTGATTTGAAAACTTCTAGATCTCACACGTCTTGCCAGCGGCATCATTCCTAGAGAAACTAAGCCACTCTAAGATTTATTACTCAGCTGCATTTTGCATTTAATTTCCTCTACTTAGAGTGTGTGCCTGCATGTTCTTAACTATGAAGGGTGCAGTCCGATCCTTATCTGCCTCGTTCAATTGCCGTTGTGCCATTGCGCTGAACAGAAAATTTGGGAGTCCTATCATCTTACTATGTTAATAAGTTGTCTCCAATTTAGGGTAGAAAATATACCAAGTGTAGGGTATTTGTTGCTCTGTAATTTTCTGTCATCACTACCACAGTCCCTGACATTCAGGATCTCTGCCTATTTGCACTTGGTCTGAGTTACAAGTAGCACAGTTAGATCATTGTCTGGCTTCTTTAATTGTCTATCTGTGAGTACCCAAGCATGCAAGCTTTAAATTCACTTTCTGCAAGCGTTCATGTGTGTAAATCTCCATTGCTTGAATGTTCATGGAAAGTGAATACAAACGAGGCAGAAGCATGGCCAAAACGAACTCATTTTAAAATTTGAGACAGCACTCATGGAAAATGCTTCAGAGGACTCGTCCAGCTTCTTACCAGAAAACCACATTTCTCATGTGTCTCTGAACCTGGTTGGTCTGATTTCATTTGCCTGAGGTCTCTTAGCATCCTTTGGCTGCACATGGACCCCAGGTAGCTGACACCAGCTATCAGTCGTCCCTGACTGCATGTGAGCCATGCCCCTTGCAGAACTGCCCTGTGGACTGTGTCTTCCCTAGTACCTGGCTTGTGCCCAAGCCTGGTGAGGTACAACCCCCCCTGAGGTATTTCGTGACTCTTTCTCAGCCAGTTGTGCCCCTTGTACAGTGGCTGTTTGCTCCTTGGCAGCAGGTCTGTGAAGGCAGTTCTGATTTACTCTTCATTATAGAGTAAAAAAGCTCTAACCTACCTGGATTCTCACCAGCACCACCAGCTAGATAAACACTGCAGCACCTCCACAACTTGCTGAAAAGGGGTTCTTATGTATGAAAGGTGATTTTGGATCAAACCCGAGTAAGTACCTTTGCTTACTGTGCAATATATACATCTATCAGTCTGTCCTACTGCCTGGCTCACTACTGACTAAAAGAAGTGTGAAAATAGAAGTACCTTGCTCCTGTAGGCTGCTCTAGTGCCCTGCCTTTCTCTGTGGCAAGTATTTCACTGGGAAGTGATTCATCCTGGATTTGCAAGTGGAATTGTCTCAGTTGAACACAAGAGTTCCACTGGACGGTCCCTTTGTCTTGACCATGTAAGAAATTTGGCAGATGAGTTGTAGTTTTGATGGCAGCTGCATCCTGAGAAGCTGCTGTATGACTGTCTCAAGCCTCTGTCTGTATGCTGGGGCATTTGGGGTGCATTCATCCCAGCCACTTCCCCTGAACCTCATGGCACACTGTGCTGTGGCTGATGTTTTGGGGGAAGCTGACCTTCCAGTCTGCCATCCTTGTTCCCTTAGCAGGAGATGGGATTTGGCTTCTCCTCACAAATCTCATGTTCACATGTTGTTTGTGTTAGGCAAGACGTGATGTTGTGTGAGGTGCTGTTCTGTGACAGATCTTGCCAATGATCTCATAAGCTTTAAGGATTTCAGAACCTGAGTGCACAGGGTCTGCTACAACATCACTTTTCATATCCAAATATTTACAATTTTCAAAGAAATCTAGAGTTAAGTGGAATAAGGTTTCAATCTTCTTCCACAGTTAAATGAATGTTTCTTACCCAGGTCTTAAGTGTCTGATGATATTTAAGAAAGGGAGTCTTTACTTCAACTTCATTGAGGTTTTCAGTCTAAGGAAGACTACAGTCAAGCTCCCTTTTTGGGGTAATGATCTGCATTAAGCTCCCTGGAGGCTGAGCTCAATTCATCTAACTCCAGGGATCACACCCTGACCTGCCAAAACACGCAGATTTATTCACTATTTAAGTCATACAGAGGCCTTGAACTGGCAGAGGTGAATCTGCAGGAACCCAAGCAGAGACCACTTCTGAAAACTAGGCTATGAGCCATTCATCAACACTGTGTTCCTGTCTACGAGGTGGCAGAGATAAGATGCACAAATCTTTCCAAAGCCTTCTGAGATACTAGGGTTAAAAACCACCTTCTGAGGGCTGCAGTCAGGAGCTCGCTGTGAGCACCCAGCCAAGCGCACGCAGGCGGCAGCAAACGCTGAGAGATAACGTGAGTCGAGTGGGGTATTGGCTACTCGAAAGGATTATGCACAGTACTTGTGAGCTTGCCAGGGGGAAAAAACTTGAGTGTGCTAAATGGAACTCTGGCTTTCTTCAAAATATTTCGCTGCTGCGGTCTCTCCAGATGCTGAGGTTAGTGGCATTCCCGCTACTCCGTGGCATGTGAGGAGGAGAGGAGGGCTATGGGGTATGAGCAGGGGAGGGATAAGTGTTGAAAGCCATGCATCTGCAGGACAATTGTGTTGGGTCGCACAGAGGACTGTCTGAGATACTGGGAAATCTATTCTGTGTCTGGGTTCATTTGGTACGAACAGGAGAGTTCCCTGTGCTGTTTATCCTTGACAAAAAAGGCACATTTCTAACATTTCATTGGATCCCAGACAATAAGAATAACCTTCACACATTGCCCTTTTCTCTTTAAATTACTAGTGATGTCCTGTTTGTTCGTGTTTGCCCAGTGCTTTATCTTGCTTTCTTCCCTGGTTGCAAACAGCTGTGCTCTCTGGTTCAGTTCTCTGTCTTCTCCATTTCTCTCCTCTTGTTACCTTTCATTATCTTTACTTTTTTCCTTTCTTCTTACTTGTACTTTGTCTTCTCCCTGTCCCGCTTGCTCCCTTTTCGTGTGATTATTTGGGAAGGAAGAGGGAATTTATAGCTCTCACTGGATTCTGTTACCAACTGTTCCACCCATCTGACCTCTCTGGATCTTGCAGTCCATGACTCTGTGCCAGATTGTAATGTTACCATAGTATTTGGGAACCCAGCAAGCATTGTGGCTTTCATTAGCTTTTAGTAATACCTCCCATGTAGGCGAACGTAGCCAACGGTGAGCAATGTACAAGTACAAGTGCTTGTTGTTTCATCACGATGAGTGCAAAGAGCTGGCTCAGACCTGTGCTCTGTGTGCCTCCAAAAGAAAGGGTCTTCCATGGCACGCTCAATCAGACTGTAAATCATAGGAGTTGGTCCTCAGCAGCACAGCACACCAGCTTCTTGGAATCGCCAAAAGCTCTTTGTCTTTCTTAGAGACAAGAGAAGAAGGTTGTGTTTTAGAGTGCCAAGCAATGGAAGGAGTAGGAGCAGAGGCACACTGAAGGCAAAGGGCCTCTGTTTATTGGGTAAAGTACCAAGTGGAAGGGCTGGAAAATGCCATTGTTTGGCACAGGGGAGGGCACTAGACATAGAAAATTCAGGATCAGTCACGCTGCACAGGGTGTGTTGTGTGTGTCCAGTCCAACTGGGCACTTAAACTGGGTTTGCTTCTCTCACCTGGCCAGGAAATGTGAACATTATATTCCTTCTCTCCATGCTGACCATGTAAAAAATGCCTAAGTAAATAATGAGTTTCTGGGGCAGATACACTCTCCTGCCACCAGTTTGCCTTTCAAGACTGATCCAAATGATAACCTATGTTCTCTAACTTCTTTTATGCCCTGTCTTTCCTTCTTTCTTTCCAGGGCACCCTGATGTTGAGCAGCCTTGTAAATCCAGTGTCAGAACATGGAGTCCCAACTCGGCAGTCAACCAACACACGGTGCCTCCTGCCTGTCCCGAGCCTCAGGGCTGCTACTTGCAGCTGGAGTTTCGTTATCCCCTGACTCCAGAGTCCCTCACAGTCTGGGTGACCTTTGTTTCTCCAGACTGGGACTCCAGTGGAGCAGTGAATGACATCAAGTTGCTCACCATCAGCGGGAAGAATATTTCTCTTGGGCCACAGAATGTCTTCTGCGACATCCCATTGACCATAAAGCTGAATGCGGGACAAGTGGGTGAGGAGGTGTATGGGATCCAGATCTACACTCTGGATGAGCACCTGGAAATCGATGCTGCCATGCTGAGCTCCATCCCCCACAGCACGCTGTGCGCAGACTGCAAACCCATCCAGTACAAAGTGGTTCGGGACCCTCCTTTCCAGTCTGGATCTCCAGTTGTCATCTCAAACCTCAGCAGGAGATTCGTCGACACGTAAGTACTTGTTTCCAGAGAGCTGACTAGACTTGTTCAGAGAAAAGCAATTACCTGTTCTTCTCATCCTGCTAGTGTCCAGCATGACAATTGATTGTTAGGATTTTCAACTGGATAGACATACTGAGTGTTACCAAGAGAGGATATTCTCATAATTTCTCTCTGGAACCAGGAGCACTTCACTCAGGTGAAATAGCCTGGGATTTCATGGACAGTTTTGGAGAAATTTCTGGACTAGTTGTGCAGACACATGACATTCAGCCTTTTCTTAACCAGGAAGGATATTGCAAAGTATCTGAGCTATGATCAGTTATCTTAAGATAACTCCATGAAGGCCTCTGGAGTAACACGGTCATCATTCCCTTAGAAATCTTTTGAAAGTAGTGTTTTGATGGAGGAGACAGAATGGCTTTCTGTGCTGGAGCACCAAGTAACTCCTAAAGAAAGGAGCTAGTACACTTGCTTGTCCAGGTATATCAATGTATTTCAGCCACTTTGACTAAAACTGATGGTGTTGGAGCAGCATTGCTCTAACATAGCAGACTGAGCTTAATCTCAGGTGCAGTTACATTCATCTAGTCAAGGAACACGATTGTTGAGGGAAGTCCAACTTCAAAATATTTAGTGATTTCAAGGAGATCCATGATCTACCCGTAGGCATTCTACAGCAGCAAGAAAAACATCTTTTGCATAACATGATTCCCTGGAAATGATTCACTCATCTGTGGGAACAACATGAAGCTCTTATGAAAAATGAACAGCAGATAAAAGGAAACCTGCTAAGAAAACTGCACTCTAATTTAGAAAAGATTATCTAATTAGTACAGCTAATATCAAGGAAGCATACATCATTACGGTCTTCTAAAGCATATTTAAATATAATAAAAATGATTAATTAACAATTCAGCAGCCATGAGCTACCATCCCTTTCATGGCCCAATTATACAGCTCAGATGATGCAAACTGTCCCTACGGATTTAAAAATTCAAGGTAACTAACAATGGGGACTATAAAAACCAAACCCAGGACGTCACTGAGCTTACTCACGTGCTGAAAGTTAAGCATGTGCTTAAGTGCTTTCTTGGGTTGTAGCCTTGTTCTAACAATTGCTGGCACTTAACCTGAGATGAATATTGGCATATTGGAAACACGGAAAATGGTGAATTTTCCCATGGTTTTGCTGTGAGAGCATTTTTGCCTGAAACCTGGCCCACTCTCATTGGAAAATGGGACTGGTTTGGTTTGAAATATTTGCATACCTTAGCACAAGTTCCCACAGAAACAGGTCCAGTTTTGAGTTCATAACAAAATGGGGGGCAGGGGGAGGGGTGAAGAAAGCACCTAACACAAAACTTGTATTCTGAGGTCTATTTCCTGGTCTTTTATTCCACTTTTGTGAGTGACTTCTAGCTTATAGCCAGCTATAGTGGAAAGGTGCTTGAATAATTAAATCTGTATCCAGGAATTAATAACAGTTTTCCTGTGCATCACTCAACAAACGATGGGGGGGGTAACGTTATTGTACCTGTTCTGAATGTCTCAGTTACATAGCCAGCTAAAAATCAGGCATAAAATTCGTGTTAGTCTTTGTGGGCTCTACCTGTGACCAGTAGACAGAAACAGATGCTTCTGGAGCCTGGCACAGTCAACCCAACCAAACCCTTAAGTCTGCGTGGCCTGAGGTCGTCTGTGTCTTTCCAGAGAGTACAGGGAAAATCTCACCAGTGAGCTTTGGTGAGATGATTGGAAAACTAAAATGAAGTTTTTAGTCACTGGGTGAGGAGACAAAGATGGAAATTCTCAGGTGCTTGTAGTTGGTTTGGATTCAGGAATTCAGCACGTGTTTGAAGTCTTGAAAAGGGGTGATTTTTTTTTTATCCCAACATGCCAATGGGCACAGCACCGATCCACACCCTCTGGTGATGGGGGTCACGCAGATTCATCGGCTGATGCTCTATGTCCAGGCTGCTACTGCTTGATAGACAGCAACCTTGCTGAAACGCTGCCTGGGCTGTGGTTGTGTGGTGGAAGCAAAGGCAAGATGAAGTTTCTGCTGGCACCTTGTGCAGAGTAGCACCAGTCCTTATAGTCCATAAGCAGGAGAGAGGGAAGGTGCTTGAGGGAAGTCAGGGACAGGGGTGCTGTGCACCTACACATTTATGTATGTAGTGGTAAATGGCTCTCTCGACCTGTTTCTCTCCTGCTGTATAGCTGGAAGTTAGCATATCTGTGCAGCCAGACTTTGCAGCCCCTTTATCTCTCTGTAAGCCCCAAGCTGGTTGCCCCTCCTTTACGCTTTTGCGTGTTTTCCATATTAAATAGAATGACACCCCCACACAAGGTTATTTTGAAGGCAGTCCCGTATCTGTGCTCTTGCCTCCTCTGACCTTGATCTTCACTTTCTCTTTTTCTCCCAAAGAAAATATTTGCTTGCACTGTTATCTGTGAGCAAGATCCTTTCCCCAGGTGTGGTGATGCTGAAAGAAAAATTAATTTCTCCTACCTCCTTCCCGTCAAAGAGAGGGAACTTCTCTTTAAGCTGAGAGGAGAGACAGCCTTTAATGGATAGCCCTTGCCTAGTCAGCACCGGGTGCTCCACAGAGGAGAGTAAATAACTAGAGCAGTGGAAACCTTTTATTAAGAAATGCAAAATATCACCAGACCTTCTGTTCTCAAGCTTGAATTTTAATCTCAGCTCTTGGCTCAAGCTGAGGCTAACAATCATGTTGAAGGGACAGGACCTTATCCTTGGACCTTACAGAAACCAGGCAAGATACACTCAATTCCACTCAGTATGATCAGCCAGAATTTCTGGTATCCGTGATACAGAATGAGAGTCAGGGCCTAGGAAGAGAGCAGAAAGCTAAATAAATCAGTAGGGGAAAAAAAGAGGTCAGGCCAGGTACAGCACAGAACTGCTGAGTCTTCACACCGCAGCGAGCGATAAGGAAGGAGCCTCATCTGCAAGTCTCAAAGTCTCAGCTCACAATTTAATCCAAAGTTCGGGTTGTGCTTGTACGTAGAGGGTTTCATTCTGGCTGTTCTCTAGAAATAATGTGCAAGATAGTTACAATGGTGAAGGTGGTAATTGCTTTGCCCTCGCTTTGCCCTTACTGTAGTGCTTTTACGCTCTCAGCGTTCCAGTTGGAAAGTAATTGTTGCTCTTGCATTTGTTTGGTAGCAACCAGTGGGTTTTTTAAGAGTTCAGTGAGAAGCAAGTGCCCACCATGAGAGGCTCTCCCGAGGATGTCACAGGCACAGTTAGGTGTCAGTCCCGCTGGGACAGTCTGGGGTGAGCAGCCTGTGTTCAGCATTGCACACTCAGGAACTAAATTTGCAAGTGGTGAGATCTGTGCTCTCCCCTCTGGCAGGCCAAGCCCAGAGACATGAAAGTTAGTTTGAGAAACTTTCTAAAGAATTAGAAGTTTTTCCAACTCTTCTGCCACAGATATTGTAGAAAAACCTCAAAATGTGGTGGACAGTGATGGATTGGGTCATCTTTATGGTGTTACCTGTAGGTTTTTTTTCAAGACAAAGGCATTGACTGAAATAGCTTAGAAAGAATCCCAGCAGGAAGCCCTGTTACGAGTTTTGGTTTTGCAGAGTTGTGCATCACTAAGAAGCATGTACCCTGTCCTGTGACATACTAATCTGAGCCATTCCTACACTGACTAGAGCTTCAGTACCTCAGTGGCACCTAGAGATACTGCATTCATACTTGGAAGAGAAAGAAAAAGGAGAGACGGAGAGAGAAACTCACATTTTCTCATACAGGGAGTATGTTTCTCTTTGGTTTTGGCTACTTTATGCCAACATTCTATGGCTAACCCTATTCTGTTGCTCGATAATGTTTCTAAGTCACTGTCTATGTACAGTTATTGTTGAAATAAGCACACTATTTTAAAATATTTTGTTAGAATCAGGAGTTCATGTAAACTCCGTGTCATTTACCGTGTTCTAACTCCACACCTGATGGCAGAGCGCAGAATGACTGAGGAATTGCCATCACTGAGATTGCAGGAGGATGCCCTGCCATCAGTCATGGCTCCTTAGTGTTTCATGCACTTTAGTGTTGTACTTTATCCTGAACAATTACTGGCTTCAAAATTTGCGTTATTGATGCAGTAGGCATGTGTGGCTGGTATCCAGTCTGAATACAGTGGGTTGACAGAAACCCCAGGTGATGAGGAGTTGAAGGAGATGGAAAGCAGTTCTTAGTCTGGAGGTTCCTATAAACATGAGCAAGCAGAGAGGCTGGAGGCTCAGCAGTGTCTATTGATAATGAGCATTGATATTGATCATTCATTACAGCCAGTTATTGGTGTGCCTTTTAGCCCCTGAACTCGATGGGAAGGTTGCATTTACATGACACAGGCCCAGCTGAGCAGAGGACTGGAAAAATATGAATAGCACAACGATGATATGTAAACCTAAGTCCCTCCTGAATGCAATGCTAAAATTTCATGGCAACATCTGTCCTTATTATGGCATTCCTTTCTTCATCTCGAAGAGCTATTTCTCTATTTTCTGAAGGTCTACCAGCCAGAGGAATGTATGATCTAAAGCAGCTGAAATGAATTGCCAGATCCATCTGTCATGAAGATAATTAACACCATATTTCCACCCAAACAAGATACAGATCGCTGTGTAGATGTTCTCTTGACACCAAAAGCTGAAGCCCATATTATCACCATCTCCTCCTCACCCCTCCTCCACAGTTATCATGCCAAAACTCTCTTGATATGCCAGGAAATACTGGGGAGTATCTCAGATAGGACTGAAATGTTAAGAAAGCACTTTGCATGCCCAGATTTATCTGCAAGAGCTGTTAGGTTGTCTATGTGATATTGGCATGCTGCACATCTGGATTCCCAACAGGCTTTAGAACTGTGTATGGTATTCCAGATGTCCTTCTGTGCAAATACTTCTCCATCTACCCTGGAGATACTTTGCCTCGATATACACAAGGACCTTGTAGGCTTTTTTTTGTGGATACATCCCACTGATAGTTGTCTTACAAGTGAATAAATGCAACCAACTGCTTCTTCCCCTATCACTTGCAGTGAACAGCCTCTGGTTTATTCTGAATTTCTTGATCCTACATGCATAATTTTGTCTTATACCAACATATGCACCATTTCAAGACATCCAGTCATGTAAATTAGGTATTTTGACACTATAATTCCATCCTTCTCTGCACCAACTGAGCCAATTTACCAATTCTGTGTTGTCTGCAGATACTGGAAATCTTGGAGTTCAGATCCTTATGTGCAGGAAACGTGTTAGTTAACCTCAAAGTAGTAACTGAAAGACAAGTTTCCATTTTCATTCAAATTTCTCTTTCAGTCCAACCTATTACAGCTACTAGAGTGCACAATAGGGTCATGTCTTTTTGGGTCCCTAAGTATTTGAAGCCTGCTCTCACACCTAGCAGTACCAGAGACCTGCCATTATTAAATAACTTGTTCTCTGGTCTCCATCTAGGAGGTTTCTCTCCTGTACTTACACAATTCTCCACATTATTTCTCTCAAGTAATACATTAGAGATCTGTACCCATATGAAAGTTCACAGCCCGTCTCCAGTACAAACACTTTTACCAGGCTTCAGCAGGAACAGATTTATTCTTATTCACGCTTTCTTGCTCATTCCTGAGAGCTTCCCTATCATTAGTTTGCAGTGCTGCATGGACAAAGCTATTTTGAGCTTTCCCAAGAAGCAAACACCCTTCTGTCCCACCAGGTTTCTCTCACCCCTGTAATTTCCAGTTTCAGGTACTAGCACTGCTAGTTCTTCCCTAGTTCTTCATCCAGAGTGCTTGCACGAAGGAGAAAATGTTTCAGTTGTTCATCTCTGACCCTAGTTTCCCAGCTGGACTAGCGGCTGTGCTGTCACTGTCCTAAAGCTTCCACATGTCACTGAAGAACTTGGAGTGTATTGGAGCTGCGGGTGGTCAGCTTAGGCAAAGTTGTGAAGTTTAATATTCAGCTGGTGTAGGACAGCATAGCAGTCCCAGAGCTCAGTGGAAGTCCTGGAGATCCCCTAGCAAGCATCGTCTGTCTTCTTGCCTCTCTGAGGCTCTCTCTAGCTCTGGCTGCATTGTCAGCTACTTCCTCATGCAGCCAGTATTGATTGCCCTGTTTCTGCTTAACCAACCTGGAAATGTCCTTTGATGAAAGAACAGAAAATACAGGATCATTGATGGTCCCATACTTTTCCTCCCAACAGCGAGAAACTGGTCAGAGGCTCATCTGACCCTAACAGAGGAGAAGGGCTGGTAGGAAGGAGAGTCCCTCACCCACGACACCATATTCACCACCAAGATCCCCCCAAGGAAACTCTTTCCTTTCCCAAACATCGTGGCCTCGCCTCTGGTTTGCACAGCAGTGGGGAGCTGGGAACCGGGCAGGGGGGCTGCAGGGGTGACTGCTCTGCTCCCTCTGCCAGTTCAGAGTGTGTTCCCCTGCTCTACACCCAGGGCTCGGGAAGCCAGGAAGAGGAAAGCTGCTTCTTTTTCCATCTACTGCTCCTGCATCTTTCCTTCACATATGTTGTGCTGCTAAATACCGAGGTAGCGGTTGTTATTATTTATAGCTGCCAGTAGCGTGCTGGGCGTTTTACAGAAGAAATACGCCAGGTGCCTTCTTTCAAAGAGCTCACAATTAAACGTTAGAGGCTAGCAGTGCTGCTGCTCTTGGGGATTATACATCTCCGCTTGGCTGATGTGACTTGACAGCTGGAAGCCACATTCTGATGGCTTCCCTTCTTTCTTACTTTCTTCATTAAAGGTGCCAGGTTATCTTTGCGAAAGAATAAAACCTGCTTCCTGACCCCACACACAGAACAGATAGAGCAATTTTTTCCCTTACCACCCTCTGCCAAATTGCCTGAACCCTGCCCTGGAGAAGAGAAAGAACAATTTGACGGTCTGTGCCCATTCAGTAGGCAGCTTTTCTGCTAAGCCTGTGCAAAGATGCCATTTGGTGCCAGCTGTAGTGATAGATTTGTGATTCTTCACTGTTGCGGTTTCTTATGTAACGCTGTAACTATAGCTGGCACTTGGCAAAATCCATAGCTCCTGTTCTGGCTCGGCCGCACATGATGCAAGAATAAGGTAGTAAGGGTGGGTTTATGTCTTTGTGCATTTGTGATCCCGAGACAGGGCAGCTCAGGGGAATTTTTCAGCCTGGGTGTATCTTTGAAGGGTGGCATTGCTCTGAATGACCGCCAGCTGCCTCTCTCAAAGAAATGACTTGAGAGCATGGGAAGAGCCAGGAAAGAGGGACTGCCCCATTTGGGGAATGACACTTTGCCTCAGGATCGGCTCTGCCAGCTCTACTCCAGCCAGGGGACTCCTTAAGGACTGCTGGTACCTTGGATTCACGTTTCCAATGTACCTCTTGGGTGATACGCAGAGGCTGGACAGTGATCAGACCCGTAGACTACAACTCAGCCATACACAAGTGTCCCTGAAAAAGCAGTCATTAACGGCTTTCCTATTATTACCCAAATAGATACTATTAGAAATAGATATATTTAATCACTCCCAGCCAGGGTGGAATTTGAACTCGTGACCTAGAAGTAGTAGCAGAGTTTTCAGCTGCAGGGAAAAAAAATGAAGGTCAAACAGGACTTTTCCTGCTGGGCAAAATAATTTATTGCAGGTGAAACAGTCTCAGATATGTGGTAAATTAGGCTGTGCATTATCTCATGGATAATAATTTCTCTCTGATGTTTGCCTTCTTGTGTGCATCTTTATTTTGGGCTCTAAATAAGATAAGAAGCACCAGAAATCTCCCAGGAATAACAAATGCATTTTCTTTGCTTGATTGAGGAAAGAAATATTGGACAGACATGTGTTATGCAACAATTTAAAAATAACTCTCTTGTAAAACTTGGAGTGAGCCTCAAATACCGCAGAAGAAGCAGAAATGTGTTACCTACCTTTTTATCAGCAGTGTCAGCCAGGACGGCTTTTTTCAGCTACTTTTACTGAACTATTGGCCTGATCATTTCCTGGGCATTTTATTTTAATATATTTTCCTAGGAAATAAATTCCAAGTCTCTTTTAAATTTTGGAGCTACACTTAAACAGGCAAAGGATTTGAAAACAATGCTGCAATAAGACTAAAATACCTGTGCTGTCCTTAATACCTTGTTGGATACAGCTATGAACGAGATAGAAGCTGTTTAAGGTGTATCATTGCATGGCCTGCAATGCCCTGAGCACACTGTGGGCGCAAGGCACCCATCGTGTGATTGCTTCACCCAAACTTGATCTTAGTCTTTCTGGCCAGGATCTTCTTAAATGTATGATGACATCAGGTATCTCTGTGCTGATTCCCCAATTACAGCATTTTCCTGGAGATTTTTGTGATGGGAGGGACAAGGTGGAAAAAAAAACCCCTCATTTTTCTCTACAAACTGTCCCACAGAGAGGGGGGGGCTTGAATTGGACACCCCAAATCATCAGCTGCTACTGAAGATGCTGGCCTTGTGAGCTCCATGCAGTAAACCAGATCAGAGTGGTACAGATTTACTTTTTTTTAAATGTAAGACCAGTTGCAGATGTAATGACAATAGAGGAAATTAGCTCATGATGGGATTTTAGAAAGAGGCTAGTGGAAATATGTTCAGTAATGTTCAGTTATTAAACCATTAAAGATCCCACTAGAGACCAGCTCGTAGGATTTCTCATAATCTGAAGTGGTTTAAGGCAAAACACAGAGCCCCTAAGGAGGGAAATGACAAAATGTTCCTTTGGAATAGTCACCTCATCTCCTCGCCTGTGTCTCTGTGCTCTGCTACACAGCGTGCGTGACAGCACATGCGTCTCTCTCACATGGATGTGTAGGCTCCCTGCCTCCTCCTCCTGGGGAGCAGCACCCTTGAAGTGCCATGGCCCCCCAGCCCTTACCCTCCAAAGCAGAGTTTGGGTGAGGAGGGATGGTAGAGGTGAAACCAGAGGAAACTGCAAACATCTGCGTTCGCTTGGGGCCCGATCTCAGTCCTACTGAAAGTGCACCTAATAGCTCCCACTGGCTTTTGGATCAGGTGCTGCGAGCGTCTGCTCCCATGGCTCTGTTTACCATTTTGGTGGGATTATATGGGAACGGGAAGGTATTAAGTTCTGAAAATCAGGTGTTGGCTCAGGCCTGTTGAAAGGAAATCCTGGAGGTTGGGTATGGATTCGGAGAAGCTGAAGAATGCCTTTCTGCCAAGTTGATGACCCTAAATTGGGAAGAACCTTTTGCCCGCCGGGAGAGGTGATCCTGACGAACTGGCATGGAGCTGAGGGTAGCAGCCAAAATGCTCCCAGCCCCCAGGGATGAATACTCAACATGCAAAAGTTGAGGGATGGTTGTTGAGGTCCGAGACCCTGTGCAGGGTGTGGATCAGGCGTGGTCTGAACTGGTGCTGGAGCCCGTACGGATACTGCCGCTGGCAGTCCTGCCCAGAGGAGCCACAGGGCAACCGGGATGTCGTTAATGGTGTGAGTAATCAGGCAGTGCTCATCGAGAGGCACGATGCAACAGGCAAAGGTTCGCTGGTGACGATGATGGCCTTCAAAGCAATTAACCTGTCCTAACCTGCCGGTCATGTTACTGTTTTCTCCCTGCTGTGCCAGTACACCGGAGCACTGTCCTCCGATGGTGGATACTGGCACCATTCCCCTGAAATCAATAGAGAAGCGCTGGCTTCTACTGCTTGGAAGTAGGGCTTCCGGAATTTAATGTCCCAGATCTTTCCTTCCTAGGTCAAACTGTAGCAGCAGCAGCCGTGTCTGAGCTTCACGTTGAGAAACACTCTTGTCTCAGCTTTGGGTCTGCTTGCACTGTGGAGAAGCAAAGACAAGAGATTTTTCTCCCTCCTTCCCTGCTTCTAATAGCAGCCAGGTGCTCTGACACTTAACCTGCGTGCTGCTGTGAAATGCCTGTCTCGTGCAAACACCCGTGTGGGGCTCTGGGCCTCAGGATTTACTTTATCCTGGGATTTGTAACCCAATCTCATTTAGATCCTCCATTTTTATCATCCACCTTAGAAATCCATAATTTTTATTATTCTTCTTCTTGTTGATTAAACATGGAAGAAAAATTTCTGTTGACATTTACGTTTTTTTCTTTAGAGAAAAAAACCCCAGAAATATCTTTAAGTCCTTGGCTGCAAACTTTGTTTTTTATTAAATGTGCTGCTGTGTTTTAAATTGGTACCAGTGCAAATACTTGGATGATTATATCAAAGTCTGCTGGAGTTAAGCAGTTGCATGTATCTATACACATCCATATGTCATAGATACATAGATAGGTTGGGAGGAACCTTCAAAGGCCATCCAATCCTGCAGTGAGCAGGGACATCTTTCACTAGATCAGGTCACTCAGAGCCCCATCAACCCTGACCTTGCATGTCTCCAGGGGTGGGGCCTCCGCCACCTCTCTGGGCAACCTGTGCTGTTGTCTCCTCAAATCTATCTTTGCTACTTAAAAAACTTAAGGTTCTTGCATGAAGGACAGAGGAGAGTGTCCCAGGTGTTTAAGGTCCTGAAGAGGGCCTGGGTATCAGAGCAGAGGTGTTACAGCCATGCATGTAGTCCTGCATCGGGACATCTTGTACAGGCAGGAAGCTGGTCTGAGCAGCAAGTGCAAATGTTTGCAACCCAGAGGAACAGAGGAGCAGCTCAGTTGCAGTGGGTTAAACCTGGAGGATTTCGCTGAGGTTTGGAGTTATGTGAGATTTACACTAACGTAAGCAAGAGCAGAGCTGCACACCAATTGCCTGTTTTGATTTTACAGGAATTATGAGAGGGAGTGGTGGCTTGAAGAAGTATTTCATGGAGCAAAGGATGTTTTCGTAATAGTTTGGGTCCTTCAGCCTTTGACTTCAATTTCAAATACATCAGATCTCCATGGTATTGCACAAGTGGGTAAGGTGGTTGGTTTAGGTGCTACTAGAAGTAACTTCCTGATACAGTCAGGAGCAAACATTGAATTTGGGCATAGTCTTGATGCCACTGCTTTGAGTGCTGAGACTAGACTTCGGAGAGGGGAACAACCTCATGTGCAGAAATCCACTGTCCAGTCCCCATGCTTAAATCCAGCCTGTGAGCATTCATGTAGTACTTCAACTGCCCTGTTTTGATTTGCTTGTAACCAAACGATAAAGAAAGTCCAGAGGGCACAGAGTAGTCCCACCACTCTTGTTGGGACCTATCTTATCATGGGTAGAGAGGAAAACGTCTCTGTGTACAGTTCCTTGGCTATTATGTCTTCTGAGTCAGCTTAGTGTCTGGGAGAGAGGCAGGAGACTTGTTTTGAGGCCTTTGCACCTGCCATGTCACCAGGCTTATCCAAACAGCAAGAGATCCGACCACAGCTGAAAAAACAGCCCGTCGCAGGAGCTCGGGGTTTTTGATGTCCTCCTTTTGTTTACAGCATCTCGCCCCTCCTCTCTCCCGACTGCAGAGCCAGGCAGGAATTCTGTTCATTAACTTCTGCCGTGCTTCTCATGCCATTTTTATTAAAAGAAGGAAAGGCAAGGTGGGGGGGAGCGTGAGGGAGGAGATAAAGAGAGAAGATGGTCATATTTATACGGTCAATGGCAGCGCTGGAAAAAGGGTGGGAGTTGGGGAGCAAGTCTATTTGGGCTGTCCTAAAGTGACCTAATCCCCCAGGTTAGTCTTCATCCATTGTTTCTGGAGCACCTGAGCATGGGGGAGCCCACAGACACCTGGTGGCATTGCTGAGAGGTAAAACCCACTGCAGTTTCATGACTACTTGCTAAGCAGCAATGAAGAGAGCAGCGTTTGCTCCTCCAGTGTGGAAACATTGAGCCCCAGTTCAGTGCCCAGGACTGGGAGGCTCTAAAGACATCTGAGGATGTGGTGCTGCTTCATCGAGGTAGTGGGTGTTTGGGGTGTTTCGGGACCTCTGTAAATGATGTTGGGTGTGTTCATGAGAAGCCCATGGGGAACAGAGTGGACAGCTCCAGGCTGCAGAGGATGGGACAGGAGATGGTGTAGACATTTTGCTCTTCTGCACGTGGTTGTGTTCAGTCCACCTTGAGTGCTGATCCAGAGCATTGCAAGAAGGGAAAATGGGGGTTGCTGCTGTTTGCTACCAGCACATTTTCTGTCTTAATCCGCAAGGCTTCCATGCTAGGGAAATGCAAATGAAATGGTGTTAGAGGGAAACAGGGACATGGCTGGAAGACCACAGTTGGTCCAGGCTGTGGAGAGCTATCCAGGAAAGGTCTCTTGGCTCAAGAGTTTAGTGGCTATTTAAGGTCAAAGAAAGATGGGGCCTTCCTGAGGACACTTGAGGTGCAGAATTTCCCTGCTTCACATGACGCTGCCTCTGACAGCCATAATTTAATTGAGGATGCCTTAGACATTGCTGTCCCACCCTTGGATGATAAGAGCACTGCCTGTTTTCACTGCTTTCCGGCCATTTAAGTTTTTGCAGGGCACAAGCTGGGTTCAGCCTTAAGGGTATTTTAACTTTTTTTGGAAACAAGCCTTTGCTGTATAAAACTTCTCCCTGCTATTACTTGTTATAGGAAAGACATACAAGCCATTGCAGTGGGGAGAGGGACGTGGGGTGCTTGCTTTCCCTCCGTGCCATCACTGTGCCTGTGTCCGGTGGTGCTGATGCCCTGCAGTGGGCACAGAGCTGATGTGGTTGGGGCAGTGTCAGACTTGCTGGTACTCAAGGACATGCGTGTTGCTGCTGTAAATTCAACGATCCTTTAAACCCACCTTGATCTGAGTAAAAAACTACTTCCCAGGGGTATGATTTTTCCTGTAAGTTTTACAGGAACACCCAAACTGAAAGCAGAGGTCCCTTGCCTGGGGGACACAGCCAGATTAACTGAACTCTCCAGCCTCCCCAGTAAAAACAGGAAAAGAATTAGAGGGTTTTATATTTCTGACCCAGGATCTGTCACTCGCCACAGCAGACAGGAAAGTTGCCCTCGTGGTATTTCACACGGCACGTTCTAATTCCCCCTCTAAGCAGAGGGCTTGAGTCATTGCTTTTTAATAAGACTGCCTCCCCACGGGCGGAAGCTGCAGCGATCAATGCGGCTTACTCAGTTCTCGAAAAGGTCATTAAAAGACCATAGATATAAATTTAAAAGAGTGTTTGTTCACATCCTTAATGTTAAAGATGTTCTTCTGTCTCACTTCCTTAAGTAGCATCGTACAAAGCTGCCATGCGTCAGCCCTGCCTGACAGCAGAGTGGAAGGAGCCCGTTATTGCTGTTAGTGTGCCATCGGCTCTGAGGGAAGGCAGGAAAGAAAATAAATGGTCAAAAAGCACACTTTTATCACCACTTGGAGTGGAGCTCGTCTTGCTGACATCTCTAGATACAGGTTGTAATATCGACCTCGGTGCCCTGTAACTATATAGGAGAGAATAAATTCTTTTGCTTTTGCTTTTTTTCCTTTTGTTACTTCATTCCTCCCTCCCTCACTACAGTACTGGATTGCTGCCCTGAGTGTTGCACATACCATCCTTTAGCAGCTATATTTTTCCAAAATGTGGGTATTGTGAAGGAATGCTAAAGCTCTCAGTCGCTGCCGATATGATATATTTAACAGTTCAGGAGGATGCAAGTATCTCAATTTCCAGTTGTTGAGACTCAAATTGGCACATCCAGCCAAGTCAGGTGCGACCAGGATTTTTCCAGTTGTTGTACCAGGCCAAGGTGAGCTGAGTTTTGAGTTTGTGAGGTGGCTTTCTGGTGCTCCCATTGAGGCACATCTCCAGCTCCGATGCCATGATGCTGGAGGGTGCCTCTGGAGCACACATGCTCTCATTCCTTCTGGGCATGGCTGGTTTGTTGGTGCTGCCCTTGGTGGGGAAGGTTGTGAAGCTCCATGTTGCTCTCAGCTGGGATGAGGATGGGAGATGTTTCCAGTGGTTGCAGTGTGGGACTGGAGTGCTGGCTCCCAGTCCTGATGTTGCTTTGCAGGACCATATGTTTCTAGGAATTTGTCTTCCCCTGCTCTGTATTTTAACCTAAGACAAGAATTCATAGCTCATGAGATATTGTGAGCATAAATAACCTAATAGTACTTTGCACACAAGCTGCGTAGAGCTGAGGGAAGTCAGGCTGTGCTGACACCTCACTGTAGATGTCAGAACTCAGGTGCTTTTTGCTCACCTTCTATTTGAGAGAAGAAATGGACAGGTTTTTTTCCTATCACTAAGCCATAAGGACCCCGTGTGTGTTAGGACATGCCACTTCTAGAGCCACCCATTTTCGAGTTGCAGGGTGCAGTTGGAAATCTCCCCTCAGCCGCTTGTGGCAGGTGACAGGATTAGACCAAAGCCCCAGCGCCATCAATCCCTCATCTCCCACATCCACAGGCCCTCTCCCCATACACAGTTTTACATTCACAATCGGCACAGTGTAATGAGCCAGAGTTTTCCCCACCTAAAAACTTTCATTTCCAGTTTTATGTCTTATTCACCCACATACCCATTCATCTCCAGTCACCTAATAATTCATAAACACCATATTCTCTCCCTTGCTTAATTTAGTAGTATGTCTTCTTCCATTATGTTCTGCCAACTTCCCACCCTGTACATAAACAAATGTGAACTTTTCCTGTTTTCCCTTTGCTTACATGCACACACAAGCATACACAAACACTCCCACACACTGAAACACGCTCGCAGATGCACACTTTCTGCCCTGAGCCGAATGCCTGCCCACAACCTATGGGGATCGGTGGAAATCACAGAGAAAAAAAATCAGAAACCTCCTATTTTGCTCTTGCACGTGTAAGCTCGGTGCATCCAAAAGCAGCATGGGCTTTATTCATTCTGTAGCTGTTATAGCTGAGCAAACTGTTCACTTGTTTGTAGTCTTTTCGAAGAGTTGAACCTTTCTTGTGGTTAGCAGATCCCCAGTGGCAAAATCCACATTTCTGCAAGCATTATGGTTAATCTTAAATATTTTTACAAATGGTTTTGAGAAAGAACTTGAGAAATAAGCGCTCTTTGATAATCAAAGTTTGCTTCTGCTTTGATTTCATCAGGATAGATCAGAAACTTCACGTCTTAATAGTGGAGTTATCGAGGCATGAAATCTAGTGGAAGCCCTCACTCAGTATTACACATCAGTGTGCCTTTGGCCACTTAGGTTACTTCCTCTAATTTTGTATTTATTTTTTTTCCCAAACATTTGTTTTAAACAGGCCCCAAAGGCAGACATTTGAAACTTCTCACTTTGATGGACTAAACACTCTCCCCAGTATCTGGGTAGATGTCTCCCCATTCTGTAGGTGAATTAAGATGCTGTTTGTGCTATGTCAACTCTCACATCTAGTGCACAGGAGCTACGGGCTATTGCTGCCAGGACTTGGGGGAAGCAGCAGTGAGAAAGCCACTTGTGTTTCCTTTTCATTCCAGTGAGTTTCCCTCCAAAGAATCACATCCCAGTGCTGTGCCCATGCACGTCCTTCAGTGACAGTTGTTTGGAGGCATGGTATCCACTAGAAAACAGCATTGTTGTAAATTAGAATGTGTGATATTGGAGTTTAAGTCATGCTTGTTAATTTAACGAGTGTTGTAAGGAAATGCTTATTTCACAGACTTGAAGGTTTCAGTACTTATGGTCCATTGATACCTACTTCAGTGGTTTTGTTGCTCTTCGTAGTAAGTGCTTCGTTAACACACGCTTTTTGACCAAGTTCCTGTGACAAAAAGACACAGGGTATTACTGTCAGTAAGTGGGGCCATACGAACACAGTGAGTAGAGGACTGGCGAGGGTTATGAAAGAGCCAGGTTGTGTTATGGGCTCTGCAATTAGCCTGATTGATGACTTTGAGCAAATCATTTCACCTTTGCCACTCCGTGGCTTTACAAATCAGTACAATGAGGATAGTGGTAATGAGTTCCTTTGTGGGACGTTTTGAGTTCCGATAATGTAAAAGGCATTGTAAAAGAGCTAAACATTTATATTAGGCTTATAGCATTACTTTATTGCATATAAAAGAATTATTCCTCCTTTACGGATGCACAGGATTCAGATAATTATGGCTTTGCATAAATATGCAACAGTTTGCTAGTTCTTTCTGTGAATACTTCAGTGCTAATACGTGCTGGGCTGTGGATCCTATTTTTTTGCGCTCTCCTGGAGAGGAAGAAGCCTTTGTTTTAATTCTACAGTTTTAATACCTGTGTGCAAAGTGGATAACTTATTTATCTATCACTGAAACATCCCCAGTCCAATTCTGTTTTAACTCAAAAAGGCAAATTCCCACTGGCTCCAACTGCAGTTGGACTGAGCTCAAGGCTGTTGAGGAATTAATCGGTGTTTACAGGGTATTTAAAGTTCCTGAAATGAACTATGCCACAAACGTGAAGGTAACACTGTCCCTGCCATGGAGAGACAGGAGCAGAGTGCTAAGCAGAGTGCAGTGCAGGGCTGGCTTCTCAAATTCTGCAGCACTGTGGGCTGTCAGTACTGCTGTTACCATTCCCACTGCACGTAGTGAGGACTGACACACTGCCGTGGTGCCAGCGCAATGCCATCTCTACTGTGGGTACAGATGGCAGCAGCAACACCGTGATCAGCTGTGTGATTTTCATCAGCACATAGTTTGGCTGTCAGATGGTCAAGAGTTGCACCATAAATACCCATGGATATAGGTCGCACTGATTGTGCTTGCAAGAAAAAGACACCCAACCAAAACTTAGTCCCATCAAAATGAGGTGGGAATATTCTGAGGACCTAAGTGAACTAAAACTTGCTTTTTTGGCAGCAACTCTGCATTTCAGTACCTCCTTCCCTCCCCTTTGCTAGTGCCTGTGTTGTACCTATCACTTAATATTCCCTTTTGTTTTGCAGGGAACTGAGCGATAGGGCCACGTACACCTACCAGGTCATCATCGTTTCTGGGACAGAGGAGAGCGAGCCTTCCCCTGCACTTGTGTATGTCTCTGGAAGTGGATACTGTGGAGACGGGATTATCCAAATGTAAGTCTGGAGCGAGCAAACAAATAAATCTGGGCACATCTACTCAGCCAGAATCTGAGACTAGAAAGGAATTGATGACCTCTGATGTCTCTTTAGTTTAGGCTGGCTCTCATCTGTAGATAATGACTCATGTGCTTGATGATTACCAGGATGATGACATTTAATTGGAACTTAGGCCCTGCTATCCTGGCACCAGTAGATCCAGACAGAGATACAGATAATGGAGTCCAGACAGCAGGATCGATATGAAAGTACGCTATATGCTGTTTATGCTGGTTGTTCATGTATCTGTATCTTTATACATATATATGGCATTTGCTATGTGGAGCTGGAGTAAGTGCTTGGGAAACTTCATGCAGCCTTTGATGCTGGCCTTACAAACAGGGTCCCACGTGCCTGGCAGCAGGTGGACAGGGCAAAACCCTCCCATGTGTTGGGCCAGATTCCTGGTGCAGCCTCTTGTGTGAGTGACCAGCGGAGCTGGGATGCATTTGGGGGTGACAGCTTTGGCCTCTGAGAGAGGATGCTGGGTATTTGGTGTTCCCAGTCAGCTCCTCCTTCTCACCAGCTGCCAATCCCCAGACCACTGGAAATGTAAAACAATCATTGACAACTCTGTTAGGGATTATTCTTTCTTACTGTGTTGGCCCTTCAGGCCTCCTCCTTCAGAGCTTCCTGGCATTGGGTAATTTAATTATTTAAACTATGGAAGTAACAACAAGCAAATGCTTTATTCAGCCAGTATTATTTGCTTGAAATAATGCTGATCAGCAACCACGTAGTACAGCTCTGTCAGATGATATACCTGACAGCAGCTATTTGCAGGATGAGGCCCAACAGGCAGGGAAATCAAAGAGAACTATCAAACGACATATGAATCTAGGGTAGTCTTGGAGAGAGAGGTGGAGAAAGACAGATTAATTTTGCTTTCCGTAACTTTTCTCCTACTGTTATGTTTGCACATTCCTCAAACATCACTTGTGGCTTTGCAGCAAGCGTCAAACAATAGCTGGGCTGCCTCAGGAGTGAGCAGGAACCAGACTGTGTCACAGCTTGGCTGGTTGTGGCCCCACTTGCAGCTGTGGCAGCCCCTTTCTCATCTGGTTCACACTCTTCTCCTCACACGTGGCTGTAACTGTGCGGGCTGGCGCGAGGCAGGACCCTGTCCCCGACACCACCTGCTCCCTGCTGACTGCTCTCCTCTGAGTGCTGTCATCTGGAATAGCCCAGCACCAGGCTTTATGCCTTGTTATTCCCAAACTGGGGTCACAGTCTGGCCCTTCCAGATTTAATACAAAGAGTTTTCAAAGATTCCTATTCTCTTTTTCTCCACCTGCTGAGTTGCAGCCACACCAGCTATGGGGGGAGTTGCTCATATCTTCATCGGAGAACAGCAAGTGGTATCCACATGTGCTGGAGAGAAGTGGCCAGGCAAGCTTGTGAACAGGGAATGATGAAAGTCAGGGCTGGCGGAGAAAGGGAGAGGTATTTTAAGGGTCGGCACACAAAGTCACTGTAGTGGATTTCAGGGCTTTGGGGTTCTGTGGAAGGGTTGCAGCGATTGTTGGGATGATGCCATTCGCCATCTGACTCCTTTTTGCATGTGTGTGCCCTGCCTACAGAGACTTGGGGGAAGAATGCGATGACATGAATAAGATCAACGGTGATGGCTGCTCCCTATTCTGCCTGCAGGAGTTATCCTTTAATTGCATCGGTAAGTCTGGCTCAGAGCCCTTCCACTCATGGTGGGCAACTCTACACAGAGCGCAAGGGAAAAAAACAGCAGTATTTTCAACATTTCCAGCTGAAGAGTTGTCATGGAAGAGAGAAAAAAAGGTGGAATTTGTAGGTTTGAAAGGCGAACATATCTTCCCAGCTTCTGGTCATTTTGATGGGAAATTGGTTCTGCTGGCTTTGAAACAGCCGAGGACTTAGGGCTAAGTCAGCCATTGTGGGACTGATCCAAAGCCCATTGAAGTCAGTGGGTGGTTTTCCACTGGTTTCAATAGGCTTTAGATCTGGCTACGTGAGAAGACATGAACTGATTTTTCCTGGTAAACAGGAGGAGGAGTGAAAGGGGAAGGGACTGAGACCAGAAGCAAGTCCAGCTGAGGTCACACCTCCTTTGAGTTGCAAATCAATATCTGAGGATCAAAGGTCTGGCTAATCCCTTTTTTCAGAGGTGAAAACTACTTAATCAGATTTCATTTGCAAGCCTGGTTTGCTCTGATTAGCAAAACCTGTAAGCACAATGGCCGGAAGATGCTCGAGCTATCGGGATAGCAGGGCCGCAGTTGTGAGCTTTACATATTTATTAAACTCTCGAGGAATGCTGGGTGCAGAGGAGGGAAATGGAGACCAATTTACCCTGCACCTTCTGTGGGGTTACCCTACATTTTCCCAACCAGGGCTCGGTGAGGTCTGGGGAAGGATGAAACGTGCAGAGCTTCTGTAAGCAAAGTTAATGTTTATAAAGGGTTGGTTCTTCCTCAAGAGATTTTGTGAGATTCCTTATCTGGACTGACCAAGCAAATACTCAGTCCCATCCAGTGATCCCATCCCATCAGCTCAGAGCATCAGTCCTCAGCAGATAATCTAGTGTTGGCAAGACTGAAATTTGCTTTTATTGACAAATGAACGGTTATCTTGTGCCTGGGGCAGTGTATAAAGGACCTCACAGGCATTGTGTTTCCCTTGGGTGGCAAGCTGGGAACTGCTTGTCTTGTAATGGCTGCATTTTTACTTCAGCATCCCACCCTGTGGTACTTGAGGCCTGATTTGGGGATGTGCTTATTTGCATATTTACACATGTAAAAATAGCTCTATTGAAATCTGAGAGTTTTTATGGTTGAGGCTAATTGTGACTATTGGTGGTCTTGAAGTTACATTTTTGTTTCTAGTAACTTGCTGTTAGAGCCTCAAGCACTGAAAGATATTAGTCATAATATTTTGAAAGTGAGATAAACAGTGATGCAACTATTTTGGGTTCTCCAGAAGTCAGACATAGCACAAAGCTGGTTCCAGCAAGGATTTGGGTTGCAGCTCAGCACCTCAGCTGTAGCACCCTGCTCAGCCCAGGTCTGGGCTCGTTGTCCCAGGTCTGTATGTCAACCACTTCTCAGCATTACATTAGGATGTGACCCAGGTTTTCCCCTGGGTATGCTGGCTCTCAGCAGAACTGGGTTGTGTGGGTTGGTCAGCAACTGCATCCTGCTCCATATAAGTCTGTGGACAAGAGTAAGAGCAGGACATCCTAAACCTTGGACCACTCAGCAGTGTCCTGGCTGGGGAGGGCAGGAGCCTGCTTTATGCTGGCGTATGCGTTCATCTCCCATGTCAGCAACAGGACTGGTTGAGAGTGCAGAAAAAACCTGACAGCAATAGGGTTAGAAAATGAAGCAGCTAAAACATATGGATTTTTCAACACCATTCCAAAGGAAGTGATTTTTCAGCTTTGCTTGTGTTGAAAAGGAAAGGGGAATTCCAGAGGTAAAAAGTTCTTGTTTTTTGTGGGCCTCACAAGTTCGTGGTTTTGCCCAGGTCCTGGGTTACAAAAGGGAATGAAATCAAACTCAGTTGTTTGTGAAATACTGAATATGGGGATTCACATAGGCGAATCAAGTTAACTGACCCAATGGTAGCAGTGTTTTGTTGCGTGCTGTTAGCGTTGTGGTTGTGGTGGTGATGCGGGGTGTGTGTGCAGGGTCTGCGAGGGTCGACCAGCTGCTGTTGTTTTGGGGCAGACACGGCCTTCATCAAGTCCTAGGCGAGGTTCAGGGAAGGTAATACCAGTGAAACAGGGCCTGTTGGCTTTCTCTTATGGGTGCTGGACCACCACGAATTAGGACATCGAGAGCTAGAGAAACATCTGGCTCATCTTTCAGATGAGGGAGCAGTGCTGACTTGTGTTCTGTTTTGACATATAAAGCACTAAAATCTCACCAGAAAGCATAAAGAGGCTAGGGAAGCCGTTGGAGTGACTGTGCATGTTACATAATAAATAATAATTAAAAAGAGCAGCAATTCCACGTTCTCCATAATCTAATAATATCAGACCAGATCCTCTGGCTTTAGTCAGTCAAAAGTCTTCTTTGAGCCCGGTGGTGTGTTTTCTTGGAAAATGCAAAATGCTTGGGTCTCTCTTTGAGGAGCACAGAAAAAGGAGTGTAATTTATTTCCATGTTTATAAGGCTAACACATGTTATAATCCTGTAGGACAAGTAATTATTTCAGACAGTGTTATTTTTGCAGTGATGTTCTCGTTGTATTATGTAGCTTATTAGAGCTCCGGGAATCACTCCTCTTCACCAAAGAATTCAGTGAGCCTCAAACACATGTTCAGAGGCTTTGCTGAATCGGGGGCCTCAGGGTTTGATCTTGCAAATGCTTCCTTCCAGGCATGTTTCTGAACTACCACAAGGCATTCTTTAGACTTCAGCAAATCTAACCGCAGCAGTGAATGCAACGCTGGTCACAAATTGTCTGCAGGATCGAGTCCCACACAGCTGAAAATAATCCCTAAACATTTTGTTTGCAAAGGCAGGGCAGATGGGGAGTCATTGGGGGGGGTCTGTAGGGGGATGTTGGATAGCAAGGCCCAAGTGGGCTTCTTCCTTCCAAAGCAGAGACCACGCAAGTCACCTCACTTGATAGAAGAGAAATACAGCAGAGCCTGCAAACACCATCGAGCTTTAGACTTAGAGCCATGAATCACAGAATAATTTAGGTTGGAAGGAGTCTCTGGAGGTCTCTGGTCCAAGGAGGGCCAACTTCAAAGTTAGATCCAGCCTTGGAGTTGGAGCACGTTTCTCAGGGTCAAGCCCAGCTGTACCCTGGATATCTCCAAGGATGGAGGCATGCGTGCAGGTGTCCCTCTGTCTCTCCTCCTCCCTTTGGCCCTTAGGATCATGAGGTTTATGGGGTTTTTTAATGGGTCCAACTTTCCTTTAAATAAATGGCACAAAGCTCTCAAGACATTTTGTGCTAGTGCCTGTAATAAAATTAGACCTTTTTTTTTTCTTTTCTCGGTTTTGTTTTCCCTCCTCCTTTCCTCTCTAATCAGATAACAGTGGATCAATCTGCTGTGCCATGGGAGGAGGGGCACAGGGGAAGGAAGGAGGGAGGCAGGGAAGAAAACTGTGTGGTCTTACTGTCAGTCTGTCCTGGCCTTCTCTGAACACAAAGCCGAGTAACAGAAAACAGATAAGATTAATAGCGTTTTCTTCCTGCAACATGCTGGAGAGTGACAGTGAGATTAATTAATTAATTAATGAAAGCATCTGGCAGTGCTCCCTTTTTAAGTTCTGCAGTACACTCACCCTTCCCCATCCTGAAATTTATCATCTTTACTTCCCCCCCCCCCTTCTTTGCGTAGCAGATTTTGCATATTTTATCTCCTCCGTACAGAATTCGGTCCCATGGGGAAAGTTTCACTTTGCCTTTTGATTTGTAGGAGACAAGCGAACCAAAGTCAGGTCTGCTGTGACTGATGCACCCCTCTCCTACCTCTTGGCTGCTTTTCTTTCACCTTGCTCTTGATTACTCCCAGGATAACTGACTTTTGCGATTACTGAGGATCTCAGCCAAGTTCAAGCCGACATGTCCTGTGTAAAACAGGCCCCAGTCATAAGAGTTATGATTTGCAGTTGTGGGAACCCAGAGCTTTTTAGCACTCGATCTGTTCCCTCTGGAGCGTTGAGAAATGGGTGTCTAACAAGCAGCTGAGCACCTTGTCCTTGGTCTGCACTCTCCCACACACCGACATTGTACACATGCATCTAGATATATGTGCAGACATTGAAAAAGAGAGCTGCTTTCATTTGCATTCCTTTTGTTGAGTGTGATGTGCATTATGCATTGATTTAGCTCGCCAGGGCTGAAGAAAGAGAAGGATATAATAAAAAAAGATGCAGAGATCAATAAAAAAGAAGGGAGGGGGAGAGAAAGTAATATGAAAAGAGATGAGTAAAGACTGATAGACACATTGAAACACAGCTGGGAAGTAGCTTCACAACTTCTATCTACCCTTAAGTTTGCCTGGTAATTTATGGGGTTCTCAGTCGCATCTTATTGGTGTTGTTATTGCTCCACTTTATCTCCCTGGCTTATAAGGGACTCTTTGCTAAAGCCTTTTTTGCAGCAGAACGGGGCAGCGCTTCCGCTGACTTCCACGTGTGAGCGGCCGCACTGGAGAACGTGAATGTTTCAGGTTAGACACACATCTCCGTGGTTTGTTGGATCGGGGCCTCAGGGGTGTGAAATACAAAGGCACGGAGTAGAGGCAAAGAGAAAACAAATGTATCTCACTCTTGAATTCACCACCCATTTCTGGCGTGCTTGAAGCATCGGTCGCCAGTGGTTGTTCTGGGAGAAGTATGATTTTAATTTGACAGTGATCCTTAAACACCTTTCCTTTTGCTCCTGCTTGGCCTCAAATGTTTTTTCGCTACCTTACAAATCTGGATCTGTCCTTCTCCTCCTCAGAGGCCTCTCCCTCCAGCTGTGAGCCTTACCTTTGTGGGAGCTCTATCCTTTACCTCTCCTATTATCCATAAATTAAGCATAGCACTTTCCCCTAATCTTATTGTTTGGCGGGCTGCATTGCATTCAGGGAAATGATTAATATTCATGAGCTTGCTATCTCTGTTTGGTGCATAATCCTCTAGGGAAATTGCAGTGTTAAATGAGTGACACAAACCTAATTTTATATGTCTTTTCTTTCCTTTCTTTCTTTTTCCTTTTTTTCCCTTTCTGACAGAGGAGTAATGTGCTTAAAATAAATTGATGGATGACCATCCATATTCATTGTGGGCATGCTTTGAGAGCACGCCCCGCTCCCATCCTCTCCCCCTCCTTGCCTCATACCCCTGCACAGGAACACGGCTTTGACTGCCGAAACCACGGCCCCACACAGCAGCTAATGGCGATTTCGCCTTCTTTCACCAACGTTAAATAGGCCTTGGCTGACCCTGCCGAGGGCTTTCACTGGAACAACAGCACGGGAGAGCCCGAACCACCTTGCAAGAGAAACTCAGCATCTCACAGGGCATCAGTAAGACTAAAGCATTGACCAAGGAGCTTGGGAAAAAGTATTGCTGTGGAGAAAGAAGCTGAGGTTCTATAGTTGAATTTTCATAGCAAACAGCAATGAGTTTACTGACGGGGGCTGTTCAGACGGTATTTGTGTGAATCCTTCAGCTTCAGGCAAATACTTTGAAGCTGACTGTTTCTTGCAGCTCATGGGAGTGTGGCTGCATGTTCTAAAATGTCTAAGCACTCGTTTGGCAAGTTAGTAACAACAGCATCGTCATGAAGTCTCTTAAAGTGATTTTCAGACTGTCATCATTAATAGTGCAATCTTAGCCGGGCCAGCTGAGCCACAGAGCAGAGAGAGCAGGCATCTCAGGCAGCAAAATACAAAGGACAGATGCTTTTTTGTGGGGGAGAATGTGGGCTAGAGAGGAATTTGCCTGCATTTTTCCCTAGGCCAGTGACTCCAGCCCAGCTCAATCCAGCTTTGGTTTTTAGGACACAGCTGCAGTGACAGCCCAACAGAGGAATTACTCCTTTGCTTGTTGCATCCCTCACACATTACTCTCCGTGGATCAGATAGGCTTCCACGGCTGGTCATACTTCTCTCCTTAGAGCATCCTCTGTGACTCAACAGCAGCTTGCCGTGCTTAGAGGATGATGCCAAGCACAAGACCTTCCTTTGCAACAACATCCAGACACATGAACAAACAAGCAGTTTTGTTTTCCTTGGTGAATGGCACCACTGGGTTTTTTCAGGCTCCTTCCCAGCCTCCCAACAAGTGGGCCAGGTATCAGGAAGGGCACGCTGACCAGCCTTCTTCCAGTCATAGGAGTCACTGCCTTGCGTGGCAGAAGCCTCAAGGCTTTGAGTCGAACAGCCTCTAAGTTTAGCTAATAAATCTGTGTAAGTCTGAGGAAATGTCAAAACATCCTCAGCACCGCTTTTCTCACTTATCCAACCATCCAAGGAGGGAAACAAGAATAGGTGGGTAGAGGCCGCATGTTGTGCTTTTACAACGTGCCTGGTGGCCCGGCATTGGGGGAAGGCCACGTTGGCTCCCTTTGGCTAGCCACAGAGCAGATAAGGTCTTACTACCACTGCCAGCGATGGAAAATATCCTTTCGCTTAAGTGACAAAGACTCGTGTTCTTGGAGGTGAAATATCAGATTTCAGTGCCGGGCTCTGCGAGGGAGTTGTAATTGTATCTGTCTGCAGCACGCAGATCAATTGCATAATTATTGTGCTCTGACTGCTATATCATACCGATGAGCCGAGTCACGCCAGACAAAGAACAAGCCCAGGAATGTGTTTCCATGAAGCAGCTGAATGACCGGGGAGCCGCGCTCCACACATGCCTTATGCCCGCCCGCTCCGTTCAGGAGATACTCAGACACGACTGTCACATCGTATGGAAAAAAGCCTCCTGCAAGGCCCCTGGATGTTCCGCAGCAGATTGCAAAACCCGTGTTGCCTTCATTTCCAAGGTGTCTGTTTTATTTCATTGAAGGAAAACGTCACATTTTATTGATATGGGACTTTATTCGGAAAGGTCTGCCTGAGCGATCTGTAATGGTTTTCCTTTTTTCAAATCAGAATATCCAGGAAGGAAAAAAAAACCCTCTCGAGTATTTCACTGTAGCAGGAAATATCTGTCTCTGGCTTCTTCAATATTAAAGAAGAGATTAGCAGATATCCTGGAAGCAGGCCATGTTATTCACTCTCTTCCCACTGAAGCCAAAGGTGAAACTCCCATAGAAATAAATGGAGCAGGTTCTGTGATGGCTCAGCCACTGGGTTCATGTGATCTGCGGTGGAATTGTTTCTCCTTTTTGTGATAGAAACCTCTGGATACGTTTCTTCTCGTCTGTGAACATAAACACCAGCGCTGGAGATGCCGATTCAGTGACGCGGTGGTAAAATCATCCTCCTGCAGAAGTTGCTGACTTCGGTGAGCCTGTGATTTGGCCATTGCTGTATCCGAAAGGGCCTGCGTGCCTCTGGACAGACCTCTCAGGGGTTAAAATGCAAAGCTCACCCCGTTCCAAGAATTTGTTACTCTGAGACAATGCTGCTGCATTTTTGTCCCCCCTTTTTTCCTTCTTTTTTCCCTCTCGGACGAATAGTTATGTGGCATGAGGCTTGTTATAGTTGGAATCATCCCTAAACAAACAGCTGAGTTTAAAAATACTCCTTTTTTTTTTGTCTGGCCTTTCAAAAAAAAAAGAAATAGTAGTTATTGCACAAAAGAAGACTATGCTGATGCCAGTCACTTGTGTTCAAGCCGAAAACAGGAAGCCGCCCCGAGTCTCTGTCCCCAGCACTTTGACCAGGCGGCTCGGACATGAAAAGCCTCGTTGGAGGTTGTGCCCTGTGCTATGAATTGGATCTCTTTATCTCTCTCTCTCCTTCTTTATTTTTGTAATGAGGTGGAAGGCTGCCTATCACAGATAAGTGTGTATCCTGCATGTCTGCATCCTGATCTCTACCAGACTTCATTCTCGTCGCTGGTGATTTTCTAGCTGTGAAACAGGTGACTGTGGTGGGGACTTGCCTGCCCACCCAGACCTGGTCTGGTAGGTGCTTCCCTACAAAATCCCTTGCAAAATCCTCTGCCTTACCTTGAGCATCCTTTCAGTTCTGAACCCCAGAGGAAGGGTTTGTGTTTCAATATAAATGCAAAAAGCTGCCTCTTGCAATCGTGCTTGGACAGTTTAAGAAGCAAGGGGAAATGAAGTCTGCATCATTTTCTGGTACAACACAAGAGCCCCAAAATCAGTTTGGATCTTGAAGCCCAGCTGAAATAGTGAGCACGTTAGGTCCTGCCAGTCTGTTTCCCCAACAAATCCATCTTCTCCAGGTTGATGGCTGCCACGGGAGCCTTCAGGGATACCCAGATGTCACAGAAATCTTTGCTGAACCAGAGACTGCCTTTTCCCAAAGCAAGAGGAAGAGAGGGACTTTGGTTTGGCCCCACCATTTTTGTACCTTAAGTGAGAACACGGAAAGGGGGCTTGGGCTGTCTGAATGAGGTACATGTTCCATGAGTTCAGCTCAGGATCCTTCAGCATCTGTTGTCAATCCCCCAGAGACGCTGTCTCCTGCTGCCAGGTGCTATGCCTGCAGACATTTTACGGTTCTAGATTTAAGCTGGATTTCCAGGCAACTGATTTTTCATTTTTTTTAAGTAATTTTTCCTTCAGGACAAATCAGATTTCTTTCATATTCTCTTCCTCCATTTCTCCTTCAAATCAGATTTAACTTTAAAGTGAGAAGTCCGCGGTGCTGGTGAACATAATCCATGATGGAGTTATATGTGACCAAAGCATCACTATGACTTTCAACAGCTCTTGGGATCTGTAGACCTCTGTGGAGACAAAAATTAGCTGCTATTACCAAGGCCCTGGATGCATTTCATGTCACACTAGTTGAGAAGAGAACGGAAGAAGCATTTTGCACCATTATAGCAATAAAGATGTTAGCTTCTGCTTCCTAGAAATACACCACTCCTGACACTGCCCTCGCCGGCTTTGAGCCTGTAGGACTCTACAGATATAACTGAGCTGTGTTCACACCACTGTGGAAAGGGAAGAAGCCTGTTAGTTTTTATTTTGTGAGGGCAATCGTAGGAAGAAACAATCTGGTCGTTCTTCACTTTGCTCATGCAAATGTAAAGCCTCATGTGTAACCTACTGAGCATCCAAGACCGCACTAAGTATCTGGAGTCAGAGCTGGTGCTCAAGACCTGAGGAAGGAAGAGTCTCTGCTGCTTTTTGACAGCCCACCCAGTCATGCACCACATTTGGCTGCTGTAGGTCAATGCCCTTGTCAGTCCCTCTCCAGCGTTTGTGAAAGATTAAAAAAAGTCCCCCATTTTCCACTCAGAAGCAGGAAGCTCGTGGGCAGGAAAAGCTTTCCCCTTTCTCCCCAGTGCTCGAGACATGGCATTGCACACTCCAGGATGGCATGGCAGTAGCAGGACTTGGAGATCTTCCTTAAAAGAAAACAGGGGCTGTAAAGCCACTTTCCCCCATCATTTTTCAAAGCACCCAAAAGGGAGCAGGTACCTAATCTCCCAGCATTCATGAGAGGTGTCATCCAGCCAGCGAGCTGCGATGGAGGGCAGGGCGCAGCGGCTCTCCAGGACTAACACAGTGGAAGGGCTCATGACAGTGCAGTTCAGTAAGACTTTGTTAATCATGTAGGCAGTCTCCATTTAATTCAGATAGCTCAGTCTCTCGGCTCGGTTCCTCCCGCGGGTTTTGCAGACTCCGAGCAGACAGATTTATTGGGGTCTTAAGCATAATCAGGAACAAATTAGCCTCTGTTAGGATCACACACTGGCCTGGATCACAGCTATTCAAAGCCTGCCTTCCCATCCATGTGAGCATGAATTAAGTCATCGGATTGGAGTAGGTCTTGAGTATTCTTTTATCCCAAACACATGATCTTATCAGAAGCCCATTACGTTTATCATCGCATTAGGAGGGAACATTTGGAGCCAGTGCAGGAGTATGTTGCTATATAAATGTTGTGCTTACTTCAGTGCCTGTCGTGAAAATAAGTCAGCGCTTCAGGAAGGCCAGGGAAACACTGTCTAAAGGCATATGCCTAAAATTAGGCTGTGAGCTTCTGGGTATGTGTCTGCATCAGGGGGAGGGCTGCACTGGGGATGTGTAAAGGGAGCGTACATGTGTTTATGTGTCAGTGTTTCTGTGAGTGTGGGTGTGTAGCAGGATGCGTTTGGGTGCCAGTGTTTCACTGTAAGTGCCTGTCTGACTGCATGGGTTTATAGGCTGAAGGTTGGGACTGTTTCATGCAGTAGATCTTTTCCTTTCTTTCCCCCCCTCCCTTTTTGTTACAGAAATAAGCTTCATTTCATAAAATGGCAAGGAAACTCTTTTTCTAAAAATACACATTTTCATATCTTTGGGATTTGTTTTTGAGGATTTTTGATTGCTGACCACAGTCTTTCCAGAGCTGAATATTCCTCAGCAGTTTCTGATGAGACTCTCGCTCAAATTGGCACAGAGTGCTCTGAGGCGGGTGTGCTGCTTTGCTTCATCCCCCTGTTCTTGGGCATGGTGGAGGGTTGGGCTACGCTCTGATTTGGCTCTGTAGAGAGAGGAGTAGAATGAGAGATGCAGAAGGATAAGGCGAGAGAACCAGGAGCTTGCCTCCATGGCGTGTCTCGCCCAGGGACGTGTGAGCCCCACTGGTGTAGCACTATGCCAACATTAATAATCCCTGCAGGGAAACAAGGTACATTGCAAGGACGTCCAAACTCTTGGGGCACCTACAGCTCCTGAGCAGTTCAAGGCTAGGTTCCCAGCTGGGTCAGTGTTGGATGAGGAGTAGCAGGGCTGTGCTGGCATCAGGGCTGTTGGGCAATCCGACCGTGGGAGGAGGGAAGGCATCTGGGCTGCTGGGGCCAGCACTGCTGGGTTGCCTTAGGGCCCATCTGCACATCCACCCTAGCCCCCTCCCATCGTGGAGTTATGGGACACCCCAGGGAACCATTGTCATCTTTTGTCTGTGAAGCATTCTCCCAAGCGCTCCTCCTCCGAGCTCTTCGAGGTGTGTGGTATATGTTTGGTGGCTCCCAGCCATATGAAGATTTTAAGATGCGACATGTAGGGTCAAGAAGTTTGGCCACCCCACGCTCAGGGCTGTGCTCATGCAGCTGAACAGCTTCCAGATTCACACTGGCTTCTTTTCACCAGCTCCGAGTACTGGCCCAGCTAACAGGCAGCTCCCCACACTTATCCACAGACACCAGTTGGCTGCAGAGGTCATGACGAAATGAAACTGCAATGACATTCTTCCCTGATAGACTCCTCCATTCTTTCAAACTCACGGTCTCTTAAGGACCTGGAGTTTTGCATGGGATATTGGAAAGAAGGGAGGGGGGAAAGGAGTGAAGGTCATTAAATAATTGAATTGCAATAAACTGATTTTTTTTTCTGGCTCATGATGGTATTTCACTGTGTAAACTAGGAGGAAAAATAAGCAGGGGATTTAGTAGCTTGGAAGTAGCTCAAAATTGAGCAGCCGTTGGATTTTCTGACACCTAGCTCGAGATAGTCCAATGCTACCGACAGGACTCTCCTTAGGGATCATTTCCATCAGTCCAGCTAGCAGCTCTGGCTAATTTCCTACCGGTTTTTCAGCAGGGTTATTTGCCAGACAAAAATACAACAGGCTGTCAGAACTGGATACCTCTGGGGACCGGCAATGATAATACAATACAAAATAGGATACCAACAGGTCAAAGGTTTCCATTTCACAGAGTACTCTAATGACTGAAAGTCATTATTGCTATGCAGTCTGTTTGAAAAGAGTAGATGGATCTCAGTTCAGTTTTTAATGGGCCAGTGTTACAGAAACAACCTCAAAAATTTGGCATCTTTGTTGGCAGTCTCATTAGAGAAGCCACAGAATAAATGGACAAGGATAATAAAGTCTCCTGCTGCTTTTGATCCTTTCAGGTCAAATCTGAGTCATGTTGGTTGAAAATGTGTGTGTATGTGGCAAGCTTACCCTCACACTGCATATACTGTATCTGCTCCATGGATAAACAGATCTGTTTGGCCCTTTGGTCACTACGGCTCTGAACTTGGCAGTTTTCACCATGCCGAAATTCACAGTTGCTGCTGCTGTTGTTGTTTTGCAGATATCTTTTAAAAACAAAAAAGGAAACATTGTAGACCAGACCCTCTGTTGAGATTTTTCCATCCAAGTTGGTGGAATTATGCCAACACCCACATTGTCTCTCTGTGTATCTTCTATCTCTGCAGATAGATGAAAATAAGATGAAAACAAGCAGAAAATCCCTTACAGTAGGAAACATCTTGGGCAACATGACCAATGCAAAAGTTGACTACTGGTGCTTGGCTTTCTTAAAATCACCTTGCTGTTGCCTAGAAGTGACCAATGCTTTCACTTCTCAGTGCCTTGGTCCAGCAGATACACAACCACTGAGTTATCAGGTCCTAGCAACTAGATTGCAGATGTGTAACCAGTCCTTTGTGATTTCTCTTCTCCACTTTCTCCTGGCAGATGAACCCAGCAGGTGCTATTTCCACGATGGTGATGGAGTATGTGAGGAATTTGAGCAAATGACCAGCATCAAAGATTGTGGCGTTTACACTCCCAAAGGCTTCCTCGATCAGTGGGCTTCCAATGTCTCCGTCTCGCATCACAGTGACCAGCAGTGTCCAGGATGGGTGGTCATAGGCCAGCCAGCAGCATCCCAGGTAAGGAGAGCATACTCCCTTTCCTCTCTTGGCAAGTGAAGTTCAGCAAGGATCAACATTCATAAGCGTAGCTAGATGGTCAGTGTTGCTGTGTGCCATTACCTCTGCCTGTTAACTCCCTGCTTCACCAAGGAAGGCTCCTGACAGCTGTTTCTTTCTGAGCCTGGTTAGCAGCGATGAGTTGAAATTCAGTTCCAGTCATCCAGCTAAAAACTGGCTGCCGTTGTGGCCTGCTTGATTCAGTAAGCTGTGCAGGAGTCACCTCGAGTAACCAGCATCACCTAAAAGACTAGACAGGCTCTCTGCAGCTAGCACAGGGTACTGTCTTGTGGCGATGAGTTTTGAAGGTTAATGCTGAATAATACAAAAGAGTGTTCTGTCTTTTTTAATAGTTTTGTGTTTTCTGTCTCCCCAGTTTCATAAAAGCACCCTATTGTTCTATTCTGAGAAAGGTCCCGTCCATTCCCAAAGCCATTCATTAGCTTTAACCCCCTTCTTACATGTCTCCTTTGTAACATAAATAGCTCCAGTTACCATAACTTTACCTTTTGTCTCCCTGAGAGAATTAGATCCAAATGAGTTCAAAAAGACATTAGATAAATGCCTGGAAAACAGAGCTGTGCATGGCGCAGATGCAACAGTCCAGATGCAACCCACTGACTTGGGACAGCCCCCATTGCTTGTTGGTGGGTTTTTAGAGGATACAGCAGGGAAAGTATCATTATATAGAAAAGCTGCTGTGTATATCCCTCCTTTGGCATCACCGTTGTCCCTTGCTAGGGACAGAGCAGAGGATTAGGTGGACATTTGGTTTGATGCAGCAAAGTTGTTCTTACAGCCTAATTATCTGGGAGGTGTCTTGAGTGGGCAGTGCAGAGAGGAGTGCCGTGTCACAGATATGACAAGCAGATTTCTCTGTGAATAGTAAACGCTAAGCATTTCCAGTTGGCTTGCAAGAGAAAACATCTTTATCCAAGAGACTTGGCCTTGTTCGCATTGCACAAGTCTGTAACAAATTAATGACCAGGTCAGTTTTAAATGCACAAAGCGTGGTTAGCTGGCACAGTACCAAGACAGAATCCTGAGCCCAGTGTTGCCTTTTTGTCATGTTCTCATTTATTATTTCACACTGTAAAAGGAACTTTCCTCTGGACCCCTACCAGTGCCTTCGTAACTTCTTTCTCCTTCGAGCTCCCTGTGCTATAGGTCAGTCCAAAGCCCACTGTCTCTAGTTCAGGTGCTGTTTCATGTGCCTGTCCCTGGGTGCTTCATCCCCGTGCAGTCGCTACGGATAGCTGCCCTGCTTTTCTCCTAATGCCCTGGGAGAAATGCAGCCACTCCACGCAGTAGGTAACATACGGTCCTGTGGTGGAAGAAATACCACCACGCACATGCAGCAGAAAGCCCCGCTGTATAGCCACAATTCCAGCACGTTTGATGTACCCAGATGAGATGAAGTTGTCACAACCTTGTTAAAAAAGCAAAAAAATCAAACCAACAAACCAAAAAAAGCTGCTGTATTTATAGGCAGAGCACTAGCGTATCGCACACTGGCAGAGCGAATGGGAACATGCCTCCTGTTATTGCCTGGCCCCCTGGGAGATAACAGTGTGCTATTTACTTCCAGCAAAAGGAATTTTTGCTTTAGCTCAGCTGGGCCTATTGCACCAGTTTGAGTGCATGGGGTTCACTGACCTTTTTAATCATATATGTTGAGAAAGTCTTTGTTTTCCCCGGGAACAAGACAGCCTCGTCGGCTTGTGAAAGCACCTGACTTGTCACTCCAGAGAGGTTAGGTGGGGCAGCAGGTCATCAGTCTGTTAGCTAGCGGAGATGAAAATTAACCTAAGATCTCCTCTAATCACTGCATGTAATGATCACTGGTGTGTAAACATGTTTGGCTTCGTTATCTGCACAAGCATTGAGCCTCAGGGGTTTTTTGTATTGATGAAAGGAGCACCTTTCCTCACCTAGATATCTTTCGGAGTAGGTTGTGTGCCTGCTGGTGTTGTGCAAACTTTTCGTGTTGTTGCTGGGTAGTTTCCTGATTAATCAGAGTGGCATTTGTGTTGGCTTCTCATCAAGAATGCCATGAAAGATATGTTTGAGTGCAGTGCACAGCAACATACAGAATACATAAGCTGCCTGTTTCTTAGCCATCCCCGTTTCTCATAATCGCCCCAGCGTTCCCAAGGTGCTTTCAAGCATTTTAAGCATGTCCTGCGTGATTTAAAATGTTTCTCACCCTCAGATATCTCAGCACCCGTTTCTCTGCGTGACTGTCACGGTTTTGCCTAGGCTGTTTGTGAGGCACAGGCATCACAGGTTGGTTTGCTGTTGAGGTATTTCCCAGCGATATCTGCCCGTGTGCTTGCTTGCTGTTGGAAGATTGTTTATGAACACAAGCCAGAGCACACTGCTTGTTATTGTAGGGTCGCTTCTGCAGACTGACCACCCCGCACCCATGTGCTTGGTTCACCTGTGGCATTGCTGCTCTCCCAGAGTTGGTTGTTCTTTAGAAGTAGGGTGCCTGCACTTGGCAATTGTTTTGAGATGGATCCTACACGCTGGTTCCTCGCTTGTATGAGGCTGCTGAATGGCAACATACTAAGAGAGGGGAAAAAAAAAAAAACCCAGTTCACAGTATAAGGTTTGTTTTGAACAACAAAATGCTTAGGGAGAATGACACAGTCTTGGCGAAAAGATACACGTTTGAAAAATGGAAAGGTCAAACAGCCCCCACCCCCCTTAAACAATCGCTCCTTCTGCAGAAGCAGGAGTGACAGACAGCCACTTCTACTTTCCTGGCAGCCGCTCTTCAGTGCTGATTAAGAAATATTCTCAGTACTGACAGCATCATATTTGGAGCCAAAGAGGACCAGTCAGCAACACTGCACCAGCACAGAAATGCAAGCACCGATGCAGGGTATTTTTACACTGTGATTTCTAATCTGCCGTCCTCCGCAGATCTCGGAGCAGACGCTGCTCAGTACCTGTTGTGGGCTGCAGGAGGAATTCAGCAATAAGGGCTTTGCATGCTCTTGGGCTGAGTTCTTGCTGGGAGTTTGTAAACAGCCTCTCCTTGCCATGCACTGTATGGGAAATGCCGTCGGTGTTGATGTGCTGGCTGTGTGGGGTTTTCTACAGCTCTGTTTCTTTCTCAGGGCCTTTCTTGTGCTGACGGCTATTGACAGGAGCATTAAGCCATCAGCTGGTGTGTGCTGGCAAAGAGCTCAATAAGGCAGTTGGGCTGGGCAGACTTACTCTAGCTGAAGGACACATCAGGAGGTGTGAGCAGACAACGGGTGCTTCTGCTGATCTGGTTTTTGTGAACAGCTGCAATTTTTTCTGTATTGGAAGTACCCAGGGACTTCTTTCCCAGACTGGTTTGTATCCCATAAGGGTCAACATTCCCAGCAAGGAACTGGGGTAGGGTATGGCCTCCTGACACCAAGTTAAACATACCTGGGTTTGGCAATCCAAGAGTTTCAAAAGCCAACTGTTTTATCATCAGTGGTGAAGCTTTGTTGGTGAGGAGTGTTAAGACAGGCACAGGCAGTGGGGATTAGGTCACTGGGAAAGGTTGGCTGTCCTGTAGAGTTCAGGAAATCAGGATTGTGCACTGACCTTCGTTGACTCAATCTCCATGCTTTCACTGCAAACCAGTTTTGTTCTGCCACAGTTTTCACTGGGATGAGCTTAAAGGTTAGTCTGTCTTTCTAGAGTAGCTTGTACTGAGCATGAAGAGTTTGGATATTTTGCTGAAGTGCTTTTTCTATAGAGATTTGCCTTTGGAGGAAGCCTGTGACAGAGGGAGGGTTGGTCTGTGGCTTGGGCAAGAGGAGCAGAGGCAGGCAGGTGCATACCAGCACCTGGAGATTCCATTTCTCCTTTCCTCTTGCTGGTGGCACTCCTGGTTTTGGAGAACCAATTCACCTGCAGTTTGCCTTTGGGCCTTTATAATAGAGAATTATAAGAAGGGACTGATGGGTCTTTAGGTGGCTTACTGTTAAATTGTTAGTCCTGCCATGGCAAACTGTGCTCAGGACTTGGAAGATGGTGTGTGTGTTGGAGATTTAGAGGGTCAGTCCCCCAGTAGCTTTGTCTTTCATTGCATTTCTTCCCAGTCATGCAGAACTTGTTTAGACCAAGTAAACACACACACACACACATATATATATATATATATAGTTTTTCTTCCTCCCTGTGCCATTGTCTGAGCCTGTCTGCTCCCTGTATGGAAGGAGCTGCACAGCTCAGGCACAGTTAACCAAAAGGGGACTGTTTCCTGAGGCTGCTGGGCACAGACAGATCCTGGGATTCGTTTTCATTCCCGGACTGATGAACACACCCTGTTTTCTTCCGGGTACCCCACAGGGGCTGCTATGGAGTAAGAAGTTGTGGAAGAGGATTCTTATTACATCTTTCCCACAAACAGAGGCCCCCTCCTGCCCCTATTACAGTTCCCACAATTGCACTCATCCAGGCTCACTGCAACAAACCTATTCTTCCACCAGCAGCAGAAAGATGTCTAGAATTACAGTGTGTCTGAAATTGCTCACAAAAGGAGAAGACAGGAGTACAAAAGTGTTCTGAATACTAGAAGAAATAACATGGTAGAGCAAGGGCTCCAAGAGTGGTAAGAAAATACCGTAACAAAATTGAAGAGAAAGATGATGAAGTTGTCTGCCACACAGTTTTATTCTGTCTAATAAATATAATGTTGAAAATAATTCCCTGAAGATCCAGCAAAGCCAACAAATAGAGTAATATTGAACAGGATTGGGAAGAGAGGAAACCTGCAACTTTTAATGGAGAAGCCATTCCTGTCCTTTGGGGTGATCTTGCTGAGAAGAGGGAGGGTGTCTGTCTGTTGGCTCTGCGAGTGGCCCTTTTTGAACTTCCCAATTCACAGCCAAGTCCTGTTGCTCTTCAACGGTAAGAGTTTTGTTGTGGTTGGAGGGATAAAAAAGTCCCCATTTTTAAGAAGATGATTTGCTTTGCAAATGTCTTTGTTATTTATAGCCGAGTCAGGCTTTGAACCACTAATCTCTGGAGGATGAGGGCAGAATCCCACTAAGAAAAACCATTAATGGAGCAACCATGAGTGATCAGAGACCAGTTCTGGAAAAAGCTGAACTGGACGCTGTGCACAGGCTGACACAAGAGGAATGTAGGTTTGCTGTACGCATCTGAGCTCAATTCCAGTACTGGCGGATCCACCAAAAGGCTTCAGCTTAGGTTACAGAGTCTCCAAGTCTAAAGTTAGTTCAAGGGGGTCCAAAACTTTGTCTTTATTTCAGCCTTCCCCTGGATACTACAGACCAGCCAATTTGGTCTTTTGCCTGAAGGCTGGAGAGTTGCATCACGAGCCTGGCCCTGACCATCAGGCAAATTCAGGCTGGAATGCTCCTTCTTTGGCTTAAGTGATGATATTTTTTATATTTTTTCCATGTACAGGGATTAATTAAGCCTTATCACAGCCACCCTGCTTGGTTTCTGCTCATTTACGAGAAGCAGAAACAGGAGCATGGAAAGGTAAAGCTACTGTTTGAGGCTTAAACCTCAGTGTCCTTCAGAGATGGTGCAGGCACTGGGCTTACTGAGCCTAGACCTCCCCAAGACTAGGAAGTTCAGGACCTCTTGGAAGGGAAATGTTCTTATCTTGGATAGAAAGAAAACAGTTCAGGGCCTGCTGAGAGTTGCTGTCTGAGAGCAGAGACCTAGAAGGGACTTGGGGTCACTAAGTCTGCGTTTGAGCACTGTCAGCCACCTCACATCATCCCATTTGTGAATTATTCAGCCTTTATCCTAGCAAAGTTTGGCTGTTATTCCCAGTACAAATGGACTGGAAAACTGTCCCACCAACTCCTTGCTTTAATGGCTAGAAACCTTGGTTCCCCCCGACTTTCTGAGAACGCAGGATTTTGCAACCTTTCTGCCAAAGGAATTCCTCTGGGCCATAGTCACATGTTTGCATTGCTTTTTTGCCTTGTTGGAGGAAGTGGTCCATGTGAAGGTGCACACCAAGGTAAAGAATGCTGCAAAGCTGTGTGCTAACACCAGTGCCGTGGCTCCTCAGGAATAATCTCAGCTCTGAGGAGGCCTCTGAAGTAAAACAAAGTGAGAAATGGGATTTCTAGGAAGTCTGGCTGGGAAAAGACCTACTTGCAGAAAGATGACTGAGAAGGAGCTATTATCCTTTAAGTCGATCCAAAGCTGGCTGGAGAAAAGAAGATGCTGCCCATCACCTGGCTGCCTGCTTCCTGCTAGGACTGAGAGTGATTCACTCCCTCTCAGCTCTCCATCCCCATGTCTTCAGTGCTCCTCTGCTCCTAGCAGCAGTGAACCAGCAGACCCCATGGCTGATGTCGTAGCCTCTGGCTGATTTGTGTAAGGGGAGGACAGAGAGAACACAATGAGATGTCAGAGGAGATTCCAAGCGATTTTGCCAAACACTCCAGGGATATTTTTTTTTCTTTCCACTCCCCTCCCCCCCTTAGTATTTTAGAATAATTTTTCAAGAGCACATATGCAAGTCATCTAAGGGAAACAGAACAGTGAGTACCAGGGGCTGGTACACTGTGTTCCCTTTGTGTACTGTACAGAAAATAGATAAAAGAAACAAAGGGTGATGCAGAGAGCAAAGCAGCCATCAGTACTCTCAGAGAGGTTCAGTCTGACCTTTTCAGAGACAAAGGTCAAACCAAAAAATCCTCAGGTGGCGGAAATTGGTCCCATCTTCCTCGGACCAGGAGACATGTACCACTAATGAAATGAGAGCAGAATTCCATGCCATTTGTTGTTGCTAGAGGCAAGAAGAAAGGAATAGTGTCTTGGATAAGAATAAGGATTATGAGCTTCTTTAGGAAGTAATTTGCCTTTTTATGATCATATCTGCTGTGCACCCAGCCACCTACCCAAATTACACATGGTAAAAGAACACAGTTGGACCCCCCTGGCACCAGCGACCTGGAAATCCAGACCCCATGACAGCAGCAGTGCTCGTTAGCATGCACTCTTCTGAAAGGAGACCCCCCTCTTCGGCCCTTGCCCCTCAACCTGCCAGTCTCTCTGTCTGCTCTTGCTGCTCACGAGCCTTTAGATGCAGAGCATGTCCAGCCGTAAGCGTGGGATAGCTCTCCTGCATCCCATCCGGGTTGTTTGTCTTGGGTCCCTCTCCATTCAGAGCAGAATGATTTTGCATAAATGCATCGACACGTCTGCTTTGTTCATGCGTGAAGGGTCCTCAGCATTTCTCATCCCACCCCCGCCCTGGCTGTCTTTTCCCTTACCCCCCTGGCATGTAGCTTCACCAGCTTTTGCATGATCTCCCTGTGCAAGAGCGAATAAACCTGCCCGAAGCGTTGCTAGTCAGTCAAGCACGGTTAAAAATACCCAGTCGATTATTTTGGATAGAATTAAAGCAAGTGATTGGAAGGAGAGGATGGAAAAGGGTACAAGAGCGAAGCCGTAATGGCCTTTACTATGTAATTTGGTTTCATGTTCTGCACAAGAAAACATGTAAAATATGTAAACAGAGCTCTCCAGGATTGTAATGTAGCTACAAAGCCACAGATACACAGGCAGGCAGGGTGCTATTCTTCAGCAGAACGGAATGCCATCCCCAAAACCACACAATCACTTCTTTAAGCCTGAAAGTAAACTTTCTCATGCCAGGAGCAGGGAATTTATTTTTTCTTTTAAACGAAGGATTGTCTGCACTACTTGTTCAGAGCACTGTAGGCATTTTAGCCCACATTGTCATAAGACACCTCGTATTTTGCATGCCAATGATTTTTTAGAGGTGTTCATCTTAAGATGTCTCTAAAAGGCATGGTTTTTGGACGACAGTGCTTAGCCAGCACTGTCCTGAAGGTCTCTTGAATTAATCCTTCTGTCCCCACCTGCAAATAAGTGTCTGATTTAAAAAGAAAAAAGCCCACAAATCTGGAGAGACCATCTGGATAAACTCTGGAACTGCTCTAATTCTCTCCTGAGTCGTGCCACCTTGGCTGGAGCTGGAACTGCTGGGGAACCCCAAATCTGTGCCCTGTAAGGTTGGAGGATCACAGTTCCTTCTGAGGTCATTTCAGTGATGAACCTGATATGAAGATGTGATTCACCTATCTGGTAAGCGGGCCCAGCTCCCCCTGCTATCAGCAGGAGCCTCCCCCAGACCTGGGTTTCCACTGTAGCCTCAGGGTCAGGCTGCAAACAGTACTGGGTGCCAGGAAAGGGTTCTGTGCATGGGAGAAGCCCTCATTTCAGGGCAACATCAAGTTCTGTTTAGCCAAAATTGGTCATTCCACCAAATTTCTTACACTTAGCACTCTGGGCAGTGGATCTTATTTTCCCATTATTTGGTAATCACCCCTTGCATCATTGCTCTCAGAGAAGACAGGTCTCTCTTCAGAGAGGGGAAGCTGAAGCACAGAGTAGAGATGATCTTTACACTTTTTGCCATCCTAATATCACTGAAACATCTGTTCTCCTACAGAGCAGATCTGTTCCTGGTGCAGTGCACTGTGTTCACAGTGTGACCCTTATCTACTGGAAGAGAATAGCCTCACGATATGGAAACGTAACTGGTTCCCAGTGGTTGTTACTGGCAGGACAGGCTTATCTCGGAAGCTGTGAGTTCCTCCATCCCCTCTGATCCTACTCCATCCTCCTGGAGGCTGCTCCTGCGAGGCAGCAAGGCTGAAGGAGGTTGGAGCTTCCTCTCTTACATGGTGCTCAAACTTTAATCCCTCCTCAGTAATGTCTTTTGAGAGCAGCTGAGAGTTTCTGTGAACTGCCCTGATAGCCTGGGACACCAAGGATGAATGGCTCCAAGCAGTCTTTTGGTTTAATTTCTTGGAGTTTGAGGTTTATTGGAGTAACCAGGGCTGTTCTGGAGTTAGAGGCTTCCCCATCACCTGCAACCAAACCTTTGCTGGATGAAGCAGCTGGTTGGTTGCTGCTCCATGGACTCTCCCTGGATGGTCCAACTCAGAGGAATTTGTTTGTGGGGTGGTGGTTTCCTTACTCTGCAGATTCAGTGGGAAAAGCCCGATGAAGCAAGGGGGAACCTTCTGATTTGCATACCACAAGCTCTGCCTTCAGGTATTAAGAAAAACAAGCCACAGGTTTTAATCTTAATTAATGCACGCTGAGGCAGGGCTGACTAGTTGGATGGGAAACTGAAAGGCTCTCACTGCTGAGGTGTAACCTTAGTCGGCTCCCCAGGATGGCACATGGTAGCTCTCCTCCATCCCACCCCCCCATGCACTCCCTGGGGGCCCTGCCGTAGCCTTCCCTCTTGCTATTAAATTCAGGACCTCTTCCCAATGCATCATCTCCCTGGATGTATCCAATTAAGGCCCGTTGACAGCCCAGAGCAGACTTCTACCCTTAGGATTAGAGGCGTGTGTACATCTTCATATAGCGAAGGACAACAACTGGGTGTCTGGCCAGCTCACTGGGACTGCAGTGTGGGAAGCTGAGCAGCTTGGAGAGGGAAAAGGAGCCAAGGAGAGAGAGATTTGCACCCCCAGTTATCCTTGCATGTGGAAACGCTGTGTGATGAGGGTTGCGTGTGGTTTACACAGCGTGTTTACATGGTCCATATCCCTAAACAAAGCTGAAAAGCATGACTTTAACTCTGGAAATAAAAGCGCTGGAAAACCCTGGTTTTCTGCACATGAGAAAGTTTTGTTCTTTAAACACACAGATGTTTTTAAATGAAAAATCACTCTTTTGACCTTTTCTGAATGTGATCATGTGGTCAGAGCTGACATTAACCACTGCACAGCTGTTTGCTTCAGCCACAGGCGAAGGTTAGTGAGGAACCTTCGGAGCTCGTGGTAGCACCTGCCTTGTCTCACATCACTTGGAAGCTGCCCCCGTGCCCTGTGTGCACTGGGGGCAGTTCAGGGGAGGTGGGGTTAGGGATGGGGACAGTTGGGCTCTACTCCTACTGTGTTGGAAACAAGTGTTGTGCATTTTTTTCTTCTTTGATAGATGAAAAAGGTGTGACTTAATTATTTTTTTCCCAATCAGAAATGTTGCCCAGGTACTTAGAAGCATCTCTGTCCACCTCAGCCTGTGTTGTTCAGATGGAAAACTCTTCATTGAGCTGAGGGTCTTTAGGGCTTTGTTGTTGCTTTGGGGCTTTCTCTAACTAGATGTGTGCTCACTTCACCTGAGCAAATTTAAAGGACCGGCTCTGGGAAGGAAGGCAGGGATGTTACCAAGGGGGTTATAGCAAGCCCAATCCTGCTTTGCCTTGCAGGAGTGCAAACCAGCAAAACTACAATGAATCCAGTGAACTGGATCCACTAATACAGGAACAAAAATATAGTTAAGGTCCTCCTAAAGTGTAGTGTGCATCCTGCTTTGGGGAGTTTGGTTTTCTGATGCCAGCTGCTCCCAAATCATAGAATCACAGACTGGTCTGGGTTGCAAGGGATTCCAAGGATCACAGAGCTCCAACCCCCTGCCACAGGCAGGGCCACCAACCTCCAGGCCTGGAGCTACACAAGATTGCCCAGGGCCCCATCCAACCTGGCCTTGAACACTTCCAGGGATGGGGCACCCACCCCCTCTCTGGGCAGCCTGTTCCAGCCCCTCACCACTCTCTCTGTAAAGAACTTCTCCCTAATATCTAATTTAAACCTTCCCTCCTTTAGCTTCGATCCATCCCCCTTGTCCTGCCATTATCTACCCTTTTAAAAAGCTGATTCCCCTCCAAGACACTCTGGTCAAAGGGAAAAAAAAATAATTAAAAAAGCTTTTGCTTTACTCATTGGTGGTAAAAACTTCTGGGATGGGATTGTTTTCATTTTCCACAGCACCCCATGGCCAGCCTTGGCCCTGGTTACATGCAGGCTTTGCTGTAGTGGACCTAGCTGGTTCAAGTTAGAGACCGGCAGTTTGGGAACCTGAGTGTGCAGCCAACAATAATGTTCTGGCTACTGTATTTGTTTAACCTCACTCTCCAGTGGATGGATGCACAGTCTGTTAAAGCACTTATCAGGCTGTAATGGCTTCACACTTTTGTGAGCAGCAATGTGGAAGTTATAGGCAGGAGCTTTTGCTGCGGGTTGAAGATGCCATTTAGCCCTAATGAGGCTGATGTTTGCAATAGTAAAGGTGTAAGGTGGTGTTTGGGCGCTGTGCCTTGATGCTGTGTGTCTAGCAGGTTGCTATTTCTACTGGTAGATGTCTCTGTGAATTTGAACTTAATAGCAGAATGCAATTCAGGGCTGTTTCTAAGAATTACATCTCCTAGGTGAGATCCTGGCAGTGCTGGGGCAGAGGATGCTGTTGTTTGAGAGCAGCATCTTTATGTCCTACTGCTGGGCTGAAGAAATAGTGAACATCTGATACGAATAAACAGAAGCACGTGGCAAATTGCTCAGTTACGCTTTCATGTGCTTCATGAGAGTGTATTCTGCGTGGCTGGCAGCTTGGAGCCATCCCTTGCTTTCTCATCCTTTCAGTGTGCATTGCTGAACAGCAAAAGAAGCAGGGGTATGTACGAATTGCAGTCGTGAACTCCAAACACTGGTGTTTACTTGTGGGCTTGTGCAAAAGTTGAGTTGATGATTGAAACCCTGTTAGTGTATTATTTCTTCTTTTTCTCACTCTTTTTCTGTAGTCTCTGGCCCTGGCTTCAGTGATGTCTTTAGGGTGATTCTTTGAACCATGCAAAATTCATCTGGTTAGGCTTTTGTTGTAAAATCAAAACTCCATATTGTGTTTTCCACGGGTCCAGCTAGCATCCTAGATATTTTGATTACACCTGGCTGGATGTCAAAGCCGATGTCAGTTTGGGATAGGGCCAGTCAGAACTGATTTACAGTTTTTTCAGGTATACCATGTGAAGTTTATGGGTTTATGTGATTTTGATTTGAACTCACCAGTTTTAAATGAAGTTTGCTTTGAATCTGGAGATAACAGAAATTCAAAGGGAAGCTCGAGGAATGCAGGTCTGCATGATTTAAAATTTGAAATAAATTGTTCAAACAGACTCTTTAGAAGTGAAAAAACTGCATTTTTTTTTGAGAAAGCTAAAGTTAATAACACACATTGGATACACATGCAATCTGGACCATCATCTAATGGAAATCCCTGTAGCTCCTCTTTGCTTTCCTGAAAGCAACTGGTATGATAAAACAAAATTGCCCTTGCATCTCCCTACTCATTTCTCAACCACACCACGTTACATCCAAAACTACCCCAGGAAATTTCCCTTTGCAGAGGAATACTCATTCTTATCAGAAAGCAGAGGAATTTATCATCGTGTCACACTGCAAATGAACTATTGATGCTGTGCCATGTCAGCTCTGGTGTTTTCATACACATAAAGGTCACGTTCCAATTACTAAAAGATATCCAGCCAAACCTTCAGCTGAAAGCTGGGGCTCTGTGCTAGGAAAGCTGTAGCAACATGCTGATTGAATACTAAGTCTGCAAGGTCCAGACACTGTCGGCTGCTCCACATTCAGAAGGGAGGTGGCTGTGCTGGGACTGGACACAGCAACTGGCAACGGGGCTTTATTTCATCCTGCAGGAGACGTAATCTGCTTCCCAATCCCACAGCCAAATCCTGTTCTTCATTACACAGGTAAAACTGACGGATGAGATTTCCTCTTACTTCTGAGCCAACTGAATCTGGGAGTAATATAGCATCAGTGTATTACCCCAGGAGTTTTATCAGCTTCCAGTTGATAAAGCTTTTCTGTTGATCACCTGCCTGCGTGCCTTTGTCCTGGAGCAGGACATGCTGCAGTTTTTCATCTTTTGCCATCAGACCTTTAAGTACCCCATTGAAAACAGGCAAAAGCAGACCAAAAAAAAGCACAAAACTCAGAAATTTACTAAAACTGTGTTATCAGGGGACAAGGAAGGGTTTGGAGTAAAAGCTGCAGTGTATGAGCATCAGACATAAGGGAAAGTTGCTGCTGAGGAAGAAGCAGCAGATGCAAAGGTAAGAAAGGTATTGAAAGAGGGAGGACACAACTTTCTTTCATCATCTTATCCTTACAACCTGTGCTGCTGAATCTCGGATTTGGGGTTGGGTTTTGGTTTGAATTTTTACAAGAGGGTATTTTAAACTCATTGTTAGTTCACATAAAAAATTAATATATGTACCAGTTTGGAAAAAGTAACTTTAAATGCTTTCCTTAAGTCTTAGAAGCCAACCTGAAACGCCTCGATGCTGACTTTCATAGTTGGGCAGACAGCTGTTGACTCGAGTCTTCCAACAGGACAAATCCTGAGTGCCAGTAAAGACACTAAAGCATTTCTGACCACAGTCGAGAAGAAAACCCAGAGCAAAATTTCTGATGTCCCTTGAGTAAGCCTGGGTGTACAATATCCCTCTAAGCTCTGTGGGCTTGTGAGGTTTTAAATGAAATTGGGTGATGTTTGGGGTGCTTGTTGGAACCCAAGTGGTGGCCTTTTTAATGGTTCAGTGCTCACTAACGTGGGCAGTTTTATTTTTTCTGTGACTCCAACCCAATTCCCAGCATAAATGAGAAGAACAGTGCAACAGCTTTCAGAACAGATTGGAGGTCTGTGCTGCAGTCGGCAAACTGGGTGGTGTCCATGTGGCAGTCAAGCTGCCTTATAATATTGGGCAATAAACAAGCAGGAACCTTTCTGATATTTAGCAACTGCACCATAGTTTCTAATCCTTGGGTAAGATTAACCTTAGGTCTGCAAGAACAATAACATATTTAAGAATGAAAGGTCTGGGTGACTGCCAACCCCCTTGTCTGGCACTGGAGAAAGAGAAAGTTTTCATCTGTAAAGGATGTGTTAAAATGCTGCTTATGTCATGGTTGGGATTCTCTGGCATGGGCTGAGCTGGATAACGTTCTGCAGAGCAATCGGCTAAAACTTGTAGATTAATTAGGTTTCAGTATTATGGTTGAAATCTGTTCTTTAGCTGGATCTTCAAACAATGGAACTTGTCCTGTTTGTTCCTCCCCGGGTTTCAGATCAGTCCATGGGTATTTCTGTGCAACCTCACCCGGGATGTTGTGTGCCTCACAGACGGATGGCACTGTGGGTTTGACTGATTGATCCCATTCCTGCTAGTTCCGTGGTTGCTGTTCTGAGAATGGGACAGAGTGTAGCCTGTTTCATCCCATAAACCCACAGCACTGTCTGTCTAGGTGCAGAAGTGACAGCAACACAGTCCCTGGCAGAAAGGAGGGAGGTAGAGGCAGCAGCCTTGGCTACCACAGCCACTTCCAGCCTGCTCCTTCCAATGGATGTTGCTCCCTACAGCCCGATGTGCCAAGTGCTCACAATGGCCCTTTGCAGCCGTTCTTAGCTTGAAAACATGGTCTGGAGGAAGCCCCACCATGGGACAGCAGATGGGATTTTGGGAGCAGACAGATCTATGCTGTTTACAGCCGCCTGTGGGCATGCAGACAGGCACGTCCACTCCAACCGCGGCGGCAGCCGTATGCCAGACCTGAGTAGGGCAGCATCCTAGTTTAAATAGCAGCTTTGCCTGTCTGCATTTAGAATTATTTTGATGTTACAAGGTGAGAGACGAGAACCTGTCTCGTGGTTCACCTGTGGCATCTGGCTGTGCTCACTCGATGGGGAGGACAGTGTGAGGTGGCATCTGGTTGTACTTAGTCCACGCCTGGGGAGGTATATCCTTCGTGCACGTATGTGCTTGTTTGTCCTTTCTCTTTGTAACATCCAAGGGCCTTTTTGTGGCTAATGGCTTACACCCTCAAGATACCCATGTGACATGGGGGAGTAGCACCCCTGGCTGACAGACTGAAGAAGTCAGGTGCTGCCTGGGGGTGTAATGGGGCCGTGCACTGGGCACAGTCTGGTTGAGTCCAGTGTTGAGTCCATAGGATGAACCATCCTTAGCCTGTAGTTCATCTGCAGCAGGAGCCCATCAGCACAACTTAACACTGCCTGAAGTCACAGGGCGGCTGGGAATCATTCACAAGGGTGCCTTCCAAAATTTGCTCTTCAGCAAGTTTTCCCATATTACTTTGAAGGAAAAGCGTTATGAGGAAATGGAGTTGATTGCAATAGTGAATGCGTTTTAGATGTGGCAATGAGCTAAGTGCTCCCGATATATCACTTTTCCCTTTCTACTGACACATTCCTTGGTCCCCTTGAGTAAGAGAAGGAAAACAGGAGAGGCGGTTTGAAGAACATGTTGTCCCTGTGATTGACAGGAGGTTGTATAACTCAGTCAAAGGGAATCCTCCAGGCATTCCCTCTTGTAGGAAGATCCCACAGTGCTCTCTGGCCTTCTTCATTCTGTCTCTCGATGTTTGTGTACAAAATGTGTGGGTGGGAGACGAGCTGGATTGAACCTCCATGAGGAACAGACATCAGCTCTTTTAATTGAAAGCAGCTTCCTAGGGAGGGGTACGACATGAGCTTCCAGTAAGTAGACACAAATAGTCCCCAAATACTTTGGAGCAGATACTAAGCTCCTGTGGATCCCAGTTGCTGTGTGGGTCTGAGAACCTGGATGAGCCCCAGCGAGCAAAGTTTTGAGTCCTGCGTGATGCTGTCACTCTTCAAAGCAAATACTTTAGTGTTTGGTAACACCCTGAAATGAAAAGTACATCTATCCCTTCTTCCTTCCACAGCTGTCAGGTGCTTTAGCTGCTGTTTTGCATCACTGTAGCAAACCAGAGCATGCTAGGAAGTGATTTATTTCTCATAAGTGTGAATTCCTGTGAATCTGTAGCTGAGAGCAGAGATGATGCTCTGTCTTGCAGGCCATTGGAACTTATAGCTTAAAAGTGGTGGCACTGAAGTAATAAGTGTCTTCGTGCTGCTGCCAGCTTCTAGGGATGCCTTAAAAGCAGAGATGTGAAAGACTCTCCTGGCAAATGTTTCTTAGACTTTGCAGTTGTGGTTTGACACACAGTAACTGGGTAGAATTGAGAAGGGGATGTATTTACCACATGTGCTAGAGCCCATTGAGATGATGGAGTCTGTAGGTGATTGGGACCATTTGTCCTATCAGAGTGTTTTTACAAAATCTTTTTTTCCCCTTAGCTAAGTCTACTAGGTAGAGGTTATTGCAGAAGAGGCTCTTGCAGCTGCTCCTGATGTTGTGTCTCTTAGACTTTGCCCACATTTCTCAATTATTCTCTTCTCCTAAAGGAACTTTTTACCCCAGCACCACTTTGAAACACTTTTCTGAGTAGCAGTGGATCAGCCTCAGCAGGAGGATGCTTATCTAACCTGTTCAAACCAGAGCAGCCTACCGAGTCTGCACACCTCAGCTGCACATGTCTCAAACACAGGCTCTTTATGCAACGTTAAGATCTTTGCTAATGTTCTCAGGCAGAAGCAGAAAGTGCTAAAGTTCACACACACACGCACACAAATCAAACAAGGCATTTAAAAGTTATCAGAGATTTCCAACCCACCTCAGCAGGGGTTTATTTTGGGTTTGGTTCAAACTTCTGGTGAAGGTCTGGGTGATTTCTTAATACAGGTTTTCACTCATCCATTAAGTGGCACTTAAAACACACCAAACGTCAGTAGGTTTGCTTCTTTCAACCACCTTTTTGGACCAATAGAGCAGGAGGAGATCTAAGAATAAGAACAAAATCATATAAAAGTAATGAGACCTTTGTTCATGTCAAAGAGCTCTCTGACCATATAAATTGCAGATGTGGGTAAGATAAATTCCCTAGCTGGAGAGGTATTAAAATAAAAACCATGCTCCCAACAAGAGACAGGCTGCTGAAAATGCAAGAAGGGAGAATTGCGAAACGGTACATGTCGAATTGCTGGCCTGGATTTCAAATGCCAAAGATAGTTTATGTAAAGCCTTGCTCTGCTGTAAAATGTAACACTATCCACTGGCTAGCCTCAATGAAGCTTGGTCCCAGTTGTTTTAAAAAATAAACTAAAAATCTTCTTCCAGCCCATTAAAGCTGATTTATGTTTTGCCCATAGATTCCTCAGTGCTGGATCTTGAGGGACTCAGATTATAGAGGTGATTACCTCACTTTTAGCCAATCTGGTTTCTCATTCCCAGGCATTCCAGGCTCTCTTTGCATTGCCCAGGCTTTGCCTGCTGAGACCAAGAGAGCACTTCTGTGCAGAGTTACTGAGTGGGCATAGGATTTTGAATGATTAAAACCATCTCTGTTGATTCTCTTGTTTCACTTCGGGGCTTTCTTTTGGTTTAAATCATCAGGGAAATTGCTTATGGGAATGGCTTTCCTGACAGCACATTACCTGACTGCCCAGTTCAGGCTCTGGTCCTGGAAAGAAATCAAATCCTGTTCCCAGGAGAGCATAGCTCCAGTTAGCCCCAGCACAGGTGGTCTCTGGGACCAGTCCTAGGCTCTCCTGTGGCTCAGAACAACTGCTGACAATGGTTCTGCCTCTTGGCTTGCACTCATAGCTCCATTGCCACTGTAGTGTGTGAGCACAAGGAATTCCCTCTGTCCCCATGACTCTGGTAATGACTGTCACTGTGTTGACTGACCTGTTGTGAATCTTAACAGGTACACTTCAGATGCTATGAGAGCCTCAGCTGGAAGCATCTCTCTGATGCCTTTTGCATTCCCATATTTGTTGGGGGAATGAAGGTTATGGTCATGGACATTTCACAGAATCACTAGGTTGGAAAAGACCTTTAAGATAATTGAGTCCAACCATATTCATCCTATGCTAAACCATATCCCTAAGTACTTCATCTACCCATCTTTTAAACACATCCAGGGATGGTGACTCAACCCCCTCCCTGGGCAGCCTGTTCCACATTTTTTGAAGCAGCTTCACTAAGCAGTGTGGTTTCAGGGTAAATCCTACCATTCCTGACATTTCACATCTTACATACTGATGCCACTGCAAGGCTCTCCAATACTTAAACCCAGGCATTTTCTTCTTTGAGCTTTTCATCCAAGCCAGCACTTGGGATTCATCTACTTGTTCTTTATGAAAAGAGCAGTTCATTTCTAAACCCACTGCTGCCTGCTGTGGAAAGTGCTGTAGGTGTCAGAAGAAGGTGATTCCACTTGCAGAAACTAGTTAACAAAACAAGAAACTAGTTTGCTTAAACTGGGTTGTAGAGGCAGGCCTTTCCTGGCTATACTTGCTTCCAAGTTGACATGGCCATCTGTGGCTTCCCTGGGGTTACAGTAACACACAGGTTTAAATAGGACATTGCTTGAGTACTGTGGAGAGCATCTGCAGGCTGCCTGTGATGTGAGTTGGTACGTTCAGAAGAGATCATCACTTTGACCCCAGTGGGGAAAAGCCATGGTCCATTTGGGTGGGAGCAAAGTTGTTCTTCAGAACAGAGAGCTGTACCAAATTATGAGGGAACTGCTGGCTGCCATCCAGCTGCTGTGAGTCTTTAGCTCCTTTGCATGTGTCAGTTTTTCTTATTGAGGTGGAAAACCTGGAAACTTCACTTCTGAATAATCTCATGGTATTTAAAACCGTCATTATTGTGTATTATTTTATTCTAGCACTGCACCTGGATTTTCTCCCCCACTTTAAACAGCCATAATCCTTCCTTACTGTTATCTGCATGTCTTTTGGTGTTTCTTTTTTCTCCCACAGATGTGTCGAACTAAGGTGATTGACTTGAACGATGGTGTCTCTCAGTATGCCTGGTATCCCTGCACGGCCAACTTCCAGTACTCCCACATGACACAGACCGTTTTCTGGCTGAAGGTAGGAAGTGCACATGTCATTCAGAAGTCTCCTCATTGCCTGCCTGTACAAAATTTCTCCAACAGGCAAAATATCATGGGATTACCTTCCCCAGACCAAGCTGCTCCTTTCTTTGAAGTATGTTTAGTGTAAAATAGCAAAACGAAGGCTCTGAGCACTGCCTAGAGAGTCAGTGGTGAAGTCCCCTCCTGTGACAAGGCTATTGAGTTTCTGAGAGGTTACAGCCTCCAGCTGCAGGGCTGTTTGACTTGAGTTTATCTAGCTCGTGTGGGAGAGACTGGAAGAGAAGACTTCTGTGTGACCTGGGATGGGAATTGTTATTTTAAAAGTCCTGGACTGACTGTTAGGTTTTTTTAAAGCCTGCCACAGTTCTCCACCTCAGCCTTTGTGGGGCTTTTGTTTTCCCAGGCTTATTTTTCCCAGCCTATGGTAGCTGCAGCAGTCCTAGTTCACTTGGTCACTGATGGGACCTATTACCTGGATCAGAAGCAGGAGACCATCGGAGTACAGCTGTTTGACACCAAAGAGCAAAGCCATGATCTTGGTAAGATTGTATTTTCTTAAACTCCTTCTTTATCACTTGCTTAAGCTGTTGGTACCCCCAATACTCCTGCTCAGTTTTTCTAGGATCAGCCAAAAGAAAATGCTTGCTTAATGCTCCAAACCCTGAATTTCACTAGAGTGAAACTCAACAAACTAGAGTTTGTTGAAAATGATGCATCATTTTGTACAGACATTTCTCCATACCTGTTCACTATGTGTTCAGAAGTGATTAGTTCTTCTTTAGTCATTAAAATAAGGACTCTTCCAGTGCTTCATGCACAGCACCTCCCTGGAGAGATGCTGACAGTGATACAGAGGAACTGCTGATAGCAGGGAGTGAAGCAAATGCTTCTGCTTCACAAGGTGGTGTTGGTTGGATCTCCAGTCCTGCTTGCAGGGAGACTTCCACAGCTATTTAATGGCCAAAACTTTTAATGAAAAGTACCTCAGGTTTGATGAAGGTCTAATACCAGGGCCCTTGCGGGCTGCTTGCATGGCCTCAAGCAGATGTCCCTATCAGAGGGACTGTGCTCAAGTGCCAGGACAGACCATTTTTGTCTCTACCCTGGGCACAAGTGCCAGAACCTGGAAAAGTTGTGTCTAGTGAATTGATTCTGGCTGTATTTATGCCCTGGGACCAAGGAACTCACCCAAGCTCCCAGCTCTGTGTCAGAGTAGGTCTTGCATAAGCCTATTCTAGCTGACTCCTGCCTATTTTTTCCATGGGGAAGAAAACTGACCATGTCATCCTGAGAGCAGTTTTTAAGGAACCATAATCCCCTTCCCCCAGCTTTCTGTTTTACAATAACTTTGCAATTCGGAAGAGCTGAAACTCAAACAAACTTCCTCCTAGTGATGAGAAGGGACGTACGCAAGTGGCAGGTGTTGGATGACTATCCAGGGTAATGTATTATTTGGTGGGGTGTGGAGGAAAAGAAAGAACATATGCGTGGTGTCTGCTGTCCAAGAACAAACCGAAATTCATAGCAAGATGTGCAGGTTGAGTCAGGATAGCTCCCAGTTTGCCAGAGCCGCTGGATTAATCTTATCCTCCTTTCGCAAAACAGTGGCACATAGCTCTTTCCCTCTGAGAAATAAATGATGGAGACACAAGCATGCCAACAAACACTTAGTGCGACATTTTATAGAGACAGACAGACAGATTGTGAGAGAAAGAGAACAAGAAAGAGGAGCAAAGAGGAAACTGAGGGTTAGGTTTTGAAATCCTCGATGAAGTTGCAACATGAGTTTGGCATGGCTCAGACTGACAACTGGAGATCCTCACAGCCGAAATGCTGCCTTCATCATGGAAAAGCCCCTCTGACCTTTTCAGAAGAGGCTGGTCTGGAGCAGAGGAGAGGTGTAGGTAAGCTACCCAGCAGTTCTCAGGCAAAGCTCCCAATCCCTGTTTTGTCTGAGTTCTGGGTGCGGCATTAAGTCCTTTTCCTGGATACTGTATTTGATGTGTTTGAATTATCACCGTGGCAAGCTAGAAACTGCAGCTGAGATGCAGAGTTTGGCATGTGCTGGGTGCAGGATTGACAGCAGACGGTCAGCCACCCTTAAGCAGAAATTAGTGGCAAACTAAAAGTACATCCAAGAGGAAGCAACAATAATTTAAAGCTTGATCAGTCCTCAGCATGCTGAAGACACTTCCACCCGCAGAATGCAATCTGTCCTGAAGTGTGGTTTCCCACCTTCATCAAAGCAATGTTTTACCACGTGGACTCTCAGAAGGTAGTGAGAACCTGCTGCTGAGTCTTAGAAGATGGAGAGGTTGGCATGCCAAAGACCTCAGCGCTGTTAGGAGCCCTTGGAGACTCAGGATTCAGCTGCTGGGTGCTTTGCAAGAACTGTTGAGGCTTGCCTAGGTGGATACAGAGACAGGACAAGCCTTAACTGCCCTGCCATGGACACCTTTACTCTCTTGAGTGGGTTTTTGCTGATGAAGATGGTTAGTTAAATGAACCCAACCTGTTCAGCCCCCATTTAACTTGCCGAGGTCTGAAAGCACCAGCAAGCAGAGCACAGCTCTGAGGGTCTGTTATGTTGTGGGCACCACCTGAGTGCAAGGAATGAAACTGAAATGAATAAACAGCCTCATATGATAAGGTCTTTCTTGGCTTTCCATCAGAGAAGGCAGAAACTTCCAAGGAATTTGGGAAGCTGGGATTTTGAGTATTAACTGCACCTGTTTGTAAGTGAGAAACGTGCGCCCTTCTGCAAGGAGCCGATATCAAAAGACCTGTGGGAGGCAAGGAGACAGGGAGGTTATTTCAGGGTCAGGTAAAGACCAAAATAAAAAGAGGTTTGCTTTTTTATTTTATATTTTTTTTTTAATACAGGAAGATTTTTTTTAAAGTAGAGGGTGGGAGATGGATGTTTAAAGAGGGTGGTCAGAAGTCTGTCTTGACTCACAGGAAATCACTTTTAAGGAGAAAAATGAAAACTTTTTTGTTCCTTCCCTTTTGAGTCAAGAAACCTGAACTGGAAAATAATCATAATAAAAATAATAATAGAAATCCCTAAGCCAGTTAAACATGCAAATAGAATTTATTTTCAAATCTGTAAGTGTATCAGGGTAGCCAAAGGGCCTGGGCCAGAGCTGTTGCTGGGGGAGCTCCAGTGAAGCGAATGGAGCTGGAGCCAAGCTGATCCTCGGAGTGATGCCACGGAGCAGAGGAGGCAGAGCTTTGCAGTCAGCCGTCAGGCCATGAATCTCAATTAATGAGTTTTGAGGCCAGGCAACAGCTGTCTGTACCTTGAGTTACCCCTGAGATGGATTTGGCCCATTTGAATTCAGGTTGCCTCTACTTGAAGGTGGGAATTTCTTCCCGACATTCACCATGTGCCTTCTCTGCTGAAGAAGAGAGATTAAGAAGTTTCCCTGTCACCTCTCTGGTGCTTCTGTGCACATTGACCTCTTGAGACACTTTTATTTTCCTGAGACACAATTATTTTCTTCTCACATGAGATCACCTATAAAATCCTCAGTGGGTCCATCAACCTCATTTCTCTCTCCAGGACCATCTTTACCTTTTTTAGCAAAGAACAAGGTACCCTAAGGCTGAAAACCATCAAAAAATTCAGAAGCAGGCATATTTAGTGTAGAGCTCATGCAAACACGATTTACACTGAGTGCTAACGACATGCACAGTGCTAACGAACAAGCCACCGGTGCACAACCCACGGTGCACAAAGCCACCCAGCCTGCCAGCATTGTTTGATGTGTGGTATAAAGGCTCCAACTGTCCTCTCAAACCGGTTTTACAATAGTGCGACTCCGCTTCCTCCGTGATGGTTGCTCCTGATTTAACGGAGCACAATAGAAATGTAGCTGTGGTCTAAAGAAACTGCTCTGAGAGCCTGCTGAGCTCGTGGAGAGAATGGCAGCCTTTCTTCAGCTGTCTGGAGGGATATACTTCTCAGCTAAGCTCTCCAGAGCGATTTGGGAAGCCCCTCCAGGCAGCTTACCATAACTTTTCAGCTCTATAGGGCCATTCCTGTGGATGAAATGCTTCTGAAGTGCCCACGGCTTCGGGAAGCAATTGTGTTAAGTCTGACCCTTCCTCTGATCTTGTCTCTCCTCTGGCAGGTGTCCACGTCCTGAGCTGCAGGAACAATCCCCTGATTATCCCCGTCATCCATGACCTCAGTCACCCTTTTTATCACACCCAGGCTGTCCTCATTAGCTTCAGCTCCCAGTTTGTGGCCATCTCCGGGGTGGCCCTGCGTTCCTTCCACAACTTCGACCCCATCACCATCAGCAGCTGCCAGCGAGGACAGACCTACAGCCCAGCAGAGCAGAGGTGAGCCTGTCAGCTTGCTTCCTTCTGCCTCGCCACCCACCGCCCCCCGCGCCGCCCGCCTGTGCTGGGGGTTAAGAGGAGGCAGGAGGGGCACAGGAGCTGAACCCTGCTGACCCTTTTGTGTCGATGGTAAAAAACCGGCAGTGTTCTCATTGATCAGGATGGATGGGACATTTAACCCACATGGTATACTGTTAGTGAATTATTTCCTCTTCCTTTCTCCTCCCTCCTTTATCCCAAGCTTGGAATTGGGGCCAGTTAACTCTCCATACATTCCCCAGTACGGCATCGTTTTCGCCACTCACACACCAGCCTTGATCTAAACTGCTTTGTGCTGCTAAAGTGCTACAGGGACCTCCCATGGAAACAGTTGTGTGGAGACAAAGTGATGCTTGTGCCCTGGAAGGGACGGATCCTGCAAGGTGCTCAGCCCCGTGCGGTGGGTGCTTAGCCACCAGCATCCCTGGTGCTTTTATGGCTGGGTAAAGGCCCTCAGTACCTCTCCGGATCCAGCCCACGTTCTGAAAAGCTCTGTGGGACCCCCCAGGATGAAAGGTTTATGGCTACCGTTTTATTCTTGTTGTTATTACAGACACATCAATAGATCACCACCAACCCCTCTCAGTCTCTGCTTTACAGCATCCCACAGAGATTGTGACCTTTCGTGGCCTCTGGTGCGGCAGCTTCATGGATCCTTTCAGCAAGGCAGTGAAAAGAAGAGGGGAGAATTTAGCGAAACCCCTGAAAGAATAATTTTTTTTCTTCTTCTTCCCCCTTTGTGAATTCAAAGTTGTGAGAAGTCGTCATACCACAGCGGCGGCAATAGTAAAACAAGTTGCATATCCCAGCAAACCTCTGCTCAGCCTCCTGAGCAGGCTGTCAGGTTTTTTGATAATGTTCTGGCTTGTTTTTAGGACCTGCTTTTATTCCAGGAAAGGGGGGCAGGGTGGGGGGTGAGAAGGGGGAGAGGGAAGGGAAAATAGGAAAAAAAAAAGGAAAAAAAAGAAGTATATCTATAGCTAAATCAATCCAGCCAGTGTGTTCTGACCTAGATTCGAGTAGTCTGATCATTCTGTGCAATAGGTTGTATAAATTCAGAGGCCCGAAGAGAGCAGGATCGAGTTTCAGATGAGAAGTCTAGTTGTGGAAGTTTGGCCAAACCCCAGTGCAGGAGCAGGACAGAAAAAGACTGAGAAAGACCCACTGGAAGGAGATGGTGAGAAGCAACAGGGAGCTTGAGAGGGCTGAGACACGGGGCTGCATTCCTCCCTCTCGAGTTTTCGGTAGGAATTGAACCATTTGTTCACTTATGAAATTAGAAGTGCTCTGTGTTTAGAAAGTTATTTCCTTCATAAAAAATGCGTTCCCCTTAGGCAAAGCTTCAGTGAGCCTGTGCAGCCCAACAAGCTAACCTTTAGAAATCTCTTGAAGAAGAATCACCCAGCTTTTGCTTCGGTCTTTTTTTTTTTATTCCTTCTTTCTTCTTTTCTTCTTGATTTTTTTTTTTTGGTGGGGGTTTTGCATTGTTTTGTTTTCAAGATGCACTGAACCATCTCAGCCCCTTGCTCTCCAAACCTTCCATCAGACCCTCACTCGTTCAAAGCAATGCTTTGGGTCTCACAGGTTGCGACAATGGATTGATCATAAAGTTTCTCGTGTCAGTCAAGAAAGTAGAAACCCTCTGAAATAAAGCCCTGATCCAAAGCTGATTGAAACCAGTGGGATTTTTTCCATTGATGACACAGTGCTACAGTGGAAAATCTCCAGTTTGCCTTGTGGTGGGATTGTTTGGGTGACCATAGGTGCTTTCTTAGATACTCTAAGCAGTTCAGGTGTCCGAGCTGTAAAGAAAGTTGTGCAGCCAGGAAATAGGTGACTCCTTTGCTGTCACCTGCCATTTGTTTAACCCAATCCAGGAAGAGCACACAAAGAGGGATTTTAAAAATCTATTCATAACCAGTTCAGAAGCTGGATGTGTGTCTTCTGCCTTCTGTGCTCACAGTCTCTCCATCAGACTCCCCAGGGGTGTTGGTCCCACACTGCCCATCCTTCCCTTCCCCCTTTCCCCACCAGCTGCATTTGCCTAAGGTGGTTTTTTAAAAATATTAATTCTTAAAGGCACCTTCCTTCCTATGTGTAAGCATCAATTTTACTGCTTTCATTTTCCTTAGGTCAACATGGATATTTTTGCCTGCTTTTTGGCTTCTCTCTACAAGAGATATTATTTCTCTCTCTTCAAGGAGAATTATTTTGGTTGGAGAGGATTTATAGCCAGATACAGACACTTCTAGGCAAGGGTGCAGATTTTAAATACGTGAGGGAAAAGAAATATATCAGCTCTTAAAAGTTAGCACAGCCTTTATTTTGAGGGTGGATGGATCACTCCCGTGGGTTAGTGACAACTTAATAACTGAAAATAAAACATGTGCTCACTCTTCTTTCTTAAAATGTGAATTACAGTTAATATTTTAGAGGAGAAAAAGGAGCTCAAATGCAAAAGTCCCATTGAACTTTATAGGTAGTTGTTCTCAGTCATCGTTAGCTCTTTGAAAAATCCATTCCATCCTTCTGAAGATATTTACAGAGAATTGGGGGGGAAAAAAAACCCAAACCCCCTCTGTAACTTTCCAGTTGTATTTTTCCAGTTGTTTTTTTTCTGCTGCAGCTCTGTTTTGTTTTCAGCAAAACTTTTTACCTCCCTGCTGGAGATGTGCTGTAAAAGCGACACGCTTTATTTCGCATTGCATCCTTAGACCAGGTATAATGGCCCAGTTAGTTCTTCCCTTGTGCTTTATAGCTCAAATTATTATACTTTTATTATTTCATATTTAGCCCCATGGAGTGGCTGGTGAAATTGGGTGTGCAGGAGCAGGGGTATAATTTCCCAGCCCACAGTCACCCTGGTGCATCGGGGCTGCCTTGCCCAGCGCTTCCTCAGAAATCACTGGCTTTGTCCTTGTCACTGTGTAGGAAACATCAGCTGGGGGGTCTCCATCCCTGGCAAGGCAGTCCATGGGATGGGCTGCTTTCCCTTGCTGGCATTTCCCACTGCATTCAGAAGTCCTCTCCTCCTCCATTCCCCTTGGTGCCATCTGCTTCTCTCTGGATGCATCAGGCAGGAGGCATGAAAGTCCAGGTAGACACCCCAATTCAGCTGTCAGAATTGTGGATTTGGGGATTTTTTAGCTTTCTAATCTTCCATTAACTCTGTGTTCATAATGAAGATAAGCTTCCCCTCCCCTGGAGCAGGCAGTGCAGCTCCTTATACTTTCTAGTTAGTGTAGCAAAAAGATTTGCCTTTCCTTTGGTTAAACCTTGGCACGAGCTCACTGTTAAGGGCTGCAGGATTGCTGCTGTGGGGGGAGATTGACAGCTGAGGGGGGACCTTGTAGATCAAGACCCACTCCTGGCCAACATGCCACCGCCTGCCCTGGTCCCCATGAAGGGCTCTCCTCTGTGCGTCACCCATTGCTACCCCAAACAAGCCCCAGGGAGATGTAGCCCGCTCCAGCTCTTCTCTTTGTCTCGTTCTGTCTGTCTGTGAGCTTCCCCAACATGAAATGATGAAGATAAATCCTCCAGCAGCAGAACAAATGCAACCACCCTTTTTAACTCCCGTTATTTTATTATTTTTCTTTTTTTTTTTTAACCTTTTCATAAGGGAGAAAAAAAATAAAAAGCCCAAAGGTTTCCTCATCTCATTTTTTGTGATTTAATGCAGCTTTCTCTTTCCTGATTCGGCCGCCTTTCCCCTGCCCTGTGTTCTGTCATTAAGCGCAATCTCTGTCAGCTTGCTTCTGGGGAAATTAATGAATTTCTCACAGAACTGTTAATCACAGAAGCTTTGGTCCGTGACATGTGTTATAATTCAGTGGGTTTTTAACCTTCGCCCCATTTTGGTAATTGGCAAACGGCATCATTTGGCTTTTATTAAAGTGGAGGGTGATGTGTTTTCATCGGTCGCCTGGACAGGCTGTGGCAGGGGGACTTGCAGGCTGTCAGTGCCCAGGGACACCCCTACGAGGAAGGGCTGAATGAACTGGGGCTGTTTGGCCTTGAGAAAAGAAGAATGAGAGGCAATCTGATCAATGTTTATAAATATCTGAAGTGTGGGGACAGAGGAAAGTGGCCAACCTCCTCTCTGTGGTTTGTGGGGACAGGATAAGGGGCAGTGGCCTCATGCTGGAGCACAGCAAGTTCCGCACTGGTATGTGGAAGAACTTTTCACAGTGAGGGTGAGGGAGCCCTGGGACAGGCTGCCCAGGGGGGTGTGGAGTCTCCTCTGGAGATATTCCAGACCTGCCTGGACGCTGACCTGTGCAACCTGTCCTAGGGAACCTGTTTGGCAGGGGGGCTGGACTTGGTCTCTGAAGGTCCCTTCCAACCCCAACAATTCTGTGATTCTGTGATTCTGTGACACAGTGCTGCTGCCAGGATGGCAGGGAAAAGGAGCTTTGAGAGCTTTGCCAGATTCATATGGATCCCAGGCAGGAAAACCTCAGGTAATGGGGTGCAGGAAGGCTGAAGGCAGAGCCAGTCCCTAAGGAGAAGGTTGCCCTGCCAGTGGTGGGCATGTGCTGGCCAGTGCCTCTCCTTACTTGGGGTCAGATAAGTGTTTTCTGTAAGTCTCTGGGTTTATCCCCATTCCTGACCCATCAGTTTGAGTTAGGGTTTGGCTATGATCAGTCAGGCCCAATGGTACTGCAGTGAGATCGCTCAAGGGCCACTCTCACAGACCAGATTTGAAGGCAAACACCCAAAAGGAAAGGGCTTGGTCCTTCTTCCAGTGACACAGTCAGCACAGGTTCACCAGTCCCATCCAGCCCCAAGGATTTGGGTAGGTGTTCTTTGAAATTCTGTGTCAGTAGGAGACCAATGTGTTTTAGCCAAGGGCTAAAGAAGATAAATTCATTGTCACCTTCACAGGTCATACTTTGGTTTGTTTCTACACAAGGATCATGGCTAGCATCCTTTGCTTTTCAAAAAGTTGCATATATGTTTGGATTAGGGAGAGAGAACCTGCTCTTGCCTTTAGAGGAATCTCTGCAGAGGAGAACAACAACCCACTGTAAGGATAAATCTGTTAGAAGAACCCTCAGAAGGTGTAGGAGTGACCTGTACTGTGGGGTAGAACAAACCCAAATTATGGGCTCTGCAGCCCAGGCTGGCCTGGCCTCTGGAGAAGGAAGTTTTTCCTGTGTCCAACAGGTAATGGTGTGGTTCTTCTCATCACCATGAGCTTTTAGGTTCACCTATACACAGATCTGCGTCAGAGCTATCACGAAGGAAACAGATAATTAGGGCACTATGTTAAGATGAGTTCTTGGAAAAGTCCTTGACCCCAGGGTTAGGAAAAGAAAGTTTGGCCGCCATAAGCTTTTAGAAGAAGGAAGTCCTGGATTGTTTTTGTGTGAGGAAGGAAGAGTTCCACTTAATTGTTATAATTCTCTATAAACATGTTAAAATACAAATGTTTCTAGGATTGTGTCACTAAGCCCCTGATTTAGCAAAGCCCTTAGCTATTTGCTTACATCCTCCTGTAGTCAAATCTATCAGTGGGACTTAACCGTGCTTTTGAAGTTAAGCACATATTTAAGTGCCTTGCTGAACTGGGGCCAATATTGGCACAGGGAAATAAAGATTCAGAGGCTAATGACTGAGCTCATTTAGATTAGGGATGGGCAGAATGGATTTGAATAAAATAAGAACTGGCTCAGAACTTCAGCCTACGTGTAAAGCTAACTCAGTTCAGGGCTTTTTACATCCTTGACACGGTCTGCCTTGAGCTGCATTTTTAGTATGGTGCAGGCAGTGGACATGTGCAAGAAATCCACTGCTCCTTGCACTCACCTTGGTGTGCACATGGGGCTTTGGGAGATCATTTTCTGCCCGGGCAAGAACAGGACATGTGAATGCTGGGGTGGACCTACGGTACACTAAGCACTGCCAGGGACTATCCCCAGCACTGACCCTTGTTCATTGCATCGATAGCAGTAAATCTTGAGTGGTCCTTGGGTACCTTCCATAACTTTCATCCAGACCAGCTCATACAAGTAACTCCCAGGTGCCCTGGGGTTGTTAAGAGAGACCAGGGATGATTTGAAATAGGCAGTTTTGATGAAGTGACCTAATTTTGATTGCAAGAAAATGGGATAAGCTGTCCTATGCCAGGAATCAACATGACTTAACGTACAAGTGGTTTCATTCTCAGATACTCCATATTGTTTCTTTGCAAATGCACAGTTTCTGGAGCATGTGATGATTAACCACTGTTAAATGGCAGTACCAATACAAGAGCTTCTGTAACCCACAACTCTGCAATATGGATGTGATGGGTTCTTTGTTTAAACTTCCTACTTGGAGATATTCATTGCTCCTTCTTAATTCTGCGTTTGCAGAACTCAATTCAGGATCGTGACTTCAAAATTCATTGGGATTTACGGCTGACAGTAGCTGATACCAAATTGGAACCAGTAGCTAGAGAACCAGAAATATTTAAATTGGAAACATTTGGTGGCAGTGGTTGTTTTTTTGCGAAAAGTGAATGGTTGTATTGTTTGTCACTGAAGTCATTCATATAGAGTTACAGACAGAGTGAGCTGCCCAGATGATCTGCTAACCAAGGCATAATCTGGAGCCTGGAGGGGGTGGCTAAAAATGTTCCCTGGCCATTTAAGAAGACCACAAGGGGACTTGTAAACAGAGGGAAGAACATCACAATAAGTGTTTCTTAATGCCTTTGTCTGTGGCGTTTCAGTTCTGTAGGACTTTTAAGCCCAGGCTCGCGCATCTGGTGTCCTGATATGAACTCAAGAAACCAGATTCTTTTCCTCCTGTACATTGATGGAACTGAAAAGCGATGCCACTTACTGCGGTGACGTTCCTCCAGATTTCCCTTTGTGCAAATTGCAAAGGTTTTCTTGGGCTCATCCTTCCCCTGAAGCCATTCAAGGCTTCATTCAGTGCTGCATTGATGTGTAGCGCATTGATTCACGTAAGATATTCAATGACATAGGTCTGCTATTATTTAATTTTTCCAACTTTAGTGCAGAAAGTTTTTCAGATTCTGTGGGAGTTTTGCAATGGGCAGTCAAGGTTCTCAGTGTGTACTTCTGAGAATGGCTTGGCAATGGTGCTTGCTTCTTTCCTCAATGAGTCAACTTCCTCATCACTGGAGCCCTGGCACGGGAGGAACTTGGGTTGCAGCCTCGCCGGCTGAGGATGGAGGGGGGAGCAAAGTGGCAGTTAGCCTTCATGGGTAGGTGTAACTGGGATGTGTAGGGAGGATTCAACAAGTTGTCATTCATCATTTATGCTCTCACTCAACACCCATGTTCAGATATCCTTGCTAAAGTTCACTGGTGACTGGCAGTGCCAGGGGGCCAGCGGCAAGGTACAGCTCCGCTCGGGAGCTATGGGATGCCAGGCTGCCAAAACAGAGTAAGACCTGTGCATCACCCTCCTGTGTGATTCTTGTGGGGCATGTGCAGGGCAACTGCACATGGCTATTCTCCTCCCCTGGTTTCTCTGCAAGAGAAGACTACTGTCCACTTATTCTCCCAAAGTCTCACCCATGGTCATATTGATTGCTGCAAACTGCAATCAATGGCAGTTTAAATTGGTATGTCAGGCTATGAGTTCCAGTGACTGGAAAAGATGTGTGAAACCCTTGGTGTGGGGTGGGGGGAGTCCTACTGAAGGCAGGATCTCTCTGTGTAGCTCAGCTCTGGCAGAGGAACGTCCGTTCTGCAGAGGTCATGAGCATCACAACTGTCATGCTGATAGACAGATGCTGGTTGGTGCGTACAAGGGGTTTGAGTTGGCCAATATAGAGGTGGAATTCTCCTTCCTCAGTCCTGCCAGCAGCAATACTTTGTGCACAATGAGGAAAATAAGATCTTTCTGAAGATAGAAATTGTTTGTGGCTCATTGCACTCCCAGGAAGGGCTGCCACTGAGCAACCAACCTTAAGTTACAAGCAGTGGGCACTTCCCATACAGCACCAGTCTGGGGCAGAGAAATGACTTGTGGAGGTACATAATACTGCTGTTTAATCTGATCTAGAGCTCAGTAGAGAGATGTGCAGATGTGCTTCTCTATCAGCAACACAAGGATAACAATACCAGCCCAGGTGTCTCATGGGGGTGTCATGAAAATTAATTAGGTAATGGCTGCACAGTGCTTTGAACACAGCAAAACACCATGTACATGCTAAGTCCAGTGCTCACTAAGGTGGGGGGTGTTTTGGTGGCTGTTGACTCCTTTTTCTAGGAGACAGGAATAGCTTGCTTGTAATCCATTTCAAAATACGAGTATCAAGGCATCTTTCTACAACTTTCCATGTTTCAGGTCCTTCCCTACCCATGTAGATCGTGAAAGAATTCAAGGTTTTCCTTCCTCAGAATTAATTTAACTGTATTTAATTTCAATTCAGTTTAATTTGCAGCAGAGGCATAACACCTTGTAGGAATCCTTAATCACAGAAATTTTATTTCTAATCCAGAACACATCTTCTCCCATTCTTGAGGGCTCTCAGCATTCTCACTGCCCTTCAGCTGAGGGGCTGGTCCATACTCACATCTAACACATGCTACGGTGTTTGATTCAGGTCATCAGAGATGGGGAAAGATTTTGTGTCAACCAGACTTTTCTGTGTATACAAAAATAAAACAAAAACCTCTTTTTACAAGTTGTACTAACTGTTACAATAATTCACTGTAGGGAGAGCAGAGAGTTTCCATCTGGGGAAACATTTTATGGATGGCAGGATAGCAACTGGAGAGATCTGAAATGACAGCATGCTGCTGAGCTTGATAAGAGCTTATCAACACGGCTACACAGCTGATGTTTGGTGTTCCTCATGAAGTGGAATAAAATGAATGTGTTGATCTCAATCAAGTTTCCCAAAGATAAGAGTGTCTATCACAACTCCCCCTCCTCACACATACCCACATGCACGCTTAGCACTAGCAATATCGGGCCCTCCTGAATTCAGCAGAGGTTTAAAGTTTGACTGGGGCATAAGGACTGAGAGTGGTCTCAAGGGAGGGAGGAGGATGGATGGATGGATGGATGGATGTTGGTACAGGAGCAGGAAGGTCATGGTGCAGTTGAATATTGCAGACCAAAGTAATTCTGCAGAATTGGCAGGCTCGTCCCTTTTGCTACAAGAGCTGTAATTTGCTTTCATTGTCACCACCAGTGCCACTGTCCCTGTCCTTCAAAAGACACAACTAGAAAGTGTGCTCATTGGTGAGGAGCCCTTTGCTAAGCCAGGTTTAGCCTGTTCCTGCTGCCTGACAAGAGATGGATTTGTCAGTCAATCAGCCCTGCTTGCTGTTGTGCAGTGAATTAAATGAATTGAATAAAAATACCTCTTCTTGTCTCTCACCCAGCTGTGTCCACTACTCCTGCGAAGCCACCGACTGCCAGAAGCTGGAGATCGAGAACGCGCTGCTGAACTGCTCTGCCGGCGGGTGGTACAACGGTGCCCAGTGCAACGTGAGCTGCAGGACAGGCTACATTCTGCAAGTCCATCGAGACGATGATCTCAGCAAGAGCCAGGTTTGTTCTGCTGGTTTTGTATGACCCACAGGACAGGGATGAGCAACTAGATGTGGAGAAATTGAGAAATAACCCAGCCTAAAAGCCAGGATCTCACCACAGCCTTGGGACTGGGCTTTATCCAAACAGAGAACAGGAGCTGTCTGACTCTGTAGGAAGAGGTACTGACAGTGAGCAAAGCCCAGATGTTCCCCAAATTTAGAAATTTAGACATTTCCAACCCAAAAAGCTTTAATATGTGTTCAGGCCTTCTCTGGTCTCAGCAGCTTTACTTAGCCAAACAGTGTTTGTTGGGTTGTTTTGCTGGGGGTGGAGTGTTTGGGTTTTTTGCACAACCAATTTCTGGGCAAAATATCTCTTTATTTTATTCCTTGGGTTGAGGTTAACAATGTCTTAACTCCTTTGCAGAGATTTCAGTCCATCCACTCCCAACCACACCCTGACACTGCAGAAATACATGGTATGGGGGGGCAGAAAAAGCACCCAAACCTTTTTACTTCCAAACAAAGCACTGAAACACTTCCCAAGTGGGGCAGGGAGTGCTCCCCACCTTTTCTAAGCCATGCATTAATAATCCAGTCCTGCAGAAGTGGCATGACTTGATTCAGGGCATGGGGTACTCAGGAAAACTGTCTCTGTCTCTAAACATTAAAAGAAACGCAGGTCCGTTGTGCTGGGGGAGGTGGACAAGGTGTATGAGCAGCACGGCCCAGCCTTGTCATGCTCTTGGGAGTGGGGTTCCTGGGACACATGAGTGCAGGGCAGGCACCCCAGTTTGTGCTACTCATCTCTAACGGTGCCAGGTCCCGTGAGCACGACACAGGAAGGGAGGGTTTCCCCCATGGGCACCTTCTCACGTTGTGGGGACTGCACACCCATCTGGGGCTGGGGAGGGCTGGGGCAGGCAGCCGCCCTCGGCAGCCGGTCTGTGTTTGTGAAATGCTGTGTTCTTCATCAGCTCAGAGGGGAGAGACCGAGGGGAGGGGAATGAGTCAGCCCTTTCAACTCAATTACAAAACAAATACAGGACCCCACGAGCTGGGCCTCTTCCACCCTAATTGGCATCAGCACCAGAACCCCGGCTCCAGCTGAGCACTTTTGCAGAACAGAAAACAAGTTCTCAATCAAGCCTCAATGGCTGAACCAGGAAATCGTTAGAAGGGCTCCGTAGGTTGAGCACACAGGAATCCCAAACCAAATAAAACAGCCTAAACACATTTCACCAGCACTGTGAAGTACCTTTTGGGGAGGCTCAACCTATTGCATATGGTTTTGCCCTGAGAAATTTGGGTTCAGACCCGTGATCAGACTCATGTGACAGGAGTGGGGGATTTTAGCACCCCTAGCTAACGTGATTCACTGCCTATTACAACATGCTTCCTCTCACCCTGGTCTACTATTGCACTTCACTGTCTTTTTCCACCAACAAAACCCCTGAGGCTGATGGCTTTGTTTTGCTCAGTGCTGTGCATTCAATGTTCAGATTGGGGAAGGAGGGGAGCATCTTAAAGATACCCATGTTCAGCTGAGCACATGAAACCCATGCTTTAAAAGTTCATTCATGTGCTTTGGAGATCTGTTGAAAAGGAATGGACAGTTTCTTTCACTATTGTCTTCTTTTACTTCTTTGTGTCAAGTGCTTTCAGCCAGAACTTGTGGAACATGTAGGCAAGAAATGAATTATCCAAGAAAATCCAGAATCTGTGGTTTGGATTCTCTGCATTGTGTTGTAGTGAATTGTGTTGTGCTCCTTCCACAACTGCTTCCCATCTTCAGCTCCTCTTCTGATCACAAGCAGTTGGGGAGGAGATAGGACATGTGGGCTGCTATCTGTGGTCTGAAGGACTTTCTGCTGTGATTGAGGAACCTTGCACAAAGCTGTTGGCTATTTCACTGGTTGTCTTTTAGTTGAGTATTTTCCCTTTTCAACTTATTTGAGGGTCCAGAGCTATTTTTTTCTCATATAACTGATGGGGGTGGGGGGGGGAGGGTGTTGCATGAGGAAGATGAGGCAAGAAAATATCTTTGCAAATGCTGGTGTAGGTACTCTTAGGTAGGAAGGAGTCTGAAGTTTTGCAGTGTCTCAAAAGAGCAGAACAAACATCAGTGATCCATCACCACTGCATGCTGATGAAGATGATGGCCAGACTGGTGAAAACACCCTGATTTAGCATCTGAACCACATTTGTCTTCCTTATTTCACTGAAAGACGGAAAAAGAGGGTGAACAGAGAATGAAAAGCAAAATTTTCAAAAGCACCTCAGAGATGTAGGGGCACAAGTCACATTTCAAATCAATCTTTTACATCTAAAGGGTCTTTGAAAATCTTCTTAACAGTTTCTGCACTTTCTGGCCTCTGTGTCTTCTGAAGCCACCATTTTAATCAGTCTTAGGGCAAAAAATTCATTCATCTCTGCTGTCTGAGAAGCTCCTATTCCCAAATTCTGTTAAAACTCCATAAAATCACCAAACCCTAAAAACCATCAGCACTATGAGCAGGAGAAACTGTTTGCTGTTTGAAAATAAAAAAACAGCTGAGCTGTTTACAGACTCTGGGGCTCTCTCATCCTCATCTAGGGACTTTGGCAACAACCACAAAAATGGGTTTGCGCAGTGATGGAGCAAAATCCTTCCTGTATCTTTCTCACAATGAAGATGATCTCAGGATGTTTTCATTTCCCCACCCCCGATTTCTTCTCACCCCCCTGCAACAACTCCATCTCTCTTTCTTCTTTGCTGCCTCTTTGTCTTTCCCAACTTTCCTCCCCCTTGTCCTTCACTGAAAACCCTGTTCATTCAGCTACATGTTGTCATCTCTCCTTGAAGCTACCACCACTGCTGCTCTGGTCAAGAGGTGTTATTTAAAACCCAGCAGCTCCCTAATGTTGTGCAAAGGCATCATCAATCATGCCAGGAAAAGAAAGCACGGCTCATGTGGGTTCAATTAGAGGCACAGTAGTGGGCAGAAGTGGAAGAATACTTAGAGGGGAGGGCACAGCTGTTCATTTTTAAGGAGAGGAAACTTCACACGTGAAGCATCGCTTGAAGAAGGAGACGACTGGGATCTTGGGCAGCAGGAAGGAGACATGAATTCTCCCAGGCTGTTAAAAGTCCCAAGAAACAAATCTTTTTGGCACCAGATTTGTTTAAGGTTTGCATCCTCTTCACTGTACTGCACGCTGTATCTTTGGAGGCCCTTCCCCCCCACCACCCCCCAGCCTTTTCTCCTCCTCACCCGCCCTCCCTCCTTGCATAAGCCTCTTTTGGAAGGCAGGACATGAAGGGAAGCGGTTGCTGTGATGCCAGTCAAAGCAGCACAAAGTGCCCAAAGTGACAGCTAATAAACCAGATGAGAAAGCCAAGTGCTTCATATGGACTGCTGTGAGCTGGGTGACCTTGTCAGATCAGACAGGCGAAACAGGCACGTGCCTGCTCCGGCTTCAGCTGGGAGATGCAGATGCTGCCACAAAGACAGATCCAGAGGTGGCACTGCTTGGGCTGTCGATTGGAAATACCCCGAGGTGCTCACTGTGGTGGGGAGAGCTGGGCTCCTGCTCAGCAGCCTGGGGTCCTGCCCTGCAGTCATCCCACCTTCGGGTGGGACATAGCGTGAGGAAGAAGTTGAAAGCTGGTGGGTGCCATCTGCAATGGTTTCCATGTTAGGGTTGTCCTCTGTGCTTTCAGTCAGTCACTAGTCTTTGTCTCCATTGTGGGGAGTGTTCTCTGTTATGTTCTGCTGCAGAAATGCATGTGCTCCTTTGCTTGAAGTGATGACATGATAGACATGCTCTGAAATGTGCCATTATTATGTCTGACCTTGAAAACCTCAGCTTCCATCATACAAAGTGTGGAACAAATTACAGGAAAAAAGCTGAGGAGCCTGGGTCCTACCCACATGGGCACAGCTTCTCTGCACGGGCACGGCCTTGCCAGTGTGCCAGGAAAAGGAAAAGCCATACAGGTCTGGAAGAAGGTGACACTTCCCAATTTGGTTAGTGTTTTTGTTACAAAAGTTCCACGGGGAAAGACCCAGAGATGAAAACATGGAGAGGCTGATTATACTTTGCACATCAAGGTCTAGAACAAGGGCAGTGGGAGCATGGCTATAACAAGGGATCCCTTCCAAGGGGAGGGACCCCGGGCATGTTGCGTTTCCAGCAGGCTGTTGCATCCTGCAGCTTTCTGCTGACAAAGACCATGGCTGCAGCTGAAATCCTGTTGCAATTGTTAGCTTGGGCAAAATGCTCTTGCCCGTTTTCTCTGAGGTGTGACCGTCATGCACACATATTGCTTCTCTTTAAACTGTGGTGGTCTAGTCTGGATTCTGAATTTGCACTGCTTGTTTGGTGTTTTGTAGAGGTACATCTGAAGGGTAACCCCATTCTGTGTCTCAGCAGCCAGCATCAGCTAGTAGTAACGATCCTTTATTCCTAAACCAGATCACACCAACACTAATAACTGAATTCTTGAAGCTGAATCTCCTATCACTGATAGAGTTTCCCTGTGCTTAGTGTGGATCTGACATCCAGCAAGACACAGTGCAAGACCCATGTCTTTTCCATAACTTTTGGACAGACCCTGACATCAAGAGCTTGGGTTCATGTTTTAACCTCCTGCTGCCGAAGTGCCCAGACACCAACATGCTGGAGTGTTACTTGATGTTGGCATCTCTAAAGGGCAAAGGAGGCTTTGCTGGGTGCTGGAGCAGCCCAGCCTGGAGCACAGAGGGGGTGGTGATGCTCCTGTGCATGTGTGTTGCATAGGCGTGGAGATACAATCTATCATAGCTTCTCCTGTGACCACTGCACTGCAAGTTCCTGGAAGCACAGGCATCTTCGAGTCATCAACTCTCTGCTGAATGTATATACTCTTTAATGGTGCTTTGATAAGCAAGAAAGGCAGAATTAATAGCCACCAGGGAGCAAAATGATTGGGAATGAGAACACAAAGTGTCACTTCACCTGAACACTTCGAGAGTCACAGAATGTGCTACTCTAAATATGTAGAAAAGACATTTTTTTCCATCAGCAGTGCTCCCTGTCTAAATAAACTCCACGGTCTAGAAAAGGGGTTTTGTGCCCACTTGGGAAGTGTCCAGTTTCTCAGCTCTGGGACTGCTTTTTCCATTCTGAATGCAACCATATATCAAAGGGAGACAGGTCTGAACTTCTGTTGAAACCATTAGGGTGTTTTTGCAAAAAGGGAATCCAGGTCCCTTTGATGTGTGCTAGAAAAATTCCCCTTCCTTTTATAAACCCAGATCAATGGTCGTCGGCGCAAATCTCCTGTGAGCGTACCAGTCCTGAATAAAAATATTCCCTGGAGGCAGAGGAGTGCTGCTCTATGGCTTGGTCAGATTCCTCTCTGGTATCTTCCCCTTCTTGTGTTTGGGATTCTCATGTTTCTTTTTCTTTTGTCCCTCTCTCTATTCTGGTTTGGAGGGAGGAATCCTACTTTCAGTATCCCCGCTTCTAGATTTCAATAATTTTCCCTTTTAAATTAGAAAGTGGATATGTTGTTTATTCTGTTCTCTTTGCCAACATCTGTTTGTCCTTTGGTCAACCAGTAAATTCCTCATCTTGGCTTTGGACGGGTGGCTCCTTTACCCCCCCCCAACCCCCCTTATTTTTAATTTTTTTTCTCTCCCTAGCACTCAGGCTCTCAGCCTGCTGCATCGTTTGGGTTATTCCTCACATCTCAGAGCTTCTCTTTAGCTGTGACAGCGGAGTGACGTTAGGGAGGTCACAGCACAGGCACTGACTCTGTTCATCCTCTCAAGTGCCAGGCAGACGTATGGGCAGGATGCTCTTGGGTCTGTCCATTGCAGACTCCTCCAGGATGAAGTCCGTCTCTGGGGCTTACACACCCCAGTGCCAGGGCAGCAGGGCCCGGATTTCATTTGGAGCCTCTGGGCACTTGGACAGGAGAATCTGTGACAGCAGCTGTCAGTGTCTGAACACAGTGTTGACATGACCCAGGCCACCTCCCTTGGTACCCCAATCTGAGGGTGACTGACACGTCTCGGGAGAGCCTTGGGTAGGAGTCCCGATGGGTTCATGTCAGGCTGGCTTTTACATCAAGCCCAAGAGTGAGTTTGACTGCTCCAAAGTACATGGGGATCCCTTTGGAGTAGCTGCATCACTGCAGAGGTGGCAGGGGTCTGGGGTGGCTGTCAGCTCCACACCACTCAGCCTTGCACTCTCTGTTCTGATCACGGGGCAGAGCAGCAGCTTCCTGGCTTATCTCAGGGTGTGATGCAGGCAAGAGTTCAGATTATTTGTTGTACTCCACTCTTTATATTGAAACACTTTGGTGTCTCACCCCAGAGGTGACAGAAATACATCCTGGTCCTATGACACTTAACTTGTGGGACCTTGGTGATTTTAGTAGCTGCTGACCAAATGATGATGGCAGCGGCCAGGCCTGGTTTTACTCAACTTGTGAGCCAAAATAATGGCTGTTATTAGGCATGAAATTGTTTTGATCTCTCCCTTGTGGGTGGTGGTGGCTGTAGGTATGCATCTTTTTCAGATGGAGTCCAGCATCACCATGACTTGCATGGATGGGAAGTGGAACAAGCAGGTGACCTGCGAGCCTGTGGACTGTGGTATCCCAGACCAGTACCATGTCTACCCTGCCACCTTCAACTGCAGCGAGGGGACCACCTTTGGCAAGAAATGTTCCTTCACTTGCCGACCTCCTGCTCTTCTGAAAGGTAAGGGAGGGTGTCCATGCAGTGATGAGGGAATAGGTGCACAGCTAGCACACACTGTTCTAGTAATGTATGTTACTGTTGCTGTTGTTTTAGAATTATTCATGATATTTTAAGTATGAAGAATTATGAGACTCTATGGGAAGGTTTATTTATATTAGAAGTTAAGTTCCTTTCCATCTCTCTATTACCTTCCTTTGACCTTTTCTTGATCATGGCTGGCCAGGCCATAATGACAGTGAATATTGCTTCCATACAACCAAAACACAGAAAAGTCATGGGGATAAATCAAATTGAACTCTCTCATCTTCTCTCCCGTGCCGTCTCTGTTTTCTGTTCCCTTCTGTGCCTCCTCCATGTATGTGGAAAGGCAGGAGAGGACCAAAAAGTCCCATGTCCCAGTGGTACAGTCCCCCATCACTGTTTTTCCTAATCCACTCATCACCTCTCCCTTTTCCACACTCCTCTTGCTCTACCTCTGACCTTTCTCTCCTCTTCTTGTTTGGGACTCTACAATTTTTCTTTTCTTAAAAATAACACACTCTGATGCCTTCTTTCCTTTTCTTCCCTGCTGCTTTTCTGCTAGCATCCCCATCATCTTCTCAGCACCATCAACTCTTCTGCTCACCGGCACATTACCCTTTCTGATCTGGTCCTCAGGAAACAAGAAAAGATATCATTATTAATTTGAAGGAACATTAGAGCCAAATTAAGTTGTCATCTTGTGGTGGAGTAATTTTAACTGCTGTTGTCAGTTCAGGTACAACTGCTGTATAAGGTTTGTTTTTAACATGTGGTATCACCTTTTCTGCGCAAAACCCAGAAGAGGCATCATTTCAGTGAAAGGATATGTTGATTTCTTCATGTATAACCAAATTGCTTCATTCTTTTAACTCTGACTTAGGAGGGTAACCACAAGCAGCCAACACACAGTGAAAGTTGAGACTACTCAAAGGGGGGGACTGTTATCCAAGAATTCCTTTTTTTCTGTTCATACCCTCAGAGGGTCATCCTCAACAAGAGGTGTTTTATCATTGAAAATGCCTGGAATTTTTTCGAGGGGCTGGTGAAAATAACAGTATTTATCATGACCAAGAAGAGCTTCAGCTGATGACTCCATTGGGGGGTAGCTGGAGGGATGACAACCAACCCCCAGGTCAGGGGCTGCAGCTGTGGTGTGTAGCATCACTTCACTTTTGTCCCCAAACTCGGTGAGCTGTGAGGTAAAGGCACCATTTGGTGTACAGCCATGGGTGATGACTAATAGAGGTTGCCACTAAGCTTCTGGAGAATGGTGTTCGAATGACTCATGCCTAATTCAATCACTGACGTCATGACAGCCACTGTTGGTAATGTTACAGCTTATCACTTTGCAGTGGCAAGTATGATATCACCAGGGCTGGTCTGCAGAGCCCCTGCATGAGTCAGAGCAGAGGCGCATGCTGGTGCTCTAGAAAAGAGCTCCCTTCTGCACAAAATACCTCTGCAATCATCTGCAGTTGGGGAGGGGAGGGAGAAAGGCAGGGCTGATTTAGTGTGGCTTCTCTTATCTTTGTGGGTAGGGCAGGAGGGCTCCTCCACATACCTTCCTGAGCCCTCCAGAGCCTTTTGTTTTCTTCTTCTTTGAATTCCAGCGCCGTGCCCCGGCTGTCTTACTTCCCTCTGAGAGAGATGGCATTGCTCAGGGGTTAGCAGTTTGTCAGTATTATTTGGGATAAATCCGAAGTTGGCTTAGTGTTGAAAATATGCCTTGTGGGTTGAGTAGAGTTCCTGCAGCAATGCTCAGGGATTTCAAGAGAGTATTAGGGATTTTTGAAGGGTTAGTGGCTCATAGCTGTGTTTTGTTTCTTAGGAAAAGCTTATTCCTTTTCAAGATACAGTATAAAATAACAAAGAATGTAAAATACACTGAGACTAGGCTACTTTTAGCTTAACCTTCTGAAGTCAAGTAGGTCATAGCAGAGGCAAATAGATCTATTGTACCTTTTACCTTTGAGATGTTGGCCAAGAAAGCTTCCTCGGGAAAATGAGTCTCTAATGAGTATTATGAATCGTATTTATCACAGTAGTCCCCAAGGACTGAGAGTCCCCAGCTGAGAACGGCTCCTCATTGTGTTGGAGTAGTGACTCTTAATACTAACAGATGCTGCTCCAAAAGGCTCAAAATTGAAATAAAAAGGACAGATTCAGGGAAAAGATATAACACAGAAGCAGGATGAAGAATGTAATGGCACCAAACCCTCTGTTAATGCCATGACTTTGAAGAGGAGGGGGTTGATGTATGAAGCAAGCTTCCTTTCAGAGAAGAGCAAAATACAAAGCCAGTGTGGTTTCCCCTATGCTATAGCATTTCCTGAAACAAGCACTAGTCTGCCTGTCATCTGAAAACAGAGTCTTTAATGATTTAATGTCATTACCTGGAAAAATAAAATGCATAGGACATACACAGTTGAATTTGTCAAACCAACTGAGATGGCTTTTGATATATTGTGGGTGTAATGACATTAAAAAAAAAATAGTCCTCTGAACATTGTTAACTTTGCTTGCTGTTCTTCTCAGGGAACAACAGCAACTTGACCTGCATGGAGGATGGGCTGTGGTCCTTTCCCGAGGCCCTGTGTGAGCTGATGTGTCGAGCACCCTCCATCGTCCCCAATGCAGATCTCCAGACTACTCGCTGCAGAGAAGATAAGCACAAAGTGGGCTCGTTTTGCAAGTACAAATGCAAACCAGGTTACCATGTCCCTGGATCCTCCAGGAAAGCAAGAAAGTACGTGAAAGAGTAATGCCATGCAGTCAGCATGATTCAGCAAGCCAGGAGTTAAAGTGATTTGGGGGAAGAGGATGGGCTGTTTATAACAGAGTATAGGTGCAGTAGGGAATGTCCTGGGGCAATTCCTTTGCACAGGTAGTTGTGCAGTTTCAAGGGGATTCAGGCACCTAGCTCACTTAGGCTTCTTTGAAAATCCTCACCAGCACTCAGGAACTAGATGTACCTCAGAAACACCCCTTTGATTTGCAGCCTGGGGAGTCCCCTTTGAAACTCTGCAGGAAAGGGTTAGTGCTATCCTATGCTTCTGATTCTGCACAAACCCACTTCAAACCAACCACAGCCCGCAAGCCTGGGAAGCAGAGTTTTTGGGAGATGTGTCCAAGGCCAAAAGAGGAGTTTAGGCTGGGCAGCTCAATGTTGGCTTTGCAAATAATCGTTATTTTTGCTCAGAGACCTCATGACGCAGATTCACAACTTGTTCCCCAAGTGTTAAAAGCTCAAGCACGCCCATCCCCAGCAACCTGCTAGCAGAGCTCAGAGGCTTAAGAGGCTCTTGGCTGACTTAGCCACTCACTAAAGGGTCTTGTTTTTTCCTGCACAAAAAGGCGAGCCTTTAAGATCCAGTGCACACAAGACGGCACGTGGCTGCCTGGCGCTTGCGTGCCTGTTACCTGCGACCCTCCACCTTCCAAGTTTCACGGGCTCTACCAGTGCTCCAACGGCTTCCAGTTCAACAGCGAGTGCCGGATCAAGTGTGAAGATGATGACAATGCATCGGTGAGTCTCTTTTATCCAAATTATCTCAGCCCATACAAGCGTTGTTTCATCCTGTGCTCCCTGAGGCCCCTGTTCTTGGAGGGGCCAAGTGCCATTGAGCTCCTCTGAAACCAGAGACACAGAAATGGAGAAGGGAAATGCATAATTAAAGTAGAGGGAGAGAGCTCCTGCGAAGAGCCCGGAAACACTTTTTTTATGATAGCAGCAATGGTATTAAATGTTACCCATAGAGGACTAGCAGTGAGTGACATACTGCTTCCAATCAGTGCCTAAAAAATTGGCCTCAGTGGCTCTATGATCTAGCTACAAAATAAGGAATAATGAGCGAAAGTAAGTAGGATATGAGTTTCTTGCACTCGTGCCAGTTGTTCATTCCATTTTACTTTGCTTTTCTCTCCAATGTTTTTTCTCATTATCATTATATATATATGTACCATGTGATAATTTATAGGGTTTACAACTGTTGAGGTGAACGCTCACTAAACTTTGAGGTTTTTCTGGCTGTGAAGGTGTCATTTGGCATCAGAGGTTGGATCCTCATCTGGCATAAATCAGTTTTTTGCTTTGGCTTCCTAAGAGCTGTATTCACTGATATGAGAAGGTCTGGCCTTTAGTATCATGTTTGAAATGCTCACTTTTCGTCACCAGAGGTAATGATAGTTTGTGAGATAACTAACTTCTCCCAGAAGTGCTGCTGCTGCTTAAGACACTTGGGAAGAGAAAGTGGGGATGTAGAAGCTGCTGCTACACACACCGTGGAGAGCAGGGAGTGATCTGTCAAAGCCCTGTTAATATCATTAAGGGCTTATTAAAAAAGGGACCAGACCTGTCCTAGGGCCAGTGATCTGAAAGACACCTCTGGTACCTGCTTCAAGCATTAAAAGCCAGTTGCTTCCCCATTCCCTGCCAGGTTGGCCAGCTCTCTTCACAGGGACAGCAGGCAGAGCCCTGGGGTTTTGCATCAGGGCACCTGGAAAACACTTCCTTGGATAAAATTTACGTGAGGTTATGACCCTTGCGAAGTGAGATGTTGCATGGGTGGGTGCACTTTGGATGGGAGCTCTGTGACTTCGTGCATCCACCACTTGCTCAGACTGGGCAGCGTGGCTGAAGATGTGTGTTATTGTTGCTGGTGTAGGGAAAACTGGGCCATCAGAGTAAAGACAACTGCCATAACAGGTTTGTGCTTGTTTTTAAATGAGCTGGACACGAAGAGGAGCAAGCAGTGGAGTCAGGGTTACAACAATAATGAAGCGAGCTCTGGAAAGCTATGTCTTTATCCACTCTAAGGAAGAGTGTAGTGACTGTTCAGCTGTGAAAGCACCTTGAGCAAAGGAGCAGATAACATCTTGAGAAAGGGATTTGCAGAGAAAGGTATTTCCAGATAGGCCAGAAAATAGACTACAGAAAAAGAGGGAGGACTCCTGGCACAAGTCAGAACCACTTGAGAGGTGTTAATTATTTAAGGATTAAACCCCACTAAGTCTCTCTCAGCTATATAAGGTGATAATGCACGTTGCATCCAAGCAAGAAACCCAGCAGGGATTTTCACAAGAGATTTTGCAGGTCAGGGAATGATGGACAGTACGTTACTATAGCAATAGATATCCTGGGATCTCTGAGTACATTGCAGAAACTATACAATCATACCCTCAAGCACAGCCAGCTCCAGGAACATAAATCAGGTTTCATGGCTCACCTTTAAAAATCATGCTTGAACCTTGGCATGCAAATTGCAATGGAAGTGCTCTACACTTGCTAAACCAGCAAATTGTGCTCAATTATCACTTAGTGATCTCTTCCTGAATTTGTCACTGCACTGAAAGGTCATTACTCAGCTGTACATATGGCAACTCTTAATCACCAGGAACGTAATGGTCATTTAAGCAGGTATATCCCCTGGCACCCAAAGCAAGGGTCTTCCATTTCCAAATATTGTGCACAAATCACATGAACAGTCAGATGTAAATTAATCAGTCTCTGCCAAACGGGCCCTCAGGTGAGAGTCACCATGCTGGATCACACCCTGAGTCCATCTGGTCCATTATCCTTTCATATGATTTTCTTATTACTTCTGGCAATGGCCAGATGTCTGGAGAAGGGGAAGTGGGTCCCATAGAGTAGTCTGCTGCTAAGGCCACTTTCATCTCACCAAACAGCAGTGTTTATCAACAGCGCTGGGCAAAAAGGACATTAGGATATTAAGGACAAGACTTCGCACTGAAGGCTGCACAATCTTCCACGCTGGTACCAGGGTGCTCTACAGATCCCTGTGCAACAACAGGCTTGGGTTGTGGAGAAGAGTTCCTACAAAAAGTTCAGTAGCCCTGCTGGGATCCCAGCATAGGCAGCACCCCAAAGGGTTCCCAGAGATACCCAGGACAGTCTCCTCAAGCAGTGTGGGTAGATGGCAGGAGACATGCTTGGCATGTAAAATGGGTGAGGAGAAGCAGAGATCCTGCATAGTTCTCCCACCCAGCAAGGCCCCCGGTGAGATGTTTGGAGCCCAGCCACACCAGACATCCTCCTGTTGAATGTCCCACATCACCCCATGGTGGTTAGGCTCCGAGATCCTGCAGAACTGCTTGTGCAGAAATCCCCAATGCCACAAGGATGGATCTGACAAAAGATTGCCTGTGCACTCCTTTGTTGTTTCTAAAGGGCATGATATTTCCCCTCGGACTTTGGTATTCATTCTTCAGTATCATACAGAGAATCTTTTCTATAAGAGAAATGTCATATTCTATTCCTTGCCAGTTCCCACACCAGAGGATTTTTTTTCTCCTTTCCACCTGCCTCTGTGTGTGTCTGTCTCAGCCTCTTCGCTCGCTGTCACTCAAGGCAGCCAAGCTCTAAAGAGCACGTTCTGCCCTGCTAAGCATCCCTGCTCATGTCCTTCTTTCCTGCCTCCTTCAGATGGCCATTGGGGATTCTTTCTTTTTTGAGACAAAGATGATGCAACTAGTTAGAAAATGGGAAGAGGGAAAAGGTTGTCTGCGTTCAGCACAAACCTCTCAACAAGAAGGAAGGCAACTGGGGGGAATGGACTTCTATCACAACCAGAGTGGGTCTGTTTTAATGTAGAGACCTTGCAAGGGCCTTGTAAAGACACTGCACAGCACAGAAGAGGCATGTGTGGGTGTTCTATTCTTTGGAATAAAACTCCTTCTTGTGCCCCATGACTGGCAGTCCCAACCTGGGGCTCTTCCAGCTCCAGCAGAATGTTGCTCCCAGCTCAGCTCTGTCCACTTCTCATATCTCAGCCTGTTCTTGTTGTTGTTTTTGTGACCATCCTCATTATCTCCTCTCATTTCCAGGGCCGTGGAAGCAACGTGATTCACTGCCGGAAGGATGGCACCTGGAGTGGCTCCTTTCATCTCTGCAGGGAAATGCAGGGCCAGTGCACGCTGCCTACACAGCTCAACAGCCACCTGAAGCTGCAGTGTGCCGGTGGCTACGGCATAGGTTTGTGAGCATCAGCCCTGGGCGTCTGTCATGGGGAATGCAGCTCAGATGGGAGCAGGGACCGGTGAGCAGGGGCCGGAGAAGAAGGAAGGAAGGAGGGTGCAGCCCCTAAACTTCCCTTATCCTGTGGACCTGATTGCCTGAGTGAGAGGCTGCTGTAGGAGAGTTTTCAGGGATTGCCTTGAGGAAACGTGAAGCTTTGAGAGGCCAGGCATCATGGAGCATGCTCTGACTGCCTGCTCCTTGCAGTGCTTCCAGTTTCAGTGTGTCCTTTATTGGCCAGCTGGTTTTAATGGGCAGCCAGCACACCAAACTATGCCAGAGACACATCCAGCTTTCAAACTACAGGGAAAGACTATACCTGCATCCTACATTCTGTGATGTCCCTGTCCTTCAGCCACACACACAGCCCAGGAAGCTAGCAGGGAAATGCAGTGCCAGGGCAGTTCAGGTCTCCAGAAAGAATATGAGACCAGCAGAGCATCCCCATAGTATGACAGTTGTTTCAGAGCTGTTGTAAGGGTATGTGTTACCCCTGCCTTATGGGGTGCCTGATCTGCAAGGGGTGATGACTTCCTGTGCTGAGCTTTGCCTCGTGTCCCCCAGGCAGAGGGAGAGATAGACTTCACACCGAGTTGTATTGTGCATTCATTCCCCGTTTTTGAGGTCTCCCTGCTGTAAGGGCTGCCAGCAGAGCTGCACTGGCTCCACACAGACCCGCAAAGCCCCTTCCCGCAGCCCTGCTCCCAGGCCCTGCCAGCCCCCTCCTCCCTCCCGCCTGTCCCTTTGAACTTGGAGAAATTTCCTCCTTGTGTGGCTCCCTCATTATATTGCAGCCATGCGAGGGACCACGAGCCTCCTTGTGTTCCCTCCCTGGGGAGGAGAACACGACCTGGATGAGATCACCGCTCTGTAATGATGCCAATTACAGATCATATATCAAAACAATTCCAACCTGCTCCTTTCTGTAAGCGTAAATAGCATGGTGGAGCGCAGGAGAGTGAGCAGGGAGCAGGCTGCGGCGACTCTTAATGTGGTAAGGCGTTTTACCCTTGAGATGAGGTTACCACCTGGGGCCGGCCAGGTTTTTGCTAGGAGGGAAACACCCATTCCTCTTTTGGAGAGGAGCATCTTGTGCAAGGAGCAGGAGGGTCTGTAGCTGCCCATGCAGCGGGCATCTGCAAGGCCTCGGTCCTCTCCCAGCCCTGCTGGGGTGGCTGTCAGCACATGCCAGGTCTGGTGGGCCCAATCCTGGGGTGAGACACGCAGCCATCATGGAGGCAAGGCGCTTATGGGTCAGATCCACCATGGGAGCATGGCTTTCGCTAGAGAGGAAGGAAGAGCTCACTGAGGGCACAGCAGCCGTTGGCTCTTATCCTCAGCAGATGGAGACATACCACACACTTTGTTAGGCTCTCCCAGCACCACCTTTTGGAACAAGGTCATTGGGGTTTTCTTCTCCTTTTTGTGTTTCGGAAGCCTGATCGATGCCTTTCTGCTCAGTTGCAATGGGGCTGTCAACGGGCCTCATCCAGTGGGTCTGCAGGGTCACTGCCATGTGTGCTGGGAGAGCAAAACTAACCCCCAGTGCTTGCCATCCCACTGGCTTTCCTGCTGACTCCTCCACGTGGGAGTTCGTGAGAAGGCAGAAGCAGGGAAAATAATAGCATCCAGTCACGGTCACTATGAATCCCACACACCTTCGGTAATTCCTCAGGCACCTAATCTGCCCTTCCAGGCTGAGGTGTGTGCTGAGCCAAAGGTTCAGCTCTCCGAACCGGTGAGGACATTAATTCCTCCCCCAGCGCTGATGGGAGTGCAGAAATCCTAATGACATGTTTGCAGCAGCTGTGCCATTCGCGAGTGGTTTTCCAGGGGGGAAATGGTAATGGTCCGACACACTGGGGCTTACGGTTGTGTCACCACAGGGCTCTGGGATATTGCTGCAGAGTATCACAGCATGTTTTAATAAAGCAAGGACAGGATTCCCACTGGGCATGACAGTTAATCAGAGAAAAAGCAGGTTTATGTGTGAACAAAGCCATCATTACCTCTCGGTGTACTTCTTGTTGGCTGTGGGACCGAGGTGATAGCTCGTCTGCAGTATCATTAGGCTTGGTCACCCTCTGAAAGATTATTACTGAATGTCTGTAAATTTGACAGATCAAACGGTAGGTTTTTGTCATGTCATAGGTGAGATGAGTTCGACAAGCTCTGCTTGATCAGTCCCATTGCTTGAAAGAGCAGTTGAAATGGAAAAACATTCATGTTTTCTTGATGATTTGAAAGTGCAAAACCTGACCCCCTTCCTGGAGTTAATAGCCAGAGAAACACCTAGGTAGGCAGCTCATACAGAAAGGCCCTGGAATATCTGCCACCCCCACGGACTCCTACTGAGATGCAGGGTTGTACTCAGCATTTCATGTGTGCCTAGAAGATATGTGATAGTTATGGTTGACTGCTAATTGCAATTTAGGAAAAACGAGCCCTAATCCTGTCCTTCAGCTGGAAGGATGCTGACAGGGTCAGAGGCTGCTTGCTTTATCCTTTAGCTTTTTCCTCTCCGTGGTTTGTGCAGGTGCAGAGTGTACCACCTCATGTCTGGACCACAGTCACGAGCCCATCCTCCTGCGCGTGAACGAGACCGTGCAAGACATCCAGCACTGGATGAACCCTCAAAGAGTGAAGGTCAGTGCCTGATGGTTTCACTACCCATATCCCTCGTTGCATGTTGTTGTGTAGCGTGTGAACAGCGTTACCCGTGGTGCATTCAGTGTAGGGAATACATGAAGGGTTCTGCCCTTTGGAAAAGAACAACTGATTTTTGTTGTGTCTTTATGTGGTGTTCTGGTATCGTAGTGGCTTCCTCCCCAAGTTGCTTTCTCTATGTGATTTTCCAGTGAAAGTCAGTTCAAGGTAAAACCCCCAAATCAGTGAGCTTGTTCCCCCACCAGCAGTGGGTCTGATCTGGAAACACAATGCATTACACAGGAAGATATGATGGACAGTCAGAAAAAGGGCACTGGCCAGCTTTTCTTTTCTTCCTCCTGTTCAGTATTTTGCATTCTTTGGGTGGCAGGGTTGGGATTTCTGCACTGCTTCGGATGACAAAAGAAGCTGATGCAGAGGGTATTTCATTTCCCGAACCAGCAGAGCTGGCTGAGTGCCCCCACACCCCCCCACCCCTTCGCCCGCATGGGAGAGATGCCTGCTCAGCACAGCCCCTTCCAGAGGCCACCACTTCTTCCTCCTGCCTTGCTGCAAGCATGCAGGCAGCATTAACTGCTCCTGGCACGCCGTCCCGTGGCACATCTTCCAGCCCACACTAGCGTCGGCCTGCCCTGATGCAGACATGTGCATCCATGTATGGCACCTTGCACACGCGCTCACCTCTCCACACACGTGCCGCTTGCAGATAGCTGCTTGGTTTCACGCCCACGCTTGGGTGGCAGTGGAGACACGGTCACTACCCCATCCTGAAAACCCTCCTCCCATCTATATAACGTGCCCTCCTGCCTAGAAACACAGGTAACCAGGTGCTGGTGTCCACGCAGTGTTTCTGCACACGTAGACATTTACCAGGACATGCTCAGGTGTATGTTGGAAGGCGCTGGCATGTCGCATGTCACCAGGGTGCTGGTTGTGGATGGTGCTTGAGCAAACACTGCTGGCTTTTACATACATGGCCCTGGCTTTGCAGGAGTCCGTTCTACACACTTGAACTCCATTTAGGAGGAAATCAAACAGCCAACACAGCCCCAGCATGTCCTGAGCAGCTTTGAAGGTCTGTTTGGGATTTTTGAAATCTGGCCGTGGCAGCAGCTAGCAAGCCACTCCAAAAATCCCTGCCACTTTATACTTCCCTATTTCACACAGAGCAATAGAATAAATCCTGGAAAGGGGTGGGGAACCTAAGCCCAGAGCATACGAAAAGCTTGCAGTGTCTTTCCCTGCTTCCCATTCGTTTCAGACGCTGAGATTATATTACTGCCTAAGCCAAGGCTTTGCCAAGTTTCTGGCATGAGACATAAAGAAAGCCCCTATCTCCGTATTAGGGGCGATTTCTCACTGGCCCTTTCCCCAGTGCTAGACTTTAAAGTGGTTTTGTAATTCATGGTGAAATAAAGTGACAGCTTCCCTCCCGTTCTCTGCTGTGCTCCTTCGTTTATTGATGCGGGTACGCAGAGGGAGCTGTAACGAGTTTTATACCTGTGGGTCTCTGGAGGGCTCATTAGGCAGCAGGGAAAACATATAGTAGTAAAGGGGGAGATGAGGGGAGTGAGAGTTGGAGGAGAAATCATGGTTTCTGAGAGCAGAGTGGTAAATAAGACCTTTTTTGCCTTGATGGTGAAGATCCTGCGAGAGCGTTAGGCTGTGAGTGCATGCAAGTTCAACAAAGACTTTGTAAAACTTGTTTTGGGGGATGGAGGGGACCCTTTAGGGGACCTACAGGGTGATGCTGAGACGTACTAGAGGGGATTCTTGTGGTAGCTGTAAAACATCCATCTAATTCAGCTCTCCAGATTAGGGGATGTCACCCACAGGGAGCGGAGCCTCGCAGGGGCTGCGGTGGGAGATGCTTCTGCTGAAGAGACCTGGGGAGACCCTGGAGAGATGGGACAGGGGTGCCTTAGGGGAATGTCTCCATGGCAATGTGTTATATATCCTTAATAATACGTGTCTCTATTTATGGTCAGTGGCAGCTTGCTGTTGCGCCGTACGAGTAAAGCCAGCACCTGGTTGCATTTACATGGCAAGTCTTTGTGGAGCTCAAAGTACTTGAATGACGCAAAGGAAACACTTCTAGTTACTTAATTTTGGGCACAAGTAATGTACAAGCGAGTGCAGTATGAGAAGCAGGTAAAGGCAAGACCCATCTCTGGAGCTTACCTTTGAGAGAGGGCACAGAGAAAGCCCAGGGAGAGCTGGGAAGAAGAAAAATAATTGTGTGTAGCAGCTCAAGCAACAGCTGTTGTGGAAGCGAAGTGGGAAGAGGAACCATCCCTCCTCTGGGGGTTGTTTAGAGCAGTGCTCTGCAAATCACTTGATTTTTCGGTTCGCTGGAAGTTCTGTCAATTTTTTTTTTTAAAAAAAATGTTTTCTCCTAATCAAAGTCATTTCTTTGTTGTTGCAATTTTTGGTGAACCAAAAAATTGGAGGAGAAAACCATGTTGGTTTGAACATAACTCGGCATTTCATTTCCAAGGATTTTTAAAAAACTTTTTGTTTAATGAAAATGAAAAAAAAAAAAAACCCCTTCAGAAATTAAATGTCCTCTCAAAGGAACAACAAGAACAACAACAGATATTTCATTTAGAAAAATGCCTAAATATTATTGTGTTTTTCAGAGTCGGGTAGGCTGAGTTGCTTTGTTGGGTCTGAAACAGCTTGCTGAAACCAGCACGTGTTAACAGTGCCTTCGAAATCACTATTTCCAGCAGGAAAAAAAATTCACCTGAAATCCATGTGTCCATTGTTCTGCAGCATGCTGTCTTTGGAGTATCCATTGCTGTTCCCAGGGTTTCCCATTTTCTGTGTGCATGCAAGGGGCAGTGAGCTGTTGAAGACACCAATAGATAGAGCTGCCAAGCCCGACTACGCAGGCAGTGGAGAGAAAAAACATCTCAGGAAGACAGCTTGACAGCTCTTTCCCACTGTCTGGAGAGGAACAGGGCAGACACCTAATTTCTTAGGCTGTTGGAGTTTGGGTCCATGCCCCTGTGCTGAGCAGGAGCAGGCCAAGTACTGTGCAAGCACCAGGTAGCCTTGAAAGGGTTGGCACGTCCCAGCCCTGCGTGCCGGTGGGGCTGGCTGTGGCTGTGGCCCCTCTGCATGCCTGGGACGCTGTCCTGTGTTTTCCCATATGCACTGGGAATTTGGATGTCCAGAAGTCATTAAGGGGAATTCTCTTTAAATACTCCCCTGTCCATTTAAGCTTTGCTGTTTTCCTTTTTCCTTCCCATTTCTTCTTTCTCTGAGTGTTGGGCTCATTTTGCAGACAGGGAAACTGAGTCACTGAGCAGTGCAATGACTTGTTGCAGTGGGATTACTCAGCACCCAGGAAGGCAGGACTTCCCACCCGTCTGTAGCTACAGGAGGAAAGAGCCACAGTGTGCTGTGTCTCCTCTCCCCTGGCACCAGGGGCTGATCCTCTCACCACCGCAACATTAAGCCCACAGTTAATTGTCATATTCGTTTAGAGCCTGAGGAGAGAGTTAGCTGAGACTAGTAGATACCAGTCCCTGGGCTTTAGCCCTGGGGGACACTTGACCCATCTAAGGTGGAGGAGAGCTCTCCACCCGCCTCTCCTGGGGAAACCTAATCCCCTCTGCAGCCCACAAATGGTTGACATCATTGTGTTGGTCCCACCACGGGAGGGAAGCGCTGTGACCGGAGGCACGAGGTCTTCCCTCACAAGGAGAAAATGACAGCTTGATTTGCTTTCTTGGCTCTTTGTTACCTACTGTGGGAGTGCATCCCAGCTTCCTCTCCCTTTGCAGCAGATGGAGTCACAGCCACCAAACCGCAGATGTAGCTGGATGGCGTTTCTGGGATGGGGACAGGACCAAAGTCAATACACCCGGCTGTGCAGTGAGGCCCGTGCATGAGGGCAGCTGTGCTGCAGAAGCCAATGCACAAGGGGAGACAGGGACATGAGGGCGGCATATGTCACTGCAGCGGCTTGGAGCACGTGGCAGCACAGGGAAGGGATGGGGCTTGCAGAGGCAGCGGCCAGATGGGTTTTATCCCCTGTGCACTGCCTGGCACATGTCGGATCCTTCCTTCCATCCGCCTCTTTTTGCATCCTTTGCTGGCTAAGTCCACCATCCTTTCCGTGCACACTGATGCCATCGGATCCTACCCCACAGTCCTGCTGCCCATCCCCTTCCTTGCTTGTTTTCATATGTTTGCTTGCCTCAGTGGCTCCATGCAATGCCTGTGGCACCTCTGTGCCTCACAGAGGTAGGAATGATGCCCGGCAAACCTGGATCATCCCCAGTTTCTTCATTTTCCAACCCAGGCTCTCCCTCTGTTAACAACCTGTCTCCCATCCTGTTGCACTGCACACACCACAGCAGCAGCCTGAAGGTATGAACAGGTTGGGTGGTGGGAATCCAGGCTTTGGAAGTCCAGCAGCACCCCGGGCCTTGGCCAAGGGCCTTTCCCTGGGTGTATTCTGGTTCCAGCTCTGTGAATATTAGGAGGGTTGAATTCAGCTGGAGTGGCTCTAATGGTCCCCACTAGTCATTTTAGGGATGGGCAAAGTAACTGGACTGAGTTATTGGCAGGTGCAACCCAAGAGCAGCATGAATGTCACACTGACCTAGTGATTAGTCTCCCACAAGGTCCACTGGCTTTCCAACGCCATGCCAAGTGGCCCAGGGCTGTGCTCCCTTTCCCTGGAGACGGTCCAGACTTGTGCAGCCCTTGGGACTGAGAAGACCTTGAGCGAGATCTCCAAGGAGAGCAGTGTCCTAGCAGAGCCTTCACCCACCATCCATTTCTGTAAGGGAGGGTGCTGGGCTTTTAATTCCAGGCAGGTCAGGAAAGCAGTCGGTGCATCTCCTGCGAGGGATTGCTCTCACTTGGACACCTCCTGCCTTAAGAGCCTGTTGCAGGGCTATTCAAAGCCTTTTGTTCGCCCTGAACGCTCACACACACTCATGCATATCAAGAGGCTGTGTAACTATCGATGTCTCTTACCAGCAGCATGCGAGATGCTCTTTGGAAGTGCACTCCTGGCTGGCCTTGGATACAGAAGGAAAATGCTTGAGTTTTTTTTTGTCTTTAGTTTAATTCTTGGGTTCCTTTCCTCTCCCTCCCACCCCTCCTCTGTCTGTTGACTGGCCTTGTTTATTTTGAAACCTAGAAAAGTTTCCTCTCTTCTCCCTCTGCAGTGCAATAAACAGAAGAGGAGAAAAAAAAAATAATAATCTCACCATTTGTGGTAGGCAATAGCCTGGAAATCTCCAGCTGTCTTTCAGGAGCGTGCTGAGGGAATGCCTGACACCACAGGGCCCCCGCACCTTGCAGCCTCCCTCCTGGGGGATAAACAACATCCTCCCCGCCTCGCCCGGCTGCTTCTCCGCTCACACAGACGGGCCCTGTTGTGAGGCAGGTGGGGCAAGCCGGGCTTGACTAATAGTGGAAAATCCGAGAGCATCGGAAAGATAAACAGCCCGAGTCAGATAGTATAAAAGTCCTTTCTCTAGCACACGCCAGGTAAGCCTCAAATGACAGAAACTGTAAAAACACGCTGAGGTTCCCCTGCAGATGGATTAAATTAGCCCTCAGATAAACAGGGGAAGGGATGGCTTGTGCGTCAGGTCTTCCCAAATGTTAATCCCTTCCTTCCCCAGGCCTCCATCCAACCCTGACCCCTGCCCTTCGGCAAGTGCCTACGTGTTCATCTTGCCCAACTGGACATTGTAGTGTTTCATCCATGGAAGATAACCAAAATGAACGTTGCGCCTGATGTCCTGGTGAATTGATGGGAGTCCTATCTCCTAGATCTCCATGGTATTGAACCACCATCTCCACTGACTGGCCAAGCTTGTCATCCACCCTTAAAATCAATTTCCACATCTGTGGGCAAAATAAATAGCTGCCCTGGGTGTGTCATCCCTGAGTAGACTGGTCATCCTTTTTGCCCCAAACTAGGCACTCCCGAATTTATTATAAACACAGAAGTTATTATAAAGCTCATATAATGTAGCAGATGATGCTGTCATTTCTGGGGGCTGTTCTGAAGGTGTTCTTCCACTTAAGTTCTAAAGGATGGTGCAAAAATGTGTCTGAAAGTCTCCCTTGGGCATCTTCAGGAAGCACAGATATGTCGGGTGGCAAAAGAGTGCAATGTTTTGCAGCACCAAAGAAACCTTCCAATTAATTCCTAAAATGTCAACCCCTACCCATGAGCAAGACAGTGGACCTGTGCCTTTGCCTTTCCCTGCCACGTTCCTCCACCATGAGTGAAATATTGGACATGACATTTTAGGAGAACCTTAAATATTATTTTAATCTCAAATGTTCTGTTATTGCAAGTGTCAAGTCCAACACTTCTTGTAAATACCTGGAGGACAGCCAGGTCCTGAGAACACAAGAGGTGTTAGGAACTGAACTTCATTGGTTAAGTGCAGGAGAGCCATAGGAGCCAGCGTGCTGACTTTCTGTACACTGATTTCTTTGTCTTAACCTGTTTGGGTGTTGTGTTTTTTTTTCTTCTCCCCTCCAGAGTGTGGTCTGCACCGCGGGACTCAAGTGGTACCCTCACCCTTCCCTGATTCATTGTGTCAAAGGCTGTGAGGTGAGCTTTTGCGTTGGCACAGGCGGTGGGCGCTTGCTCTCTTAGATGTTACAGTAACGGTCTGGGTGGTAAATGCTGGTCGTGGAGTGGGATGAGCAGGCTTAGGACCTGACTGTCCTACCAAGCAGACTCTGATCTCCTGCATCAGTTCTCACAGCAGTGGTTGTCCTAGAGCCGACGGCTGGGTGACTCTCGCGGGAGTTAAATGACCAAGTGGCTCAACATTCATAGAGTGTCAGAATTTCCCAGGATCTGGGAATTTCTGAGAAGTTGCAAAAACCTTCAGTTGTTTTGACATGTTATTAGAGGGCAAATTCTTTCCAAGGCCAGCTAGGCATTGGGCTTTTGTGTGTGCAGATAAACTTTAGGGAAACCATAGGCAGAAATGGTACCACTGGGTGGACAGCACAGCTGGACAGAGAGCTAATCACCCAGCCCTCCACCATGCACCTCCATCTGAACCAGCACTCCCCCTGCCAAAAGAAAAAAACCCAGGAAAATGCAGTTACATTTCAGCTGTGATACAATTTTTTACAGTCTTGTGTGTTATTTCAAAAAAGCTATTATTTTGTTTGTGCTGGCAACAGTCTTTGAAAAGTCTGAGAAGTCTCAAGATACTTCCAGTGGTTAAAGAGTGCTGGGGCACCTCTCTCTGCGTCACGGTGCTCATGCAGTTTCCATCATGTCAACCGCTGAGAAAAACACCCATGCCAAGAAATCAGTCCTGGGAACACCTCTGTAAGGCTGGGAAGCTTCATGCCCATGGTAGGAATGGGGTAACTCACAGGCAGCTGCTTTGGTTACATGGATGGGCAGTGGAAGAGCTTGTATCTTGACCCCACATCTGACTTTCTGCAGCACTGACTGCTCTCAGCACCCAGTAACCCAATTTTACAAGCACATTGAAGTTATTTGCCCGGAGTGGCAGAACATGGCACAGAACTCCTAAATCTGACACGAAACTCCAGACCACATTGCTGTGCGATGTGATTTGTCTTGAAGTGAAAGACAGGTTTCCTTCGCATACAAATGTTGGGCCCAAGAGGGTAATAACTCTCCAACAATGTAATAGTTTCTGTCTAGTTGTTCCCTAAATGAAAAGCATTCTGCTGTCAATGCTTTGAATGTCATAAGCCATCTCACACATTATATTCATGCTGGCTGGCTGGGCGCCCCTATTCTCCAAACAGAGCTAAAATAACATCCAGGGACCATTAAGAAATGCCATTCAGGTGCTGATGCACCATTGGGTATCCATTCTCCTGCTGTTTAAGGGTAGTTGTTACTGAGGCAAACTTTGCAATGATGTAATAATTTACCAGAAGCCATTATTACTGACAAGCTTTTTCTCAGCATTTTCTTCCCTTCCATCACTGTTAATTGCCAGACCCATCTGCATCAATAGGAACTTTCTTCTTTTCATCATTCAGTCAGCAGTGTCACTGCATCGCGATCTATCATCTTGGAAGGCTTTGCCCAGACAATTGATAATGGCCTCTAGCATCATTGTTAGATCGTGATGCTCCCAGGATCCTCGAATGGGCCAGTGCTTGTTCTCTGGCATTAAGATTTCGGAAGAAATGCCATCTTCACCAAGCCTTTCTTCATGACTATGGAAACAGGGACTAATAAGCCAGTGGGTGAATGATACCGGGCCATTAAGCTGATACAATCCCTGCCGTATTAGAGGCCTTAGCATTAGGGAGGGTTCCTTGAACAGAAGGCTGTGAGCGGGGCGTTATTTTCCTCTGGCCATCACAATGGTAACCCATTGCTGCTGCAATGTGATTTTTTGTCGCTCTCTAGTGGCAGGAGCTTATGAGTCAGCCCCATCCTCGGCCGCTAACTTGGGGGTTTCAGGTAGTACACTAGTCCCTCTGAGCTACCTGTGTCGTCCTCCAAAACAACAGGAGCACTGAGATATGTGTGAAGACCTATGGAGACCTCACCCTCCACAGCCAGGCCTCCAAGGTGTCCCAGATGAGGATTTTGGTCCCAAATCAGACTAGATGCTATTTGTCCCATCCTTGTCCTCCAAAGGACTGACTTGCCTACTCTGTGCCAGCGTGAGTGAAAGGCAAACTCTTCCACAAGTTTCTTTTCCTGATTTTCCAGCTTTCATAGGTGTTGAGTCCAAGCATAGGCATGGGAAATGAAAGGCAAGGGTTTCTTGATGAGCAAGCACAGCCAGACAATGCAAGGGAAACATGGAGAAGACTGCACAATGTCTTGGGAGGTTGGGCAAAGGTCATGTTTTTGAATATGACCAGGTTGGCATAAAAATATCTCTCCGTCTACTCATAAATCATTCACTTAAAATTCTTAGCATATTAATTAAGTTGGAAGGGCATCTGCTAGTCAAAGCCCTTGCCTGTATAAATAAGTGAACTTCTGTGGCGATTCAATGGAGTTAAGCCAGTTTACAGGGACAGGAGCCTCACCTTGTAATTCTGATTTCCTTGTCAGCATCCATAGTATTTGTGTGTAGATAAACAAGAGGCACACAATGAGACAGTCACCTCCTGGTAGCCCTGCTCCAGTCTGATATTGCCATCATGGCCTGGATTTCCTATACCCTGATACAACTAATTAAATTTGCCAAACATCAGGAGTAGAAGCCTGCATCTGCACCACTCCACAGTGCCCGTATCCTGATGAGTGTGGCCGTGGCTCTGCCTGGAGAGAGCACAACGAACTCTTGTTGTCAGTTCTTCAGGTATCTATCATCAGGGAGACTCTGGTACTGCAACTGCTGCAAAATCCTCCCAGGAAACCTCCACAAGCCTCCCCACCCGCTCCGTGATGATTCCTTCTGGTAGGAAAGTCCCTGGTGTGTTTTTCACCGTGCAGAATAAATGAATTTTCCAAAGAGCAGGTAAAGCAGGAATGGCCCCATGAGTCCCTGTGCGTACGAAGTGGTGTAAAGATATGACTCTGCTCTTTGCTGAGCATCCATTTTTCTGAGCTTTCAGAGCTGCCTGGGTTTCTCATACCTGGCACAGGCACAGTTTTTGGCTTCCAAGAAAGCCTTTTATGCTCACTGACCAAGACAACTCCAACGTGGAATGAAAACCCAGACTTCAAGCCTTTGCTTCAGAACCGTGATTATTATTCAGGTCCTGTGTGGCACACAGACTCGTGATTGTGTTGCACAGACTAGTGACCACATTTTCTTTTCCAAGGTGATTTATGAATTTTACTTAATAGCTCTCCACAACATCCCTCTGAATAATTGCCATTATCCCAGCTCTGAGCTGTGGAGCGGAGGGAGATTACGTGTCATGGCCAAGGTCACGCACAGTCACTGCTGGTCAGAGAACAGGAGCACGTGGTGCCTGTGCTGAGCTCAGACCACTTCCATTTCTCTCTGTGATATGTTTTGTGCCCTCGATGCTGACACTTGTTGCGTAGTTGGAAGAACTGTGGTGGAAAGTACAGCTATTAAAAGCAAGCCAGTTTTGCTGCTATACGTAACCTTCTTCTTATCCCACATTGTTTTGGAAGGTTAGCTTAAAATTATCAAAAGTGCCACAATTTTAGATGCCTTGATGCTATCTCTGGGCCTAGTCAAATTAATATTCCTGAAGCATCATCTTATGTGGGATGTGAAAAGCCAACAAGGGCTCATTTCCCTTCCATCTAGTGTCCTTCTTTTTCTGTCTGCTTTGAAGGGAGAAGGAAATAATTATCTCTTGCTTTTCAGGGCAGTTGGTGATGTTCATGTTTTCATTCTGACATCCTGCTACAGGTTTTATCTGGGTCCACATTCTCAGTCTTTTTTCTTTTTCTTTTCTCAGCCTTTCATGGGGGACAACTACTGTGACTCCATCAACAACCGAGCCTTCTGCAACTACGACGGTGGGGACTGTTGTGCCTCAACAGTCAAGACCAAAAAGGTAGGGATGCTGCTTCCTCTTTGTGCTGGGAATTCCTTTGTGAGTGCTGTTTTGTGCCAGGGAGGACTTTATTTTTGCTATAATGGGGGTCGTCCAAAGCCTCAGAAGAACCATCAGTCCAGGCATCAGCTCACCATAGGCAAGTTCTTGGTTCATTTTGAAGATCTCTTTTGATATGCATATGCATTTCCTGTCATAACCTGCCTTATACCCATGCATGTACCTCTTCAATGGTCAGAGGCATTCACTCTTTCTTACTGTAAATAACCCTTAGCTTCTCAGGCAAAGGCTGGCTCCCTCCAACACCCTGGGGCATGATGGAGGTTAGCCCCATTGGTGGCTATTAAACATTGATCCCGATGCAGTTTCTGGGTCAGGAATATCTAAACCATTGATTGCTTGAGCCTGGGGAAGGATCCTTCCACACATCCCCCTTTTTGGTGCTTCTTTAACACCCATTTCTGGCCACTGGTAGAGACAGTGACTGGAGCGATGGAGCGTGTGGTTTGGAGCAGCACAACATTTCATGTTTCCAGCCAGGAGAGATTTTGAACTTGTTTCCCAAAGAAAACAGGGAAACGGTTAGCCTCTGCCATGTGATCATTTTCCCTTGTCTTTGAGATTTGATTGTAGATCAGAATGAAGAAACTCCAACTGTTCTATGTGAAATATATTACTAAATAAAAAGCCTTGAGAACAGGCAGAAGGAATTTGGGCTTAGCGTATGACATCATGCAGTTCACCCACCTGAGGAAGAAGATCCTCTGTACCACTGCTGAGGGCTTGAAGACCTCTCTGCAGGGAACGGTCCTTTCTAAAACAGCTTTGGCTAGAGGCTTCTTTTCCTTGGTTCACCCAAAGATCACTTGCCAGTAAAGCACTGTGGGCTGTCTCTGATCCATCTGGGACCACTAGGGAAGGGAAGCAGACATGTCTTGGCAAGTGGAAGGAGTTAATTTCTCCGCTGTGTAGGAGATGGGGAAGAGAGAGTTTTCCTAACTGTACTTTTTTGGACAATATTTTTTATAATTTTCCCCTCTATTTTGTGTTTCTTTTGCAAATGTCCCCGTGAGCCATGTGCTGGGAAGGAAGCAGGGGCAGGTGAGCCTCTCTGTTCCCAAGCATGGAATAGGGCATGGAGAGCCTGTACAGGGTTCTGAGCTGAAACAGCCATTGCCGATTGAAGTGGGGTGACAGGCAGCAGCTCGTCTTCAGTGTCATCTCCAAGATGAGATTCCTATCTCTGGCTGATTTTCCACCTCCTTGGGAGGAGCAGCCCAAGGGCAGGCACAGCTTGCTTGTTGGCCACTGCTGGGAGGACAGAGCTGGAAGTGCCTGGTAGCTCAGCATGGCGTAGGTCTTCTCCTCCTACAACAGCCTGCCTGGGAAACTTCATCTGGCTGCCTCCAGGCTTGAGAGCTGGGGATGAAAAATCCCAAGAGGTGCCAGAGGAATGGAAGTGAGGTGGCCAGGAGGGGACCATCCTAAACCAGCCCTATCAGGAAAGGAGCTAAGGGCACAGCTTACTGCTGGAGTGGGGATGGGACAGAAACACACAAAGGATGTGAGTGCCAAATTGAGAGGGAGAGGCGTAGGATTAAGGTTTGGGAGCAGAATTTATTGCTGGGCAGGGAGTTGAGACAGAGTGGGATCTGCATAGAGTCGTGAGCACTTACCAGCCAGGCAAGTCACACTCAAAATATCTGCTGCTTTGCTGCCACCCAGAAATGAAGCGACCACCCAAGAAGGGGAAGGTGCTTTGTAGCCCAGTCAGTTACTGGTTTCTGTGCAAAAACTGCCCAGTGCAAAGGGCAAGTGGTTGAGAGACAGGCAGCTGGTCACACATCTGATGCATCCCCCCGAAGGGGGAGGTTTGTTACCTTTCTAGAGATAACTCTGTTTCCACTGACTTCATGTGGATCTGTACCTTTGTGACTGGGGGAATTAGACTTGTCCTGGTTTGTACTTTAGAAACCCCCAACCTAGACATCACATGGTGAACCACAGAGCCCATCGCTTCCTCGGCACTCATTCAGCTTCCAAAATCTTCTCTCTCCCAAAACGCCAACAACATCTCGGGAGCTGAACGAGGGACTCAGGAGTGAGAAAACCACCTTCTCCTTGGACCTTCCATGCCAAAAGCAAGATGCTAAGTCCCAGTTTATTACATTTATTGGGTAAAGGGGAGAATAATAACCCAGCCGGCGGGGCCACGGCGTCAAAGCCGAAGAGGCGGCAGGCAGCACCTCCGTGCCTGCGAAGCGGCTGCCGACACCTGCGGCAGCAGCCGTGGGGCCGCTGGTCTCGGCTCAGCCAGTTATTTTCCCGTCTGAGGCCTTTGACTGAGACCAGATTTCAGGCAAGGCTGTTCAAATACAGCCCTCCCTTTGAAGGGGTTTATGAGTGGAGCGTTACAGGAGATATTCCAAAGGGAAAAACAATGAAAGGTGAGAGAAAAGGGAGCTGAATAAAAATACTCCACATACCAAACCCTTCCAGCACAGTTTGCCACCTACTTAAAAAGGCACAGTTTGAAAATACACTTTGGGTGTAAAAGCCAAAAACCTGGAGGAGACATAGGGAGGGGCGAGTCCAGTTCTGTTAATTCCAATACCAGATGAGGATGTATTTTCATACGGTTGTAGAAAGAGCGAGACACATGAAAGAGACTGCTTGGCTCCTTTTCTTTCGGGGTTACATACTATGTGGCAGATGTGTCAGTCTTTTAAAGCCCCTGCAAGTTTACCCATAAATGTCTAACATTTATGCAACACCTGTTTTTCTCCCAAAATGTCACAGGACATTTTACAAGCTTTAGATTTATCATCTTTTCACCGTTGCAGCCATTGCTGAGGTGACACATGGTTCACATTTAACAGAACATAGCAACTCCGCACATTATTTTAGGAAAGGGCTGAAGATTAACATTGCATCATGTGAAGATTCAGGAGTTAACAGTCAAGTAAGAGCTGGCTTCAGATCTTTGATGTCCACAAACTGTCAAGACTTAAGTTTCACTGCAATCCTGCTACCCTCTCCAAAAGCACTTTCAGCTGCACACAATGCTGTGAACCCGGCTGCGTGAAAGCAGAATTAGCCCATACTCACTGTAATTCTGAACCCTACTACTTAATGCGAGATTTTGCATGCTCCTGTTTTGCTGCCCTGAGGATGCACAAGAGCCTTCCACGCAGCATTTGTGTAGCCCATGTTTTCCCTTTGCGTCCCAGCGTTAGCAACAAATGACCTTGTGCATTTCTGCAGCGAGTTGGGGAACAGAGCTGTGTGACTTATCTGACCAACCGCCGAGTAATCAGCAGCGCTGCTTAGATAGGAAATAATGAGTATTTGCCTGGCACTATTCACAATCAGGCTAGAGAGCTTAAAAGAAATCATTAAAGGTCTCTCTTGAATGCTACACACGGCAACAAATAAATTCAGTCATATTCTGGGCATAAATTTGAGGCAACTGTAGTCAGCGAGTGGGGAAAAAGAGACCTTCATCAGCTTAATTATTTGTTGTGCGCTAATTGATCAGCATCCCCATGCAGCAGGCGAAAAGCCAGGGCTGGCACAGGGAGGAGTGACACCCAAGGAAGCAGGGACACGTGCCCTGCGGTGCCTGGCGGTGCAGCCCTGCGCTGCGTGGGTGAATGGGATGATGTGGGGCAGGGGACGACGGGGTTGTGCTGCTCACCGCTTGCCCTGTGCCTGACCCAGTAGCAGCTTTGAGAGACAGGAAGGCCATTGCCGGCCAACCTCCAAGGGAGAGAAAGCTTCTGTTGTGTATCTGGAGGGGATAAAGTCTTCCGTGAAGGACAAAGCAAAATCCCATCTCCTTTTAATCTTCCTACCCTCCTGACCCAGCACAGGTTGCCAGCTCCCCTCTGCCTGGCTGCTCTAGGAAGCTGCTTCTCGCTTTGTATCCTGCCACAGATAAAAGAAGATCCTATTTTTTAAAGACATTAAATACGTGACATTGCCAAAGTGAGGAAAATAAATAACCTGGGCATAACTGACTCTGGGCTGGCAGCCACCTGCAATTTGCTCCTAGGGTGTGCAGTGTTTCAGGGAGAGAGGTTATGGCAATTTCTTTCTGATTCCTTTCAGGAAATCTTCTCTGCGGTCGGTGTTCTCCACCTCTTTTCACTTTCCCTTCCCTTTTACAGGTTTTACCTGGACAATGCTGTCTATAAAGACCTTGCTGAAATCAGGAATGTCTCTCTTTAGGCTCCACTTACATACTGAGGTCACAAATTTACTTAGTTGAAGATCCTGCAGCCTGGTCCCTGCAAATTTAAATAGATTTTGCTAGTTTAAAATTCCTCCCAACTTAAACTATCTGAAAGGGCAACTTTTCATCTGTCCTTCCTTTCTGCCTTTCCTTTTTATCCCATAAGGAGTAAGCCTACTGCTCCCGTGAGAAAAACCTGCCTCATTCAGTTATCACCCGGGTTTTCCCCTAACAGCTTTGCCCTGTGGCACTTAGAAAAGAAAAAGAAAAATCATCTGGGCAAAAATTCCCCTCTCAAATGCCTCCCCTTCAGCCTCTTGACATTTCTGTCCAACACCTTGGAGAGGAAAACCAGCAAGTGCCTCGGCGGAAAACAAATGAGGACTTGCAGTAGATAGAGGACTGTGGGGGATTCATCCAAAGCTTTGCTTATCTAAAAGATAGGCAAGTTATCAGAACCTCTTCAGAGACTTTACGACCAAGAATTCAAGGCCTAAAGAAGGGAGCTTTGAACTGAGGGGCTGCTGCTGGCTCCAGCAGGGATTTCCAAAGGCTGTCCCTGTCTCCCTAGAATGGGGGGTCTGCTGCACTCCTTCCCCTAAGAAAACAAAAATAACCGCTTCTTGGTGTTTTTGAGCAATAAGTGCCTTCTTGTAGCTCTGTAACTGCAATGCAGACCTGTCTTGGGGAATCTCAGGTCTTGCTCCATCTACAGAACACGTTTTTGAGGCAGCTCATGCAATTAGTGGCCTAAGTGACCACCCCAGCTGAGGAAATTCTCCTCATCCTGAAGAACTGATGTTCCTGCCACGATGCTGCTCCCAACAACTCGAATGTCCCTAGCTGGGTGTGTTTGTCAGCTCTATAATTAGCTGGCAACATACAATGAATGGTGGGTGAGCACAGAGGAAGGAAGGACACAATGCGGAGTGTTGCCTCATGCCTCCGGAAGCGGCTGAGCGGTGCTGCCTGCTCCAGGCGCGCTGGTTCACCCAGGCATGTGGGTGAACTCACTTCCCCAGGAGCTGTTGGTTGCAGCCTCAGTGGCTAGCTGTTTGCCATGTGAGGAGCGCTTGCAGTCATGGTTGGTTGGGATGGGAGCTTATTTTGGGGCTCAGAGCTTGGTTTCATAATCGTTCAGGGAGGCTTTCCAGGAGGCGATAAATTAAAAGCAGTGATGGTAGTAGCACATGTTGCCTATCCTGCGAGAACATTCTTGGCTTCAAGGGACATGGGGCTTCCCACAACATACAGCGTTCTCAGGGGACATGCTAGCAGAGGGTGTTTGCTTTGCTATCCAACCTCACTTCATTAGCAAGTGTTACAAAAAACAGCGAACAAACCTTCCCTGCTCCACCGCCAGCTATTTGGCCTCTGGGTGGTCTGGCTCCTATTAAATCTTTGGTGATTATTTAGACTAATTACATTCATGTTTGCACAATCAGTAGCACGAGGGTAGGAAGCGCAGCTGATTGCTGAGCAACTGAGCTCCGTGTGGTTTGGCAAACGGGCTCCCTCGCTCCACTCAGTGGGCAGGGATGCTGGGATCCATGCGGGCAGGGCTTTCCTGGGGATCCCTCCTGGCTTTGGGCCATCCTGCTTCCACCAGTTCTGGTGAGGCTGCTCCCAATTTATACCCGACAGAGAGAGAGAGAGAGGAGCATCTGTTGGGTTCAGCTGAGCTACATCTTGGTACACCACATTTGCTGGCCTGGTTTGTGGCAGGGCAGTTAAGGAAAAAAAATCATGCCTTTAAAACTGTATGTGCTGCACGAAAAGAAGTTTTCCTGCAAGCTTCATCTTCGCCTTTCCCAGGCCCTCTGGAGCGGTGCCCGAGGTGTGAACCTGCATACCAGCCCCGAGTTAAAAGGGGGCTCACTCTTCTTCTGTTATCTCCCAACAGCCTGGGTGACCTAAATGCCAAAAAACACTGAGAAGCCCTTTACAAGGTGCATTTTTGTCCCACAAGAGCCTTGTCAGGGAACAAAATACTCCCCTGCATTTGAGCTGTGAGGGTCTCGGGAGGCGTGGGCCTGCGACACTCAGCACAGCCTGCCACGCTTATCTTGACACGCCGAGTTCGCCCGCAGAGGCTCTGTCTGCAGCAGGGCCTTCATATTCCCAGTTAGCTTGTCTGGGAGATTTCGCAAACACTTCAAGGCTGAAATCTAATAACAGGCTGTTTCCCAACACTTTGCAGCCCTCCTGCCCTGCTACCCCCCCAGCCTCCAACCCAGGCCCTTCCCCAGGCCTGATTCTGCCAGTCGTGGTGCACTGGGTAGGAGGTACAGCCGGTCAACCTGATACCAGCCTGTGTGAGGGATGAGCTCCGGCCCTTGTCAGAACTCCTTCCCATCCCTCCCTGTACCTGCCTGCGATTTGTCCTGTCAACATTCCCACCAGTTCCCTATAGACTGGCCTTTCTCAGCAGGGATCTGTTTTGGGATGTCACCAGCCTCTTAAGATAGGTGCCATGTAGCGAGGATTTGTGGCCTCTCGCTCATTTCATGACCTGGGTCCCAGCTCTGTGCTGGTCTCTTCTTTCATTGTCTTTGTTCCCACAGTCCAGAGCATGCCATTAAGGACAAATGCCACCCTTTTTCCAAGAGGGAGCTTGGGTTTTATCCAAGGTCTCATCACTTAGTGTGGGAGAGGATGCTTGGGGCTCCCTTACCTTTGTGGAGAATGGAAGTGTGGGTTCACACGCTGTGCAGCATGGCTGGTGAGCCAATTGAAGTGGAGGTGTTGCAGATCTCCAACGTGTTACACCCCACAGTCCATGCTAGCCTCCTGCCTAGCCTATGCTTGCTGAAATTTCTCCTCTAGGTCCAGAGCATGGCGTGTCAGTGCATGCTCCTGGGGTGATGGATGTGATTTAGGTTGTGTCTGTTTCTGTTTTCTCTAGAAGATGGACAGTCTGTGGTCCAGTGAGGCTCAGGTGTGACTCACAGTCCCCTGAGTGCTCTCATTCCACGCCATGGCTCTGTTCTGGATCATCTCCAGATGTATGTGCGTGTGTAAGGGGTGTGGCTAGGCATGCAGAGCCATGTTCTTCAGTGATGCCTTTTTCAACCTGTTTTAATTAATCTGAGGAAGCAAAATCCTGCAATACTTCATCAAACGACCAAGACAAGCCCTAAGCTTAAATTTTAGCTTTTTCTCCCTGCCCTTCTAGATGGGTTTTCTATGAGAGGAGTTAGATACAGGGTGAATGCAGTGCTTGGCAGATGGAAGGAAGAAGAGCGGGTTCTTTAAGACCCCCTTTGCAATGGGGATATCTGGGAATTTCAGTGCTGGTCATATATTCTGTTAATGAGTTGGGCTTTCACAGAGTTATTTAAAAAGGAAAAGCAGCAGTTAATCTTTGAGTATGTATATCTGGGCTCCACACTTAAATGGGCTATCATTCAGAAGAAGGTTCAGCATTTATTATTTCTAGCACATCCAGCAGCTTTATCCATGGCTCTGTACTCCAGAGGGCTATCACTGTATGAGCCCCAGGCAGAAGACAGTCCTTCTTCCTAGGGCTTTTTATGGTTTCTGTGAGTTGGGTACTTGTGACAGTCCTCATAGATGCTCTGTGTGAGTCTGATTCCCCAAGTGCCTGGGAATCAGGTCCTTGGGGAACTCAAATGTGTATTTGTTGTAGATGTTGTTTAAAGCTGAAACCCCGTATTACTGCTATGTGTTTGGAGGACTTTGTCTTGTCTCATACTGCTGTGGATGTGCTCATTACCTGTAGAAATCTCTGCCTTTTCACGGAACAGCAAACTGATCTCCGAAGCTCACTGCCCTATGACAGAACAATCCATCTATCCAGACAATAGCACTGGAAAAATCAAATTGCAGGAAAAGCCCCTGTAAGAGACATAAAGGGAATAAGGCTAATCCGATCAGGAAGAACCCTCCTACTCTCAGACTCCCCATTGCTGTGACTGCTGCTGGGCCATGGACAGCGACTGCTCATGGGGCCATGAGTGAAAGCTTCTGCACTTCTGTCCATGGCTGCTGTTAGGAGGCTGGAGGGTTTCTACAGGACATGACATAGCAAGACATTTCTTCTCTAGTGGCTGTCTCTCCCCAGAAATTGGCTGCAACGTGGTAATGATCTAGTCTCTTACGTACACCTTTTGTTAAGGTCTCTCCAGAGCTGAGCACACCCCTAGAGTGACCTGTAAGAGCACAAAGGGGGAACCAAGAGACTCACAGGGAGAAATGGGAGTAGAGGGAATCAAGAAAAAGTAGGTCACTTCATAGCACTTCAAGGCAACATCAAACTCCTGCCAGTTGGGGTTTCTAAGGCCACTATTTCAGCACAGCTCACAGAGAAGGTTTGGGGAGCGCAAGTTGGTAGTTTGGAGACACTGTCCTACAGGTCTTTCACTCTTGGCTCTGGTATTCTTGCACATGGAATGGTAGCAGTTAAGGGATCTCTGTGCCTGCAGCACTTTTCACTGTCACACTTGTGCATGAACAGTAGCAAAGACCAAGTGCAGCAGGATGCCATGGCTAACTTCAGCCACTTCACTGAAATGCTTGAGTTGAGTGAGTGGTTGTCCTGTGTTCAAGTCCAAATGTGTGACCACCTTCTTTGTGAGCCTTTCTCCCTCCTTGGAATGTGGGGGGCCACTTAATTACCTTTGTTAGATTGTTACAAGCAAAAGCAGTGAATCCAGGCCAGGGGGAGGAAAGAGCTTGATCAAGACAAAGGAAGGAACAAAGTTCCCAGGTCTTGCCTCCAACTAGTAGCTTTGTTGTACAACAGGAAGGATTTTTCCAAGTCAAAATCATTGCCAAATCCAGACTGATCTGAATGATTCAGGGTTAAAAATAAGAATGGGGGTAACTCCAGGCATATCTCAATTTTGTCTGAGTGTTTTTGTAGTGAAATAAGTTTTTATTTCATGTCATAACTTTTGCTGTGGAATAGTATTTTTGATTTGTATGTCTTGGAAGGAAAGATCAAACCTGAAGTGTTGCAGATAATCTAAACCACAGCGGTTCCTTCTACACTGAACAAAAAAGTCAGTATTTTTTGTGTATCTTTTCTTTTTTCCTTCCCAGTATTTTAATTCAGTCATTAAACAACCCCTCCTCAGCCTCCTCCCCAAACCCCATTGTTTGCAGACTCCTCTTTTTTTCCTATCTAAGAACATCCATAACTCTGTGATATGAGACAGTCCTGCTCTGGCTGGCTTGCGTTGGATCAAGTGATCCTTAAGCTCCTATTGTCTTCTGCAGTTTATAAACTTACTTCATTTCCAATTATCTTAATTCATTTTCTTTTAACTTTTTGGACTATCCCTTCTCTTTGCAACCTCCACATTTGCACAACTGTAGAGTCAGGTTATTCACTGGTTGGGTATCTAGCTTGTGGCTAGATACCCAACCAAGGCCATGAGTTGATGAAGAATCCTCACGGTGTTCTACCTGGAGGGGTCAGATCTTCTGGGAATGAAGTCAAAATTGAGAGGAGGATGCTCTCTAAACTCCAATTTAGTGATGAGCATTGGGTATTTAATGTCTCTGTCAGCATGTCCCTGCCTTAGGCTCCCCAGTTATGAAATAAAGATCCACACCCCTCCATCCTGTTCTTGTGTGCATCAGGAGAAAGGCATGCTAGAGATGGATGTGCAAGGACATGTTTGGAAGGTCTAGGTGGCAATGGCAGCTCTGTGCTCACAGACTGCTTGGTCCACATTCCTAGATGTGCTGTAGGTGGTACATAGGGAACAGGCAGACCCAAAGCTTTGTAGCCTGGAGAAAAGTGTTTATGACAGGGAGCAAACTTGTGGCAGCAAAGGGAAGCAGACAGAGCGCGTGCGTGCAGCCCTCACCCAGAACGTTTGAACAGGTTGTGGCACTGTCTTGGAAGGAGTGTGAAGGAGGGGAATGAGGTCATTTGCTCAGGCTGTGCAGATGGGAGAAATTCTTGGGAATTCACTTCAGGGCAAGCAAGACACTGTTTCACTGCCACCCCCTTTACGTAAATACTGTGATGCAATAGACCAAAATCAACTTCCACTAGCCAGGCACTGCAGGCTATTGTTTCAGCTCCTTCCCACGCTTCTTCAGAGAGATCATGGACAGATGATAGATCATTGCACGTACCAGTCTCTTGCATTCTTTTGCTGTTCCTCAGTGCCCATTAGCTGCATCTCTTGACCTTAAACACAACAGGTGTTTCGAGAAGTCTCTCCGATGGATTGTACCTTCACTGATCTGCCAGGTTCAGTGCCTGCCCTGAGGATTTGAAACAAGAACATTCATAGTTCAATGCATGGTAGCAGCACCCAAGCCATAGGACCTTACTGCAAAGTGCTACCAAGAAATTATGGCTCAGGGGTAGGGTTCACCAAACTCCCAAGCTGGAGGTAGACAGGAGTGCTGTGGCAAGGCTGGGTTTAGGACCTGCTGGACCCCGTAGTGTTTGGTGACCATTTGAATTGGTCATTGGAGGTGAGGGTTTTGTAACTTTGCTGTCATTTAGGGTTGTAGCTTTGGGGTAAGGATAGCTTTTTGGAAGAGGTTGGCAACGTAATGTGATCCAGGCATCATGGTAAGTAGCCCATAAAGTGCCAGCCTGAGAAGGACAAGCCTCCTCAGCCAGCTATGTTCATGTGCTTGAACTGTTATGGGAGGATCTGCTGACCAGTAACTGCATGAGTTGAACAGGTTCTTTACACTTTTGGCAGTGTTTCTTATGGACAGGTAGCTCACCTGAGGCCTCAGTGCACCACCAGCTCAGCACTAAAATAAATCACTGTGAAAAATAGCATGGCCTCAGGCTGAAGCCAGTCTCTGAAGATATGACTCCAGAGGTCTTGTTTGTTCTCCAAGGTGCTGTTAAATGAGTCCCCTCCTTCTTATGTTTGTGTCTTTGGTTTCCTTCCCCAGGTTACTCCCTTCCCCATGTCCTGTGACCTACAAGGAGAGTGTGCTTGTCGGGACCCCAACGCCCAAGAGCACAATCAGAAAGACCTCCGTGGCTTCAGTCTTGGGTAATGCCAAGTGACATGGAATGGAGGACCACACTGCTCAAGGCAGGCAAGGAGAGACACCACATCCCTTTTGGTATCGTTTTTAACATTTAGCTGCTCAACTGGATGGCATTTCTGCACCAGGGACCCTTAGAATTCAACCAGTCTGCCTTTAATTTTTGTCCAAGGAGAACTCAAATTAGGGGTTTATGTATTAACTATATCTTAAATAGTGATGACAAGAAACAACCAACCAAGAGTCAAGTCGAGAAGACTTTCATGTATCAAAACAGCATGTTATGCCCACCTAATTTGAACAGTTCATATCTAGATTCAAGGCGAGAAACAAGCTATTTATGTACACATATTTATAGAAATAAGTAGAGAAAGAGAGAAAGAGTGAGAGATTATGATCAACGCAAAAACACTTTCCCCTCTCCAGTACTCACAACTCAGACCGTTCATGGAAGAGGCTGTGCTCTTGGAGGACTCCAAGCTGAGCCTTTTCTGATGCTGAATGCCAAGGTATCGCATGCTCGGGGCGCTGAGGTTGGGGTGGGATCTCCACAGGGCTGTGCCTCTTGGCAAGTGACTTGCCAGACGCCCAGCCAGCTCAAGATGTGGGATTCATCTGCTCCTCACAGGAACGCTACTTCCAGCCAGGGAGCTCAGCAGACTGCAGTGGCCTTTCTGTACAGCTCCTCCTTCTCCTCCTGCCCTCAAAAAGTCAACAACCCCTCCTCCCCCTTGTAGCCTTTCTGGAAGCTGCTGGGATGTTTCTGTGTGGAGGTGGGCAGGTGGTCCCATGGTGGAGTCAGAGAGCAGGGAGTCTAAGGACTGGCATTGAGGAATGTAGATAATGGTTTCTGAGGAGCAGAGTGGGTAACTCGCCCCCGCACTTGTCATTTGAGCATGTCTGCTGCTGCTACTCCTGCTGCTACATCCCATACAACTTGTTTCCTTACTGTGTCAGGACAGGGTGAAAACAACCCCATGCAACCAAACAGTCTGCCTTAAAGCTTACCTACAACCTGCCTTTCAAACCCTCTGGTCTCTTCCTCAGCATTGGGGCAAGAAAACAGGACACCAGCCAGCCAAAGGAATCTGCTTTCTGGTCTCCACACAGCGAAATGGTTCTCTAGACCTCCTCCACCCTCCTCTTCTGGTGGTATATAACTAGCAACTGCGTGATACTCCTGTTTTCTGAGGAAACAGGAAGAGGAGGAGGAGGCACACGCTATGGGGAAGGGACCACAGGAGACAGTATTAGAATTTTGCCCATATTTGTCAGTATTAAGCTGCCAGGCCAGTGGGTTAGACACCTTTGATAGACCAGGAGCTTAACTGCTGGTAATCTTCCAGAAGGAAGGGCATTAGCTGCAGCAGACTTCATACTTCCCTGTTGTGTAGCTCCATCCTCCTGTTTCAGCCCAGGGGGCCACATGTTGTGCCAGAACCTTGGGGACTCATTTCATCCTAGGGTTCCTCACGTTGAGTCACTGAGGTGCCCAGTGCATCCAGTGCTGCTGCTACAACCCATCCCATGTAAATCATTGTGTGGCTTGGGCTTGTCTCCAGCTGCTTCAGGCTCCTGCTAGAAAGAGCATACATCCACAGGAGTCTCCTTCCATGTGTTATGTCTGTCTGTTCCTTGGGACAGCCCTGACTTGCACAATCTACTGGGTCAAGACAAGTTGGAAAGATTTTTTCCTACTCCTGCTTGACTGAACATTTAGGCACTGGAGCAAGGCAGAAGGGTAGGGGGGGAATCACTTACTTAGCTCATGGAGATGGATGTAAAAATGGGTGGAAGAACTAGAAAAGGAAAACTGTCAGTGTTGTAGGTGCCAGAAGCCAGGCTCGTCATCCACTGTTGGGGTTGTTCCTGTCAGAATAAACCAGAGATGAATCTCAAGAACAAGAATTTAGAGGCCTGGACAGGTGATTGTCATAAGAAGGTGAGGAGCTCTTGGTTGTGCAGCTCCTAGTTATTCCTGGAGAAAGCCTTGCCATGGGGCAAGCTGTGCAGATGGGGGGTACAGGAAAGGGAGGTGCAGTGGGAACAGGGCTGCTTCTGTGGAGTTAGGCCGCACGTCCTCCACTTTAAAGAACTCTGGTGAAAAATGGGCCTAGGCAAAACTTTCATCTCTTGCAACCTAATTATCAGTGGAAGTAAGTAATTGTGGAAAGGTTGCTTCCCTCAGGTCCCTTTGTCTTCTGCTTTTGTGTTGGCAGTTTGTTCATGTGCCATCGAGCCCATCAGAAGAGCGCAAAAGCCTTTCAGACTGCCACCACATCGTGTCCTCAGTGCCTGAGGAATGATCTCCCCTCCATCCCACCTGGGTTTCACCTTAGCAGGGAGCTCTGGTTCAGGTGCCACTTGTGTCCTGATGGCACCTCAGTTTGTAAAATCCCCTTTTCAGTTATGCAGCTCAGCATGGAGGAGATTTTCCACCTGCTTTTCCCACCTAGGACATTGCCCAGGAGAGAGATCAGTGTAAGTGTTGTTGCCACCTGCTGCTATGGGCTCCCTGGAGCTCAGGGTCTGCCGAGATCCACTGCCCAGCCAGGGCCAGACTCCGCTCGCCAAGTTGGAGTCCTCCTTAGCTCAAGGGAGATGATGGCCTCACACCATGGTTCCCTCCTTCATTCTGGGGGTGGCCCAACTCCCTTTCCTGGAGCAGCTTTCCATGCTGCCATTGGATTTCTTTTCCAGCTTCTGTGTTGGCACTCTCCATCTTCTCCAAGGGGGCTGACAGAACCAGGAGAGGATGTTCTGATCTGGGTCATGTTAAATCCAGTGCCATTATTTTTCCCTTTGGGGCAAAGCTTTGCCCTCTGCTTTTCAGGTGCTGTACCATGCCCCCAGGGGGTACAGAGGAGGGAACTGTGGGGCACAGATGCCTGGCCTGGATGGCCTTGCAGCATCTACCCCTGTAAGGGCCCTGAATGCCCAGCAAAGTCCTTAGGAAAGACCCTCCGTGACTGTGATGGCTGTTGGGTGGGAGGTGAGAGGGACATTACCCACCACCTCCACCCACTGAGCCAGTGGGGTAGGACAACATCAACCAAGAAGCTTGGGGCAACAGGAGAGGGTGCCCATGCTGATGAAATTTAGCTGCTCATAAATTCCAGGTCACATCAGTGCCAAGACCGTCTCTGTAGGCTGCACCCTACCTGGGGCCTCCAGCAGGGGTGTCTATGGCCAGCGGGAGGGAAAGCTGGAGCAGAAAGCGATGAATGGTGCACGGTGGGGTGGGAAACTTCTATCAGCTGCTACCCCTTTCCCTCCCCACCCTCTCGTAGATGGGCTGAGCTGGTGTCCTCCTGCTTTTCTTGCATCTTCCGCTGTGTCCCCCCGCCCAGGCTGAGAAAGGAGGATGGCACCAGAGGACTCTTGGAGCCGGGTTCCAGCTACCTCCCTTCTGGTTTCGGTTTCACTTGGTTGTAACTGTCGGTTTGTTCAAGGTTTTACCTGTGTTTAAGAAAAAAAAAAAAAAGGAAAAAAAAAAAAAGAAAAAAAAGAAAAAAAAAGGGAGAAAAAACCAAAAGAGAGAGAAAAAGAAAAACCCAATGGCCAACAGAAAGTTTCTTGCTGCAACTGATTCAAGTGGGGGAAAAAGAATAACAAGTGAGGCGCTACAGAGAGGAAGAAAACTAAGGAACAAAACAAAGAAACTCAAAAAAAAAGGAGAAAAGAAAACCCACATAATCCAAATCCACGAAGAGCAAAGCCTGTTTGTGTGTGATTGAAAGGAAAACACTGATTCTGCCAGCTGAGTAGAGAGCTAGATACTTGCGTGTAGATTTCCCTAGAAGTACCGTGAGGTTTTATAACATTGTCTGGTTTTGTTTTCCTCGTGCTTTGTGATAAGTCCAGGAACTGAGGCGAAGGTATTTTTTCCCCTGGTATCTCGCTGTTTGTGGGGGGAGGGAGGGTGGAGTTTTGTTACTATTTTTGTTTTGTTTTCCAGATTATTTTTTTAAGTGTGTATTTGTGCTTATTTTTACGTTATCCAACTGTACAGAGGCATTTAACCAGTATTTCACTGTGCTCTAATTACTGCACTCGGAAGCACTGCACAGTCTGAATCCTGAAGAGCTGCGAGAGCCTGGGAGGGAAGGGGGAGGAAGGAGAAAGCTGCTATGTGAGTGGACAGGTGATTCCCATGAATGGGAAGCAGGGTGCCCACCGTCCCCTTCCCACACTCCAGCCCATCGTTTCCATTCAAGGCCAAACTAGAAAGCAGGAGGGGATGGGGTGAAGCCACCCCAGGCTGGGGTGCTTGGAGAGGTTTCAGAGCTGGCGATTCATCCTCTGTTTTTGGATACTGTTGGAATTCCCAGCCTTTCGACAGCATCTTGCCCTCCCCTGCCTGGTCCCTGGCTGCTCCAGTGCCAGTTAATGGACATGTTTGTTTCATTGGGAGAGGAGCTCATGCCCGGCTTAGATACACTCTTGATATCTTCATGGTTGTGAGCCCCATTTTGGTCTCAATGGAGCAACTAAGCTGACCTGCTTTGCCGGTTTTTTTCCACATCCTCCCATCCGCTGGGGAAAGCCACCTCCCTGCCGAGGACAGAGAAGCATCCATGCCTCCAGCTGACCTCGTGTGTTGTGTGCATTGGAGCGCCAGGGACAGTCCCCCTTTCACTGGAGGACCTTGAGCATTGAGTTCAGTGGGGACATGACCAAGACACCAGCAGGAGCAGGTCCAGGTGGCCCGAGATGTATTTTCTTGGGGCTACAGTTGATTTGGGCAATAGGGGTTTGGTGTTGGGCCGTTCCTGCCACCCAGGAATGGGTGTTCACAAACCTCCAGTCATTTCAGCAGGAGCAAAGTGGGGCTGAACATTTTGTTTCTCTCTTAGTTTGGCAAACTGAATTTTTTTCCCCTTTTTGCCTGATCTAGAGATCCAAGATTCATTAGGAATAATGATTGCTTCCTCTGAGGCCAGAAACAAGAGCTTGGGTTGGCTTCAGGTGTCAGATGAGGAGTCTTGGTGCTACTTGGTGGTGGTGTTAGTCCTGCTAGGTCGAGATGTGGAGCTAACGAGTCCAAGTTGTCTTTGGTTCCCATTCAGGTTTGGTCTTTTGGTTTTTCATTCATTTCGTGAGGCCACAATTCAGTTTCCATCTTCTGAGTGCAAAGAACCAGGGCTTTAACGAAACATTTCACCAGCAATTAAAGAGGGAATTGGAACCATTGCGGAGTTTGCGTTGTACGGCCTCTGTAATTACTTACCTGTCTGCAGATGATTGGCTGAATTTTGCTCCCATCGAGTCAACGGGGGTTTTTGTTCTTGTTGTTGACTTCACTGGGAGCAGGATTGAGCCGTACTATATATATAAATATATATATAAATATATATATGATATATATATAATATTATATGTGTAATATTATATATATATATCAGTGTAATATTTACAAATAAAACTGTGATCTCGTCTAGAGAAAAATGTATTCATATTACCAACTGCTCTTCCATATTTATGTATCATATTGTATCTTTTTATTATTGTTATAATTATTATTATTATTATGGTTATTATTATTATTATTATTATTATTATTATGGAATCTTTCTTGGCACCTTTTGGAAGCCACGTCAACCAATACTCCAATGAAGTGCTGAGGATCTATTTTCACAAGAATTCTACTGGTCTACTGTATAAAAGAGAAAAGAAAAAAAAAAAAGAAAAAAAAAAGAAACAAGCAAAATACAGTTCAACCCTTAATTCTGTACCTCACGCCTGTACGTTTGCTGCTCCGATTTTGGGTTTTATTTTGCGTTCGTTTGTTTTTAACGGATCTAATTTAAGTCTCCAAGCAATATATAAAGATGTAAATAGTAAAGCTTATTTATTAAGATTGTCATCTTTTTTAATTTATATTTACACAATTGTTCATCTAATTTATTTTTTTTTCAATACAGTTTTTAACAGTTGTCCTTTTTTTTTTGGTTCATGAGGTTTTTTTTTTTCCTTTTTTAAGATCATTTTCACAGAATTTCTTTATACAGGTTTTTTCTCTTTCTTTCAATAAACAACAATATCCTCTGGTCTTTCAAAAAAACAGGTCATGTTTCACTCAAAAAAAAAGTTATGTCAGATTCATCAGAAATATTTTGCCATTGTTGATTCCTATACCCTAAAGTTCTATATTATATAAATATATAATACCTTGTATGCTTAAATATTTAACTGTGTGATTTTGTATATATCTTCATACACATGCTCACACACATATGAGGGTTAATGTCCCCAGATGTTGGGAGAACAGAGAATCAGAAACACAAACAATATAAGCTTGTATTAAAGAGTTCTGAACTGGACCACTTGCTCTTGCCAAGTCTCCTTTGCTTTCGGTTGAGCCGGCCCCGAGTATCGACGGGTACCCCAGGGTAGGGGGGTGAGGGCGGCTGCAGGGTCCCACATCTAGCTGCACAGCTGCCTGTGTGCTTCCACTGAGCCCCAGTAGCTCAGTTTTGGGCAGAGGTTTTGAAAAGCACTGTGTTTCAAGAGATCTGCAGCTGGTTGGAGCCACACATCAGCCCAGGAGCCCGTTTCACCTCCAGCGGGTCTGGTCCTGCCAAGGCGGGTCAGGTCCTGCTTCCCTTGGGGCAGATGGGTGCCCAGTGTAACTTCTGGTGTGAGAGATGCTCGAAAATGTAAAGGTTGGATGCTTCTAATTCTAAAAAGCTATCATTTTGAAGGTTGTCCATGGTATCTGCTCGGCACCCAGAAAGTGAGTCCCAGCAGGAATTTGCCTTGACTCGTGGGCATTACCTAAGTGGGACGGAAGGCTGAAAGCTCCATGCAGCCATGGAGCTTAGCCTGCCGATGCACAGAGCCTTTGGACACACCAGAACACTTACAGGTAAAGATAAGGTGGCCTCCAGAGGTCAAGAGAGAGCTGGGTAGTGCCAGACCAAGGTGGAAGATATGCATGTCTGGCTATGGGAGAGCCCCACACCCAGTGTGTGTGCACACACACTATGCAGTGTTACTGCTTGTCCTGGTCCGGCTGGTCAGAGCTGGGTCACCTGCAGTGAAGGTGCAGGTCTGCCTGTCTCCTCCTGGAGAACTGAACATCATTAACTCTTTAACATCATTTTGGCCAACACCGTGATAGACACGACTCAGTTGCATGCCCACAGGTGAGCACAGGTCCAAAAGGGAAGGGGTGGACTCAAACCCTTGGTCACAGCCACACTGGTCCTCCCACACTGCCCCTCTTTGCTGATGCCACCCCCGGCCAGGGCTGCAGTGCAGGACCAGCCTGCTGCCTGCTCATCCTCCACTGTGCAGGCAGGGAACGGGGCTTCATGCTGCCTGCTGAGACATCTGTATTGATTCAGCTTCCAAACATGAATTGATTCAACATCGACATCTCCAAGTGCTGAGGATGCACATGCGGTCGGGATAGGTGCCATTTAGCTCTGACAGTTATTGACCCCTGATCCCAAAGAGAGTAATTTTTAACCCAATTAACTCCCAAACTTATTAATGGCTTAACTTGCTAGGAAAGCCCTGCTACGTCACAGAAGCTGGGAGCACGGGCAGAAGTCAAGAGGGGGTGCACAGGGGCAGGAGTGTTAAATATCAGCTGTACTGTCCCTGTTATGCATTTCCCTTTGCATCTGCTTCAGTCAGCATCGGACAGCACGGCCAGCTGGCTCCATGTGCCATCCTGACGTGGTTCTGGTACCAGCTGGTACCACCTTGGCCCCTTTAAGTACTACAGCAGCTAGAACAATAACTTCATCCCTCACCACACAAAGCATGAGGCATTCAGGGGGACAATAGGCTGAAGGATGAGAATAAACTAATTTCTTTTTTCACCCTGGTAAAAGTGAGTCAGTAACAAAACATTTTGCATTTTAACTGGAAAAATCCACTGCAAAATACTGAGCAGGGGTGTGGGGGGGGGAGAGAAAGAGCATCATGCTTTCTATACCACCCTTGTCCATGGCCAGTGCATCTTTAACAGGGTATAAGCACATCACAGACAGCCCTATCAATAGAACATACTGTACATAAAAAGGCCCATAAACAATGTATTAAATGGTTTGTGTCTATAGCAATACAGAAATCAATCAGCTGAGCGTTGAGCTGCCTATTAAGCATTAATAAGGACCTTAAGATGGGCGCAGCCCATAAAGCCAGGGAGCAGCAGGCAGCTCGCTCCTGCTGGGCTGAGCCATGCTCAGCTCCGTGCCTCTCGCACGTTCACACCCACCCAGGCACGATCAATGCAGATGCACCGTCAAAACAGCAGTTTTTATGTTCAGTTTATGTCTCTGTTCGGAAATCAATCATTAAAGGGGGATGGGGGGGGATAAATCGATACATGCATTGAGCAAGGTCTGAAGCCACCATCCTGTGAGATGGCCACAGAGCTCATGGCCACCAGGAATTGTTAAATCTGGCTGAGACCAAGCAAGGAGGCAGCTGTAATATCTTGGCACCTTAGCGGTGATGCCAGACCCTTTGCTGCATGGTGAGCAGCCCGGGGAGCCTCATGACACACTCAAAGTCACCCAGCCAGGCCCATGTGCTGCAGGCACTTGTGACTCCAGCTGCAGTTCCTGTTGGCTGTGTTAAATCAAAAGGAGCTGACTGCATTAATTATATACGAACGCTGGGGAAATTGCTCTGAATTCATACGGGGAAAAAAAAAAAAAAACCCAACCGAACTCTTCCCCCAGCTGAAAGCCACAGCTTCTCAAACAAGTGTGGCATCGGTAATTGTGGTAATGGGAAAATGAAGCTGTTAGCAACTTTGAACAATTTGGACAGAAAGACAGAGAGGCTTAAAAAAAAAAAAAAAAGCCTCTGTGGAAAGGCTGGAATATAAAACAAACTACTCACAGGAATAAAAGGAAACATTTCTGTGCGAGCAAGAGCATCTGAAGATCAAAAGACCATTCAGGTGTGTGCACCCACATGCTGACACACACACACAGACCCAGCAAACACTCGGTGGTCCGGCACTCTCTTGTCCTCAGCTTTTTTATCCCACTCCCTCAGTTTTTCAGTTCACCTGGGAGGTGCAGAAGAGCGAGCAGTTCCCAGCCGGGATCCTCCTTTTCGCTGCTTATTAACTCCCACACTACGATGGCCCCAAATTTTCCCTCTGCCCTGAATTGGAATAGCTGCTGCCTACATCATTAAGTCAACAACTGGCCTAAGCTCTCTGCTAAAATGCAGTCAAAGGGCCAGGGTCTTAATTTTTTAGGGTGTTTTTTAAGTACGAGTGAGGCAATACTGTGTCAAAATAGTTTTAAAGGTCTTGAGAAGCTGCTGGCTGACATCTCTCGGGCCTGGGGAGGACCCTTCGTGGTTAAAAAGAACAGCTTTCACCAGAAGAACATTTTTCTTGCAGATAGATAAGAAGTTATTCATAACTTTTGGATTGTGGTCAGCATGATGAATTAAAAAGTAGTCCAAACATGGTCACTTCCAGCCACCACCCCCCCCCCGCCCTGCCCTTAGGACAGTACCTGCTGGTTTGCCTGTATATAGACGGCTGCTCTGTTCATGCAGCGCTGTAGAGAAGCACAAGAGCCCCACGGCTAAGGTGGCTGCTGCTTCCCTTCATCGCCATCCAGCCCATCCATGCCAGGTTCATGGCACTTTTGATAAAGAGTTGAACTCCAGGGATGGTTCCAGCTGGATCTCAGAGCCTGGCTCTGCCTTGGGGCACTCACCTTGCAGCACAGCCTTGCTCAACATGGACTCTTTTCAAACCATCACCCTCCAGCACTGTCTTTGACAGTGCTGTGTCTCCACATGGCAGCAGGGCTCCATGTCACAGTGGCCACGGACCAGACTGAGAGATGGGAGGGTGGTGCAGGGAAAGGGAATGCTTTGTATAGCTCACCTTATTAATACTCCAGCTGTCCATCCAAGGGCTTAACACCTCCTGACCCGTATGACATACCGAACTTGAAGCACACCGCGCTGACCCAAACTGTTCCCCAAAGCCTTCGCAGCACCTGGGTACCCTTTGGGCACAGCCTTGCCCACCCCAGCCCCAGCCCAGCTCTGCAGGGTCAGAGCTGCCCAGGGTATGTCATCGCCACAGTGGGACTATGAGCCATGGTCCCTCCTGGCTTAATGTCAAGGCCACCAACACTGGGGGAAGAGGACAGGCCAGGGGAAAGGAAAAAAAAAACCTTTTTCCTTTGCACAAACTGGTTTATGTTGGTGCCACTCAGCTTCTTGAGAGCTAATCCTGCCCCTGGCCTGGTAGGTACAATGAGCAGTTTACACCCTCCCAGTGCAAGACATGGGCTCACAGGTCACTGAGGCAGCCGTCATGTTGCAGGGCACTGGCATGGCTAAGCATTAGAATTACTGCAAGGCTGTGTCCACCCCAGGCACCCCAGTGATGGAGAGGACGGGCTGCCCCATGCTGCACAGCCTCGGGCACTCCCTTGGCTTCTGCCCCAGCCTGAGCAGAGCCTGCCTCACCCAACCAAGCAAAATTAGGAAAAGAAGAGGAAGAGCAGAAACCAATGAAATAAATAAAAGAGCAAGTGCAGCACTTGACTCCAGAGGCCTTTGCCGTGGGAAGAAGCTGTCCCAAAGTGGTGTGTCATCAGCAGCACAGCAACCAAAACAATCAGCCCCTCTGTGCACCGAGCCAGCTGCAGCCAGGCTGGGAGGAGGGTACAGGGGGACAATGGCCATGGGGACAATGGGGATTGTTCAGGGCAGCCCCTGTGAGGGGACCTGTGGCTGTCACCAGCTCTGAGCTGCCAAACAAGTGGTGGATTTGGGATGCCTGTAAGAAGGATGTGTGCCCACACACTGGGGCCTTCAACAGATGCTGAAAGTAGCCATGAATAGATTCTTACCCTTGCATTTCAGCTTTGCAAAGGGATTGGGGTACTTTCTCTATTAAACCCAGATGATAGCATCTTTCTGCCCCTCTCTGCACTCAGTTTTCATGTTTCACCCAGCCTCAGGGCTCTCCCCACCCAAGACAGCGCTGGCCCCTGGGCTGCCCCAGCCTGGGTGGTGGTAGAGCAAAGTCGGGGTACAGTTTGGCAAAAGGAACCAGCTCCTGGGGCAACAGTTGATGCTTTGCAGCAAGGATCCCTTTTCCCTAGGGAAACCCAAGGAATGGCTGTGTGTGTGTGTGTGTGTGTGCATGGGGAGGGTTATGCGTGCAGGTGCGCATGCGCACGCACACTATGGGGCACAGGTCCCTCTGCCAGCATTGCTAGGCTCTGACTACAACTGTTTATCTTGAAAGCTGGAGGGTTGCATTCTCCAAAATTTCCAGGGAGAAAAGACAGACCCTTCCTTTCAGCTGAGCCAGAGGATGTGTAACCTCGATGAATTCCTCGGTTTTGTTTGGCTTGGGCATGAAGCACTGGGGAGCATCGCTGGCCAAAGGCTCTTCTGCTGCATCAGGCAGGCTTTGATCTGGGAGCTAGGTGTGCTTCCCAACAGGTTAATAGCTGTCAAACTTCGCAGCCTTCCTGCCCAGGAGTCTAGACTCTTCCACCTGCTGAGTACATATTAACACAGGAGCACACACAACCCGCGCTGTGCAGGACGTGCCAGCCGCCTGCACCACCGTGGTGAAGTGAAGCTCTTCAGCAGCCTCCCAAGGAAAGCAGCAAGAACTAAGCCTGGGCTCAGAGGTGGGGACAGCTGCCCCGCAGAGCCAGCAGGACAGACAGCCTGTCCTTGTGCTGCTTGGGTTGAGGCCCCAGCAGATGTGAAAGTCTGAAGGTCTCCTTCCCATTGCCGTCCTGCGGGTTTTGTCCTTTCACCCCAGAGCTCTGCTGAGGGATGCTGCTGGGATGAGCATCCCTGGCACAGAAAGCACTGCTGTGGGGGAGCTAACCATGCAGAGGGGAGACCAACGTGCTGAAGGGTGTCCAGCCATCTACCCTGCATTCTGGCTGGTGTCTCCTGTTCCGAACTCCTAGCGCCACAGTCATGATGGTCAGCGATCCCATGAGTAGCATCAGCCCCATCACACGTAACAACTGCCTCCAGTCCTGTCAGCAGCGCAACAGAAAAAAACACAGGCGATTTGTCCGTCAGGTCGATCAACACCAGCTCTTTGCCTTCAGTGAACTCACAGAACTTCTCTCTGTCACAGCATGAGCTGCATGGGGCTTTCAAGAGAAGTGAATCATCTCCGAGCGAAAACAAACAAAACCAAAATGAAACATGGTGCTTGAAAAATACAGGGAAAGGCACAGCTGCAGGCCAGAGCCTTGAGAAGGCAAGATGGCTTCAAAGCACCCAGAGGTGCACCCAGCGTGAGCAGCATCACACCATCGGGCCAGGACCAGCCAGGCTCGTGCAGTGGCTGCTGCCCATGGGAGTCCTGGTGTGAGTTGTGTCCTGCTGAGTGTTGGGGGGTCTGTCCCACAAGAAGATGGAGCATCGCGCTCTGCAGCTGCTGGGAGGGGAGGAAGATCACTCCTGGTCCATCTGCAGCAGTGAGACTGAAGAGGTTTGGGGTTCCCCCCACCCCAGCAATGCACATACTGATTTACACTGCTTGAAACAAGCTGCCCGGTGTAAAGCTGGACATTTGCACATCGAGGGTTTGCTGTGCTTTGTTCTACACAACAGCGAAGCTGAGCAGATGTTCCCTTACCTCCAGCCACAGCAGCATCTCCCATCCCATTCACAGTGCCAGCTGACCAAATGCAAAGTCTACCTTCATCTGCAGCAAGTAACACTCCTCCATCCCCACCCTGAACTTGGTGGCCCACAGGGATGGTTAGCTGGCAGCAGCACTGGGGCCAAGAGAGCCTCCCTGGCCCTTGTGCTTAGTGCTGTACAAGCCACAGTGACACAATGGTCATTGACCAGATCCCTTAGTGTCGCTGTCCTCTCCCTCTCCATCCCAACAAGGGATTTAGCTTCAAACCCAAGACCTCAGGCAACCTGTGATGCTTTGGCACTTGTTCCACAGGCAGCCACATCAAGGCAAAGTTTTCCATGACCTCCAGTGGGACTCTGACCAGGTACTGGAGGCCTTCCCATGTGCCACACCAATGTGGCTCCAGACAAACAAAGATGCAAAACCAAAAAGGGGGTTGGGGGGAGGAAGAGCAGTTTGGGAGAAATGATCAGAACTGTTTGAGTGGGTGCAAACTGGGGGAATAGGTTTAGCCCAAGAAGAAGAAGAAGAAGAAATCTTGCTGAGCTTTCTCCACATGAAATCTTTGTTTAGTTTCCAAACATTCTCATTTTGAAACTCACCTCCTGCTTGTTTGCTTTTACCTTAAAGGGTTAAATAACCTGAAAAACTAAACAGAACTGTTTGCTTTGGGCTGGTTAAACCAAGTCATTCAACCCACACTGTTCCCTTTTCCCCCTCCAGGTTTGTTGTTTTGCTTTAAAAAGAAAAAGCAACAATTTTTTTGATGATCTGATCTTGGGGTTTTTTTTTTTCCCCTGCCCCCTCCCCACCCTCCCACACTTTTTGGTTTGGCTACCAGGCTGAAAAATCCATTACCCACAGGGATCCCGGGCCAGCCTAACCCACATCTGACAGTAAAAGAAACCAGATTCCCCATGTCTTTCTATCCCTTGGCTTCCTTCTCAGGTTTTCCCACACGCCTCCAGCTCCCATTGGGCCGGTGGCTGAGCTGGGTGCTGGGGAGGGAGAGGACCCTATGCAAAGAGGCTGCACCTTCCCCTTGTCCCCGTTCATTCAGCTCCTGGGCTCAGCACCGCTTCCCAGATAGAGCCCCTCACCTCAGCCGCATCCCAGCACGGGGACAGCCGGCAGCGATGGCCTCTGCGGCACTGAAACCCTACGAACGGCCAAGCAGCGGTGAGACGGTGTCAGGAAGAAACACGCTGGAGGCAGCGACGATGGACTTAATATGAATCTTTAATGCACAGAACAAGCTGCCGGGAGCCTTGCGAACGAAGGCTGCGCACGGAGCCACTCCGTCGGCTCGGGGCGGTACAAAAGCCCAGCTTGCCTGCAGCATCCCGGCACCTGCCTGGCATCCCTTGCCGGGACCTCGGCGGCAGCACGGTGTTGCCAGCTGCCCACGCCATCCCCTCCTGGCATCCTCAGCCGCCACGGGACAGGGCCCCTTGCCACACGGCTGCGGCCCGGTGGCAGGGCAGGCAGGGCAGGGGGGGATTGCCCTGTGCCCAGCAGCTCCCTGCTGCCAGCTCTCGCCCCGCCCGGCCCTGGCCTCGGGTGGGTTATTTCTTCCTCCCAGGGTTTGGAGCGTGTAGTCCAGGAAATTCAGTAAGAAAAGATTAAAAAGGAGAGGCTTTTATGCTGAGTCAAATTAGGTAATTTCTCTTTTTTTTTTCTTTTTCCTCTTGAAAATTTAAAAAAAAAAAAAGAAAAAAAGGAAAAGAAATTAAAGTCCAACTTGCTGATTTCTTGTTTCTCTGCCATTTGCATGAGAAAGTCCTGCTTGGCCTCGCTGTTCCCTTCCACCCCCTCCAAACACCACCCAACCCCGAACCCCACCAGCCACTCAGCACATCACCAGTCCTTGACTCCTCGGAGTCCCTCTGCCTCCCACAGCTCCAGGCCCGCACCTTCCCTCACCGCCCCTTGGACTCCCCGTACGTGTTGCGCAGCATGGAGACCATCTTCTCCTCGCACGTGACTTTGGTGTCCTTTAGGATGCTGTACCAGACCATGCCGGGTGGCCGGACTTCTTCGCTGCGGCAGAACAAGTAGGGCATGGTCTCGGTGCGGCTCTGGATGTAGGCACTGCGCAGCAGGGTCGAGCAGTGACTGCTGACCTTCTCCAGCCTCCTCAGGATCAGGTGTGCCTTCCTGCAGGAGACAGAGAGGGACAGAGCAGGGCAGCAATGCGAGGAGAAGGAGCCAGCACTCCTGGTTCCTTGTTCTTGTGATAAGGACAGATGAGGCCCATGATCCACCCTGTTTCAGGTGGAGAGCTGCAATGTTTTGCCCAAAAGTTCTGGGTATATTTACTGTTTCACAGCAGCAGGTCAACGGGGCTGGAGGGACCTCAGGTCTGACTCGCCAGAGCATCTTGATTGCCCCAGGGACACTATCTGCCCTTGGCTACACGGTCGCTACTATAATTGTGTGCTCCCAGGGGTCTCCAGAGCATGTGTTGTCCTTGGTGAGACCCCCCCAGCACCTTACTGATGAGCCCAGCCCTCTCTTTCCTGTTTTCCCAAGTCTCCAGGAGGCAAATGTCCCAAAAGGACTGACATTAGAAGAGCAAGGAATAAAAGCACAACACATTAAGACAAAACAAAATAAACCCGTGAGAAACCAAGAATCCCCTCCTGGGAGCCTGCAAAGTGCTAAATCAAACAAAGGGAGGGGAAGAGGGTTTAGTGCAGCGGTCTGAAAGTCTCAAGATCACAGATTATTTCCTCTCCCTCCGGTGCCACAGGAAAGCTCTGGATTCGGGGTTAGGGGATTTCACAGCTCCTGCAGGAATGTGAGTTCCCGATAATGACAGGGCAGGGGCAGCGCTGTCAGCCACTGGCACGTAAACATGGGGATTATTTGATTATGAAAGCTGAGTGTGTTGCAGTCAGGGCTGTGAGCTCCCAGCCTGGGGGGTGCTGGGACCCTGACATGGCCGGACACCTGCACGGACCTGGGGGTAGGATGCTGGGAAGGGATGGACAGAGTCACCCTGGCGCCAGAGCAGAGGGCAGAGACAGCGGCAGGAGGTAAGAGGGCATCCCGGCATCCCCAGCTGGCCACGGGCTTCTCCCTCTGGAGAAGGAGGACTGGATGAAAGGAAACCACTGCTGTGCTGGGGCTGCATGCAGAAAGCTTCCCCACACCTCCCTGCGGGGACAGACTTAGGGCCAGCTGTGCAGAGGAAGAGAGGGCAAAGGAAGCTGCCCCTTCCTGAACAAGACTACATAGTATAGTCATAGAATAGAATCACAGACACTGTTAGGTTGGAAGGGACCTTCAAAGGCTATCTAGTTCTGCAGCGAGCAGGGACACCTTGAACTAGATCAGGGCACCCAGAGCTTCATCAAGCCTGACCTTTAATGTCTCCAGGGATGGGGCCTCCACCACCTCTCTGCGCAGCCTGTGCCAGTGTCTCAGCACCCTGATAGTAAAGAACTTATCCATGTATCTATTTAATCTATAAAGATTGCCTGACTAGGCAACGTGGGCCACATGAGCTGTACACACACATAGAAAATAATGATGTCACAGGCTGACTTGGACCCAGCTCTGACAGTATAATGCTACTTGTGCTGCTCTCCTGACCTTCTGCAGTATCTGGTGCTCCCACTGCACGTCAAGACCTGACACGCTGCCAAGAACAGGTCCTACCCCACTGGATGCCTGCAGTGAAGAAGTTATGAAACTCCAGGATGGCATTGGGTAGGTGCTTTTAGTAAGGACTGAGTGACCAGAGCAAAGTTCAGCAGCCAATCAGTCTGCAGTGCCTGTCACTGCAGCTAACAAACTGCAGCAAATCACAGTCACTGGTACTGGAAGGGACTGAAAGGCACCACCTGAGGTATTTCCTTGCTGGGATCAACCTGCCCTGACCAATAGCTGTGTACCTTGTTCTTTGAGCCAAGAGTGGCCAACCCTGCCAGGGCTCACCCACCTGAACACTGAGAAAATGTTTCCTAACACCTATACTGGTTCTCCCTTATTTTTCAGGGAAGGATGAGTGAGCACAGGGGTCACAGGATGGAGTTTGGTGTGAGCTGACAGTGTTCAGGAGGAGGAAAGTTTTAGCCAGAATGCCCTCCTCCTCTAAAAGGAAAGCTATCACCTCTCTAAGGCCATAGCTCCATGGCCACCCCGATTTATCATAAGCCATCTCTAATGCTAAAAGGGGCATTGCTTCTTCTCCAGCTCCATTTTCTTGTGCTGGTGCAGGATCCACGGGACCAACACAGGGAAACTGTCCATCCAAAGGCCAACCAAACAGCCCATGGAGCTTCCATCTGATTCCCACTCCAGCTCACCACAAGCCCTTTCCCAGCCACAGCAAGAGGAGAGTGACAAGTGTCCATAACCAGCCCTCAAGGCAAATCCCAGCAGTGTGTAACCATGACTTGGCCCTGAACTGGGCTCCCCAGCAAGCACATGCCTGCTGGCCAAGCTCTTCTCCTCCTCTCCTCCCTTCTCACCACTTCACCTTTCTCCTCTCTTCTGTAGCTTTCTTCACCCACCTCTCACTTCTCCTTTCCACAACCTGCTCATTCCTCTACCTCCATTTCCTTCTCTACCTTCCCATTTTCATTATTTACTCTACCATACCTCTATGATCTTCCAGATTTTGCTGAGAATCACCATGTTGTCCTCAATTCCTCAGGTCTCTTATTCAGGTAAGCATTCCTATGTGTGAGGAGCAGATCAAGCTGGTAAGAAGCCCAGGAGCCAACCCATCCAGACCTGCTGATGCCTCATGTCTCATGCTCCCCATAGAGCTGCACATCTGCAGTTGTGCTTCATGCAGTCGGCCCCAGGAAAGTATCAATGTTTAAGGGTGGAATGCAGCACAGAATGGGTTGGTCCAATGAAGATGCTGAAAACACATGGCCTTATGGTCAAGGAGGAGACAGGGCAATGGGGAGGGAATCGGGTCCCTTGTTTTTGGTGCCCAGTGCCAAAGCCCCAGTTTTGATGGGTTTCACCACGTTGAGTCATTTATTCAGTGGGGTAATGAAGTCATGTGTAAATGCTGGATTTAGCTTTCGGCTGTCAGCTGTTCCCTCTTAGGAAAAAAAATAAGGAGAAGGAGAGACAGACCGGGTGAGGGGAGGGGTGAGAAAGAGAGAGAGACTTTCTGGTGAAGGCTGGGTAATAAATTACAGGAGCAGTTCTTGGGCTGCCAATTTAACACCATAAATCAAGCCCTGGGTATTACCCAAGTGCTCCCTGTGGAGTGCTGTTGGGTCAGAACGACCACCTTTTCAAATACTGGAAACGAAATCTTCCTAAACGCTGACCAGCCTCATCCCTGCCAGAAATGGCTATTTATTGCCTTATTAAGGGGCAGGAATTGGGAGAGGATGGCAGGGGAGCGAGCAGGGGAGGTCACTCTCATGGCTGCCTGTGGCCAGACCCCAAGCTCTCAGTCCCCAAAGGGACAAAGCAACCTCCTTCCCCCTCACCCCACAGCCCCGAACAGGGATTACCCCCACGCTGGTGTGCACCAGAGCTGCCATCCCACCTGCCATGTCCTGCAGCACCGGCAGTTGTTTTAAGTTGGCGCCAGCCAGGGACTGATCCTGCTCTGAACGTAAGTGATGGATTTCAGAGGTCACAGCCGCAGTCATAAATGATGAAGAGGGGGATTTAAATAGAGTGACGATTCTACACGGCTGCTTCCCTCTGCAGTACCTCACGGCATGGTGAGGAGAGGAAAGGGGAGGGGAGGGGTGTCTGCTCCCAGGGTGCTTTCCAAGGGATCATGCATGAACCAGCAGCCCCATGGTGAGGGAGTGCAGTGCAGTGATTGCACAGGGAACAGGGCACTGAGGTCCCTGGTTGCCAGCTTCACCTCTGCAAGGACGTGCCCAGGAGCAGCATTGCTTCCTGCTCTGCCCAGCCCCGGGGATGCTCCCACAGGGACATTTTCCCTCATCTGCACAGGTGACAGCAGGGACTCGCCTCGATGGCTGGTGTGGGACGAGAGCGCATCCAGAGCCAGTAAAACACTGCCCTACCTCACAGAGAGGAAGGTGCTAAAGGAGAACGAACCAGCATGAAGAAGCAAAGGAGAAATGGTACCTGGGCTGGAGAGAAGGCTGAGCTTCCCAGGACTGCTGAGGGGTGGCTGCCTGGCTGCTGTGTTCCCATGTGGGGTGATTTTATCATAAATTCAGTATTTTCCACTCTACAGAGGACTGACCTGGGTCTGTCAGACCCTTGTCTGAGAGGACAATGAGTCCGGGACTCGATGGCCTCTTATCACAGCCTCCCATCAGTACATTGCATTCCCCTCGGTACCAGAAGGCAGCTGCTCTGGAGATGTCTCCTGCGGCCGTCCCGGCTGCCTGCCTGGGTGACTTCCTCTAGCAAAGGAGAGGCTGTGAGCTCTGGGCTGATGCCACATCCCAATCCCATTGCTGGTGGTAGCCAGAAGTAGGGGCACAGAATAAATATTTCAACTTAATTATCTGTCCTCCTAAAAGGGGTCAAAATAATAGTCCTGAAAATGCAGTAAGAGAAAATACTAGAGAAATCTCCCTGTTGCCATGTCAGGAAGCACTCTTGCTGCTCAGATCCAAAGGTCTGAATGCACAGTAGCGTTAAACCTTCACTGGTTTAGACAGATTCTTCTGTTTTGTTGGAACAAATTAACTCTGTGAGATTCACTTGGTGTCTGTAAGAGGAATGGGGCAGGGGAGGGGCCAGGAACGGGGTTGTTGTTGCTAAAGGAGACTAGCAGGATGAGGCAAGCCAGGTGCCAAGATGCTGCTGACCACAGAAAGTCCTGGTTTAGGGCCACCTATGAGCTAAGTTTTTAATGTCTCCTTAATGTAAACCGTCTGGTTGGGACATCTGGCTGTCAGTGTGTCTTCTCACAAGCAGCTGTTTGCAGTAACCTGTGGCTTTCATGGAAACTGGGCTCACGAGGACTCCAGTGTGATGTATTTATTACACGGAGGCAATCAACTTCCCTCTTGTCGCTCAGTTTTACGAGCGAACATTTACTGTGAAGCTGAGGCTCATCTGATAAACATTTCAAGGTAGGAAAATGAATGTTCCCCTGGGAAGGAGAACAGTCCATCAATTAAAATCGTGTTACGAGATGGCCTCCCTTGGCAAAGCCCCACTCACCTCCTGCTACATCAGTGCCTCCGATTCCATCCAAGCTCCCTGAGAAACAAGGCAGGACAGCAGAGCTTCGCTCTTGTCAAGAGCCTGGCACTGGCTGCCACGGCATTTATAGATGTTTCCTCTTCATTGCAAGTCAAACGATTCTCAAACACAGAACAGAAGGCTGCTAGGAGCTCATCTGTCTCAGTGAGGAAGACAGAGAGCAGCTGAATAGACCACTGACTCCAGATGCAGGTTGGTACAGAGGCAGGCGGTGCAGGCAATTTGAATGTCACCTTGCAAATCCCATGGCTTGATGCAGGTATCAGCTTAGACAGCATCCCTCAATTAGTGTGTTAGATCTCAAGTGATGGAGGAAATCATAGAATCATAGAATGGTCTGAGTTGGACGGGATCCCAAGTATCATAGAGCTCCAACCCCCCTGCCACAGGCAGGGCCACCAACCTCAGGCCTGGATCTACACAAGGTTGCCCAGGGCCCCATCCAACCTGGCCTTGAACACCCCCAGGGACAGGGCATCCACCACCTCTCTGGGCAGCCTGTTCCAGCACCTCACCACTCTCTCTGTAAAAAACTTCCCCCTAATATCTAATCTAAACCTTCCTTCCTTTAGCTTTAATCCATTCCCCCTTGTCCTGCCATTGTCTATCCTTTTAAAAAGTTGAATCCCCTCCTGCTTATAAGCTCCCTTCAGGTACTGGAAGGCTGCAATGAGGTCCCCCCACAGCCTTCTCTTCTCCAGGCTGAACCAGCCCAGCTCCCTCAGCCTCTCTTCGTAGGGCAGGTGCTCCAGCCCTCTGATCATCTTCATGGCTCCTCTGACCCCTCTCCAACAGTCCCACATCCTTCTTGTATTGGGGGACCCAGATCTGGACACAGGACTCCAGATGGGGCCTCACGAGAGCAGAGTAGAGAGGGAATAAGGATAAGTAGGAAGAAGCTGATGGTTCCCAGGGATTTAGAGAGAGAGAGGAGCAATTGAAAAGGACAAATGAGTCTGCAGTGTCATCAAAGGAGGAGGAAGGCAGTGGGAAGGATGAGAACGGCTCTGTGCCAGAGCCTAATGAACTACCAAAAAAATTATGACCAAGGTCATCTTGAGAGGAGGGCAAGCCCCAGCCCAGCTTGGATTTATGTCGAGGAGGGGTGTAAAATGGACAGGTTCTCAGCCATGTCCAGCAAGCAGATAGGAGCTGAGGAGGAGTAGGAAAATCTTTTCCAGTTATTCATGTTCTGCAGGAACATCCATCTTCCTCTGCTCCAGTTCCTCAGAGAACAACACGTTAGGTGAGGATGCTGGATGAACCATGTCTCTAAAAGCTTCCAAGTAGACCAAGACTATATGAATCCTGTAAGAGGTCTCAAGATGTCCATCCAGTGGGATATGACTACTTCTGAGCACTTCTTACAGAGTGCTTCCCAAGGGCTGGGTGGCAGTCTGGCCTTTGCTGAGACACTGTCAGCATATTGCCAGCTCCCTGGATGCAGGTCCATGGACCTGATATTCCTGAGCTATGATCTGAGTCCTACCACCCCTCTCACTGCACACCAGGGATCTGCAGATGCAGTTCTTCCAGACAGGCTGCTCTTTAAACTCCCAGAAACAATCTTCTCCCAACCCTCCTCAGAGCACAAACTGTATAGGAAAGAGAAAATATTTCTAGCATGAAGCTGTGTGCAGGTAATGGATGAGGTGATGTGTGCTCGCTGGCATCCTGGCACTGCAGGGCTAAAATTTAGGAGGACTTTTCTAGTGCCTACAGCAGCGAGCTGAATTATTCTTCTGGGAGAGAGGGAAGGTGGAAAAGAGAATCTTGGAAATATTTACAGTTTGTATGGCAGCTGTATTCCACAGTGAGGATCAAGCTACGTCAGGTCAAATAGAGATGTAAATGAAGGAAATGTCCAGAAAACATGCTATTTAGGAGAGAGAGCCAAGCTTACCACATACAGATCCCCCTCTGATGATATCAAATAGTAAATCTACAGACAAAAGTAATAATGTGTTTGCCAGCTCCTCAGCTCTGCTCTGCCAGGGGCTCAAAACTGTTGGCACATAGAAATAATCCCCTACATCCCCAAATGCATGAGGAGGCAACAGGTGCCCAAAGCCACACCTGGGACCAGCAGTTCTCTCCTCAACTGTCTATGGAAAACATGGTCTGGGTGTGGGGGGACTGTAGGATGACAGAACAGATCTGTCCCAGGTGCAGAATCCATCCCACTATGGGGGGATGGTCCTGGAGATCACACCATGCTCCTTGAAACCAGTGGGCTCCAGAAAAAAATGCCCAAAAGGGATTCTGCTGCTCCTCGTTACCTGGGTGTCTGACACACACAAATACTGTGATATAGGGATGGACTCACCCTGTATTCCTCAAAAAACCTCCAAGGTACACAGCTGCCCCTGTACCACAAGACCTGATAGCAAATGCCTGTTGCTGTACACACCACTCAACACGGATGTTCTGGCTGCATTGTGCTCATTCCCTCAGTCACCTTCTAGCTGTCTGCCCTGCAATTAGTCAGGGCACCTCTGAACCCTAGGGGAACCATGGTCACCTACCATGGCTTTACAGCTGAAAAGCATCTGAGTCTACATACAGCCCATTCACTCTGTCCCAGGCCAAATCCACTCCCTTTGTGTCCCCCCACCTGCCTTCCACTCAGCCTTTCCCACACACTCAGCTCCTTATCTGCAGTACCACCTGCCTGGCTCAGGCTGGTTGCTTGACATCTCACAAGCATTCATCCAAAGACCAAGCAGGACCTGGTTGTCCTAGGGAATGGCAGGAGAGGTTGGGGAACACCAAAAGGGGATTTCTCTCAGCTGTGAGGAGAAGGAAGTGAGAGTCACTTCCACAGCAGCCAAGCAGAGGAGTGCTCCAGGAGACAGGACAGGGGAGGATACAGAGAAGGGACGGGTACCTGGGCCCCAGCTCATCCTCACTGCGCCAGACGAAGTCTCCAAACTTCTCGTAGTGGGAGTTGTAGTGGTGCTGGACTCGGAAGAGCATGGAAGCGGAGACCTCCATCAGCGTGTTATAGGCCGTCTGCTGCTCCTTCCCGCTGGTGTAGCCGTTGTAGAGGTTGTAGATTTTGTCTGCTATCTCTGGAATAGGGGATGGGATTAATGAACAGGCAGAAGGTGCTAACATAGGAAGAAGAGCGAAGCCCTTGGGAGGGCTGGCAGGAGGGACCGGCATCTGGGATGGCTGCCAGTCTCTTGGAACCACCTGCAGCTGGAGTGAGTGACCTGGGGAGCATTCAGCAATGCCTCAAGCTGATCCTGCAGTGAGGAATATCACCTTATTGATAACAGGATGGTACTTGAGGCAGAAATACAGCACATCATCATTGTGGGCATCTACTAGAGCAGCTCAGAGGTATTAAAGAAGAGGGGGCACTCTCTGCTGTAGGAAAGGATCTCTTTTTGGAAATGAAAAGCACACCAAATCCCATCTCCTGCCTTTTATTTAGTCTCCTGTTTGCTTGTTTTTCCTGGGAAAGCTTAGCAATAACATGAAACAAAGCACTGACAGAAACATTCTTTGGTGTGCTTCTCAAAATAGAAAGCAAACAAGAAAGGAAACACGTAACCTGCCTTTCAGTGAGAGGAATCTCTTTAAATTTGAAAGCAGTGAAGCACTCTGGCTGTGAGAACAAACGGGATGGGTTTCCAAACTGGAAAATGCAAATGTGAGAAGTGGTTCAGCTTGTGCTGCTGTTTCTGTTCCTGACCTGAACCCGCTGCCACCAGCACCCTTTTAAACACCCAGAGCTGACAGTGTCCTGCACCCCTCACTGCCCTGGCACAGCTGGGGCTGCATCTCTTGCTTCTGCTTGCTCTTCTTCCAGGGAATGTGTATCAAACACATGCTATCATCTCCCATGGCTGTGTGTGGGGAAGGGTGCCAGGGCGCTGCGTGGCAGACAACCACGGTAGCCACCAGCTGCCCAGCCAAGGGGACTTTGCTACAGGACACTCACAATTTGTCACCCCTCCCCAGGTTAACATCCGTCTGTCTGCCTGTGGTGAATTCACAGGAGCCTTCACGCTGGCAGAGGAGGGGCTGGAGGGGCTTGCAGGGGTACGATGAAAAGCAAAATTGGCAGCAAATGTCTTCTGTGGTGGAAATGAGACATCTGAACACTGACCTTCTGCCTTGCTGTCATCTACCAGTGGGCAGGCTGTCCTCAGGGTGACCGTGCTCAGCTCTGAGTGTCTCCCTCGCGTATCCACCGCATAGAGGGTAAATCTGCAAGGCAGGAAGGAAAAGGAAAAGAATGTCTTTATCCCTCAGTCCCACACGGTCAGGTTGTTATGGGAACCGGCCTTCACAGGAGAAAGGAAAAATGTGGTCCAGGCTCCTATCAGTCAGTTTTGGCATCTCAAGGAGATGTGAGACAATCTCACATCTCTCTGCTTAGACCAGATCGCCCAGGGAAAGGAGCCAGGGCCAGGGGATGGGCCACCATGTCCCCACAGAACATCTGCTGAGCTTTGTTTCCTCTCCCTCCCCTGAGCCTGGGAGCCCTGGGGGGCTTTACCCTGCACCTGCCTGACTGAGAAAGGACGCGAGCATCTCTGGGGCTGCTGTGCCACGCAGCGATGCAAGCATTGTAACGCTGTGGTGTTTGCAAGCTGGGCTCCTCTCCGTCCCTCCTGAGAGAGGAGCAGTAATTCCTGCCGAAAGCAGGCTCTGTGCTGACAAGTGACAGCTCGTACACATCCTGTGAACGGCCCTCGAGGTTGTTTGCTCCCTCCTTTCCTCACCAGGGTGGGGTTGGTAAAAGGGTGGGAATGATAATTTCACACTCGAAGCTAATGGAGAGCATCTGACAGTAAAATACAGCTTTTGTGCTGGACAAAGCATTGAATAAACAGGCTATGGCTGCATGGGATGTCCTGGGATGCTGAGCTCAGAGTCCTGGTCAGTATATCAAAGCTCCAAAATGGGAGTGCTTCTTCGCAGCAGGGGCGACAATCTTCCATCCACTCTCCCAGAAGGCATGGGTTTAGCATTTATTCACTCTGAGCCAGGCAAGGAAACTCGAGCTGGCTTTGACAAAGTGCAGGAGCTGGCTTGAACCCCTCGGCAGTCTGAGATGCCTGGTGTGGGGTACCCAGCTCCCGAGAAATAACCCAGCCCTGCTCCTTATCCTAAGGTAAAACCGAGCAGCTCTTGCAAGTGAGTGCAGAGAGTACCATAAAAGCAGCTGAAGCTTAAACGGGATTGAGACCCTGAGGTATGTTTACTCAATGAACCGTCCTACTCCTTAGCATCCTTAACGGGTACAGAAGTAATGCCTCCCTTTTCCTCATCCCACACACAAGCACTGCCAGCCCCACACCTCATCCCCGCTGGCCCTGCACACCCCACACATGGCTGATAAGAGCTGACATCTGCACGGTAGCAGTTCCCAGCACAGGACGTATCCTCTCTGAGCAATTAGCATTAGATCCTTCGCAACACTGGCTATCTGAAAGGATGCCAGCAGACTGCCAAGGAACCCACTTGTGTGTAGGGACAACTCCCATTTTCACAAAGCTGGGGCATGCAGGGGATGCACATGCTGAGCTCACCCAAGGAGATGCTATTTAACTGTCTGGCATGACATCATTTTCCTTAATTTACAAGGAAGGCTGCTCAGAGTGGGAGCATCTCAGGAAGGACATCCACACTGTGCAACTTCACAAGTACCACACACAGGCTGTTCTCCCGCTATAAGTAAGGGACAGCAACAGAGCAATAGGGTAATATCGAATTCAGGGCTGGAGCCCAACTCTAGGGCTTTGCACCCCATCCCGGAGGTGCCACCATCGTTTCTCCTCCCCTCAACAGATGAGGATTCAAGGTGAGTAAGGAGTAAGTAAGGTACATCAGCAGCTTGGCAGCATGGGTCTCCTCTCTCCAGGTCCAGAAAGCAACAGGGGCACTCACTGTTGGGTGGGGGGACCCCGGTCCCAGTGAGACCAGGAGCTCTGCAGTGGGAGACCTGAGCAGAGAACCCAGTCCTGCTGCCCATGCCTGTGCTCAGTAGCAGGCAACACTCATCAACATCAACATCAACATCAGCACAACAAGCAGTAAGAGGGATTAACAAGCTGGTTACCTCTGTGAGCTGATCTCCATCCCCAGTTTGGGGTCACCTGCTTAGCCACAGCAGCTGTGTTGTTGTGTTTCCTTTTATTAAACGGGTGAGCACAGCTAATGTGTAACCTCTGCTCTGCCCATAGCAGTTCAGTCAGTAAGGCTCCATTAGCTCCGAGGCAATCAGTGCCAGAGCACTTTCCTTGAAAAATGGCAGACTTTTATGGAAGCACAATTGTAATATTCAGCAATTAGTGCCCACATCACCTATTGCATTGCCAGCGCGGTCAGGAGGAAGCATCTCTGCTTGGCAGGGTGTTAAAGCCCTTCCACCCCTTTGGGCGATGTTAAAGACCCATGTTAGCCCTTCCACTGCACTCTTCCCCTCTGCCCAGCATGCAGAGGAACAAAGTCACTCAGCTGCCAAGAGCAAGAGCATCTGTACTGGGCAGGCCTGGGTTAAAAAATATTTATCAACAAACAAGCCCTTTGCTTCATCATTTTCCTGATGATATAAGGAAAAAAAAAAACCCCACAAAAATGTAAATGGGAAAAAATGAGAGACAAAATGATTGTGATCTGGTCAAAAATTCTTTTTTTGAGAAAAGAATTAATTGCTTTACCTCACCTGAAACTCATCCTGCCTGGAGAACCTTAGAGGACAGCATCTCATTTCCATTCACTCTGATTAGGATGTTCTGGAATCAGCACCAATAAACACAGCTTGGGTGGATGCTGGCAGCCCTGGCAGGACGCAGCCCTCTGCACCTCTCTAGCTCCTTCCAGCGAGTGATCTCAGAAAGTTTTAACATTCATTATGGTCCCAAAGATCACCCCAAAGCACAGCAGTATTGATAGCTCTGTTCCATCGATGGTAAACAGAGACATATGGGGTGAAGCATCACACCCCAGAGAGGCTCAGTGACATGAACAGTTTGGAAACTCAGAAGATGGTGGTTTCCAATCTTGTTCTCAAACCACTTGACCACCCAGCATCTCTGTGGCGAAACACTGTCATGGCCAGTTAACAGCATTGCATAAAGTGCTGGGCTTTGGCTTATTCTTTTATTCCCAGAAATAGACATTCAAGAGAAGAGAGCACAAAGATCCATGGGTCAGTGTAAGCCTGGCATTGACGGGCAGATCTTACTTGCTGCACCTAAGAGAAACCTCTGGCAGATGCAGGAGAGGAGCCACTGGCAGGGACAGGACCAGCCTGGGCCCAAGAGGGCAGGAAGAGGAATACTGACGTGAGCATGATGGAGAGGGAGGGAAGGAGCTGCACAGAGCACGTGGCAGGCTAGAGTCCAGCACTGCAAGGCTGTATGTAGATCTTCCTGCCATACAGCCAAGGATTCAAACAGGCAGCATCCTCACCGACACTGACAGAGCTGCATCTGATTATGCCAACCCAATAATTTAAAAAAAAAAAACCCAAACAACCCCCAAAAAAGGCCTAAGAATGGTTCTGAGCATTTTGCCCAAGGCACAGGGTCTCCAGGGTAAAGTCAAAGCCAAAAACAAAGAGGTCCCAGACCCACACTCAGCACATGGAACCACATCAACCAACCTGGATTGCCATATGGTGGCTACAGGCTGGCAGAGCCTCCTTCATAACCTGGAGGTGTTTTGTTTAGCAATAACCTTTCCCCACAACATTTTCTCATGTTCTCGCTGTACTTTGCGAAGGAGCTCAGGGCTACCTGCTACTGCCTCACAGCTGATCCTCTTTTTCACCCGTGCCTTTACTAGAATCATACATGAACACTGGCTTTTCTAGAAATACTAAGAGAGATTTTTGACCAAAGAGGATCCAAAGAGCATTTCACCATGGGAAGTACATATAGTCCTGGCAGAGATCAACCCCACCATGCCTGGAAATGCTGCCACCTCTGCAGCAAAACACATGTGAGGTCCTACAATGATAGAATCACAGAATGCTTTGGGTTGGAAGGGACCTAAAGGTCATCTAGTTCCAACCTCCCCCATAAAGTAATGCCACTTAACCGTGTGCTACTAAATCCAAACTTATCGGGACCTGAAGGAACTTACTGAGAGATATCAAAAGCAACTAGCATGGGGCTTCATGAAACGTCAACACCACCTTCCTTGCAGATACCCCACCCAACGTTGGCTGGAGCCCGGATTTTATCACTAGGCTTAAGATGCTTTTTTGGGGGGAGGAAGAGAAAGCACAGGGGGTGCTAAAGCTTGGGTTCCTGGAAGCCAATGATTGTGGAAGATTGTCAATTGTGTTTAAAAAAAATAAAAGAAACTATGTTTGTATGCTTTCTCAATGCAGAGGGGAAAACCCACCCAATGTGTGACATTCTAAAGGCACGAAACCATAAGGCTGAGTGTGAAACCCACAAATATTACTTATTTTCAGACAACAACATGGGCTCATGTTTTTTTTAGCTCACTCTCTTGATGGTCCTGATGTTTTGAGTGCTTTACTCATGATCCTTGTTTGTGGGAAGGGAGATAAGGACTTCTGTGCCTGCCCTTCCCTGGCTCGGCGGCTGATTTCTCTATATCCTACAGAGATACCACATGTGTTCCTGTTCTGCCTTGCACACTGCTCTGCCTGAAGCCTTTGGGCTTGTGCAGCTGCTCAGTGAGATGCCATACCACAAACGGGCTGCGGTGGAAAGGGTCTGGTAAGGAGTCCAGTAAGCTCTCCTGCAGCCACCAAACCCCTGTGCAAAGTCACCGGGTGCCTATGAATTGCTGGCTGCATCCAAAAGCAATGGCTGATTGGCAACCCTGAGATGCACTGAGTCCCCTGCACTGCGTAAATGGGGGACAGGGCAGAGATGCTGCTCCAGCGTCCAGCACCATGCAGAAATACAGCTGCAAGCACAGGATGCTCTTGCCAGCGGGGCTTGGCTTAAGCTTGGCTGATAAGACTGGGCTTGGTGCCTGGCTCTGGTCGCCATGAGGCTCTGCTGCTGGCTCCAGAGCTCGGCACAGGGCAGACCTGGCGGGTGTCACATGCACAGGGTGATGGACTCTCTCTGCCCTGGCAGTGTGGGTACCCCCACCTGTGCCGCCAAGCATGAAAGCACCAACCCTGCGCTGGCTGAGGTGGCATCACCATGGCGTTACGTGCGTGCCCTGCCATCACACCTCTGCTCAGCCACAGCTTACCCCTGCCTTTGGCACAGCCCGAGGTCTCCGGGCTTGCACGCAACCAGCGCCGCGCCACAGAGGCTGGTCCAACGTGCTGACACACACACGTCACACCCCTGCTCTGCCAGCCCTTCTCTCTTCCTGTTCCAGCTGAAAAACAATTTGGAGGCCTCCGTTTAAAAGCCCTCAGTGGACCAGCTCTTGGCAGCCCCTGCCTCCCCCCTCCCTGGTGATCTCAACATGGGGACGGGGCACGAGGGACCTGAGGCCAGCAAGGCTCGGGCTGTGCCTGGACTCAGGCACGTGCAGAGCGGAGCAGCCAGGATCAGTGCCACAATCACACATGGGTGTGAACACACTCCTCACACCCAGCACTGTGCACGCCCCTTGTGCTCAGCGGAGTAAACACTGTCCTCTCCCACTCTTAGTACCTTCAGCTCCCAGACACCAAGGTGATGGGCTTGCTGGAGGCAGCCTGGAGGCAGAGAGGCTGGGAGGGTGCACGTTTTTTGTTCCGATACTCATAGCAGAACATCAAACCTTCATCTCAGCATCTCCTGGCTGCTAAAAACATCAATAAATTTAGTTTCCCTGAAAGACTGACTATTCTTGCAAGGTGGGGGAGCCATGGGGTGCTGTGGGGTGGAGCGGAGCTAAGGGTGTTTTACAGCTGCATGCCACAGGGTGTGCGTGGTCCATGGGGCCACTGGGCACCCACCCACCCGTGTCCCCCCACTGTGAGCTTTGTGCATCCCCTGCCCCAAGCCTCCCAGCAGCTTTCATTGATCACCATGGAGCAGGACCGGGGCTTGACTGCCAGCAGCAGTCTGGGAAGGCATGGAAAGGGGATGGGGGTGTGTTTAGTGCAAGCATTCCCAAGTCAGAAACCATTACAATTTTAAAAGAAATCAAATGGAATAAGCAGCAGCCTGTCCACACAAGCCACAGGAATGCAGCTCAGCTTATTGGTGACTCTGTCATTTGAAATCATTCTGAAAGGTAAATGAGAACAAACCCCCTGTTTCTGCGGCAAATACCGAGCAGACAATGAGCAGGGAGTGGTTTTTGGAAGGAGGGGATTTCTTGATCTATTTGCTGGGCCCTGACTTTAGGCTTATGCCATGCCCATGTCCTGGTGCCAGGCACAAGGTGAGCCGGTACCCTGGCACAGGAGCTGACCATGCAGCTCCCCCATCGAGGCCCTGCTGCAGGCTTGGGATTTGGGCTGAGCTTTGCAGGGCAGCCAACATCCTCGTGTTGTTTCCCCAGGGCTGGCACTGTCACAAGCATCACACCAACCAGGGCACGCGAAGCCTGGCAGGAATGTGGGAAAGTGCTGAGGACAAGGGGCTGTACTGTGACCTCGGGCTGTGCCAGCACAGAGCGGGCAGTTTGTCCTGGAAAAGGAGTTTCTGTGCAGCTCAATGTCTGCTGCATGCTGGGGAGAGGCACCAGAGGTGACACCAACCTGCTGCCACCACCCAGTGACTTGCTGCTTATGTACCATATACCTACTGCAAAAGGACCGATGTCTCCTGTTTGCATCACCATTGCCTTGGCTCTGCCTTTCTGCAGAGCCTACATGGCAGTAATAAACCGTGGACGGTGCCATCCTGAAAAAAACCAGCTTCTGGAAATCTCTCCTCATGATTCTATCACCTAAGAAAACTCCCTTTTGTAACTAGGCTTCTTTTAACCATCTGTGACAAGCGGCCTTGGTCCCATCAGTGTGCTGGAGGAACAGTGGTCACACCAGAGCACTGAAGCTTTGCTCTTACACACATCCCGAGGCTGTCAGTGACCTGTTCTCACCAGTCACCTTTCTTTTTCCAGGACACAAAATGCTGTGAGAGCAATCATTCTCCTTCAACAGATGCATCCCAACAATACCAGCCCACAGGTGTCAGATGGAATGAGATAAACGTACCTGCCACAACCTGGCTCAGGTGTCCGATGCCTTTTGGAAGTGTATAAAACAGTGCCCATCAAACTCTCCTGGCAGGAGGAAGAGCACAGCCTGCTCTGCAGAGTAAGAGGGGACCTCTGGCAGAGGGTGCAAACCACAAACACAACTGCCATGTGCCCCTGCATGGCAAGACGTGGGGACTAAAGCAGCATCCGATGCTCTCTTATCCAGCACCCAGATTTGTCTGAGGCAGTGGCTGCTGTCCCCTGGAAGCTGGGTGGCATTGGGGAGATGATAAGATGGGGGAGAAGCTCACAGGAGACTGCTGAGCATGTCTATATGCAAGGTTAGTCCCCAGGTAGGGTGAATGAGGTAGCTCGGCTGCTCTTGGATCAGCTTGAGAACTGAGGGACAGGACGATGCCCCTCCATGACTTCTGGCACTGAACACCATACAGAAAACCATGCTGCTCCAGGTGTCCTAGGCTTGTCCTCCCTCTCTGAGCTATGAGGCCATGGAGGGACAAAACCTGCAGCAGGCAAGGTGTGAGTACTGGGCTTGGGGCAAGGTGATCCTCTCCTCTGTTTGGCAAGGCCAGGGAAGTTCCCAGGCCACCCAGGATGTGAATCCTCCAATCCTTTGGTGGAATGAAGAACCAGAAGGAGGTGGTGCTGAAGCACTAAGAACTGGTGCTTTTATCTCTAGAGAAGCAAAAGCAGCTTGTACCAGTCTGTCAAGTGCCAGAGTCCCTGTTCTGTTGGGACTCACCAGGAGATCCCAAACAAAGCCCTTGGACAAAGGTCAAACAAGTTGCCTCCAACTCCGTGTGCTGCTGGAACAGTTCCATCCCCCATACCACAGCTCAGATTGGCACCCGAGGCTGCAAACCACAGGGGCTCATCCCACTCTGGCTGCAGAGTGTCAACGAGAGCTGGTGATGGATCGAGCTGTCTTGGGCTCAGCAGGGCCAAGAAGGGCTTTCCCTAGGTTCTGCATCCCACATGTCCCTCAGGTCCTGCCACAACCTTCACACGAGTACCACAACACCCATCAACCCCTTCAGATCTCCACAACCCCCCTCCAATGCCCCCTCTGCTCCCAGGGCCAGGCTATCCCCAGGTACCACCCACATTCTCTGTCCCCTTATGTCTGGGACAACTCTGCTGCTCTTCCCTCAGCCAAAGACACCCCAAAGACTCCATCCCCAACTCTGCAAAGGTTACATGGTTAGGGGCAAGTCATCACTCTGAGGTTTAGCTTCTCCTCTTTGCACAGATCTATGGGTGGGTGGCTTTCAGCCCCATCTGAAAGCATCAGTCCTAGGTGCCGGGTGGGTCTCCTGAGAGAGACACATCACTTGAGTACCTTCCTTGGGCTACTCCTGGGGTGGCTGCTGTCCTCCTCCATGAAGAGACAGCAGGGCTTGGGAACGCTGTGGCTGTAGAAGATTAGAAGGCTGCTCAAAAGGAGAGAAGGAATAAATCAAACTCTTCCTCCAGTTGCGCCAGAGAGAAAGGAGAGACAAGCAAGGCCCTGGACCCCTGCAGTGAGCTCCACAATGGAAATGTTTGCAGCTAACCAGACCAGACATTCAACCTACCAATGCTCTGGAAAGCTCGGCTATTGCTGGCCCTGGGGAGATGGGGGAAGAGGAAGGTTGTGACCCATGGCAAATTGGGAAACGATTGCCCCTCCCAACCTCACAGTCACTCTAAACAAGAACCAGACACTCCACAGTTTGCTAGCCCTGGAGATCCCCTTGGTAGGGCTTGTTCTCATCCTCCTGGGGGCTTGGCTTCCAACTGGGCTGCTGGTTGAAATCCAGCCGAGGCTGGTAGTGACTTCAAAAGGCAATGTCATCTGAGGAGTAGTGGGTGGTCCACATCAAGCAAGTTGATGGCTGACTGTTCTTATATAAGCCACCACAATAGGGCCTCATGCTCGACAGCCTCAGAAGAAAGGGGAAGAAGTGCTGTGTCAGTCACGGGGAATGGGGCCTGTCCTCAGCCCCAAGGGTGGTCCCTCTGGTGCAGGGTGAGACACCTCAGTAGGTTGGCACGGGGAGGTGGACATGCCCTTCTGTGAGCAGAAGCTGTCTGTCTCTCTCTCTCTATCTAGCTATTGATCTCTCCCCCTGTTGGGTTTGTCCCCAGCACTGTTGGCCAGCCTTAGCATCACCCTTTGCATGAAACAAAGCAAAACAAAGCATGACAACAATGACAGCACAGAGGGAACAGCTCGGAGGAGGGGGACGCCTCCGCTTGCTGTGCTCACAGCATCCTAAGGCAGGATCCAAATGTGCCAGCCTCTCTATCCACACCCTGCACGGGGCTGGGGGGCTGGGAAGGGTGGCCAACGGGTCCCTGCCACAGCCCCACAACATCAGCACAGGGATGCTGTGGGGGGAGGATGGTGGCAAGGCAGGGATGCTGCGTGCCAGCCAGCCCTGGCAGAAGGATGCCAGCCAGGTCTGTGGTCAGTGCTGCCCGCTGGCTGCTCCCCTGTGCCCTGAGGCCCCCGAATTGAGGGAGGACGGGGCGAGGGGCTGGCAGCAGGCGGGAGATTCTCACAGCTCGGGCAGGCAGACAGGGAGGGTGGAGGGTAGAACAGGGCGGGGGGGTTGGAGGGGGCCCCGAAACAAATAATAAAAACAAAATCCCAGTAAGCACGTTAGAATTCGTTTGAAGTGCAGAGAAGCTTTCAGGCAGGGTTATGTACATCTCCCAGCCCGGCGTGATTTACACATTCCTTGCAAGCAAAGGAATCTTCCCTGATTTGAAGTAAAACAGATGTTTTGGGTTTTTCTCCTCAAACTCCTCCCCCCCCCCCCCCCCCTTTTAATCATTTCTTTATTGGAATGATGGCTATGGACCTAACCAGCCCAGAGCGAGAGCCCTCCTACCCCCAGCAGGACTCAACTAGGACCCAAGACCCACTGTGCTGCACCTCAGGAGAGCACCTTGTTTGTCACTGCAGTGGCCACCCTCGTGAGTGTCTGGAGGTGCAGAGCCAGCCCTGATCTCCTGCAAATGCTCCTCCAGAGGCATTGCTCCCTGCAGGTTTCTCCCCACGCTTTTCCCTCTGCATGGAAGGATTGCAACTCCCAGTAGCTCTTCCTCCTCTGCAGCCAGAGCTAACACAGAAATCCTACATCCCTGCTCCACCAGCACAAGCCTAGGAGACCTTCTAACCTCAAACACCATTCCAGGAGACCTGTTGTGTATGATGGTGGGACTTGCCCTTGCTCCTACACCTCGGCCTCACTCTTCCTACAGGTTATGCTCTATCCTAGCAGTGTCTGTTGAGAAGGGCAGCCTGGCTGATGCCCACGGACTGGCAGCAGGGCAGCACCTCCTCCGCTCACACACCCCAAGTGGAACAGCCCAGCACAGGGGATGGTGCTGAGCAAGCACGTTGGAGCAGGGACCATCTCCTGGTTTGAGCACTCAGCCAAGTTACTTTGCCCCTACTTTTGTCCCATGTTTTTCACCCAGGAAAGTCATTTGAGGAAGGAACTTCCTTTTCCCAGAGGGATGCACAGCATCTAGCACAGCGGGGGCTTCTGAGCGCTGCAAACTACCAGCGTAGCCATGCCCTTGAGTTTACACTCTGAATAATAACTCATGGCCAGTAGCAAATCCATCCAGCTCCCCCCATCCTCCCTTTTCTTCTTTTCAACCCTGTTGTTATTTCTCAGTGCTTCGTTGGTGGCAGGGTGGGAAGGCTTTTTGTAACACATTCACGTACCGTTGGGACTCCCTCCCATTCCCGTCTGGTACAAGAGATTGCACAAGAGAGAGAAACAAACGGGGATGAGGAAATGCGTGTTTATGAGAGGCAGTGCTGTCATCGTGAGCAAGGGACCCCCCACAAGAGAGCCAGCCTGGGAGCCAGTGGAGAGTTTCCATTCTCTCCTAACACTCCATTCATGCCTTGTTTCATACCTCCCTGGGGGCTCCGCGCCTGGCCGCGGTCCCACAGCATGGCGTGGGGCTCGCACCCCCCCACTCGCTGCCTTCTGCAATACATGTTTTTTTGGGGGAAAGAGAGAGAGATGTTGTTGTCTCATAAAGATAATGAATTGAGAAAGAGCAGCCCTTTGCTGTCACATGCACTCCTTGTTTTCCTCCCACAGCAGCAAAGCGGATGCTGCCTCCTGCATCGCCCAGCTCCCTCCCCACCACGTGTCTCACCTCTGCCCGCATGGCACACGCACCCCTGCTGCCCATATTCATGGGGATCCTTGTTAGCACCCGTCGTGGAGGCTGGCATGGGCTGTACCCCCTCAGTGTGCCACAGTCACTGCGATGATCCTCCTGACCCGATCGGGAGCCCTCCATATAATCCAAACCACATTGCTGCCTGATCGGATACAGGCACTGGAAAATAACCTTGACTGCACCAGTCTGGAAGAGCGAGGGATCCTGTATCCCCACTATGAATGATTTAGGATCAGGCATCATTTGCAGATGATACAGAGAGTGTCTCATGGCTCGCTACTCCCTGCCCAGGCATCTTGCCCGGGATAGTCCCTGCCCCACCTCACTTCAGATGGCTCTAAGCCATCTCAGCAATCACCTGAGCCCACCTCACTGAGCTGCCCAGCCAGTGGCCCCAGGTGTTTGAGCAAACATCTACCAGAGCTCCCCAAATGAGGACTCCCTTCTCTCTCCTTCCTGCCAGGGCAGTGGGTCTCCACACCCAGCTCCATCAGCTCATCTAGGGAAGACAGGACCCTGCTCCACCACCCCCTCCACCCACTGTCCCCTCAACAAAACCCAACCCTCACTTCCTAATTCTTTTTTTAGAAACATTTAAATTATGACATAAGCTTTGGCTCCAAGGGTTTTCAGCCAAAGCCAGGGTATTTTCTTTCCCCTTTTCATAACAGAAACCATATTGCCAGATAATCAAATTTATCTCATTCCTGATGAGGGAAGTGAGCGTGTGTGTGAGGAGGCCAGAAGCAATGAGGGCATGTGTGCTGGGAGCAATCTCCTGAAGGTACTCAAGGCAAAAATCCTTGGTAGAACACGGTGGCATCAGACTGGGGAGACCAAGCAGAAACCAAGTGGGCCATAGCTCCAGCAGTGAGCACCACCCATAGCAAGTCCTACCTCACCATGTAGATGCCAGCTCTGCAACTAAGCAGCCACTTCTTGGCTTCCTCTCTCATTTTATTATGCTGTTCTCCTCACTGTACAGGTAACCCAGCAAAGGGTGTAGCTCAGTTTTCACACGTCTGGTTTACAGGTGGGAAAACTCAGGAAGAAGCAGCTTCTTTGAGGTCACTTGCTAACCTTGAGTGTCTCTATTTTACGCTGACCTACTCTGGTGCAAATTTAGCTGAAGCCAATGGGAACTGTGGATCTCCCAGTGAAGCCCTGATGATGGTGGTCCCAAAACTAGAGATGCCTGAATTCGCTGGTTACTTTTGCAAACACAGGTTCTGCAGCAGGGACTTGGCCACCTAAGGACTAATGTAACTTCAGACAGGCAATGAGGGCTGTGAACCCATTTAGGGATTTGTAAAGCCTCAGGACATACAACTGAAAAAGGACCCAAAATGTAGGTTTCCTGACAAGTCTACTTTTAAGCAAAAGAGTTCAGCAGCAGCAGTTGCAGTGGACAAACTGCAGGCCATGACCTACCACATTCCTGCTCCACCATGGGAACCCAGGGCTGTCTGAGGTCTAGGGACATCACCCCTCCCTTCCACACCACCAACCAGGGCACCAGCACAGAAAGCCCAGATGCACTCACAATCCTCCAACTAGGAAAATACAAGCAGGCTTCTTTTGCAGAGGAGAAACAATCCCCAAACCAATGGAATAAGTTAAAGGTCACTCAAGATCTACTTGAAAGCAGCTGAACAAACTCCCTGCAGGTGGGAAACAGCCTTGTCCCACGGCCTTGAGGGGGAGAAGGGGTGGCAGAGCTGAAGGGCTTGCTGTGTGCTGAGAAAATCCCAGCTGGCACGACCAGGAGGTGGGTGTGTACAGATGTGATGCTCTGCTCAAGACCAAGAGTAAAAGAGAAATGTAGTTTTTTTATACACACAGCACACACACAAAAGGATAATTAAGATAATAAAGTGCTTCTTGGGAGACAAGGCTGGCAAGAGACCCTGTGCTGTTGTTACAAGAAAAGGATGGGGTGGGATGTGCTACAGGTGTCCTTTGGAGAAATGAAATAAAAAAGAATGTTATGGACTTGCAGCCGTATATGAGATATATGCCCCTTGCTGGCCTGGGACAGACCTCGTAGGTAATGGTATCCCAACTTTCCCTTTAGAGCGTGGAGGAAAAGATAGGCAGGAGGGATTTGTTTATGACATATTTGGACAACCATCACCTTTGGGATCAAGTATCTCCTTGCTTTTGGGTCCTGGGGTCCCCTACAGAGTCTGTCTGAGCTGGTGTACTCCATGGGCTGTGGGTATGGCTCTGGCTTCAGGTAAGACCTGCAGGTGCAGTAGTATCTGAACACCTGGGCACCAGAACAGCTTCTCCCATCCTTCCTGGGACATATTTATAACTACAGCTGAGCCGCTTTCACCCACTCCTTAGGGCTAGAATCATCCAATTAAAATTGTCTGCAAATTCCAGGTTGAGCTGCTACTGAGTGCAGGGAGGCAGTCAAAGGAGGAGGCAAATATTCCCATCCAAACATCAAAGTGTTGGCAAGCGACACACGAACCCACACGAGGTAAATCCAACCATCATTTTACAGACAGTCTTCCTGGGGTATACAAGAGCTACCCAGCTGCAGACAAGTAATGGTGAAGGGATAATCACCCCAACAGAGACCCGAGCGGGAAAACATCACCAGTACCGTAGCACTTAAGGCACCAGCTTCAATCCTGCTGCAGACCAGCCCTGCCAGCTCAGGCTTGTGCTCTGAGACCCGCTCAGTCTCCTTGGCAAGAGCAGGTGCAGTGCCCTGGGACTGCCAAGTGATCGCAGCCGTGCTGCGCCTGGCCCGGGCTGGTTCGCGCGCAGCCGGCTTGGACGGCTCTGCATCGCACTTGCCTGTAATTTAAATTCCAGGATCAGCATGGGCAGAGCTTGTTTTGGGCTGTACGCACCCCAGCAGGGCTGCAAGCAGGACCCGGAGCTGCAGGCGTGATGTAACACTGCCTCTTTGTGTCAAAGCCCTGTTGCTGCCCCCAGCAAGGCAGCGTCTGGGATGGAGGTGCGGCGGCGGACACCCCCTCTGGCAACAGAGGGGAAACTCCAGCTGGCAAAGTGGCATCACCCGCTGCCTCTAATACCCTGCAAACAAGTTGCTTTGCTGTCAAATCAGCTTTGCTGGGAAGAAAACACCGACACACTGAGAAACAAGGACAAGAGAAAGGGGACAATGGGAGACACCAAGCCAGCCAGCAGCACTTTTGAGGGCATGCCGTGGCTTCCTTGAAGTGACCTCTCAGGTCCCTGGCGTCCCAGACTGCATGAGGAAATCAGGAAGAAGATATCCTAGTTTTGCACAGGAGGCATTGCTTAATCCCCTGGCCTAAAAACCAATTCTCTCAAGTGGGACTTATGTGAAGTGTGAGCAAGGGCATTCTTCAATTCTGCCCAGTTGCAGCCCACTGGAGATCTTCAGGCATATCACATCACCTCTCTGTGCCTCAGTTTCCCTAGCAAGGACACAGGCAACAAGAACAAAAACATCTGCCCTTCTCCTGACCCATGTCTCCCTTGAAAAGTAAAAAGAAACACCCTTTCCAAGCAGTGAATTCCTTGCGTCCTGGATGGGGAGAAGGTTCAAACCCTGCTGTAAGAACCAAACTGACATGGCCCTCAGCTTTCCAGCCTTCAGCGCTCAGTACCAGGGAGCAGTGCTGAACAAAGCCAATGACCCCAATGCAGTAGCACAAGGCAGCTTTTGCTGGCTTAGAGGCAAATCGAAGCCAGCACTGCCTGTGGTGATATTTACATCACATCTGTTGTACTTGCTCTCCCATCAGCCTGTGAGATAAGACCTGGACAGATGTATGTTAGTGGCATTAGGTTCCTACACACCCAGAAATAAGAATATTCTCTAAGTCCATAACTGCACGAGGTTGGCAACAGGGATTTGGTGAGGGGGAAAGGTGGAACTGCAAACCTCTATTTGCTACCAACAGACGAAGAGGCCAAACTCCTCCTCTCCACCCCATCACATTTCCAAGAAGAATCCCATGTTCACACACTCCACCTGCAGCAATAATACCCTACATGATGACCTGTCCATGCCTCCTCCTCCTCACTCCCTCCTTGTCCGCCTTTCTTCAGCCACCCCCAGAGAAATGGGACCAGGCCTGGACCCAGCCAGGTTTGGGATTTGGATGCTTTTTGTTCTTAGGACAGAATCAAGGCTCTTATTTCAATCCAGATGTCCTGAGGGGTGGGAAGGAGCTGGCCAGGGAAGGCACCTAAGGTTGTTCTGTTTCTTTTTGTGGCATAAGGTATGAGCAGAAGCAGAGAATTCAGGGAGGATAACCTGATCATTCCAGCACAGAGGGAGATACTCATACCTTGGAAGATACCAGGGAAGAAGGTCCCTCTGAGGCCAGTGGAAAGGCACGTCCCAAGTCCAGATCTGTCCCAGGTGGCTGAATACCAGTGGCAGGGACATGTCAGGAGGATTCACGCACAAGCCCAGCTTTCAGAGGGGTGATGGCAAATGTCAGTACAGCACCGCTGCAGCAGCACCTGACAGACCCAGGCTCAGAGACAGTGAGAGGGGGCTTAAAACCCAGGCGTGTAGAGGGGACAGGCAAAGCAATGAAGATGACAGCAAGACAAAGTGATCTGCTTAAATCACTCAGTAGAGCAAACAGCAAAGTTGGGAAGAGCCTCCAGCACCTTGACTCCCATGAAGTAAGCATGAATGTCTTCTCTGTGGCTTTTATAGGTGTGCCCTCCTAATGTTGGAAACTTCAACAGGAGCCCAACCTTCCTCCATGCATGGGACTTCACTAACATCAGCAGAGAAAGAGACAATGTCCTTCTGCTGAGCCCCTGGCCTCCATCTTTCATGGGGCACCCAGCTCCACTGCGGTGATGTGCACGTGGCCCAGACAGCTTGGTGCTGGACCTGCTTCAGCAACCACAACAAGCAACATTTGGGCAGCCTGGTTCTGAAGCAACCCTAAACTGCTGAGGAAGGATGAGCCTGCATTTAGAGCCTGAGATTTAGCAAGCACTGGTTCAAATCCTGACTTGCCTTGTTTGAGCTTCCGCAAGCCAGGAATGCCTGAGAGGAAACTACAGCCATACACTGCTCAGCTTCAGGAAGCTGGAGAGCGTGCGGGCTGGAAGAGGTGGATTCAGTGAAGCAGCACAGCTCCTGTGCACACAGGGGACTCAGCCAAGGGCTGTAACAGATGTGTTTTAACCCATGCCATGGAGCTATTTGGGATCTGTCTCCAATTGCTCCAGTGCTCATTCACATGTCTTCCTGACGGAAGACCAACAATAACAATTAGTATCATATAAGGAGCAGCGGACTGCTGCCAGCATTAGCACACTCTTGAGCACCAAGGGTTTCCATTCCACTTTTTATCCCAGCTATGCACGAGGCAGAGGTCAGTCAACATTAATCAGCCTTGCTCTGGGCCAGCTCCTTCAGCTCACTCAGCTCGTGGAATTACAACCGCTGTCTCTCCGTGCTCTGATGGGTTTCTCCTACTCAACACCTTTGCCTCTTTTCTAAAGCTTGCCAAAAAAAGTATGTCCACTGTTAGCCAGGGTATGATGAGAGGCTGAGCCTGGCCATGCTGGCGATGCCTCCAGACCCTACAGGGTGACACTAGCCAGACAGGGCTTGGTGGGTCTTTGCTGTGGATGGGAGCCTTGTGCTGCCATTCCGGGGTCTAACTGAACCCCCTTCCATGAAAGTGCCCAATCTTCATCCCCTAGGAAGGGCTTTCCACCTTCCCAACACTCCTGAAACGTGCTCTCCCAGAGCCTTTGGGCTGGTTCAGGATCACCCTGGGGAAACCCCATCTGAGCCAGCAAAGGGGATGCAAATTCAAGGCTCCTTCTCAGCACATGAACACACTCCAAGGAAAGGCTCTGGAAGGGATCCTGATGACTTCCATATTATTTCCAGTAAATTTTGTGCTGATTCTTGGCACAAACACCGGAAATGAATAGGCTAGGTCAGGAATGTAAATAAAGTGAAACATTGGGATTTAATCTAATCTATAATTATAGTATCTGTGGCGCAGAGAAGTTGGTGTGTTTGTGCTGCAGCTCCATTGAGGAGCTGGAGGGGGTTTTCATTTCCCTTTCCAAAATTTCCCTTTTTGGCTGAGGGTTACTTGGTGTCTCCCCAAGTATCTGAAACGAACGTGCTGGGCTGGCAAGGCTGCTTTTTTCTAGCAGCTGATCAGGTAGAGCTCAGCAAAGAGGCATCTCCAGGCTCTAAAGAAACAATGGGATGAGAAGATGAGATGGACAAGTTAGTGAGACGGATGAGGTGGGCTGAAGGCTCAGGGAGGCTGCCAGATGAACAGGGGAAGCTCCTGTCTCCGCAGTGGAGAGATCAGTTGGGTTTGTAGGGTGCTGAGCTGAGCAGTGTAAGCTCAATCCTCTAGGCTGAGTTTGACCTCTGAGACAAGCCAGAGATCTTTCTCTTGACTGGTGTTTGGTGCATCACCAGTTGCCTGTCACAGCATGGTGCTCCCAAGCTCCCAAACCATCAATCTGACTGGCGTTAACCACTGTCCAGGCTGACTGGTCCATGCAAGACAAGCACTTACCACATATATAGACATCGCTCCCTCTGCGTTCCTTACCCCATCCTCTTCCAGATGCACCTGGGAGGAAGCTTGACACATTGTTCTGGTCTAGCTGACCTCAGGGGAAGACAGTGATGCATTTCGCAAGAATTAGAAGACTTTTGCTTTTTTAATAGCTTAAAACCACACATGACAGTCTTCAAGGACCATCCTCAGCATCCCTTTGTGCGTGCATATGAGCACACTCACACTGCTATGTGGATCCCCATGCATGGGCACTCATGTCTGACAGACCAGCAGGAGTGTCCATGCAGGTACACGAGCCTGAGGAGTGCACACATTTTTGTTGACAGGAACCACTTTCCCTGTGAAAACCCTCTGTGCTGGGATTAACATCTCAGCCCCAGTGTACTGCAGGCAGGGGAAAGGAAAAGGCTGACAGGCAACTTATTTTCATCAGACTGAAATCACAAAGGACAAAGAAATTACTTCTCCTTTTGTTAGTTTATGTTTTGAAATTACAGAAGTCTCAAAAGCAGAGGAATCAATCCGACTTGGTTTATTTGTTTGCTTGTAGAGCATTTTTTGGGTTTGTTTTTCATACTTGAGCCCAGCTTTGATCTCAGGCTGGTACTACTCCAAACAAATGGTCAACAGCAGAGTACAATTGCCATAGGTACTAGAGAAGAAAAGGAACAGGATGCCTGACACATTTACAGAGCAGGAGAGGCTTCCACGACCACATGCTCCCCCCCCCTCTCAGTTTACATCATACCCCCAGACTACTGAAGAAGCAAAAGCATTTGCTTTTGAAGAGCTCTGATGCTGCAGACTCTGTGTGCTCACCCAACAGCCTAGAAACCAGCACAGGTCCCTGCTGTGTGGCTACAGTCAGGATTACACCGAGGCCAGAGCCTTCCCAGAGAGCTCTTTTTCCACAGAAACAAATGAAACAAGCAGGAGAAATTCAATTTAAGCAATGACCCCGTGCCCGTGTTTCTGTTGTTGTTACGTCTGCGCGGGCTCGGAACAGCGTGTTAGCCTCACATTTCACTGTTCTGGCTTTCTTCAGGCTGTGTTGCAACTGTATGGCCATCTGAACAGAGGGATACTTAACGTGTGTGCCTATGCATCTGAGAATGTACAGATGTGAAGTAAACACGCGCTGCTTGGGTCCCAGGTTGGAGCAAACGCGTGTGTGTGCTGGCAACATGTGCATGCACAGCAGAGCAAGCCAACGCATGGAGCTGGAGGTCTGTGTGTCCACACACACGTGCCTGGGTGTGCAGCAGCACGTAGCCAAGAGGGTGTGATACGCTGTGTGTGCACACCCATTTTTCTGATGCTCAGGAGTGTGGGTCCATGCCCCACAGGTGCCAACATGGATATGTGTCCAGATATGTGTGCCTCAGTGTGCACAGCGCTGGGAACAGCCTGCTGAGCATGAATTGTAGGATGGAGCCAGACTGTCACCCAGGGTCTGTTCCCATGGAAGGACAAGGTTCAAAGCTCCTTGATGCCAGGGGACTACTGTCTGCTGCCATTGCTGCTCAGAAAAAGCCACTTTCCCTCACCCAGGGGTGCCCACAGAGATCAGGAGCTGCCTATAGCCGCTGCCAGGACATGGGGCATCACCAGTCTTGGTGTACCCTCTCCAATGTGCCTCATGCCCCTGAAGCAGAAGCCTGGCTTTGACCAACCCTGGACAAAGCCTTATGCCTTCCACTCAAGGCTTTCCCGGCCCTTGCAGACATGCAGGAATTAGATCACAGAGCCCCTAAAGCAATGGGTGAGTGCAATTATCCCTGCCCAGCAGATGGGGAAGATGATTTGGCAGCCCAGGCTGCCCAAGAGCCAGACCTTCTGCCTCCCAGCTCCGTGTGTTCACCTCAGCAGCAGCCTCCCCATCAAACCTAGTGACAAGTCCCTCTCCTGGTGCCCCTGGCAGCTGTAAGTCCAACAGCTGAGAGCTCACAACCATCCGATTTTACGGGCAGCGGGTTATTAGCAAGCTCTGTGGTTGCTCCAGCCTCTCCCTGGCACCTTGTCAGAGCAGCCCAGTTCCCAGAGATATTAATAATTATATTTGTGTCTTACATATACTGAAGAGGAAAACATTTAAAATTAGTAAGTGGCAAGAGGTATCGCTTGGAACCAGCTCCTGGACACAGCCCTGCTCGAGAGATGCACAATAAAGGCTTCTCCTGCTTTGGAGGCTGTCAACATACTTCACTGGTGGGGTGGAGGGGGAGGCAAAGGGAAAGTATTAATCAAGATCTTTAAAAGTTCTTGCTGACAGACCATTTGCCAGCTCTCACTTTTAATGCTTTTGTGGTCCCATAAAAAGTTTCATTACTCACTACAAAATGTGTTTTAATTATTACAGTCACTCTGACATTAAGCCCTAGGTGTTTCTCTTGCTTACTCCTCCACCTCCTTGCCTTTTTTTCCTCTTTTTTCCTCTCTTACTCTCCTGACTCCTCATTTATACCCCAATAGAGAGGATGTCCTGGGTAACAAGCCAGGTTAAAAAGCCCAGACCCCTTCCAAATGATACTGAAGAAGTAGTTAATGTTCAGATCTTGAAATTATCCCTTTTCTTTGCACACTAATTACTGCACAGGGTTCAAACAGAAAGTCTAGTTCCATGTGCTCACAGGGTATCTCAGAAGAGTCAAGTAAGTGAACAAGAACATCAGCACAGGCATGGCCAGCCATGCCTGCAGAAGTGGTGGGCAGTCTCTGATCTGGTATATGTGTCCTACAGCAACAGAGACAAACAACACCCATCGCCCTTTTGACATCTGGCTATTCCACCCCATTTGGCCACTTGCTTCAATCCGACCACGTTAGCTCAGTTCATCCATGAGACAACCCTGTCCCACCATACACGGACCTGGAAACCCAGCATACTGAAAACGTGGGTTATTCCAGTGGAGTCTCCCACAGACTCCCAGGACCTCCTGTGCTGTACTGGCAGACACTGGTTTTCACTAGATAAACCCAACACTCCAAGCAACAGAAAGAGTCACATCATTTGTCCAGTGTCTGGTAGAACAATGTGCTAACCAACAAGGTTAATAACAATTAAACAACAGCACGGGAGATCCCCCCCTTGTCCCCAGCACCATCCCACATGCCTCTCCTTACTTGTACAGACCATCTGGTTCCAGGCACTTGAAAATGACCGAATAGAGGCTGGTTTCAGGGACATCTCCGTGGCTCCTACCCGCTGCCACACAGGATGTTGCAAGGCCAGAAAGCAAATCATCCGCAAAGCTCAAGGATTCTCCTGGAGAGCAAAGAGATGAGCAAGACCAAAACATCAATACAGGCACAAAATTATTGCTGACTGTTAAAAAAATCACTGTAGGAACACCCCTACACAGCACAGGCAATCAACGAAATCTAGCTGGCTGCGGCTGGTAGGAATGGCCCCACGTCCATACAGGCAATGTCTGGACTCACTGCCAACACCACATACTGGACCACCATCCAAGGATGGGCTCCAGGTCCCCAGAAGAGCTAGAAGTCTGGTTAAATAGGGCTCTCCTGCCCTAACTACACAATCAGGTCTTGAAGGGGATGTGGGGTTTTTTTTTAATTATCTGTTACAAGGAAACATTTCTGCAACGTTAGGTTATCAGGAAAGGAGACACTTGTAGAGCTTGGATGGAATTGCTCTCAGCATGCTGGAGGTTTTTGTGTGGTTTTTGATTATTCAGTGAAAACCAGGAGCTTTGCATTCCCCTTCATGTGCACTCTGCTGGCTACTGGAGCTCCTTCAGCTCTGCTGGGGAATACTCACCCTTTTACAAGCATATGAAGCAAAAAAAAAAAAAAATCCAATTAAAAATGGTGAAAAAAATCCTTTTTTTTCCCTCTTTTTTTTGTCTTCTGTTTTATGAAGCTTATTAAACAGTTAGATCATGACCCAGCTGAAACTGAAAATGGTCTGCTTATTAAGCTCTGGCATGATTACCTACCGCCATGCAACCTGCCTCTTTGCAGTGGGCAGGCTGTCTATTGGTTAGAGCTCATTGCATTCAATTCCCACTTTGCATCAGTGTCACTGAAAGCCCAAGGTACTAATGAGTGAAAAAAAAACCCAGTGGGAGCAGCTGCTCTGGTTGTGCCCCTACACCCACCAATGGGAATCGGAGAAAGGGCTGCTGCACCTGATAGAGCTGTGCTGGTATAAGCAAACCTGGCCCCAGATTGCTGTGCAGGGTACCTTGTGCACATGTGGATGTCAAACCACCACAACAAAGGGAGGAGGAGAAGAATTCCCTCCTCAGCACTTCTCTTCTTACATTTTTCTAAAAGCAAAAGTGACTGAGGGCCACTTGAGGATGACTGAAACGAAGTGCAGGTTGAGGTTCTTGGTATAGAGAATAGGAAATAACCCAGTGGTATAACCAGCCCAAGACATCTCACTGTGCATCTGGATTACCCAGGTAGAAGAATAAATCCCCTCCTCCCCAGCTGCCCCCCCGCAGCTGCATTTGCGTCTTGTCTCAAAATACACAACTCGGTAACAAATGTCCCCCTTGGCTAGAGAAAAGAGCAGCAATAAATTCTTTTCCTCCCTAAAGGAATCCAAGCCTTAATTATTCATTTTAATGCTCCCAGCACGACTTGTTCTTTCCAAACTTTTCTTCAGGCAGCTCTGTCACTGGTCTCTGTAGCTTAACCCAGTCCCCAGCCCCGGGTCGGTACCAAAGCCCAGCTCATCTCAATGGGCAGGTTGGGTTGGCAGCAGTAAAATCACTGCCTGGAAGTTGTGAGCCCTCAGCTCTGGGTATATGGTTTAAACAAACAAACAAAACCCTATTGCTCATTTCCAACTTTCATTTCTCTCTCTCTTTTCATCCAACATCAGGCTGATTTGGGGAACTCCCTGTCACCAGGAGTCATTGAGAACAGACGCTGCCGTGACTTATAAACCAGATGAATCACAAACACATAATGAAGGAGGACCAGACTCTGCTGCTGAACTAGAGCAAGAACTGTTAAAACATCTTCAGATCTCAAGCAACCAACTTCTGACCCAGAAGAAACTTCATGGGGGGACAGATCATCCCATGGGTGTCTGCTGTGGGATCTCACACCTTCCTCCAGATCACTCAGGGTTGAGAGGCAGACAATGAGAAACAGCTAAGAAAATGCCTGGGCAGAGAGACTGTGGTGAGCAACCAAGGGGAGATTTGGATTGGCAGTGCCCAAGTGCAGTGAGCATCAGTCAGGACATCTGCACCAGGGAGCACAAAAGATGGGACAGGAGGGAAAAACACAGGACTGAGACAGGCAGTGAAGAGGGTGGAACCAGACTTGCAGGAGACTAGAAATGGGATGGAAAACATCGTGTGCAACCACCAAATTAAACTGTGCATTAAAGTTGCACAGGTATCTCTCCTTAAGGCATCCACCAATGTCAGAATGCTTATCTTTCATGGTTTTTCTGGGTAGCTTTGAGGGGAGAGGAGCAGGCTGGCAGTGAGCAATGCCCCAAAACACAGGAGTAGCTGTATCACACGATGGTTTGGTTTGCCACAGAGTCTGATCAGACCTGCCCACGTTGCAGAACGTGTTGCTGTCCCCCTGCACAGGAGCAGATGAAGCTCTCAAGGTCTACCAATGCAGTGTCACCTTAGGTTAAGCCAAACCCCTTGCAATAAAATCCCTACGGCAAGAGGGTGCTTTGTGTTCAAGCCTGAGCCTCTGGGGAACTTTCCCCACTACAATCAAACAAAAGCAAAGAGGTTGTTATGAAAATAGCAAAGCAGATGCTAGCAAAGGTGTTGAAACCTCAGCCCCAAGGCTGGGAGAATTTCTGCACCTGTATAAGCAGCAGTGAGATTGCTGGTGGTGCCAGACTGCACGGACCATGGGGTCAGGTAAAGGACACCCCAAGGATGAACCAACAACCCAGAGCTGTCAATCGGCAGTGACTACAGGGAGCTGCTTTTTCACACTCTCCCCTGGGTGAAGCAGAACACGCAGCAACTTTCTTTGTTCATCATCTCATACACGAGTAGTCTTTCTTTGTTCAGACCACAGTACCCTGCAAACAGCTGGAATGAAATTTCCTGCGCCTTCCCTAGGACCAGAAATCAAGTTATTCCCTAGATTCTGCCTGGGACATTCTCTGTGAAATGTGGTGAAGGAAACAGGTGAATTTGCTGGCATTGCAAGAGGACGATGGAGCACTAATGTTGCCCTACCAGGAAAAGAGGTCTTGCAATGCTGTAGCAATAGAGGCATCCTGGCCCAAACACACAAGGCAATGGTGAGAGCTCAGCGTGCAGCATCGCTCATCTCTGCTTATGAACAAGGCATGGAGAAAGCAGGAGAGAAGACTGCAGAAGGAAGGAACAAAAAGCACGAGTTTATTGTATGAGCAGATACATAGAAAGGCCAAGCAGAGGTACATGACTGAATATATCAACAGGGCAGGTGCTTGGATGGAAATAAATATTTGGGCTAATGGGGAGTAATGGCAGGAGAAAGTAAAATGGATATGAATGAACGGTCTGCTTCTGAAAAGAGCAAATAGCCGAATTATCTTTTAAGAAGGAGTTTGATCACTTTACAAAAGGGATTATATGGATAAGTAGCTTGTGATGGAAAGAAAAGGGGCTTTTCCGTCTGGCCCTGTGTTCTCACACACCCTGCCAGCAAATAGAAAGACGGATTTCAGCCTCCCAAAGCTGGCCTGAAGCACAGACCTTCTAGATTGCTGTAGTATCTCTGCTCGCGTTATTCAATTTCAGAAAGAACCCAAAGGTTCTCTGCAGAGTAAATGATAGCTAAGCAGATCATCTCTCTGGTGTAGGAGGGATTTTATTGACCAGACAGCCATCTGTGTCCTTCATTAATAGTAATAAATAATTGATGTCACACTAAATAAAGCAATAAGCAGTTACAGATATCAAGGACAAATGACCAGCTCCTGTGAGGATGCCTCACCTGTTTTCACTTCTCAGAACCAAAAACTCCAGACCAGAGCTCAACATCATTAATGCAAGTGCTGTGCAGAGCAAACAATGGTACCTGCTGCACCCTGATTACAGATATTGGAGTGACTGTGCTCAGCAAAGAGATGCTGACACTCCTTCACAGTACACCAAATCCCTGCAAGACTCTCTTGCCCCTGATTTCCATGCCAGTGCCATCCCAGGTCTGGTCTGCCCCAAACCATCCAATTCCCCAGGCAACCTCTGAAAATCAGTCTCTGCTCTACTAATGACTGCTAGCAAGATGAAGCTCCCTCTGAGCACCATTTCCCTTCTCTCTCCAGTGCAACCCCTCACTATGGCCTCATCCTCTTCCATGGACATGTCTGTAGAGTTTGGCAAAGCTCTTCTGTTTGGTTTTGTAAACACACATCTTATGCTGATTCTGGTGTTGTGGTGAGTTGGAGCTCTCCCTAAACCAGGATAGAACAGCAGCACACTTGGAGCTTGCAGAGGGGTTAGCCCCATTTTGTGAAGCTTTGCAAACTTGTGGCCACACCAGGTCTGGTCACCCCAAGACATATAGGTCAACCCACTGGTGATGGCTCTGTGATAGCGCCCAGAACTCCACTTGATGTCTAGACTGGAGGGGGAGGATGCCTGCGACTCAGGTGCCTGTCTCTGAGGCTGAGCTGGCAATCTGCTCCTGAGTGAGCCCTTTTCTAGTGGCAGGAGGCTGAGACGGGCAGGCATGGGGATGGAGGAATGAAAATGGATGGGAGCAGGAGCAGACGGCTCGCTCGCAGCATCCGACAGTCTTAGTCTGCCTCAGTCCTTCCACTGAAGCTCGTGCCAGCGCCCAGCAGTTGCGGACAGCAGGCAGGATGAATCACCTATCAACCATCCCACTGAAGACAACAGGAGTTACAGCGTTGAGTTCAACCAGACTAAACAAAAGCACGAGGCCAGAAGCCTCCAGGAGGTTAGAGGAGCTGAAGGCTCACGGGGGTCCCCACACCTTCAGCCTGTGTCCCTGTGCCAAGAGCAGCATGGACAGAACCCAGGCGGTGCAAACTGGAGTGGAAATGGAGATGAAAAAAGACCTCCCTGCTGTAATTCACCTTTGAGATTCCTAGAAAGAGAATAAAATGGAAAGTAGGAAAGCATCAACATCTCTGCCTTGACAGCTTCTTTCCTAGACTGGACGAACCCAAGGCTGCAGTGTTACCAGTCACTTTCTTCTGATTGTGGTTTTGTCTCTTCGTCTTTCTCCCTTTTGCTTTTTTTTCGACCTGTTTTCAATTTACTCTTGTGGCATCTCTGACTGTGACCTCATTCTGGTACTTAAGGGGGGAAAAAAAAAAGAGAGAGAGAGAGAGTGTCCTTTAAAAAAGAAATTAAAGAAATCATATTTTATTTAGTTTGGTTGGTTTTGAAGCTTTAGCAGAAGAAAGATTAACCTTTTCTGCCTAACTTAATGAAAACAAGGAGAAAGCCTGTATGGATAAATAAATATCTGTGTGGGTATGGAGCAGGCATGATCGTGTTACAGCCCCGGTGGAGCTGTAATGGGGAACAGGCGCGTTCCTGCGCAGCAGCTCCCAATTCCCGATCCATTTTCAAGGAAAGAAAAACAGAGTAGAATGTCAGAGGCCCAAGTAGGCATAAATGAGGGAGCCCAGGGAAGGCAGATGGGGCCCAGTGAGGACCTCCGTCCCCAGCAGTGACCTCCAGAGCAATGCCGGCGAAGCAGATGGAAAGACACCTTACTCCACTTTCCCCTTGCCAGGTTTTGGTTCCTGAAATGAGGAAACAAATGGCACGCTCAGTCCTCCAAGTCTGTCACCTTTTGGGGGTCCTTGTCCCATCCTCCTCTTTCTCTGGGGCTCTGCCTTCAAGCAAGAGAGGTTCAGAGGAATGCTGTGAGCAGAAGGCTTGGACCAGGTTTTTGGATGGGGAGACGAGGAGCACAGGCTTGCAGAGTGGCTCCTCCACAGTGAGGTGGTACCTGGGTGTAATGTGCTTCGGATCTGGTGCTTGGTGGGGGAAGGAGGTAAAAGGTGATTTGTCTTGGAGATGATGGACTGATTTAAATTAGTGTAACATAACTTTAGGCGACAAGAGCTGTTCCGATTTACATCAGCAGATGGTCTGTCTCGCTGCCTAGATCATTAACAGCAAACTGTCCCTACTGATCCTGGTGGAAGGATGTCAAAACCGCCTTCCCTACACTGCTTGCCAGATTACAAAAGAAATAAAAAGGCCTAGTTATTACTAAAAAATATTCTGCCCACATTCTGGGAGCATCCATGCATGCCAGCCTCTTGTGTTAGATGGGAGCCTAAACCCCATGCCCAAAATGCCTCCAGCTTCTGAAATAATTTGTCAAGACTTTTCTTACAGCCTCATCCATTGGGAATCCCCCTGGCTGGGCACAGGTTGTCTAGGCTGAACCAAAAAAGCCAGGGATTATGCTGTGCAACTTCAGGCACAGTTTGTGTCCCTCTTGCCAACTTGTTCAGAGAAGTCCTGCACCTTTGTACAACTTCACCTTGCCTAGGTTATGAATTTGGGGGGGATTTGCTTCCTATATCTATATGCTGCTAGACACATTAACAATGATGAAGAGCTCTCCTCTCGACTTCCCAGTTCTGATGGAAGACTGCACTTGTAGATGGCTAAATTTATGTAGCAATGCTTTAGCTAAGAGCAAAATTGGCATTCCAGTGCCACAAAAATCCCTTGAATGACATCACTGGTGCTTGCCAGGGCTAGCACTTGCTGCATACGGAGTGACCATGTGGAACTGAAGGATGGGCTGTCTTGCACTGCTCTTATCCAGAGCAGCCAGTCAAACAGAAGGAAATGATCTTAATTTGGATGCGCTGCAATGCTCTGAAAACATGACACACAAGGCTAATCATGGGAGTATTCTTCCTTTAGGGTGAACAACAGGACTCGCTACTCCTTTACCTGGGCTCTCCACAAACTGCTTATCACAGTTCCTTCACAGTCAATATCTAAGACCTCAGAAAAACTGCTTCAACTCATGTAAAAATGCATCACCTCCTCCATCTCCCCCAAGGCAGTATGCTGCTGGAGGAGAGTGAGAATTAATGCATTTCATTCTGGGCTGTGAGCCCTCCAGTATTTCTCAGGGTTCACTGGGTTGCTATGGGTCATCCACAGCCAGACACAAGCTGACTCTGCTATGCTTGGAGCCATCCAGGCACGATCCAGTTCCAATCCCAAGCCACGTATTCACATTAGCATGGTGGAGAGTCCAAGTGAATTTATCTATTCCCTTGGAGTTTGTTTTGGGCTGTGCAGCATGCTAAAATAGTTGGTTTCAAGGCAAAGTGGGACCCATTTGTGCTGGGAGTTGTGTAGACACATAGCAAAGACATAAGCTTTGTCCTCATATACTTTTTGTCCAGCAGAAGATTTTGTCCATCACCACAGACCTGGTTCTCCCTCTCATCACCACAGATCTAGTTCCCACCCTCATTCTTCCTTTCTTTTCATTTTTACCTTCTTTTTAATTAGAGGTTTCTAAACAATGGACCAGGTTGTCCAGACCACTTGGTGGTTCCCCAAGCATGTAGTCAGTCAGCAGTGTATAGCAGATCCAGGGACTTCACAGAGCTTTATGTTCAACAGGAATCCCACCAGCCCTTCTACAGCCCCCGAGCCAGACTTCTACAGCATATACTGATGTGTCAGATACTTCAGAGATAGCAACAAAACCCGTATCATAACCTATTTTTTCTTAAATGCACAAAGCTACTGCACTGTTGCAGTTCCTAGGTGAACAAACTATTGTCTGAAAATGACTCCCAAATTTTGAATACAGGGATGGCACGATGGAGCTGGGCTCCACCAGTACAGAGCACTGGGAGCTCCCATCTTCTGCTGGGATTATGGTGACTTAACTTGAAAGGGAGCAGCTTTCACCTTTGAGACAAATCCTGGGATGCTTTAGGATCCTTCCTAAAGAAAAATCAATGACCAGGTGATTCTGGCCAGTCCAAGTGGGCCCTGGTGACATACCTACAACATGCTGACATACGGACCTGCCTAGTACATGATGGTCTATGAAGCAAGCTGGGCAGGCCTGTCAAACAGCAGGTCAAGTCCTGCATTTCCAGCTCTACCAAGCAGTCTCTTACCTTTATTTTCAGCTCTTCATGACCAAGTACTGCAGCAGTTTAATGTCCCACAGAAGCCCACTGGATGACTTGCACCCACAGGAGAACAAGCCTTACACAAACATGCAAATGCCAAACTAGCAGGAGAGGGAAAGAACATTTCCTAGACAGAAACTCAGTGTGCAATTAATCACTAAAAAGATAATTATCTCGGGTGATCTGTCAAACCAAATTACTTCAAACCTGTGCTGAAAAGCTATCAGCTGGTCTGTGCTTCACTTCTCCCACTTCCTGGGAAAGTGGAATTTTTTGACTGATGAGATCAGCCAGTTTCTTCTATAACACCACCGTTGCCCAACCCCGCTCGCAGTCCCTTCTTTACACTTCATGGGTCAGTGCTGGGAAGGGAACCAAACCACTACCTGTGGTGGCAACCGATTTAGAGAGATTATTCAGTCCCATTCATTCTAACTAGAGGTATTACGCGTAGGTGCTGATGTTCACAGAGAATTAGTGATAAGACTTTGGACTAGCATATTCCAAAGGGCTCAGCATGCACAACTCCAGCCAGATCAGCAGCCTGTTAGCCAACGAACACTTACGAAAACTAGTCCTGATGGAGGACCTGCATGGAAGCAGATCTCTTATTTGGCCCTAATATGCATTTCTGGACATTTGAGAATGTGGGAGCAGATCCTCAGTTCATAAAATCTCCTGTAGCTCCCTTGAAGTCAATGGAACAATAACAATTTACACTATCTGAGTTTCTGCATCCTGGCTGTGAGCTATTTGGAACAACTACACCATAATGATTATTGCAGAGATTTCAGATCCCTTGTCTAAGATGGACAGGAGAATACGACTGCATAAGAAAATAGAGAGTTGGTTTGCTATGATTTCCAAAGAATTATTGACCTATATCTTGCAAACATTTACACATGTTTAACTTTAATCATGTGAGTTGTTCCATTACACTCATGTGCCAGATAAACTAACGTCCATGCTTGCAGGACTGAGGTTAAAACTTGTGCAAACACAGCGAGGGCTAAATATTTTTTGGTAGATATGTTCAGTTACCTTGGCCTCAGACTAGAAAGCACGTCATCTGACTGTGCCTCTCTTCATAACTCTCCATTTATCCCTGTAGGTATCACAAGAGAAGCCAAACGTGGTATCAGGATAACACTGAGAAAAGAAGCAATTATCTGACCAAACTCAGAAGCTCAGCAATACCCACTCGGTCAGGACTAACACAGATGAGAGTTGACATCAGATCTTGAACAAAGAACTACCTGGGTAACTGGAGTATATTTACAACAGCTTGCTTAACACAGCTAATGCCTCGTTCACCTATTGATTTCTCCACAATGAAGTTATCATTTTTCCTCAGTTTTGATTGATAAGAAGACACAAGTTCATGAAGGGGAGAAGGAGCTGGGATTCTCTTGGTTGTGAGGAGTCTACTTCAGCATCCATCATCATATCAGCAATCACTCCATCGTTTTGCTAAGACTACTAGGTGAGACAGGATCTCCCCCAACACTGCACTGTCCCACCACTCACGAGGATAGAATATATTCTCTAATTTCTTAATTTGAGCTGATTTTGTTTCCCAGAGGACAAGACGTGCCAGCAAGGCTCCTGTCACTCAGCAACTTCAATGCACTCCACAAAGGCCATTAGCACCTCCAACAATGTGGCAACACATACACCCCTCAGCCAAGCCAGGAGCTCCGTTGCGATACACACCTGCATCGCAGAAGGCTGCAGCACCACGAGGTTCCCAGCAAAGGAGGAGGGACACAAGGAAAGGAAATTGCTTTTTTCAAGATAGCAAGTGAGAGGCAAATCTAAGGCTGAGCCCCAGTTCAGATCTCTAACTACTCATAGCTGGCTTTCACCTCTGCAAGACTATTCAGCCTTTTTCCCAAGGGTGTGGACTGCAGGCACTGAAGATACCTGCCATGAGCACACAGCAGGGCACTGGCACAGAAGGAATGCCTTCTGCTCCAAATTTTAAGTGACATTTACTGAAAACTGAGACAAATCAATCCTGTCACCCACAGGAAAGGGGATTGTTAGTAACCAGCACAGCTCTGATGGATGAAGTCCCCCAGGAGCCCATCTCACCCAAGGCCCACTGTGGTGGGAACAGCCATTTGACTCATAGATGTCCTTGGCAAAGCAAGGTATCTGGGCACGCTTCCTATCCCCAGGATCACAGGTCACTCTAGGATGGTTAGTTGGAGACACGTCATCGCCAGCAACTGTGTAACATCTTACCACTCAGGTGACAAAAGACAGATTCCCAGAATGAGCAGGGCAGGATTAAGCCTAGTGGTAAATGGATTCCAGGGTTGTTCCAGGATCTGTGCTGACGAGGGAGGCCAGTGCCAGGTAGACAACCCGGAGCTCGTACAGTGAGGTTATCACTTCCCTCCTTTCTTCAAATCCATAAATAGAACCCAAACATCGCTTGGGCCATGTTAGAGAGATAAGGTGAGTCTCTCCCATCCCTTGCAAAGCCTGAAATAGAAGACACGCTACTGCCTATCCTAAGCATCAAGCGTTAAGATGTTGACATTTAGCAGTAGGGAAAAACAGCCAAACAATGAACCCTCTCAGGTCTCTCTTCTTCCCTCCCTTCTCCAAGTCCCCTGGAAAATGTTCATAAAATTAAGTGGAAAAAAGGAAAACCAACCTAAAACAACCCAAACCCCAACAATCAAAACCCAACCTTCCTAGGGCTGTGGAAATACCATGTAGAGGAGAGTGAGTCAGGCTCTGCTAACTGCACAAGGGTCATCAGTCCTGAAGGCAGAGATGATTCACCAAGGCAGCAAGAGCTAGAAGGTAGAAGAGACCAAAAAGAGGGTGCAGAAGGGAAGATGGGGAGGAAAGAAGAAATTAAATGTTTCTGGGTTCCATGCACCTTCTCTTTATCAAACACCACTCAACTGGAACTGATCCAGGAACACTCACTTGATAGTGGTGAGGTTATTCCCTTGGTCCTTTGTCCAGACTTTCTTTATGAGAAGGAGGGAGAACAGGCTGTAAGGACTCAATCCATCCCCATCCCTTGCTTCTCCCTCTCTTCTGCCCCTGCCTGAGATGCTCAGCTGAGCCAAGCCTCCCTGCTGCCTCTGCTTCCAATGCTGCTTTCCTGCACCCATTCTCAGTAAATTCAGCAGCATTATGGGACTCTGTTTTCCCCATAAAAGATTCAAGGAGATGAGAAACGCAGGGCTTGCTTAGGAGCACAGCATGCCATGGGGAGGCCCTCCTGGATGCCACTGGCACAGAAAACAGTATCACAAGAGATGGAGAGGAGGATGAGGCTCAGGTGGCTGGGGAGAATTCCGCCTGCCAGAATGCTCTCCTGCTATTCCTCCATTCATCTTTCCTCCTCAGCTGTCCCCTCACCCCCTCCTTTTATCTAATAGCCATAAAAATCCAAACACAAAAAGCTTGCTCTGAAAAAATCCTAAATACAAGGCGGGGGTGGGGGGAAGAGAAAAAGAATCCTCCCTCTCAAATTCACAATGAGAGCTGTAAAACTTTTTCTGCTTGGAAAATTCTCCTGGTCACTTTTTCCTACTGTTTAATCCCCGCTTTGAGTTACACAGAAATGAGTAAACACATTTTATAAGGTTCTAATTCATACCTAACCCATACAGTTTATAGCTTAACATAGTAAAATATACACACACACATGCGTGTGCTTTTTATACATGTGTGTGTGTATGTGTAGTATGTGTATATATATATCTCTCCACTCACACCCATATGCATAAAACAGCCTTGGTCCCACTCCTGCGAGCCCCCCAGCAGCAGGTCTGATTGCTCCGGCATGTGCTCTGCTCCAAAGCAGCCTGGCATGCTTAGGTGTGACTTAGCTGGCCTGGGGACTAGTTTCTGCTCCAGATTCCTGCAATCTCCTTTGTAATAAATAATTAGTCTGTCTCGTTAAGGGAATGGCAGGATCCACTGCTCCATCCTTGGAGGACTAAGGAACACCACCACGTGGTTTCCCAATTTATGTCCATATTCTGCCCAGAGAGCACTGGGAGCGAAGCACCACAGCAGGGAGGCAGCCAAGGCTGGGCTGGAGGAGCTGTGGTGAGCTCAGCTACCACGCTGCCATGGCCTCATGCCAGGCAAGGGCATGTCTGCCTGAAAGCTCTCTGCTGGCAGGCATCAGAGAAAACCTGAAGGTGGGCACTCAGTCCAAAGTTGGCCCATGGCGTGAACAGCACCAGCTGCTGCTCTGGAGGAAGGCAGGCAGCCCTCACACCAAACTCCTCCATGTAGCTCCGGATTAGGGTCAGCCCTGATGAGACATTGCAAGTGTCTTGCCCTGTGCCAGCCTCTGCATCAAGCCGCAGGAGAGGTAGTTCCTCCTCTGCAGCAGAACCATGTCCTTCACTGGTCTTCATGCTTGGGACCATGGAGACCAGTCAGTGTGCTGTGGATGGCATTAAGGCCAAAGAGCTACCTGAACCTTCATCTTCCACTCCATCAACCACCACCTCCCTTTACCCATCCGGAGGCAGAGCTGACTGATTCACCCTGTTGGATGTGGGCTCTGCTTCAGGTCCCTCCGCTTCCTCAGCCTTTTAACCCAGAGTGGGCAGGGGAGATGGAGTCCTCTTGGCCAGTAGTTTAAAATCAGCTAATTTCACCTAGAAAAAAATACACTGCCTGATGCAGAGAGCTTCTGAACAGCAGCAAACCCCAACAGTCCACACAGTGGTCTGCCTCACCATTTCTGCCTCACCATCTTCCGATGCATCTCTGGTACTACCAAGCGTCCCCATGGTGAACAATTGTGCACATCAGACCAAAAACTCAGCACCAACGTGCCCAGACTCTGCACAGGGGGCACCTTATAAACAATTTGAGCTGCTTGCCAGTGGCTTGAACTTGGCTGTAACTCAAAATCAGGAGATCTGTATGACTACTGATCAAGGAATTGCCTCTACCATTGCTCTGAAGAAGGTGGCTTCTCTTGAGGGTTTCTGGTTTGGGTTTTCCTGCTTGCTTCCCTCAGCAGCTTGCTATTAAGTTGAGCATCCTGTACAGTCAGAGAGAATAGCTGTAAGCTATTAAAGTATCATTTCTGCTATACCTCTGCAAGACCACACCAAAAGATCATTTCCTCATAGGAAACGATCAGAGACACAGAGAGAACTCTGCCAGTAACACAGCCAACACCGCTGCTGAGACACGCTGCTGCAGCTCCACTGCCACGAGTGGCAACGGAGTCGTCTGTGCCAGCCCAGAGCCTGGCTCTGAATCGTACTTGCTGTGGCACAGCTCCTCAGAGCAGGAAGGCAAGAAGACAACAGAAACACCCAGAAAACGCCCCAGACACTGGATTTTGTGCTTCTCCAGAAAGGTCCTTTCAGAGCATTTGCTTGATTTATGGGATCTGCTGCCCTGAACCTCATGTATTCCCCGATGGGCTTTCCTCTCCCAGAGGGCATCCAATTAACCAGCAGAGAAATCAGAGTGACAAATAACTTCTTTTCATTATTTCCTGACTCACTGTCATACCTCCCATCATCTTGTTTTTCCTTGTCCCTGCTTGTTTACTCCAGCTCCAACCCCTCCTCTATCCAGAAACCAAGGAAGAGGCAGGAACAAATAGAACCCCCGTCAAAAGGCCAGGGACAACTAGAAACCTGCACTGAAACACAACTGCCTGGTCTGAAACTCCTCAGCTTTGTCTTCTGGCCCTCCAGTACAGCCTCTGCTCAAGTTGTCAGTAAGCCAAACCCCAGCAAGCAAAAATGAGTTGACCCTTGAAGTCCTGTTTTTTAAACTGGGGTGCCCCTGCATGCTTTAAGTCCTCCAGCAGCCTGGCACAAAAGCCACCTTCCAGGTGGGAATTTGTCTCCAAAGACCACACTCTGGGTCTCTGTGAGCAATCAAAGCGAGGGCTGCGTGAATCACATCCCCAGGGCAGCCAGCATCGCTACCATCCCTGCTCTTCTCTCTCTTTATTCCTTCTGCCTGTTGCTGCAGTTAAAACCAAAGCTCCAATTTTTCAAGTACAAAGATTGGCTTGAAGACTCAGACTTTTTTTTTTTTCTGGGAGCTTTTTTGATACAGTCCCTCCAAGGACGCAGAGAAGCACTCCAGGTCATCAAGGTGAAATCATGGGCATCATTCAAGCACATCCTGACCAGTCCTGTGATAACTTGTCACTTGAAGGCACAAACAAAAGCCATTCTTCAAGCTAGTGGTTTGAAGTTGCTTCCAGCCTCACAAAATGTGAGACGTGAGCTTGAGGCCCCATAATGCTATTTTCATTTTCCTCCTCCTCCAAGAAAAGAAAATGAGTGTTTATTTCCTGAATGCTCTGGTCTGAGAAAGGGCAAAACTTTCCTCCGGGAGCCAGGTGGCTGGAAAGGGAAGGCAGAGGCAAATATTTGCTGAATTTGTCAATGAGCTCTTATTCCATTTTTCTTATTAATATTTATTTAGACATAATGTGAGGGAAACCTGCTCAGACCACAGCAATGCGGGAGATTCCACTGTTATTCTCCTCATGCCAGCTCCTGGTGGGGAGGGGGGAGAGAAGGGAAAACAAAGAGAGATGTCAAGGAGTTTGCCAGCAATTTAGACAAAGTCACAAAGGCTTTTCTCTTGACTTAGCAGAAGACAGGATGCCCTGAGAAAGTCAATGCATCCATGGACCATGTGATGGGTCAAAGAGGTTGAACAGGTTGGCCTTCCTTGCTGATATTCAAGACACGAGTGTAGCTTTGAGAGAGAAAATGATCTCATTACAGAGGTGGGGTTTTTTTTCTTTTAAGGGAAAGAATCATGAATGACACGAGGCAGAATAAACTGCAGCTCCAGGTTTAGTAAATAGTGAGATGAACCTGAGGTATTTCTTCAATGAGACAGTTTATTCCTTAGACACAAGGAGTGTGGTACAGTGCAATTTATCTGGGTATCAGGAGGCACCAGCCATGACATGACACAGGTAATTATTAGGTAAGCTTGAAAAGATGGGAATTAGCAGAAGAATTATACAGCAGGTAAGGAACTGAGTAATGGACAGATGAAAACAGGTTATTCTGAAAAGATTATGATGGGAACTGAGTTATAACTGGCAGAGTTCCTCAATAATCACACTTGCAATCAATCTTATTTCTCACTGGAAATGCAGCAATGATTGTAGCACCGATGAGGTAGAACGTGTTATTAGTGCATGGGAGATCAGAAGTTCAGTCAAAACAAATGAAAAGATTTTGAGGGCTATAATAACACAGAATGAATTTTAATATCTAAAAATGCAAATTAGCTTCAAGATGGACATTAAAATAGTTCCTTCATTAGCAGGAACCTTTGTAGATAGGGCAAAGGAGGGGGAGGAGAAATACATGGATGCACAGGTTGGTCATGGCACAACCACAGTGCTGCTGGATGAGAGCTGGAGAAAAGCAAAGGAAATTCTTGGATCAGCTTAGAAAGAGTCTTCCTGTTGAAATGAAGAAGAATCAAATCCTCTGACAGCAAAAGACTGAATGTGGTGGCCCACTACCTGCTTCACCACCAGAGAAAGTCTCTCTTCAAAGCAGGCCCAACTGCAAAGCCAAGGACTCCTCCGAGAGCCCCAGAGCTGGTTTGTAAATAATCACTGCTTGGGACCAAAAATCCCACCAGACTGTGGAGTCCAGGGGCAAAGACCTGGATGCATTTCTGCAGGGCTTCAAAGCCCCAGCACGTCGGGTCCCCAAATCGGGAGGAGGCGGGGGGGAACACGGTGTGAGCCTGTCCCCTGTTGCCCTCCACTGGATAGAAGGAGAATGTCACACTGCTGTGTCATGTCTGGGGACAGCACATCCCAAAAACATCTCCTCTTTCAGCTGGGGCCATGGTCTGTGCTCTGGGAATAGAGCAGCTGAACTCTAGCTCTGTTTTCGCTCTGTGTCTCGTGTAGCAACAGCTGGGGGACATAGGTTTGCTCCAACCACAGCCAGACGATTGGAAATAAAACCGATATTCATATATTAATTAACATCTGCTTACTCATCTAATTACACGATACAATGTGCATGAGTTTCTGGTTCCCTTTATATTTTATGCATTGAATGAAAACTAAACAAATGTTGCAAAAGCAGCGCTGCAAAAGCAAGAAAACAAACACTGCCCAAGTGTGTACTGACAGCGCTCCCTGACATGTGTCTAATTAACATGCAAAGCAGGACATGGCTAAACCATGGCCTGAAGATGGTGGTGACACTGAAGTGGAATTAACATCCAGCCTGGTCCAACCTGGCCATTTTTCATTAAACCCTGCTGCTTCCCCATTTCTAAAAAAAAGTAATAATTTGTCACACTGATTCAACAAATTATTTAACAAATTATTACTTACCCACTTTCAAAAGCCACTTTTAATGAAAACCGGCCCAAAAATTTTCAGCCAGGCTGTAAAGCACCATCCCAGAAGGAAGGAGCTGATGTCACCCTGCCTGTGCAACGCATCTGACAGTGCCTGGTGCTTTCCAACACTTTGGGCATGGGGATAAAAAAAGAAGGATCACAGAATCACAGAACATCAGGAGTTGGAAGGGACATTTAGAGATCATCTAGTCCAACCCCCCTGCCAGAGCAGGATAACCCAGACTAAATCACACAGGAAAGGAAGGATGGCAAAGGAAAGCCAGATGAATTAAGAAAAGTAATCACTCTGGCTGTCTGGTGGTAACACGTTATCCAGTGCGACTGGCGGGGGCAGCTGACCCCATGCCTGGTGACCACCATGGAGGTGATAGGGACAGTGGGCATCTGCAGGCACATGGGTATCTAGAGAAGGGAAAAGCTGAAGGTTTGGCTGGGTACCTGGTTCCAGGTTGTGTTTGGGTGTGCTCAGAAAGGGGCGTTGAGAGGGGAGAGCAGAGCCCCCCTTTCCACCCTGCTACTGGTGACCCGAGGGAAACAAATGCCCAACGTGTGCTGCCCCACTGCGGAATCCAACAGGCTCCTACATGATTAAACGCTTCCTGCAGGCTGCAGAATTCACTGAAAACACAATGAGAACAAAAAACCCAACCCCAGGCTCACAAACTCCATCTGAACCCAACAACAAGAGTAGAGAAAGGAGTCTCGGGCTGGCAGAGGTGGAAGGCCCTGGCTTTGGGAAGCAGCTGGCATGGAAGCAGCACTCCCCAGTACTCACTCCCTGGCGTGTGGCCTCCTTAGCCACCCATCCCTGTTGGATGTTGTTGCCATGGAGGGAAGATAAAACAATGGCTCACCTTTTGGGTGGACCAGTGCCCATGCTGGGCCAGCATGGCAGATATGTATGGGTGCAACCAGGGTACAAGCATGCCCTCTGAAGGGTTAACACCACTAGCTAGCAGCTGATGTCACCCTGAGTTTGCTGAGAGGGACCAGAGGCAGGAGAGCGTTCCTCTCCTCACTCAAGACCCCCATCCTTCACACAGACCATCCCAAACAAGCCCTGCCCTGACGGCAGCAAGGTCTGGTCCAGCTTCGCCAGCCCATATCACTGCCCATCTGGGCAGGGTCCCACCATGCCCAGGGATTTCACAGTTAGCACACAGGCTCCCATAACCCAGCATAGACATTTTTATCCCTTTACTGCATCTCCACATGAGGCCAGACCTATGCTCAGCTACCCGAGAAGCTCTCCATGAAGACAGCCCCCCAAGCAGAGCAGGTAGCATGGCCCCAGCACACTGGCCCGGCACTTTCCGTATGTTCAGCTCCTACATCACTGCCAAACTTTAACTGTTTGGGTTGAAATTTTCCACACTGGGTATCTGCCTCAGGCTGAATTTTTTTTGGAAAGTTTCAGATAAAACAAATCCAGCCAATTCCAACAAGCCAGCTTGGGAAAAAATAGAGTTTTCCTCATGTTAAAAAAAAAAAAAAAGGTCAAAAAAACCCAAACCCAACCTAAACCTGTAGCTGTGAAGCCCCAGTGTTCAGAGCAGGGGCTTGGCATTTGGCAAACAGGATGGTCACTGCATTAATGCCACAGTTTTGTTGTTAGAAATTTCCTTCCAAGCAGCAGCAAGGCCATCAGCACTCAGGTTGCACACACTCCAGTGAGGTCCTTTGGCTTCTCCAGAGTTCTCTGAGATGCTCCAGTCCCTCAGAGCTCTTGCACTAGATCACAGCACGTACACATCCCCCTCAAAGGGTAGGTGTGCATTTCCCCAGCCAAGTGGCAAGCCCATAGTTTTGTCACTACCTATTCAGGGATGGAAACCCATCATTTAATGTCCCCAAATGCCTGGTGCCTGCTGCAGGGGAGAGGCAGCTCAGGCATTAGGCACTAACACAGTGGTAATGCAGAGAGGGCAGAGGGCCATGCGGGGGCTGCAGGTGATGCTGTGCTGGGAGCTGAAGAGAGTTCTGCAAGACCACCAGAGCTGAATGCACAGAGACCTCTCACTGCATGGAGAAAAGCCTCAGCAAAAGGTCTTCTTCACCCATCTCCTGCCGAAACAGACTAGGGAGCACAGTGACTGCTGTGGGGCATGGCCCAGCTCTCGGGAATTAAAAAATAACCAAATCCAGGAACAGAGAGATACAGAAGTGTCTCACAAATTATGACCTGTTCTGAGTGAGCAGACCTCTCTGCTTTGCTTGTCTGAGTGCACTGGGGTTCCTCTTCTATTATTTTTTTTAATTGTATGTGGTGACAGTAATCACATGCTGCAGTTTGCTTGGCAGGTTACCCCACCGGTGTGATGCACAAGCACAAAGCAGGGCAGCTCTTAGGCTGAAAACCACCTCACTTTGGCTGGATTTAACTCCCTTTAGTCCTCTCCAAACCAGGCATCTAGCTAGGTTCTTCCTTCAATCAACAGAAAGGTAAGGGTATCTCCTGATGGAGATTCCTCACACCCAGACAACATCAATGAAGGCATACAACAGGGATTTCCTGTAGAGGAAACCTGTGCAGCTCCACTGACTGCTGCAGCAGCCTGGCCATGCAGGTTAGGCAGATGACATTAATGAGATGTGGTATGGGGTAAGGGTGCAGCTAAACAATCAGGAAAACCACGAGTGTCACAGCCAGACTTCTACCATACTGACCATCAATGAGGCACGGCTGAAATGTGGACAGCTGAAATGTGGACTTCAAGAAGGAGAGACACCACCTCACAGATCCACATTTCCATCCACCTAGTCTCACCTATCCTGATCAAAAACACAGCCAACACAACCCACCACCCCATCTCCTGCAGAGCCACGAGGACATTGGTACATGGGAGCTTGTACCCACAGGCTAAGAGTCCATCACTCTGGGCACCAGACACCAATTGGGCTGGAAAGTCCAGGAAACTAGTGATGCTCAAGCCAACCTTATCTCCCAGGCTGTGTGCTGCAACTCCATCTTCCCAAAATGGAAATAACAAGAGTTCCCTGCCCTAGAGATGGTCAGTGAGAAAAAAATTCACAATCATAAAATACTGATGGAATAACAGGTAGAGCAAAAGGTCAGACCTATATCTGCTAGAGTAATCCACTTGCCTCAGTCAAATTCTTAACAACATCTAGCACCGAGCAGGGCTTACATCTCACTCCCTATATTGGACCAGGACATTTGGTAGGTATGAACTTGCTCTGCATCAATCCCTCCTCTGCTCTTCAACAGATGACTCTAGCCTTCAGGTCTAGACCCTCTGATCCTTCACCAGCATCAGGAAATATGCCAGAAGGAAGGAACAGAAAGATATCCAGATGAGATGACTGTCATGTGAAAATCTGGTGCGAATGGCGCAACCGACTGTATGTCAGGGGGCTTTGGAAGGGGTGGTGGGAGCTGGCAGGGTGGGCAGTTGCTCAAAGGAAACCACAGAGGACTGACCCAGCACTTGAAAGATTCCATGCATACCTCCTAGATATGCCGACGTGGTTACAAAATCCCTGCCCGGCACTTGGGGTGGCGACTTGCACTTGGGAAGAGAAAAAATAAATAGAAAAAAAAAAAGGGAAAGACGAAAGGAAACAAAAAGAAATAACAAAACCCCAAACAACCATTCATGGGACACAGAGAGGGCTGCAAGTCCTCTGCTTTAACAAGATGCCGCAGGCATCTATCCCTTGGAATTTGGGCTATGCTTGCGGTCCACCAGGCGACTCGCAGAAGCCTTTGGTCACATTAAGCAACATTACATGATAATGCTGCAGCACTTTCAGGCTGAGAGAGAAGGAAAACAAAACAGATGACTTGGGATGGAAAGGCATTGCTGTAAACCTGGGAGGGAGAAGAACATTCCTTCTGATACTTTTTTTGGCTGGTTGTGTCCTCTCCTCCCGCCTCCCACCTCTTGCTCCCTTTCCCCCCTCCTCCTCTTGCAGAATTGGTGACAGCAAGTTTTTTTTTTTTTTTACTAATATTTCCATATTAAATAGAAAGGAAGAGTGTGAAAGGCCATGTGGAGTGGTGGCAGCTAGACAGTGGAATCTGCAACTGAAGGGTGGAGTTGGAGCACTGGAGAGGTGCCGGTTATTTATAGGGTATGAGAGAACACAAAAAATGTCTGGCCCCTTTAAGGCCCCTTAATCCAAACAACCAATGGAAAGAAAAAAAAAAAAAGGGAAAAAAAGACAAAAAAAAAGAGAAAAAATTTTAAAAAGAAAAAAAAAAGCAAGAAGGGAAAAAAATGAGGAGAAAAGGCATCTCTGCACCAAACGGCAACGTGTGAAGGACGACCAGGCAATGGTCCCCATCCCTGTCCCTGCAGCCAGACCTGCACCCCATGGCCCCATCGTGCTCGGGCAGTGGGACCAGCATCAGGGCGAGGAGCCCTGCGCTCCCCAGGCGCCCCCGAGACGCAGCTGCCTCGAGGGTGGGACGTGGCAGCTGTTTAAACCATGATACAGCAGCGCTGGACGGGAAGCGGAGATGAACAGCGCGTTCGAGAGAAATCAAAAGGGAGAAGCTGAGAGCGTTGGGAATACGGGCTGGAAATTCCCTTCCTTAGGTCGGCATATGTGGAGCAACTGGCAATCTTTGCAGTCTGATCTGAGAAGAAGAGTGTGTGATGCAGCCGTTTGCTGTCCTTACTCATCTGGGGATACATCTTTAAGGGTCATCTTTAAGGCTTTTCATGGCTGGGTATTTCAGCGCAGATGTGGATGCTCTGCAAAGGCTGCTGGTTGGAACCTCCTCACAGCCAGTTTAAGCAGGGTTATTCAGCTCTAGGCCTGGAAGACCATCGCTTCCAGCCATTTCCTAGGATTCCTGATAAGTTTTAACCCAGCTGAGTAGTGTCTTTCCTCTACAAGATGTCCTTCCTGAAGAAGAGTGTGAGGAACCACAGTGCAAAGAGGGGCCACACAAAACACACAGAGGTTTCATGCTCTAAGTATAACTCCTTTTTCGTTCTTTACAGAAGAAATGCATGAGGTTATGCTTATCTTTTCTAAGCAGACATAAGGGAACTGTGAAGAGGTCCTGGAGGACACTCAGCACTTGGGTGATTTAGTGTACAACAAAGTGGGTAAGTCATCAACTTCGATGGATATACACCTGGAACCAGGAAAACTGAAGACAGACAATTCTATGGATAGAAAGGGGTCAGTTAAGAGATTCGAGCTCGAGTGGATGACAGTGACACTAAATCCTCATGTCTTTTCACAAGCCCTGCTCTTATCCCCTAGGATCCTGTTGAACCCATGAGCCTTCATTAATAGGTTTCATTCTCCTCTGCCAGTATCAAATAACAAATGTCAGATCTCACATGGGAACCACTAGCAACATAAAAATGAGATTTATATGGAAAGATGAAGTTCAAAAGAACAGTTACAAAACCCAGGAAGGTTTTGTTTGTACCCAAGCACACAGACAAATAAAACCAAAGTCAAAACATCACTGTTCAGGATTGCAATTGCCATCACCCGTGACCTTCCCCCACCATCGCTGTGATTTTGAATGCTGGACACTGGCTACAAATTAATTTGCTGAAACTGAGGAAAATGCTTCCCTGATGTGTAAATAGGAAAAGGCTAAACATGCATTAGGTAATCCCAAACTTCATTTGACCACTTCTGGTTCAGGCAAACTGCATGCTAATGCTCCCTCTAGCTCTCCTGTCATCTAAGACAGGAGCTCCAGAGCTCTAGATCTGCTCCCCCTACCTTCCAACTTCATGAGAAGGATTGCAGCACTGTCATACCAAGGTCCTTAACTGCCAGTTGGTGACATTGGTGTAATTCCTCTGATGACCACAGAAATGCTTAAAGCATCGCAGATCTGGAAAAAAATGGAGGCATGGAGAGACAGAAAGACTTGACCACTGTGGGTAGAGACAAATCCTGAAGAGGTCTAAATCATGACAGCTCTTCTGATGGCAGCACCCCAGGGAGGCTGGACCGGCATCAAGCGGAGCAGTGAGGAAGAGGAGGGCTGAGCCTCTTCCTGCTTGTCACAACATGATTCCAGGAAACTCGGACCTCGGCTCTCCTCCTGCTCTGGACTTCAGCCACTGGCTCATCCTGCTCGGAGAATCTGTCAGCACACCTCAACCCTCGAAAACTGGGGCTTGAGCCAAGGCCCGCAAAAGGGAGCAAAGGAAGGATGGGAGACAGAGTCCAAAAGCGTCTTTCCGCCCAAAAGGTGAGCCCTTTGGAACAGGCTCGAGTCCCATTCGCTCTGTCTGGGGACAGCCTGCCAGTGGCTGTTTGATATGTGGAGTGAATGAAAACGTTACCTTCACACAATGATGTTCCAGCACCTTTCAGCACCAACTTGTCTTTCCCTTTATCTTTTTTTGTTTTAAACACAGACTCTCGGGAAAGCAACTTAGCAGACCAAGCTGCAGAGCAGAGCAGAAATTGTCTTTTTTTTTGGCTTCCAATACAAGAATGCAAAGCATTGTCTCTCTGGGAGGAGAATTAAGTATGGGCAAGTGTTTTGGCAAGAAAGCCACAGAGGAGAATGGAAGGCGAGGATGAGGCGGGGGAAGAGGAGGGGAGGGAGGGCTGGGGGTCAGATGGATGGTTTGGTCTTTTATAAATCTTGGATGGGGAAGAGGCACACAGATGGCTTTGTGTTTTAAAATGATTCTAATAAATCAACTCCATAATCATAATCAAAATGCCCTTGTCTCTCTTTTTCCTCCTCTTCCATGGATCACAGCTGAGCAACAAGGCTGGAGCGTGTGTCTGGCAAGGGAATGGTGATTACTGGAGACGAGACCAGACTGTGGTGAAAGAGTGAGGGGACGCGTGTGAGCGAGCGTGCAAACCTGCGTGCCTCTGCGCACACGTGTGACCACAGCTGGGCGTGGAAGCCATCGCCACCACCCGCTACATCAGCCTGCAAGTGAACGAATGATGTGAGCAGGGGAAGGAATAAGCACCAGGGTCTTTGCAGCATGCAACGGGCAGGCAGTTTTCAGGGAGGGTGGGCACATCCCTGCAGAAGCCCAGACCCTTTCTAAGCAAGAACATTCCCACACGTGTATGAAGAAGGTCCAAGTATGAGCCTGCATCTATCTGCAAAGAGAAGAGCTGTCCTGATGGCGGGGGAAGGAGTGGGAAAAGGCAGGGTCTTGCCTCTCCCAGGCGGGAGCAGACGTGCCGGGGAGGAATGCTGCGTCCCTGTTCCAGTGCTCGGTCTTGGCTGCAAGGAAGGTGCAGCCTCTCCTCCTCCAGAGCAAGAGCCACTGGGCCTGGACCGCGGGGGGAGCAGAGGCTCTTGCTGTCCGGGTTTTCCATTTGGAGCTCCACGTGGCACGAAATCTCATCGGTTTCCTTGCCAGAGGGAGCCAGGTGGAGAGAACAATAAAAAGCAGAAGGCGCGGGGCGGGGCGGGATGGTCCAGAGCGGATGCAGAGGATGGAATTAATCAGCTGTCCGGGAGGAATATTAGAGCTCTTCGGCTTGTCGTCAACGCCTTCTCCTCCTTCCCAAAGACAGACACAATGAGAGACCAAGGAACATTTCCTATTGTTACAGGGGATTTGTCCACAAGGTCCAGCCCCATGTGGAAGTCATTACCGGCTGGGAGTGGTAGGTATCTCTCACAGAACATGCAGCTAGAAGGGATGGGGGGAGGGCAACAGGGAAAAAGTTGAGAGACCAGAGATGATGTGTCCCTGTCTAATTGATTTAGGCATCTCGTGGGAGACTGTCACCATAGCAGCCCGGCTCCAAGTCCTGAGATCGCTACGGGCTGAGGTACGAAGTGTTTTGCTTAATATCACTCCTTGGATGGAGCCAAAGTCCTGAGTGCTCCTGAGAGAAGCCATCAGGGGTAGCTCAGCGCCAATGGGAATGGATCATGAATTACACTGCTGCTACTGAACGGAGAAGGGAGGGACAGTTACATCAAGGTTTTCTTTCCCTGTCTCCTTCCCTCCCTAGATAGAAAACTGAAGAGTGGCTGCAACAGCAGCTGTACGAAGCATGAGGTGAAGAGTTGACCACTGCCCACCTGCAAGTCCTCCCACTCCAGCAGAACTTGGCCTTCAGGATCATCCATGGAAGAACGTAATTATCTGTGGGTGAGAGCCCAGGACTGAGTGATCAGAGAGACTCAACACCTCTGGGTTCCCAGAGGAAGGTAGATCCTTTTAGACACATGTTACATCTAAGCTCAGGCGTTTCACACTAAATCATACTTAAGTCAGCAGCATCTCCAGAAGTGGTGACGTCAAATGTCCCCAGGACAGCCAGAGTAAAGGGGCACCTCAGAAATCAGTGGGAAATCAACATCCCAACTTGCTTGCTGCCATTTCTCAGGCTCACTACTCCTAACCTGCCAGGTACTGAATAGGATTGAGTCAAAGAGATGTTGCCGTAGGTAAAACAGTCTGGGTGTTTTAGCTGCCCTCCCCAGGCCCTCCAAGTTTGCTCATGACTTCCCCAGCCACGAAGGAGCAGATAGAAACAAAGTCAGTCATTCCAACTGGGGTAAAAAACACTTTTATGAAGCCTGGTTTGGCCATTTGGTCTGGCAGAAACCCTGTCACGTACCGCAAAGAGAAGTCAGGGTGCTAGGGTCCAGAGGAACAAGGAGGAGTCAACAGTCAGCTTGGCATCACCTGGTCTGCAGTAGCCAGTCCCAGAGGACACCTTTCAGGCTGTGTGCTAAATGCCACCTGTCACTGTTGGCATTTTTAATGCAGAAATGTTTCTCCTGGGGATCTCAAGCAACACCGAACTCCTTTATGCTCCCAGGAAGAGGAGGCACCACTTTTGCCTGGGTGACACTGGAGCAGTCACATAGCTCCTTTAAATGTTGACCTCTTTTGACTCAGGCTCTCAAAACCACTCCACATACAAACACACCAACGGGGAGCAATGTGGACACTGATACTAACTGTACCCTCACCGTCTGCCTTCCACCAGGCAGGGTTTCTCTTTCACAAGGTTGACTTCTGTCAACTTTCTTCCACTGGTCAGGGTTACAGCTTGGACAGAGCTGATCTGGGGGCTGTTTCTGGGAAGGAAGAGGTATCCATCTGCAGAGGATGCAAGCCCCAGGCTCATGCAATTGCCATCACAAAACTAACAGCTAAGGGGAAAGGATGTGAGAGAGAAAGTGGGGCAGGCACACAGTCAAGTGGACCATGGGGGCACAGTCAATGGGACAGGTGGTGTCTTCTGGAGTTTTCAGAAGCTCCAATGACATCAGCCACAACTATCACACTTTGCAGATGGGCACATGCAACTGCCTCAGACCCCACAACCTCTAACAACACTGGGGGGGGCAGGAGACCACTGCTGTGGGGGCAGATCGGGAGAAACAAGCACTCTCAGCCACCCTCACAAGTTGTAAGACAACTGCCCCCCAAAAGTCTCATTTGCACCAGAGATTAAGCAGATTTCTCCAGCCTCCTGCCCTCGCTGCCTGCTCCAGCCCAACCCCACCACACTGTACTTCTTACCCCCATCAAGTTCAGCACACACAGAAGCCCTCAGCCCTCACAAAACCAAGTATGAAGCTATAACGCTGTGCTAGTCTTTATTTTTGCTTTCTGTTTTCTAAGTAAAACCAAATAAAATAAAAATACTCGTTGTACTTCCATAGAAATCATCACTGGGAAGCTCAGCTCATTTATCTCCAAGGCATTACTTCTCAATTGAGCAGGATGTCCCTCCCCACAGGACAGAATTCAGCTGGGTACTTTTCCCAGTGTGAACACTGCAGCTTTTTCTTGTAAATGGTGTGAATGTTCTCCTCTATTTATGTCTTACAGGAACTCGGTTTTGCCAACGTTTCTGCATCATAACACATAGCCTCACTCCTGCAAAATCTCAACATGGGCACAGTTTTGTGTATGCCTGAGATCTCCCTGGTTTCAATGAGCTATTCATCGGCAGCTTGCTGAAGAGGTTGAAGCTGTACTTATGTTTTATGTATGTGGAAAAACTATGACGTAGCAATAGGGTTCAAACAGGAGTCCCCAGATTCATCAGGTGTTTGACTCCCTTGATACATGCAGTCTAAAATGGAAACAGGGGACGAGAAACATAATAAACTGTAATAAGAATGTATTTAAACATTTCAGGTTATTGGAAAAAAAATCTCCCTTTGTCAGTTCAGTAACTTCTGAGATCACAAATGTGTGTTCTCACAAAGTTAGTCTTAAAAGTAATTCACATTTAATTTAAAATTGCATTGTTCCAATTATACCTACAAGACGCACACAGCATATACATGTAATAAAATGTTATTGCACGATAAAGCGTATATTTACATTACTAAAATTAAATTTAAAATTAAAATCATAGCGCAACTAAATGTATTTGTTTGCTGTATGTCTTTGGAGGACATGCTAGCCTCAGTCTGCAATAGCAAAGAGCAGAAAAATGAAAGCTAGGTATGAAATCATGTGCTCTTTTCACTTTGAACTGTTTTTTCCCCCTTTTTAAGCATCAACTGAAATTTTAGACAATCTTTTTGACATTAGGTGCACGCTCTCCACTGAGGTACCTAAAGCGATACGAATACAGTATGGATTTGTCCTGTCCGATGGGGGAAAGCTCAGCACTCCCTCTGCCCAGCCCAGCAGCGATGCCATGAGGCCTCAGCGGGATGAAGCAGCCCCAACATCATCTCCCACGACAACAAAAGGACAACAGCCACTGTGGGGAAAGACAGACCCCAAGTCCCCATCGTCACCAGACCATGGTGAGGTGGCCTCCCAGGGCTCCTTCACACAACTGCTGCTCACAGCAACCCAGCAGCAGCAGCACCACCTCTTTCCCACCTCCCCTCCTGCGCTCCCCCCACACACCGAGCTTTCCTTCTCCTTGCCTCTCTCTCTCTTTCACTCTCCCACCACAGCTGGTTAAAATTACGCTGGAATTTTGTTTTTCTGTCAAGTGAATTTGGACCTGGTAAATCCCTCTCAGCCATTCCAGTGGCCTCCCAGCGAACATCGAGGCTGCATGTAATACACATGATTTAAGAAAGGTGCTGCTGGAGCTATTTCCAAGCACGTTCATGATACAGGGTTCAGGGCAGCCAAGAGGGGCTCCTGTGGCTTGCAGACGCCTGGGGAGGGATGGCGGGCTTTCCACATGAGGAATGGGTGGGGGGGAAAGAGGAGAGGACCGAAGGCACGTCACGTCAGCTGGAGCAGCTCACCTTGCAAGGACAATGCAAAAAAAAATGCAGTCCAAAACATCTCAGGCTTGGAGAAATCCCAGCCCTTTTGTCTTGAGAGACCACAGGAGCAAACATGAAAACCCGCTGGTGAGCCAAGCCAACGGGGAGCTGTGGTACAGGAGGAGGAGGACACGTTCTTGGCTGACCTGGGGAAGCTAAAGGCTTGCAAAAACATGTAATAACAAATCAAGGCTACAAGCGTGCACCTGCACACGTGCACTTGTGCCCAGCTCTGCAGGAGGCTCCAGGTTTGTGCTTGGGGGGCCACAAGCTCTTGGTGGTGTTTGGCCTCCTCCCCTGCCTTGAGCTGGCAGAGCACAGCACTGGGAAGGTCCAAGTGTGAGGGGCCACAGGCGGTGGGATCCAGCCAGGGGATGTGCTCGATCCCAAGAGCCTTTGCCACTTCTCTGGAATGCAAAAAGTTCCCAAAGCAGTACCCCCTGCCCCAGCAAAGGCTTGGGCCACCCCCAAAGAGTGACAGGATTTCCCAGGAGATCAGGCCGCAGTTCTGAGCAGGACTGCTTAGGAATGCTAGGTTAAAACCAGCTGTCCAGCAAAAAAAGTCCTTCTGGTTAAAACCAGCAGGTTTAGAAACAGGAATTTTAGGTCCAGGGGAACAAACCAAGGCAATCCCTTTGCTAGTGTTGAAACTGTGTCCTGTCCCCGTCCATCTGTGTGTGTCCCCCTGCCTTTTTTTGGACTAGAACAAAGCAATCTTAGCCTTCAAAATGTTGGGTTTTTTTTAAGGCAATCACCAATAGTTCCAAATACTAAGTTTTTAAAAGGTCAGGAAGAGAAAAAAAGTTTCACTTTCACTCCCCAAACCTCTAAATTAACCTTAAGTGGGTTTTATGAGGGGGCAGGGAGGGGGCTGTAAAGGGGAGATTTAATGGACTATTTCAAATTACTCTAGGAGGGAAAGAAGGGGAGCTGTTCCCTTTTGTTGTAATAAAATTCATTCATATTGTGCATATATGTACATGTATATATGCATACACACCTCCCTTCCCTTCAGAGTGAACATCCAGGCCCTCCCCAGGTTTAATTAATATGTGTTTGTGCTGGGCATGCAGACATGATTCCTGATCCCAAAAGAGCAAATCAAAGGATGAATTAGGATCTAAGGGGCAAAGCAACAGCTTAATCTGCCCCAGTGGGCTAACAGCAAACCTGCAACCAGAATCCAAGGAGCTCTGGGTATCGCTTGCTACATTATGTGCTTGGCCAAGTACGTGGAGGAAAAGCTATTTATAAGGTGATGACTGAACAGTTGAAGAGCCGTCTACACGGGCTGGGTTGAACGTGAGCGTGACAGAGAGGTGAGAGATTGTGTGTGCACACATGCATGCCCATAGACACTTCTATGCCAACCTCCTGGATGGGGTTACAGCCAACACTGACATTACCAAGAGAAGATGTAAAGAAAAGAAATCAAATCAGAGACTAAAGCTTGCTACTAAGTCTGTATTTCTACCCCCCTGCCCAAACACAGCAATAAAAATACTAAATAAACTTTAAGGCATTTTTTTTCCACCCCTTCAAATGATATGAGAAGTTTTTATATATAATCTAGATTTATGGCTTTTTGTTGTTTTTCAGGTAATTGCTGGGTTATGAAAGGATGTCATGTTTTGCTCATGAACAGAAAGCACACAAACAGAAAATCAGTTAGATATTAATTTTGCAAACCCAATGCCTGCGTTTTGCTACGTAGATAAATATATATGCACACAACAAAGATGCAGAACTAAACTCTGCGCTTAGACACCAGGTTTATACGCTATATCTATGTGTACTTATAGAGAATCCACTTACTCTTTTTGATGTTTGAAAACATGCCAGTAAAAAGCCAAAATGTCAGTAAACACAGTGGATGTCGTCACTGTTTTCCCTTTTCAGGTTGGTTTCCCTGGTGTACAAAGGTCAGCTCCAGCTCCAGCATAAATTATTACTGCCTACTTGACTCATAATAACATATCCAAATAATAACCAACACATGCTGGATGCTTTATAGATGAATAATTCCTATTCCAAAGAACTGGCAATTTGAACAGTTTAGATGCAGCAGAACTGGAGGAAAAGTCTCACTGCCCAGGTTTGTGTGGCAAAGGGCAGAATAAACCCCATGCCCGAGGCAGCTCAGAGTTTCCACTGCAGCCAACATCTCCGCACCCACCCCTTGCTGCACCCAAAGCACCTGGGGCAGGCTCGTGATGGTCAAATCTCTTCTAAAACCCAGCACACCTTTGGATGCTTCGACCCAGTGCAGAGCTGTCGAGCTTTGAGACAGCTGAGCAGGTGTAGAGGAGCGGTGCGAGCTCGGATGGACAGGACACTTCCTTCCCTTTGCAGGGCTGGGCTCTCACCCATCCCTGCTCTGCAGGACCTGCTCTGATCAAATGTGGGCTGAGGCCCCACCAGCCTCCATGATGCTCCATGTCTCTCCCACACGTGAAGAGCACGAGCACAAACCCAGACCGTTCGTACAAGCCCATCCTCAGCCTTTGCTGGCTCTGTCTCTGACACGTAAATAATGACATACCATTTCCACGGCTTTCCAGCCTATTACGCTGCTCTCTGGACCTTGCCTCCCATCCGAACAGCAAACCTGTGTCCCTGCATGACCCTCCTGGCGCAGCCAAAGCAAACCAACATGCTATATTTGTTTTTCAAGCCCGGGCCAGGAATGATTCCCGTAAGGCTCAGCCTGGCTTAATGGAGCCGTGTCTGTGCTGTGCCTCTAAGCCTACGCTTGGCCATGGGGCCAGAGCTGCGTTTTTGCCTGCCCTAGGAAGGATGCAGCAGTGTTTGCTGAAGGTAACCCTAAAGTGAGAAGCAGCAGCAGCAGCCACAAGAGATGATGGGGAAGGGGAGGAGGAAGAACAAAAACGGGGAGATGAGGGAAAACAAGGAGGAGGAGCAGCGGAGGGATGCTCCCAACCTTCCCAATGTATTGCGGCTGTTCTGAGACAAACTTGGCTGGACAGAAGGTTTCCAGTGAGACGTGCAGCGAGAGGACAGCTGGGGCTGCAGCCCGATGCAAGCCATCGCCGGGACCTCCTCGCCATGCCTGCGTCATGCCGCTGTACTCGCCCCTTCCAGCCTCTTGCTCAACCACCGCAGCAGCCAGGATGTTTTTCTTGGAGGAGCCAGCCACTGCAGTTCTTCGGGGGCTGGCTGCACTGCCAGTGGCTGGAGGTGCCATGGAGAGCAGTTGGGTGCTGGAGGCCTGTGCTGTGACTCACCGCCCTGCTTCTTCACGGCTCTGCTCCATGACAGCCCTCGGCTCCCTTGCGCAAATGAGGCTCCCCACCGAGGCACAGCACAGTGCAGCATGTGCTGAAGCCATCGTGGGGCTTCTCTGTGTTTCCCTGCTGACCCTTTCCCCACAGGCCACAATCCAAGGAGCATCCTGAGGACTGCACACAGCATGAAAGGTCCAGAAATCACTTCTGGGTCCCTCATCATGCAGACTGGTAACACCCACCTGCTCCCAGCCAGTCACTTATTTCAATCTGTCCAAAGAGTGCTGAAAGGCATCTTGCCTGAAGATAGACAAGATCCTGAGGGGTTTTTTTGTCATAATAAAGCCCTGTGCTCTGTATCTCACCAGGTCTCTTTCCATCCTCTGTGCTTTATTGCAGAGGTATCTGGTCAGCAGTGCAAAGAGAGTCCTGCGTGCTACTGGAGAGCCACACGCAGAGTCCCACATATGGACCCCCCAACAGCAGGGCACAGAGGGATTCATTTCTCCAGGAGATACATTCTCCCAGCACAATTATGCCAGTGCCACCACTCACTGGAGGAACAAGCAGGTTTATCAAACCAGCCAATGGCATACCCGGCTGTAGGCTGTGCTTAGCGTGCAATCAGATACTAATTAGACAATTTCACAGCAAGTCCAGCTAATTGCATCAGGGAAGCACAACTGTCCCATACACCAGTGTCTGTGCAGCCACCCAGACACTTCACCCTGCAGACTGGTGTACCAAGAGCCCCGTGCACCAGAGCAGAGCAAAGGAGTTAAACTGGGCTCAGCACACAAAGCCTGAGTGGCGCGATTGCTGCTGGACAGGAAAAGGTTCGGGGAAGATGACGAAAGCATGGCTGTTGGACCCAGATCTTCAACTTAATGCTGAAACAGGTCCAGAGCAAAGCAGGAGAAAGGAGGAGAGAGATTGAATCTGCAAAGCTTGGCTTAGGAGCCAGAGCAGAAGCTGATCTCGCTCAAAGTTTAGATGTATTCATACCGGGAAGAGATTCAACTCCTTCGGAAGGGAATGGCCATAAAGTTTGGACCCAGAACTAAATCTGTTGAGCTTGTACTGTTTGAATTTCAGTTTTCTTGTTGGTGGCTGCTCTCCCTGTGCTCTGCAGAAGCACGCATTGCTGCTCACAGATGGGAGCCAGGGCAGCTGCACCCTCCAACACCCACACCCCAGCCCACCTGAAATGCAGCCACTTCAACATGTGGGGGAAGCAGATGAGCTTCAAGTCTGGGACATGGGAGAGTAATGAAATGCCATCGCCCTGTGGCCAGCTGTACTCTGCATTCTGCAAACAAGCAACCTCTGAGGCCAGAAAACCTCACCGAGTCCGGCTATAAAGAGGATAAGACACGTCCTCCTCTGAACATCCTGAAAAACAGCAAACAAGCTACCCAGAAAACCACTGAAGACACATGTCCAAGGGCTGGGTGCATCCTCAGAGGTACTGGGAGATGAGCCCCCCAAGGCCATCTCTCAACTGCACCGCTCACCCCACCACAGAGGCATGGTGGGCAGAAGCTTGAGGAGCAGCTCTGGTGCCACGAGGCTGCTGGGATCCTCCATCCACCAGCAGCACGGGCAGGGGCAGAGGACTTGTAACTGTAATGTCAAATGTTTCTACTACAGCAGAACCGCTGCCCAGAGGATACTGAAGGACTCCACTGCGGTCTGACTTGCCCCAGGGAGTTTCAGGCCAGTCCGGACACATGGGATCACAAGTCACCATTTGTGCTGGGATGGTAACCAAAAGCCTGAGTCAAGTTCCTGACCTTGACCACAGCTGCCTGCGGCTCTGAGGGCCACGGTACGCACAGCAGACTTTCAAGATGCCACCTCCGGCCTAGCCCTTTCCCCTGAGCCCCCAGCCAGCACCCTTCAAGTGGGTGGGCATCTCCAGCAGCCTCACCATAAACACAAGACAATGGTCTCTAGCCAGGATGTTCTGGCACCGTTCCTCAAGCGTGGCAATTGGGCAAACTAAAATGATGTCCCTGCCACCTACACCCTGGACAATGCTGGTGCAGGGACAGGGCACGGCTGAGGATGGGGGGAGCTGCTTGCCCATCTGCCTTGGGGAGGGAGGCAGGAGGTGACAGCACCTTTGCCCCTGTGCCCCTCAGGACCTGCTGATGCTGCACCACAAGGCAGGGCTGGGGAGGGCAGGGCAAGGCACGTACAGGGAAAGGCAGGGTATGTACAGCGAATGGCAGGGCTCGGGCTGCCTGAGTGCAGAGCGACCCAGACGGGGCCCCCTCCGCTTCCCAGCCAAGGCAGGATGGAGCAGCCCAGCTGCTCGGGCTTGGCTTCTCCTTGCATGGCAGCTGGGGGGGGAGAGCCAAGCGCAAGGAGAGACAGGGAGTGTGTGCGTGCACGAGGGGCTGCAAACACCCTCCCTCCGGCCTTCCTCTGGCTAGGTGGGGGGTGGAGGGGGAAAGAAATAAGGAATTAATAATTAGAAGGTGAAATCAGGACATAAAAGCAGCAGAAAATCGTCTCAAAGGGTGCTTTTTCTTTTTAAAGGTTTCACCAAGATTTTTGCTTTTCCCCTGGGTGTCCTTTGCAAATCAGGCCTCACTGCAAAGGCTATTGGATATGACTCTGACGTCAGCAGGGAAAAGGTCCCCAGACTCTCATTAGAAAGAAAAAGGAAAAAAAAACCCCTCTATCCTTTTTTTTTTTCTTTCCCTTGACCAGTTTAACCTTTTCAGAACAACAAACAGGCTGGTTACAGGATGAAACCAAACAAGCAAAAGGACTGTGGGCTCTGCGTCCCGGGGATGAGGGTGGGCAAACAGCAAGGGCTTGAGCCAGCACTGTGGCTAGGCTGCCCCATGCTCCATATCCTGCCCAGCACCACTCTACCCCTGGGTAGCAACACTGTGCCCTTGCACAGGGTTGTTTTTAATGCTTTGCTAGTCTGGAAACAAGTTCATTTCACTACCTGAGCCAGCGTGGGCATCAAAAAGGGGTCCTGCAATGACATGGGATACAGGGGAGGCTGCTTTGGATGGGGAGCAGGAATGACCAGCGGTACCCAAAGGCAGCACAACGAGTTTTGTTTCTGGCTCCACAGCCAATGCAACATGCAGTGCTAAGCAAACCAGCGCGGGAAATGCTGCTCTGCCTTTTCCCAGCACCCACTCCCCAAACGTGTGGTACCAAACTGGTTTGCTGTAACCCCATCTCTTGCTGAAGGGGGGGCATGGGTAAACTCCTGTGACAGTGGGTCCTCAGTGAATCCCTAAATGCCCCTTGTGGATCTCCCACCCATTTTAGAAGATGCTCAGATGTCAAGTTTCACATAATCCTTGCACACAGGTGCCGTACAGGCACAGCATATGGTCACCAGCACTGGGAAGGGAGCAGGCCCTCATTACAGAAGTAAAACACTAGTGTTTGGAGCCTTGGTTGCCATTTTGGGGAACAACAGAGGTGTGAAAGAGGCCCTAAGGTGACAGGCCCAATCAAGAAGGGTCCCAGCCACTGAGATTGTGCCCAAGTAAATAAGAAATTTAACTTTCAAGATGGTGAAGGGTCACACCTAAGGGAAGCAGGCTTTCCAAATTATAAAAATGAGGTTTCTCATTGGGCAGCACATGGTTCACTGCTGATGGAGCCTGGCCTGCAAAACTTGGGATGGGCAGTAACCCAAAGGGAACATCTGCTCATCGCATGGTATTTTGGGACTGATTTTCCTAGCCTGGGATGGGCAGGTCTTGACAAGCAGATCTGGCAGGGCTGCTCATGAGAACTGGGCTGCTGCCCTCCTGCAGGAAGCAGAGGCTAAATCACTCCAAGGTGGGAAAAGACACCATGAGTGGCAGATCTGGATGATGGAAAAGGGAGGACTGAAGGGCTGGGAGGTTTCTCTCCACTCCATCAGCCAGCCCTGCAGAACCCCACTGCTTCTTGCCCTCCCCCAGGCAGGTTTGCTCTCCTGGGGAAGGTTGCACAGTTCCCCTCTCCTCCTTCCAGGAACACTTCTGCCCTGAGCAGCCCCTTGGCCCAGTACCGTTGCCCGTGCAAGAACAACATACAGTCACACCTGATGTGGTGGGACTCTGCTTTAAACCCTGCCCTGCACATCCTAAAGCCACAGCACACCCATCCCATAAGCTCTCCCATCCTATAAACTCCTCTATCCTATCCCACTCCAGGACTTCCTCCTTTGCCCCTCATCGCACTATAGGGATGCCCAGTGCTGTCACCCAGCACTGCGGATACCAGAACCACTAGATACCAGTTGCCCCAGCTCAGCTGCACTAGCGAGCAAGAAGACAAGAGGTTTGGCCAGATCTCCACCCAGCCATGTCCCTCCAGGGTGGAGAGGGAGGAAGCAAAGAGGCCGCTCGCTCCCGCCTGGCCCGAGCTTGGCTTGCCTGCGCAGGGGTGTGTGTACAAACAGGGCTCTTCCCTCTCGCCTTGACTTTCAATTTTGCACTTTGCCATCCAGGACAGTGAAGGCAGAGCCCAGAAAGCTGGGATTGCTTTCTCATCACCTCCCCACCCTGTCATCAGCACTGTCATGTCTGTCCTGTGGTGCTGCCACCCACGCTCAGGCTGAAGGCTCAGCCCTTCCCTGAGGTTTGATGGGGGTGTACTGGGCTAGACGAGCTTTTGGATGGGCTGTGGGGACTTTTCTGGGACAGACAGATGAGAATCCCTTTGCAACAGGCCTAACACCTCTATAGGTCATGTCCTGGACATTTTCTCAGCTGCCACTGAACACAGGGGGAGGTGGAGCTTATCTAGAGAAGAAAGAGAAAGCAGTGCTGTTATTTTTGGGATTAGGATGCAATCTCCTCCATTTGCCTTTCCCTGACCCTGCTGCAGGCCCTCCTGGCCCAGCCATGGCTCAGGACCTCCTCAAACCCCACGGGTTCATCAAAAGGTGTCAAACCTTGTCAAAGGTGAGGGGAGAGGAAATAATGTGGGGGTGTGGGGGGGTGTGGTTTCCAGGCTTCTATCATCTGCCCAATCTCCAGCCTGCACCTTTGCAGACATTCACCTCTGCTTCCCCCAAGCTCGAGTCTCCCCTTTTGCTTCCCCACCCCAGCTAAGGTCCCAGCCCAACTCAGACATCACCTTGATTTTACCCCGATGAGGATCACGGAGGGATGCCCACCCGCCAGCACCAAAAGGAGCTTTGAGCCACACAGGATAATCCTGGGGGGGTGGGGTGATAAAGATCTCCTCATCCCCATGGAAATCGAGCCATGTTCCTCACATACCTCTGCTAATTCAATTTTACACTGTGTGAACAGACCTGCCAAACCTTTATTATTCTTTCTTCTTAAGAAGTTTGCATCACAGGGGTCCAGCGGGTGGAGGGGAGGGGGGAAAATAAGGGAGGGGTGGGCTCCCTCCTGCCTCTCCTGAGCCTGATCTCTGCAATAAATGGTCATGCTCTGTGCTCCTCAGGCATGTTTCCTTACTCTCCTTTCCAAACACAGGCCTAAGGAAGGAAGGGAAGAGAAGGCTGAGGCAAATATACCATTGTTTCAAAATACCTGGGACAGGAGGCAGTGGATTTGGGATTTAGATGAGTGTAAGGGAGGACACTGGAGTGTATCCTCTGTGATTAGGCTCAAATAGCTCAGCCTGGCCTGGTCCCACTCTTAGTCTAGACTCCTGAGATGCCCCAGTCAGGAGTCTCAGCCCCAACACACCCCCTGCACAGGTCTAAGCTCTCTCCCATGCCAAGACCCCTCCCTCCAGCACTGCCACAGCCTTGCCAGTGCCCAATCAGGGTTACACAGAGGCATCATCACACCTGGTCACCCCAAATCCCTCCAATCCTAGCATGGGCAGTGGGGACACTTGGGGCTCTGGTGCACACTGCTGCTGTGAGTGTTGGTCCTGTGGTAGGGACCTGCATCAGCAGGCAACACTCAGAGCAATAAAAATGCTGTGAGAAGTCCTTATGATGTTCTATAGCTGCTTAGGGTTTGCAACAGCACCTGCAAGTAAATCAGTCCACAAATCCCTGGGCGATCGTGCCACCTCTTACACAGCTCAGGGACTGGGAGCAATTGCAACACAAGGGCACGAGAAAGACAAAGTGGTGCCTCTAAGCAGGGGTCATCTTTTAAGGTCCTTATATGAGAAGGCCCACTCAGAGGATACATAAAAGGAAACCACCAGCTCAGAGTCGCTCAGCCTGCAAGGAGATTGCCTGGCTGCACAAATGCTTGCACAAGGAAATGAGTTTTCACTGAAAACTTGGTCTGCTGGAGCTCTGTGGTCCAGCACCCACAGTTGATACTGGGAAGCAGATGGAAGGTGGCTTGGTGATCCATCAGAACTGGAAATCTAAGCCTTGAATTGCAGCTTTCCTCCTCACAAGCCATAGCAGGGGCACAAGAGAGCAGGTCATTGTGTACAACAAAGATCAGACACTCTGTTTCCAGCAGGAATCTGATTTTGAGCCCTTTCTCTCATAAGTTTATCCCCAAAGGAACATGGATTATTGCTTCTGTTGGTGACCAAATGCAACTGTTCAGGAGGAGTTGGCAAGAAAAGTGAATCAAGGCACACAGATTACAAGGCACTTTGAGGAAGAAGTGTACAAACCTCCTCAAGTTCCCAGACGTCAGAGATGAGAGGCAGGACAGAGATGAAATGAGGAAACTAATACGTAAATACAGTTGTCAGATGTAAACACACAGAATGGATGTAATTCCACACTGTTTGCAAGATTTAAAAAATATATAGATAAATGGTAAGGTCTAATATGCACAAAAAGGCTAAACTCGAGGGAATTCTTAATTTATTTTATGTGTTATTGGAGCTTTGATGTATTTTATACCTCCAAGTGGCAGGACCTACACTATGTAGTTGTAATATCTGCAGCCAAGCTGGCTACTTGAAATGCAAATTAACAACATGTTCAAGCCTGATTTAACTTTCACATTCAATAACTTGGGCTTTTTCCCTTCTCTCTGCCCTTTTTTTCTAATTTTGATGTGAGATTACCCACTAGTGTTCTTTTAAACCTTAAATTGCTCTTCTGCATTCTCTACATTAGCTCGACACTGAAGCTATTTGTTTGGGATCAGTTATACTTACCTAACTCGAGGGGTGCTGGGAGGATTACTGAGAGTTTGCAAAGGGCTCTGTCAGTGGAAAGCACTATCTAAATGCTAAGTATTACGAAGTCAGATGAGCTATTTACTGACCCTGATAGGTAATACCCCCCCTCTAAATTGGACACAGAAATTGAAAGAGCAGAATCCCTTTTTTTTTTGTGGAGACAAATAGCGGCAGAAGGCCAAGCCAAGGTCCACAAACACCAGAAATCCTAAAACATCACTTAAGGTCAAAAAAGGGCTGGGTTTATTCATGGAATGAATAAGCACCAAGCGAGTGGCAGACCCAGAGCATGGGCAGGGAGGGTGCAGGAGGCAAACTCACACATCACAGGACCTTCCAGCCTTCTGCAGTGCTTCCCCACCACCCACAACACAAACCAAATGTCCAAACAGATCCTCCAGCAGCAGCCTGGCTTTAGAGGCAGACTGAGCTCCTCTTCTTTGCAAAGATGATTTTTACTGATGCAATGTGACCTTTTGATGGGCAATGGTATTCGATCGTTTGCCCTTACAGCAGCACCTCAAGGTCCCAAGAAAGATCAGGGTCTTGCTGGGAGAGATTTTATACTTATGAGCAGATATATGCTTCAAATACGGTCACCATCGTAGTCCCACATTGGTTCTGTGCCAACATAGGTGCAAACCCTCCCACAACCAACACCTGCAGGGCTTGTTCATGGTGCCACAACCATGAGTGGAGAAACACTGACCAAGAAATCCACAGCCAAAGGTTTTCATCTGCTCTGGGGATGAGCCACTTCACAAAAGCTGAACAAAAGCTGCAGTTGCATTATACAACCACTGAGCAGAGAGATGGCAGAGGAGCCTGGGGAGAAACTATCTGCAGTCAGTGTAACAGGGAACAGAAAGCAATGCCCCAAGGGCAGTTTGCATTATCACCCACGGAAGGCTTGCAGGCTCCTGGTTGGAGCGAACCCAGAGAAGATGTGAGGCTGCTGCTGTGCAGGTGGGATGAGGTGGAGGGAACTCACTGTGAGGAACACCAAGATGAGGGCAAAGGATCTCAAAAGCGGAAATTTGGGCAGAAGGAGAATAAGACAATGAGTTTGGCAAGATGGGGACGTGCAGGAGGATGGATCAGAGGAAGATTGTGTGGGTAGCCAGAGGGGTAATGACAGCACATGAGAAGACCCACAAAGCGGGCAGAGGTCTTGCACCTCTCAAATGAGCCATCAGGTCACAAGGAGGGGAAGGGGACAGTGATTGGGATTAGCTGGTGACCAGTGGAGGACCATGTGTCCACAAGCTGGTCCTTTTTCCCCCCCATTTCCTTCTCTGGGTATATCAGTTGACCTGAAAAAGAGATGCTGCCTCCTCTACCAAGCCACATCTCACTAAGTATTTCTTCAAAGTGGAATTCAGCAGGAAAAAGAGAGCACAAGCACCAAGACTGCATCCTCACAAATGCAGCCTCCACCCCATGGCAGGACACTGCCACCCAGATGGGAAACCCTCATCTGCAACCGGCGGAAAGAGAGGAGACAGCATCCTCCAGCCCACGCACTACACCCACCAGGGACCAGCTCATCTATATCATTCTTTTCCCCAACCAAAACTATTCCATGAATTTGACCTTAACTTTTGTAATAGCTTGGGGGTTACAAACATGGGATTCTTGACCTAGCTACTGTTTGTGAGAAAAACAAATGACAAAAGAAATATAAAAAGCAAACACCCGGCCACAGGCTGTGCTCAGTTTTGCTGTGGTTGACATTTACAGCCTACAGTAGCTGTGGTGAGGATGACAAACCGGGGTGGCCAGCAGTGCTGCTGGGGCAGCTGGGCAGGGTGTCGGAGCCAGTGAGGAGCTGGGTGGGGGTAATGGCTTGGTTCAGCCTTTCATTCCCCCAGCAGAGCTCAAGTTCTGCTGCCTGGTTTGCCTGACCTCAGGCTGGTCCATCCATCCAGATCCCAGGCAAGGAGCTGCCCCAACAGACATTGTGCCTGGTGCAATGGGGCTGTCACCCCATTAGGGCCCATCACCCCCTAAAAGACCCATGGCATGGAGGGGAGGACTCTTGGGAAGTGCTCTCTCAATTATTAATGAATCAAATAAAGCTTTCTAATTGGGAAAAGAAAAACTCTTACTGGAGATTGGCTGCTCAAGACACATATTTCTGATGGCTCCTAAGAGTAGGGGTATGCTCCTCGCTTTCCCTGTGAGCTTTAAGAGCTCGCAGAAAAGCGTTTGTGAGATAATTTGGTGGTCACAGAGGAATGGGTTTTATTCCTGAATTGAAAACTGGCTATTAAACATCATTTAAAGAACAAAATAAAAATAAAACAGCAATTTCTTCTTTTATTCTCTCCCTATCATCATCATTAACCTTCTATCTGCATAATATCCCTCTGCCAAGGATCTTCAACTGAGTAATAAAATTTTAGTACTTAAACCTTCTCAGTGCTCTGGAAAGGGAGTATTCTTCTCACTTCAGAGAGAGGGAAACCAAGGCACAAAGAACTGAAATGACCTACTCAAAGTCACACTGAAAATTACGAGTTGAGCCAGGAATAGATTCCCTGAGCCCTGAGCCCCGGGGAGGCAGCGTGCCCACAGGTACGCTGCTCTTACAGGCCAATTAGCTTTTATGGAAACGTTTAAGGAAACATTTCCTTTCACAGACTCTCTGCCTGCTAATTCACTCCCCAGCTTTGTCATCCGTGAGCGAGAGTGTCTTAGTTTCAAGCTGTCGCAGAGCAACTCAGCCCCTTCCCTTGCCTGAGAAAAACGCGCTTGTAGCAAGTCAAGTATCTGACAACACAGAGCACCCTGCTACATGCTCGTTAAAAAAAAAAAAGAGGGCTGGGAGAGGGTTTTTTCTGCTTGCTTCTGCTTACTAATTAAGTCTGATCACAGAGACTTCGTCAAAGAGAAAGCAGCTTCGCAGAGACACAAGCATGGGGACTGCCGGGGCTCTGGGCGAGAAGACATGCTTTGCTTTCCAGCATGCTGCCCTGGTTGGGTCTGCTCGGCTTGGTGGGGCAGGATTTTGCACCTAAATTCTCAGTATCCTGGGTTCTGCCTTTGCAGTAGCCAGGAGGGAGAGGCAAGCAGGGAGATGAGGAGGGAAGGGCAGAAAGGATGGGAGCGGGCGAGCACTGCGCAGGAGAAAAACAGACCCTTGTTTGCTTTCTCTCTCTCTCCGCTGAGAAACAGTTAATAGGTTGCAAGGTTTCCACCCTTCCAGGACGGAGCCTTTTCCTCCCCTTTCGAGTGCCCCCTGCCTTCCTCCTCCAGCGACTGGGAAGCTGTGACTGCTCTACACCGCTGACACCTCGGCTGCTCTGGAAACCCATGAACTGTTTGAGAAAGGTCAGCTGGCAGCCGCTGCATCCCTTCTCCTGCCTTCCCAGCCTGAACGGCCTCGGGCAGTGCAGGAGCCCCCTCTGTAGGCAAAGAACCCACATTTACCAGCAGCCCCCACTTCTTGATCTGATTTTTCGGCAACATCACCTCTACATCCACCCCAACTCAAGCCTCTGCCGTGGGGCCAGAGGGAGAACAGCACCGCAGGGCTCTGTGCCAGCCAGGGACTGGGTCTTTGCTCTGCTGCTTGTTAATAGCTGGCCCCATTACATGCAACACGAACCGAGGCTGGGCATCCAGCAGGACAGCAGTTTTGCCATCAAAACAGCTGATGTCTTGCCAGCTTGCTGTTGGCAAAATACAACAAGCACGCCTCTGTACAGCCCTGAGCTTCAGTATGTCTCCTAGGTCCACAGCTGCCCTCTCTCCAACCTCTCCACAGCAGTCACCTACTTTTCTCTGGTCTCCTGCCAAACCCGAGCTCCCCAGTGCTGCATGAGCGCTCTGCCAGCCCAGCTAGGGGGTTCTGGTGCAGTCCCTTGTGGCACAACAAAAGAAAGCCATGTACCCCCATGCTCCTTCCCCATATACCTCCTCCCCACAGCACTACACATCACCCACGTAAGCTGCTCCAGCACTGCCCCAGCTCCCTCAAGCCACAGCCTTAAACCCAGCTCTGGTTCAAAATGACCGTTTGGTCCATCAAAACTGCTGCAAAATTCCCACACACACAGGGACTTGCTGGATCCAGCAGTGATTTAAGGGCAGCTGAACACCAGACTGGAAGTAGCTGCAGCACAAGTACTGCCTGGATGCAGACAAGCTCCGTCCTTCCCAAAAGAGGAGGCTTTCTAGGGGTGGGAGGTTAGCAGCTGAGTCAAGGGCTTCTGGCAGTTGTTATCAGCCGCTACTCCTATGACAGGGTTCGACCACAGCTTCTAAGCAAATGTGTGAATTCGCCCGTGTTTACAGCTCTGTCCTCACCACTTACAGTGCCTCCTCCTTGGAGATGCTCAGCCTGTGTTCACTGCATCCCTTTTTTCTACAGCCAGCCTTTCCACACCCCTCCCGCTCAGCCACACGCCCAGATTTGCCATCAGCCTCACAAGGCTGTGCTAAGATGGAGCAAAACACATACACACACACCCCCATTTGCACAGTCTCTAGTTAGGAGAAATATCTCCTTACCCACTCCTAGCCCCCTTTGCACGAAGCCCCAAGATGTGCAATTGCTCACAGAGACATGTGCCCCACACAAAAATGCAGGGGGGGCAAAGCCAGGAAGAAAGATTATGAAGATGTAAAGCTAATTTGTAGGCACCCTGAAATAACTTGATTTCTCTAGTGTCCTGGGAGCACTTCTGTCTGAGATGTAACATTACTCACTTTCATTTGGAGAAGTTTCAGCATGTAACAAAAATATCTCAGGCTCAGTAATGAGGCAAGAAATCGTGCTTACGTAGCCGAGCAAGTAACATCACTCAACTTCCCTGTCCTTGTGGTAGAAGAAAAATGATTGGAGAATAAATTAATCCTAATAAATGTAGGATTCTGATCAGGCATACATAACCAGCAGTGCGTCTGCAGGATGAGCAATTGATGAAGTCATTGCTTCAAAGGTGCCTTGATGCAATTAGTCACTTGTAAAACACGCAGCAGAGGAGAAAATCCCGCTCCTTTTGTTCAGGAGCAGGAAAATGCTCCGTGCATTGGAGTGATTTATAGGTTACAGTGCAGTAAAATTAGAGCGTGAGGCAATTAGGGTCGTTCTCTCAGAGATGAAAGGCTGGGGGGGGATGAGTGAAAGGATGGACAGGATGCAGAAGGGCCAAACCAAGGCAAAATGCCAACGCCACATTTCTGGGCTGTTGGTATTTAACAGGGATTATTTCCCCTTTGCACAAATCATTGCAGGGGGGAAAGTGGGCTTCCCATGTAAAACTGGTGCCACTGAAGATGAATCAAGTCATTAATCACCGGCATGAGTATCCGTAATTAGAGCTGCTGCGAGTCACAGGAGCAAGAGTCAAAGGGTCTAACAGGATTATGGACAGAGCTGGATTGTTTTATGACTAACATTAGCAGATAAAGGGAATCTATCACATGCTTGAGGAGGTCAGCTGATGAGTGCAGGGAGGAAGGCATTTCCCATCCCCAACCCCGCTGCCCAGCTTTGGTGTCCACTGCGCTGTCTGCCCACTGCTGTACATGTGAAGAGGAGAAGAGAGCAGGGGTTTGCCCAACACCCTCCTTTCGGGGTACCCCAGGGGCAAAGGACCCTCCTCACATGCACCATGGCACCCAGGGGGTAGGATTGGCCCACAGCTGAGAGCCAAAGGGAGCTGGCTGACCCGGCTGTGCAAAGCAGGGTCGGTCCTGGTGCAGCTCCGCGTGTTCCCAACCAACGCACCAGCTGTGTGCGGCTGGAGGAGGCAGGCAGATGCTGAGCAGCCGAGCCTCACCGTGCACAGCTGGGGCAAGCAGGGAACGTCTGTCCCAGCTACTCGCCTCCCGCCTTGCCCAGATGAACTAGGCAGCTTTCCCGTGTTCACCCCCAGCACAAGCCATCTCGCTGGCTCACACACTCCCTTCTCCAGCCCCGGTTCCCAACAAGCCCCGGCATGCCTCTTCACAGCAGATCACTTTTGGGACAGGGAGCAGGGAGTCTGGGAGCTGGGGCCAGGCAGGGCAGGCGCCAGAAGTCCTCCCAGCCCCCCACACAGGAGGGTTTAGAGGCCCCAGCACCCAGTTTTAAGCAGCTATTGCTGCATTTCTGAGTTCATTCTTGAGGACTGGAAAAAGATCTTGGAGCTTGCAGAGAAAGCTCTTTAGTTTTTAATTAAAGAGACAAGAGTCTTGTGCCTTTGTCCCAGAAAGCAGGGTGCTGAGATGGAGGACTGCACTGCCAGACACCAACCTGGGTGCCTCTGGCAGAAGAGGCTCCATCAGCCGCAGGGCTGCATGAGGACCCCCAGTGAAGTCAAGATGCTGAGGGGGAACAGTCCCCGCAGCCACAGTGCATTATCCCAGCAGGGTCCAGTGCGCCCCAGGGCACCCAGATGGGATGGCCATTCCCCATCTGCTTGATCTGTGCCCCAGGGTGAAACTGACCTGATGGCTTCTGTTAGCTATTGCTCCTGTTTGCCTTGGTCCTGAGCAGGCCAAGCACGTCGACACTCTCTGTACCTATCAAGGCAACACAGAGATGCCTAGACGACCTGGAAATCAGGATCTGAAAATCTGAAGCCAAGCATGAATTTGAGGCTTGAGGAAAGACATTCCCACAAATATTAACTGTACACAGATTGACACCACTCGCTCTTAACTGGCTCTTCTGGATTTAGAGTCCTCACACAATTCTTGGCCATTACCTGCAGAGAGCCTCAGTTTCCCAGTCTGCACAACAAAGCTGGTGAGTATTCAGTTCCCACAGATAAAGGAAAGCTGGGTACTCTGCAAGTGTGCACATGCTCTCTGCTCACAGCACAGCCACACACCCTGCCCTCCAGTGTCCTCGTGGGTGTGCACACATGTGAGTGTGCCACAGATGGAGAGTGGGGTCCCTCAGCCATACCTCAAGGTTTGTGACTCCACCATCACTCTGGGCAGGTGGTCAGAGCCAGCATCAGGGAGTGAGCCTCGTTAAAGCCAGCAAATTGGCCTAGTTACATAGCTCCATGGGTGTCTCTGGACTTGGAATTCAGGTCTTCTCAGTGGGGGTAGTGATCATATTGGTGAGGCCAGTTCCAAGGACAACCACCCCAAGGATGGCAGAATGAGTGTAAAAGCTGGGCTGCTGAGTGGGAAGAGCCATTGCCAGGTTCTGAGCTCCAGTGAGGTATTTCCTATCCCTGTGTCACCTTATTTCCTCAGGGTGAGTCACCAGACCACCATAAAAAACCTCAGGACCATGCTTCAGCAGTAGTCATAATCAGAAGCTTCCTTTATTAACTTAATGACCATCCCCTATCCATCATCTCGCTGTTAATAAAAAGAAACATGGGCTGGAAGGAGAGCTGCAGACCAGAGCCTGGAGCCAGGCTTTTATCAGCAGAACTTGTGTCTGGCAGCACTGCAGAGCTGCTCCCAAACTCAGCACACAGGGATGGGAGGAAGCATTATCTCCACCCACACCAAACAGCCTCCAGCATAAATGTGATGGGTTCCCCTTCTCCAGTACCCATCATGATGCTGCTTTGCCTTAGCATCCCTAATCAATAGTTCTGAAACTCTCATTTGGTCAGAGGGACAAGCTCATCTCACTGTCTCTGACAGGACCAATGTCACATCCTTCCTCATATACACCTCTCACATGGGAAAGATGAAAGCACACATTTAAATGGCCACCACTCTAAATGATGCCCTCTGAGGTGTTATCAACCCCTTCCACACAATTGGCATGACACAGACTAGCAAGGAGGAAGATCTTACTTGGTCCAAGTAACACCAGCTCAAAAAAATGAAGGTTTTTCTGTCCCTGGGTTCCTGGAGACAGATGAAAAAAGATGCTCTTTCTGCTGCAAGCAAGCTCCACCAGCAGGTCAGCACCACACACCCCTCCCTCTGGCAAAGGAAAGGTCATGGTCCTGTTCTCTGGAAGAGCAGGATTACAGGGGTGGAAAGAGTTCAGAGACAAGTTGCCCCCAGCAAAGACCAAGTCAACATGATGGTGAGATAAGACTGCTCCTTGACCCCACCATGCAGGCCCCATCAATGGGAACTCAGCAGGGGAATGCCACAGAATACCCACTCCATCCCTCATAACCCAAACTACCTGCAGCAGTATTTCCTATTATGTCTCCATAACCCAATCTGACCCCCTCTAGGGTCTCCAGATTAATATCTGAGAAATCTCCCAAGTCAAATCACCCAATTATAGGGAGGAAAGGTTTATCCTATCTAAACAGCATGAAATGTAACATAGACCCAGCTGCCCCTTCCATCCCAAGAGCCAGAGCTCAATCCCTAGCAAGCTGAACAAACCGAGAAGGGGTCATGGGGGAGATGGGGAGGGTCTCTCCCTGATCTTGTATCATATGAAACCTGCAGGAGAAGCAGCTATTTTAATTGGCAAATCCCCTGATTCAAGGTTTAATCCCTCTTCATTTTTGCTTAGATTCCCTCACACCAAAGCAACACAGGGAATAAATGACATGCCCCCCCTCAAGCCACTGCCCAACAAGAAAAGCACCTACGGTCTTGGTGAACAGGGAGACAAGGGATGATGGTCCTCAAGATACACAGTGTACACATCCCATCTTGAGATGCAGGGATGAAAGGCTGGTACCACCACGTGCCATCTAGCTCAGAGTGTGTTGAACAGCATGGGTTAGAGCTGCCTTGATACTGACAGGGCAGAGAAGGCAACGGGAAGGGTCACAGCCCAGACTGACTGTAGTGTCCCCACAGTACCTCTGGCACTGGGGCTGAGAGATTCCAAACAGGACAGAAAGGCAGCCTTGTGCCTCCTTGAGTTCCTTTCCTATCCTTCTTCCCTTCCAGAGAAGCATGGAGGGATGCTGTCTAAAATTTTGGATTGCATTTCAGCCACCTGACAAAGCCAAACACATAGAAACCTCAGCAAAAGCCAGGGGACTGGAAAGCAGATTCCCCATTCCCACTCAGGATCTCATCTCAGGCTTTGGCTAGAATGAGAGGAACAAACAAAATCTCCAGGAAGATCCTATCCTGGCAAGGACCCCTAGTCTGGGTGTCTTTCAAAGGGAATGAGCCCATCTAAAGGGAAGACCCGTGTGCTTCACTCCGCATGCATGGCCTGGGTTCCTCCCAGAGCAGGGTTGTGTTGTGTCCACGGGTGCCCCACAGCCTGAATTTTCCACGTAGCTCCAGGCTGCATTGCCAAGTGCCAGCTTTGCAAACACAGACCCAGCTTCCCTCCAAATTCCAGCCACAATTTATTGATTAGAAAAGCCTGTCTAGTCAGTAACAGCTCCTGTGAGAAGGTTCCGCTGCTCCACACTCCCGAGCCACGAGCCGTCAGACCGCATTAGCAGCCTTTGCTCTTGATGCTTCCTGACAAGATGGATTTGTGGCCTTGACTTTTCCAGATCAGGAGAAACTTAATCCTCGAGGATAAAATTACAGACCAGTAAAAAACCTCCATGACTGGCCTTGTTAACTGCCATTTAAGAAGTTCAGAGCCTTCTCAGCTAGAAAGGAGCGTCTACAGCTGTCCTTTGCCTTGAGGAAGAGGTAGCTCTGAACAGACAGCACAAAGCCCTTGGCAAACACTCTGCTCTCCAAGTGCATGACACACTCATGGCACCATCCTGGCTGCTCCATCCTCTGCAGTCAGCAGGGAATGGGCAGACAGTCCCAGCCCTCCACCTATGAAGTGATTCAGGAGAAAGCAAAGATAATGCCAGGTCCTGTCCAAAAGGTGTCTGGGCAGATAAAAATAACAAACCTGGAACAACCCCATGGAAACGTGGATTAATGAAATATTTCAGCAACTGACTCAATCCTAATGGAGAGCTGAGAACCCTCCACCTCCCTTCTGCTTTCCAGGATACAAAAATGACACTGGCAGGTGGAAATAACTACAGCTGTCCCAGTGGGAGAGAAATCAGTGCTTCACAGTGAGCATAATGGCCAAAATTAAGCACTTGCTTGGTGCTATTACACAACACATCCCAGGAAGCAGCTTCCAAAAACTTGACCTTCTCTTCTAAGGCTTCTTTTTGAATCATCTTTGCTTTTGCTAACAAGTGAAGTGGATTCAGCACTCAAGAAGGGTACTCTGGGTGTTGAAAACCCAAGAGTTAGTTAAAGGAGAGGCAGCAGCAACAGCAGCTTCCACAGCACAGCCCTGCCCAGGCTCCCTGCATGCAGGCACTCATAGTTGAAGCTCTGCTGCATTTCCATCCCCAGCACATAAGCGAGTTAGTCCTTGCTGAGTGGTGCTTGCAATCAGCCAAACATCTCTCCACCAAGAAAGCAGCTGAAATCCACCAGGCAGGTCACCAAGGACCCGGAGAGACAAGCAAGCTGTGAGTGTAAGATTGGCAGTGGAGGGTCACCAGCTCCTGACCACCAGCAGACCTTCCTCTACTCAGGTAGATGTTCAAAGACTTCTTCTGGACATGAGTCAAGCGTACAGATGTCCCCTGAAAGAGCTGCCTATTGCTCCCAGGCTGAGCACTAGCCTTCCTGACCACCAGCATCACCATGCCAAGAGCAGCAGTCTGGAGTCAGAGACAGAACCGCTCTCCTGAAAGAAAGCAACAAAGACTGTGGTCTCTCTTCCAAGGTGCAGTGTGTGATCCACCAGCTGCAGAGCCTACAACCTCTGGGCCAACTTACAAATCAAAAATCAGCCACAAACACACACCTATGTCAATATAGGTGCCATAGCTCGATCTCAAGAGAGACCTTTGTGTCCACAGGGCTTTACAGACACAGTCAATACCATCAACTGCAGTCATCATCATCATCTTTAATAAAAACTGGTTTAAACTCTAAACCTTTTAACATCCTCCACGCTTTGCTGGTGTGAATAATAACTCTGGATGTTCACATATTTACCCAACTCCTGGCTGGACTTCAAGCTCCTACAGCTTTTTATGGGTAGTGCTATTCTCTCGGGTGCCCAGCCTGTTTGGAAGACAGGGCTCTAAAGATGATTTTAAGGCATGCAATAGGAGCACGACCTGGTTGTATGGAGAGCACATTGGCTTCTTCCTGACAGGCATGCTATTTCTTCTGGCCAGATAGGCTGGAAGAAGAGGGGGGAAAAAGCGATCACAGTTTCCACATGACAGCTTGCACACAAGAGGGTGTACTGGAAGTGATGGTTGCCATAGCTATAGCTATACAGCCCTGGGCATCCAGACACGTCAGAACGATGCTCTACAGAACACATTAGAGAAGTTATAAATAAGATACTCTTAAGCCTCGCTTTGGAGAGCAACTTGCAAGTGTACAAAACCCTAAGCCTTCTGGTTTGACCTCTTTCACTTTATAGACATGATGCATATTCGAACACTCCTCTGCAGAACAGCATTGCTCCAGAGAAGGCTGCAATGCTGGCACAGTGACATGCTCAGGTTTTACATAGCCATACCCTCAACTTCTCTACATCATCCTGCCTGCCTACATCCCAGGCACCCTCCCCAGCCTACCCACCAGTTCTGCTCCACACCACAGCCCTGTACAGAGCACCCCAGAACACTAAAGGCCTCTGGCCAAGCTGCCAAAGTCTGATTCTCCTGCTCTGAAGTCTACATGATGCCCAACTAGCTCATTCAGCAGGCTGTGTTGCTGTTCTCCTCCCTTCTTGAAGGATTACAAGAAGTTCTAGATGAGGGCTGGCTCTTATGATTTGCTGCCCAGCCAAAGAGACTCAGGAGCAGCCAGGATCTCTTGATGTCATGAGAAATAATAAAGCTTGGAGAGTCTCTGTTTAGACCTCACCTGTCCTTCTGGGACACGGCATCTCCTGACCAATGGCAGCACTGCTGTGTGAAAGCAAACAAGCTGTGCTCTTTCCATTGTATCCTTATTCAGCCTACACCCCACAGTAACCCAACTACACCGACCCAGCTCTGGGACCTGCACCCCTCTCTGCCCTTGGATATGAGTACTGCTCGATGCTGAGGTCAATTGACAGCCCAGCTCTTGTGACCCTGGGGAATGCATTTGATCTCTCTCTTGGTTTTACTTTTCCTCTGTCTGCACAGCAGGGGTAAGCCCATTCCTACCCCAGTGTGCAACGGCTGACTTACAAGCAGTGATGTGCTTTGAGATCCTCTCACAACTCCCATGCACAGACCACGAACTCCCCAGGCACCCTCACCACCCCAGTGCAGGTGCAGGGCAGCCAACCCTCGAGCCCTCCATGACGTGTGCTCAGAGAACCAACAACAAACAGAGACAGGCAGGAGGGGAAGAAAACTGCCCCAGAGGAGAGGAACAGTGAGAAACGGACTGAGGAGCTCCCAGAGCTACAAAGCATCACAGCAGAGCTGTGGCCACCACCCCAGAAGCAACACAACTCCCTGCTAAGCCCGCAGACCCCAGCCCATCACACAGCAAAAGCTCAGCCCCTCACCCTCCTGTGTGCAGGCTGCAAACCCACTCAAAGTGCTTTTTTTCTTTTTAAACCTTGCATTTTGCATGCTCATAGTGGCCACCCCAGGCCACACTCACCCCCAGGTAGGTCCGAACTCCCAGGTGGGCCCTTGAGGTGGCCCACATGATATTAAACCAAACACCCCCACCTGAGGATTTCCTTCTCTCTCTTTCAGATGAAGCTTCCCACCTCAGCACCTTGTTTCCCAGTCCTAAAACCAGAAGGCAAGGAGCCTTCTGTTCTTCTCCCAATCATGAGCTGGAGGATGCAGCGCTCCCCAGGCAGGACCACCTCAAGCAATGGGGGGTCAGCTTGTCCAGGAGAACTTCTAAGCCAGGACCCACCACAACAAGCAACAGCAGTACCCCAGGTTCCCCATCCAGCACAGGCAGGGACACAGCCTGGCTCCAGCAACCAGAACTGAGACATAAAAAGCACTTTACACCGTGGTCATGTTATCCCCTCATCCCTCCCCCTCATTCCCTTTGGAGCTTCTTAACTTCAGAAACCTTCCTCCAGAGGAGTGTTGGAGTGACAGAAAACATTTTCCAAGCCTAATATCAGTTCCAGATGTTCACAGCCATTTCAGTTTGTACCTCACCCTGTAAAACACATTTCTCCCTCTTCCTCTCTCAAGTGCAGCGCCTGCTTCATCCATGACATAATGCGCTGGCGGGCTCGGCCGCGCACACACACATGCCTGCGCCCTCTTCGAGAGCCCCATGTTCAAACAAAGAGCATCACTCAACTACAAAGCCATCACACACATGGAGTTATGAGTAATTTCCACAAGTTTTAATAAACAGGTTGGGATGTAATTGCTCTCCGTCCTCTCCGCTGGCTGCTGAGCCCAGCGCTGCTCACTCCCCACGCGCTGGTGTTGAAAGCGTGGTTTGTTTCGCACACAAGTTCACCTCCTATTAGCCTCAGATGGTCCAAGGGCTGTGTTTTTCTAAGTACCAGTAATAAGCCTCTTTAAAAACCACATACAGCCAGGGGTGGCTGAGCCATGCAAGCCCCCAGACCCCCCCTGCCCTGTCCCACAGCATCACCACCCCTTGCAGAACCCAGTGGGGAGCAGAGGGGATGCGCATCAGGCCAGCCTCAAAACCCCTCCTTGACTCTGCTCCAAGGGGAGGAACAAATAGTTTCTGGCTCGAGGGAAAGGCTTCACCTTCCAGTTGCAAAGTAAGGGTGAGAGACTGAGGGCTTTTGGGGGACTGGGGAGAAGCAGAAGGAAGGTTAGGTAGGTACCATCTAGTTTGCCACGGGCTGAAGAGCAGGTTGGCCCAGCTCTAGCTGCAGTCAGTGTCAGGAATCCCGGTAAGAAATGGCTACAAGTGCAATAAAACATACAAAACCCCAGTGTACAAGCACAAATAACCCAAAAACTTGAACTCAAGAGATCCAAAGGACACGCTACAGCAACCAGAATTGCCCTCAAACCTTGCAGGATCCTCCCAGCCCAGCGCTGCCATGCTCTGCAGATACCCATGGGACACCTCCCAGCAATGGGAGCAACCCACTCCTACCTGCCAGGGGCCATGAGACTCACAGGGAAGGAAGATTTGCCAACATCCACTAATAGCCATCCAAATTTCATATCCCACACCCCCCTCTCCTAAGATACCCTTATTCTAGGAGTTATTTTTTGTGGATGCTGCTCAGATGCAATGGAGATGTCCTGCAGCGTGGCAGATGAGTGATAGTGGTAAGGGAATACCCTTGGTAGGATTTTTGGCCAGGTGAAGCCTTTAAGAGCTGTAGCAGTCAGCATCTCTGCAAACCTATGCAAGGTATTTGCAAGACTCAAGTCATCTGGCATTAGGGGCCTGTGGGGTAAGGGAGGAATGAAGGCAAGAACGCTGTTTTGTTATAAACAACACAGGAAAAAAAGGAGAGATTTAGCATTGGCTTTTCTCTTTAATTGTTAATGGGGTCATTCTGTCACAAATGGTCCCCCAGAGCAGGGAGAGGGGAGGGCAGCTCCCCACAATGAATTCAATTGCCTGTCAAACACATGGCAGTCATAAAAGGAAAATAATAATAATAATAATCTGTATTTCCTACTCTGGCTGCCAGGCAAAGATCCAGCCACTTCAAAGGAGAAACCCCATGTTTCCCCAGTCTGGCCTCACCTGACCGACCTGCGAGCGATCTGGAATCCCCATCCAAAACAAAGCCCTCCCTTTGGTGGCTTGTTTTCTTTCTCCATTACTGGAGTGTGCCCCTCCAAGATAAAGAACAAGCCTTCTTCCATGCCGGGAAACTGAAAACATAACCCAGGGGCCAAGGCCACATTGGGTAGCTCTGGAAGGGGGAGCTGGGAAGGTGTAGGATAAAGCTCCTGTGGGACACGACTGGTGTATGAGCCAGGAACCAGAGCACCTCCTCACAGGGGTCTCCACAAACAGCTGGGGGGCCCCCCAGGATGTGGGGCTCTGGTTCTCTCCAGCAGGGAAAGTCCAGCTCTTAAGCACAAAGAATTTGGATACAGTGGGAAGAGAGACTGTAGAAGCAGAACGTGCCTGAGATGAATGGAGAGGGTGAAAATTTCCCTGGGGCTGTGAGCTGGAGCTCTTTGCTCTGTGGTGGGTCATGGCAGCACAGGGCTTGGCTCAGAGGGTCTTACAAATTAGAGAAGTGAAGGAAAAAGCCATCACCACAAGCCAAGAAAGCTTCCAAGCAACACCTAAGGACTGCCCATGTTCAACTCCTGATCTGCCTCTGAACAAACTGCCTGAGGACAAGTGTCTTGCCGGGATGTCTGGGAAGCCCCTGCAAGGCAGCAGGAGCACAGCAAGGTTCCCCCCTCTGACCTTGCACCTGGTCCTTCGTCCTTGTGGGCAGCCTGGACACACATGCATAAGCTGACCTGGCTCCACCTTAAAACAAATGAGGTTTTTAATCGCCCAAAGCAGCTGTTGCAGAGCCTTGCTCCCATAATGGGTGGAAATCCTCTTCCTGTGTTCCCTTGTTGGGGATGAAACTTGGTACTGCCAGTGTCTGGGGGAAGGGCACAAAGGTAAATCTCTGCTTTGGTCAACAGCACTGTTGACCGTATCACTTGAGCATCTTAAACTACAGCCAAAGTCCTCAAGAAAAAGCATCCAGAGGTTTTGCCTGGCTTTCTACACAGCAGGAACATCACCCAAGGTCTCAAGTAGTATTTTCCGAAAAACACCATTGATTCACCTAAATTGAACCCCATCCCTCACACACCTCCAACCTTGCCCAGCAGCTCCTGGAGCACAGCCTGAATTGCTGACACCTTTGCAAGGCACAGGATGCTCATTCCAAGCCTGAGCTGGGAACCAAACTCCAACCCAAGGAAGTTTCAGTTTCCCCTGGAGATGTTCTATACTGCTTAAATGATCCCTCTAAATATTGCAGGCTTGAAGTTACTTGGATAGGTGTGCAAGGCACCTTAAAGAGTCCTTTCAAAGGCTGGCATGCAATGCAGTACTCGTTGGAACAGACCAGTACAGCCCTGGAGTTGCTGAGGGCTGACCTTCCTCCCACACCCATCCTGCAGCATTTCAGACTGATCAGATCAAACACTCACTTCAGTCAGAAACTCCAGCTCACAGCTCTCCTGCCCAAAAAGGGCAAAGCATTTCCTTTTGCCATGCTGCCTTTTTGTATTTCCCCTTCCTGTCAAACACCCACATCTGCAGAAGCCTTCAGGTCTTGAACGGAGCTGTTCCGATACCTCATGCAACACCTTGGCTTCATGCACCGCCCTCCACAAAAGCAGCATCTCCCAGCCAGGTGGGACATGGGATACATCGTTGCTCACCCTCTGCACCAAAGAGGGGTTCACCCTCAACATCTGCACCCACCTGTGTAGAGGTCTGTGTCTGTGTACTCATCCACCTTCTTGTGCTGCAGGACGTAGTCAGACACCTTCGTTCCAATGGCCGGCTGCACGTCCAGCCACTCCAGGGAGACCACAGTGCTGGAGGGCTCCACGGTGGGGGAGAGTCGCAGGCTGGGCAGGAGACAGAAAGAAACCAAAGACAAGATCAGGCCCCTTTCCAGGGAGGAATCCACCACTACAAGCAGCACAAGCCCAGGCAGACCCATGAGGACAGGGGCCACATGGGGAGAGTGGGTAGGTCAGCATGGAAGGACTTCCAGTTGAAGTTCAGTTGGGTGTAGCATATGTCCTTACCTCCCCTTGCTCCTGTAAGAGCCTGTGTCATACCCCTGCAACCCCAAGTATAGGATCACAGAACCCCAGACTGGTGTAGGTGGGCAGGGCCCTCAGCCCCCCAGTGTCCCCCTGCTATGGGCAGGGACACCTCCCCCCCAGCCCAGGGTGCCCAAAGCCCCATCCAACACGGCCTTGAATCAGGGATCCAGGTGCAGCCTCAGCAACTCTGGGCACCATGTGCCAGGGCCTCCCCACTCCCTGGGAAGGATTTCTGCCTCCCAGCCCCTCTCCAGCTGCCCTCCTGCAGCTGAAGGCTGTTCCCCTGGGCCTGACCCTCCCTGCCCTGGACACCAGCCCCTCTCCACCTCTCCTGGAGCCCCTTGAGGGACAGGAAGGGGCTCAGAGCTCTCCCCAGAAGCAGCCTTCTCTTCTCCGAGCTGAGCCAGCCCAGCTCTCCTAGCCTGGCTCCAGAGCAGAGGGGCTCCAGCCCTCTGGTCATCAATATGGCCTCCTCTGGACTCACTCCAACAGCTCCATATCCTCCTTGTCCTGGGGATCCCTGAGCTGGAGGCAGCACTGCAGAGGGGTATCTCCAGAGTGGAGCAAAGGGACAGAATCCCCCTTTCCCAGCCCCGCTGGTCCCACTGCTGGGGATGCAGCCCAGGACACAGATGGCTTTCCAGGCTATGAGCACACCTTGCTGGGTCACAACAAGCTTGTCCACCACCACCCCCAAATCATAAAATCACAGAATGCTTTAGGTTGGAAGGGACCTTACAGGTCATCTAGTCCAACCCCCTGCAGCAAGCAGGGACTTACCCTTCTCCTCAAGCTGCTCTCCATTCACCTCCAGCTCCTGGGAGAACTACTGAACTTCAGCAGCCCTCTGGTGAACCAAGGACCAGCCACCCAGGAGCAAAAGAGGAGGCAGGAACCCAGCCTAGCCCTTTTTAACCCATCAGGGTAGGGTCTGGTCTGCATTGCCTGCAAGTGAAGGCCAGGTGGGAGGGTGGGGCTGTGAATTCACCCAGCTGCAGGGGAGCAGGGCCCTCACGGGTGTGAGCAAAGGCAGGGCAGCTGTGCAGGAGCTTCGGCCCAGCTGAGGGACCACGTAGGCAGGGCCCAAGGCAGAGCAGCTCTGAGCTCCCAGCTGTGTGCAAAGGCATCTGCTGGTCTTTGCACCAGGATAAATGGTAAAATGAAGTAGGGGGCTAAGGAGAGTCTGCTTCCAAACACATGAGCCATGTTTGTCGAACTCAGGATGGGAAAAGAATCCCCTCTGAGGTTGTTGGCTCACCGAGGTGTTCTGCTCCTCATGGACCACTGGAGCCAGCCTTCCTGCTTTCTCAGCTAATTCCCCATCAGTTTGCTCCTGATTTGTTCTTGCTCTGACAAGCCACAACGAATTGCACTGTAATTCCATTTCTTTCAGCATTTGAAATCCCATTCTACAAGCCCTGCTAATCAGGTGATGAAAATCTATAAGGAAACCTTCCCGGGCCGCAGCCGGAGCCAGGATATCCTAAAGGCATCAGTCACACAGTAAGGAGCGCTGGACTGCGGCCCCGGGGCTGGAAGGCCAGAGGAAGGAGGTGTCCATGGGCTGAGCCTGTGGGAAAGGGGCTGGTGCTGAGGGGCTGTGACACCTGGGAGGGGGAAAGGGACTGGTGGCAGGGGGTGGGGTCTGTAATGCACGGGAGGGGCTCACACAGATACGTACACAGGTGGAGGGAGAGGGCTGCAGTTCGGGAGTCCGTTCTCATCGAAGGCATTGAGGTCACACCTGCACCAGTCTTCGATCACATCGCCTTTCCCCGAGCACCAGTATGAGCTCATCAGGGCTCCCTTGAAAGCCTGATGTGAGAATAAAAAGCATGAATATGTGTGCTAAAGACATGGTGAAATCCATCCGGTGGCTCGACTGCGCGGTGCTGAGCATCAGGGATGTGTGTGCACAGAGACTGGGGAATGTGGGGAGGGAGAAGCCATCCCCAGCTCTGCCACTGGTTCTCTCCACAGCCCCGGGCAAGTCCCTTCACCTCGCTGTGCTTTAGATCCCTCCTGTTGCCTGACACTGGTTCACCCCTGGGTGCTGCTTTTGGTGTGGGGACAGGAAGGGTCTGCACGGTGCTTCATACAAAGCAGAGGGAACTCCTGTGACAGAGGACTGAGCTGCCTGGAGAAGCACAACATGAGCCCGTTGGTGGCCCTGGAGGTGATATGCAGGGGACCTTTACTCTGCTGCTGCGTGCAATAAAGCTCTTCCATGTGCCCATCCCAGAGCCGTCTCTGTATCTGCAAATGAATTCCGACATCCCCACCACCACAGACTGTTTCCATCCTCTCACAAGTTTGCAATTCTAACGAGCTGCCTCCCTGCTGGCGAACTGCTGCTTCACTCACTCACATGAGGAATGCTCGCAGGCAGAACAGCAGTTTCTGGAAGAAAAAAAAATCAAATCCTGAAAAAGCTTGCAGAGTGTCCCCCAGCCTCTGCTCCAGAGGCTGTCCTCAGCCAGACCAGGACGCCTCATCATGGCACTTAACAATGCCAACACATCCCCACTATAACAGCTGTCCATCTGCTGGGATCTGGGGCTCTGAATCCCTGTAGCCCTCCAGGTCTAACCCTGTGGTGCCTTCCCTGCGTTCAGTGCCAGTTCCTGTGCTGCAGGACAGGGCATCTCTTACTCCATATCCTGCTGTAGTCTGGACTTTATGGATTTAGAGTGATTTCTCCTGCTACCTTTCCCTGTGGTGCCTAATTAAATGTCCAGCTCATAAGACAGCATCTCTCCCTGCACACACACACGCATATGGCCAACAGTAACCCAGACTCTTTGGGAAGCCGCAACACCCTTCTAGAATAACACCACCACCACAACTTCAGCCTCTAAACCGAACCTCTTTGTAATGCTTTTGACATTTAAAAAACACTTCTCAGGCCTGAAACGCCTCCACTGGTCCTCATCCACATACAGCGGCCTCCCTGCCAGCCTCCACACTGCCCAGCCTGCAGCAGCGGAGTTCCACCCATCCACCGCTGCCTGCGGATGCCTGGTCCCGGCGATACCGCCCGCATCGCCAGGTTACGCCTTCAAGATAAAAATGTGCCCTTTGAGGAGGACAGGGATGGCTCCAGTGGCTGTGGCATTTAGGAGAAAAACTAGGAAAATTGCCATCCCGGGGAGGTTTTTGAAAAGAGGAGGTATAAATAGAGCCTGACGTCAGGGCTCCCATTGTCTGGGGTTTTGTTGCTCTCCCCAAACACCTCGAGCACCTTTAACAAGGCGCCTTTAGGTTGTCTCCTCTGAAACACTTTCTGCTTCCAGGCATTTATAAACAGGACTGTTACAGAAGAAATAATAACATAAAAAAATTTAAAAATAAAAAAGAAAGGAAAAATAAAAAAGGAAGGAAAAAACCATGTGAAAGAGAGAAAGTGTGATGTTATTTTGGTTTGTTCTTTAGAAGGTGATTGAGGCACTGGACTGGAAAGGGCATGGCAAAGTAATTGGAGAGTAGGGGAGACAGAGAGGAGTTTCTCTGACACATGGATAAATGGGTGCAGACACACATCTGCAGAGAACAGTGGGTTGGTGTGGCTAGAACAGAGAGCAATGCACCTAGGTGGATGGGGAGTGTGTGCTCTGCTTAGGAAGCAGGATAAAGACACACGTCGTGGGGATGTGGGTGCACAGACATGCGCTGTGGACAAGGACAGGAGTCGGGCAATCCCTGGAAGAGCCGCACTGATGGCACCGCTCTGCTGTCACCCTGTCCCCAGCCCCAACCCCTGCTGCTCTGCAGGTTCCCCCCCAGCCTTTAACCCAGCTCCTCCCTGCACATCCCCATCCCGTGGAAGAAATCCCATCCATGCCCTTTAGTCAATCGCTTCCTCCTATCTCTTCCCCAGCGATAAGTGCAAGGCTGGATGAGCAATCCCCTCCGCTTTGCCTGCCCAGCGTCGCGCTCGTTTTAATTAGATCCTGCAGGTACCCAGCCGTCATCTGCCTTGTGTCACCCTTCACACAAACGAGGTTAGCTAATCGATGCGCCCTTCAGTTGCACTCATTACGGCGAGCACACCTACGCGCGCTAACCGGGTTACTCGGAGCGCGGCTAGCCCCTGGTGCCGGCTGACGTCAGGCCAGGGCTGGACGGGCAGCCAGGGCTCGCCTCCCCTCGCTTTCCGGAGGGATCATTAGCCAGTGGTTTCCAGGACTTTCCTGCCGGTGCCAGGGAGCGATTCTAGAAGTGGCAAGAGCAAAGTGATGGGGGGTAAGTGGGGAAGATCCTGCAGAAAGAAGGGATGAAGCTCCCCATGTGAGGATGTCCACTTCTGGTTTAGGAGGGTCTACACTCTCCATGGGGATGGCAGCCTGTCACCCATACGCATACTTGCTCCACAGAGATTCCAGGACAAAGTCTTTGTGACTTTCAAGGGCTCTGTGGTCCTCACAGCAATGAAGGCATGTACAGCTTTTGCTGCAGCTGACACACAACCCCCTGCCTTCCCTCCCCTTGCCTCCCTCAGCCCAGGCTCTGGCAGGGGGCTGCTTCCAGGCCCTGGCCGAGATCAGCAGTGGGAGCTGCCTTCCCTTGCTAAGGGGATCGCTTTAACCAGCCCAGCACCAAAAGTAGGCTGTGGGTACCTGCTCCTCTGCAAGTGGCAACCACATGAGCAGCTCTCCTTTCCTTTCTCCTTCTGACAGCATCGCTCAGAAGTTATGGGACTGCTCACACAAACCCTGGGAGTGGCTGCTGCCACCTAAACCAGGAGCCCAACAGCACAGGAAGATCAAGAGCCATGACCAAAGGACACAGCGAAGGTGCTGAGACCCGTCCCATGGGTCCCACTGGGAGAGCTGCAGATGGAACATACAGGGACCTTCCTGGTCTCTGGTGGCCAAGGACAACCTTCCCTTCCTGCTCTGGCACCTCCACATCTCCCATCCTTCCCTGCTGCTGGGCTCAGAAACGTGCAGCAAACACTCTCCTCCTTGCCAGGAGGCAACATGTACAACAAGAAGACCCCCTCCAACATGACTATGTCCGTATCAGATGCCTCACCACGGTGGTCACACCAAGCTCCTGACCTGGGAAAACCCACCAGGCTCTGGAAGCGTGAAGGGCTTCCCAGGAGCAGACCCAGTGCACCATCCAGCACTTGCCAACCACTCCCAAGGATCTCAACACCCCTCTGTGCCCTAAAGCAATTTTATCTTTCATTTAAAAGTATCCAAATTGTATTGTTTCCCTGTGAGTCAGCCCATTTAGTTTATGTCCTTCAGTGCCAGAGGGGAAATTTATGAGATGAGAAACTGGCTCGAAACGCTTATTTTCTAGATGACGAGTCATGCCATTAGATATATAGCATTATGAATCATAGGAACAGCATCTAATTTGCTCTTAAAGGTATAATAGGTCTGACACCCCACACCCATACACACACATATATTGGATTGATAGTTCCCCCATAGGATGGCTAGTTCATTTGTTTTGACACGAGCAAGACTTACAGGACCATAAAGTCCCATCTTACCATAAGTTAAGCCTATTCATAAAAAAATATTAGGGAAACAAATGATCAGCTAAGCACATTTATCCTACACTCGATTGCATATGGATCTTTCTCCTGTTGTTATTTGTGCTCAGGGGGAGGCCATTTGGCCCCGGTTTATAGCTTAGACGCTCTGCAACAGAATACAGAAGAACATTTCCTTTGTCCTCTGTTAGACCTGGCTGATGGAGGGAGAAGCATTAAGTTATTTCTGACCGTGGGTTTTCTCTTGACATCCCCGGAGAGGTAAACTAGAGGACGTGAAGGAACCTTTCAGATCAGCACTTGCAGGACTCAGCGTGCAGCATGGGGACCGGTGTTCCCAGATGGAGTACTGGAAAGGGCATGTGTTGGGTCTGGTCTTTGCTATGGCTGACAGAGATATGAAAATCTGGGTCAATTGTTTGAGTCCAGGTTACTTTGTGGTTGGCATGCACACCTCAGTTTCTGGAAAAATTCAGAAAGAAATAGAGGGAAATGAAAACCTAACCAGACATGAGCATGCAGGCTGGACACAGGTGTGCTGGAGGTACCAGAGATGACCTAGAAGCTGGCAATTTGGTACATTTTGGGTTTTGCACAGGTCTCCCTGGCCTTTGTTTGCTCATCTGTTTTTCTTCTAAATGCAGAGGGAAGAAGAGTGGAAGCAGGTTGGGTGATGCCAGCTGACAGGCTCAGCCTCATGTCCAGGGACACAGCAGCCAACAGAGACATTCTGTCCCTCCCTGCGGGCAGGACAGAGACAATGCCCACACACCATCACCTCCTTCCCCCAAGCCGTGCCACTGGAGGAGGTGGTGGGATGTCTGGTGAGGTGTAGCCCTGTCCCACCTACCAGTAAATCCAGTCACCTGGTGATGCCACCTCAATACATCCCCTGATTGGAGCCCCTGGGTGCTGCCGTACCCCGAGCCATCTATAGATAGCAATAGCAATGCTGCCTGCTTGTCAACAGAAAGAAGGTTATGGGATGCAGGCTCAAGCAGGGATTTCACAGCCTGAACAGGATGCTACCATGATGATATGGTGGCTGGAGGAAAAGCTATCCATACCCTTACAGTAATGCTCAGTGCTGTTCACAGGAGATAAATGCTGCTCCTTAGTCTAGACATCTCTAGAAGGAGAGGGGGGAGAAAGGACAAAAAAAGAAAGGAAAAAATAAAGAAAGGAAAAAAAAAAAGAAGGGAAAAAAAAGAAAGAGGAGTAGGAGGAAACCTAAGGATTTCCCAGGCCAGAGACTCTTTCCAGGATCATGCAGTTCGCGTCTGAAAGTCTGCTCCAGGTTCACAGCAAAGGAGGATGAAGTTTCCCTACTGCTGTTGGCAGGTGATCTCATCTCAGGCTGCTCACACCCTCCCTGCCTCCGGCTGCCTGTCCCTGGAGAGCAGGATCACCAGCACTTCATCCTGGGAAGGCACATCAGTGGTTTGCCGGAAAGGTCAGGGTGCTGGAAGGGACCCAGGGTGGGCAGCATCCCGGTTTGTGTTATTTATGGGATCCCAGGGAGCAGCAGAGGACACTGTAAAACCTGGCAGCAGGGGAAATAAAAGCCTTTGTGCTGCAGCAAGAGTCCCGTCCTGGGGAGCCAGCTCGGCTTTCACACCTCGGCTACAAAGCTCCCCATTCTAGCACCATCCCGGCGTTACAATGCGGCTATTCTTCCCCTGGTAACGCGAGTCGGATGTGGGCTGGAGCTGCAGCAGGATGCTCCGGTGCCGAAGAGGAGGACAAGGGCCAATTAGCAGATATTAAAACAAAGCAAAAATAAAGAACACAAACACTTCCCCACCCCCCCCCACCCCCCCCCCCCACCCTGCTATCCCAGACCAAAACAAAAAAACTCACCTCAATAATACAAACGCTGTCCCAGTTTGCCCTGGCTCCCTTTCAGCTTTGGCAGTGGATGAAGAAATCCCTGGCACTGGCTCTGCACACCCTCGGGGGCTGCTTCGGGGAAGCAGGGAGGATCCTGGTCCTCTAAAGTGAGGCCAAAGTGAGCCCACAGCCTTGGGGGATGCCTCTAACCCTGTCCCCTTAGCATCCCACAAAACCTCCCCTTCCTCCTGCCAAGCCCAGAGGGGCAGAGGGCACCAGGAGAACCAGGTCTGGGATCTGGGAAGATTAGGGGATCAGATCCCCCTCTCCTGAATGAGATTCAAGGGCTATGGCCAAGCTCTTCTCTGGAAAAAGAGTCCCACTGACTTCTCCAGCCTCTGCGTCAATTCCTCTGTCCCTCCTCCTCAGGCTCACATTCCTCCCAGTCCTGCTCAAGCCGAGGACCAGTCTCCTCCAGGCCAGTCCCTGGTCTTCACTCACAGAGGTTTGCTTCCTGAAGGGCTGAGCCAGGATGGCCACAGGGACAATGTTTACCCAAAGAAGCCACGGGCACCTCTCCTAGGCACAGACAGGATTTCACAGCCAGCAGCAGAGCCCAATGTGTCCCAAACAAGGCACCTCCTGCTGCAGGAGCACTCAGGGTGCTAGCACCATGACCCTGACTGTCCCACGTGTGCTCTTTGAGGCACAGTAGATGGGAATGTCAATGCCAAAGAGGAAAGCAATGGAGCTATAAACCTCCTTGGACTAGTTTTATCTCACCTGAAGACCAGGACCAGGGGAGAGAGGTCTCCAGCATTGCCTCTGTTCCAGCAAACAGACTTTCCTCTGTGAATCCTTCCACCTACAGCCACATCAGCCACGATGCTGATGAAAACACCATTCAACAAAGCACTTCAAAAGGTGCTTAGGCTTTCTAACACATCTCCTTGAGCTTAGGAAGCTCCTTGCCCACCCCAGTGCTGCCAAGGTCCCCAGCCAGGCTGCAGCTATCAGTGACCATGCAAGATCTCTGACCAACACCATTAAACCACAGGGGGAAACAGAAACATCTCCTGGCAGGGATTCAATGTGCAAAGCTTCAATCACATGCAAGAAGGAAAAGAGGGGCCATTGACAGCCCACAGTGCCCTGCCCTGGGTACCCAGTACCCTGCCTCTCCCCGCTGCTGGGAGCAGGGACCAGTGGGACTGAGGAGACAGACCAAGGCCCCTGCTGATCACACAGCTGAGGGTTTCCTTAAGCTCACAGCACAAATTCCCTGGGCAGCAAAAGGGAAAACCTGTCTCCTGGAACCCTTCTAAATCCCAAGCCTTGACAGCAAAGTGAGAAGAAACCAGCAGTTCCCAATGACATGGAAATAAAGTGTTTTCCAACTTCTATCACACAGGCAAAGCAATACATTTTCACCTAGTGTCCCCCCTGGAAATGGTCAGTTTTAGCTGAAATCAAACATGCATGCATTGAAAAACCCAAATCAGCCCAAAGCAGACACCCAGCATGGAAACTGGAACCCAGCACTTAGAGTCTGGTGATGTCACAGAATCCCAGAACGTCAGGGGTTGGAAGGGACCTTGAGAGATCATCTAGTCCAACCCCCCTGCCAGAGCAGGTGAGGAGGAGGATGAGAAGATGACCTTGCAGCCAGGACCAGAAGCAGGGTGACATTCCCACCTGGGCGCAGGGCTAGGAAGGGATTGGTGGTGAGCAGGGTCCACAGAGATCCCCCAGATCCTGCTGGGCTCTGCTTGTTCTTGCCATTACTCCATTCCCACTGGCTAACCTTCCCCTCATACCCCAAGGGGAACTGTCTTCTTGCAGACTGCTGCTGGGGAGCACATCTTTGTTGCTTGAAGGAAACCAACCCCTAACTCCCTGTACCTGTGCTGCCTCATCCCAGCACCACCCTGGACACACTGACAAAGGCAAGAATTGCCCATCAGGATGAGCAGCCATGGGTGCAGAAAGGATTCAGGATGAGAGAATAGTAGGAGAAAGGGAGTTTGAGGAAATGAGCTGGCAGGAGAGAGGAAGCAAGGTATGGAAGTCAGGCATGGATAGCTGCATGTAAGAACCAGGAGGATGGATAGATGGGAATGCAGGAACAAGATGAAGAAGTAGAGAAGGAGGGCCAATCCCCATCAAGAACTTGGGTGTCAGGAGAGCCAATGAATCTGGGGAGGGGGTGAAGCATCATTCCTGGTGGTCACAACTCCACATGCTAGGATTGCTACCCAACCTGCAGCTCTCTGTGTCCCACCCACAGCTGCTGCCTGCTGGCTCACTCCAGGCATCTTAATCAAGTGCAGGCTCAGTGCTAATAAGTGACTTTAAGCAGGTCTGTCATTTTTGGACTCGAGATCGGGGTTAGAGGGCTGCAGAGGGGGGCAGGGGGCAGCAGCCAACCAGAAAGTGGGAAATCAATCTCCATAGGATTAACACTGAAGTTCTTGCAGGAGGAGCCCAGCCCCAGGGAAGGGTGACCTCCAGCCTGGCTGGTCCCTCCTGGAGTAACAGTGACCTCCTGTGGCTGCGGGACCGTCCCGAGGGGCTGGTTGTTCCCTCCCGTGGCAGAAGTGCTTTGTAAAGCCATGCTGGAGCCCCTCAGGGCTTTGGCCACCCCTTGCATGGCTACAGCTGAGATGTCAGAGCCAAGGGTGAAAGGCTGGCCTGGCTAAGACCTCTCCACAGGACACATCCTGCACAGCAGTGTCTGCTCTGGGTGGACACCATGAATGGCCACAGCCCCAGCTGCTCATGGCATCGCCTTCGCCATCCTGGAGGCAGGGAGACACGGGTCTGCAAAGGCTGTGGGTGGTGGGCAGCAGGACCTGTCAGTTCCATCACTGAAGCGTTCCCCATCGAAAAGGCAAACAAAACCAATGCCCTGCTCTGGGGAACCCAACATTTATACTGAGACTGAGGAAGGAAAACTTGGGAAGCAACAACTAAGGCAAGGTCATAGTGGTGGAGCTGGTCCATCAGCGGCTCACTCACCTCCCTGGTGTCGTTGTCCTGGATCAGGGCGTACAGAGGCACCACTCGGTTGATCTCCAGCAGAACTGGCGTAGGGCTGAGCTGCTCCTTGCCTGGGCGCCGGCACAAATGGCAAGTGGATGGGCAGCGCCCCTTCTCCTCGCAGTGAATCTCCACGCCTGAGATGAGGTGGTCATCAGACAGCATCTGTGCTGTCAGCAGGCCTGACAGGTAGGTGATGAAGGGCATGGATTTCAACTCCTTCTTGTTCCCAAGCTCAGTTGTTTCTGGTTGAGGGAGAGGGAAGAAACCAAACAACATAAAATAAACCTCAGCACAGGCATCTTCCCAAAGGCAAGCTTTGCTGTGGCCAGGATAAACGCAGCTGCTGAAGGTATAGGGCAGGTGGGAGCAGGAAAACAGAAAGGTCAAGGAAAGGAGGAAACCAGGGCTTGTGGGTCACTGCCTGGGAGTGGGTAGAAAGCATGAGGATTTCAGCCAAGCACTTGCTGAGTGACAGAGCTCACCATGATGTTCTTTTCATAGCTTCCATACTCACTTTCTGCACTCCAGAATGAAATAAAGGCACCCAAGTCTATCTCTCATCAAAGAGAAACCTATCCAAAGAGGCCAGGTCAAAGAGCTGGGTGCTCTCAGCCTCACCCCAATGCCAATCCTCTCCAATCCCTGCTGTTCTTAGATATATCTTTAAGGTGTCATGTTATCCAGGGCACTGAGATGGACCTGGAGGAGGCTGGCAGACACTACATCGTGTGATGAAGCCCCTCAGCAGAGTGGGTAAGCAGGTACCAGCACCTGGAAGAAGACCAGGCAGCATGGTCTGGCTGCTGGAGCACTGCTCTGGGGAATGCCTCATTGGATGCTCTGTTCCAAGCTGTCTGCTCTGTCCCTCTCCCACCATGTCACCTCTCTGCATTGAAGCACGGGACACAAGACACACGTGCACACAGTGCTTGTGGGCTCAGGTGCTCTTCCAGTACAGACCAGCAGCAAGGAGTGGGATGAATAAGCAGGAAGAGAAACCTCTTGTTCCAACCTCCTCAGTTATGGTTCATGTTTGCAAGGAGTGAGCCTAGGCAAGTAAGGAGCAAAACAAACCTCTGAGCAAGGACTTCCCTCTGCAGGAGAGCACTAATTCTGGGGGCACCCGGCTTGTGTGCCCCACACTGAGCGACACCCTTGACTGATGTAAGAGCTTAGACCCAACTGGTTGTGTTGGCTGCCCCACCAAGGAACACTGACACAGCTCCATCCAGCAATGCTCTGCCAGACACAGCGCCTTGGGGAAGGAGAGGACACAGCTGCCCTGCACACTGAACAAGGAGAGCTGACCTCCAGCATCCACCCTGACAACACAGTCCCTTCACCAAGACAATCAAATGAACATGAGCTTGTCCAGCACACCCTGCACCCCCCGCCGCCTCCTTCAACTAGTGCTCCCAGGGAAGGGCACCACAGCTGAGGGTGATGGCCACAGCAGTTTCAAAGGCTCTCCAGAACTGGCATGAAAGCGAGGGTTCCTCCTTAGAGTTATAGAATCACTAAGGTTGGAAGAGACCTTGAAGATCATCAAGTCCATCCACAGCCTAACCCTGCCTAGTCCACCTCTAGACCATGTCCCCAAGCACGACATCTACATGTCTTTTAAATCCCTCCAGGGATAAGACTCCACCACCTCCCTGGGCAGCCTGTTCCAATGCCTGACAACCCTTTCAGTACAGAAATTCTTCCTGATCTCTGACCTAAATCTCCCCAGTGCCGAACAAACTTTGGGCATCTACCCTGATTATTCCTAATTGAATGTCACAATATTTAATGCTATATATTGTAATGTAACATATAATAGTGCTGAAGGAAACCCAGATGGAGCAAAGCTCTTTCAGGTGCAGCACTCACCAAGTGGAGCTGCAGAGGGGAAAGCGCAGAGGTCTGCAAATAAAGTAAGTGCAGCTCCTCTCCCACAGCAGCCAGGCACTCTGCACCAGAAGATGAACTGTGGAGCCTGGAGACTCAATGGTGGACTTCTCAGCAGAGCAGACTTCACAGGTGAGGTGGAAACAAGAGTCTGCATTTAATCCTCTTTGTAACAGTTGGAGCCCCAGTCACTTTGGGGAAAAAGATTGCTTGGCAGACTGGATTCCTGGGGATCGAAGGGGTTACTGCCACTGAGCTTACTGGCTTGGAGTGCTGGCAAGGCATCCGTGGTGTTCCCTTGTACCAAAAAGGCTCTGGGTACAACGCTCAAGGAGGAAAATGAAAGAGGATGTGGCTCAAGCAGTGGGACGTGGGCTTTACTGCCAAACTGCCCGCTCTCATCCTGGTGAGCACTTGACATCATCAGCACTGGATAGCAATTCCTGGTAGCTTTTGTGGAGGGAGCTTCGGGGGCTGAAGTACAGTCCTAGCAAGATAATCACCCTGATTGTCCTCTTAATACCTCGGAGAGCGCCAGCTGCACACCCTGCTTGTGAGCCAGCTCCTCCAGAGCCAGGGAGGGCAGCAAGGAGGAACTGCTGCTCCTCATCAGCTTGCTCAGAGGGTGGAGAGCATCGATTCCAGGTGTCTTCAAGACTACACTCATCCCTAATAACTGGCAACTTCCTTGAGGGAGACTCCTTCTCTTCCCACCCACATCACCCACCACTTGCAGCATCTCACAGAGGAGCAATTTAGATCTGGGAGGTATTTTCCTCCAAAACATCCTCCTTCATTCCTGGGCCTGCCAGTGCAACTGTAGCCCCAGGAGAAGGGATCGGGGTCCCTCTACATCCCCCTCTCTCCTACCTCTGAGATGAGTTTTGGTTCTTTGCTCAGCTGCCTGCAAGCAGCTCGGGGACCAGCCCACTATCCCCATAGGAAACCTGACAGTGAACTGGAGAAAGCCCACGTATTCCTGGAGGCTTGGCCACTAGGTATAGTGGCTGCACAGTGTTCGTCAGCGCTGAGGCCCAGCTGACTGGCAGCTTCTCGAATGGACATACAGGCGGCCCAATCCCTTTCCTGATGAAGTCAAAGGACGTTTTTGCTGTTGGATTGGAGAGAATCAGAACCAGACCCTGCAGTGCATCACTGCAAAGCCATCTCCAGCTGTCACAAAAGCTCCTGTCGTCTTCACTGCAAGCTGGGCCCAGTCCAAACTAAGTAAACCCAGCTTTAGCACTCAGGTCCACACTGCACAAGCCCCATGCAGAACGGGACAACATTCCAGGGTGCTCAGGTTGCTCTTGCAAAGCCTCTGCTTGGCTCCCAGGGAAAGGCTTTGCAGGAGAGCACTGCTCAGGCTGCTCCAAAGGTCCCGTTCTGGCAGGAGGAGGAGGAGGCGGCTTGGCTTCAGGGGCTGCAGTGCAGCAGCAGCAGGGATAGAGGGGTTCCTTATCAGCCTTTGCATCTGAACACGCTTTCCCTAACGCTGCTGACGGCTCAGTTGAATCCTGGCAACATCTGTTTGGAAGCACAGCGCCACGGATGTGGTTTAGAGGCATCACGGCAACTTGTGGGAATTATTCATTTGTTTGTTTGTCTGAAATATGTATTTGCAAAAAAAACCCCAACCCAACAACACAACACAACAAATAAAACAGCTTCCACCAAGCACCAAGCCTTGTGTAAGAAAGAAAGGGAGGGTGAGAGGCACGGTGTGCGCAGAGGTACTGCTCAGCTGTTGGGGTGCCTGGCTCCACCTCTGTGCTCACCAAGATTTAACACCCCGGCAGCACCAGTGAGTGCCAGCGCAGCGTGCAGGGTCCCTGCTCGGGGTGCAGCAGTTGCAGATGTGGGGAAAAGGCTTCCAGTGTTCCCAGCAGCACCTCCTAGTGCTTGGACAAGAGGGGAGCACGGTACCACCACTACTACCACCGTGACCTGATGCCTTGGCATCCAAATGCTATTTCATCTTGAGAGCTCCCAGGAGGTGATGGGCTAGCTCATGGTTCAGCATTTTATACAGCACCTCTCCCAAAAGATCCCAAGTCATCCCAAAACTGATACTCACTCCACTTACCACAAGAATGCAACCAGATCAGGGGTAGGACGTGGGAGCTCTTCACCAGCAGAAAAGCTTGGAGCAGAAGGCTCTCCAGCTGAAGCTGTCGGGGAGGTCAGGAAGACACCCAGGTAGGGATTCCTCCAGACTCAGCAGGTTAACCCTGCCAACACTGACCAGTTTCTCAGCTGGGCCTGACTTAAGGCCTGGCTTTTGCACTTCAGGCCAGGAAGATGTACTTCTGGTTCCACCTCCCCTTTACACTGCCCTCCAGCTGGACAGACCTAGTGCCACCACAGGCAGGGCAGTGGGGATTTATGGCTGATTCACACCCGTGGGCAGGGGCTGCCCATTTATTACCTGCTGGAATAATATCCCATTTGTCAGCAAATCCATAGGAAGGGAGTTAGAAAGAAAATCAATAGATGTATTTGCCTGAGAATTCCTCTTGTGGTGAGATATTGTCAGTATGGTAACCAACAAGTCTATGAAGAGCTCAGACACATTAAATGCTGCTGTCTGTGATGGGCAATCACTGCTCAGGGCTGCCACAGGACCAATGTCTGGAGGAGCCGGCAGTGCTCCTGTCAAATGCAACCACGTGTGCCAGGAGCATGGTGCTGCCCTTGCTGCTGCCCAGGAAATGCCACACTGGCTGAGGCTGGCTGTGCCAAACCACCAAGCAGCCCCAATGCTGGAGCAAGGGAGGGAGACCCTAGGGACTGCTACCCATCTTTTGGGGAACATCCCATTGCATGGCAACCTGTGTGTGAAGCCCACGTGAAGCCATGACCACAGCCTGTCCGGGGGGGACACAGCAGGCAAGTGCAGCCCCCAGAAGTGCTCACACTGGGGCTTGCAAGCCACTGTGGACATGTGTCCATGGGACACCTCTGCTAAGGTCCCCAGGATAGCCAGTGGGGTGTTGGGAGGGCCAGTCACTGGTGGGGTGTTGGGGGGCCCTGCCTCTGGAGGAGTGGTGGTGGGCTCTCCCACTGGTGGATGTTGGTGGCCCCATCACTGGTGGGTGGCGGGGGCCTGCCTGTGGTGTGGCTGCAGGGCAGTTGTGGCCATGGGCGGTCCGTGAGGACCTGCTGCCCTCTCGTGGCACCGCGGCAGGACGGCTCTCGGGTCGGAGATCCACCACCCTGCTCTGCCACTGTCACCCACAGCCCCCCGGGACCACCCGGGCCTCATCCCTGGGGGAGCCGCACACCCTGGAAGGGTGAGCCTGGCAGCCCAAACGCCTGACATCCCTGACTGCCCACCGAAACAATCTCCCAAACGTGATGGTTTGTGACTCCTTTTCTTCCCCTTTACATCCAGAGCACCCCACGCTGCCTGCCTGCTGCTGCCCCCCTGCAGCTTCCCACTGCAAGACCCCTCCCGCCGCTGATGCTCCGACTGCTGCTCCCAGCCCATTAACCCAACTCAATTAAACACAGAACACTGAGGATGCTGAGTGCCCCAACACCAAACCACAAGGAGCAGCTGGAGAGCCATCCCATGGTGCTTGTGGTTCTACATCACGTGTGACCCCAGCCTACCCGAGGGACTCTCTCTGCCCTCAGGATGATCCCAAAGGTGCCGGCAGGCAGAACGCAGAGGCACACCATCTCCTCTGCCGACCTCACGGTCAGGCAGGCTCTGAAATAACATCAGCTGCAGAGGAGACATTTACAGACCAGCAAAACTGTGGTATAAAGAGAAAAATCCAGGAGGGTTTCTACAAACCACCAATAAACCTCTGTAAAAGGGGGCAGTGCAGGCATCGTGGACAAGCTTGCCTTCTTCACAGCACTAGCTCTGCAGAGCCCTGCACCATCCCCACTGCCACCCTGCTGCCTGCACCCTTCCTGCTCTGGAGGAGGAACCAAAGCCCTGTCCTGCTCACCGGACCCTCAGCAGCATCTTGTGCCTGCACCCCTGTTTCTGAGTCCTGCGGCCCCACAAGGATGGTTCCATGACTCCCCAGATCTCTCCTGCCAACCCCCCCCCCCACGCTCTGCTGTGTAAGACCCACATCAACAGCTGGGTCCCCCCCAGCTCCAACACCCACCCAGCCACCCATTTCCCATGGGGAGATCTACGAAGCCCCACGGGCTGAATGTCCATGAGCACAGGGCAGCCCATCTGGACACACCATTCTGCCAGGGTGCTGGGGTTCACAGCCCTGCATCCTTCCTCCTCATGGCACCATGTCCCCAAACATGCTGGGTAAAATCATCCACCCATCGTTATCACCTCTTACCAAATCCAGAAAGCCCTTTGTTTTCTCCCCAGGATGCAATAAAAGCTCTTTTTCTTACCACTGCATTACTTTTCCCTCACATTGCTGATTTTTAGACTTGCTCCCACAAAATCTGCCAGATCACCCCAGTTCAATGCTAGCATTCACTTTTATTCACTGAAAACTACATCAGGGTCAAAAGAACATTTCCCTGCTGATGCCAGGAACGAATCCCATGTCCCCTGCCCAGAGACATCGTCCTCCAGGAACGGCTGGTGCCCGAGGGGGGTCCCCGCTGAGGTTTGCTGCTGAGGGCCTGAAGCACAGCATGAAACAAGAGTCCATAAATCTCCCTCATTTTCTTTTAGCAACCCCAGGTCAGGCTTTGCATCTGCTCTCTCTGCCTTTGAGGGCATCTGCTGCCCACGTTGCTGGTCCCTGCTGCTCCTGATTGCTGGCTGGGTGGAGTTCCCTTCCAACCAAACTATTCTGTTTGATCCTAAATAGGAAAAAAAAAATGCAGGAAAAAAACCCCAAAGCAGAAGGTGGCAAAGACTTGCTGCATTATGCTAGCACTTTCCTCAGCACTGGCTGGTAGCTGCTGGAGTGGGTAAGCATCACTGGAAGCACCCTGCAGTGTTTGCTGCAAGGACTGGGCATGGCCCCACTGCTGCCGTGCTGCACTCCTGCCTGGGCATGTGGAGGCCACACTTGGGGAAACTTGGAAACTGTTAACCCAAGGGTTCAGCTCCCCTGAGCCTCCTGCCCCTCGCCTGTGGATCAGCCTGGATGCTGCTGCAGGTAGCACTGATCCTGGTGGCACAGTTGCTGCAGCACTGCTGGTGTGTGAAGGACACGGCTCCCCTGGACCTGCCTGCCCAGGCCTGGGCTTCTACCCCTCTCATGGAGGAAGCCTCACACCCCGACATTTCCTGATCTGCTGTGCAGCCCCAGTAAAGCCCCTCTTCCCACCATACCTAAAGCCATCTCATGATGGCCGAGCGAACGCTGACCTGGCACAGGACCAGCCTTAGTGACAGCCCTCTGAGCCTCACGGCCCCAAGAAGCACCAGGGTAGGGCAGAGCCACAGCCCAGCAGTGAAACCTCTGCCTGCCTCCGGCTGCAGGCAGCGTGAGGGCCCTTCCAACAGGCAGAGAGCTCAGCAATAAGGCCAGGGGCACAGGAGGAGGAGGGAAGAGGCAGGAGGGAAACGACTGATTCTATGATTAATGACTCCAGTCATTAGCCCTGCGCGGGCGTAACAGCGATGCCATCCTTCGCTACCTCCAGGCGTGCACAGCGGACGCGGATGACCAGGCAGCACCAGCTCTCTGCTGACCAAGGGTGAACCCTGTCACTGCTCAATTCCCCATGAAGTGTTGATGTCTGTGCCACGCCGACCATTGGCCACCGGCACAGGATCAGGGCCACAGTGGGAAAGGGGGTAATTTCAACCAGGACGTGCCCCGAGCAGGTCCTTGCATAAGCAACTCCAGCTGCCTATGTAGTCCCTGATGAGATTTATGTGCATCGCCCAATCAACTGATTACATTTGCTATTCTCTGCCTAAAAATAGTCCTTTTTGTCCTGGCGGTCCAGGGGCCACTCCAAGGCAGTTCATGAAACAGACACAGAAAGACATATTTTCACTAGGTGATGCAAAACCTGACACACAGGCAGGACTGGCTGGGGGAAAGGGGAAGGGAAGGGGAAGAAGAAAGAGGAAAGGGAAGGAGGTAAGGGGAAGGGGAAAGGGAACGGCAAAGAGGGAAGGGGAAGGGATAAGGGGAAGGGATAAGGGATAAGGGGAAAGGGAAAGGGAAGGGGAAAGGGAAGGGGAAAGGGAAAGGGAAGGGGCTGCCCCAGCTGCTTCTCAGGGAAGGGGCTCGGACCAACCTGCGTGTGCCGAACTCGCACTCACACCACCATGAAAGCAAAGGCAGCAGACACGGGTGTGAGTCCTCCTTTCCCCTTTAACTTCCCTCGGCACAAGCAGCCCCAGCACAGCGGCAGAAGCCCGGCCCACCTGGGGCTCCCTGCGCAGGCAGAACCCTGCTCCCCCCACACCGGGGGCCGGCCCGGAGTGGCCTAACCGGCGGACGGGACCCCCCGCTGCTCTCCGGGCCTCCATCTCCCCCCCGGGCTCCTGCTCCCCCCGGGACTCCATCTCCCGGCAGGCTCCGCGGCCCGGCGCACACGTGACGGCAGCGCGGCGGCGCGAGGCATGCCGGGGAGCGGCGCGCGTCTCGGGAGCGGCGGGCAGGTAGGGCGCAGCCCGGGCCCCGCGGCGGCGGCGGCGCCCCCTGGAGGCGGGGCGGGGACGCGGGGCGGCGGCGGGTGGGGCTCTTCCCTCTCCCAGCCACGGGGCCGGGGTTAGGCCGGGGCGGCCTCGGTAGGGGCTGGGGAGGGGGCGGCAGGGCCGAGCCGCGCTTCTGCGGGGTGGGTTCTCCCCGCCGGTGAGATTTCCCGGGCGGCCACGCAGGGGTCGGTCCTCCCGGCCGAGCACTCCCCTTTCCCCCTCAGGCCGCGGCCGCCTCGGGCCTTGCCCGGGCACCTGCTGGAGCACAGCGGAAGCCGCGGCGGTGGGAGGCTGGGAGGAAGGCGGGAGGTGCGGGGGGTGCGGTGATAACGGCGGCTTGTACCGGCCCTGCCAGCCGGTGCGGCCCCCTCCGACCGCGGGGTCCCGAGGGCCCCGGCCCGAGCGGCCCCTGGCCCGAGCAGACCCCGCTGTGGCCGTGCTGCCCTGGAACCCCTCACTGTCCGTCACCAAGCGCTCGGAAGGAGTCACCACCCAAATTTGGCCGCTTGACCCCATTATTTCAACTAGTGCCAGGCCCCAGCCGAGGGCCGCAAGCGAAGCAAGCTGCCTCCTTGCACACACCAGCAAAAAACTACAGAGCGAGGAGAGAGACCGCGGCAGGAGGGTCTTTTCTGTAAGGAATGCAAACCCGAGTCATGTACAGAGCTTTATAGCTTAGGCCTCAGCTGAGGTTTCCTCTGATCCCCTGCTCTGTGCCAGAGGAGCTGCCCAGGAGGGGCTGATACTCCAGAACAACTCTCTGTGAAGGAAACTTCCGTGAAGGCGCAGCCGAGTGTGAGGTACAGATAAAAGCGCGGCAGTAAGAAATAACGTCACGTTACTGAGGCACAGGCCGGCGTCCTGATAAAAGGGGCTTATACATGAAAGGAATGTTGTACAAATCATCTTTCTAGAAACCGAACCTAACTTAAAACTAAACAAAATCCCTCCCTGCCTTTGCTCTTTAATGAAAATACTTGTTTTAAAGGTGGCTCTTTATGTAACTCTCTGGTGTATCTGGTGTCTGTGCTGTCCCCCGTCCTTGCCTAACCAAGTCTTTTGACATATTTCCAAGGAAAATAAGAATAATGGATCCAACATCCCTTGTTTAATTTTTAAAAACCGTTTTAAAATACAGATTTCTCATCCCTCAGAGGAAGGTTTCTGATCTACATGGCAGCGCTCAGGCTTCTGCTTCCCCAGGTGAGATTGATGCTAAGAACAAAAGGGAAGCGCATTCAGTGCCAGCGGCAGCAGGCGCCTGGAGTGGCTCTGCTCCCATGTGCCGGGATGTGATACCCATCCTGCCACTGCCGAGCCAAGGATCAGATCCCAGCTCTGTGCTTGGGCATTGTGCTACACCACTGAATCCCCTCTAGAAACACAAGCTTTAAAGGACCATGAACTGTGGCTGATAAATAAAAATGATAAATTTTTTCCCTTCTCTCTGAACCTAAAGATCTTTTCTTCATTGCGGTTGTCTTCTTCCACCTGAGTAAACGGTAACCTGAAATAGAGCGAAGCTTTCTGTCTGAAATGCTCCTGAGGATGAAGCAGGCAAACCCAGCAGGGAAGCGAGAGTGCTGCATGCGCGCAGCCATTCTTCAGAAACAGCTGTCTGTTCGCATCCCTCTGTGACTGTCTCTTCATTTTAAAGACTAACTACTTCCTTCTTCTCCTCTCCCCCTAGAAGAAATGTTTTCTTCCCCAGTTCTCTCAGTGGCTAAGCCACGCAGTAGCAAAGGTATTGAAACCCGGTCTGCTGAATAACAATGAAATGATGTGAACCCTATTCTGTTCCTTTTGAACGGATGGCTGCTTTAGCAAGAGAGCTGCTGGGATCTGCTCCCTGCTGGGAGGGGTGTGAGGATGGAGGAACCCGGATCGAAGCTGAACAGCAGCTGGAGTGGTATAAAACTGAGCCAGAACACAGGAATCAGGTCAATGCTGCGGGGCTGTGCAGTAAGGAGAAATCATAGCCAATTAAGCTAAGTTCAAGAACTAATAGCGACCACTTGTAGTGTATATTACCAATATTTGGAGTTGTCTGTTAACTCCGTCATTGCTAATACCTGCTAGAACACTGCTGCGTCCAGCTGAGTTTCATTTGCATGCTGAAGCATGCTGCAGCATGGCAGAGGTTAATGAAATACACTGGCAGAAAGTCTTTGCTGTGTGTTCTCAGTATGTATGGTCATTCCCAGAACGAGCAGAAGCTGACAAATATTCCTTCTAGTTTCACTTTCTGGCAAGCATATGAAACCTTGAAAATTTATTTTGGCTATCTAGAAAAGCAAGTGAACCAACCACATTTATTTTGTTCGTATCTGATGCCACATCTGAATGCAGGTCTCCAGAGGTGATATATTAATGTCCTAAAGCGTTGCACCATCTGGTTCCTCTTTTGATGCGCAACATTTAGAATGCCTGGTTTAATCTCCCTGGGTTTCAGTAAATTATGTAAACTCGGAGGCTTGGCAGCAGGAGATGGGCACCATGAGGAGATGATTCGGTCATCAATATCTATTGGGCTTCCTTATTGCCACCATTACACTTCTTTCCGTTCTGCTTACAGATTTTGCAAGTGAATAATTCATTGTGCTTGGAGCCACAAGTTAGTTTTGGAATTTGCCCGCTCTGAGATTAGCTGTGACTAATCCATCCCTTCCAAGTGCTGAAAAGCTAATGGAGCTTCTTTTTTTTTCCTGGGTCGGGTGATAAATCAGAAATAAATTGCACATCTATGTAACTGCTGGTGATGAGATAAATCACATTCCCTTTTTTTTCTTTCTGGACAGAATCAGAGCACCTTGGAATAGATGCGAGTACAAGACTTTGCACCAGCTAAAGCTGCCTCGGAAAGCCATGGCTGCCGCCCCTCATCTCAACTCAGATGCACTCCGAGAGATCCTGGAGTGCCCCATTTGCATGGAGTCCTTCACTGAGGAGCACCTGAGACCTAAGCTCTTACACTGCGGGCACACCATCTGCAAACAGTGCTTGGAGAAACTCCTAGCAAACAGCATTAATGGGATACGGTGCCCCTTCTGCAGCAAAATCACACGGATCACCAGCCTAGCTCAGCTCACCGACAATCTTACTGTGCTGAAGATCATAGACACCACTGGACTGGGGGAAGTGGTGGGTCTTCTCATGTGCAAGGTCTGTGGGAGAAGGTTGCCAAGACACTTTTGCAAGAGCTGTAGCTTGGTTTTGTGTGAGCCGTGCAAGGAGACATCACACATGCCCCAAGGACATAGAGTCATTGCTATCAAAGAGGCTGCTGAAGAGCGTAGGAGGGAATTTGGGACCAGGCTTGCCAGACTTCGGGAGCTCATGGGTGATCTACAGAAAAGAAAAGCAGCTCTGGAGGGTGTTTCAAGAGACCTGCAATCTAGATATAAAGCAGTTCTGCAAGATTACAGCAAAGAAGAGCGCAAGATCCAGGAAGAACTGGCGAGGTCACGCAAGTTCTTCACCACCTCTTTGTCTGAAGTGGAGAAGGTAAATAGTCAGGTAATGGAGGAGCAAGCTTATCTGCTGAATTTAGCAGAAGTGCAGATAATGTCTCGCTGTGACTATTTCCTTGCCAAAATAAAGCAGGGAGATATAGCTCTCTTGGAGGAGGCAGCAGATGAAGAAGAACCAGAACTGACAAACAGTCTCCCAAGGGAGCTGACTCTTCAAGAGGTTGAACTCCTGAAGGTGAGCCACGTGGGACCACTGCAGATTGGGCAGGTGGTGAAGAAACCCCGGACCGTGAACGTGGAGGAATCGCTCATAGAAACTGCAGCATCCTCATCGGCATCGTTTCGGGAGCCTGACTTTGTACAAGAAGAGGCCAGCTGCACACCAAACTCCTCACCAGCCAAGCCGAGGATGCCTGAAGCAGCCACGAGCATCCAGCAGTGTTACTTCATCAAGAAGATGGGCTCCAAGGGCAGCCTGCCAGGGATGTTTAACCTCCCCGTCAGCCTACATGTCACCCTGCAAGGCGAGGTGCTTGTGGCAGACCGAGGCAATTTCCGAATCCAGGTTTTTACCCGCAAAGGCTTTCTGAAGGAAATCCGCCGGAGCCCCAGCGGGATCGATAGCTTTGTGTTGAGTTTCCTTGGAGCAGACTTGCCCAACTTGACTCCTCTTTCAGTCACCATGAACTGCCATGGCCTGATAGGTGTGACTGACAGCTACGATAACTCTGTCAAGGTCTACACCATGGACGGTCACTGCGTGGCATGTCACCGGAGCCAGCTAAGCAAGCCCTGGGGCATCGCTGCCCTGCCTTCTGGGCAGTTTGTAGTGACCGACGTTGAAGGGGGGAAACTCTGGTGTTTTACAGTGGACCGTGGCATGGGGGTGGTGAAATACAGTTGCTTATGCAGCGCGGTGCGCCCCAAGTTTGTCACCTGCGACGCTGAAGGCACCATCTACTTTACTCAAGGGCTGGGGCTTAACCTGGAAAACCGGCAGTACGAACACCACTTGGAAGGAGGCTTCTCCATTGGCTCCGTCGGCCCCGATGGGCAGCTGGGACGCCAGATTAGCCACTTCTTCTCCGAGAATGAGGACTTCAGGTGCATTGCTGGGATGTGTGTTGATTCCAGGGGAGACCTCATTGTTGCTGACAGCAGCCGTAAAGAAATCCTGCATTTTCCTAAAGGAGGAGGCTATAATATCCTAATCCGGGAAGGGCTCACCTGCCCGGTCGGTATCGCCATTACTCCCAAAGGGCAGCTGCTGGTGCTGGACTGTTGGGATCACTGCATTAAGATCTACAGCTACCATCTGAGAAGATACTCCACCCCATAACACCATGTCTCTTAAGTAAGGCCTTTTTTGGCAGCAGAGATTCTTCCAGCCTCATTGCAATCTGATGGGAAACAGTGTCAAGAGTTCAGGAAGATTGTGCCATAACAAAGGGTTTGGCATAAAGACTGTCACGTTCTGTGTTTAGAAACAAAATAGCTTCTGTGGTGGTGGTCTATTTGTCTTCTTTTTTCTTTTGTTTTTTCCCCTGTTAAATAAAATCCATACAATAAAAAAGAACAAGCACGAAGGAAAGGATCCACCCTTCCAGAGTATTGGTTCCTCGCTAAATGACTGGTCACTCCACTCCATAAACCTTCTCACCTCCTTACACCACATCTACACTTCCAGCTTCAACCATTGTATCTTTCTTTGTGCCATAAACACTGACTGACTGCTCTAAATCACCTTCCCTTAGAGGACTGGAGTGGCAATCCTCTTCTCGCCGTGGCACTCACAAGGAAACAGGGGTAGCAGTTGTCTGGGCAACTACTAGAGAAAGCAATTTCTGATTGCAGCACTGCATAAAACGAAATAGCCCTCTTAACTGCAGGGAGATGGAGCTTTACTTCCAAACTGACAAGGGATGGGTCCGTTTTGCTGGTATTCAGGAGATCGCCCCTGTTGTGCCATTTGTGAACCGTGTCTGTTCGATGTGAAGTGAGTACTGTGCAGTCATGGGAGACCGAGCTGAGCCAGAGAACTGCCCTCTGATGGCAACAGGGTTTTTATTGCTACTAGGAGTTCTGCTAGGTAGAAGTTGGTAAAAAGGGAGGGGGGTGGAGGAAAAGAAATGAGGGGAAAGCTATGGTTGATAGTTACTGTTGTTTTACTATTAAAATGTGTCCTGGAAACTGTCCTCAAGAGGTATGTCTGGTATCTAAAGCACCGGGGGGGGGGGGGGGGGGGGGGACTGGGGGAATAAGACTGGGAGATTGTAGTAAATGAGATTGAATGCAAATTAATGTGTGTTCACCTGCACTACACTGTTCTCTATTCCAGACCATTGCATTTAGCAAGAGGTTTCCACCCATCTGCACTTTGTACACACAAGCTACTCACTGCTGAGGTGGGATGGAGGGGGGGGGGGCTGTTTCCCTTTTATTTTGTTAATACATGGAAGCATGTCCAACAGTGCATTGCCTTTTTTTTTCCCCCTTTCTGTCCCTTGCACAGCAAAACATTACATTCCTCAGGTTATTTTATTTTTCTTTTACGGCACCAGCAGGCACCAGAGTTCATGTTCATCACGGCTTTGGGCCAAATGAAGCACAAAACTGCAGCTGTGTGAACCAAGGCCCCCACAGTGCTACTCTCCTGGCTGATAAATGTGTACCTCAGTGTGGTGCTGCTTGCCTAGAATAGTTTATTGAAGGAAAGATGCATTTAAATAGGGCACAGTGGTAGCATGTTAATCTGCCACAGATAATAGTTACACTGCAGTGCATTTATTTGTTGCTATCAACAACGTAGTTGCAAATTTGGGGGCACCACGGACAATATAAAAGCTGATTTTATGGTGGCTTCCATGTTACAGCAAATTGTTTGCTACTTGTGCTACAACACATATGCAACAGGTGATTTTTTTTTAAGCTCCTGTATTCCTTCCCCTAGTGAAACAGCAAAGTGAAATAGGTCTCGGAGCCAGTGCTGCTCCAGCCAGGTGTTGGGCAGTTACAGGGGTTGCAGAAGGAGCCTTGGGAGTGGATTTGGGGGGAATTTGGGTTTTTTTTCCTCTCTCTGTTCACAGCCAAAGCACAGACACTGAGCTGTGCAATGGAGGTGCCCCTCCCATTAGGGCAGCTGCCTCTTTTTCTTGCTATAATTCCATGGAAAAAGCTTTCGGAGAAGGGAGTAGGAGCAGGGTAAATGGTGCTGAGGCAGCCCAAAGGGACTGAACTCCCCTTCCCTCCTGAGCTGCTCTGCATGTCTGCCAGGGCTACCAGCTTACATGCAATTATTTATGTTCTCCGCTTCTCTTTTTGGGGTGGGAGGGGGCAGTCACCCGAGGTATGTAACAGCCTGGGGAGCCCATCTCATCTTGCATCTCGCATGTATGTTTTTGGGAGACGATGACTATTACCAGGCTGTTCTGCAGTTAATTACACTGTAACTCAAGGCAGTTTTTTCCACTATTATGGTAATGGCAGTTCCTCTCCTCCTGATCTCTTTTAAACATTTCTCCCATTTCTAAGAACTGCTCCGAGCAGGAAGCTACCGTGGACCTGAATAATTGAAGCAATATTATCTATGATAATATGTACCTCTGTCATTTTCTGTTCCAATGGATTTTTTTATTTTTTGGGGGAGGTTTTTTTTGCAATAAACATCACGCTACTAGCAATAACATTTCCTGGAGTGTTTGAAGGGACATAAAAGCTGGTCCAGTAAACTGAGCAGTTGGTTACCCCAGCCTGTTCCTGGTTACACAGTTCAAACAAAGCGTCTGTCATCTGTTTCTCACTCAGAGATTAAAGAAAAATAACACTACCCTGGATGCATTTGTGGGCCAGGACACTGCGATCGGCGCCTGGGGGGGGTTTGTCGCCTGCGGCTCTTCTTCTGGTCTTGGGTTTCAAGCAGAAAAGGGAAAAAGCAAACCTGCTGTCCCTCACCCAGGGTACACACGTCCCCTGACAGAACTCGACAGTGACTGTGTGATGGTTTTGCAGAGCTATATTTCGTGCTGCCGTGCCCCCCCACAGTGTTGTAACCATCTGACAAATGAGATGGAATGGAGTAATTAAGGACTGTGATGAAATAGTGTGGCTTCTGCTCTCTACCTGGAGAAAGAGCTTGTCTGGTTATACCTATGTGTTCGGGTTTTAAAGACTCTGTAGTAAAGGAAAAATTGATCCAATTAAAAGCGCATTGCAAACGACTCATTTTCTTATTAAAAACACTTTGTCTCCTCTCTTTGGTGGCAGATTGGTTTTTAGGGCCAGTGGGGACTAGACTTGGCAACGCAATGGCTACGAGAGGCCTTTTACACTGTCAGGATGTGGAGGATAAATCTGATCTCCTTGGCAGGTCTCCTGTAACTTGATCTGACACTTTCCTACCCACCTCATAAACAAATACTAGAGTTTCATACCTGAATTCATGCTGATACTCCCACAAGGCCAGTATCTTACTTTTCACCATAGCCGATACCTGATGTTTTAAAGGTCTGGCCCAAGTTCACTGCCACTCGGCAAGGGGATGCAGAAGCCTGGCTGCAGACACTAGCACGCACTTTCCCTGCTCATCGAGGGGTTTTCTGGCTCAGCTCTGCCCTGCTGCAGAGGTGACACACTCTCTGGGGCTGGTAGGAGTGCTGCCATGAGGGATCACCTATTATTCTGGATAATTTTAGTAAGTGCTGTGAAGAAATGTATTAGGAAGGGTGTGTTTAGGTGGGGCCAAGGGAGAGCATCTGCATGTGCAGGTCCTGCCCCAGTCCTGTGACCCAGCTGGGTATGCTGAGCTGGGTGAAGATTTTTCTCACTTGGGCTATCTCAGATGATATGAAACAGAACTGGGGGCAGTTTTGGGTGCCACAGGACAAGAGGGACACAAAACTATCGGAGAGTGTCCAGAGGAGGGCAATGAGGATGGGGAAGGGTCTGGAGGGGAAGTCTTACGAGGAGAGAGAGGCTGAATTCCCTGGGGTTGCTCAGCCTGAAGAAGAGACGGCTGAGGTGAGACCTCATGGTGGTCTGTGGCTTCCTGACGAGGGGGAGCAAAGGGGCAGGCACCAATCTCTTCTCTTTGGGGACAGGGCTAGAACCTGAGGGAACGGTGTGAAGCTGCACCAGGGGAAGTTTAGGCTGGGTGTCAGGTAGAGGTTCTGTACTGAGAGGGGGTTGGGCACTGGCACAGGCTCCACAGGGAAGGGGTCACAGCCCTGAGCTGGGCTGAGGTCAAGAAGTGTCTGGATGATGCCCTCAGTGCCATGCTCTGACCTGGCTGGGCTGTGTGGAGCCAGGAGTTGGACTGATCGTCCTGATGGGTCCCTGCCAGCTCAGGAGACTGTGTGATTCTGTGACTCTAAGCAGCTCTTTAAACAAATACTGGTTTATCAAACACACGTGATCCTTGCAGAACAAGTGCCGTGCCGGTGCTGTTCAACCCACCCTGCTGTTTTACCAGGAGTTACGATTTCCATGGGTAGCAGCAACTAAACCATGACCATTTGTGTGGGCAGCGACTGAGAGAGCCAGGGTTCCTGAAGGGATGAGGTGGGGGGGGGGGGGGGAGTCCATTTCTTAATCTAAGGGGGCAGAGCTACACAAGTAAAAATAAATCCTGATGCTTCCAGTCTTTTCTATTGTATAGCTTAAGTGATTTTTCTGGGTCATTACTCAATGCGAGGATTTAAAGTTATTTCATTTTGCACAACTAATTACTCGACTTGCCTGGCAATTTTGGATTACAATGAGCAGTGCGTAAGGTCATTTACCAGCCTGAGTCACAGCACATATTTCAGTCTAAACTAAATTTCACGGCGACCAGCTAGACTGTTTTTTCCTCCTCCAAACAAAATGTCAAAATCTGAGGTTTTGAAATAAATATAATGACACACACCACAAGCAGTCAGACTGTTAGAAAGGTAATAGAGCTGTTATTTATAAGAGCAGATCTCAAGGACAGGGAAACTCTATATGCTTTACTTCTGACCAAGCAGGTAATAAGGGAAAGCCATCATCTCCTTTAATAGATGCAAAGCTTGCCTTACAGCTTTCTTAATGCGCCTGATTGTGTCTAGGAAATGAAAACTAAAGGTTCCCGTGGACTAGTTCAATCTTAATTGTGTTACAGCAGTACCAGACCTGAAGGAAGATGAACGAGACCTTGAGAGGAGGACAGAGGGAATCCACAGGCCCTACTCAGACTGCTATTTTTGCAGAGCTCAAGGCTGCATGCTTAAAGTGGCTTGTATTTTATGAAGATTTTTCTGGTCTAAACTGCTGAGTTTTCAAGCAAGCGTGGGAACTGGAACCTCCTAAAGCTAAATACAGCCGTGACACACAGGCTGAGAGAAGAGGAGCAAGGACTGGGGAGGCTGGTGGGCAGGAAGCCTTAGGGAGCACGATAGGATCTCCTGGGGCACCGACTCCATGGGCCGTTTTATCATAAGATGTGTGACAGAGGGAGCACCGTTCACATCTGTACCAGCCACTTCCAAAGCTCAGCCTGCCGAGAGCCCAAGGCAGCCTGGTCACCTCAGCCCAGGAAACTCCAGAGATCGCAGGAAAAGCGAGAAAAGCAGCTGCTTCACTCACTGCAGACACAGCACCCTCCTGCAGCCTAATTCTTAGGCAGCAAAACCCTCTGCATCACTCCCACCCTTGCACATCAGCACCTCTCCCTGCTCCCCCAGCCGTGCATCTCCCAGGTTCGCAGTGGCAAGGGAGAGCCTGCCTGCTCCTTGATGGCAGCATGCCACCGACACCCCATTCCTTCTTCCAACTTCTCCCAGCTGGAGAACAGAAGTCTCCCACGCCGAGACTCAGCTAGTCTGCACCATGTGAAGGAAAAGAGTTGTCACTCAAATGCCTGACAAGACGAGACCCTCCGCGTTACTGCTGATAACGTCTCCATTTTCTCTAAGTGCCAGAGCACTTACAGACATTTGTTCTGCGAGTTGTGTATCGCAGTGGGAACGAGCAAGCTAGAACAGCTCTTGGGGAAATCCCACTGGGGCCATCAGACTTTGCTATCAGAGCAGATCTTCCCCTCACCTAATCAAGCTCTCCTCCTCCTCCTCCTCTTCCTCCTTGTCCAGCTAGACCACGGGGCCACGGAGCAACTGGGTCTCCGATAAAACCTTTAGCAGGGACTGAAGCGGTTGCTGGCTGGTGGATTTGCTGGATGGAGGGACTGCTCTCTTTCCTCCTGTGTGTCTCTCTGGGGTGGGTTGACCCCAGTCTCTACCTCCAGTTTTCCCATTGAGCATGGCATTACGCGGTGTGGAACAGCCTGGTGTGGGCCAGCAGACCCGGCTGGGTCCCCTCCTGACATCTCACTCACCTCACTGCAGGGGCCAAGCAGGGACAGAGCAAAAGCCTGGATGCCATGCAAGCACTGCTCAGCAGCAGCCAACACTCTGGCCTGTTACCAACACTGGTTTAGCCAAACCCAAAGCGCAGCACCGCAGGAGGTGCCACGAAGCCGGTTCATTGCACCCTGGGCAGACCCAGCACATTCTTGCACGCAACAGGAGGTGGCCGGGGGCGTTGTGTTTACCCTAGCTGTCAAGCAAAGATGCTCACACGATTGGTACAAACTTAGTGAGGTGCCGTCAGCATTAAATGCTGGCTTTGATGGCGAGAAAAATGATGTGGGCTCCCATGGTACGGATCAATGGTCGGGTCGATCTCAAGGTCCGTGCTCGGAGGCTACTCTGATGAGCTAGAGCCTTGCGTGGCTGCACAGAGCCAGAGGAAGCAGCCCAAAACCCAGGCTGTTAATCACACCGCAGGAAATAAAATTAGGGTTTAGTTTGGTTTGCTATCAGGTTAAGCTGGTTCCTAGAGGGGAACCAGGGGCATGTCAGTGCTCCGTGTGCCGCAGCTGGGCAGGCAGGCAGCCCTGCCTCCACTACTCTCATCCTGTAAATCCTTTGGAACAAGGGTGGGAGGCTTCCTTGCCTCCCCCCAGCACTGTCCTTATCCGCTCGCAGAAGGAAAGGCAACATTCTGTGTTTCTACAGGCAGAGCAGCCTGCAAACACCCCGGCAGTGCCTGCAGCCCGCCTGTCCCGAAGAGGTGGTGGGTCCAGGCAGCGAGAAGGCACCAACTTCCTGCTGTCCCCCATGAGATCCAGATCATTTTCCCCTCCATTTGGCTGAAGGAAGCGTTCTGCAGACACCAACCCACGTCATGGGCTGCTGTGCCGGCTGCGAGCACAGTGCTCAGGCTGCTCCAGCCTCGGCAGAGCGCCAGCGCCTGGCCCAGCACTTTACAAGGAGCCCGGCTGCCAGCGGCACGGTCTCCTCTTCGAAACCATGTTTTCAATTAGGGCTCGATGCGCAGATTGTGCACTTTATTGGTGGAGACCTCCTCCTGAGGCCCGTCGATTGATTTATGGAGTTGATTAAAATATTAAAATAATTTCGTGCGATGCTGCAAACACGCCGCAATGTGCATTTCTATCATACTTGGTGCCGTTCCAATTAGCTCAAGACTCTCCTCTCCCCCTCCTCTTCTGACCTGCTTTGTTCACTAACAAATTACAGTTATCCTGGCCTTACTTTCGTATTTATTAGAGATGATGCATATGTGCGCTCTCTGAGCAGTTCGGAAACGAGCTGGCTAGCAGCAGGGAGCCCGGCGGGCCAGAGCTGTTTCCGAGTGGAGAAGGCATCCAGAACTGTCTAGCTGGAGCTATTTATTCAGATCCTCCTTATGTCACTGGCAAAATGAGGGTAAATCAGTGGAGAAGTTGGAAATAAAATCCGTCTACCATAAACAGCAAGCTCTTAGCTCGCTGGGGTTCCTCCAGGACAGAGCCCTGGGTTTCCTGTGACTCCTTCTCTATCCCTGGAGCTCATCTCCCTTCATATCAGCAAGAGCTCTGAACATCCTCAATGTCTTCTCAAAAAGCATTTTCTGGCCATCAAACTGCTCAGTACAACACTTGTTCCCTCTCGGTACCAACAGCAGTAAAGTTCAGACCCCACCAGCTACCAAAGCTACAGACGGAGCCACGCACATAGAGCCAGGCTGGAGCCAGCCCCCAGCACCCAAATGCTGCACGGTCAGAAATTAAATATGCTTACATCCAGGCCCTATTGATAAAAGACCCTGGGGTCCCAGGAGTGCTTTGGTGCTTCCCAGGCAGTGGAGAAAGATGCCTTGGATGCTCCCAGCGTGCGGGTGCAGCCCTGCGAGCAGCATGAGGTGAGCAGGGCTGCATGGGTGGGAGCTGGGTGGGGAGTGAGGCAGCCTGCCTCGGCCCGCTGCATACCATGGACTAAAAAGGCAAATACTTTGCCGGTGAGGCACTGCTCCCTCAGAAGTGGGAGGTATTTCACTGCCACCGTTCTCTCCCCTCTGGCACCACGAACCAGTGGCGATGCTTGCGCCAGGCTCCAGCTGTGGCGATTGCCTCTTGTTCCCACCCGGCATCTCCAGAGAATCTCTATGTCTGCAGTGAGAGCACTGGGGCCACGAAGCTACTCCGGGTCTGCTCCTGACACGTTTGCCTGGGGATTGCAAGGAGCATGCCCGAATGATTAATCGCACTGTGAGTACAGAAAGGAGACACCTCCAGGATGCTCCCTCCTGCTAAACAGGGGCATTGCTATGGCAAACTTTATTTATCGCTATTTAAAACCCAAATAAATGAGTACAGGGTGTTATAAATACCCTTACAAGACAAGCTGTGCTAGGAAGACAGAGGGAAATGAGGAGGAAGATGGAGGCAGTGGGTAGGAGCACACCTCTGTCTGCTGGTGGACGGAGCACGGGGCCACTCTTGGCAGCACACACGGGGCCTCTATGACCCACCTTACTATCAGCCCTACAACAGGCCCTGTGAAACATCACAGATGTTTTTCAAGGGAAAAATATCAGACCTGAGGAATATCCCCAGCTCCGCAGAGGAGAGAGATGAATTGGCAAATAGAAGGCTACAGCGATAAGGGAGTTTTTATAAACATAACCTAATTGTATTACTCCAAAGTCCTGAAGTTTATTGCCCTGTTTAATGATGTGTCTCGTTATTTATGGTGTAGCACAATGAGTCTGCTATTGATTTAATACACTTCTTTAAAGACCATCATTGTCACAAGCAATAAAACGAAGCCATTCTGAGACAGCTCAATTATGTCACATCTCCATCATCAGACCCCAAGCACCGGTGTGTGGGGGCCAGAAGCAGGTGGTGAAGAGCGTCCTGCAGGGAAGGATGGAGCCTGAGTGTGGCAGGAGCAGGAAGGATGGGTTCACCTGGCTCAGGGATGCTGCCCATGGACACCACCTCCTGCTGCTGGGCACTCGGTTTGGTACAAGTCCCCTCTCTGCTGGCACGGTGATGGCATATGCATGGGGGGGAAGGGGTGACGGATGGAAAACAGCACAAATGATAACCAGCATCTGTGTCCATTTCCGCTCCCAACGCCCTCCTCACCTTTCTGGTACTGGAGCCAGAGCTGCTGCTGGACCTTCTTGCTGGGGAAGTGGATGGTGCAGCTGAACTCAGAGCCGTACAGTGCTTCTGCAATGTAGTGGGACCCAAACTGCTGGATGAAGGAGAGCAGCTCCTCCCGGCTGCTGTCCTTGTTGAGGACCTTCAGGATGTTTGCAAAACCTGTGGGAGGAAGGCAGGGGATCAGACTGGAGGTTGACCAGATAAGGCTGCCAGCCACAGCCCTGTAGGGAGGAGACCCAGAAGGTCCCCTGCTCAACACATACAAGTCCCCAGTTCCTCCTCTCTTGTCTCCGTGGTCTACATGACCCACAACCTGCTATCAACCCTGGGCCGTGGCTGTGGCATCCTTCTATGATTCTTTTCCCTGAGAGATTCCTCAAATCAGTTTACAGGGACGTGCATGTGACCAGACGTATGCACAGACACGCAGGTCCACACACACCCAAACACCCTCCCACCGGCTCCATCCCATTCTTCAGGCTGCTGTGGACATCACCAGAGGATGTGCTTCCCCTTTCCCCTGCAGTGACCAGAACCAGCTGCATTGTTCTGCTGCAATTTATTCTGGATTGCACTGCAGACCGTCCCCACTGTAAATACCCCACACAACCAAGAACTATTTTTAGGAGAGTGTTGAGACAGCCCAGGGAGACACACAGGGCTGATGGCATCTCCATGGGTGCACAAGAGTTGCAGCATCTCTTAAGCAACACCCTGCAGCACCCGTGCAGACACTGGGCACTGCTGCCCTGGGATGGGGATGTGGAACCTCACTGCCCTACAGAGATGAGGTACCAGAGGTGTCAGTGACTATACGGTGCTCTGGAATCATTTGCAGCTGGCTGATACTGCTTTGATTCAGTGGTGAAACTGAAAACATACTGGAAGAAAATAGGTCCTAACAGCCATCACAATGAGGTTGGCTGGCTGGCGGGTTGGTTTATTGAAGGAGAAGCTAAAAGATTCACTTTGAGCTGAACCCAAGCATTTTGTTCAGCTCCAAGGGGTTATTTCATTCTGGGGCTGCACAGCCTGTCTGCACTACACCTGTCTTGCTTTTCTTTTCCTTTTTTTTTTCCTTTATCTTTTTCTTTCCTCATTTAAAAACGGGTTGATTTTGAAATTTAAAAAAAAAAAATGCTGTTTTGAAATGGAAAGGCAAAACATTTCAGGTCGTAACAGAATGTTTCAGCGTTTCTGAAACAAAATGTGCAGCTATAAAAACATGGAAGTGAAATGTTTTGACATTTCCAGGATCCTCCTTCTCGCCCCTTCTTCAGCTGCGACTCCCTGCATTGTATGACCCACATTTACAAGAACTTTGGGTCCTTTTGAAGCTGGATTTTTCTCAAGAATTTACTGTTTTTCTACATACACTCACACACAGCCACCCTTGTGCAAATCCTTCTCTCAATGTTGCTTATTTGTTTGATCCTGGCTCTGCCCCCAGCTCTTGGTTTGTGTGACCGAGCTGGGCAAACTCCCTGCCTCAGTTTCCTCCCTGTAAAAAAGGAGGAAAATCTCTCTGCCTGCCTCTGCTGTGGTGCTGGGAGGATGAATTACTGCCTGGGCAGAGCCAGGAGGTGAGAAACACTGGTGAGATGCTTGGCTAAGCTGAGGGATCTGGGCTTGTCCAGCCTGGAGAAGAGAAGGCTGCAGGGGGACCTCATTGCAGCCTTCCAGTCCCTGAAGGAAGCAGAGAAACAGAAGGGGAATCAGCTTGTTAAAAGGGTAGATAACAGAAGGACAAGGGGGATGGAGTGAAGCTGAGGGAGGAAAGGTTTAGATTAGATATTAGGGGGAAGTTCTTTGCAGAGAGAGTGGTGAGGGGCTGGAACAGGCTGCCCAGAGAGGGGGTGGGTGCCCCATCCCTGGGGGTGTTCAAGGCCAGGTTGGAGGGGGTTCTGGGCAACCCTGTGTAGATCCAGGCCTGGAGGTTAGTGGCCCTGCCTGTGGCAGGGGGTTGGAACTCTGTGATCTTTGGTGTCCCTTCCAACCCAGACCAGTCTGTGATTCTGTGATTCTATGACTGCTTTGGGGCAGAAGACCACCACCCACCCACCCACATAGACACTCATCTCCCTGCCAGTAGAACCCCTCACCTGCAGAGAGGGTGATGGAGCTGAGCTTCACCCTGTAGAGGTTGCTCCTGACCCGCCAGTGCTGCACCATGGGGTAGCCCATCGCCTCGTCGTACTTGATGTCCCCTGCGAAGGAAGAGCCGGCACTCAGTCCCCGCTGACCCCGGGAACACTTAACACCCACACAGAGCAAGGTTATGCTACACACCACAGGGGTGAGGAACGGGGTGGTAGCAGGGACGGTAACGTCCTCCCATGGACATGCCATGGGTCCCCAAGCTGCTGCAGGACCAGCATTGCCATGTCAGCAGCTGCCTGGGGCTTGTGGAGATGAGATGCTGCCGTGCCGTGCTGGACTCACGCAGCCCGTGCAGAGGGAATGCAAGAGGGAGGCCATGAAGTACCACACCACACTAGGGGTGATGCCAGTTCCCCTCAGGGATCACACTGGGATCCATGTTGGGAGATGGGGCTCTTGCTTCTCTGCTTGTCCCCATGGGGGTTGAGCCCGGGGGCAGCTCGTACCAGTGAGAAGCTGAAGGTCAGGAAGGGGCTCCGAGAGGACACCACGGCACTGCTCCTCCACGGGCAGTGGGATCACCATGAGACCATCGGCCAGCTGGGGGAAGTCCTTGATGAAATTATTCTCCCTGCAGAGAGAAAAAGACAACTGCAAAGCAACGATGCAGGGCACGGCCAGGCAGGGGGGCTGGGCTGCCCCGGCAGCATGGGGATGGGTGACTTGGGAGGGTGAGGGACATCTCCTGTGAGCAGGAGACCCAACAGAGGATGTGGTTTGCAGCCCCTGTTGCCAGCTGCCCCCAGCTCTGCAGCACTTGAAGGTGATGCTTAATGAGCTCCCGAGGGACCGCAGCTCTGCTAGCTCTCCATTAGCTGTGGGGGACCATGCACAGAGTGGGGACATGGCCACTGGTTTTGGCCCAGATTTTCCAAGTGTGTCACTGGAGAAGGGGCAGAGAGCAGTGAGGAGAGTGGAACAGCTGCTCCATCCCAAAACTGCCCCATCCCACCAACTGCAGCACTTTCCATGTCCAAGCACCATGTCCAAACACTATACCAAGCCCCACTGGGGCTCCCCACTCTGGATAGCATCACCACCCACACGGCTTTGCCCTGAGATGACTGGCTCTCCAAAAAAAGGGAAAGGGACATTTATAGACACCAAAAAAAAGGAAAAAAAGCCAGTGTGTGCAGCTTACGGTGCAATTTTACCACACATGCGGGATCTTTTCTAACCTTGGCAGGTATAACACTGTATAATAGGCCCCTAATGAATTGTTTCTAGAACAACGAAACCAGGGAAATTATTTGAAATTGTGAACAGACAGGTCTCTGGGAGATAAGCCTCCCCCAGCAAGCGAAATGCCTCACGCCTGCGCAAAGGAAACGGGAGGGGGGATTTTAAATATTGATCTTAGAGCCAAAATATAGGCCAGGAGGCTCTGCGTCCTCCGGGTGTGGAGACAAAAGGGCAGCTGAGCAGAAAAAAGGGAGGTTCCTGCAAAAATCAGGTCAGCCTCAGGAGCCAGGGGAGCTCAAGGCTGGCACCGCCTGCCCCAGCTGCATTTCCTGAACAGATTTTCCTTTAAACAGCTGCTGGGTTCACCCCACTTCCCTGTCTTACCCCCAAAGCCCATCCAGGGATGCTCCTCCACACTCCACAATCATCTCCCAAGTGGGGACACCTCTGCCACCTCCAACAGTCCCACTGCAGCAGGGTGGTACAGCACTTCCCAGGGGCCCTCCCACTGCCCCACAGTCAGGATACGGCCACCAGAGCCTGTCTCGGCGGTGAGTAGGTGGACATTAACCTGTGCAGCCATCCTGGGGATGCTCCCGGGTGAGGGGCAACAAGGTGAGCAGCTACAGGTGGGACACAGGTGCGGGGCTGAGCCCGGCTGCGCAGGCAGCACGGCTGCCAAGGAGCAGGCACATCATGCTGCACCCCCTGTCTCACAGCCACTGGCACCTGATTGCATCTCAGGGGCTTCCCTTCGGGCACCACCGGAAGAAAAGTGGATTCTGTGTCCGAGGGGAAAAAGCCCCTTTTCACATGTGTGCTCACAACTCTATCGACCACGCTGGGCACAGGATCCCCGTGGTGAGCGGTGCTGTGCTGCTGCGAGCCCCGTGCTGCTTTCATGATGCAAATGGAGAACTGCAATTACTGCCAGAGCCGGGAGCTGTGTGGGTGGTGGGAAGCAGGGGCTGCAAAATTAGGCACGGTGGTAGGGAACCCAGGAAGGAGCGTGTTGGTGTCTGCTGCTCTGCCTCAGCGGAAAAGGGAGGAAAGCATCCAAATCCCAGAGAGGTGTGATGCTGCACTGGAAAAGAGGGGTGCTGCTGCGCTGAGCCCTCCTGCCACCCCAGAACACAGGGGCTGTCCCCTCCCTGATGGGTGAGCCCCACACCCTGCACTGGGGTGTGCACAAGGGACAGGCAGACCACACATGGGCCCCATCCCACCTCTGAGAGGAGTGGGAGGGGATGCCCAGGGGGACAGGCAGGCCGGTGGCAATGCCACGCACAAGGGGATGGACCTGGCCATGCCAGAAGAGCTCAGTCACAGGGGACACAAACATGTGCCCCTGCAGACACCAGAAGAGAGCGTTAACCCTGCGCCCAGCCATGGGGCAGAGTTGATGCAGAGAAGCAGCCTCTCCTCCTCCCTGCTCCAAACCCACCCAGACCACCTCACCAACATGTGTCCGTGTTGCGAGGCTGCGGGCCAGCTGGCCCTGGGCATGAGCCCAGGTCACCAGGGTGGCAGCACAGCCCAAGGGCTGGTGGCCCATGCGCTATGGAAGGACAAGCTGGAGGAGATGCACCCCAGTGCAACTGGAACCCACATGAGGCAACTGCTGCTCCAAAAAGGTATCTTTGGAAGAGCTGGGCTCTGCAGGCCGCTCGCTGTAACGCCAGTTGCTGTAACTGCTCCACAGTCAAAGGCTGAAGCAAAACAAGGGGGAGTCAAGATGTGGGTGTAGACACTGGTGTGTGCCCCTGTGCTCCTGTAACGGGAGGGAGCAGCAGCACAAGGCAGGATGCACGCATCCTGACAACGCATTTTTGCTACCAAACCCTTCCTGCACCTCCTCCCTCCCCACCTCCAGCCCTCTCTGCCACCCCAAACCAGGGATGAGCCGCAGCCCCTCTGGGTGCAGGCTCTGGGCACGCAGAGCCCCGGAGCCAGCACCTCAATGAGCCCTCACCCCGTCTGCAGTGCTGGGACCCCAGACGCCTGGTGCCGGGCCATGAGGGTGCAGATGGCCGTGTGCCACGGAGCCGTAGCCGGCAGAGGGCTGTAGCTCCTTTTCCACTGTGCCTTATTAATAACCCTGCGGCTCGCAGCGCTGCTTGTTGTACAGGCAGAAAAAAGAGTTTCTGCCAGGCTTTTGTGCTCTCTGGAAGCTCTGATCAAAGCCGCCGGGCTCTGCGTGAGGGGCAGGGACACAGGCAAGGGGAGGGAAGTGACAGCATCCCTCTGCACATGCTGCCACACGTGCATCCAACTGCGGCACGGCCGAGCCGCTGGCACCTCCACACAGGTTCACACCTGGGGGTCCGTGCTCCTTCCAAAAGGCAAGGCAGTTCCTACCAGCCACAGAGCCAGGTTTATCCCGACAGGGTCAGGAGATTGCTCAGTAAACCCACATGCTCCCAGGATCTGCTAGCTCCACAGTGTCCGCCTCGGTCTCTGTTTCTGCCCCACAGCGTCTCCCCAGCACTCACAGCGCAGGTGCCCAATGCCCGTGGGAGTGGTGACCACGCCGCTCTCCCCAGCACGCTGCACACTGGATCCACTCATCAACTCACTGCACTCTCCCAGCATGGATCTGAACGTCTCTCTGGGCATTGTGAAGATACTGAGTCATGATAGAAGGAAATGCTGTTTCTCTGTCACAACCCTGGTCCCCAGCAGTCTGTCCTTGCCCTGGGAGGGAGCCGACTTCCAGATAAATGACTCTTGATGCTGGGAAAGGTCAAATGGCCAAAGGCTTTACTGAGCTCGTGCTGGCAGGGTGGACAGTCGCCTGGATTAAGCTGAGTACAAAATCCTGGCTTTGAGGGACACCTCTTAGAACCTCGGCCGAGTCATGAAACGCACCCACAGCCTCTGGGACACAGACAGCAGGCAGCAGCTCCCTTGCCTCAGGGTGCTGATGGGGTGAAGGCAATTAGCATCTGCTCAGGTACCCAGGGGAGGGCTCAGACAGCAAGAGCTCACTGTGCCAGCATTCTCCTGTCTTTCTGAAACTAGATACACAAACCACAGTTGCTTTTAGGGAATCTGACCTCAGATAACATGCCCAAGGTCACGCGATCAAGCTGTGGCACGGTGCAGCATAGGGCTGTGCTGCTGTGCTTCACCGTGCTGGTGTCATCTCACACAGATGCTGGGAAGCCTCCAAAAAGGACCAACATCCCACAGCATCCCTGAGCAAAAGGGGGGGTTGAGGGAACAGGAGAGCCCGATGCAGGCACTGGGGAGCAGCTGGGGTGCTGTGGTCCTCCTGGATGGGACCGCGGCTGCAGGGTCCTCATCCATGGCAGGATTCTGCTGAGCCCTGGGACACCTCAGCAAAGGGACGAGGGCCAAGCTCGCAGAGGGAGTTTGGCCCATGCTAGAAGATCAACTGGTAGCTCACACTCACTTCGTTTTCCTGTTAGCAACACCGCTGGGTGAAGGAGCAGCTTCTCCTCAGCTGTGGCTTCCTCCCTTTGTGCTTCACTCCCAAAGGACACGGCCTCAAGGCCAGGCTCTGCCTGCTGACCCTTTCGGAGACCCTCCCATCTCCTGTACAATCCCACTGCAAATCCAAGCACCAGCTGGCATGGTCCTTCCTGCCTCCATCCGCTGCTGCCCGTGGATGCACACCCTGCATCCCAGCAACCGGGCAAATATATTCATGAAGGGGTAAAAAAAAAAAAATCAAAATCAACTATCAAATGACCCCACGAGTGATTAGCTGATGCCCTGAAGCGTGAGATTTAATTACCCTTATCTGAGCCGGCGCAGCTACAAATGTTAATCACATTATCATCCAGCGTGCTTGTGTTCGGCAAAGCGACTACGCGAGCGAGGACAGTGCTTTCTGCTACGCAAGCCTGAGAGGATGCTTCTCTGGAAAGAATAATTTATTCATCTTACTTCTTCCCGTCCCACAATGGCTCGGGGAGAATGTGATGGATTTGAGGTTATTTAGTGCCAGCTTTTGACCCAACTTTCCCTCGGAGAAGCTTTCCTGCTGAGGTGGCTGGAAGCTCGTGAGAGCCCAGCCCGTGTCTGACATGGGGACATTCAGAAATAGCTGCTTTTTAGCTTGTCATCACCAAAAAAAATTTATCTAGAGTCACTGGGAGACAGAAGAGAAGGTGTCCTGTTTCCACAGCCACTTTGGAGAAGGTAAGCACACCGTAAAACTCCCCCCATGCGTCTCCGTGACCTCAGGCACTGGTGAATTATAAAGGCTTAATGCAAACCCTCTGAAGCAGCAGTTACTTACTCCAAATTTACTGGTCATTAATTTTAGTGAGGCCCTGCTCCTGTATAACGAGGTGGAATAAAAAAAAGGAGAGACTGGTCAGGTTTTGCCAGGCCCTGGAACCCTCTCCAGCTACACAACTTTCAGCCCCAATCACCCTTTGTGATGATGCTCCGCTGGACCGGGCTGTGGGGAGAGAGCGGAGCACCCACCTGAGCTGCCTGTGCCTGCCAGACCCCCGTGATGCCATCACCCCGATCCCGCCATGGGATGATGCAGATAAGACCAGTCCTGGTGCTGCCCATCTCTCCCTGCCACGTCCCCAGCGTGCCCCACCTCACCGCCAGCAATAAACAGCCTGACAATATGCAATAGCAGCCTTACCCCTCAGCTCAAGGAGAATTAGCATTTAAATTGAGGTGTTTCGGGGAGGTAAATCATGCCAGCGCTGGGGCTGCAGTGCCTGCAGGCACACACTGCGCTCCGGTGCAGTGGGCTTCCATGCATGGTGCTCAGCACCATCTCCTCCACATGCCCTCAGACTGAGACCCAAAACCTGCCCCAAAACCCTCCGTGGGGCTGGGGCTGCACCACCGTCACCTGCTGCATTTGGGGAGGTGCTGGAAAGGGCTCAGCCAACTCCAGCAAAACGCCGTGGGCTCCGTCTCGGCGCCTCTTTGATCCCAGCACTAGAATACTAATTGTGGTGCTGTGCCAGCACGGCCGTGGTGGCACCACTGGGGCTCTTGTTCCCTTGTCACATCTAATTTGGGGTCACCGAGAGCTGCAAGACCAGGCAAAGGGTGGTGGCTGTCCCCAGGGACTGCAGCTGGGAGCTGCCTGTGCCACTGGGCACGGGGTGCTGTGCAGGGACCCCAGCCATGGCCTGACAGTGGCAGCAGCCAGGAGATGACATCCAGATATGGGACCACAGAGACAGACGGACAGATGGACATGGGCAGTGGGAGCAGCACTGCTCCCCAGGAGCTGGCTGAGCCAGGGAAGGGGATTCCTTCCTGGTGAAGAGTTTACTCACCATACAGCAGGACCTTGGTTGATCCAAACTTTTTGACAACTTTGCTGAACCTGTGGCAGAACCTGAGCACAGATTATTGGGGGGTTTTTTGGTGTTGTTGCTTTTAAGCACAAAATAGATGAGGAAGACTAAGAGATACCAGCACCATGCTGCCACCACCTCTGCGCCTTGCAGGAGGCTCCTGTGCCTCCACAGTAGTTGAAGGCATCTCTAACTGTGATTGCTTTCCTGGTCTCCATCAGTGCAGCAGAACATCAAACTCATTTCCTGGTAATCCCAAACTCACTGCTCCTGGTGTTTCAATTCAGCTGTTGAACTGGTAACTCAGAAGCAACAAAACCCAGGTGGAGTACCCAGAGCCCAGCATCTGTTTATCACCTTATATCATTCTCCCTACCCTGCTTCCCCATTATACAGCTACTGATTTGTGCCAGCGTAGAGGGTGTCTCCTGTGGATCTTTCTGCCTCTGGTGTGATGGGTGGGAACAGGCTGACAAGGAGCGCCGGGTAGAATCAGATTTGGAAAGTTTCAGTAACCACAGCGATGCCTGGCGCCTGTGCAGCAGGCACACAAAGCTGGATTTATGCCTTAATTACAGAGTCAGTGCTGTGAGAGGAATCCCATGCAAAGCTCTAGTTCTCAGCCCCTTAAACAACTTTGCAAATTTACAGATTATTCCCTTTGGGGGTTGAAATTCCCCGTGCTTAACCTAGGCTTAAAGGTGATTTCCTGCAAGGAGTTTTAAGAAAAGTCAAAAATCCCCATTTGTGAGGGAGAGGGCGAAGATGAAAAGCTGACACATCCTCAGCTGGCAAAGGGAAGAGAGGGACAACCTGTCTCTCATTTGCCTTTAACTCTAGCACAACCTACTCTTGGATGCCCACAGCCACAGAGAGCAAATCCCTTGTGAGATGAACGCATGCGAGCTGGGGGACACGACCCTGTGCAGAAGCTGCCATCATTAACACTCGACTTCAGGTACCATCTCCTAACTGCATCAGAACCAGAGCCTGAACAACCAGAGTCCACCAACAGTCCTTTCCCTCACGTGGAGGGAAATGGCTCCAAGCCATTCAGATTTACCACTGGGGACCTCCTCCTTGGATGGACTGCTCCTATCACGGACAAGCAGCAAGGAAGCTGATGAAATACACCCAGCATAAGTCTGACCCAACGCTTTCTACCTTTAAGTTGCTCTCTCTTTACCACCACCCTGCTCAAGCCACATCACCTAGATCCATCACCGTGCGAACAAGCCCGTCCACACACACCTCCTGACTCTGCGCCTCCTCCTTCAGGGGTGAAGCAAATGAGCAATTAGCCAAGACCTCTCTCCCTGTGTCTCACCACTGATCTCACCACCAGCTCCACCACTGCCCACAGCCAGACGAGTTTTGGCCTCAGCATCCTTGTCCTGAGCCTGCAACCCAATGGCATGGTTGGGAGGACATGTTGGAGCAATGAACCACCCCTGTTGATGGGAAGGTCTGGGAATCGCCCAACAGCTGATGTGGCTGATGAGAAATCCACCTGTTCACCAAAGGCTGGTGCTGCTTAGCAACTGCCAGGAGTATCCGTGTCTTCCTCCATGTATCTGCTCTTCAAGGTGTCTCCCTCCATGAGCTTCACCATCACTCACAGCCTGAGGGGTGACCTCGGCTTCCATGAGCTCAGCAACTTTCAGCTTTTTAATGATTTGGATGGGGCTACAAAGACAGACAGAGCTCCTGGAGCAGCTCACGAAGCTTCTGCCCACTGGGCTGTAGCCACTGCATGATGACCTGGGGGTATAGGTTTCATCATGGAGATGGTTTTGTTATGGGGATGGTTTCCCTAAGCCTGAGCAACCCAGAGCTGGGCTGGACACCTCCTCTGAATGATGATTTCAGTGATGAGCTGAGCCAAGGCTGCGGGTCCTCTCGAGCGGGTTGTTTCGCTGCTGTTTGCAATCATTTCCCCGAGTGTTGCTCAAGCAGCTCCATGCCTGGCGCTCTCATTATCATTATTTGTAATGAGGCAACAAATACAAAACTCCCACTGACTTCAGAAGAGCCAGGACTTCACGCTGGGACTTCCCAAGGAGCAGGTGTGAGGCCGGTCCCTGCCTTGCACCCGGTTCCCGTGGGATGCGGGCACAGCAATCTGCAGCCATTGGCCTCTCCACAGGCCAGCAGCTCTCCCAGGGAAACCCACACCACCCTCCAACACCCTGGAAGCACAAGCACTGCCTTTTAAATAATAGTTACCTTTCCAATGTAAATGCAGACACCGCTCCCTGCTCAGTGCACGCGTCTGTCCTCTTTTTAATGATTTAGGATCTTAAGCACTTTTTTTTTTGCCCCCCCCTCTCCTGAGCCTCATTGTTAACCTTTAAGACGGAGATAAGGCGTAAGAGTTTGGAAAGGAATCAGGAGGGACCTTGGAAATGAGCCAGAAGCAGTGTTAGTACCGGGCTGCACATCATATCTCTTCGGTTCTTCTTTCCCCCCAGGGTGATTCGGACTGCTCTTGACTACCACCATGGTATTACAAACTCTAATGAGGTTTGGAAAATAAGAAACCCACTGCGGCGTGGGAGAAACTAATAGAAATTGTTTTGTCTTCTCTCTATTAGTCATTAGAAGCAGAGGAAAAACAGCCACAGGCAGTGGCAGGGCTGCAATATCACCACACATTTCATATGCTGGCACTCCGACAAAGTCATTTCAATGCAGTTAACGCTCCTGCTTCCCCCCTGTGCAGGGCCTGCATATGCCAGCATCCCTACACAGGGCTCCATCAAGCCTGGGGCAGCCTGGGTGATGCCCAGCGCCCACCAGCCAGCGCTGTGGCCCCCAGGCAGCCCACCCAAGATGCCCATGCAAGATGCTTGGCCCACCTGCGGCTCTGCCCAGCAGCAAGCCCACCAGCAAAGAGCACTGCATCGGCGCTGTGTGGAGCCCAGTGTACCCCAGGGACAGGCAGGGAGGGTGAAGGCAGCGCCCAGGCAGGGCAGTGCACAGGGACACATCCACAGGCAGCAGCTCCCCGGCGCTGTCAGGCAGCCAGAGCATATGGTGAATGAGCTGAGATTTGCGACTGCATCTGCAAAGCTGTGTTTCTGTCTGCAAAGTTAATTATGGAAGCCACAAAACGATGCACACAGCGAGCAGGGGTGATGGCACCCACAGTGAACTCACCCTCGCTCCAGGGCTCAGTGCCTTGGAGCACCTTCCACTTCGCGTCCTCGCTCCCAGATCTGTGGGCTGTCACACTGGGGTTGTGCGGCTGCCTGTGACAAGCAGCAGTGCCAGTACGCCTTCCAGATGTTTGCCTGCTGCATGCGGGCATGGGCACAGCTGGAAAGTGGCACTGTCCCCCAGAAAGACCCCGTCCCGCTGACCCCAGGGCGCAGGCACTCAGGTGGCTCAGCAATCACCAGGCTCCTCCGGCTGTGCTGGGGGAGAAATGAACTGGCACAAACCCCCCAGGGTTTCACCTCAAATAAAATTTTGCCAAAGGCAACAGCCCTCAGGAGACAACTCCTCACCTGAGCACAGCCTGGGCAGGGAGAGAACGCAACAACCAGGGAGCATTACTGGTGGCGGGGGTGGGAGGGATGAGGGATGCTGGGTCAGTCCCACAGCCTGCTCCTGCATTCCTCTGCACTGAGCCGCAGGTCCAGTGTCCAGAGCAGGTCAGGCTGCTCAGGAACTGTGTGTGGTTGAAGGTTTAGGAAATCTACTGGGTTATCCCTTAATGTAGGATGCAGCAGGGGATGGGAAGGCTCCCAGCACAGCTTGCCCACCCCTTTGTTGGACAGTGGGTTCAACTGATGAAGCCCAAACTTGCCCCTTACCTTTGGGTCTGTGCAGTCACAAGCTGCACTGCAACGCAGGCAATGTCAGATCCTCCATCTCTGGAGAGATTGCTTAGGATGGGAAAGAGCAAGACATCATTTTCTGCGGCACCGAGGACTGCATCCAAGCCCTGCTGCTAACTCGGAAGCAGGTATGGCTCGACAGCTGGCATAGCTGTGGAGCGCACAGGCATCCCTGTGCTGGTGCCTGCTCCTGACTGCATTGCCTGGAGCAAGGATGCACATTGCTGAGTCAATGTCAAGCTGATTTAGTCCTTGGATAGGGAATCTCCATCAACCAGTGCTGGCACTGGCAAAGCAGAGCAGTGATGGGTTGGTAAGTGTCAGCCGTGTCCCCGGAGGTGCCGCTGGAGGGGTGTCTGTGGTGTGAGCTGCACAAACCCACAGCTAATGGTGACCACCAAAGGAGTGCCCACAGCGGGATGGAAAACCCCTGCTATCACAGCTTAAAGTCAGGCAATAATGATTTCCTGCCTTAAACCCTCCTGCCACACACTCTTCAGTCATTTCAGCTGAACTTACACATAATCTGAGTGGGAGCAGAGCCCCCATGCCCCAGGAGTGGCAGCAACCCACGTTGGATGAGGAAAGGAGAAGCAATTCCTCTCTGCAAGCCTGGACACAACTGCAAGGCTCTAAAGCCAGTAAGGACCCCCTGGGATGAAAGGTACTCTATAAATCTGAGCTGTTATTATGATAAAACCGATCTCCACTGCATCTCTTAATAATGCAGATTAACTACGCAATAACACCAGCTATAATTAGTATCATAAAAGTCAGAGATGGGAAAGGCTAGCAGGGCAGTGAGTGGACTGCTCTCACAGCATGGGGAAGGGGGAAAATGTCCTGGGTACCCTCTGAACTTGGAAAAGTGAAGGCAGGCTTGGCAGTGCCAGGCACCAGGAAGGGAGTGGTGACAAGGAGGGGATGGCACACAAATCACCATCATTGTGCCCAACCCAGGAGGGAGCAGAGCCCTGCTCTCATTCTGCAAGTGCCCAGCACTGACCTCTGGTCCCTCCACTCCTGTGTGGGCACACGTCCCCTCTCTCAAACCTATATCCTTTCCCCATGCTCAGGACCTGAGAAAAGTGGGTCACCATCAGCTTTTCACAGGGCAGACCCTGAAGACCTCACTGAGCCCCCTGACAGCTGTGGGAGGAGACCGGGTGTCCCCCAAGGGCCATGGGCTGATGACGATAGGGTCCTTGCAAGAGGAGCCCATGTCCCAAACTAGCTCCCAAGGGACGAGTAGTGTCCCAGACCCTTCATCTCCCATCCCTCAGGAAGCTCCCAGCCCCAGGTCTAGGAAATACAACCTCCATATACCATGCACACACACCTTGCCCAGCAGCATTCCCAGACCGGGACCCCACTGCCTACTCCCATGCTGCCAGCACTCCTCCTTACAGGTTGACTAATGCAGCCCAAGCCCTGCTGCCTTCCTCCACCTCCTGTTCCCAGAATCCCCATCATCCTCCTTTCCCCCATGGTGCACCCATGTGGCCCCAGCCCTTCTCCCTGCTGGCACAGCAGCGCTGGCGGTGCGAAGGGCAGGAGGGAGGGCTCCCTGCCTGGGCACAGTGCTGCTCTGCCCAATTAGTGCTGCTGGGTGACAGGCTTTGTTTGCGCTGCGTGATTAGCTGTGGAAATGCAAATCTGAACTTCCTCCGACGAAGCAGCTAACAAGATAATGAATATTTTTATCATCTGCAGAGAATACAAACATCTGTGCAGACACAAACGTGCTGCCAGGGCTGGGGGAGGAGCAGGGGTGCGGGGGGTGGGGGAGCAGCTCCCCAGCATCCCTCTCTGCAGGGGCGGCACCGAGCTGGTCACTGAGCCCAGCAAAACCCCATGGTGACTCCCCATCGTTTTGGGTGGGTGCTGGTACGGCCTCCCACTGCAGCGCTGTGGCTCTGTACTGCACCCATGACTGCACAAGTGAATTTGTGGGGGGTATACACAGACTACTCACACCCCTGGGGCATCTTGCTGGCTCTGTCCCCTCGCTGCCCATCTCCTGGCCACCACCTCCCCTTTGAAACACCAGCTCGCCAGTTTGCACAGTGTGAAGCTGGCTTTCTGAGCATGGACTGGGGTGAAAGCTGCTTGGCTTCTCCTCAGCCTTGCTGTAAGGGCGAGGAGTTTGGCTGTGGTTTTTAACACACCCCTATTTCATGGATGTGCAGTTGCTTTGGGGCTCTGGCTGTGCTGGTGGCTTCCACCCACACCATCCTGTTAACTCCCCAAGTCTAAGACACATGCTGGGGGTAATGGCCAAACACCAGAGACCAACCCCATGCAAGGTGATCCCGCTGCCTGCACAGGATGGAAGGAAACAGAGCAGCTTGGGGGCACATCTGGAGCAGGGACAGGGCAGCTGGAGCAGAAGGTGGCTGCAACAGCCATGCCCATGCTCACTGAGGATGTGATGCTCTGCTCCTTAAATCCTACCCAGAACGAGCCTGAAAACCTCTAGTACATAAAACACACCTATTATTAACATCTCAATCAGTGTTTTTCTAGACATCGCTTCCGCTCTGGACCCCTGCGTTGCTTTTAGGATATCACTGGCACTAGACTTGCTTTTGTTTTGCTCCAAGAATAAAACCCTGCTGCCAATCCAGTGGCTGCAGACTGCTGGAAACACCAGCTCAAAGCCACACGATGCGTTCTCCTTCTAGTAGGGATGCTAACTTTGAAACAGAGCAGGGCTGATGCACGCAGGATGCAATCCTGACCTGACTAACGGGGTGCTGTGCTAATTGCATTAGTCATTTATACAGTGGATTGATAAAAATCTCAATGCTCAGCCTGGCCGGTGAGGATGAGCTCAAAACACACGGCGTGAATCTATGTGCAACCCATTGCGGGCTTGGAAAAGGGCTGGATGGACCTAAAAAAGCAGCCAGGATGTCCCTGATGCTAGGGGAAATAAAAATGGGATGGAGGAAAAATGGGTCAGGATGGGGGCTGCAATGCCATCGTGTGTGGCATGGCCACAAGCAGGCACTGGGACATCACTGCTTTGCAGGCAGCATCCCAGGCCGGGAGCAGGCACATACTGGGAGTGGGGCAGAGAGCAGAGCAGAGCATCCCACAGCAGCTCCACAGGAGCTGCTAAACTGCCAACAACCCACTTACCTCCTCCGGGGACCGGGGCCTGAGGCATTAGCCTGGCTTGGAAAGACATCATTGCTTCCAAGCAGTATGTTGGAGGCTCCGGAGTTGTGAACAGGTAATAGAATTGCAGCAACAAATAATAAAAAGAGGAATGAAATGGAAGGCAGCCACCGGAAAAGAGATCCATCCGTTATCCCGGCCTGAAGGGTAATAGGTAAACAAGGCGTTGGGATACCGGCTGGCGCCGCGCTCACCGGTGCAGGAATAATAAACAGCACAATTATAACTTCTGGGCTCGGAGGGCTCAGAGAGAGGGGGGGAAGTATGGAAAAGTCGATAGTGTTAATTCAAGGAGTTACAGACGTTACATCAGCGAGGCCTCAGGGGAGGCAGGATGTGCTCGCCGGGGCTGGGCACAAGCTCCAAGCTGGGTGGCACCAGCGAAGCCCCCACCCAGCCTCCTGCACCCTGACATGATGCTACACCGGGCTAGCTGAGCCCCCACCCCAGCCCCCAGCAGCACCTACAGCCTGGGGAGACACCGGGTGCAGCTCACACGAGTCCTCCCCCGGCGCAGGGGGAGCGGTGGGGTGGGGGTGTTCCCCAAAGCAGCCCCCCAGGCAGGATGGTGCCGAGCTGTCAGCATGCCTCGCTGTCGCCGCGCGGGTTTATTAAGGGCTGAGAAGCAGCAAGGGGAAGGAGTGACAGATTTAAAATTAACTTGCCAAACTCCCCATCAATATTATGACAATTCCCTGCATCGGTTCAGCGACCCGGCGTGCCGCCTGACAGCAGTAACGTAGCTCTGTGGAGGCAGAGCCGGCTGCCGGGTTGGCAGCGCTCGGGGCGAGCGGGTGCCCATTCCTCTCCATGGCACCTCTGCCACCTTGGTGCTGTGCTCAGTGCTCAGCACCACCTCCAGGCTAACCTTCCCCAAGGCAGTGAAGAAGTGGCAGCCCTAGTTTAGAGGTGGGGATGCGAGGAGCAGCATCCTCCAAGGACCTGTTTGCAGAGGGAAGGGTACTTCCGATTCGGAGGAAGGCACATGGCACAGGATGGTGGCCCTGCATCCTCCGCAGCATCCTCCCTGGTTAGGGGAGAGGGGAAAACACTCAGAGTTTAGCAGATTTTTTGCAGTGAGGGAGTGCTGACATAAAACCTCTCCCCTCTTCTCCCCTCACTGAACTATTTTGTCTGCTTATCTTCCCCCAGCACCCAAAAACTCCCCAGACTTAGCAACTCTGCTGGGGAGAGGGGATCAAGCAGGGGCTGGGTAGGTGAGCAAGGTGCTCCCTGTGTCTCAGGGCCGTGCCAAGACAGAGCAAGAGGCAGGATGACAGGCAGGGATGGGAAGGGACCCTGCTTAGGGCAGACGGCTGCTCCCCGGGGAGCGCTCTGCAGCGCATCGCTCTGACATCCTGCACGCCATGCAGTAATAATCCAGTGAGTAAAGCTGGCTCCATGGGTAGCAATTTGGGTTTTCTCCATATTAATGGCATAAAAGCAACAGTCTGAAATTGCAAACAGCTCTTAAACAAAAATCTCTATTCCCTCGTGGCAAAGAGATGGCACAAAACAGATAAGGAACGAACAAACAACCCATTTGGAAAATAATCCCCCAGCGAGTTGGGGACGGTGTGGAGTTTGGGCTCTGCCCCACCGCGAGGCAACAGGAGGAAAATCGCTCTAATCTAGTCTTTAGCGAGCTGGATCCACCGCTGAGCCTCCTGGCTAGACCAAGAGGTGTGACTGGAATAGCTCAGCTCCGATCCCATGTAGTTACTAATGCTGCACAGCACTTCACCTAAGAGGAGAGCCTTTCTTAAACAGAGAGAGGGATGCCCAGAAGGTGATGGCTCCCAACGTGCTTTCAGCTCAATGTGGAAGGAGTGAGGGGGTTTTCTGGAGTGTGATTGAAGACTCCTCCTCTGCCCCCCTCTAAAGTGACTGGTGAGGGACTGCGCAGGAGACGCATTGCTGGGGGAACACTTAAATTGAAACCCTCACAATAAAACAGCAGCAACGATGCAGCATACTCCTCCAAAGGGGAACCTTCATGCTGGCTTGTCCAATAGGTCAGCCAAGCACCCCACCCCCAGCAGGGATAATTAGCTGTTACTAAGCCAGCTCAGTATGGAAAAGGCTGTGCACAGAACTCTCAACCATAGCGCTGCAGGGATGCTGTGTGCTCACCTCTGGCTGGGCTGTGGCTTCGCTGTCCCTGATGGATAGGAAAGAAAAGGTCCTTGGCACCAGTACCAAGGGATGTGTAAGCTGGGACAGGCTCAACGTGACACAATGAGGTGTTACACCAGTGCTGGTGTAGGTGTGGAGCACAACCAGTGCACACAGTATGACCTGTTCCGGATGCTGCCCATCCCTCTTGGGGGTACACCGGTCACAGCAGCTAGTATCTGCTTCCTCCATCCTTCCTTTGGGTGCTACCATCTTCTCACCCACTCCACTGTAGTGCTTGGGTGCTGCCTGAAAGCCAAAATCTGCCCCAGCCCTGACCAGACACACAGGCTGCTCTCAGGTCCAGCACCCCCAAGCTGCACAGCTCTCCCATTTCACTACCAGCTGCTGTGCCACATGCCTCTGTAACACCACCCTTGCTCTGTGTCTGGAAGATACCTGCTGCACATCCACATCCTTTCAGGCTGGCCAGACACGATAAAGCCATCGGTGCTACCCACAGCTCCAGCCTGGTACTGTGCCAACCACGCAGCTATTGGAAGGGCGGAAGATCTCATCAGCACTGCAGCCTGTTGGGTGGCAAAGAGACCACCCCAACCCCAACGGGATAGAAGTACTGCTGTAACTGATAGGTGTTGCCCGAGCCAGGGTGTGCGAGACAGCTTTTCCCAGCACAAAGGCTTCCTCCCAACACCACGCTGTCATGCCTGGCAGATTGAGAATATCCTATTTATGAAAGACACTGAAGATGCGGCGACATGGGAAGCAGACACCATTCAAAGGACTGTCACATCTGCATAGCTAAAGGATCCCAGCAGTTATAAATCCCTCTAAAATACTCAGCCCCTTGTTCTGATAGCAGGTTCTTGCTCCTACTTTGCAGAAACAGGCTTTTAATCCCTGGTATTAGGCAGCTTCCTGCTATGTTTCAAATGCACCAAATTAAGGGCTTCTCTAACAGCTGGTGTCTTAATGCTCAGAGAGGTTCTTGAATATCTATGAAAATCAGAGGCAAATTACATCTTTTAGTTAATAATTTCTTCTCCATTAACCTCCTTCTCTTCCCTTGTTAGGAGATGATGTAATGGTGCTTCTCCGGTGTAACCCTCCGACACACCGGGCAGCCTGGCCGCAGGGAAGGATGCTGCGTGCGGGGAAGCGAGCCCTTCTCATCACTGCCCAGCACATGTGGAGCCGACAGGATACATTCAAATGGAAAAGGGCAGCTGTGCTGACCTTCCAGGCTGCAGAAAGGGTTTCTGGAGCAAGATGTGCTGCCTCCCGCCAGGCTGCAAGCTCTCTGAGCTCTCTGAGCCAGTTCATTGTACTCTACAGCCTGCAACATGTGGGAGAGCTTTGCAGATTGTCCCTGTTTCAGACCTGCTTTCTCCTGCCCCTCACAGCTGTCAGACCTGGGACGAGTCCCCCAGACAATGCCAGGCACCAAAAACCCTGTTTGTGATGGTGAGGTCGTGCAGAGGACCTGGCTCCCATGGCACAGCCCCTCACTGGGATAAGCTTCCCCGCAGCGTACGCACCCAGCCGCCCCCCGCAGCGCAGCAGGGGCAGTGCCAGCCATGGGAAGGAGCACGCATCACTCACTGCCAGGGTTTTTAACCTGAAAACCTGTCTGCCATGAGCCCCAAGGAGTACTTTGGGCTCTGACCCAGGAAGATGTGACCCCAACACCGCAGGCATTTTATCCTGAGAGCAAAGAGGACAAGCACAGCCCTGGTACGAACCGCTCTGGGTCCAGCCTGGGACTCAAACCTCCCATCCCCAGGATGCTCCCGGGCAGAGTGACTTGGAGAAGCCACATCTCCCAGGATAAACCAGACCCACAGCCATCTTTAGGTGCTCTCCAGCTAGAAGTTAGCCCTGACAATGGGATATGAGTTTGCTTCCCACAAGTGACAAAGCATCCCTTAGACCCCAGCCCTGGCCAAAGCAGGAGAAGGATGACTTTCCAACCCTCTCAACTCTGCTGTGTGAGCAAAGGGCAAGCTACGGATGAGCTGGGGAAGAAATAAAAACCTCTACCAAAGCAGGTTGATGCATAGAGACTGATGGCACAAGCTGGGGTGTACAAGCCTATCCAGGTCTGGCATTTCCAAGCAATGGACCTGAAGAGTTTTTGAAGCCCCCAGACCTGTTCATCCCACCAGCTCATGGAAAATTCCAGCTCTGCAGCCCTGGCTGTGCTCTGATGGACCCACTGACACTTGTAACGTGGGAGGGAAAGAAAGCATGTGGAGCCCACTGGGAAAATTGCCTTCACGTACTGTCAGTGCTTGCTTCCAGCAAAGGCTGCAGCTCTGCAGGCTCCAAGCTCTCTGCTGGCTGCAGCATTCTGAGCTCCTTTATGCTGTTGGAGCTCATAATTGATCTGCCATTGAGAAAGCAAAAGGCCAGAGTTCAGCAGGAACTCATAGATAGGAAAGTTTTGCACTAGGCTGGGAAAAAAAGCACCCAAGAAAGCGCTGCAGCCAGCAGCGATGGGCACCCACAACTGCAGGAAAAAACAGGGGCAGCAGTGAGGTCTTGGTGCCTTCACATGAAAAAAGCCCGGTAGACTGGGCAAGGAAGAGTTGTGTTTGGGTGGGCCATAGGCTGGATCCTCTCCTGACCCAGATCAGCACTGCTGCTGGGGATCTCACACTCCTACCTCTGTTTGGAAATGCAGCTGCGTTCAGGAGAACTGAAGAAAATACAACAAACTCATCCCTCTGCCCCCAGTTCAGCAGCTACCAGCGAGCTCCCCTCAGTGAGCACCGAAGGAGGACAGTCTGGGCTGTTCACATCCCACTCTCCCCACCCACATCCACCCCTTGGCACTCTGACATTCCCCGGATGCCTCCTGCAAACCTGCTTGCACTCTGGTGGGGCATCTACCCGCTGCTTTCTTAGAGTACTTCTTATTTTGCTTTGCCCACAGCTCCTCCCAGCACTCCCAGTGGGGGCACTGAATAAAACCAGTTGGCATAGGTTTAAAACATGCCAAAGGAAACACTTTGCCACGCTACATGCCATTGCCAGTGGAACTCGTTGTCACAGGACAGTGTGGAGACAACAGACATCAGTGTTCAGAAAGAGTCAAGGTGGCACCACCAAAAAAAGCCCATTGACAGAGACAAAACATGAACCCAGTGAGACACACACTGGGCTGGGCTGGCCCCAGGCTGCTGCCTGTGGGAAGGATGAGCAAGCAGGAAAACCATGGATGCTTGGCATCCTCTTGCTCTCTTCCCCTAGTGAACATGTTGGGGATGCTGGCTCTGCACCAGCAGATCTTGGTCCCATCTCACCATCCCAATGTCCCCAAACTAGGAGCAGAACGGGGCTGTACCTGAAAGTCATCTGGAACACCTGCCCTTGGTTGACGTGCTGGCTCCGGTTGTTATAGCCGTGAAGCATCTCCCCAAAAAGGGTGTCGTTGAACTTGGCATCTGACTTCAGGCACTTGGGGCCCTCACAGATGTCAGACAGCATCAGGCAGGACTTCCCATCTGGGGCCAGCTTGTACTCCTCCACGCACCTGTGGAGCACCACAGCTATGTCAGACGTGCCAGGCACAGAGCACACCAGCCTGTGAGCCCTGCTGCAGGATGAGCCCCTGCCAGGCCCAGCCCAGTACCATCGACACCCACAGCAGCTGCCCAGGAAGGCACCGAGGTTGCAGCACCCACATCCTCTGCAGTGGCTGGGCTGGGCAACCAGCAGATGAGCGCTTGGCTCTCAACAGCCATCCTTCCTCCAGCAGCACCAGCCTGTCTGCCTGCAGCCACAGTCCCCTGCCCAGGAGCTGCCCCTGCACTGCAGAGCAGAGCTGAGCCTGCTGAGCATCTGCTGCTGCTCCTTGGTCCTGCTTCTGACCTCATTGTGGGTAAGATGCACAAGCTTCAGCAAACACCAAGGGAAACTGAGGCAGCAGCAGGGATATGATGCAACCACAGGTGCTGGAGACATCAGTGGTGTTTTTTGCAATGTGCTCATCCCTGCACACCCCCCCCCATCCTTCTTCTTCCTCCAGCCTTTTTCCAGCCTTGTGGCTCCACACTGCCAAGGAAACCTCTGTCCCCTGCCTTCCCTTTCCTCCCCACAGCACTCTGCTAACACCAAGCCCATGTCTATCCAGGCTTGCTCCCCTCTCCTGTTCCTCTACCGCATTTTACTGCCGTGAGCGGAACTCCCACCCATCTGTCACACTTCTCCTTGCCTGTTGCCGGAGTGCACCTTGAAAAGGGATGATAAAAATAAAAAGGGGTGGGGGGGGAAACTATCTCTGTCCTTGGGGATGGAAGACCGAACTGCAGATGGAGCAGGTGGAGCCCATGTCATGTCCCAAGATTTCCTAGACCCTCCCCAGAAAGGTTGCGGGTGCCTGTATGGATTTCCAACCCCTTTTGCAGGCACGATGTGGTGATGTGCTCTCCCTCAGCCACTGCTCTGTGCTGCTAAAGAATAGTAAAAAAAGAAGGGGCAGGTGGAGAAGCATCAACCCTGCAAAAAAGGGATTAAAAAAAAAGGGAAAAGCTGACATGGGCAGAGCAGGAGTTGTCTGCTGCACCTGCAGCATTGGGACTTGATGGATGCTCCTTTGAGTTAGGAACTGGTGGGCATTTCCTTCCCAAAGGGGCTCCTTTTCCCTTCCTTTGCCCTCATCCTTCCCATGGGGATGTGAATTAGGTTCCTGCATGTGCCCAAGAGTGTGAACCAGCTGAAGGACACAAGGTGCAGAGCCCCCAGGGCCGGGCGTGGGATGGGGTGGGCGATGGCTGGCTGGAGCTGCGCAGCGTAAAGCCAGATAATCACCGAGCTCCTTTTAGAACAGACTGCAGCCAGGGAGATTTTCCTGAGAGAAAATGCTAAATTGTGTAGGATTATAGGATCCCAGCCAAAATCAGGGATGAGACTCTATTTTAAGAGAGGCACAGGGGAGGGAGAAAAAAAAAAAACCCATTTAAAAAGTAGTGGTTTTTAAACAAATCCTCCACCTTCCCTCCCCAACACTCAATGTACAATTTTTGGGTCCCTCCACGGTGAGTCACAGATCAGACGTCACCCAGCGGGGGAGAGGAGGAAGGTGCATCTGCTCACATCGCTCCTCAGGCCCCCAGAGCTTCTGCCCGCAGATGGACCAGGTGCCTCTGTTCCCTGCCTGAAGTTGGCTCTGTGAACAGCCTTATTCTGGGGCACCCAGCTCCTTCAGTGGGCTCACCAGTTTGGGGATGGGTTGGCAGGGATAGGTTGGCAGGCATGGGAAAGGGTGTGAGGTATCTATCTGCTATAGCAGGAGATTCAGGAGTCTTGGAGGGGACTCACCCACAGAACATGAAGATGGTGCTGGATGAGGGGTCGTGGGGCAGAGGGAGGGTCTGCTGGAGACAGAGCTGCTCGCAGCCGCCGTTGAAGCCGTCCGAGCAGTCGATCCCTTTGGAGTAGTCGTAGCAACCAGTGCCATCCTTCATGGGGCGGAGGTCCTCAGGGCACTGCAGTGGGAGAGGGAACGTGGTCTGGTCATGCGTGGGTCTCCACGAGCCACAGCTTGGTGGGTGCCCTCCCCACCACAGCATACCCACGAGCCAGAGGGGTTTGTGTTGCGCTGCTGAACTCCATCTGCACCTAAAGGAGATGAGTTCACCCCAAGTGATGGACAGTTCCCAAGGTGATGTGGGATGGATATCTTGCATAGCCTTTGGGGAAGGGGCAAGGACCACAGGGCGAGGCCCTGAGGGTCAAATCCTCAAGGCAGCAAAATTACACAGAGAGGCAGTCTCAAAGGAGGGTGGGGTGAAGCATGACCACCTCCTCCATAAGATGCTGGAGAAACCTTTCTGGGTTTGTTACTTGTTCCTCTGAAATTCAGAAAAGTCAGGTGTGACCCAGAAAAAAGGATCTCAACACCTGGGACCAACCCAGAAAACCATCTCAATGCTTGGGAGCAAGCCAGAAAACCATCTCAACCCAGAAAACCATCTCAACCCATGCCAGGCAGGCCAGCAAACGTGCCCTTGGCCAAAAACATCTCCCTGCCTCCCACAGGAGCAGGCAGCTGCAGGCAGGACCAAGCCTGCGGCGGAGGCAGGACCGGGGGAGGACAGGATCACAGCCCAGGCTCATCAGTTTTTTCACAGCCAAGGGAATGATGCTGATTCACACAAGCTGGGAATCTGGCTCTGGGCTTTAATTCCAGCTCCCCAGCTGGCTTTCCTTGTCCCAGAAGATAAAAGCCAGCAGGCAGCAAATGCCATCGATAAATTGTCACCCAGATTAAAGCACTCTGCTCTTCCACCACCGTTAGTTATCCCCTCTCGCCAAGCACGCACACAAACAACAACAGAAAGGCCAGTCCTTGAGAAAAGAAATAAATCCTGCCTAGGAGCAGCTCCCAATTAAAAATGCATTATGGAATTTCTTGAAGATGAGTTGGACTGGAGCTCGTACAGGTAGCGATGAAGGCAGGTTATAAATGGCCTCTGTCAAGCAGAAGAAAGGTTATAAAACTGCTATACTTCATGCTTAAAAAAGAAAATCAATTTTCCTTGTGAGCAAAACGCTGTACATATTAATAAAAGTTCAGGAGCCCCTGGACCCTGGGCTCGCTGTCACAGGCAGGGTCCTGGTGGGACTGTTGAGCCTTGCTCGCTCTTGGCTACTCAAGAAACAAACTGCCCACGTGGGACCTCAGAAAGATGCTTTTTTGTTCCTGGCCCACCTCATCTGAGCGATGGGAAGTTTCTCTCCACCTCTAGAAACCCCAGGCCATTTCCCTATGGCAGTGGCATCAAAGCTGCTTCTGCCCCACCTGCAGCAACCGTGATGTCTCAGGACCCCCATGCCTGACCTTCCACCAACACCGTGCTGGCTCCTGTGCCCTCAGCTCTGCAGCTTGGGTGGACCTTGCAAACCTCAGCACCTTCCTCACGGGTGATGGATAAGGTGGGAAGGAAAAGGAAAAGGAAAGGGAGAGGGAAAGGGAGAGGGAAAGGGAAAGGGAGAGGGAAAGGGAAAGGGAAAGGGAAAGGGAAAGGGAAAGAGGGAAAGGGAAAGAGGGAAAGGGAAAGGGAAGTGTGAGAGGCTCTTCTAGCCAAAGGATGTTAGGACAAGGTGGAATGGTCTCAAACTAAGAGACAGTAGATTCACACTAGATACAAGGAAGACATTTTTTACAATGTGAGTGGTGAAACACTGGAAAAGGTTGCCCAGGGAGGTGGTAGATATCCCATCAATGGAAATGTTCAAGATCAAACTGGAAAGGGCTTTGAGCACTTGAAGATGCCCCTACTCACTGCAGGGGGGTGGACTAGGTCATCTTTAAAAGCCCTGTCCATCCCAAAACTGTCCTGTGATTCTGTGCTAGCAGCAAAGGGCTCTGGAAGAGGATGCTGCCTGTCTCTGCAAGGCAGGCAGGGCACAGGCAGGGCACAGGGGAACAGCAGCCCTGCCTAGGCATGGAGCAACAGAGGACATGGGAGCAAGAAGCTGCCAAGCTGCATGTAGAGGATAAATGGGAAGGAGAAGAGGACACTTAGAACAATCTGTGCTTTTCACTGCTGAGCTGCCTGGGAAACAGGATCAGGATAAGTGTGTTTGTGAAACCACAGATACAACACTTATCTCCTGCGGTCTCCTCCACATCTGTTGGCCCCACTGTAAGAATAAGAGCTGTGCAAATTGGCAGAAATGCATCTCCCCAGAGGACAGAGAAGGCTGACTGCAAACAGCATCTTCCGCTCCACAGCACTGCATCTGCCTCTCTGCTGCCTCTCTCTCCTCGCCAAAGGGGATGAGGAGGTCTGGGACTCTGCCCAAGTCCCCTCTGGAGCTCCCAAGGGACCTTTCAGGGTGCTGAAGAGGACCGGATGGGACCTTGAGTCAGCAGGAACCACAGGATCACAGCCAGGGGATCAGTCATAGCTTTTCTGAGCCACCACTTGGGACTCTCACCCTGGCACTGATCTGTGTGCTGAGCTCAGCATCTCCCCCAGCCCATGGAGGAAAGTGATGGCTCTTTCCCCAGGACTGGGTTAGCAGGTCACTGAAGCCCTCCCTCCCTTAACCCTGCTCTGCTTGAGGCCGCCCTTGGGATACTCCTCCAGTTTGGCTTTTAATCACCACAAAACATGTTTTCTTTCTGTTTGTAATTATGCATCCTAATATGCATTAATTATGGCAGGCAAACAGCTCAGCACAAAATCTGCAAGAGAAAGCACCCCCCCCCAACCCATCCCATCCCCAGCTTGGCGTGGAGCTGGCTCTCCAGCCAGCTGTAGCCTTACAGCAAGGAGTCCCCAGGGACAGAAAGCCTCAGCAGCCGACACACAAGCACAGAGGTGTCCCTGCTTGGTGGGGCTGTGGGAGGACATGGGGGGAAGATGCCAGGGACAGTGAGCTAGGAGAACTGGTGAGTTCTGCAATTAGCACCAGCCAGCAAAACAAGCAGGTGGCAGGGCAAGGCCAGCCTCCCCTGTGGAGAGGTGCAAGGGGGTGGATGGAGCAACTACCACGCAGAGTAAAACTCTACTACAGATCTCCCTGCCCCTCAGCTGGGGGGTTTGAAATCGGGACATCCCACTGTAGACCAGAGCAGGGAGAAAACTGAAGCCTATCAGGGTGCAGCCCACAGTCAGAAACCACCCAGGGCAAAGCCAGCTCGTGTTAATCCCGACTCCCAGGGCTGTGCTCCTGCGTGGGCTTACACAAACCAGCGCTCGCTCTGCATCTGCTGGGCTTTTCTAAAGGCCCAGCTCTGTTATTGCTGACATTGATTTGTCTGGCTCGGGCAGCAGAGAGCCAATAATTACGGTGAGTTTTAATCAATGCCCCATCAATTCAGCTGCAGTTCAATTTGCGATCTGCTGTGGCAGTGACACAGGATGGTGGGGGTTGTGTCGGAAAATGATTAGAAAATCAATGAGCAACTCAGCCAATAACTCTGTCTGGGTGATCATGGGTGACATGGCCCTCCCCAGTGGGGGGAAAGTTGGTGAGAAGTGGTGCCCTGGCAGCCCCAACCCTCACCTGGATACAGGATGGATCCGTTTATCCAGAGAGGCAAAGGGATCCTGCAAACTGTTGGTGAGCTGTGCAAAAGAAAAAGCTGTTTGGGGTTTGCCACGTTAGACCTGCACTGCTTGGGAACTCGCTTCAAGCTCCCTGACCATCCTTCAACCATGGATCTAACCAGGAAAAACATCTCAGAGCTTGGGAAGAGGGTCTGGTGCTTAATCCATGCTGCAGAGAGGTAAAAAGGAAAGAATGGGGAGGCTGAAGCTCACGGTCTGCTCTGAAGAGCCAGGGAAAAGCTGTTACCATACAAATGTAATTCTGCTGCCTTGCAAATCTTCTCTGTCTACACAGGAGTGAATTGGTTTCTCTGTGATGACGACCAGCCCTGAAAACGACACTGGGGATCGGAAAAGAAACTTACTCTCTTGTCATCTTCTGCATCAGCACCGACAGTACTGATGCTGCTGGCACACAGCTACAACTGCCGACCCTGCTGCTGAGGAGAGGTTTGGGAAGGAGGAATTGCTGGCAGCTCCCTGGGGTTGGGCTGATGGCACAGCCCAGCACCTCCCAACCACGCCAGGCAGAGCACCCAGGTGCCGGGATTCAGGGCTGCAGTCAGCAGACGGACTCCAGGTACCAGGAATGGATATGCTGAATAAGAAAGTGCTATTTTTATCTGGGTTTTTTTAGCAGAAGTGGGCTTTTTTCCCTTTTAAATGACATCTCCAAGGTGACATGGAGGGGCAGAGCTGGCAGGACCTGCTGCCACCTCCAGGGAGGCCACCAGATCCATCCTTGCTGACATGCAGGGCTGCGGTCTGGAATAATATGGGATGCCTGTGCTCACCGCCCGCACAGCGTGTGGCACAGCACGGCTGCCTGCCACCAGGACTCAGTACAGCTCCTCTGCTCACCACCACCATCCTCAGCACAGCCAGAGCAAACACAACAGGAGGAGGAGGAGGAGGAGGACCATCTTCAAGGGGATAGCAACCGCCTGCCCAAAACCCATATGAGATTGTGCCTTAGGAAAATGAGTATCCAGACAAGTCCCTTCCTGTGTTAGTGAGCAAAGGCCCCTTTTTTCCCCCCTTTCTCGTTTACTAAGCTCATTAGCAGTGAGATGGGTGAGGGGGTCACTGGAAATAAAATCATTACTGACACAGATCCCCCAGATGAGAGGACACCAGCTCTCTGTCTGAGCTGTCTGCCAGCGTTTCGCAGCTCAGCTCCTCTCTTCCGTTATTAGGTTTAAAAAAAGAATATTTAATAAAGTGCTTCTGTAAACTGCCCTTTTTATTATTCTGCTCTGTTTTCTCAACAATAGCAGCCTTTTTGTCAGAGATAAAAGCCCAGACTTCTCCCACACCAGGGTATCGGAGGTGATGCTCTGGGTGCAGACGAGCCCAGCTCCACCTCAGGTTCTCAAAGCCACATGGGGAAGCATCAACCAACCCCTGGCTCCCAGTACCACTCCAGGTACCACACACTCACATCTGGATGCAGCTGGATCCATGACCCTGGCCCCATGCATCTTCCCCACTCTGCATCCCCAGCACCATTGGCCTGAGGCTACCAAAAAAGGCTGATGGCTCAGTGCCACAGTGCGATGTCCAAAGCCCCTAATGACCCCCCTCTTTGTTGAAGGCATCCTCAATCCTCGCCGAGGAACCTCTTCAGCATGAGACAAAAACATTAAGCTGAGACACTGCTGAGGTACAAGCAAGTGCCAGCATCTTAATGAGCTCCAAACTATGCGCTGGCATGTATTTTATTTGCTTGCTGGAGCTCAGAAATGATACAAATGCAGCAAACTCCTCTGTGTCCATGTATATATATATATATATATACACACACACACACACACACATATTTGGACAACTTCAGCTTACTTTGCCTTTGCTTTCTTGGCCCAGAAGTCCCCTGGTGAGCAATGCTCCTCAGCAGCAGCAGGACCAGAGCCTGGCTGTACGCAGCCCAGTCTCTACGGGTGAGATTTATCCTTCCTGTCCTAATATTTCAGATAAATGGGCCAAAAAGCTGGTCGCTAAGGTTGCCTCCAGGCAGTGTCTCTCCAGGGCCACCCCTGCCTTGCCTCCTCGGGGCAGTGATGTCCTCACCACCACCCCCAGCTGTGGCAAACCCCTCCCAACACCCCGCTGTGGGGGAGCATCCTTCCCAGAGGGAAACATTACAACTGTTTTCCGAAATAACAGTCATTATCTTCCCACTCTTTCCCCTCCTTCCTTTCCCCCTGCTTCCTTTTCCCTTTCAAGATCATCAATCATTATTTTAGCCTCAGAAAATCAAACCCATCTGTCTTCCAGGCTCCCAAGCACACGCAGCGATAGCTCGTGCTCCTCAGCTTGACCCCTCCTCCCCCACAATGACAGTGGGTTTGGGGGCTCCATGGAGGAGACTGAAGCTCTGGGCAATGAGGCAGCATGTCCTCAGCTCTGGCCACCACGCAGCTCTCATGTGGACCCACTCAGGCAAGTCATGATGTGTATGTTTGCATCTCAATTCAGAGTGGGATGGACTTGTTTCAGGCAGCTGGTGGGATGCTGTGTACACAGATAGAAGTGTTCAGAGCTCCTGGAGCAAGGAAATCAAGCTAGTGGAAACCCTCCGGCTGCTTCCCTTTCAGATGTCACCAGCAGCCCATTTTGGAGTGTGCTGGCATCTCCTGCCCATGAAAGTGTTTCCCAATAGAGGAAATTCCCAATAGAACACCTCCAAAATCCTTAGAGATCACAAATTCAGCTCCCACCCCATGTGCCCTCCAGGGCACAGCTGCGCCACGACACTACATGCTGAACCCAATGACCCAAACCAAACCCAAAGACCTGCCCTAGCGGAGACCAAACGCACGTGGCATCCAGGTCTGCCATGGAGCAGAGGGGTGAGGGCTGGTGCCAGCCAAACCCTCTGAGGAATGCCACCGAAAAAGCCAGCGCTGGAGAAAAGGGAGCTTATATGACCCAAACTGCTTCTTCCCAGCACAGGCAGAGACCTCCAGACACCTCAGTGCCTCCCGAGCTCCCCCCACTCGCTTTCCATCCTGCCCCCCCTTGCCAGCACAGCGCAAACCCCTTCTGCAGCCCTGAAATGAAGGTGGGCAGGTGGTGGGCTCCCCATCTGCCCCTCTACCGCTCCCTAGGCCACCAACCCCAGCAGCTCTTGCCACCCTCTGCTCCTCTACCTTCCTCAGCTCCTACATTCACAACAGGCAGTTACCTGGCTTAACAACATGAATTTAAAACTCCTCAGGAGCAAGGCTCACTGCTGGGCTCAGGGGCTTCTGTGTCCAACCAGAGCACACACAGAGTCATCTTCTGCTTCAAGGAGCCAGCTAAACTTTAAAGGGATTAGGGGAGACTGGGTTCCTCCCCACCTTCCTCCCTTGCCTGTGCATCACTAACACAATTAGCTGGGTGCCTCATAAGGCAGGGACAGATGAGTTTTTATTTTTCACAGAACAATCATCTGTCAGAAAAAAAATGCAGATTTGATGAAGCTTAAGTGCTTTGTGGGATTCCATCAATTACATCTCTAAATTCATTGGGAAATTAGGAGAGCATTTAATTTTGACAAGGTTGAAATGTTTTGGTTTCCACTGCCTAATTTTGTTTTTATTTCAGGCTGTGCACTGGGATAACACAATCCATAAAGTAAAGCTCCAGATGATAACGTTGGAATGAAACATTTCCCCCCCCTCCTCCTTCATTGAAAGGAATTGTTTTCAACCAAAATATTTGGGAACTTGCACATACATGAGGGATTCCTGCACTGCATTTTGGTTTGGGCTGAAACTGCCAAACAAACACCCTGTTTCCTCCCCCCAGGAAACGCCCGTGCTCAGCTTCACCTGCTTCATTTTGCCTCCCCCCACCCCTGGTCCTGAATGACTTGTGCTGGAAGGAGACTGGAGCAGTGTCTGTTGCCCTGCTCCTTCATTTCCAATCCCATTTCTCCCTGAAATTGTTACACTCTTAAATTAAACCATTTCTCTGCCCAGCTAAGGAGCAGCCCATCGTTTTGATGTGGAAGAGAGCATGAGAGAAGGATTAGCTCCAGCCAGGCTGCACTAAGGCTTCTACACCTGTGTGGACCATGCCAAATTTCTCTTCCTTCTCCATCATAAAGGCTGGGGACCAACACCACACCAGGGTCAATGACCACTCCGGGGTCACCATAAGCCACAACTCCATTAAGAGACTCTCCAGCAGATGCTCTCCCTGCTGAGCCACACCAAGTCCCTCCTGCCCAGTGGGCAGATGCTGTGAGCAGGAAGAACAGTTCACATTGTGCTTGAGGCCAAACTATACTTTTTTTTCCCTGCTCAAATCAGAAATAAATCTGTACTAGAGGAGCCCCAGCCTGTGAGCAGGAAGATGGTGATGACCAGCAGGATTCCATGTCCGCACAGAGCAGTGGTGCCTGCTGCCTGGGCTTGGTGAGCTCTCCTACCCCTGCCCACACCTCTTCTGAGGTGGGGCAGGCAGGCACACTGTGAGCCCTTCCACAGCCACCTGCAAAAACCTTTGGCCTCCATGGTGCCAGTCACCCTTAAAAGTGACTTAAAAGACTAACTCACCAGCATCTGCAGGCATCACAGAGCTTGCAGAACCATCACACCACCGCAGCTGTGGTGAAACTGCTCACAGCGGGGAGAAAAGGGCCTGATTCTGCTGTCACCTCAGCGTGGGATGCTGAGCTGCCTTCCCCACCATCAGCTGGGCAGGTTGTGCTCTCCTGCATCTCCAGGAAGTCCTCTTGGTGATGAGACCCCACTGTGAGAGGTACCACAGGGCTCAGACAAGCACCCTCACTGCATGCCTGTGCCTGCTGCTGCCTCCTCCTGCAGCAATGCCGAGGGTGCCCAATGTACTTGGGGTGGGTGGGTACTGGCCACCTTCTCCCCCAGCTCATGTGCTAAAACCAAAGCTCACTTTCCTTGGGGACAAAAAAACAACCTCATCCCTCTTATTCTGCTGGGGCTGCAATCCTGCCTTGCTAAGGCTCACAAATGAGCGCAGTCATGAGGCAGCAGATGCGAGTGACACCCCTCCCCAGTCCCCCCTTCTCCCCAGGCAGAGAACTGGCATCAGTAATCAAAGCCAAGCTGAGAACCAGGTGGAGAAACCTGAATTTAAGCCATGTTACAGGTGTTTCCTTCAGTCCCTCAGGGCCAATTCACAGGTTGTCATCTCAAATTATAAATCGCCAACACGTGAGGGTCAGCTGCTATCCCTTCTTCAGCATCCTCCCTCCTGGCAGAGCAGCTACCCACGTGCTGGTGGAAGGGCTCAGGCTATACCTGTTCCTGTACTGGAATCAATCACCTGATTGATTGCTCCAGCACAGCTTCTCTTGGCTTGTTGTGATCCCTGCAAGATGCTATGAAACATACACGAGACTCAGTGAGCAGAGCCACCAGATTTAGAGAAGCTCTCTGGGATTTTGTTTTCTTGGAGAAAGGTCCGTGGCTTCCCCAGACTCAACAGCAACTCTGGGGTGCAAGGAGGAAAAGCAGCACAGAAAGAGGTTTTCTGGAGCTCAGGGATTGTTTTGTTATGCTGCAAGGCAGGGCTCAAAGGCATGGCTCTGGTTAGCAGTGCCAAGGTCTTAGCGAGGTTTCAGCTCCTACTTCTTAAAATCACCCAAACAAAACAAGCCTCCGATAAGAAAAGAACTTTGGAAAACCTTTATGTGCTAATGCCATCTACTGGGTACACGTAAAAATAGCAGAAAAGCCATGAGATGAGGGGAAAAAGGTCATGGAATCAGAGAATCATGGAATCTCTGAGGTTGGAAATGACCTCTAAACTCATCATGTCCAACCATCTGTCCAATACCCCCATGTTGAGTCCCCACAGGAACCATGGGATGGAATCATAGACTCACAGAATCACAGGCTGCCCTGGGTTGGAAGGGAGCCCAGGGATCACAGAGTTCCACCCTGCTGCCATAGGCAGGGCCACCAACCTCCAGGCATGATCTAGACAAGGTTGCCCAGGGAAGCTGGGGAGCTGTCACCCCTCCGGGTGGGGACCCCGGCATGCAGGATTTTAACTAAACAAAGTGACATCCTCATTCCTCCTTTCCAAGCCCAAGGAGACTGTCCTCAGAGAGATGCCACCACGAGCAACTGCCCTCAACGTTTCAACCAAGTCCTTTTAAGGCCAAACAATTAGGTAATGGCAGAGCCCACGCTGCTAAAACCCCGAAGATAAATGCATCATCCCCAGTGCTCACAGAATTACTGGAAGCTGCATTAAGGGCAAGAAGGCACTGGTAACAGATGATGACTATATATAAAAGGAATAAGAAATCTTTGAGATTTGTGCTGTTCCCTGGTTGAGCTGTTCGGCTCCAGCTCTGCTGGGTATTAATTGCTTACAAGGCTACATGTATATTTTATGCTCAGTACCTGCCTGGAACATTTGTTGGATTTAGCCTTGATTGATGAACCACTGATTATATACTTCTGTGGTCCTAGGCAAATTAATAAACTGTTGACTGGTAAAGATTAACAACATGTCATGATTTGAGAAACAGTGTCCAGAGTAAAGCTGAGGGAAACCTAGTGCTAAAATTAGTACGTGAATGCTCCCTGAACTCTATAAAAGGGGGATAGCTTAATTAAATTACATCCTGATATTGCCCATAGCACTTACCAAATTGGCAAATTGAGTTCACAGCAGTTCAGCTTTAAAACTGACATCCCTGAAAATTTGCAGCAAATGACCCCATCCCTGCTTACACTGGAAGCCCAGCTCACACCAGGCAGACTCTGGGAGCAGAGGTGGGATGTAGAGTGATATATTGGCCAGCACAGGGACCAGTGCAGAAGGTGCTGCAAGATTGCATGCTGGGGTTGTAGCAAGCTGTGAAACTCAGCTCCCATCACCTGCAACCCTGATCAGCACCATGAGCATGACCCAGGGCCAGCACTGCCTGCCCGCTCATTAGGCTTTTCCCCAGCTCAACAGCCATGGATAGTGGTCAGAAACACAGGGCAGTGCCCCCCAGCCCTCTGCTTGCAGCCCTGTCATTGCTGGGGACCTAAACACAGGAGATGAGCGTAAAACATCGCGCAGGGCTGGGAGAGCCAGGAGGGATGGAGCACTGTGCCCCTGGTGTCAGCCTGATGGGAAGCAAGGAGAGACATGGATGGGAAGTGGGATGCAACAGCCATCCCCAAACTCCTCCAAGGAGCTTGGCTCTGCTGTCCTCAGGCTGCAGATAGGACCGGGAGCTGGGCGGGGGAGGGCTTCACCCCATGACCAGGCGTTAGGGAGAGGGACAGAGCAGCCTCACTCACCTGCAGTGGGGAGAGAAAGGAGCGATGAGCAGAGGGAGGAGAGATGGGCATCTCTGCACATGTCCTGTCCCTGTCCTCTGCACAGCCCCAGCAGCCCAGGGTGACACAGGAGGACAGGGGGTCCCCACAGTCCCCATGTGTCACCTCTTGCCCACAGCTCTCGAGGAGGGGATGGGCTCCAGGAGCATGAGTCCCACTGCTCCTCCTGTCTTCCCCCTGCCCACTGTGCACAGCTTGTTCTCTTTACCTAAAGCCTCAGCTAGGCAGCCCAGAAGTAGGAGGGGGGGTTTACTTTCCCCTCCCCAGGTGACAGAGTTTTCAATTTCTACCTCTCCGCGTGTTGGTGTGGTGAGCACGGGGCCTGCAATCTATTGACAATTTCTAGCTTAATATATCCTGACTTTTTAAAAGTGGCATCACTTCCCAGCGGCACGGGATGACAGGAGCCCCAATTGCTTCTGACAGCATCTGGGAGGCACGTTCAGAGCAAAATAATACCCTGAAAAATGGGGAAAACCCCCTAAAAGCCTAGAAAGGCAGCCACTCCTTGGGAAAGGGAACAAAAGAAAATGACAATGGGGAAAAAAAAGGAGGAAAGGGAGAGGAGTGGCAAGGGGAAACGGCGCCAGGAGCTGCTGGTGACACGTCAGGCTGTCGTGCTAAATGGCCTTAACAAGCAATCGGAGAAGGGGATAATGAAAATGCCACCCCCGGGACGGCACCGCTCCAGCCTGACCTTTCCCGGCTGCCGTGTATAAACATCTTCAATAAATAAAGAGACACTTAACTCCCGCCTCTGCTGAGCTGGGAAGGCTGGGGCAACGGGGGCTCTGACTGCGGCGGGAGGGAAGGGAAGGGGCAGAGGGGTTTCAAGGGACTTGGGAGCAGTGGGCATGTGTTTGCAAGGCAGGCAGAGCAGGTGATGGGCTCTGGATCCCCTCAGGGGTTACCACCCGGTGCCTGGCAGGCCAGTTCCTAGAGCAGACAGACAAGAAGGGATGCTTCAGGTTGCCCCTGGTTTCCCAAGGCATTCCCCCACTGTCTCCACATGTTGTACTGGAGTTGCACCATCTCTGCATGCAGGGAAGTGGTGACTTTGCTGTGGGAGAAGATGGGATAGAGGTGGGAGAGGTGCTGAGCTCTGCTACTTCCACCTGTAAGAATGGCAAAACCCCTCTGTGTACTGATAGCTGGGAACAATTCGGAGTCTCCACCCAAAACACACAGTCTGGGGTCAAAGAGGTCTTCTGGGGGGGGGGGGGAACTGCCAAACCTGGGACTCAACAGACTGTCTGGCAAGACATGAACACATTCAGAAACAACCCAAACCTCTGAGGACGGCAGAGGGGCGGGAGAGGATGAGGAGATGCTTCGTCTTTCTCCCATGCTGGGAAGCACAAAGCAGGTGAAAATGGAAGAGTGCTTTCAGCCCCTGCTTTCCTGCCAAGCAGGGAAATGACCGTCAGCCTCAAGCATTTTTCTCATCTGAGCCACCAGGCTCAGGCTCCTTAAGTCATATGTGATTCGCCGTGAAGGCCTCCGGGCTGGGAGGAGTCCACCACCAGCACATGTCCCCATGGCCACAACCCTGGAGAGCAAGCAGGTAACGTCCCCCTCTGGCTTGTCCCAACCAGATACCAGCCCCAGGGCCCGGCAGCCGCAGTACCTACCACACAGCCCGTCGAGTCCACTTTGCGGTCTGAAACGCACTTGAAGTTGCGGGTGCAGCCGCCGTTGTTGCGGGAGCAGTCTCGGACCGGCCCGAAGGAGGATAGCAAGTCATTGATGGTTTCAAAGTAGGTGGACAGCATCGCTTCTTCCCTTGGAGAGAAAAGGCACCGTTAGGGCTGGCAGCACATGGCACGGGCAGGGAAATACTGTGCCCATCAATACGGCTGCTCTGGTGAAACCACAGCATCTTGATTGGCAAAACCGAGTCGAAGGAGGCTTCCCAAGAAAATTAAGGCTTCATGATTATGCTATATATACTAAATCATAACTCTGATGTGCTTGGTGAAAACCTGCCAGTTATGGAGTTTCAGAGATCCTATCTATCATTTTCATGTGAACTGGCAACTCTGAGAGTCTTTTAATAGCCCAGGGTTGTGTGTGAATCCAACCCTATACGAGACAACAGTGAAACTCCTCCTAAACATTTCACAGCTGGGCCAAGCCTCCCCAAGCACCCACACCTCATCCATCACCCAGGGATGCTCCTGAAGCTGGCAAGGCACACCAAACTTGGCTTTGCACTTGCTGGGATGCGGATACAGGGCTTCATACCAGTGCTTGGTGATGGGGGACAGGGGACCTGGAGCAGGGATGCAGGGACAGGTGCAGGCACAGCTCTCTGCTGCACTGCTCCAGCCTGGGATGGCTCTGCAAAGCCCCAGCAAGAAGCGTAAATGCTCACAAGTTCAATGGCCACATAAAGCCTTGGGCAGCTCCCAGCTCTCTCCGAGCTACGCACACAGCAGAATTTTTTCTGTGACAAAGTATTCAGGCACTTTGCTTTCTGCTGGATTCCTGCAAAGGGAACACAGATGCTTGTCGAGAGCTTTGAGCATCTCCAAGGTATTTTTCATCTTCAAAGCACATATTACATTAACTGATGCCTGCAACCCATCTTGGGCAAGAGATCCCGTCACCCTCTCACTGACAGAAGAGAGACAAAAGCGATGTACCCAAGGTCACAGAATGAGTCAGTGATGGAGAAGGACTAGATCTCCATAGGTTATTTATTAGATCTTCATACACAGGGGGCTCAAAATAAACACTGAGCCCTCTGACCTTAAAATACCCACCAAGGCAATGCCAGGAGTCACGGAGGGGTTACTCCCCTTTACAATCTCCCATCAGTACCTAAAAAGCCCCACAAGGACTCAATGCCCAGTGCTAGTCTTGTCTTCTCTTTTTACTGAGGTTTTTCCCTGTGAAAACCATGTGCTTGGCAAGAAAACGGTGGTGGAGGAATACTCAGCAGCCCTTGAAGCCCACAGTGCTGCTGCTTTGAACTAGCACTGCGCTGTCACTCAGCGCAGGGCCCTTGCGCATACACGCACCGTCACACTCACGCACAGCCCTGCCAACACCCAACACTTGGGAAAAATCATGAGTCAGGCATTAAAAATAATACAAAAATAATGAGATTGGCATAAAAATGATGAGATTTTTAAAATAAATCCATCACTGGGTGGTTCACACACACACACACACACAAAGTTTGCCTTCTGCTTTCTGAGCCTTTAGGGCGTAATTGAGCTTTTCCCTGCAAGAAACTACCCAGAAACCATACCCAAAGAAATAAAGTCCTACGTAGCACTGAAGTCATGATTTTGTAGGTTCCGGATTTCCAGGCAATCACAGGATTCCAGGAGCTGAGACTTTTAACAAGGAAAGCACAATCAAACCAGCAAGACCTGGTAAATTGGCACATCCCTACTCGGATGGAGGTGGAGGGGCAGCTTCTCCACTACTGTAGTTTGGGCAAATCAGTTGCCCCAGCGCCGGGGTAGCTCCGTGCCCACAGCAATGCCTCCAGCTGCATCATTGCCCTGCGTAGCAAATTCATGTCTGTGCTGCCCACTTGCACCCCAATTAATGCTTCCCAATTAACCTTTCCCTCCTGGCGATCACGCTTCCGATATTCCCCCTCTCTTGGCCCATCTCCTAGATTTTCCAGCATATTTGGAGCTGAATCTCCCTCTGTCCTTTCTTGGTCACGTTTCAAATGTCTTCAGAGGCCCTTTTCTATTAGCACTCTGTTCCCACCAGAATTTGCAGCTCCTCCGGAGTGAGGGAGTGAGAAAGGCAGAATATATTAGATCAGGGCACTTATTTCTGCTGGAGAGATGGGAAAAGAAAAAGGGCATATTATTTACTAACCAAAACTGCTGTTTATTAATGTAGAGAGAATTATTTCAATAAAAACCCCACAACAAACCATGACAAATCCTCTGCCGCCCACCCTAAAGCTCAGTCCCATCTGGTCCTCCTGGGGGGTATCTCATCGTGGGTGGACTGCAAGAAGAACCTTGCCCCCATCTTTTCTGTTTGGCCATCAACCATCCAGACCCTCCTGCAGCTCCCACCTTCCTGGAGGGAGAAGGTGAGGAGCTACATCTGCATCGGGTGGTGTAAAGGAGAAGCCGGGTCTGGATCCTTGGCTGAGGTAACTCCAGAGAGAAGCCAGCTCATCCCACACAGTGCCATGCTCCCGGGCTGGGGCTGGCAGGGCAGGTCGTTATGCTTTTAATTAAAACCTGGCAGCACAGATCAACCTCCTGCCTTCAGGAATGGGAACCTCACTCTCTGAAATCATGCCTGGTGTAATGGATGACCCTCGACTAAGCACGGGCAGGGGCTGCTGAGCTGGAATGAGCCATTAAACATATTAAAATATTAACCTTGCTGTTAGGTGGGGCGGCAGAGCTGGAGGGAAGCGTTTGAGTGTCACCTGCAAGAGGAGTGGGGCGATGGCGCTGCCAGCAAACCCAGGGAGGCTGCTTGGCTGGCATCACTTCAACGCGGAGCCCTTACAAGGGGGACATCAGCAGATGAGAGGGGCTGACGTGATGCTCAGAGTGAGCTGGGAGCAAACTTCACTTTGGTCTGCCTCCAAAGGGGCCAGCAGAGCCAGGTGTGGTGCACACAAGCACTGCCGAACCAGGCACGGTGCAGGCAGGTGCTGCTGAGCCTTTGGCACTGCCAGTCTCAGAGGATCCTTTCAATTTTAGGGGTGAAGAGCAATAATTAAATTACCAACCTCCTACAGCAACAACAGGATGGTAACACGTGGCAGGGAGCAGGTGACTTTCCACCTGCACAGCTCCGGCTGTGACCCCCGCCCATTGTTCCCTGGCCCCAGTCCCCAAATCCCAGAGCCAGCCCCAGTAGGGCCAAGGCAGGGGACACTTGAGGAGTGCTGTCAGTGCCTGGTCACTACTGGTTGGGTGTAGCAGTCCCTCCACAATGCCTGGGGAACACCACATTAGACCAACCCTGATGGGCGAATCGCCTTCCCTGCAGTAACGAGGTGTCTCTTTTCTCCTGGTGTCCACCTCCCTGTACTGAATTTCACTGGCCACCCTTGGATCTGTTCTGGATGGACATGGGCTCTGCAGTTCGTCCCACACCCAGATGGCAATCAGAGAGCCAGGGGAGGCTGCTGGCAGCCCTGGCACTGGAGCAGCAGGGACCAGGCAGGGCTGGGAGCACAGGGACATTCCCCACTGCCCTGAAGCAGAGGGTCCCATCACAAAGGGCATTTTGCAGTGAGTGACTAAATTTCTGGTGCCAGATTCTCTCCACAAGCACACACACATGTGTGAGCACATGCTCACACTCTCTAACTCTCCAGCCCTCCCAAAGACACCAAACCAATACATTTACAAATGAAATGCAGCCCCCTCTCTGCCAGGACCTGCTGATGATGCACAGTGATACACAGCCTCAGTAAAAGCCCCTTTTCTAACAACTGGCATTGCCACAAACGATGCACAAGAGCAGGACTCTGCACCAGGCTGGGCACAGGTCCTGTGGTGCAGACCCAGCACCCATCCTCATCCAGCTCTGTGCCACCTCCCATTGCCCACACTCCTCTTGATTCCCTGGAAAATACTTTTCTCCACCCTCTCCCTTTGTTCCAGGCTCTCATTAACGAGGCAGATTCAGTGACAAATATCGCTGGGGGTTATTTATTCATGAAATACCAACACCATGCAATTCTCAAAGCCTCCAAAGCACTCATCTCATAATAAGCTCCTGAGCTTCACAGTGGCTCTCCTCCCCAGCTCATCCTGGAAGAGGATTACTGGGTGTTATCCAACTCAGCTGCCCCTTTTTATTGCCTGCTAATGGTTAAAGACTTTGGTGTCTTACAAAGTTAACCATCGCTGAGAAAAACAAAGACAAGGATGTGAGCTGGGGACTAAGCCAGTGCTGCTTGGCCATCTGCTCCCTGAGCTGTGTTTGGAGAGGGATTTGGGGTTCATGAGTTTCTAGAGGCAGGACACTAACAGCAAAAGGCATGATGCTGTGTCGCAGAAGGCTTCACAGAATTGTAGGCATTGGAAGGGACATCCAGAGATTATTGAGTTCAACACCCCTAACAAAGCAGGTTCCCTAGGACAGGTCACACAGGTCACCTGCAGCTTCAGACTGAAGGAGACACCAGTACAAATCAGGGACACCAAACCACTCAGTGCAACCCAGCCACAATACCTTGTGTCCAGCAGCTCGCACCGCTTCCTACTTCCATTGGCAAGACTCCACTCAGCTTCAGAGCTGATGCACTTCCAAAACATTAGCCAGATTTATAGCCAGATTCCAAATTTTTTGGCCCAACCACTGCTTGACTGAGCAATTTTGATCAACTCTGGCCACAAAACTTCTGCTGTGCTGCGAGGCTCAAGAAAGGGTTGGTCTCCTGGCTGCCCAGAGCCCACCACAGAGCTGTGCAGACTTTGCTCCCTTTTCCCATTATGCCCAGCCAGAGGTTAAATCTGGATGTCCTCTGCCTTTCACCATTCCTCCCTGCCCCATCAAGTCATCTCACCCAAAGCTGGCTTACCCAGAGGGACACTCACCCTCTGCCCATGGTTGCTTCCCCCCACCAGACCCCGACACAGCCCCGAAAAGCACCAAGCCCGCAGGCTCAAGCCAAACACCCATCCCTCTGGGGCAGTTTCCAGGAGGAGCTGGATGCCCACCCTGGGAGAAAATGCCTCTCAGGAGTCTCCAAACATAGCCCAGGACCTCCACCAGCTGAAATGCCTGTCCATGTCGTGGGTAGGTTATTTCATCCCAAGCAAATGCTCTCTCTGAGCATCACCTGTGCTGTCACCTACTCCACTCCTCTCTTCCTCCACTCCTTTTCTCCCTCACATCAATTTTTCCTCTACTAAACCCCCACTTTCCTCTGCTAATCCAGCCAGCGCTGAAACCATTAGTGAGGCTGCTGAACTCTTCCTTGAGCTGCAAAATAAACCACTCAAAGGTACTAATGGGATCTGTGGAAGTGGGACCTGCACAAGCCTTTTTGCCATGCAAAGGGTTCTGCCTCTGTTTTGTCTGCAGCCACATGGGCTGGAAACTTCTTCATCACCCATGAACTGCAAATGCTGGGTGGAAGATGGTGAGCTGTAGGTGCTTTCTGCTGCAAACCTTAAATATCACATTGGAAGGGGAATTACAGACTGTATCAGAAGCAGAGTTAACCCAGCCCTTAGTCCCCAGCTTCCAACGCTGCAGCACTTGGGCTTGTTAAGGCTGGGAAGAGCCCAGCAAAATTCATCACAGCAATGGCACAAAGCTGCTGCCTGCCTGATCGACTCCCACACCCCAGCTGAGGGTGTCCTGCAAACCTCATCATCACGTGTTTGAGAAAAGCAGGATGTGTAACATATAAAACCCCAAACTGCATCTCCAAAGCCCAGCACGCAGAACTGAAGCACTGGGATTTGACCAGCATGTGGAAGTGGGACCCCAGTCGCAGGCAGACCCCTAGGGACACTGAGAGACCACCACCCACAGCCCCAGCCCCACTCATAGCATGCGGCATTCCCACTCGCCTGCAAAGGCAAAGCCAGCCCTTCTCTTGGGGCCTTCCCTGGGGACTCACCACCCAGGACCCCCAACACCTCGTGAGTATTTACTCTCACAGCTTCTGTACACTAGATATTATTTTCTTCACACTTAAACAGGAAGCCTAGGCAACAAGAGAGCGCAATTAGAGGTGCTCACCACTGTTGGGTGTCCATCTGGAGATGCTCTCAAAGATATTTCTAGTACTTTCAGCGTGTCATAGAATCACAGAATGTGTTGGGTTGGAAGGGGCCTTCAAAGGCCATCTAGTCCAGCCCCCACAGTGAGCAGGGACATCTTCACTAGATCAGGTTGCTCAGAGCCCCATCCAGCCTGACCTTGAATGTCTCCAGGGATGGGGGTTCCACCACCTCTCTGGGCAACCTGGGCCAGTGACCCACCACCCTCAGAGTGAAAAACTTCCTAATGTTTAATCTAAACCTGCCCTGCTCTAGTTTAAACCATTGCCCCTCATCCTACCTCTCCATGCCCTTACAAACAGTCCTCCCCAGCTCTCCTGTAGGTCCCTTCAGGCACTGTTCCACTCTCACAGTACAATTCCAGCTGGGTTTGGCCGCAACACAGGCCCAGCTGCTCTGTACAGGTGGCCATCCAGTTACACACCCAAGCCATGATGAATGCATGGTCCCCTCAGGAACACAGTCTCCATTTTAAGGACGACAGAATATATTTTTTCCAAGACTTCAAACCTCTTCCACCTCCCACAACACCAAACCATGAGCTATCTCCTGAGCAAGTCCATCTGTATACTGACCAAGCTGGGATGCTCTGGAAAAACTAATCTCCAACCCTGGCCTTACAGGACTCAGGGAGGTGGTGGCAGCTTCTAACTCATACTCCTGATAGTCTGAAGTTTTGGCAAGCTGAAGCTCGCTTCTTCATCCCACATTTCTTAGTGTGGTGCCTGAGGATGTGTGTGCACAGGGTGGATTTATTTATGCAGAAAAACTGAGTTTCTGCCCCACACACCCAACAGGCACTTTTCAGCCACTCTGACAGTGCTGGGAGGTTTGTAGAAAACCCATCATCCAGGTTCTAAACTGGGAGAAACCATCCTTAAGTGACACTGAAGAAGGCACTTCAACAAGAGCCACGCTGACACACCACTGATGATGAAGCAGCTTCCAATAAATTTTCTGAGTAGCCTCACTTCTTGTGGTAATACGATAATAAACACTTGCAAAAACGCTCTCCCAAAAAACCTTGAGGTTGAAAGTGTGAAAAATTCCCCACCACGCTTCAATAACTCGCTAGAGATTCAATAAAACCATCGCTCCGCCACAGCGTTTTGAAGCTCACCTCAGCAACCAGAAGGGCCAGAAATTTAATTACAGCAAAGCAAAAACAAACACACTGGAATAAAAGTGAGCTTGGAAAGCCCATTGTGTGTCCCAGGGGATGCTGGGGATCACCAGGACCCCCATCCCCCTGTAGCCCCCTTGGAGGTGGTGTGGCTCTGCTCTAGGAAGGGTCAGGACATCATGGATGAGATGAACAAGATAGTTTCAATTCTGGGAATTTTTTCCCATTTCAGGGAAGCATTGTGGTTGCTGCTTCAACCCCAAACAAGCCAAAGGCAAATGCAGGAAGTGCTGCCTCAGTCTCCCAGGCAACCTCATCACTGGGAGGTTAAAGGAAGGCACAGGAGCCTTAATAGGGATGGTAAGCCACAGTCAGTGAGTGTGCTGGAAAATACACATGCCCTCACTGGCTTTACCACAGCTCATAAGCAATCCCAAGTTTGGCAGGTGGCATTTCCTGTGTGGCAATGTTACAGCTGGGACGCTCCTGTGTGTCAGGCACCTTGACAGCAAAGGGGATGTCATGGGATGGGGTGGGATGGCACGGTGGCTTGGATACAAGTGTCCTCAGTGGGACAGAAAAGCAGCTGGGGACACCAGCCAGGAGGAGAAGCAGCACTGCCAAGCATCGTGTCCCACCTCAACCATCTCAGCACATCATGGCAAAAGGGATGGGCATTGCCCTAGATACCCACCATCCTGTTCTACGTTAAAGACCCCACTTTCCCAGACACTTTTATCCTCTTGCCACATCCTGGCAGGTCACAGGGTCTCAGCTCCACCACCCTGCTCCTGCGCAATTTCCACCTCTCCTCATTACCTCCATCAGGAGGTAATCCTTCAAGGTAATCCTTCAAGGTAATCCTTCAAGGCGAGGATGTGACTGTCCCTGTCTCAAAGGTGTCCAGCACTGACAAAACTACTTCCCCCCTTCCATGCAACCGCAGAGCCCCAGCTGCTATTCCTGCTGCTATCGCTGCAACTGCTCTGAACACCCCAGCTAACAGCTTCAGAGGAATCCATTTCCCTCTGTTGACTACATCACCAGCCAGAGCCAGACACCCCTAATTCGGTTTTATTAACTTTATTAAGTTATGAAGCACACAAAGTTATCCGAGATGAGTCTGGCCTGTCCCTTTCCCTACACTGCTCCTCCAAACTTCAGCTGCAAAGAAAAAAAACCTTTATAATATCAAATGTAAAAGTTAAAAAGGCAGCAAAACAGAAGCACAGGAAAAGCAAAGCTTTAACGTCTTAAGAAAGCAAATAATTAAAAATATAGCATTTAGAACAGCAGGAACAGAAAGCTCCAGGCTTAGCAAGGAGCCACCTGACCCCTCACATTGCTGCAATCACCAGTAACCACCTTTTGCCAGGGGTTCCAGGCAGCTCCAAATATTAATAATTCAAACAGCTAATAGTAGCAGAATCTGCTTGTTCGACAGGGAATCAGCAGTAGTAGTACGTATTAATTGATAGTAATTGAACACTAATTAGCTCACAAAGTAATATGTTTATCTAGCCAAATGGATCACACTACTGGTGCAGGGGTTATCAGTAAAAGCAGCAATGCATAATTAAAAAATACATAGATGAAAATTATCAAATTATTTCTCTCTGCTAATTAATATTTTTACTAGCTCATTTTGCCTAGCAATCTCTTCCATCCCATCCTCTCAAAGCATTCCTTTTAAACCCCTGAGCTTGTAAATACGTTTCTGGCCTTAATTTAGAAATAAAAAAACCCACAACTGGAGGGGTAGTTTTCACACTCAGAGATAACACAGTAATAACAAGGAAGGAAAAAAGAAATCTGTGCAGAAGGAGAATCGTGAGCCCAGAGGGAGGGTTTGTGCCTCGCCATGTCCGAGCTGCTCCAAGCTGAGCAGACCTTGCTGACACTGCTGGCAAGGCCGTGAAAGGAGGCATCCAAAAATACTACCAACCCTCCTGCCAATTAAACACCCACCTCGGCACAGTGCAGGTGGCTGGCCAGGACTCCCATGGGCTTATTTGGAAGGATGGAGCAAAGCACACCGTACCACAGGAGGAGAAGAGAGGGGTGTGGGGGGTAAAAAAGCCAGTTTGATGTTGTCCTCACCCCAGAACTGTGTGTTGTGACCAAGGGCAGGGGCTGAGAAGGACAACGGAGGCCAGCCCCGTGCCCAACCCTCCATATGGGGATCACTCTCCCACAGGAGCGCAGCAGGGAAGTGGTGCAGGCTCTGCTATCATCACTGCCTTGCTCCCACAACCAACTGCTCAAGTGCAAGCCAGCCCTGACACCCAAATCCAGAGCAGTTCCCCTGGGCAGCACCTCACAGTTAAATTTACAGTGAGCAAAACCCTGTGTGGGGGACGCCACATCCAGGCTATCTCCACCTGGATGGTGGGATCTCTACTGGCAATGGGATCCTGCAGAGCATCTGCTCTGCAACGCTGGCCCAGACCAAGCCTCCAAGGAAAGCCCAGCTAGCAGGGCTGCAGGTATGATGGCTGCTGCAGACATGCTGAGGTCTATCAAGCACCCTGGGAACTGGAACCACTGCCACCCACTGCAGGTATGCACAGGTCTGTGCATGCAGAAAAAAGTGTGATAAAGGAAACGACAAAGGTTGTAGTGTCACGTACTCAAAACTTAAGAAAATGTGAGAACTAAGGTTGCCAAGGCAACCTTAATTCAGTCTCTGGTAATTATGCACTTCAATGAAGGTGTTGACTGCAAGACCACATACAGGAGGGTTATCTGAAGGACCTATCTGTCCCCAAAAGGCAAAGATGACAGTGCGGAGCTGTAGCTGTCTCCAGGCACCTGAAACAGCCCAGAGCTCAGCATCCCCAAACCACCCCCCAGGTACCTATGAACATCCACAGGCTTCTCCACACCCTACAAACAACTTCATCTGCAGCTTCTCAGCATCTTGGTTTTCTCTTCGTTGGAGGACACATAGCTCTTACTTTATTGCACTCTAGTCAGACGGTGTTCTGCATGCACAATTATTCAGCTCCTTATGGGTTGCTGCTTCTTTGCTTGACACCAGAAAGCAGCAGTATTTCACAACCAATAAAGTGATTAAGTTCCCAGTCTCCCTGTTAACCATCCCCATTTTACAGACGGGGAGCCAAGGCCCAGGAATGGGAATGTAAAAAACATCCCCTACATCACATGCACCAAATCTGAGACATTTAGCTTTGATTTTTCAGAGTGCTTAGCATTAAATGACACTTCCCCTGCTCAAAGCACAGCTCTCAGTGACTTCGGTTGGAGTTTTTACAGCTCCACATTAATGCAGATCGTTCCCAGAGCAGGTTCATCGGCGGTGCCGATGAGAGAGGCAAAGGTGAAAAACTTGGATATGATCACACCATTAAAGCTGGTTTCATAATGCATATGCACAGAGGGGCTGCCTGAGGGCTGCACAGCAAACCGACCCTGGCACCTCCCGGCTTTGGAGTTTTGCAAACTTGATAATGTGTGTTGAAGAGGAGCCTAACTGGGGTTTTATTCTGGGCAGGGAGGAAGGGGAAGGTGCTTAGTCTGGAAAAAGAGGACGTTTTTCAGCAGCAATCACAGGACGCAGCATCACTCAGCATTTAGTGGGCAGGGCTCTCCCTGGGGCAAAATCTCCTCATCATCCTCCTCCCTTTGTGTCCCAGTATAGCCCATTCCTCTCCCCCCACTCCTCAGTTCCCCTTTCCTCCTAGACCCGAATTTGGTATTTTGGGCTAGCTACTGCCCTCCCTTAGACCCTCAAGCAGCATTTCAGAGCGGGGATGCTTGGCTGGGCTCGGGCACGGAGGATTGCTGCTGACTCTTGCTGCTAAAATCAAACAAGACTTCACGCCGTGTGCAGTGATTCAAGTTTTTCAAAAAGGCTTTTAAGCTGGCCAAATTAAGGCGGTTCTTCGCCTGTAAAAGAGAGAACCTCCACAAAACGTCTGCCTCAATCCTCTGCAACAGTTTTGCCTAGGGGGGAGGAGAAAAAGAAATCTTAGAAAAACAAGCATTTGAGCAAAAGCCTAGACAGAAGGCCTGGGATCTCTCATCCTAAATTATTAAAGACTGAAAACACCATGAGATGGGTCAGACCACCCCAGTACCATGCACCGATTGCAGCCCTGCCTAGGCTGGTACAAATAAAACAGAGATTCACATAGACTGTAGGTGGCACAGCAAAAAATGCCATTTATCTCAGCATCGTGATGAGCTCTGGGCATCTCCTTGCTTCCTCACTCGTATCTGCTCCCAACATGGACCTGATCAGATGCCAGAGAAGAATTGAGAGTCCAGCACCTACCCCTTGTCTTTGCCCTTCAAAATAATCAGCCATCAGCAAACCAAGATTCCAGGTTGCTGCTTGTTCGTTACCTCAAAGGGATGAGCCTGGGATGAGCATTTTCCCATTTAAACCAGACATACACTCTAAACCAAAAGACAGCTTTAGCTGCAGCAGCACCCATCTCTTCACCCTGTTTTCCCTGCCTAGAAATGGGGGATTTGCTTGCTGATGGGGACTTGGAGGATCCAAAAAGAGAGGAGCTGAAAGGATCCCAGTCCACATTCCTGCCTGGGGCTGGCACAGCCCCCCTCCATGCCACAGTTCATACCCCAGCCCCATGGAGGCAGAGATGACCCACAGTGCTCCACAGCCACCAGGGAGGGATCCAGCATGAGATATGGCACTGGGGCTGCCTCTGCCTTGGGTCACTGTGAGCATTTTGCAATGGCAAGCTTGAAATCCCAGCTTAGGGCTCAGACTTCAGCATCTGCTTAAGCACAAATGAGTCACTGGGGTTTTACTTCCCTTCTATAGCCTCTGAGGGTATTTTGGGCAAGTTTTCTGTTCCAATAGGCTCTTCAGGATCTGACTTGATAGCAACTGCTACCATGAAACACTGGACTTTGCAGGGAAACTTAATGAGGAAAGGAGTTACCCTGTAGCTGGCTGTTTGCCTGCACCCAGTCACTGGGATCAGCCACATCCACGACTCAACCACTCTCATTACACAACAATTGGGAGTTTTTTCCTTGAGAAACACATGAAGTGCTTGGATGCAGCAGTGATAAGCGCTTTAGAAATGCCAATAGAATTAGATCAGATAAATAGGAAACAGTCAGGGCTGCAGGAGCAGACATCCATGCCCTGATTTTTCACAGATGCTCCTATTGATCTGCTGGCAAGAGACAGCATCAAGCCCCTGTGAAACCAGGTGCTGGGGACCAGGCATCTCCACACGGCCAGGGATGTTGGGACTGGAGATCCCTGTCCTGATGAGACACTTGCCAGAGAAGGGGCAGCCGTGGAGAAGCAAGTCCTGCAACACCTCAGCAGCTCAGCATCCCCGTGCTGATGCTCCAGGCTCTGCAATAAAGCTCCATCCAGCTGAACCCCCTGAAAGCCAGACAGCTGTGTGACCTTCACAAATCCCAACTGTTGTGTAATGAGAGTGGTTGAGTGGCGGATGTGGCTGATCCCAGTGACTGGGTGCAGGCAAACAGCCAGCTACAGGGTAACTCCTTTCCTTGCTCAGTTTCCCTGCAAAGTCCAGTTTTTCCTGGTAGCAATTGCTACCAAGTCAGATCCTGAAGAACCCATTGGAACAGATCCACATCCCAGGGATCCATACACCTCTCCCCTCCTCCCCACAGACCTGGGCACGTTGCTTTCCAGCCACGGCACTGGGTGAGGAAACGTCCTGCAGCACAGGGTGCATATGGGTGCGTGGAGAGAGGCAAGAGCACACAAGAAACAAAACTAGAGCTTCTTGGAGAAACAAACCCATGAGTTGAATTTCAGAAACAACCACTTGCCTGGGTCAGTTACTAGGGATGCATTTATGCATACGTATAGATAGATGCAGAGCTTTGCTGCTATATATAGCACTTTCTATCAGCAACGCTCGCTGGGTTTGCAAAAGCCAGGTGAATGTCCACAGACAGAGGAACTGAGGCACAACTAGATTATTTACAGCTCGTTTCCAGAAGTCGTCTTTGAAGTTGGAATCCAATTAATTTTATACCTGGGGAGAGATTTGCATTGGGATTTTCCATCCATATGGGCAGAGATTTCAAAAGGACTTGGCTCTTATCAAGGCACCCAATGCAGACTGTGTTTTCCAAGGTGCCCCGCATCCATCAGCAGTTCCTTGGTGTACAGTCAGCTTTATCACAAGGGCAGCACCCTCCTTGCTAAGCCAGCCTGTCACCAAGCCCTTCCGTGGACCTCACCTTCATGGGTCTGGTCTCTAAAGGTGAGGAGCACCCCAATCTGCTGCTGCTTTTGGTAGGGGCCAATTTCACACCTGCCTGCAGACGTGGGACCCTGAGAATAAATATGTTCCTACCACAAAGAAAGAGAGGGGTTTCCTGCCACTCTAAATCCCTGAACAAGCTCAGCCCAGCATCAGACAGATGTCACTGCTGGCATGGGGCAACTGATGGACATGACATCGGTAGCTGAGGGAGGACCAGGACCACCTTATGTGGTGGCCACAACCCACCAGACCACCTTGGCTACATCTTAAAACTGCACACACACTGCCAGGAGAGTGTGTTGTGTACCTCCATGCAAGGCAGCCCCATGCTCCATACACCCCTCCCCACCATGTCAGCAAGCGATACCCAGGCAGAGCTCTATGCTGTCCCCAACCTGCAAACTCTGGGGCAGAAGCTGTATTTAGATCCATGCAGCTCTCTTCCATGCACTTCAAGGAACCTTTCCTGATCTCCAGCCTTATAAATACTCCACTAGAGAGGCGAGCAAGCCTTTCACACCCCCATCACACACCACTGCCTCCGGGAGCCCAGTGTGCAGTACCTGAAAATCTCTGATCCTGGCAACAGCTGCAAAGCATCGCCTTTAGACTTCTGAGGAAGACACACAGAGCTTCAAACACACATGAAGTCCCCAGAGACCCCTGTTTCACAAACAAACAGCACCCACTGAGAGGGAACTGCTGCCCTGGCCGCAGCAATGCCTGCCTGTAATGAGCTGACCCGCAGGCTTCCTCCTGGCTCGCTGGTTCGCCTGGTAATTGCTGTGTGCTTTTAGCCTTGCCTGCAGCCCTATTGCATAGTGAAGGCTGCCAAGCTCTGTCCAGGGCCAGGTGTGTTCAGAAAAAAAAAAAGCATTTAAAAACAAAAGAGGAGAAAAATCTGGCACTGAACTCCGTTGCATCCATTTTTGTTCCTGCTGAACCAAATTGGCTGCCATCGAAGCAAATGGCAGATGAAGAAAACATTGACTTTCTGCTTGGGTCAATAAACAAGATAAATTGAGTGGGGAATTGGATGTGGAACAGGGAACATCATCATTTACCTGAGGAAGAGAGAGGGTTAAAGGCAGAGAGGCTGAAGAAGGGCACGCATCCATGTCACACATAAGGGTGTTTCACTTGGGATCTCAGTGCCAAGGCTTGGGACCGTACTGTGGGTCGGGGTCTGGTGCTTAAAACAAAGGCCCTGGACCCAAATCCCAAGAAATGCCTATGGGGGATTGCATTCCTGCAATCGGGCATCTGGTGTGCAGCCTGTGCAGGGCTGAGACCTGACTGTTATGGGTCCAGAAGCAGCCAAGGTGGACCCCTCTTGAGGTCCCAGAGATGCTGAAGATGGGATTCAGCCCGCCCACCCACCCTATGTGTAGGCTTTTGAACCGCTCCAAACTCAATGGGGGAAATCAGCTCATTTGGGGGATGATGCCCCTGCCCTACAGTGAAAGATTACTGCAAGAGCTGATGGGTGCCCTGAGCTCCACAAATCAGATCTCCACTGATTAGGAAAGGCAACCTTGGGAACCAGCTTAGATACAGATCTAGCAACAATCTAAGCTACTCCTCAGTGTAGCCACATCAGTCCCAGCCTACAGCCCTTCAGACTACTTGTAATAGGAACTGAGGAGACAGTTATTCGCCTTCCTGAGGAAAGGGAAAGTTTTGAGCTCATCCACAGCATTAGATAGCCAAAACACTGTCTGGGAGAGAGACAGAAAGCCTCAATTATGGAAAAAAACCTCCTTGCACTTTGCACTGTCTTCAATGCAAGAGAACCACTGTGAGACACAACCTGTAAAATGCCAAAATCCTTGTGCCTCTAACAGGATTCATTGTCCTCCCATATTGTCCTGTCTTATAGCTTCTTGACATCACAGCTAGCCTAGTTTAGATCTGCTGAGCAGGGCTATTAACAGTGCCTTCTGGAAACGCAGAGGGCTGAGCAGACTCCCAGGCCTCACTCAGGTTTCCAAAGGAAACATCACTTTGGAAATCTCCATGTTTTGGTGGTTTTGGGGTGTTTTTTATGCACTAGCCTATCCCCTCTCGACAATAACCCAGGACTTGAAGCATCTCTGAAAAACAGACAGTGGCAATAAACCAATGGCAGAACTGTTCATACACACATGTAGTAGTTTTGAAGGTTACCTCAGAGCTCCTCCAGCCTCACTCCAATACAAAGCATCAGGGGTCGGACTTGATCTCTTGAGGTCCCTTCCAACCCCTATAATGCTGTGATCCCAGAACACACATTGTCCCTTCATCTGTAAACCTTTGTGCTATTGCATTACTAAGCAGAACATAAAGAATATCTGTGTTTATTAAAAGCAGAAGAGACTACACCTCCCAGCAGATTCTTCCTTAAGCCCACTTATTGGCACTAGATGTCCCACATCTAGAAGCACTGCGCTGTGGCAGAGGTTGCAAGGGATGCATCAGGGGCCCAAGCTCCATGATGGGAGCTGCAGGCAGGTGTGCATGGGATGGGAGCATCCCTCCCCTTGGGCCAGGCAGGCATCAGCCATCAGGTTCATTTCAGTTGCCGGTGTCACAGTGAAGGATATTCAGTTTGAACTGCAATTCACAGGAGTACGGGCCGGAGTCATCACTACTCTGCCTGATTAGATCTGTCAAAACCCATCAGGGGGAAGTTTGCCTGGGAACCTGCTCTCTGGCTGCACATTTAGCACCAAGAGATTGATGAGAGGAGAAAAGGAGGCAGGGGGGAGAAAAGACAGGAAGAGCTCTTGCACACCGCAGGACCACCCTCCTTCTCTTGCCCATCACATTCACCTCACCACCTCTATTTCAGTGTCTGTCTTAATTAAGGAGACTAAATGGAAAGGCTTCTGTGCTAATCCAAGTCCTGCTCTGTGGGGCTGAGAAGGACGCCCAGAACACAGTGTGAGTCCTCTGAAAGGCACCAGACATGCAGAGACATGTGGGGCACAGGGCCCCACCATGGACCCCACAAACCCCTTCTGCCAGGGCAGGGAGCTGCATGTGAAGATGTTCTGATGGGTGCCAGGAGCATCCATCAGAGCTCTCAGCACCCGGTGCCTCTGGGATGCTGTGAGCATCACATGGGCTCTAGGAGGAAGTGGGGGTGAGGGAGTGCTGATCTCACTCCAACACCCATGGCAGCCTGCACCCCATCCTCTTGACAGAGCACTGGCACGGACTGCCCAGGGGGGTGTGGAGTCTCCTTCTCTGGAGATATTCAAGACCCATCTGGATGCCGACCAGTGCGACCTGTCCTAGGGAAGCTGCTTTGGCAGAGGGGTTGGATTTGATCTCTGGAGGTCCCTTCCAACCCCTACAATTCTGTGATGTCACTCAGGGTGACCTCACAGCCGGACCTGCCTCACCCTGCAGCTGCACAGAGAGCAATGTTGACCCAATGCCACACGCAAGGAGAGATGGGGGTTACCCACAGCCTCTCAGACAAGCGCTCCCCAAAATACGGGCCAAGGCTCCTCTTTGATTACACGCACTAGGGCCAAAACATTGATTTTTTCAGCCAGTGAGCAGCAGCAGAAGTAAGCCTCTGCGAATGTGACCCTTGGGAAAAGAGTCAAGTAGGCTGCTTTTGGAGACAGAGCTCACCGGAGAGGCAAGCCTGGGGATTTATGAGCAAGAAAACAGTTGGTTGTTGTATTTCTGCCATTCCACCCCAACAGGTTTCTCTGTATGTATTTGCAAACAGCAGGGATCACAGCAAAGACTGAGCTTAACTTGCTTCTCTGAGCTTTTCTCTCGATGGAAGGAGCACCACAAAGCTGAAATGCTGCCTGACCTGTGGCCCAAAGACAACAAACTCACAGTATTTGGCCTCAGATTCACAGTACAAGACTCATATTCGACTTCAGTAATATTCACCTTCATCTATCCAAACCTAAACTCCACTTAAAGAAATAGAGATGACCTCAAACCTCCCAAAGGGCTGCTCTGCCATCAAAGAGGAGCAGAGAACATTCCCAGGAATAAAGCCCCGAGCAGGAGTTGGCATTTCAGGATGGGCTGCAGACTCACACGGTGAATTACTGCACGACCGCGGGCAACGCGCAGGATGTGTCGACGCTCCCGACTCCTCATCTGTAAAACGGGGACAACAGCTACCTACCTCCCACCGTGCCATGCAGTTAATTAATGCTCCTTTGAGCTGTGAAGATGAAAAGCAGCCTATAACTGCAAAATAGTGTTTTATTATTATTATGAATGAAGCCTCCTCTCGTTCCATCAGAGCGCACCTTAAAGCGGTGCTGCTGTAGACACTGTGAATTGTTCCCAGCAGCTCTACTACCGCTGGCATTCGCAGGAGTCTGACTGTAGACTTGCAAGTAAGAGCTTTGAACACGCTGGGGAAGAAGGGAGGGAGAATAAACAAACAGAAATTCCAGCACGTTTTGTGCTTAGCACCTGGAAACGATGCTCCCACCCTCCTGGGGGCTGGAACAAAACAAACCAGAGACAACAGCATTTCTTTACCTCCTGTTCTTGCCTGTGCTTTACCTCCACAGGCTGCCACAGCCTTGCATACATCAAGTCAGGACAGGTAGTACAGCAAGGGCACTTAAACGGCAGATTCACATTACATGGCCACTTTAGGAAGTGATTAATATATTGTCTCTATTTGACAGGTGGGAGAAATGTAGCACGAGACACTGAAATCCCCCTTACTGGCACGCAGCAAGGTGGGGGCACAGCAGCATGCGGGAACCATGCCAAGACTGACCCCCTGCTCCAGCTGAGGCAGCACCAGCTGTTGGCACCATCCAAACCGCATTCCCATCCTCCTGGCTGCAGCAGAGGAGCGACTGTGGGAGCACTCCTCACCCATGCACCCACTTGGGAGAGATCTCCAGCCCTACAAGCCCTCCTCGCCCTGCTGCAAGCATCAAACCCGACGCAGCAGGTCCAAGGGATGCCCAACGCCAACCACAGCCCCCGAGCTGTACGCAGGCTCAGCCTCTCCTGCCAGGGTGGTTTTGGGTTGGTAACACCAGATTAGTGCACAGCAAAAGAAAGTTCAGATCCTGGATTGAGCACTCTAGGCAAATCACCTTTTTGTACCTGCCTGATTTATCATTATTTCCTTTGTTCCACCTTATTGCCTAGCCTCCATCTCCCGGAGGCAGAAACCCCCTCCCCTTTGGTGCCCAGGCACATACTCTTTCCCAACCTTGCAGCCAGCCCCCCTGCCCTGGCAGCACAACCTCAACCCAGCAGAGCAGGCTGCAGCTCTCTGCTCCCTAGGCACTGCCGCTTCCCCTCCCCAAGCCACCTCAGCCGTGCCTGGCTGAAGGACTGGGATGCCTGCAGCACACGGTGGCCACGTCGCTCCCGATAGGCACCTTTCATGTTTAATTCAGAGGCTAGTTTAGTTAATCTATTTTTTAATAATTCATCCCTTCCATCTTAATTTTGGTAGTTGTTGAAAATCCCTAATAAAACATTTAGGGGCTCTTTTACTGAAGCAATGGCATGATTTACTTGACAGAATCCAGTCTTTGATGTCCTGTCTTAATTCCCTCCCACCGTGCCTCAATCCTGTTTATCGCTGTGCCGGAGGTAAGAGGTTCTTGTCGAGTTTTGTAGCACTTAGACGCTTGGTCAGCGTTAATAATTCAGCTGCCCCACACGACTTGGACACATCATGTAGCACACACCAGCCTCTTCCTTTATCCACAGCTCCCTCTGCCACCACGGATCCAGGCATTGGCTGGGAGAGGTGCAGAGGGACCAGGCAGAGCATCCCAACCAACGTGGGTCGGAAGTGTGAGCAAAATATCACCGGTGCCAACTGCATTTTTGAAAGGATATACACCCTTTAACGCTGCTTATATTTCATTCTCTACTGCTGGAATGGAGAAACACGCTGGGTTTTTGCATCCGTAATTGGGGAAGAACAGATGGTGGAGGCACAGTTGGAAGTAATACGGCCATTAAAATAATCTATATGGCTTGTAATTCTCCAACATGTGAGAAAGAGGAGGGCTTGCCTTCGCCCAAATGCCCGGCCCGACCACTCACCCTGCTGCAATAGGGGCGGGAACATTTTTGTGGCAATTCTTAGGATGTTGAGGGGTTTTGGTGGGTTTGATGGGTAAACTTATTGCCCTCCTCTTGGGATTCTCCTCTTGAAGTGACATGAGGAGCTGACAGCTGAACCAAAGCTGCTTCCACTGGGGATTTACCAGACTTCTGCATGCCACACAGTTTGCCCCCCCCGAAATCACCCAGTTAAAGCAACTCCTAGCTTTACATCTATCTTGATGATGTAAAAACAAGAGCAGAAAGTCCCAAGCACTTCAGGCTGGTGTAGGGGTGTCTCTGCACTTAACTTGAATTTCAAATGGGGGTGATGAGAGAAAGTATTAAACAAACAAAAAAAAAAAAACCCCATTGATTCATGAAACCTTCTCAGGGGAATGCACAGGCTTTGCCATGACCTCTATCACTTAAAATCTCAAGAGCAAGAAAATATAAATTCAGAGCAAGAAAAGTGCCCAGAAAAGCCCAATATATGGAAATTTATGTCCTCGCTCTGCATGAATTAGGCCACAGTTTCAAAGACCTCTGCGCACTCTAAACACCCCAACCTCCACGTTGTATTGTACCTCTTGATGGCTGAGGGTTTTTCCCTGAGATTCAGTTACTACTCTGTGTTGGTTTGGTTTTCCACATGAACAGACTATAGAAAAGGTTCTACTTCATCAATATAAAGTGGAGACATCATTTCAAATCTCACACACTGGAAGGAGTAATCCTTTCTCACTCGGACCCAGAGCCAGCATCCCCATCCTGATTTACAGAGCAGAGAAGGAAAGGGAATTGCAGCAGCATCCCTTGGCTGGGAACTCGAGCACCCCAGGTTCCCCAGGGCACTGTGCTTCTCACAAACGTCTCCCCAGGCTGGACACAATGATTTTCTCATCCAGAAACCTCACCATTGGGCTTAAAATCTTCACTGCAATCACACAAGCAGGTACCTCCCCAAATCCTTACCCTCCGCCCTGAACACACGGGAGCCAGCAGGATGTTACCTTGACAGCTGGCTTTGCTTTATGGAGCTGTAAATATATTTTTTAATAGGCTGGCGGCAAGAAAGATGCATTTTCAGGCTCGACAACATCCAAAATTAACTGCAATTCATTTCAAAATGGGTGAAGGGGTGGAGGAAGGAGGACCGCGAGTCTGAAGCCCACAGAATATAAAAGCCTTGAAAACAACTGCCAAAAAGCTCCTGCACAGCTGCCTTCTGGCTCTCGGAAAGAGATTAAAAACCTGAGCAGCATCAGGCTGAAGCAGACGTCACAGAGGCCACCCTGGGCCATGCTCATGCTCAGATAAGACTCTTACATATTAGTATTTTCCCAGAGTCAACCCAGCCTTCACTGACGCACAGCTCTGCCCTGCTCCTCGCATCACCCGGCATGATGAGTTCACCTAATCCAAGAGGAGATTCAAGATGCTGGTGCCTGGGGTGACTGGGGACTCCCCCTACATGGTCCCTGGGAACCTCAGGGCGGGATCCTGCCACAAATATCAGCATCTCACCCTCCTTCAGCATCTCATCCTCCTTTAGTATCTCACCCTCCCTCATGTACCAGAGCATTAAGCTTGACGTGCCTTCGTTAGCCCTGGCGCTGCTCTCTGACGCCTAATTTGACTAACCCTTTAGTGACTAATTAAATTACCCCGGCCCACAAACTGACAGACAGCTGTTAAAAATGGTTATTGCATTATTAATACGCTCCAGTAATTTCCCATTAAAACTATACTGTTAATAATTTTTTCCCCTGTATTTCTTCCCTCTTAATTAGTCTATTTAAAACTTTGAAGGAATATTCTCTTTATGGTAAATGGGAGCGTTGAGCAAATTACATTTTTGATTGAATACTTCTGTGATAGGCCAGCAAATAAGACCGTTGAGTTGTTAATTATTGTCAGAGTTTCACACGATGCCTGCTAATGAGGCAGTCAATCTTCTCTGCCATTCCTAGAATATTAATAGAGGCCTTTGGTATTGATTTTGTCACCAGGAGAAGGAAGGAACTCCTCCTTCTTGGGTAGCTCTGGGGAGGGCAGAGGGGCTCTGCACTGGTAGGGGATATGGTGGAGACTGGTGAGCTTTGGAATGGGCTGAGCTGAGGGGGGCTTGAAGCTGGTTGAAGCTCAGGATGCTCTTGGGAGTCCCAATGGGTGCTCACACATCTCCTGGAACATCCCCAGAGAGTCAAACCCATCAGCAGGCATTGATGCACAGCAGCTGCACCCAGGTGGAACCTGCAGCTAGTCCCTGTCCCCTCTCTCTGTGTCTACCTGTTGACCCTGAAGTGTATCAGATACCTCTCTTATCTCTCTGTGATAAGGGAATTTGTATTATTTTATTAAAGGCAATGGAAACACCTGATCCATCTGGACTTCAGCAGATAACTTGATAAAGTGATGCAGGGAAATTAGAAGCAAAGCGACCATAGATAGGGATTGACATGAAGCTGCAAGGTGGCTTAAAGACTGTACAAAAGCAGCCTTTCAGCTGTGCTGGAAGGTGTGACAGGGAGCTATTGGTACCATTTCTCAAGCCCTTTGGGGATTGGTCCTATCTGATGTTTGCACTAGTGCTCTCATCGGAGGATGGGGGAGTTTGGCTACCAAGTCTTCAGGTGTCCAAGTCATAGGACTTTGAATACCCTTCCCACCCAGGCTCCCACTGCCCAGTGGACAAGTCTGGTGGAATCCAGTGCAATCCCCAACACCAACATCATCTCTCTGCAAACAGCTTCTTGGCCAAGTCCTAAATTTACAAGAGAACTGAGATGGAGATGGACAGCAGCCCAAGATGTGTTTGTGTCTATGACTGATGTCCCAGTTGTCCTGTCCACGCCACCTCCCACAGGCAGGCAGAGAAGAGAGCTGCACATCCCCGAGTGAGAGGTTGCCTACACATACCTGCAATTAAAAGATGATGCACGTATCCCTTCATCAGCCACAAAAAGCAAGGATGAGCACACAGAAACTGTTCCACTTGAGCCGTGGAGGCTGTTCAAGTGGCACAGCCCCCTCCCACGAGCGTGTCCTCCTCTGCCTTCTGCAGCCACATCACCTCCTGCCAAGAAAAAGCAGCCCTTCCCAGAGCAGCAGCATTTCTACTGCTGCAGGTGAAAATCCCTGGAGCAGACACGATCACACTGTGTGGTCTTGCTGGTGTGTGGTGGCAGGAGGAGCCGCAGCAGCTCCCTGTAGCGTGGGAGCTGTGGCAGAGGATGCAGGACTGGGATGCTGTGGCACCAAGGCAGATCAGAGACATGGATTTCCTGAACAGGTCACCCAGCACTTGCTGCTGAGGTTTAGTTCCCACGGAAGCACCTGCATGGGCACCTGACCACAGCAGGATCAAGGCCACACACACAGATGCAGTGCTGGCCCCACAAACTGCTCAGATCCACTGAACAGGTTCAGTCCTCCCAGTCTAAACCTCCTCCAGCCCCAGTGCTGCCAGGACAGCAGGAGAGACCAGATGAACCTTGCAAAGCTCAGAAAACCCATTACAACAGGTGATGCGCTGGCATAGGTCAGACTGCTGCCACTGAGAGGCCAGAGCTTAAGGACTTTGCTCCAGCTACCTGCTGTGGCCACTCCAGTTGGGCTTTGTGCAGCCAAACCCACACGCTCCCTCAAAACGAGATTATTTTGGGCTGTTTTTGGAACACCCTTCATCTGCCTGACCGAGTACCACAGGGAACGGTGTGGGGGTTGGAGCATCTGTGCCCTGTCACCCACAGCTGGGATAGCATCAGGGAACACTGATGGAGGACATTGGTCTCTGCAGGAACAGTCACCCATCCATGCTGGAAGCGGTTGGTGGGGTCAGGACCACCATCCTCACAGCAAAGGGACGGCAAAGCTGCTGCTGCCCCTGCACCTCTGCCCACAATCTGAGCACAAGCCATGTTCTCAAGCAGGCTGCCAGAATCCTGGAGAGCCAGATGTTTAGCAGAAAACCTTTTCGTGCTCCCTTAAATCCCTGCAAAGACCCAACTGATGAATCCAAAAGGCCCACAACAACCAGGGCTTCTCCCTGCACCGCTCGCCAGATTTGCACTCAATCTCCCCCATTTCTTGGCCCCTTTCAAGGGGTGAGGGCACAGCAGGAATTTTTTGTCCTTTTTTTTTTTGCACTATGGAGCCAGGCAGCACATGAGCGTGGCTGTTCCCCAAATACAGGCAGTGTCCACTGCCCACTCCTGCTGCTCCAGAGCCCATCTGCTGCCCACTGGTGCTTTATAGGCAAGCCAGGCACCATTTTTACTGCAATGATGTTCTTCAGACTAAAACCTCCTTTGATTTTTTTTTGTTTATATAAACCAGGCTTCAATAAAAGAGGCAGCTTCAGTTTACAACTAATTGCCTGTGATGCAGCTTATCCCAGCTTTACCAGGAAAGGGGCACTCTGTAACTCTGCTTGAGCTCCAAATGAGACGGCATGAAAAGCCCTTCAAGGCCAACAGCAGCCATTCTTCTCTCTCCTTCTCAATCAATACCATGTATCAGCTATGTTCTGGCCCAAATTATGGCTTTCGCTCCACAAAAACCACATCATCACACTGGTCTGACAAGTCAAACAAACCCAGGAGGGCTCCTTCACCTGGACCTGGGTCCCACCAGCCATGTGGAAGGGTGGGAAAGACAAGCCCAGGTTTGTCTATGGACACATCAGCTAGGGATGATCTGCTCCTACTTTAAGTCCCTGAGAAGTTTCTGTAAGGGAGAGAAGCAGCCAGGTCTCGTAACAGGCCTAAAACTTGACTCAAATTAGCCAAATACCACACCCTGCATACTCCAGGTCTCCTTTCCCTAAGGGAGATGCAGGATGACAACTGAAACCATCAAAACCTCCCTGCAGGAACAGGGAACATGAGCCATGTATTCAGCAAGGGCAAGAGCTAAAGAATCCTGGAAGAGACCACCCATACCAGTCTTGACTTGGGGCAGGTCTAAGAGGGCTCATTTTAGCTGTCAGCAGAACAACAGTCAACGTCCTTTGGACCCAAATGGAAGCCAACTACCAACTTATAGGTAAAATGCCACCATGAAGACTGGCTGTGGGCAGGAGGCGAGCAGAAACACCACGGAACAAGAGGAGGAAACCAGGTACCACCAGTCAACACCTGCCAAGCTGGGACTTTGGGCACTGCTGGGCTGTGAGCCAGGTTGGCAGGCACTAAGGATGCTTGTGGGCAATAGCGCTGCCCAGCCTGCCTGCCTGGGCGGCACTGAGCCTCTGCAGACACGGCTGCCTGGGAAAACAGCCTCGGTGCTATCAAGCCTAAAGGTCATGATTCAGGATTATGGCAGGCCTTGAGTTAATAAAGGGTTAATAGCAGATTGTGAGCTGTCAGCATTGGCACATATGGAATAAAAAGGGGGCTGAGATGAAGAACCTGTGGTGGTTTAATTCCATCCCTTCCCACAGGGTTTTCAGGGCATTCCCATGGAAAGGTAGTGGAGAATAGTTGCTCCACAGCATCTACTTCTGTAGAGAGCCCTAAAACATATCAGGGACCTGTTACACATATAGATCCTGCCTGGTATGGAATGATCCCTTGGGCTCTATGGGTCAAGGGCCCTTTACTGAATCACCCATGTTACTGATAACCTCAAGCTGTGTCCCACTCCAGAGGACCCATGTTTCAGAGCCAACATCTCCAGCTCTCCCCATCTGTGTTTGATATGCACTGATTTAAAAAAAAAAAACAAACCAACAAAGAGGAGATGTGGACTGAACTGAATAAAGAGACTTCTCACTGCAAAAGCTCAGTGCATATTTACACAGTATCCTGCCTTAATTCTCAGCTTCTTCATTTATGTCATGTTAAGCCCCCCACAGAAGCAGGGAAGTATTAGCTGGTGTTTCATTGTGTGCTGCTGGGTTCAGCACTGCTCCTGACAAGCTACTACTGGGAGAGAGCCCCTCAGTGGGGCAGGGCTGAGGTGGATGTGGCAAGGCAGTGACAAGGGGACATCCTGCAGCAGAGCCATGGGAGGGTGAGCACTGTCTGTGCATCATCCCTCTGCTCTGCCCTGGTCAGGTCTCACCTGGAGTTCTGAGCTCCCCAGTACAAAAAAGACAGGAATCTCCTGGAGAGAGTCCCGTGGAGGGCTATGAAGGTGATTAAGGGCCTGGAGCATCGCCCCTATGAGGAAAGGCTGAATGAGCTGGGGCTGTTCAGCCTGGAGAAAAGGGACCTGGACAGTTTGGAGAGATGGGCCCATGCAAACCACATGAAGTTCAACATGGCCAAGGGCAAGGTCCTGCACGTGGGTTGGCACAATCCCAAGCACAGCTATGAATTTGGCTAGCTCAGCCTGGAGAAGAGAAGGCTGCTTCTGGGGAGAGCTCCAAGCCCCTTCCAGTCCCTTAAGGCGCTCCAGGAGAGCTGGAGAGGGGCCGGTGCCAAGAGCAGGGAGGGCCAGGCCCAGGGGAACAGCCTTCAGCTGCAGGAGGGGGATGGAGAGGAGCTGGGAGGTAGAAATCCTCCACGGAGAGGGGGGAGGCCCTGGCACAGGGTGCCCAGAGAAGCTGGGGCTGCCCTTGGATCCCTGTCAGGGTTCAAGGCCAGGTTGGATGGGGCTTTTGTGCAGCCTGGGCTGGGGGGTGGTGTCCCTGCCCATGGCGGGTGGGGAATGAGGGGTTCAGAGGGCCCTTCCAACAAAAGCAAACAATCAGTCAAACAGAGAAAGCCAAACCAACCAAATAAACATCAAAAAAACACCTAGCAACACAACACTGGCCAGCACCGAATGACCTGGCTATGTGATGCCTGAGACAAACCCCTGCGTGCAGTTCCCAGACCTCCAATTTATGGGACACAGGAACATGTTTCTCTCCTAGAACCTCATCCAGTTGTAGTGCCAACACACCTGAACACACCCTAGATACAACTGGGGGCTCTTCCCTCCCCACACGCCTCCCCTCTGAAGCCTGCTCAATACCAGCCGCCTCCGGTGGAGGGAAAACATTCACTCATGAATTATACATGGTCTGTGTGGTCCATCAACACCCTCATCCCCATCCTTCCCCCTCCCAGCACCCTGCTCCCTCACTCCCCTCCAGCCATCGCCAGCGGTGCTCAGCCCCGCCGGAGCCCAGCCCGGAGCGCGGTGCAGCCTGCGGCACGGAGCAGCAGCGGGTCCCCAGCTGCACCCATCTGCGTGATGATAAAAAGCACTTGGTTGCAGCCAATAGCACCTCATTATATCAAAAACACCGCAGGAAACGTCTAGAGCTGAATTGATTATGGCACAGTAATTCTTCAGGCAGTGAAAGCAGGGCAATTCCCAAGATGGGATTATTTTTTGCAAGGTTTCACCTAATTTTCTTGATTTTTTTTTTTTCCTTCCCCCTGCTTGCTCCTCAGCCCTCCTTCCAAACCTCTCCAGCTTTGCACCACTCTGATTTATTCCCTCAAAAAAAACCACTCTGCTTAGTGCAGTCTAGTGTAGTGCCCAGGAAAGCACCACCACTCACCTCACCTCAGGGCTTTAAACAGGTAGCAGCAGGGAAAAGTCAAGAAAGCTTTTGCTTTTCACTCTGTAGCCAGCAGCCAGATTTGAGGAGACTGGAGAAGGACCTGACAGGTACTTACAGACATCTAAATCAGAAAAGGAGAAGCTGAGTAAGCAGCAAATAAGCAGGCAAAAAGGGGCAGTGATGCGAAACGTGGGCAAAGCAGAGGCAAAGGGCAAATGATTTGCAGGTGATGCATGGTCTGGGCCGGCTGTCATCCTACCATCCGGTTGTGGCACCGCACAGAAAGGTTTGCTGAGCCAACAGGCAATGCTGATGCTGTTTCTAAACCATGAGCTGAGCTTTGCAGTCCTTCTAACCCCATTTGGAGCTGCTTTTGCTCCTTCGCCTGGAGGTCAGGGAGTGCCTGAAGAGCGTCTCTCCTGCATCTGGGAAGTACCAGAAATGGAAAGGACCAGCATGGCATGAGCAAAATTACTCTGAGCTCTCTGGAAAGTGCTGCATGGATGGCTCCCTGGGCTGCCCCAAGGCCAGTATGAAGAACAGTGAGCATTTTTCCCAAATAAATCACCCCGAGAGCCAGGTTGACATCCTGGAGCAGAATAAATCCCTTGGGGTCATCAGCCATGGCAGCAGGGCACAATATCGAGTCCACTGGAGCCCATGGAAACATCACCCTGGCCCCAGATGCTCAGAAGCAGGAGCTGAAACTAATGAACTTCATTTGTCTTCAGAGAGCAGGGCCAGCCTGGCCAGCCGGCTGTGACTGCGGCTGCCCCTGTGCCCGGCGCCGGCTGCCCACACTGCCAGTCTGGCAACTGCAGTGCCTGCACAGCTGCTGCCTGCCCTGAGGGGAGAGCTGAATGGGGGCTTTGCCCCTTGGTTTTGTCTGGTTCACACAGAGCTGCCTTCCCTCATCCTTCCACACTCCTCTTGCAGCAATATGTACATCCCTCCCTGCTCCCCTTCAGCGATTAAAACACCCCCAGAAAAATAAACCTACAGATCCATCTTCTCCAAGAGTCCTTCCCAAGCCTGTGAGGAACAGTGTCTTCTCACAGTGCCCTTAAAGCAGAACAAAGCTCTCCTGTTCATGTCCATCTCTGTTCCCGTCCTCTCCGCCGGGATGATTTCTCCTCCCCGCGCCGGCTGCGGAGCCTGTCGCAGGTCCCTGGCACGCTCCCAGCAGTGTTTCGGCTCAGCTGAATTGTATTAGTTTTGTCCTTTGGGTGAAATGATCCAACAGGAGTTACAGGAGATAAAAATGAGAAAGGAGGAGCAGGCAGGGTCCGCGTCGGGCAAGTTTAAGGCAACCGAAACGTCATCAGAACTGGCTGGTGGATGGTGCCAGCTCTTTCCACTAAGCTGCACTAAGGAATAGCTGAAGAAAAGGTATTAACCTTTTCCCAATGTCTCTGTCCCAGCCAGGGCCAATACTCTGAAGGGGGACAGCTGCCACTCCAAGCCATCATCCCACCCCACCCTGGAGCATCTCGGGGCCTTAAGGAGAAAGTTTGCTGAGCACATCCCTGGGTGAGAGGGCAGGGACTCAGCATCCTTCCCCAGGTGCCCAGAAAATTCTGTCCCTCCTCCACTGTCCCTCTCCCATCCCCAGCAACCCACGAGTGCAGCTCCAAACCCCAGCCTGCCAGCTGGGCAGCCACACGCTCGCGGCTGGCACCGGGTGAAGGCAATGTGTGTCAGCTTGTCCTGCAGTGGGAGTGGGCAGCGCTGACCCTAAACAGCCTGAACTTGCTGGGGCCCAAGTGCATGCACTACAAACCAGCCCCGCAGTGCTGTGCCTCCCCAAAACCACCACAGCTCTCTCCCCAGCACAGGAGAAGGAGAACACAAGTTCCCCATGCCGAGCCTGACACAGGTCCCCACCGTCCCAGCACCACCACCCTGGCCCCTGTCTGGGCCAAGGGATGAACTGCCTGAGCCCTCTGCCACCTGCGACTCCCCTTTGCAGGCAGGAGATGCACACAATGGCAAAGGTGATAAAACCCAGATGAGGGTGGAGGGGGAAATGTAATTCACGAAAATTACTACAGACAGGCTGTATAAACAGAGAGGCCACGGGGCTGCACTTTGAACAGGCAGCTACAAAGCACGCTTCGGAGGAAGTTCAACAGCGAGCAAAGGCAGGGACATAAAAACAAATAACACCATCAAACAGAGACGGGAGAACTCCTTTCATTGAAGAAACAGAAGGTCTGATTTCGCCGCCTCGCATCGCCCTTTCTGCTAAGCACAGACATCAGCGCAGTGTTTAGAGCCCCTGCCTCCCCCCCCAAACCCACTGCTTGTCTCAACACTGGCTGGATCCTGCTTCAGGTGCTGGATGGACAGACACACGAGGGGTGGCTGCAGCATCCAATGCCAAACCCTACTCTGAGATGGGAGATCCCAGATACATTAGAAGGAATCATTCCGGGTGTGAGACAGCATGTACAGAGTTGGTGGCTGTTGGAAGGTTTTTTAATTGTCTCAATAAATATAGAAACAAAATCTGTTCACTTGTTGGGTTGTTTTTCCCTCCTGGGCTCCACAGCTCCATGGACGAGAGGAACAGCAATCGCTCAGCTGCCAAACTTGGAGCTGTTGCTGGTGCTCCCTACGATGGATCTGCCTACGAGCCAGGTCCACATTTACAGCTGGCACCCCTAAGGCATTTGATCATTTTCTGTGCAGTTTTATGGCCCAGCATCAAGACCTCAAAACCACACTGGGTTCACACAAGGGACTGGAGCACAGAGACAGTTAAACTCAGCATTATCATAGCAGGAATTATTAAAAACCCCTGAAGAGGGAGGGCTGAAGTGTTCTGCTTCTAGGCATGAAAGATCACCCATGGGTGGTGATACACCAGGAGGAGACAGGATGAGGTAGTGAGGTCCCTGTGCTCTCCATACCAGAGGTGCTGAGTAAGTCGCGCTTTAATTCCGATCTACCCTACATATTCCCTGGGTGCTTTCAGCTCGAGTTTTGGTTTATTTCCCCTCCTTTCCTCTCTGTCTCTCCGTCTCACCACTCCTTTATTTCCTCTCATACTGCTGCTCACACCCTTCGGTGGCTGCCGCAAGGTTACGTCTCCATTTAGTCACCCTGCAGCCAAGTGAGACGTACCTGACTCCTCTAACCTGCTCTCATAAATCAAAGCGGGAGGCAGGGAGCAGGAAAAAAATCCCAGTAAGCCTCCAGGATGATGTGAAGTTGACAGATGCGGGGCAGGGGCTGGTGGCTGCCTCTCTGTAAAGCATCTGTCCCTTCCCTCCAGAGGATGAGGCCAAAGGCTGTCTTTATCCCCATGTTACGCACTGCAAGCTGCTTCCCCAGCACTTTTTGTGAGACGACAGCGTGTTGGGGTGATAAGAGACCCAGGCCAGAGCTTTGGGGACGTTATCTGCAGGAATGATGCTGTCGCTGTGATGTGCACAGTAATGAATTGCCCTCTTTGCAGAAATGAGTAAGTTGTGCCTGGTGATGCAATGATCAATTTGCTCCATCATGTGAAGCCGTCCATTCATCACAGTACCTGCTGCCTCTCACAGCTGCTTTATTGACACCGATGGAGCAAAAGCCTCTGCAGGCCGCTCCCAGCTATCCCTGCTGATCAAGAGCCCAAAACCAGGGTTTCCCCTCTCCTGTCTTCAGCATCGAACACCCAGAAATCAATCGCAGCCTGCTTTGTTCCAGGAGGGCAGGGGACAGAAAAGGAGGGGAGAAAGACCAAGTTCCCACAGCATCTACACCAAATGGCAAAGAAGAGTTGTCGCTGCCTGCTGCTGCGCATAGCCCACTGGCATGCTGCCCATGGGGACTGTCCCAGCCCACCTCCTGAGCCTCAGTGATGCTCACCTGCAGCAGCACCCATTTTCCTGTGCTCCTGCAGATAAGGCACAAGTTATGGGGCAGATGAGCTCTGCTGCTGCTGCGGCAGCATGACCCCAGCAAAGCTATTCCCCCTCTCCTGGCTCAGATTCAGATTCCCTTTGCCTTTCTCATCCACTTTGCTTTCCATCCTCCTCTGCTCCCAGGGAGCCTCACACCGCAGCGGTTGGAACCGACTTGAAAAATCCCAAGTACCCAAATCACTGCAAAACCCCTGAAAAACTTCAGTGCAAAACCCTTTTAAGCCTCGGGGAGTCACAAGGGCATCGCAGGGATGAGCCAGAGAAAGCCACAGGCAGGGAGCAAAATCCCACCTCCCGTCCTCGACACGAGCTGGGACACATGTTGGGGCAGAGCTGGGGAGCAGAGCATCTGCCACTGAGAAAACTGAAAATAAAATAGCAAATAGATAAAATAATAAATAAATAAATCCAGTTGATTGTACTTTGGCAAAGAATTCAGGGAGCAAAGGGGCTCAGTTGGGAGCAAAACGAAGATGAATCGACAGCGAGTTCAAGAGAATTCATTCTGCCGCTGAACACTTGTCTCTCCATCAGGACATCTCAAAGGCTTGTCAAGCGAAGGCAAGGCTTTTATTTGTTTCTATGGTTGCCATAACGATAGAGCTATATGTCATGTCAGGCAGCAGCTGAGGCTTGTGCCTCTGATTTATAGCCGCTCATCAGAAATTACCAACTTTTCTGCAGACGGGTGGCACGCTGAACCAGGACCACCAGGAGTTTGCCAGCGCAGTGTTCTGCCCCCTGTCCTGGGTTATCTCCCCTCTCCATCCCCTGCAGCTGGCTGTGCCACAAGGGATGCTCTCATTATCCCCTGCAGGGATGCTTTTCTGTCTCCCACAGGGATGCTGGGGGCTGACTGGTGAGACCCAGGGGTGAGTCTTACCCACGAGCTGTGTACACTGCAAGAATTACCATGATTTCTGGACTAGTGGTACCTCTTAAAGGGTAAATAAGAGATGACAAGGTGTCCAGGGAAGGCCAGCAGAAGGATTAAATGTCTAATAGGAATTTGCTTTAAAAAAATATGGACTACTGTGTTTATGATCAGGTTATGGAAGAAATACAGGTATGAGAGTGATGAGAGCAATAGGGTGAGTGACACAGAGGGGTCTTCAAAACAAGTGAGACAAAGTGGGACTGGGAGGTATGGCAGGGGATGCACAGCTCAGGCAACCTGCCCAGCCTGTGACCCAGCCTCCAGCCCAAGCCAGTGGCTTCCCAGCATAGGAAGAGCCCTGCAGCACTGGTGGCCAATCTCATATGAACAGAGACATGGCTGTTAGTGTGGCTGCCGTGATCCCTGATGTGTGACCTATACAATCACAGTGCTGAGGATCAGACTTGAGGGTCAAGGAGGGGATGCTCAATACGGTTGCTGATAAATTATACATATGAGTTTCATTAACTCTGAGCACCCTCGTGCTTAATTTATGATGTACAGCCCTAAAACCTCCACTACCGAGTTCTGCATGCAAAATTCTGTCCCCACTCATGCCCCAGCACATGTGGGAGCATCCTCAGTGGGATGTTTGCACAGAGACCTTTGGCCCCTACCTACAAGAAGTTTCTCTAGCGACTTGGCTGCAGTAGCAGGGGGAGGTTTGGGCCCTTCAATCCCACCCACCAAAGGCCCACACACAGCTTGCTGCCCCCCTCAGTGGCAAAACACTCGGAGAAGAGCATCTCTCCAGAGAAGCAGCAGGGAGTCGGCGTTTCTCCAGAGAGCAGCTGAAAGTCAGAGCCCCACCTGTCCCTTCCTCAGCCTCAAGCATCTTCATAAAAATACAAGACCACGTTTGCACCTTTAACCCTCTGAGCTGTAAAGACTTCATCACTTGTTTTCTCCAAACCAGGCTTTCTGCACTTTCCCTCCATTAAACTCTTCAAGACAAGTGACCCCGGAGCAAAGAGGTGTTAGTCTAATGAAAGGTCTGAAGGAATGCAGCACGCTCCTTATTAAAGACACAGAAGAAATACAGAAACAAGCTACCATCAGTGCTACAGGACAGCACACAGGGCGCTCCAGGGGCTGAGAAGCAGCTCATGTGATACAGCCCAGGACTTGCCCCTCAGCACAGGGACGTGACTGTCCTTCAGACTAGGTGCTGCAGGACCACCCCCAGGAGGGATGGCAGTGCCACTGTGGTGCCACCCCACGCAGAGGGGTGGCTCAGTCTGAACACCTACACAAGGGACTGCACTTGTTCACCTCCGATGGTTGGCCTGGCACTACGGGTAGTCTGCTGGACATCTGAGCCACCAAAACTGCTGCATTACTGCTCCCTAGAGAAGCTACCAACACTTGTCTGAGTCCAGAGGGGTAAAGCAAAGAGGCTGCAAGATAAACAGCTCTAAAAGTACTTTTCTTGTTGCATGAAAGCACTCAAGAACCTCAGAGGAGGTTGGAGACAGGCCAATGCGATGCCCATGAGTGTCAATGCAGCAACTTCCTGGCTCAATGATGGCAATAGACTTCAACAGCCCAGGCGTCACCTACTCTGCACCACCACCCTCTGCTCAGGTGGCATCACCTCGGCTTCCACCCACCCCAGGGTACTTGGGACCCTGAGCTAGCAGCCTGATGCCCGTTTGAGAAGTGTTTAAGTTCTAATGCAGAAATAATAGATCACTTTTCAGTTTTCACTGTATCTGTGAAACCCTCCATAATTCAACATCAAATATTTATTATTACATTTATTAAAGTTTTAATAATTCAGCATCTCCTGTATGTAAGATACAAGCGTTGTGAACTTGCCTCCCTTATTCTGCCTGGGTCACTCCAATATTTATACCTGGGATCCTCAGTCCAGGTTCCCTTTACAAGGGGAGTGGGCAGCAGCCTCCGTGCCAGAAATTCCGCCTCCTCCTTCCTGACATTCATCCATCCTAAGACCCTTCCAGGAGGATGAGTGCCCAAAGACAGTTACTGCACTTGAGCAAAAGGAAGCTTCTGAGCCTCTACTTTTTTAACAGTGATGTAAGGAGGAAAGAAATAACATTCTCCTGGAGTACTGGCTTGGAAAACGTTAATGTGCAACAAAGCAACCCTTCACCTTCTCAAATGAAAAGCAGTAGTCTTCTGCAGACAAGAAAAACAGCACTCCTAAAGGAGCCAAATTGTGATAGATATGTACCATCAGTCTCTCTTTGCAGGAAAGGAAACAAGTGCTAATTAGCAACAAAAACACCCTTGGAAGTAAGAACCTCTTGGATGCCAGTTCTGGCTCTGTCATAGGTTGACTTGCTCCAACCACAGCCCTGCCAAGACTCATGATGATGGGACAGAAAAATGGAAATCCACCGTCCCATTGCTCTGGGAAAAGACAAGACAAGAAGGGGCTGGGGGACATAAGGATCCTCCTGGTGCCCAGAAAGATGATTTGCAACACAGACAAGAATTCACAGGTCAGGAAATTGTCTCTTGAGTCAACGAGAAGGCAGTGAGAAGCAAAGGAGGGAGGGAACTGGGAGACTCCTTGGCACCCAACAGTCACATTGTCAATCTTTGATGGGGGAAAGGGGAATACATGCTGAGTACCTTAGGAATGAAACCCCTGTAGTTTACAGTTAAACCCTTGTGAACCAAGCAGAGGAGGACAATCACCACCATTGCTCTCCTCTGAGGCAGAGGTTTCTGCTCCCTTTCCAGATGGGACACAGACAACCATTTTGCCCAGCTTCTTTTCCAATGGACTCCCCACTATGCCCACCCTCAGCCCATTCTCCCAGCAAACAGCCTCTCTTTCCACCAGGCAGTTCTTCTCCAGCAACACCCTCACTGGTCCCACTTCTGAACTAGAGGATCTGATGACATCTGGTTAAAATCCAAGCTAGCCAAAACGGGGGAGCCAGAGAAATAGCCAGGCATTTACTGAACACAACAAGGGAAAAAAACAACTAATTGTACAATAATTAGATGAGCAGCATGGCCCTTCACCAAGGTCTGACCTTGGGCTTTCATGAGCACCAAAACAGACTATCAAGGGCTCGTTGTTTGTGGTGTATGTCAAGTTTCTGAAAAGTGATAGTGGTAAATCCATAAGTTTAAGCTACGCAATCTATGGTAGATTTAAGCAACCTTAAAATTGCCTTGCCCCAGGTTTGTAACAATTTCCCTGACCGGATTTGCAGACTTCAGAGTTATACACGCAGGTCTGGCCTAGACCCACCAAGGCCACAACACCCTGGAGAGCTATCAGATCAGACTTTGTATTGGAAGAAAATTAATCAAACTTATCATCAGAGAAATTGCAGCATCCTCAATAGCAATTTAAGGAGTGGTGTAGGCACTCAAGCATGAAGAAAATGAGAAATCTGCTTCCTACCTGACGTCTGCTGGATCTTCTGTCACCAGAACATCTGTCTTGCAGCTGGCAAGAGGATTGATGGAAAGCTCCATGGGGGGCACCACGAAGCTCTTACTGACAGGCAGCCATAAACCTTGGCCCAAACTATAGGTGGACCTGGAATAAGGAGAAATATGTCATATGGGAACAGTGTCCAAAGCAAATGATGACCCTCTACTGCACCATGTGGAAATCAGTGTGGTGGTGGCACCATTGGTAAGTTAAACATTTGGCCTTGTCCTGAAAGCCAAACACCAGGAAACGAGAGAAGAATAGCTAGAGGTGTGACAGGAAGAACATGGGGGGTGGTCAAGCTCCTCCTTTTAGTCCAGGGGATTTTACATGGACATTTGTCCTCACTTCTGCTGAGACATGTCCAGCCAAGAGGACACGAGGGAAACCCTTCCCCATCTGCAGAACACGGACAAATCTTTCAGGCTTGTCAAAGGCAATAACACTTGTGTTCCCAAGTCAGCACAAGACAGAGCTGGGAGTGATCAAGAGGTTGCATCTCCAAGATGCCCTCACTGACGCTCCCCTCCCAAACGTCCATGGTGAACACTCCTTTGACTCACCTGAGTATCTTCTCAGGTGCCTGCTCTCCTGTGACCAAGTCATATCCTCGCTCAAGTGTTGTGTAGGGCCACGGCCTGGGAGGCAGAGAGGGAAAGAGCAGCTGTGGCATGTCACTCAGTAGGGAAAGTGGCACAGCCCGGACCCAGTGCCAGTGATGGCAGGTGAGGAAACAACCAGAGCCCTCACCAACGTGGGAGCCAGGACAAAGCAAGCACACCGTCACACGAGGGTCAGCCCCACTCACCCTTCACTGTGTCCCCAGTCGCTGCGCACACACAAGTGGCGATGGACAGGGTCTGGGGCATAGCCTTCATGGCAGCTGCACTCTCCTAAAAGAGAAGAGGGGAAGATGAGACCTCTCTGCACTGGAGGCACATCAGCAACCACAGCATCAGGCACTCTTTCCCTGTTGCCCTTCTCTGCTTGTTCACAGCCATCCTCAATCCTCGACATGGGTCTGGAGAACTTTGGACTCCTCTGAAATCTCCAGGAGATGCAGAAAAGGAGACAAAGAAATGTGGAAAGGCACAAAAACCCAGTAGTTCTTCTGGAGAGAGTTATGTAGTGTAGCACCCACAGCAGCTAGGGACGGGACTGCATGATGCCAGAGGACTGTCCTTAACCTGTGTTCCTGTGCACCCCTGCAGCTCCCCAACTCAGCACATCTCTGCCTGATGACCTCCCAGACCAACTCATGTTCCCCACAGAGATGTGCCCACATGGATCCAGCCCCTGCCCTGGTCCTGCTGAGCACTGCCCACACCCCTGGCAGAGGGGCTGCTCTAGGGCAGTTCACTCTTCACTGTAGAGCCAGCATCCACCTCCATGCACCTCCAACTCATCTTGGACACGTCCCTTTCCTACCTCTGCTCCCAACAGCTTGCATGGTGACAGGACAGCAGAGTCTCACGCATCCCAAACTCCCACAGGAGGATGCAGAAACCCCAATCTCCATCTTCCACAGGCAGTACCTGTGACCCCATTCCATGGCTCAGGGACTCTGTGCCCCACTCCCCTTCACTCTCTGTGTGCCAGCTTGCCCTGTTACACCCTTTTGACAGCAGAAGACGGCATTTCCCACACCAGGAACCTGACTGTGCTCGGTAGAAATTGATTCCGTGTTCGGTAGAAATACATAACCCGGAGCAAGGAACAGCAAAATCAAAAGATTAATTGGATTTGCACGTGGAGTTTTCTGTTACAAGCTCCTGCTAAAGGTTCCCCCCGCCTTCCTCTCCCCATCCTGCCTGACAGCACGGCAGGCTGAGCTGTAAACACCAGCAGAGGTGGGGATGGGCTCTGGGGGACAAGGGGAAGATGCTGGGGAGGGGGGTACCCCCATCACCACGATAACGCAGACTGGCAGGTACCGGTGTGCTCATCGGGATCCTAAGCAAGTTCTTGAAATGCCTCGCAGGGATTACAGTAAAGAGCTTTATTGTCAGGAGGAGGGAGCAGGGGGGCTCAGCTGCTGAGATTTTTGAGGAAGAGAAGACTGGAAAGAGGGAGGTGGCACAAAAAGAGAAAAGGGGGGGGGGGGGAGAGAAAGAGATGGCTAATGACGTGCTAAAATGCAACAGCACCTTCATGAAATATTCACTGCCTTAAACACGTCTAATATTAAAGATTAAATGTCCTGGGATTTGTCCTAGTGACTTCGGAGCACTGATTTATGATCTGTCAAAAGCTGCTAACCTCACGATTCATAACGGGAGAGGCAGGAACATTGCTTCTCCAAAGGGAAAGAGTTGGGAGACAGACGGCAGCACAAGCCCTTGCTCCAGCTCAGCCATGCCCGGAGGCTGGGGAGGTCTTGTTGCAAGAAAACGCAGGTCCTAATGGCTCCATCAGTGATTTTAAAAAAAGAAAAGTTATTTTTTCCTTGGGTGCTTAGTACGCAAGTTTCCCCAGCCGCGCCGCGGATCATTAATTCCTGGCGCTTATTACATAACAAATATATGCTCTGCAAATGAGAGACATCTCAAAGTGCTTGCAAAGCAGAGCTGGGAGAGTTGGGGCACCGGCTCATGCTCAGCTCCTGCCACAGAAATTAGAGCAAGGAGGGAAAAAAAAAACCACCTACAGAGGTTGGCATCAAACAGCCCCAACATCTCCCCCCGTATCAACGGCTGGAGGTGAGGGGACAGTGAGTCCCTTTCCCACAGCACAGGAAGGTTGAGTTTGTCCAACATTTTGTTTGCTGTTCCGTCAGTTTGGCACTGGACAGAGAAACTCTATCAACCTGCAGAAATATTGATTTTATTGACTCCAATCCTGGAGTTTCAACAGCTACAGCCGGTGCTGGAGGCTTTATTGGGAGGTTTATTTCAGTAAGCGAGAGGGCAAGCAGCAGCACCGGCTGGGGAGGAGATGCAGGGCAGCAGGGGTGGGACATGGGGGAAAGCCACCACAGGGACCTGCCCCTCTCAGGGACAAGCTTTCTCCACGGAGACCCACATGCTCTTGGCAGTTTCAGGAACTGAACAAGGAATTCTCCTGGCATGGGATCAGCTCAGTGTTGCTGGAGGAGCGGGGACCCATCTCTGCGTGCCAGATGGTTTGGGATCTATTTCTGTATGTAGAACCACAAACAGGCAATTAGCGGGGCTTCCAGGAAGCCTCAGCAGGACCTGCTGTGCTCCTGCAGGTTTTCATGAGCTTTTGCTCTCTCCCCATCAGCATCCACCCTCTTTTTCTGCCCCCCCCCCGAGCTACTCTGCTGTTTTCTGCCTGTCTCCATCCTCCCCAGGCAGGATGCTGAGCCAGCCAGGTTAATCCCCACCAGGAAACACCCAGCAAAGTGCCTGGAGTGGGAGGAAAGGGGTTCCTGTGCCTCTAACTCCTCTTTAGGGTTTGTTTTCTAAAGAGCAGATTTCAACACGTCATTCAAAAAACCCAAACCATCAAAAGCCAAACCAACCCCTCTGTTCAGAGCTAGCAATGCCCATGTGCTTCTGAGACAGGTCAAGTCATCCACTCAGCATCACTTGCACTAGGTTAGGATTTGTCCTAAGTTTAAAGCCAGGGTCGACCCAAAATAACCCAAGTTTGACAAATAACCACCCCTGAAGCCAGATGCAATTTCCACAGGTCCTGCACACGCCTCTGCACAGCGCTTGGCTGCTGCGGGAGGACAAATGAATCAGGATCTACAAACTGCTGTGACAAGCATCCTATTTCCTCAGCCACCAACTCACACCCTGCCCATGGTAAAAACACGGGCACGTGTGGTCCTTCCTCTTCTTTCAGATTCATAACCCATAAATCACATTGGATAATCCATGGCAAATTTTGAACTGCTATAGTGAAAGCAAGGACTGTCACTCACCCAGCTCTGGAGGTCCCGTGTTATATTTCCAGTGTGTTATTTAGCAAAACACTGGAGAGGGGAGGGGAGCACCTCTGTCATTGCAGGGAGGTGCCCAAACCAGGCAATGCAGCACCACGGCACTAGCAAGGGGCTCACAAAGATGGTATTCATGTGGCACAGGCAGCTACGTGGAAGGGTGAGGGGGGAGCCATGGGAAAACAGCAGCACCCACAACACTGCTCTCCATCCTCCCCTGCTCCCCACTTACACAAAATCTTGTTAATGACTGCACTGCTGTGACTAATTACAGGTGAATCTCCATGCTGGCTCAGGGAGGGTGAACCTCAACATCCGTCTGACCCAGCAGGACACATCCCTAAACACTGCATGTCTCACCTCCAAAGTCCCTCCTGCGGTTCCTTCATCCCCGTGGAGGCTGGTGGAAGAGGCTACTGGCACCTCAGACCAAAGTGCCACCCCGAGACATGTGGAGCAGGGCAGTGAGTGGCTGTGCAGGCAGGAGTGGGGAGCCCAGCCTGTGACCTGGAGAAGCAGCTGTGCAGCTTGGGCTCCCCTCGGTTTCATGACATTGCAGGCAGCGCTCCTGCCCTCAGCTGGGAAGTGAGAAGAGGCTGGAGCCTGACCTGGAGCAACAGAACAAGCTAAGGACACATCAACCTGGTTTCCATGTGCAGACAGGAGCTTTCTCTGCTCACTTCCGAGGCAAAGGGCTTCTTGCATGGCCCACACTTCACACCAGAGCTGCAGAAGGGCAGGGCTGGAGCCAGCTGCAGCCATCATTAACATCATTAGCATCCGTGGCTTTTGGCTCAGGCTTGGCCCACGCTGAGGCTTGCTCATGCCTGAAGAAATGAAGCTAACACAGCTATGTCCGAGCTCATCACCTCCAGCAGCACAGGCACGATGCAAAGCCAAGTACGTGGAGGAAAAGAGCCCTCCAGCCCCTGCAGCATCTCAACCAGCACAGCTGGATGGTTTAGTTCTCCTTTTTTTTAATCTCTAAGCTGGAAGTTGCAGAACTATTCTTCCATTTTGGGCACCACACTGTGCTGCTGCTACTCCTGAACGGTCTTGTGCTGCATCCATATCCTGCCTGGCTGTCCCCATGCTCCCAGGGAGCAGCAGAGTAGGGCTGCAGGATGAACTGCCAGCCTGTAATCCTGTTAGCCTCGTTAGGGAGAGAGGTGATCTGCCATGATAATGCTGCAAGATCCCCCTAATCCACCCACCCAGTGTGTAGCACAAAGCAGAGGCTCCCAGAGTCCCTGTGCTCCCAGGGAAGCTGCTCTTTGCTATTACTGGCATTTTTATTTGAGGGGCTTTGGCAGTAGCAGAGTCAACCTGTGGCTCATCCACCCTCTCCTGACACTGCCAGTGTCCAGGATTCTCTTCTCCACAGCATCACCTCTGCCACTAGTGTTGGCTTTCCTCCTGGAGGGATGCACTCAGTGCCAGGGCCAAGTCTCTGCTGCACATGCACAGCCCTGGGGACAACCCCAACTGGGGTGGCAGCTTGATCCTGGAGGCTGCAGGGCTGCAAGCATGTGCCTTCTGAGCTGTGTGAGCATTGCATGTACACGCTCACACCCGCTTCAGGGCTACCTCTTCCACCCTCAGTGATGCACAAAACCCAGACCCAGCTTTTTGGGTCAGCACTCAAGGACAGACCCTCCTCTCTGGGGACACACCAGGGGACACGGCTGTCCCTTGGTGCCAGGGAGCTGCAGCACTGCTTCCCCAGCCGCTCTCAGCTCTGCAGCCCAGCTGGGTTGTCCTCCCCACAGAGTCCCCATCCCAGCAGGAGTCCCAGCACAGCTGTCCCTCCCACACCACTTCTTGCTTCTCCTTCTTCCACCCACCAGGGCAAGGAGGGGACAGGGTCTGTGGAGGGAGGCGGGTGCCAGGAGGCAAGCCGAGGCCGAGCATTTTTCGGCGAACAGAGGCGGCTGTTGAGCGCGGCGGCTGCCGGCCCTGCCAGCCCTGACTGCCCCAGTGTTTGCTGTGGGCTGCAGCACAAAGCCCCTCTCTTCTGCATGAGCACAGAGCCATCTCCAGGGTTACCAGCCTCCTCCGAGGTGGGAGGACCGGAGGGTCCCCCTCCTTCCCTCCTGGCGGGATGCAATGCCTTGCCCCCATCAGCAGCCTGAGCTGCACGGCCTCAATTCCCTCGCCAGGGGCAAAGGCAGCTGCAAACAGCATCTCCCACCAAGGCACTGCTGTCCCAGCCACCAACTCCGTGCTGAGCGAGGACCACGTCCCCTTGTCACCTGCCCATGGCAGGGCCACTGCCCAGGAGCGGAGGGGACCTGGCTGCTCCCATGTCAGGCTTGCGGGCGACTGCTTGCTACCATGTGGGACACCCTGTGCTGCCCCCTGCTCTGCTGTCCCCCAGCATGTCCCTTCCAAGGCGGTGGCAATGCTTAGGTCCACCAGTAGCAGCCCTGAGCACCAGCTGTGTGGCACAAGCCACCAATAGATTGACACAAGTCATCCCACCCTCCAACAACCGTGGCCACCAACCTTCCATAGTGAAACTGGCAAGGCCTCAGAGTCTCATCCAGGTCTGGAGGAATCCCTGCATCGATTTATCCTGTGTGAAAGGTTTCTGAGGTCCTGGCAGAGAAACAACCTCTTCATCCAGCATCCACAGAAAGTCTGACAAGGGCGAATCAAACCCCATGTCCTTCAGCCATCCGAAGCACATGCTTGGGCATCTCTCCAGCCAGAGAGCAGAGCACCCTGGACCCTCATCACAAGAGGAGGCTGCAGGGTTCCCTCCAGAGCACAGTCTGGTCTGATGGCCCTTGCTGCCATCTCCAAACCACGTGCGATGCTCACTGTACCTTGGCACATCTCTCTCCCTGCCAACAGCACCTCTTTGTGCAGGCAGATCTGACTGCACCCTTGCATCCCACCCTAAAGCTGTGATAACCCATGGGCAGGTGCCACAGGCTCCCCAGAACAACACTCTCCTTGCTGCCAGCCGTGATTACCAGGGAAATGCAAACCCTGGGAACTACACGAGAGATCTAAGCCACCAAGTCCTCCCAGGGACAGGAATCTCTTTGTCTGCAGTCTGGCCTAAATAAAAACAATGAACCACCAAAGGATCTCCTGGCCCCACTCTCCATGGCGACCTCAGACTGGCTGCAGCATCTCATGGCTGGTGAGGCTGCCCAGTGCAGCTCCCCTGGGAGGAGTGGCTCCCAGCAGTGCAGTGACAAGGGTGAGTTCACTAGGGACAAAGCAAGAGACACATTATCACAAGGGTTGGAGCCAGGGTTTCCTGGTATGGATGAGAGGAAATTTAAAACACAACCACAACAAAGCCCTTCCTGAGAGTTCACTGCACTCCTGTGGGATGGCAGAGCGAGGGCTTCTTTCAAGAAGGAAATTTGGAGAAAATTAAACACAGGAAAGGGTGGAAAAGGGTCTCACTAGTTCATTAAATTCCCAACTGCAATGAGGAATCTCTCTCAAGTTGGGCACTGGCAGAGGCTGTGGCTTCTCCAACAACAGTGGTGGCAGCGCAGGCTCCTGGTGAAGTTCTCCAAAAATCTTCTCTTCCTGCCCTTGCTATCTGCTGTCCCTGGCCTCTGAGGATGACACTTTCCAAACCTGAATCTCTGCTTCATCTTGATGAGAAACATGATTTCAGTGAAAGCAGTTTAGCTCTCAAGCAACCAGACTGGGACGGTGGCTCCTGCCCAGCTGGCCCAGCACAGAGGGAAAACCAGGAGTTAATGTGACAGTTATCCCTCCTCTCCCCCAGCGGCAAGTCACCCTTCTTCACCCAAATCCATCACAGCACTTAAGCATAAGCTTAACTTCCAAGCATTGCGTCTGGCTTTACGCTCTGCATGGATTTTATTCTCATTATCATCTGCTCAGCCACCAAGGAAGCTCTCCCCCGGCACATATGCACAGCTGAAGCAAATAAGCTGCATGAGGTCCAAAGGGTGGACCAAGAGTGGTCTACAGTGCCATGGCTGTGATCTTCTGGGGCAAACACTGCCCCAGAGCTGACCGTGGCAGGGTGAGAAACCATCTCCTGCAGCGCCGGTGGGATGGGTCAAGCCAGGGAGATCAGCCCAGGAGTGGCTCCTCACAGCAGAACTCATTCCTCTTCCCCCCTCTCCATGGTCTTTAGACAAGCACAGAAATGCCATTACAAGAACATTAGCAGCTGCAGGATTAAACACTCTAATGGCAGAAAATGAGAGTGTAAAGACAGCACAGATAACCTTAACTCAGCCCCCTTGCAGGCATGCATTTTGATTGCTGTTTATGTATAACACTTCAGCCCGAAGCTAAATTGGCTTGGGAGTTAACTGCCTCCTGCCCTGCTTGGTGCACGAGGCAAGCTGTGCCGCCACACGAAAAGAAATCGTATATTACATGGTTTTTGACCAAGTTATTAAACCACATACCTTAGAGAGACAGAACCTCATCTTATAAAAGTCTAAGTCAATAAAGACACTAGGTTCCTCCAACAGCGAAAATAGCAGAAGTGCACAAGAACAAACAAATATTACTTGATGTGCACAAAAGCTGCGTGATAGTAAATTGAACTATCGGAGAAAATGCCTGTTTTCATAAACACAAATACACCCTCGCCAAGGTTGGTCATCTCCTGATTTACATGCTCAGCTCTGCAACCTCCAAATCCCCTTAACACGTTTGTCTTTAAAAAATGGCTCTGTTGAAAAATGACTTTCATCTGTCTCCTGCCCGCAAAGACCCCTGTCCTACCCGGCCAGGAACACCATCTGTGGCTCTGGTGACAAACTAGCCCATTTGGAAAGTGATGGAAACCTTTCTTTTCTTCCCTCCCTCCCCCCCCCCCCTTTTTTTCTCCCCTCCTGCCAATTTCCAGAAAAGACCCTTTGCTACCACATCTCGTTTGGTCCTTACAAGCCTGTACCTCTTGCTCTGGGAGGGGAGGGGGCTAGGTACCACCAATTGTGGATGCAAAGGAGAGAATTTCGATGGAGAAGTGCCTGATTTATAGATGGGGAAAAAAAAAATCAACGCATTTGCACCTGCTAATCAAGGTAGCTATCCATCTCATTTATGCCACTGCTCCAGCAAGCCTGACAGCACAAAATCAGAAGCTGTTTTTTCCAGCATTTGGCCCTAAGGGACCGATTCTCCAGCAGGTCTCTTAAGCTATGCCCACAGAATGTGCAAGTGAATCAGTTTTGTGCATACAAAGCAGGTAATTGTGCTCACAAATCAGGATTTGCATATGCTGCTGGAAAGGGATGCTCTCATAAATGTTACCGGTGCTGGTAAAGGAGCCCAGTGACAAATCACAGAATCCCAGAACATTAGGAATGGGAAGGGACCTCAAAAGATCATCTAGTCCAACCCCCCTGCCAGAGCAGGATCACCCAGACTAAATCACACAGGAACACATCCAGGTGGGTTTGAATGTCTCCCGAGAAGAAGACTCCACAACCTCTCTGGGCAGCCTGTCCCAGGGCTCTGTCACCCTCACAGTGACAAAGTTGCTCCTTATATTCACTTGGAACTTCCTCTGCTCCAGCTCACACCCGCTGCCCCTTGTCCTATCGCTGGCCATTACTTAGAAGAGCCTGGCTCCATCCTCCTGGCCCTTTACATATTTATAAATTAATTTACATATTTATAAATTAATAAGGTCACCCCTCAGTCTCCTCCACACTAAAGAGCCCCAGCTCCCTCCATCATCAAAAAAAGGAGTGCTCCTGGGTTTTACATGGAGGTATCCAGCACATCATACAAGTGGTGCCACTGGCTAGGTACTCCACATCTGTCCAAATTCAGAGAGCAGGGAGAGTTGACTGGAACTCCTGGAAGATGAGAAACCTTCCCTGTTCCTTCTTCGAGCAGCACAGTCAGCACCTCCCAAGAGGACGGAGAGTTTTGGCTGAACCTCTTCAGCTGAGAACCACATCCTGACCTCGGAGAGGTACCTGTCCCATCCAACACGGCAGCTGGGGTATGGCTGCTGTGTAACATCTGCAGGGGAAGACCCTCAGCAGCATCCATTTCCATACTTGCAGCCACATCAGACCAACCAGCTGGGCCGTTGCAAGGTGGGGGGAAGGATTAAGATGATCCTTTGCTCGTGTGCAGATGTTGGTGCTCCCTCTGAAATGCTCCGATGAGCTGGTGTGGGTTTGAAATTTGTCAGGGGGGCAGCAATCATTTAATTAAAGAGTGAGTCACACGGCGAAGACACAAGGGAAGGCAAATTAAGGTCAGGCAAGCAAAATGTATTTTGGCATTTCCTAGTGTTTCAGAGCCTCCGTTTTCTCTGTGGATTATTATTCACACTGAAGTAATGCTCAATGGCTGGAGAGTCATGAGTCAGCACATTGCACAGACATAAAGCTCCAACCCAAAAGAGGTCTCCAGCACTGGGAAGGGGCAAAAGCTTGTGTCTGATCTGACACACCACATGTGGGCTGGGGGCCTCTGTCCGGACGTGTGCCAGGAGCCCGTGGCACTGCCACCAAGAATGGGTGCAGAGGTTTGCCGACACCTTGGAGCTTTGGGACAAGGCTGTATCTCCACTGCCACCGAGATTGGCAGTGGATTAGCTGGAGGGGCTCAAAGCTGGCTCTGCTGCTCTTCACAGGGGAAACCTTCAAGGCTTTTGTCCTCCAGACAGGACAGACCTCAGTCCATCCTCCTCATGGATGCTTCGCCTTGTGGGATAGGACAGAGGGCAGGGGAAATCCCCAGCACCCACTGCTTGGGATGCTCACTGAGATGATAAAATCCCTGACCTGAAAAGGTTGAAATCTAGGCAGGATTTATGTCCCACAGTAAAACCACACGCCTGCCTCTCTCATGGTGATAAAAATAAATCACCCTTAAAAATAGAATGACATTAATAAAAATAAATCTAAAAATACACACAGGGCATCATGGTGTTACGATCTCCCAGCCTGGCATGGAAACTTCTGAGCTGCTAAAGGCTGGTCAACAGTGATGAATATAAGTGGAGCCGGGGGTTATGTGGGGTGTCAAAGAAGTACTTCCAAAGGCCTCCTTTGTGGTGAGGGGTTGCTCAGCTCCTGTGAAGTTTGAACCTTTTAAAGCAGGTGCTAGGTTTAGGCTCTGAAAATCAGCAGCCACCCCAGCCAGTCCTGCTCTGCCCCTACAGACCCAACTGGCACAGGCTGGGAAAGCTCCTCTGTTGTTCACATGCAGACTCCCTGGCTGGAGGAAGAGGGAAGAAGCCGCTGGAGAGATTTCAGGACAGGAACCTGATGGTTCAGGTCAAGGCTGCTCTGCCCTCACTTCCCACCATGGGTACGGGAGTGAGGATGGGAACCAGTGACAGGAGCTGCAGAGCAGCTGGCAAGGTTAGGATCCAGTGCCGTGACAGAGCAGAGCACCTCCCGGGCTAATGAGCATCGCTCCCATCCCTGCAAACGAGATCTGACACATCCTGCTCAAGCAGGAGGCATCCAGTGAGAGCGACAAGCTGCTCCAGCAAGCTGGGGATGCAGGGGGAGCAGCAGCTGGGCCAGCTCGGGAAAACAGCTGCTCCTCACAGCAGAGGCCATGCAAGGATTAAACCAGCCCTGCTTGGTGCCAGGAATGGCATGGGGCTGGCGTGCAGAGCCACAGGACTCCTCCAGTGGGGAAGTCATGATCTGGCTCCTTATGGTCTCCCTGCAGTTTCTGCTGCACTCAGGTTTTCTTCTCTCCCCTGAACCAGGGGACAGCTGAACCATTCTCTCTCTCCTGCAGAGGTGGCTGTATCTCGCTGATGCCTGATGAAACAATCCTTCTGCTGTGACATCTGGATGAGGAGAGCCTCCTCCTGCACCAACTCCATCTGCCGATGTGGCCGCTGACACCTCCCAGCACTCCTTGGGACTGTAGGTGATGCCCAGGGCTCATCTACATGGGGAATTCATGCAGCGTAATTACTCTGCTGCAGCGATGCCTGCCAGTGCCTCTGTGCAGACAAGCCTTGAGGCACAGGAGTACTAAAAAGGAACACTATCTTGACCAAGAAAATGGATTTTTGAGACCGAGTTCAGCATTTGGATCTCATCTGAGCAGGGAGGGATGAGAACAGGGTCACCTTCGTGGGCCCATGGTGTGCTCACAGCCCAGGAGGGTCTCTTCCTCTCAAGATATCCTGTATAGATGGCACAGTTTGTGGCAGTAGGCTTAGAAAAACCCTCCTCCTCTGTGAGCCATCCTTCTTCAATGCCCCTGGCCAAACCAGAAACCAACATTCCAACTCACAGCCACGAGTCCCACACACAAACACGGGTAAGCAGAGAAACTCCCATTTTCCCTCCCTTAGAGAAGAGGGTAGTTGCTCACTCGGAGAGCCAGGGCTAACCTTGGAATGGCACTTCTTTGCAAGGAGACAGGGGGCTGCATGCTCTTTTGATGCAGAGCATGCCAGCAACAACGAGGCCACTTGTCTCCATGCTTCCCACGGTGAGAGGAGCAGGAGCAAAGCGTTACAAAAAACCACCATGGTCACCAAGCCACCTTCCCACACAAGGTCCTGTCACCTGCACCAGCTGAGGAGATGCCACCTCCTCAGGGCCAGCCACACAAGCCTGCTGCCTTCATTCACTAGTTGCATATTTGCTGTTTCCAGTGTTCCGGGCTCACTGCAGACTCCAGGATCCCAGTTTGTCACCCAGGAACACAGAGGCCAGAAGGAAAGGTGACACTTCTCCTTTGCCTGGCCCCACATCTCAGATTTCTGGCAGGGCTAGAAAGGGATGAAGATGGGACAAGGTCCCGAGTAGGTTTTCCAGACTGGATAGCGAAACAGCACAACTTAGAAGCAGATAAAATCCATGTGCCTGCAGTTGCTACACCAAAGAAGTGGTAGGTCCACCCTTCTAAGCCCTCTCCTTGTGCCCAGATGGGAGTTCCCACTACGTGACCCTCTTGGTTCTCTGTGCTAAACAACAGGCTGATGCAGAAGTGAGCAGAGCAGGGATCGAAACACCTAGAGAACAACCTTCTCACTTGCACTGCCAAGCTTTCCAAGGCTCTTCCCCAGCCTCCCTTACCTGTCTCTTGGTCACACAGTTGCTCGCAGGCATCAGTAGTCCTCTGTCCACAGAGATCTCTCACCCAGGGGGACGTGGCATTGATCTGATAGTACAGGGACAGCTTGGCTGGGTTAAGCCAGTCGGAGATGTCCAAGTAGCTCCCCTCGCTCACAACAAAGCTGCTGCCTGAAGGGTGGGAAAAAAGCATGTTAAGTGAGTGTAAAAAAGGAAAAAAACACCAACCAAACCCAAAATATTTTGGCTCAATACCAGAACACCCATCAGGAGCTGTTGGGATGCTGAGGTCAGCAAAACAATACTGAGTTCACCAACACTCAGACCCAAAGAACTCCATTTGACCACTCCTCTCCATATAATGAGTCCCAACAAATGGTCCACCAGCTGGGACACTCCTCTGACCAGATGCTCCCTTACCCTTGTCCTACTCAGCACCACGGGACACTGGATTAGATTCCCAGATCTCTGCAGAAATACAGAGTGAGGTAATTGTTCTGATCCCTAAGACTGGAGTATCCCTTCCCCAGCCTGGCAGGTCGTGTCTGAATGATGCCTGGGTGCTGGGCTCAGGTGGATGGGCAGAGGGTGCTCTTCCCACTTCACTTCCTTAGGTGAAGGTGAGTGAATTGGGCCCAACACACAACTAGTCACCTGAGCAGCCTTGTACCAGAGACACTCCCTCTCCCCTCCTGAGAGTTAGAAGTAAATTCCTGCCAAAAAATCTTTTCTTACAGAATCTTAGGTTTCTTTATTTTGTGAAATGTATTTTTCCCCACTGGCATCTGGGAATATGTATCATCTAATTAGCCAAATAGATTTTCAGTTCAGCCCAATCATTTCCTTATCTAACATCTGAGGCCCAGCATCGCTTGGGGGATTTTGCAGGCACAGAGGTCCTCATTAACTCTGATCTTCAATTACATTGATTATAAGACTGCCTCCATAATAGTGCTGCACAGAGCAGAGGGGAGCCAAAAAACCTCTGCCATTAAGTGGTGTTTTGCAAAAGTTACCAGGCTAAAAGCCTCTAAAAACAGGGGAGAAGAAACCTTCAAAGAGGAGTGGGCAAGGGGAACTGCCAGGCAGCCCAGGAGCCAACAGCCATGCTTCCAAAAAGTACTAGAACTTGCAAACATGAGGAAAATTTGCAAGTGCTATCTCAAGATTCAAATCCTTCATAGCAATCACCCAAGGATGGCGAGTCTATAGATCCAGGGTGTGTTTTCATGAAGCTTCAGTGCTTGTATCACTTAGTAAAGGGCTGGGACCTTATTTTTCTAAGCACTGCATAAGATCTTAGCTCAATGAAAATCAAGAGACTAAGAAATCAGGACATAAAACACCCATAGCAGCAACCACTCCACATGAACCTGCTTGAACACAGACTCCTGATTTCCTTTTAAAGAGAATCACTGACACTTCAGCAAGAAGGAGCCCTTCTAAACCTCATCCCGTGCCACATTATCCATGCAGATGATAAAAACCAGCGAAGCCAGTCAAGCATCCCAGTGAGTGACACCATTTTCAGGCATCCTGAGATCTCAGCACCACACAAATCTGGGCCCTAATTTCACAGAAATTCAAATCTTCTACACTGATGCTGCTTATACACCATAAACATGTCCACAGACAGATCCCTACACTCAAAGTCAACGGAGGCTGCCAAACTACTGACTGTTCAAGCAAATGAAAATTAGACATCCAGCATCCAGCTGCTCTGGAGACACAGCAAGGCAGGAGTCTGCATCACCAAAGCTGCAGGATGTATCTCAATCAGACACCCGGCAGCGGTAAATTGCCAGGTAAACTGCACAGCACCAGTGGAAAGCACTGAAACCCTGAGCACAAAGAAGTACCTTAAAGCCATGCAATTCTTCCTCTAATTAGCATTCTTTCCAATTAATATTAAAAGATGGCTTTAAATGCCAACGATAACTATTGCTGGTTTGTTTTACCAAGCAGAAATGTATCAGGAACCCAATGAGAGTGTTTACTATTTACCTGTACGTGTCTAGGTAGTAACCTGCCAAGCTTGCTTCCTTATTTTTGCAGCTCCCTAACAAAGAGCGAGCCTTGGGAAGCACGAAGCACATCCTGAGCTCAGCTACAGACAACTCCCTCTGCACCCAAAGGCTGAAGAGCAAAACCACCAGCTCTTGATTAAATCCCCACTTAATGAACCCCACTTCTAGTTAAAATCCAGCCAGCCTGGAAGCAGCGGAAGCAAACCAGACATAAACCAGTCATATAATTAGTATTCATAAAGACAAAGGTGCCTCAAACTGGCAGACCATCCTGGCCCAGGAGCTGCTAAGCAGAAGGGACCACGTGGTCAGGGTGGCCAATGGAGGGGCGACCTCTGGAGCACCCCACACATGGGGTTCTTCCAGGAGGGGGAAGCACATCATTCATGGCCCTGCTACCAAATATTCATTTCCTTCAGCAAGCCCAGCCTGCTTGCTGCTGGAAGTAAGAAAAACCTCAACAAACACCTATTTATGGAAGTACCTCCTAAATCAACATCAGAATGTGACATCTGGCCCAGAGCCAATCACTTCTTTCAGCAGAATTCTGGTGTCCATGTAGAATCACAAACCTGGGAAGCTTGAAATAATTTGCAAATTGATCAAGCTTTGTCACATTCCCTGCAAAGCCATTCCCAAGCATAATGCACATGGAACTTTAAAAAGTCCTGGTATTTTCAAGAGTAATTACTTATTTTGATGCTAATAAGTCTGAGAAATAATCTTCAACTTTAAAATTTAAAAAAAAAGCTGAAGTAAAAACATTTGAATTCAATATATCTGAATTCAAAGTTCAGTCTACAAGGGAGGCTTTTCTACTTCAGCATAAGGGAAAAAAACCTGGGGAAATTAAAGATTTTAGTTAATTGTAAACACTTTCCTTCCTTCCTAGGAAGGAGGGGACAACTTCCAGCAAGGAAACTTCCCACATCTTTGAAGCTAGTGTGTCACAGCTCAGCTGGGTAAGATTTTTAGAGATGTTCACAGCCACTCTCATCACCTTCACTCCCATTGAAAATACAGACAAACAAACAAACCTCCCAACCTTGATCCCTTTATAGCTTGCCAGAGAAAAAAAATAACAGGAAAAGGCGTTTTACAAATATTTTGAAAGCTAAAATTCTGAAGATTTCAAACCCTTTTCACACAGTTTTTCCTCTTTATTTTCAAAGAATCCACACAAAGAAAACAGTTTTCAAAAGTCACCAGCACATACTTATCAAAACCATCTTGAAGAGCTCAGAAAGGGCAAGTTGAGTATCAAATCCTTTTAGAAACTATCAAGAATAAACATTTTCTAAGCAAGAGGCATTTTAAAACATTGTTGGCTTGCTAGGAACATCAGCCTGCTTTGTTTTCAACAGTGTGCAGTCTCTCAATGGAGAGAAATTAAGGGGGAGGAAAGGGGTGTGACAGGGAACCCAACCCTGCTCCAAATCACCCTCTGAAAACCTGCCTCATGAACCTCAGACCCCACTAAACCACCCTACACCCACACCTAGTCTCCAGTTCGATGCACACCTACAGTTTCTGGCTGTGGACCCAAGGAGCAGATACCAACAGAGACACTTCCAAAGACATCCAGGGAGACTGTCCACCCTGCTGTCCTCTACTTCTAACCACATCCTCTCCCAAGTATCTTCAATGGACACATGTATTGAGCTTTCCACTCACAAGCTCAGTGAAGTCCCCCTTAACTGGACACATTTAGACCCCGTGGTAAAGCAGCCATCAGGGTAGGGAACACAACCACAAAACAGGAGCTCGCCACCCACCACCACCTCCCTCCTCCCAGTAACTCTGTGGTAGGACACATCCCTTGAGTGTTGTTGGCTTTACAAGCCATCAATGCCATGGAGAACATCAATACACAGTTAAACAACCACCTCATGGTTCAATGAGGTCCACCAGCACTTTGGGGGATTGATTTGTTTGGGTTTGTGTATGTGTGTGTTTCCCCCCCCAACCCTTCCTCCTCCAACGCTGATCAAAGCCAGATCAGTTAAGGAAGCATCAAAAGTTCATGTCTCTCATGCTGGGGTCTCCTTCAAAGTTCAGTGGAACTGCTTAAGCCTCGACAAAAGAGGCTTGAAGTTTTGACATTTCAGAAATCATTTTCCAGAGCACAACAGGATAAAACAGCTCAGAAGAGATAACTAACAAGAGAAAAGAACAAAGCACCCAAAAGGCAGCCAAAAGGGTTTGGCTTTTCCTTTCTCTCTCTCTCTTGTTTTCAAGGGAAAGAGATCAAAAAACATTTTTTTTGAAGAATTTCTATTTCTTCCTCACTCTGCTCATTTTGTCTACTTTGGTCCTTTCGCTGTATCTTGGCCAACGAAACTCCCTTTCATCTAAAATTAGGATTTTGTGTTGGAAAGCTGTGGGAGGTCATACTACACTTTGCTATTAATGTCTCCATCCCTATACTATCATACAATTATAATCCTGTTACAGAATTTTTTTTAAATGCTAAAGGAAGGATTATCCCTCTCGCTCCATTCTATGGGTACAAAGAATAACCCTATTTGATTTCTTCAGAGGGTTTTTTTTTTCCCCCTTGTTAAACTTGAAAGAACATTTCCCAAAGAGACAACTCCTCCTCTATCAGCTCTTCCCATTGATCAGCTCTTGTTCTCCCGTCCTCATCCCAGGGAATGAAAACTTCTGCTTCTTAAATTTCTTTCAGAAAATGCAGAAGAGCCAAATGATCGTTGGATTTGCAGGACACAAATAGGCTGCCCTAAGCAAGCAAACCAGGCCAGTGCAGGATAGCACCCATGTACTAATATGGTGCTCAGTTCTACCATCCCTCTCCCACTCAGCATGAAACAAGGTTGTTTCAGAATGATTTAAAATTCTTAGAAGTCAGCCTCTTAATTCTATATTCTAATTTGAATCCAGGGATAGTATCACACCGGGTTAAAACCTGAGCAGAGCTTGTTCTTCAAATGGTTTCTCTCTTGAAGAAGCTTTTTAAAACAAATTTTAAAACAACAAAAACCTGCAGACATGCCTTTCATTTACTGCTCCATCAGCCAAAACACATACAAGTTTGTACCACGAGGGCTGACTCAAGGATGTATTTTCAACACATGAACTACTCGCACGGCCGTGGGCTGCTCCCACCAGCGCTCCCCAGCCCACTGATGATCAAACCCAGGGACCCTCATCCCTTAGAAACACGGTCAATCCTGCTAGAGCTCTGGAAAAGCAGAAGCAAATTTGTGATATAAATCTCTATGTAATTACAGCTCAGACTAGAAGCATCTTTCCTGTGGGAGGAGCAGGGTTACATTTTAATTGTTAAATTGCGCTTTCTTGATAATTCTGACAGACTCTCTTCGCAGTTTCTTGGCAGTCTGTCTTGATTTCACCAGGGTTGAACTTCTGACAAGTAACACATGTATTTAACTTTATACAGCAGGTGATGACTCAGCCAACTTTTCCCAAACCCAAGTGAGATGACATCTTCCCACCCCTGCCTTGTGGTCAAGCTCACACTGCAATGAGAGCTCCCATAGAGTTATTAGACAATGTAATTGTCCAGGTGTTAGTAACAGCACATCTCCATCCTCAGTAGGCATCTGGACCAGCAATGGCTGAGATGGAAATTAGATTCCTACAGAAAAGCTTTTCCTTAATGCTCCCTATCTCCCAACTCCCACGCTCCAGCCTGGGGCTCTTTCTCAGTGATGCTCTCTAGATATTGGACAAGGGTTCAGGGAAATCCAGCTTAAATCTAATCACATCACCAAGTATATCATGGACAAGTTATGATAAGCTTAGAAAAACATTTAAGTGTGTGTGAATGGAGATTTTTCAGTCAACATCAAGACCAAACATCCACCTAAGATGGTAGAAACACAATCAAGAGGCAGCACATGTAAAGTTAATACACCATGGGACTAAGGTGAGCTACCACCCAACTCACTGAGGGGCTGCACATCAGTGATGAAACTTGTTGGGGAACAATAAAGTGAAGTAGTATGTTCCTAGCTATGGAGCCTCCAAAAAACTCCCTGCATTGCTGTGTCCTTGCAGCTGCAGCTATCCCATGACTTCTTCTTCAGAAGCAAGCATGATTTAAGCCAGCTACCTGGGACTGACCTGTCACCATGCTGCAAGAGGGCAGGTTGTCATCCTGCAGATACACAAATCAATGTTTGCATCTTTCCATCTAGGAAGGGAGCAGGATAGTTGCTCAAAGATGTTGGGCCTTACATTGCAGTCTTCCCTCTCCAACTCTCCCAAGTTAGAAGGTAAATGGCTGGACCATCCTGCCTCCCTTGGGATGAAACAAATCCCAGCTCTGAGCTGGTCCACCCAAACATCAATACCAACACCCCTTGCTTTTCTCCAATGAGTCCTGGAGGCCAGGCACACCTGCAGCAGGCACAGGGCTGGGGGAGCCAGGCCGACACAGGATCACAAGCCTGTCAAAGGCACGATAAAAACATGATGTACTTCAGCCTCTGGAATCTTATTAGTTCTTCATGCAAAGAGCGTTCGCACCATAAAACCTTCTTGGAATCCCTTTGATCCACGCTGATACACTTTATAAATTGATGTTAATGTTTAGAGTTCATGTCTGGTAATGCTGCAGCCATTTGCTCCCATTTTCCTGCCAGCCGAACAGGCACGAGCTGTAACGCAGACACAGAGGTGACCCAGTGATTAAGAGCTGATGGAATTAAATGCAATCTGTAAAGCTGCCCCCCAAATACGGCCACCTTACCAGAAACACGCGGGGTCCAAACAGTCAGACCTGGCACCGAATCTGCAAGGGGAAAGTACTGTTCCTGTCAAAGCCCTGACCCTGGTCTCTGTATGGCAAAACAGGCACCTTTGCAGCAGAACAACTTTGGGGAGACAAAACAGCACACAAAAAAATCTGACTTTGAGCTAGCAAATTCCTTCTACTGATTTCAGATTGGGGTGGGATCAGCTGGGGAACATGGGGACCACAACGGCAGCACCACTCTGAAAGCTCAGGTACCTTTGAGATCAGATCTCTTTCTCCATCCTTCTGTTATAAACCTGGGTTGCTTCACATGTGAATCAAATAGCATCTCCAGCTCTTCCTTGCTGTGAAAAGGACTGGGGAGGCAGCCGGTCTCCCCGCCTCCCACTGCCGATTTCTCTGCAACCACATGCATGGCACGTGCTGAGCACACGCGCAAGCGAGCGTCTGAGGACACAAACTAATGCCTGGTCACCTCTGAGGGCTGCAGAAGATTGAGAAGGAGATGTCAAAAGCAAACAATTTAAAGCAACACATTTAATTAAAACCAAAATGAGAAGTTGTTGCGAGTCCAACAATTGCAGTCTGCAGAGCTCCGGCAATCTTCGGGGAAAATTAACACAAGCTGCTAATAGCAGCATCCAATTCCACCAGTGTCTTGGAGGAAACAGGCGTGGGGGGAAGGTAGGAAATAATCTTCAGATGAAAGAATTACTGATCAGCTGCATGACAATCGCAGAACATCATCGTTCAGGCAGGCAGATGCAGGCACACGAAGTGTAGAAGAATGAAGAAAAAAAAAAAGCTGGAAAGAAGCTTCCTCCAACTCTGCCATCTTGCCAGATGCTCAAGCCCAAAGCATGGCAATCCCACCTCCCTGCTGCTGGCAGGACAACCTTCATCCTAGGGGGAGCTGATCCCGGCTTGCAGAAGGGTTGAGGTGGGGAGGCAGGTGGCTCAGGGCAGAGCCCGCTGTGGGGACGACACACATCCTGTCTCTGCTCCTGGCCTCCACAAACCCACCAGTCCACAGGGTTCAGACAGCAAGGTTACCACATCTCCTCTGGCATACATCTCAGAAGAGGAGGGAAGGAGGCTGTGAATACCCCAATGTGTCTTTGAAGTGACAGAAAGCTGCTTTATGCCCTTTACTTTATTCCCACTTATAAAACGAAGCCTTACAAGCCCCTAGCTAAACGTAGCTCTTGCTTCCTCCTGTACGCACCAGAGAATCTCACCTACCTCTCCCGGTGAAATATCCGGATACAAACATCCACCCACACCGTATATAACCTCTTTGCAGGCTGTAAAACTGGGAAGCTTTAATTGATGCTGTATTTCAAGCTGCTGTGCAGCAAGGACACGCTCCAGGCTGAGCCCTCCGGGGTCTCTTTCTCCAGCCCTGCCTTCCCCATAAGCTGCTCCTGCAGCTCTATCTCTACTATTTTGAATGATTGCTTATGAGAGGAAAAATAACCAAAACAAACCCCCAACTATTCAATGTGTAGCGCCGAGTGGCTCACATATTCATAAAGGGGTTTATTGCTCACTTGGAGGGGCTTTCTTCTCTTTCTTCCCTCCTTTGACACTGCTAAAGGGTCCTCTAAATAATGCTTTGCATTTCCACATCCTCATAAAACCCACCAACGAGCCTCTCTATAAATCCAAGCCAGCTCTGAAAACACAACGATGCCTGCTGCTCAGCACGGGCAGGGGCTGCTCCAAAATACAGTGCCCTGGAGAGGGGAAGGAGAAGGGAGAGAATCACTGAACATCAGGCATTGGAAGGGACCTCCAAAGATTATCTAGTCCAACCCCCCTGTCAGAACAGGATCACCCAGACTAAATCACATAGGAAATATGCTCCAGCTACTGCATCCAAACAGATTTAGGGCACTGACCTGCTTCTGGAAGGCAGGAGACCCCCAGCCTGGCTACAGCAGCAAAGAGCAGGGCATCTTGTGCCAGGCTGCCTGGGATTTGGCCACCTGGGATTTGGCCACCTGGTGAAATGAAGGCAGAGTGGCTGTACAAACCAGGCAGTAACTGCTCAGAGTGGAAAGGAGTCGGGGGGAACCCCGTCAAGGGAACAAAAGGAAGAAAACAAAGTGAGAGAGAAATAAGGGTGATAGAGACAGGCTGGTTATTAATACTGCTGCTTGGAATATATTCTCCCAGCCTTTGCTGCCAGTTGGCTTCTAGTCCTAGCCCTTCTCCTCCCCATCCTATGACTCCAACAGGCTCGGAAGCTTCCTCCTCTAATGCCATTGCTTGCTGCAGAAGGGAAAGCTGCTTTGCTCCAAAGCTGGAGACGTTTGGTGGGGCTTTTTCCCCCTCCTTCCTCCTTTCCCCAACTTGGCTTTGGCTCCTGGTGCACTGGAGCTGGCTGGTGTCTATTTAAAGTTTCCTTCAAAGACAAGTTTTCATCTGCTAGGAGAGGGATTTCTTTCAGCCTCTGTCTTTGTTTGGCTTTTCCTGCAGAGGTGTTGGTAGTTGCTCTGCTTTAAGATTTTCCTTGGCTACTAGCAGCTATTGAAATACTGCATTTCAAAAAGGCAGGAGAGGGCACCCCTCTCTTGCACGGGAACATCTCCCACGAACGCACCATCCCTGCCTTATCATCATGTACCATACAAAGAGAACAGCTCCAGGAACCAGACTCTTTAAGGCCACGACAACATTCCTCGGGCATGGTGCTCACCATCAGGGGCCACATGAGAGGCTAGTTTAAAAGCAATCAAAGCTCCCAACCTCAGCCAGGCCAAAGACATCAGCTCCACCATCACTACACCCATGCAGGGATGCCCACACCAACTCTGCCTTTGCATCCAAGCAAAAAAGCAGGTTTAAACCCACCCAGGAGATCACCAGGGAGAAGCAAGTCACATCTTTTCCATCAGCATAAGATTCCAGGCACCAAGCCTCTGCAAATACAACCAGCCACGTTTTTCCTGGGTACAGCTAAAACCTCCCAACCCAGCTCAGTTCTGTGATGTCTTTAAATGTTTTATAATATTTTGCTGCCAGTTGGGTGCTGCCTTGGGATTTCTTGTTATTCAAAGAGAAGGGACAACTTTAAGAGCTTTTCTCTTCCCAGGCAAGGGACTCTGCCATCACACAAACTGATGAGGTTTCAGTAAAACTGATAGCCACTGTGAAATGTCTCAGCTGCTTCTATGTGAAGAATTTGACTGTTTCTCATAAAAAATATTTAAAAAGTTTTCGCACTTTGTAATTATATTTTACAGTTTCATTACAAAGCTCATTTTAATTCCTCTCCAAACCGTTTTTACCAGTCCTCTTGCCACTTTCTCTTTAGAAAAGTCATTAAGTCGGGACTGGAGATCATCCCATTTCCCCCAGTTTCAAGGATATTAATCTGTTTTATTGGTATTTCATTGTCATTTCCATTCGAGTGTTCTCCCTATTTGCATAATTTGCACTGCCACCCCCTTCCCGGTGACAAGCACAGGCTTTTCACTTTCATTCTACAGAGTCACAGTGCATTTTGGTTTATTTTCTTTTCTGAGGACACACTGTCTTCCCTGGGCCAGAACCACAGGCTGGGAGCAGGGTGTCAAGGTTCTATCTCCCTCACTGCCTTCCCAGTTGACCTTCAGCAAGTACCAAAACAAGCTATGAACTCCCAGTCCAAGCAATAGACCAGCCAGTTCCCATCTCAAAGGGACATGGGTTGACACTGGAACAGCCTCATTGCAAAAAGAGTTTCTGTTCTCCAACTGCTCAGAATAATGGTCTGAGAAATCTTCAGAATATTGATGTGCAGCCTGGACAATCCTTAATGCCTTTTAGAGACAGGGAAGACAAGTCCCTTGTTTCAAGTTATGCCTTTTTCTTATGTGCACTGATGTTTAGTTCCTCCAATCTGAGAGTGCAGAGCAAACGCTCTCCTCCTCTTTCTTTTAAGGACCAAGCTCTGAACCCTGGGATAGCCCATATACCCAGAGCCTGGCCTGGCATTTCCAGGTCAGCAGCTGAGCAGCATCCTCCAGAATCAGCTCAGAGGCAGCCTTGCAGGACAGGATGGGGGCATTGACCCCAACACCCATCCCATAAGCATCATTAGGTGCAGACACAGTGAGCTAACAAGACAGCGAGCAGCAGGATGGGCAGCACATGCAGGTAACATCCTCCAAATGCACATCAGGGCCAAGAAGAAACCGCTCTCAGCAGGGCTGAACCCCACTTCAAACACGCTACCAAGTCCCTCCCAGCCACAGGGTGATGAATTAAGCCCCTGTCCACCACCCCATGTTGCTGCCACACCACCACATCTCTTTAACCAACTCCCCTAAACTTTAAAATCCCCCCACCAAGAGCTGCACTCCACCCCAGTCCCCACAGCAGTGGGGGGGGCTCTACAGAAGCTAGCCCCACCAGGACACCCCAGCAACAACCCAGCTCCACGCAGCATGTTTCTGGCAGAGAACGTGCCCCCTCCACATGCCCCGAGCAGCGAGACGAGCGTAGAAGCTGAGGAATTGGAACAGACTGAATAATGGGTCCTGTCTGCTGGAAGAAAATGAAATTTGCCCTCATGTTACTGAAAACTTGCACTGGGCGCTCACTGCACATTATAAAGAAAAGGTCAGTGAAACACAACAAACGCAAGGAGCCTGGCTGGAGAAAGCAATAAATAGTGACAGCAGCCCTTGTCTAATTTTTCAAAGCATCGCTCTGCCTTTGCTCAAATCGTAGCAATTTCACTGCTGCAAGGGGCTGGGGGGAGCAGCTTTGCTGCTGCAGGACAGGAGTATGTCTGTCTGTCTGTCTGGGCCAGGCTCCCAAGGCTTGTCAGTGAGATCAGAGGAAAACAGGACTATTCAAATAATAATAATAATAATAATAATAATAATAATAATAATAATAACAACAACAACAACAACAACAATAACCACCACCATCACAACAATAACTTAAAAAGACACAATTGAGGTGGGTGGGCTCAGGCTCGCAGAGTCCTTCGCTCCTCTGGGAAGGGGGATCCCTGTGGCCAAACACAGCCAGAGCAATTCCCAAAGAGCGGCACCCCCATGTCCCAAACACCCGGGGTTCAAGCCCGTGGAGGATCTTACCATCTGCAATGAAGTGCTCAGGAACATGAAGCGTCACCTTGACAGTCAGTGGGCAGGAGAGCTGGGAGCCGCACACCACGGCCAGGACACAGGAGCTGACCGCGATCAGGGTCAGCGCTGTCTTGTTGACGGGGCTCTTCATTGAACCTGGAAGGCAGAGAGAGGGGTGGGTGGCCAACAGACAAAGCTCTACCATGGGTTTGCTCAGCAAAGATGCAGGAGACCCCCAGCCCCAGGGAAGGGTAGGCACTGGAAACAAAGACGTCAGCTCAGTAGCACTGAAAGAGCTCCTGAGGTCTGTAAACCCCATCTCTCCCATCAAGCCTTTTTTGGCTGGGTTTTTAACATTTGTGTTGTTTTGCTCACTGATTTACATCCATCTTGGGGACTCTGAGGAAGTAGAAAATCCACTCAGAGCCCTGTACAGACCCTCTCATGCCCTGAGCCATTCAGCACCCCTGCCACGCTCCCTGGTGAAGCTGCCGTCGCTTCTCATCAGCCTTGGTTTGTTTGGCAAATCTCATCAAGTCACAAAAAATAATTAAGCCCAATCTGAGGGCTGCCTGGGCTGTGGCAGGATCTGCTTTCCCTTAATGCCAGGAGAAATTCTACACCTGTAGATGTTATACAGCACCAAGGAGTGTTAATTATTTACACAAATATATATAAATATTCAGTCATCACAGGGGAGCTACAACGAACAACAGAACGGCCTGGAGAGCCAGCTGCTTTTCACAGGCAGGAGATATTACAAGAAGTTTTATTTTGTCACAGCATCTCCTGAAAAGCAGCTCCATGTTTTCCAACATGAAAAATCCACCCACCCCGACAGGCACCTGCACAGCACATGGGTCACCCCTAGATTGCCAGCCCTTGTCTTGAATACAACATGCCTGGCACCAGGGCTAAGGGATGCCTGCACCAAGGGATGCATTAGGTGAAAACCAACAAGGAGCTTGAGCGTCTGCAGGTCAGGAGGCTGGCAGCAGGTACAACTCACAGGGAAACCCCTCAGGGCAACACGGCACTAAGACAACTAAATCAGGGTCAACTGTGGTTGAGTGGGACAGAGCAACCCCCAAACTCTGCATGGAAGGAGGTGAAGCTGGGTGATACAGAGTCATCAGGAGAGACCTGGCTGCCCAGGGGATTCAGACACTCTTCCTGGGCACAGGCCAGGGTTTGCACATGTACAGAAGAGGCGCCCTCCACTGATGGAGATGACCAGGAGACACTCCCTGGGCCACTGCTGGCCCCTCAACAGGTCCTCACCACCCAAGAAGTGAGCAGCCCTGACCACCATAGCTTGGATCCCCAATGGCCCCTGCCCACCCAACCCCTCCAGACGCAGGGGTTACCCCACTGCTGCTCTGCCTGCACCACTTACCCCATGGCCACCAAGTTGGACACCTCCACCCCAGAGCTCTGCTTTGCTCAAAGCTAACAACATACACATCACGGAGCAGCTGGTTCCCTTCTCCAGTGCTTGGGACACTGATTAAAACCTATTTGGGGAGTAGAGGAGAGGGCACAGCCTGGCAATTAACCCCAGCCATGGCACAGCCTGTTATGGAGCAGCTGAGAGGACCGAGCTCCCGGCAGACCTGACCGTGTCCCTGCTCAGGATTCAGGCGAGGACACTTACTTATTTTTGGAAGTCAATCCAGCCTCTCTCCCTTTGCTCCCTGGCCCTCACCATCTTATCAGCAAGATGAGATTTAAAAAGCAGCAGTTTGAAAATGGAATGGGAAATGCATCCAGCAAGTTAGCATTCACACAGACTATAATTCCCCCAAAGCCATGGTTAGTGATGCTGGTGCCAGGGCAGGGATCTCATGCCCAGGCTCAGCCCAGGGCAAAACCTGCTCTTTCCAGGCAGGGCAGCGTGTCCCACCAAAGCATCCCCTGCTGCAGGATGAGCATGCACAGTGGATGCTCCGACCAGCATTTTCAGGACAAGAGATGTGGCTGATCTGCTGGAAAGTACCCCCATCCCTGTGACCAACAGGAGCATGCAAATGGATTATTTATGAAGCATCTTTTTGTTTCCTTACGCATGCATCATCTAAACAGCCTTCCCACCCCAGTTTCACAGCTTTACTGCAGATCTCCTGTGCCCTTCACCTTGCCATCCCCTTTCTTTCTTCCCAATCTTTATTCATATCATCAGCATAAGTTAGCACCTCCTTGGGAGGCAAACTCATCCTCTCGCCAGGCACACTGTGCCTGCCCCAAACCCTGTGTCTGCTTAGAGTTACTAGGCTAATGCAAAAAAGAAAGAAGGGGGGGGGGGGGGGGGGGGAAGAAAGGAAAAGAAAAAGCCTCCATCAGAATAATTGGGCACAGCAAGTACACAATAGACCAGAGAACACTGGATTTTACCATTATAAATCACCTTTCAATTGAGGGTCTTAAAGTGCTTTGCAAACATTAAATCGCAAATCCCTCCTGAGTATAGATGACTATTATCCCCTTTTCATGAAGGGCCTGAATCACAGGTACCACAGCAGCTTTCACCATCCTGCAGCCAGAGTGGAGCTTCAGGAGTTTGGATCTGGAAGCTCCCATCCCCACCCATCCACGTGGCTGCTTCTTTCCCCGTGATTAAGGAGAGAGGCACAGGAGCTTGTAACAGCAAAAAGCCCATTACAGCTCAATGAGTTTGAGCTTGGCTGCCCAAGAAGAGGGACCATGTGCTACAAGTCTCCTATAACTACCTTCCCTGCCTCCTGCTCCCCACTCGTTTCCATCACAGCACTAATTATTGCCCTCTAGAACTGCCTGACGTTGGCTTTGACCAACTGAACTAAAACAACGGCTCTTCTGCTTGAGCAGAAATTGCATTTCCAGCTCAGCTCTTTATTGCTCACAGCCAGTTTGCTGCCAGGCTTGATGAGAGGCTGGTGGAAAAGCAGGTCCTTCCCTTGTTCTTTAAAGAGAGGGACATGGCTCCCATTCTCCATCCCATCTCCTGCTCCTTAGACCACTGATGCTCCAGAAGTGGCACTCCTGCGCTGCATTTAAACACCAGTCTGAAGGAAAGCAGCTTCATGCCAGGCCTCAAACTACAAGCAATCATCTCCTCAGCAAGCCACTGCTAACCAAACCAAGCTCAAGGGATTCACTGTGGCTTCATACTTCTGTTTAAGAGGTGAGACAAAATGACCAATTCCTTCCTTGGCTCAGGAGTGTCCAAACCTCTCTCCATAACTCGTGCCATACAAGCCACACCACCTCTCTCATCACTGGAGATGGGACTAGTGTCTGGATGAAGCCTGTGCCTTCCCTCTCTCCTTGTCATCTCCAGGCTTCCAGGGAGTGCAGATCTGCAAACCCTGGAACCAGTTGGTGCAAACCACCAAACAGGCTGGTATCAACCTCCTTGAACAAGTGGAAGAAACCTGGAGGGAATGTAAGACCTTCACAAACAGTTGATGGGACTCGGAAGCCTCAAGAGCCTCAGCACCCAAAGCAAGTCTTTGGGTCGTGCCAGGTCCAAAAAGCCCAAGAGTAAGGGGGTGACCCAGGTTGACTGAGACCAAACTCATCCTTCCAGATTCCTAATTTTACCCTAAGAAATCCTCCATATATTGAGATGATCTCTCTATAGTTCTAATTAAACCCATTTCTGTTGCATTTTAGATAGTTGCAACAGGGTGAGCAGGTGTCTGAGCGCTCAGCCCGGCTCTTTGAGGAGGAAGCCATGGCCCATGGGGGCTCCAGGAGGAGACAGACCCAGGGAGCAGGCAAAGCAGCAGGCAGGATACAGGATGAGGATGAAGAAGAAATTACTTCTTCCCCAATGAGGAGAAATAACCCCTTCCCCCTGCCATGACAGCACAGGAGAGAGAAGTAGAAAGGAAAAGTAAATAGCTCTAGTTTAGAGCAGAATCATACCTGAGACACTTCCTGCTAATGATCTGATTAACGGCAGCTTAATTAGACTGGAAGACAAGAGGAGTAGCCAGGACTGTGGTCAGAGGAGCTCCTACCACCACCACTTTTCCCAGCCAGGATTTTTCCCCTTTAACACCGGTGCCAATTAGCCTGAGTCCAGCCTCCCGGAGAAGACGCATGTCCCTCCGCAGACAGCTCGGAAACAGCTTGCTAAGCACCACGTTCCCCTGAAGATTTTGCACCTGCTGCAAGATGAAGATAAATTCAAAGCCACCAGTGTAAACACTCTGCAAACAGCCCCTCCAAATGCACCGTGTCTCCTTTGAAATATCATTTCCTCGTGCAGTTAATTACTCACTGCTTTGTACACTTTCCCTTACCCATCTAAAGGACAAGGGGGAGGGGGGAATAAAACCCAACGAAACTCCAAACTCGTTTCTTTTCAGAATTGCCAGCGATGCCTAAATTTAAGAAGCCCCCAAAAATATAAAGGTATGTTCAGAACACATATGGATTTACGAGCAGCACAAATATCCCGTGCTCTTGGTAATATGATGTTTCTAAATCAGGCTCATAAATACATGCTTGAGAGATTAGTCTATAAAAAAACCACCACTTTAATTACCCCATCTTTATCAGCACACAGCCCATAGTGTTAGCCATATGTGGGTGTTAAGCGCTGAGTGCTTTGCAATCTTCCCCACACAACCCCCCTGAAGATAACAGCATAATACGGAATGTTTTGAGGCTACTCGGATATTAAAATGTATTTCTACCAGCCGAGGAAGATGGGGCTGAGGAAACTGAGCTGGGGAGAACAGCGAGTGCCTGAACTGCTTAGCAACGCCTGGCACAGCCGCCAGCGCCCGGCCGCCGTGCCGTATGCACAAGTGCCCAGTGTGGGGTGAGCTGCTCTGCCGGCACCCCTGGGAAGCAGCAGCGAGCCCACCGCAGCCCGTCTCACGGCCCCGGCATCCCCACGCTGCTCCCATCGCACGGCCGCTGCTGTTGGCGCGTCGGAGGAGCTGGGCGCTCCTAATGATGCTGCTTTATGTTCCAGCAGGGGCTCATTAACGCCGTACAACAGCGTTTCCAGGACACTCTCACACACAGAAACATCTCAAGGTGTTTTACAAGCAGGAGATCATGTCGAATCAAAGCAAACGCCAATTAAGATGAGCAGAGGTGTTGGTGGGTGGCTCTTGCCATGGAGTACCCCCACGCCTGTCTCCCCCTCCCTGCCCTTCGCCACAGCATCCCCACCCCTTCTATGTCAGGATGGTCCCTCTCACTCCAGCCACATGGGATGAGATGGGATGGGACATCCTCTTTACAGATAGACACAGCTCCCTGGGACCAGGGTCCCAACAAGTCTTCAGGGACCAATCCACCCCAGAGCCACATCTGGGGGATGGATGTTGATACAACGGTCCACCCCCCCAAAGGCAGCATCTGAGTAGCACAGTGACAGCACGACCAGGCATTTCATTGCAAACCCTCTCCATGATGCCCAGCCTCAACCTTTCCTCCAGCAGGCACCTTCTCCATCGCTGCCTTGAGCAAATCCTGAGCACTGGTGCTCACACCTCCGTCTGGACCTTGGTCAGGGTTTGGGCACAAGGCTGTCTCCAGCCTCATCCCCAGAGCCAGCAAGATGTGGATCAGCCCCAAAGCAGCAGCTTCACTGTCCCCATGCCAGGGGAGACCCCCAGAGAGACCCCTCTCACCCTAAGGTGTCAGAGAGGGCACACACAAGAAGGGACAGGAGACAGCAAGGGGGAAAGGCAGCCACGTGGTGCAGCAGAAGGTTGAGATCAGACACTTCTGGATTTATAGAGGATTTGATCTTGCTAAGTGCATGCTGAATCAGATTAATACTATTAACATTCACAAATTACCCACTAGTAATTAGCCAAGATGTCCTCCAGTATGGTACAGGGAGGGGGCTACAGAAAAGGCAGCCCTGGTCAGGGAGAGGAGGATGCCAAGGGTGGCACAGCCACCATGGGGATGCCATGATCCCGTGGCAAGGTCAAGGATCCATTGGCTGAGCTATGGTGAGCACTGCAGCCAGCACTGCACAACTCCAACTTGCACTCATGTTCCTCCAGCAGCCTGAGCCTTGGCCTTTTGTGTGCTCCTGGAGTTTTAATGCCCCATGCACCAAACAAATGTATTCACATCCTATTCACACAGTTGCCGGTGGTGCTGCCCCTTTGCTCTAAAACACCATGCCTGCAGCTTGTGGGGAGATGCAGCCAGCAAATTCAGTCATCAGGATGAGAAAAGGGGGAAGTGGAGGGTAAGGAAAAGCCCTGAAGGCTGGGCAAGGAAGGGGCAAGGAAGGGCGGGGGGAACCAGAGATGACTGAGGTGGCACAGGTTGAGACACTGGTCTTTGTGGACCCACCAGCCATCACCACAGGCAGGGTCTCCCGCTCACATCTCAGACCTCCTCTGGTATAGCAGAAAGGGCAGAATTTGCACAAACCCTGCTCTCCTGCCTCTGATACTTTTTGGGGTTTTTTTGCATTTCTCTGGGCATGGACAATTAAAATCAATGAAGTCAGTTTTGCTTTCATGTTCTCAGTGCTGAATCGCTTGAGATAAAATCACATTAAAGAAACAGCTATATATTTAAAGGCAGAGATTGCCTGCACTGGAATTTTCTTTCACACAAATCAATGGAAACACTTCTCCTGGAATTAAGGCCTGTTTTTTTGGTTTGTTTTGTTTTAAACCCCAGATGAGTCCCAATTTTACAATATACAAACATAGAGGCAAATCTGAGTGGAAGGTTTCACTTTAAGGAGGAGGGAAAGCAATTTCCAACACACTGTAACAAAACCATTATTCCTACAGGAAAAGGAGAGGGGGGGAAGTAATCATTATCTATGAAATGGCTCGTGTTGAGTCACAGCCCAGGGAGGATTGCGCTTGGCCAGCAAAGGCTGGTCAGATGGCTGAATTGGTTTTGGAGACAGGAGGGAGAGGTGCTGCAGGCCAGGGACCTGGATGGAGATGCCTCACACCCTGCGAGCTGCCCATCACTGCTGGACCTCTGCTGTGCTGCCCTGCCTGCTCTCCCATCACCATCCTGCCAGCAGAGCCAGGCTGGGATGTCCAAAGCCAGACATGCCAAAAAAAGCCCCACCAACCAACCGACCAACCAAAAAAATCTTGTCCTTCCTTCCATTATTTTTTGGAATAGATGCAAAAACGAGCAGCAGGGTGGGACTAGAAATTTCTACTCTGCAACAGCTCCTCATGGATCGGGGCACATCCCCTCTGTGCCTCAGTTTCCCCCATAACCAAGCAGCGTGCTAAGGCGAGCGCAGCATCCACCACCCCCCTGCCTCCTCCCACTCTTCCCCCCTGCTCCTGCCAGGAGACAAATCCCTCATGTCATGGGCACGCTGAGCATCGGTGCCGAAACATGTCTTCATTTCCCAGCCGGTGCTAACCCTCGCCCTCCTCCCGCCCGCATCCAGCCCCGTGTTTATGTTCCGCTTCCTGGGAAACAAGAGACTCGTTACCATGCGGAGGGCGACAGCAGAGCGATTAGTGAAATTTGTTACCCACATGCTCTGAACAAAATTAAATTAAAAGTGCTGCTTTGCTGTCAAGATAAGGGCCAAGCCGGAGAGATAATTTTTCACTCTCAAACACTCAATTACTCGCTGAGGCTGTATCAGATACAATCAGAAAATAAATAAATAAAGAGAAAGACCCACAGTGCCTCCAGGAACAGATGTAAAAGCCGTTATCTCTAGCGCAGTCCGGGGAAGTTAAAGAGCCTGCGGCTGGCGCGGCACTGCAACCGCTTTAATTGCGGACCCCACTCTGCTCCCCCAGCTCACACTTGGCTTCCTGCAGCGATCCCTCTCCCCAAAACCTCAGTACACCACACATAACCCCAGGTACTGGCAGCAGCATGCATGCAGCCCCAATACCTATAGTCACTGAGGACTTATGGGACCAAAGAGGCTACTGGAGCACCTCCAGCCCAGCTTCCCCACACAGACGGAGCCTAACATGGATGGAGAGGGCTGCTGGGTGGGTTTTATGTGCTGATGCAGTGCCTGCTTGCTCTGGGAGCGAAATAAACCATCATGCTAAAGCACCATGTTTGTTTGCTTGCTGCAAACAGCATCCACAGCAAAGCTTTTCAAAGCTGAGAAAGGTTGGGGAATTACAGCATCCCTCACAGGCAGCATCGCAGGGGTCTGCGCAGGGGTCCTACATCGGACCCTGGTTTGTTCCCTCTGGGACGCTCTTCCCTGCCCTCACAAGGCACAGACAGACCCATTGCTCCCTCTTCACCAGTGTACACAACCAAACCCACGTTTGTTTTATTGCCTTTTGTCTCCCACTTGATTCCTGACAGTGTCTTCCCCACTTATAAAGCTGCCAGCGTGGCGAGACGAACATGGTGCGGAGCTGGAGGGGGGGATTCCCCCAGGACCACAGCAGAGACAGGACGATGCGCTGCTCATAGTGTTCACTCACCCTGGCAGGGCAGGGGGGACAGGCAGAGCACAGAGAATGGTACCCAAATTTCATTCTGCATTTCATTTAGTTCCCCATGAAATAATAAGTGTCTGCTGCCTCCGGAGACAGGAGAGGATCAAAGCGAAGCTTCCTCATATGTAACAGACTCCGAATACCTAATATTCCCTTATAAAAGGCCTTGTTTTATACACCAAATACAGAGGCAGATCAAAGCTCAGCTTCTCATTTCTCTAACAGCCCTCAGAAGACTTTGCCAGCCAGCGAGGCGCGCACACACACACGCTCGCGCACGCGCGTGGCTGACACCCGGCCAAGACACATAATTGGACTCTGCTAATTCATCTAAACCATTGCTGCCTGCCATGGAAACAGCCCAGTGCCTTGTTCAGTGAGACCTCAGCTGAGGAGCACCCCAAAAGCACATCCTCCCTTCCCTGGAGGGTTGGGGACCTCTCCTGGGATGGAAACGTACCCCTGAATGAAACCCACCGCATTGTCATGCATAGCTATCTCCCCCCTTTCTTTGAACAGGCTGTAATAGAGATGATGTGGAGAGGAGTGAATCCAACCCAGACCTGAGTGTCTCATAGTGGTCCAGCCGGGCTGTTGATGCTAGAGGCTGTTTTGAAGAGCAGCAGCCTGCTGTAGAGGTCTGATGAGAGATCCCAGCTGGGTGCGTGTGCTGGGTGCCCTCCAGAACCTCTCCACCATCACAGTATCACTTTGCACTTGCACCCAGTGCTCCACTTTGTACCTGGGTTTCCAGCAATTCTCTGACCTTTCTGCCGGATGTGGGAGGTGACATCAGCCCCAGGGGCACACCAGCAGACTCAGGGAGCCCAGACAAGTCCCTCGGGCTCAGATAACGGCCAGGCCAGAGGGTCTCCAGGTCTCCAATATGAATGGGGACCAAGGTGTTCAGCTCCTCGCTGAGGTTTCCATATGATGCCATCACTTTCCCTGCCTCAGTTTCCCCTGGAATCATCTGCCCTGAAGACATGATGCAGTACCTATTTATTCTTCATTTAACCCCTTGCAGACCTTCTCCTAGAAAGGGCTTTGAAAGAGCTGGAACTGTCCTACAGAGCAGCTGCTCCGCAGCCTGAGACCACAGATGAAGGTGGGAGAGCCTCCCCCCTCCCCACCAGCAAGCTGGAGGGGCTCATTAGACTCACCGAGTCCTTGATGAGCAAAGCATAGGGGCCAGCCCACCACTGCAGGAAGCCTGCCATGGCATTGGAGTTACTCCGCCACATCTTTTTTTCCTCCCCCACCATCCTTACCCATACCTGACGAGCTGCTGGGCAGGCGCTGTACACAGCCTGGGAGCTGAGGGCTGCAAGGTCAGACCCTGAGCTGAAGATACTGTTCTGGGCAGGAGGCAGCCACCAGCACAGAGCGAGTGGGACAGCGTGGGAGCAACTCACCACGCAAGCATGGTTTGTGCACAGGGCTCTGCCTCCCTGGTTTGGGGGGGTGTGTGTGTTTTGCTACTAATATTTTCCTCTCAAACACAGAGTGGGACCTGACTGAACACATCCCACGCTGCTCAGGGGAAGAGAGGAGCTGAGTAAGTATCAAAGCTTGATATCGCCCGTGATGGGCAGCTGGGGACGTGGATTAGCAGCTCTACAGCTCTGGCAGTTCCCTCTCACAGAGACTTTAGCACCAGTGAAAGGTGCAATGACTGACAGCCTCACAGACAGGAGCCAGCCGCATGCCATGGCCAGCACAAGACAGGGTTCCAAGGCATCCCGATCCTCCCAGGGAACTGGAGAAGGGGAGAGCCAACCCTCCGAGCTAGCAGAGCCCTGCAGCGCCCAAACCTGTTGTGAACAGCTTGAAATAAAACCCCCTAATTTCTGGAAATCTCCTGGAGTCAATAATGAAGGTCAGTAGGAAGAAGCAAACCAGCCAGCCCTGGCCCCCACTGAGGGATCCTCCAGCTGCCCAGCATGGAGCTCCACATAGCCCAACAGTTTCTCTCAAGACCTCTTTTACTTGGAAAAGCAGGAATCCAAATTCCAGCTCCCTTGGGACTGAAAACCAGCCCTGCCATCTAGAGCGGAGGCCACACTGATCCTCCAAAAAGAAGCAGAGAGCTGGCATGAGCACAAGGCTGTGGTGGAGACAAGGCTGCCTTGCTGAAGACAGGTGGTGTGCTTTAACCTGGCAGCTAAAACAATCACATAGCCATTCCTTCACTCGCTTTGCTCTGCAGCATGAGGTGGGAGAGCATGGAAAAGGCAAAGAAAAGTACATTTGTAGGTTGAGCTAAAGACAGTTTAGTGGGACAGGAAGGGAAGATGGTGGTAACAATATTAATGATAGAACATACAAAACAAGTGATGAACAGCACAATTTCTCACCACCCAAAGCCAATGCTCAGCTACTTCCCAAGCTGTCCCACCTTCCCACTGACCCTCATATCGCCAGGTCTGCCTCCCTAGCAACCCCCCAGGTACCATCAGGTCTGCTGCTCTGTTACACACAGAACATGATGTTGTATGGTATGGAAGATCCTGTTGATCAGTTAGGTCAGCTGTCCTGACCGTGTCCCTCCCACCTTCTCGGGCACCCCCAGCCCCCTCATTGGCAGGGCAGTGTGAGAAGCTGAAAAGTCCTTGACTGCTTGGCAACAACTAAAACATCAGTGTGCTATCAACAATATTGTCAGCCTGAGCCCAAACACAGCACTGTACTGGCTGCTAGAAATAAATCACTATCCCAGCTGAACCCAGGGCAACAGGTACTCACAGAGCACTTGTTGGCATGACCCAGCTCCCCAGCAACACCAGTGACCAGCACTGCCTTGCCCAGCTCAAACCTGGCCTGAACTCAACAGCAGAGGAGCACCACAGTGAGTGACTAGAGATATACCTTAACAACTGCAGGCAGAACCAACCCCCACACACCCCCTTTCTTTCTCAATCACCGTACTTCTCTCCCTCAATCACCCCAACAATTGCCAAACCTCATCACCACGCAACAAATCGAACTCCACCGAATTCCACCTGTCAGGAACAGGTATCTTGAAGCCCAAGTCCTCTGCTATGAGCCCAGGCCCAGAGTCAACTGAAGGACAAAGTGTGAGGTGGCTCAAACCCTCTCAAACTTTTGAGGACCCTCAGGATGCCATACTGGGTATGCGTCCCACCACCAGGTGGAAGGTGTGGCTGTCCCAAGGACTCATTGACTATGCAATGAGACAACACTGTAAAAAGGAAAGACCAAAGATGGGGAGGAATGTTCCCCCACCAGACCTAAAGGCATCAGACTGATGGGATGCCACAGCTCCATGGTGGTAGCTATCGTACTCTCTCTTACTCTCACTTTTCCACTCTTTTCTCTTTCTTCCCCCCTTCTCTTGCACACTTATGACTTGACAGTGGACTCTGTTTTGAGTCTCAATTCTGTTCCTGAGGATTGCAAAGACCTGGTCACAATAAAACACCTAATTGGACCTCACTCAAGGCTTAAGCTCAGCCAACCCCAGCCACCCAGAGTAATCTGAGGTCAGCTGGAACACAAGGGAGTTTAACCTCTGCCAAATTAGTCTATCTGTTTGTGGATTGTGACACAGTGCCACGGGAAAGTCTCTTCTGTCCTATTTCCTCCATTGTTCTCTCCTGTAACTTCTCTGGAGACTTTCCAAAGAGGGGGAACATAAGCATCAGGGAATCCCACAGACCTAGAAGCTGGGACAATGGGTGGTACAGTGTGCTAGGACCACAGAAGATGATGTCTGAGCCCCACACAGATCAGATTTACTTTTCCTTGTATTCCAGCACTGAAAACCAGGTATCACCAGGTCTGCTGCTTCTGAGCTACCAGAACAACTTCTCCTTCACTTGATATTCACAGGAGACAAAGCCCATGACCACTTCAACAGCTGTCTTTGACAAAGCTTAAAGCAAACCCAAACCTACATGACACCTAAGTGGAAACTTCTCCTCACATCGGCCGAGATCAATGCCTTGACAGTATCAGTAATGATGCTTAGTCCTGCAAAACCTAATCCGAGGAGAGAAATCCCAAGGAATCTCTCTCCTTGGACCTGATAACTATCTCACCACACCTGCAATGACATGCAACCACGGTGAAATCGATGGAGGAACATCATTGTAAGAATTAACTGTATCTGGCGACGTATCCTTCTCTATTAGACTTATGATCTCGTCCAATTATGGATCTTTGCTGAACTGGTAATTATGAGTTTGATACTGTGACTTCCTACTGAGCTATTGCTTTCCTTCCACAAGGGAGAGAAGAGTCAATGAAAGGATAATGGAAAATTCCTTTCAAGGACACAGTGATGGCAAAATTTAGCAAGACAGGAGGGGAAATACAATGGGGGACTTCACACAAGACAATTCCCTCGGTCAGCCACCACTGAACATGAACAAACCAGGTTACCACAGCATCACTCAAACACTAACGTAGATCTAACAGGCAGCATTGTGCAACAGCGCAAAGCAGCTCTTCCTCCTGAATTCCCTTCAAACCAGCCATCAAAGCTGCCCAGGTGAACAACAGCTTATTCAAAGAAAAAGAAAGGAATTCTTCCCATTTATCTATTCCTTTATGTCTGCCCTACAAGGAAGCTTAAACAAACAACCCAAAGTCAACATATATGTCAATAAGAATATCTTTGTATCCAGCATGAGAATGTTTTGAGAGACTGACAGAGCACTTGACCTCACAGGGAATGGCGTCAAGGCAGCAGGAAAGCAAAGATTTATCTGCCTTTCATTAAAACATGCTTTTCCACGCCCTGCTTGTGCAGTGCCTTCCCCTTCCCTTGTGTCAGCGGAGAAAAAAACCCACCCCAAAGTTCTGTGACTTTTCCAAAGTACTCAAGGACTTTCACACCCAGTATTTCAGAATAAATCATTGCAAAAAAACTCCTTTAGCACTTGGGAAATTCTCCCTCTGCACCAGTGGCTTCTCGGGACTGTTTCTCCCATCCCCATTTGCAACACAACCAATTTCTTCTTTCTCTCAAGTGTCATTTTCCCCTTAACACCGTTACCTTGGTGCTGCAACAGGTAACTTTAACTCATGAATCCTCTCCCTGCTTTTCATCAAAAGCTCATTTGAGACTTAGTGAGAGTTTCTCATGGTTCTAAAACACGTAGAAGAGGGGAAAAAACAGAAAAGAAAAAAACACCACCTGCCTTTCAGCAGGAGCAAACTGCAATACACCCCTGTGCATGTGTGTGTTTATTCCCATGTGTGATCATCAAGCTGATCAGAGGTGTTGGAGGTAATTTCACATTCAAATAAACACATTGCAAGCATTTATGGGAATGCCTAATCATTGAAACAAATGGGGCCGTGCTTGCTGGGGTGGGCGCAGGCATCTATCTGGCGTGCTGCGCTCTGCCGATGCCCGGCTTAATAGAGAAAACAAATGGAGAGAGCAGACCCACTGTGCAATTTTTAAATTGCTTCCCAACGTAGTTATTTCCTGGCAGTGATTTTTCAAATGCAGCAAGCAAGCAAGGCTCGCCCTGTCCTCCACCAAAGAGCTCGGCCTGAGGATCACGAGCAAAAACCATCTGCGTGATGTGACCGGAGGAAACAGAGACGCTGGTTTCAAACTGCAGATGGTATTTCAGTTTCTTAACTCTTCTAACTCACTACAGAGTCTGAAGGGACTCTGGTCGACAAATCCCTGCCCCAACCCTCATTTTGAATTTGTTCCTTTTAATTGCCTTTGTGCCGAGAGGAAGGCTGGGAAATTTCCATCTGATGGATGTTTTGCCCAAGAAATAAAGGGTAGAAAACAGGAATTTGGAGGAAGAAAATGCTAAGGTGACCATCGTTACAGCTGCACTGGCATCAGGATGATGACAGACATGGTCACCACGTGCCACTACACATGATGCCAGGGCAGGTGTAATGGAAAAGATACTAGAAACCATTAAAGCAACCCAGAACCTCAGTGACATCCCCAGGAAATGCCACTGATGGCTCCTGCATGGTGCTGCATCACACAGACATCACACCTTGGGATATCCCTACCCCTTCAGTCTGGTATTGTGTCCTTACCTGGATTCACACAGCACCAGAATACATCACTCCTGGATACGGTGAAGGTGCTCAGACATTTCCCCACCCCTCCCCAGCACTTACTCCCACATGCATCACTGGTGCCTGTGTCATTCTGTACCTTTGCTCCGCCTCCGGCTCCGATACTGCTCAGTGTAGAAGGTCAGCTGGGTTTCATCATCTGCCTCCGAGCCAGAGTTTCCTTTGGCACGTCCAAACCCGATCCCACCTGCAGGCAACGGAGAGGAAAAAAATCAGCACTGTCCACTGGGACCCACGGCAGTGGGGGGAGCTGGGAGCTGCTTGGCAGAGCCCAGATGCTCTGTTTGGGGTCAGCAGAAACAACTGGTGACTTTTGCCACTCATAATTTGCTGGTTCCTTATTGCCCTCATCAAGAATCAAGACTCCACGGTGCCAACTGTGCTGTGAATGTAAGGAGACGCTTCCTACCCCCAGGGATGTATTTTTACAAGAGTATTGCGATGTATTTACAGAGAAAACCTCTGGATGCAGAAGCTGCTCTCCCCAAGGATGCCTACATGGTGAATTTTAGGTGTTTGCTTCATAGCAAACTCAGCAGAGAAGAGCAGCATACAACATTTGGGGGCACTCAGGACCTTGCTGCATGGTGAGGGTCTGAATTCCCTCCTTCAGCACCCACTTTGGCCCATCTGCTGATCCACCAGCTCTCTGTGACAGCCAGCAGTGTGCATCCCTGCAGCAGTCGGTACCCAGGGCCATTGCCAAGGAGCAGGGCTGGCCCCCAGTTTACCCCACATCTCCCTCCCGGAGCTGGGGATGGTGCAGGATGCGGGAGGAGCCCGGCTCACTCCAGCAGCTGGAGTGATGGAAGCTTAAAGAGCGACACAGACTCTAACTGGCAGAAGTCCTTCAATCCTCGCAGAGCTTAAAGCAAAGAGGCCTCTGGGGGTTGACAGTGGCCCTTTAAACTGCCATTAAAATATTTTACTGTTTTTAAAAAATCCTTTATTCTAGGCAGAAGCACAATTTCCCCACTTCTTGGCAGGAGAACAGAAAATGAGCTGTGCCTTCTGCCCTCTGAAATCCTTAATCACCACAATGAGAGGTGGCTGGCAGGAGAAGAGGGACACAGGGAGCTCGGCACGTGGCTCCTGCCCCATCCATGCCCCACCTGGCCATGCAGTGCCCTTGGGGGGGTCCATGAGAGGGGTAGGAAAAGCTCTGCCAGCTCCTTTCCCCCTGAAAGCAGTAGGAGGGTTTAGTGCTTGCACACAGCAGTGTTTGGTGCTTGGACAGGGGGACTAGGGGGGGTTTACAGACTCACACCCCAAACCACAACCCACCCCCGGCCTCTTTTCAGACCCCGCTATTACAGCAAACATCTGATGTCACGATACACCCGCACCAGGGACTGCGGTGTTGAAGGGCAGCGCAGAGTGGTAAAACCAATAAGGCTTATTCACATCAGTGAGGAAAATCTTAATTAACCTGAGCTCCTAATGCAGGCCCTTGGGCGACCAGCCAGGGCTGCAGCTCTGCTGCTGAGCCCTTCTGCTGTGGGTGATGCCCGGGGTTGGGAAACAGACACCAACTACAGGAGGATCCCACTCCCATCCCAGAGCTCAACAGACCCATCTCCTCTTCCCAAGAGAGGGACCTGGATGCTGCCTGAACAGGCAGGACATGGCACAGCCCTCTGCCACCATCCCGTGAGCCAGACCTGGTCCCTTTTCTGCGGGCAGATGGCGGGGAGTGGACAGAGACAGTCATCTCCAGTGCTCACTCTGCTCTCGCACCCCGTTGGGATGTCCAGGCAGCCGGCACAGGCACCAGCCGCTCTACCAGCCGCCGTCCCAGCCCCCTCCGGCCGCACCGCGTTTGTTTGCCGGCTGCGTCTCTGTGATGGATGGTGCTGACATGTTAAATTACTCAGGCTGGATGTCTTCGGAGAGCTGGTGACAGCGATATTGCATTTTCTGATTACCCAGCACTGCGCAGGATGTATAAATACAGGAGTTGGGAGACCCAGCGCAGGTCCCCAGCCTGCAGTGGAAACATCTCCTCTGACCCAACACGCGATGGCAGAGGTCAGCCTGGAAACACACACCCAGGGCAGAGAAACGGCTGCAAGGGACCTGCTTTTACCTCTTCACGCTATCAAGGATGCCAGAATGCATCTTGGCAGTGGTTTTGGGGGTCCCAGAGCCCAGTCGAGGCAGACTATAAGATGCACAATTGCTGATCCTCAACTGATCACACAGTGAACTTGATTTCATGTTAAACTGGCCCCAAACTCTTGTCAAAGCATCCCTGTGAGATGCTCATGCTTGGGGCAATATCTCCTGCATCAGCTGACCTCAGTGGCAGCTGCTTGCTGGGGCATGGGACTGAGGATGCCCACAGCAGAGAGCATCTCCGTGCAGCTGCTGATGGGGCTGAAGAGGGAGAGCACCCAACTACAACCAGGCAGCCCTGCTGGGTCAGCACTCCTGTTCTCTTTAACAAGGAGGAGAAAACCACCAAGTAATAGAAAAGAAAGAGATCCAAATCGTTGCACCTGATTACAAAGCAGAGTAAGGTGCTTGAAAAAGAGAGGACAGGGAAACAGCAGCTTTGCAGCACTGAGTACTGTAACGCACAGCAACTCTCCACAACGGCTCTCCCCCAAGGAGCTACACCCCCTTTACACCCAAGTTTACTCCTGCTACTTAGATCTGAGAAAAAAATAAACCTCCCCTCTCCTCTCCTGCCCCACTGCCTGGAAACCTGGCATCGAGGAAGATGCTCTCACCTCTAATCCTGTTTGCAGAGTTACAAACTCGTTAATGCGTTCAAAGAGATGGCAGCTCAGCCCTGCGCCAGGGCAGGGCGCTTGTTTTGTGCCCAACATTAATTTAGCAGGGAGGAAGGCGGGGTGCCAGGGCAAACACACCTCTTGTTAAGGTGTAATTAAAGATGGTAGTGTGAGTGGTAAATGGGGACTAGGGAAATAAAATTCAGGAGTTAGAGGCTCCATCATCCCCACAGACTTTTGGTTAGCTAAGGCCATGTGTATCTTTTAAAGGTGTTTTTTTAATCGTTAAAAAGTAAAAAGGAAAAAAGAAAGCAACCCTGACATTTTAAATCCTTTCCCCAAAGCCAGGAGGTTACAGAGCATCTCAGGGAAACAACTGCTGATACAAAACAAATCTAAGCTGAGTTAAAATAAAGCACTAAGTAACAGAGGCTATTTGGACAGCTCCCGTCTGAGGCCAGGCTGACCTCAGATAATTCCTCTAAGCTGGATGCTACAGCAGAAGTGAGGGACAATATTTGTCCCCAGCAGTGCCCCCCACGGTGATATCCGTGCATCCTCTCGCCCTCACAGCCCCATTCTCGATGCAAAAGGATTCTTTGCATCCCTCCTTTCCCCCCCTAAAAATGGCCAAACCCTGTACACCCCACAGCATTAAAGACCCACAGCTTCCCCGCCCTGCAGTCTGCGGCGCCATTCCACAAGCCCTTCTGCTCCCAGGCTTCCCAGTTAAAACCAGATGAGGAGTCCTCCCTTCCCCACCTCCCCAGCACTGCAGAGAGGTCTGATCACTGAGGGCTGGCAGACGATGCAGAGCTATACAATTAGCTAAGTGGAAATTTTCAGTTTAATTAACTTACCCCCAAAAAGAGCACCAGTTAACTGAAAAACCAAATGTGGCCAGAGAAAGGTAAATTAGATGCGGTTTTAGGGAGGAAAAAAATACACAAACACTTTCTTTTGAAATGTCTCCAGTCAACACATGGGAAAAAAACCCAATAAAGAACAAAGCCCTTTAAAACGGAAGCATTCTGCTCTGGTTTGTCACCCCAGCAGGGCTACACACACACAAACACTGCCTTCATCTGGGGAAAATTCCTCCTCTTCATTGACCTTCCCTTTCCTTTCTGCCTGTGCCCAAAAATCCACACTGGGGTGGGTGGTGCAACAACTGGGTGATAGAACCACCACGGAAAACTGGGATCACGCTGATTCCACACGCCAACCTTTGTACAGCTAGAAAGGGGTTTACTTCCACCAAGGACCAACTCAAGTCGCTGGACGTGATGCTTTGACTTGGGATGAGGTGAAAGATCACAGCTGAACCCCAAAACAGCCTCAGCAGCAAACCATGATGCTCCATGGGCACAGCAGGACAGATAGATGAGGTGAAGCAGGAGGCAAAGGTGTCCTGGAAAAAGCAGGAACCATGCAGAGCCCCTCCCTGGGATAATTTTGGGTACCCTATGGCACAGCCAAGGCCTCCCAAACCCGTAAAGCCACAGCGTGGATGTACAGCACATCCGTCTCAGGCCGCGTATTAATCGCTCATTGACTCTCAAAGCCAGGGTGCTTTTAAAGGTCTGCCCCAGGAGAGGGCACCAGACCCCCTCTCTGCGCAAACCGGCCTCCCCAAAGGCCACCTCCCAGCCCTGCACCCCGACATACACCCAGCCCTTGGGGTGGGCACACAGGCCAAACTCACACCCTTGCTGCCTCTCCCCGCGTTTCCCAAGGGTGCTGCTTCCCAGTTTCAGCTCTGCTCCCATGCAGCCAGCCTGGGATGCTCTGGGTACCAGCCCGGCTGCATTCTGGGAACCAGTAAATCCAGACCCTCTGGGAAGCAGCATCCTTCCCTCATGCACTGCCAGCCCTCAGCAGAGAAATCCTCCTTCCAGCCCACCCATCCTGCACCTCGGCTCTTCCCATCCTCCCTCTCCCTCTATAATTTATAAACTCTAAACGCGCCTCACTCGATAAAAGTGTTTGGGGAGAAAGTTCGTATGAAAAAGGCATTAGACAAAATAAAGTTACACAGTCCTGGAAGTGGAGAGGGCAGCAGTGGGGCTGGATTTTTTTATCAAGTCCATCTTCTCAGCAAAATACGACCTTTCCCCAAGCCGTTAGAAACACTTAGCACAGAATCAGATTTAATGGCAAGCTATAGGCAGCGGTCTAAATGCACTTAGGGCAGAGAAGAAGCAGTGCAAAAGCTCAGCCCACATTTAGTTTGGTTGGGTTGGGACAGCAGGTTGGTGGTTGTTTTCTGGTTTGGTTTACCCTGTCCTTCTGCAGGAGCAGCTCTCAGAGCCTTTCTGTGAAGGAAATCCTTCTGCCGTGCGCGGTTCCTGCAGGGAGAGCGCTCCAGCTGTAGGGCTCTGATGAGGTTAAGCATTAATTAAATCAAACTGCGAGAAAATAATTACACACATGCATCCGTCAGGCCGACTTGTCACTACCCAGTAACAAAGTTGGATGCAAACTCCATCAGTGGAACTGTCACACGGCTGTTAGGAGGAAATAAATGCATCCCAAACGGACAATTTCATTTAGGGGGAGGAAAAAAAAAAAACCCCTCCAACCCATGGATTGCAAAGGATTAATGAGGCGAAGGGTTTGTGTTTGCAATTGGATGTAAAAAGCAAACATGGTGAGTTGTGATATCATCGTTTAACCTTAATGCTCAGCAGCACTCCAACCGCTCGCCCGCCGGAGGGACAATTAACCGCAGGCTGTAAAAACAAAACCTCCAGCAAGGGAGAGGCACAGGGAAAGGCATGGATACAGCGCCCGGCTGTGGTGTCTGGAAGCAGAAAGACACTGAAGTTGAAAGGAAAAGAGGATAGGATGGGGCTTTGAGGAGTGAGATCTCCACTGGAGATGCTGGAACTGGGCTGCTTCACGGGGCTGCTCACTGATTTCTGGTGGCTGGGGCCTCAAAATCTTTTATTCCTAGGGCAGGCTGGTGAGGGGTCCCAAAGTGGAGACACTCCAGATCACCATTCCCTCCTGAAGCCCATGGGCTGTGTTATGCCATGGGCAATTACAGACAGACACAGCTCCTTACCACCACCAGCACACACAACTGTCCGTGGAGGAGCTGCCAGGAGGAACAGAGAACCCCAAGGAAACCATGGTAGGTTGGGCATCAACACACTGGGGACCCATCCTGCTCCTGGTGCAGGTGAGGCAACAGCTACAGCAACGCCTTCCCAGCTGCCCTGGGCCCTTCCCTTCCAGCCATCTTCTGTGCTTCTACCAGAGCTGAGCTCCACAGCATGGGGGGTGCAGTGAGACATCCCCACCTGCCTTGAGGCACCCTTGGGACTACTGCAACCAGCTCAGGACCAGAACAGCAAAAGGTGCGAATGCCCAGCTCTTCTCCATCACCCCAAAGGCCCCAGGAGACAGCTGAGAGTGCCAGGCACAGGGAGAAGTCCTGTGGCCATGCAGCTGGGTGTGCTCTGGCTCCTGGGCATCCCCTGCCCCTCCAGGAGCAGAGGGAATGGCAAAAGAGCTCCGAGGGAGACAATCTGCTTTCTCCAATATGGGTCTGGCCAAGCCTGCTGCTGGGGACCTTCTGGGCAAGCCAGCTTTAGTTGCCCGTTGCTGAGGGCTGCCTGTGCTGGTGGCCAGGGGAGGGATAGAGGGAGAGACAGAGGGGTGGAGTGTGACCGGTGACCTTGTGCACACCATGAGCAGGTTGCTTAGTGGGGTACAGGAGGCAGAGGGGCAATTCAGCTCCTCATCCCAAGCAGAGATGTTGGGCACGAGCTGTTTTCCAGCCCTGGTATGTAGGAGACAAGTCTGGGCAGAAATGGAGGGGAACTAGGGGTGCTCTTGTCCTGGTACCCACTGACTATTCCTGTGGAGCAGAAGGACCCTGGAGCAGCAGTGACCAGGAGAGGGTTGAGAAGACCTCCTGCTTGGGGCCTGCTCTGGGATTTGCAGAGAGGCAGGGGACCTCCAGCCTGAGGAGGTGAGAAATGGAGGGTGTGTGTCCCCAGAGACAGGGGACAAGCCAGGCTGGTTGGGGCCACACTCTGCTCCCACGCAGCCAGAGGCTCTGCTGGCAGCCAGGCATTGCGTCTCCTTAAGCTCAGCTGCAAAGATTGATTAACTCACTCCATTAGTGACCAAAACCCCCTCTCTTGCCTTCAGACAGTTTAAAAGTGAAATAAAAGCCCCAAAAAATGAGCCTGGAGCCAGGAGTCAGGGAAACATCACCAGACAGTCACTGTGGACCACAAAGCACCCACACGCACACACGCTAAACTCCAGCTAGGCGTATTTGAATAACTACTAGTAAACAAACCAAATAATTTAAACCAGTTAAAGAGTCAGAACATTTTCTTCACACTAAGTGAATAATTTATGGGCTGAGCTATAATAAAAATGCCCTCTCCAGGCCTGTACCGCAGGAAAATGTAGCCAAGAAAAAAAAAGATCACATTTCAGACTCATAAATAAGTGAAAAACAAAACCAAGAGTAAACAGAAAGAAAAGGATTTCCTTCCCGATTCCTGGCACTGCCACAGAGACCCACAGTGTATGGGGCAGACATTGGTCAAGGGATCTCCTTGCCCATCATTGCAGGAGGGATCCCAAAGCTTTCACCCCAGCTGGAAATCTGGACCCCAACCCTCCAGGCTTGCCCCTTAACCCACAGCCATTAGTGTTTAGAGCAGCCACAGCAATACGAGGAGACAGTTTCCCTTGCTAAGATGAAACACAAGGACCGATCCTGCTCAGGGGGCTGTTCCAGCCAACCTCCTCCGACTACTCTGGCGTTGCTGACAACTGCCATCAAGGCTACAAGCAAACCTCAGCACCCCTTGGCACTCTTGTACAGCCTTTAGAGCCTTGAAACGCTGCTATTACCCTCTGTCTGGCCCCTCAAATAATAGTCCAAAAAGCAAAGTGCAATGAAGAGAGGTCCCAGGGATACGAGTTACAGCCAAAATTAATTTCACCCCTTCCTTCGAAATGAAAACTTGCCCAGAAACTGTACTTCACTCCCACCAAGTCCTGGTTAGCTGGGGCAGTTGGCAGGCCCCTGGGCTTGCAGCAGACCTGGATAAATCCTGGGGTGGGGATGTGAGGTGACACCCTCCCAAGCATCTCCACCAGACCATCCAGAGGATGCTGCGCAGGGGGTTTGTCTTTCTCCATCCTGTCACAGAAGAGCTCTGGGGTCCCCACACTCAGCAGCAAGAGTGAGGAGCTCCTGCCTTCATCCCCAGCCAAACTCCTCTGGACGTGGCCAAACCCAGGGCACCTGAGGAGCAGCTGGTGACCGTGGCAGCCTACCTCGGGGCCGGCTCCGGCGTTTCCGTCTCCCCACGGACGTGCTGCGCAGTGCGGGCTGGAGCTGCCCGATCTCGATGGGTGTGTTGGTGCGGAAGCTCTCCTTGAACTTCTGCATCAGGGACTCCACCGTCTCCTGTGTCACCTCGGGAGCTGCAACACCAGCAAAGGGACTGCAGTTAAAAGAGAACTGGGCCACCCTGTCCCCACTGCCCGTACAATCCCTTCCCAGCAGAGGACAGCATGAGCTGAGTCCTGGGGCAGGAGCTCCACCAAGACCCTCCAAAGTCACCCCTGGGGACCCAGCCAGTGCTTACCAAAGCCACAGAAATTAAAAAATTGGATGTTAACAGAAATTGCATTTTTCACACTGCTTTCCAGCATCTTGGATAAGTCCTTGCCTCCTCCCCCATCTGCACGCAGGACACTCAGAAGCATCTTCCCCTTACTGAAGTTACAGCCCAAAGAGTCCAAAGCACACAGGAATCCCCCTGTACTGAGCTGGCTTTGGGTCGGGTTTAACTCTCCCCAGGCTTGGCAGCCTTTTGTGGGCACAGGTACCCCCAGGCAGGCAAGTTTTGGATTACGGAGCGATGCAGAGGAGCCAGGCAAGCAAGGTACAGCCAGCCTGGGGGCGCTCCAAGCTGGGTCAGTAATCCTTGGGCTCTTCCAGGGGCTGGATTCACATCTTGGGCAGCAGCACCGGAGCTCAGGAAACAGTTTACTGCAACTCCCCATGGCACATTGTAGCTTGCTGGTGTTTAAGTAACTCCCCTCCTTGCTCTCACAGCCCCCATCCAGTGATTCCAAAACAAACCAACCCAGAATTGTTGGACAGGCACCCGCCTGCACAACAGGAGGTTACAGGAAACCACAAAACCACTCACAAAGAGCAAAGATGAAGTTCAGGATCAAAAGGTTTGTCCTCCTGCGGGCCACAAAGGTCTCCCAGGTTTAACAAATGGTTTGGCCTCTGTCAGCTCCACGAATAAACTCATTAGCAGAACATAACCTCTGTCCTGTCTCCACTTCGAGAGCGACAAAGTCCCCTTGATTAGTTCCCAAACTTCCCCTGGCCACAGCATGCCCACGCGGGGCTGGCAGAGATCGCCTGCCCTACAGCCACCCACACCCCTCTCAGATAAGGGATGGACAAGCACTGTGGAACACCCCAGCCTGCCAGCAGTTACAGGCGGATGTACAGTTGTGTCTCCCAGGTCCAGAGGCACATCAGATCTGTATGGAGCTGCTCAGACACCCGGCAAGCTCAGGGTGTGTAACTGTTCCAGACCTCAGACTCTGATTCCCTTGGGGCTCGCAGCAGGGGCCACATCATCATGCCATGAGAAGGTGGACATGCAGGATGAGGCTTTTCTTATCTAGAGAAGGATTTGATTCAAATGCAGGGTCTGCAGCTGACTCCTCCAACAGCACTGTGGGGAGGGGAGAACCCCGAGCCCCCTGTGCCACAGGCAGTGCCACACCAGCCCTTAGAGAAGCTCCCCCTCCCTCTCCCTGAATCCCAGAGGCCACGTTCTCTGTCTCCCCAGGTTTGAGAAGCTTTAGACAACCCCAGGGTGACTGTCCACCTCCGCAGGTTGTGGAGACAGAACCAAAACCTGGTAGGAGAGTGTTGGGGAACAGCCCAGCTGCTGTGCCCATCCAGCACTGGGCAAGGGAGAGGTGAGGATCAAACCCACTGCTGAGGAAATAAATACCCAGGGTGGGAACCATTTCAGGACTGCTCCAAGAGAGGGTGGCCTAAAGCACCAGCTACCTTACACCTTCCAGTCATTCAACATCAGGCTCCCCAGTCCCCATATATCAAAGGCAGAGCTCCCCAAAGGCCCCCGCATTTACCGCGGGCACAGCGGCATCCTGCGGTGTGGGATGCCCCAGGTGCCAATGTCACAAGGAGGAAAAAATAAAAGAAGGAAAAAACAATAAATCAAGAGCAGGGAAAGGTCTTCAAAGAGCATCTAGTCCCACCCAACAGCACACATCCAACCCTGTCCCACAGGGATCCATGGAGGTGCTGGGGAAGGAGGCTCAGCACCCTGCTGCCATGTCTGCAGGGGGAAGCCCGTCCCTGCAACTCCTTCACCCAGGAGCAAGCGTAGCAGGGCCCTCCCTGTGAACAGATGGCAAGTTATTTGAACCTCGGGGCTGCGCAATATATAACGTGTGCAAGTGGAGTGGGGAGCTCGGGAACCGCGCGGCTGAGGCTTATTTACCGAAAGGAGGCCAGAAGGAGAGCGCGGGAGGGGAGGAGGGGGCCATGCCTTCAGCTAGCAACAAAACATGGCCAGGTCACAGGTCTCTTGTGGTCTTTTCTCTGCTGATGGGAGCAATGGGCACAGCAGTGACTGTACCCCATCTGGCCACCACGCTCAGCACATCCATCCAGAGGCATCTGCTCACATGCTCATCAGTGGAATGACTGCCAAAAGAGGCGGGGGGGGGGACACATTTCCTTCATGGGGATGGGGGTCCCTGCAGTTGACAGCTATTTGTGGTGATGTTACAAGCACATATTGCAGTTATGGGAGCGAAAAGCCAGGGCACAGCTTGTGTGCACCAGCACATCGTGGGTCTTTCCATGTGCCTGAGCTCAGGCAGCTGGAGCAATGGTGGGGAAAAAGGAAACAGGGAAAACCACAAAACAGGAAAAAAAAGGAAACAGGGGAAATAATTCTTGACATGATCTTGGCGTAGAGCTCAACACAGCCAGCATGGAGAAAACCACTGCTGAGAAATGAAAGGTAGCTGGGCTTCAACTGAAGGAATTCCAGGGGTCAAGGATGAAGGAAGGACCCTTCACACATTGCCAACCGTGACAAAAAGAGAGGGAGAAGAAACCAGTGCATCATACTGTAATGGGACACAGTGCTCACTGGGGCTGGTAGGGCCCTGTTGACTACAGGGGTGTCCGTCACATCTGTAAAAGACACATAGTTCATCACAAACCACAGTCCATCACAAACTGCGACAGGGGCTTTGCCACTCAGGGATTTCCATGGTCAGCCACCTAAGCCTGGACAGCCAGAGGAAGAACCCACCATCCACCTGGACCAAAGTCCCTCGGGCATCACAGCCCGACATGGCAGACACAAGTGGTGGGAGCATGCATGCATACGCCACAGGCATGCCTGCCACTGCCATCTCCCACGGAGGTTTTAAATGTTTGGGAAAGGATGGGAGCGCACACTGCCACAGGGTAGTGGCAAAGCTTCAAACCCTCCAGCTCAGCCCTGCAGAGCCCTTGGGTTGCATGTGCCAAACACAGGCTCAGCCAGTAGCTCCCAGTGTTGCTGCGCTACCTGGATGCTGCTGTGGCACCATCAGTGCCCAGGCACTGGCTCTTCCCAACAGCTGAACATGACACAGAATCAGCAACAACAGGACCACCCCTCCTTGAGCGAGGCTTTGCCAAACCGCCTTCACTCCCAGCCCCCGTTTCCAGGAGATAAACCCATCAGGGCTATTGAGCTCACATCTTCGTCACCACATTGAGAGTTTCTCCAGCCTGGCAGGGGTGGTGAGATCCACCCCGAGGTTTGGCATAAAGCTACCATCTCAATCTCACCCCATCCTATGAAAACGAGGGCCTTTGGCAGCGAAACAACCCCATGAACAAGCTGAAGCACAGGAAGCACGAGGCTCTTCAGCCTCTGCAAAATCAGCTTCCATCTCCAGCAGCAATTTAAGGACGTAGCTGAAGGTCACCATACCTTTGTAAAGCACATTGCATGTTCCCATCGAACACCTCCCTCCTGTCCACCCCCATATGCTATTCTGAAAGCGATGTGCTCTCCTTATGGCTCCCCTATACGTTTGCATGTCTCCCACAAAACAATTCATACCAATTGCCTTCCTTTCTCCTTTCCTTTTTCTTGCAAAATTGCAGTGGGAAAGTATGTTGCTTGGCATAAAAATCGCATCAACAACAACAAAAAAAAGTCATCAGCTGAAAAATACAAACTGTGTTCAGGTAAAAATACATTGCAATGGAGATGGAAGCAGCAGCACCCAATCCAGCCCTCACAGGACTCCCAGAGGGGCCAGAAGAGCCATAGCTCTCCCAGACACATGGGGCTGTTTTGGGGAGATACCAAAACTAGGAGCTCACCAGCTTCAGTGGTCAGGAAGGATTCTCCAAAACACAGTCCCAGGCTTAAATCAGCACAACTGCCCAAGACCCATATTTCAGAGATGTGCTAGTTGTGTGCCTCCACCTCCACTGGCCACACCTGGATGGGGTGTCTGCACCCCAGGACATCCCCGAGGGCCCAGCACAAGGAACTACAAAACCCTGTTGTGCAACCTGCTCTCTGCCAGCAGAGGCTGGGATGCCAGGATGGAGCCAGTGGTGATGGAAGTGTCCCACAGCCCTTGGAAACAAACACTCAACTTCACTGAGATATTTTAGGGTCTTCAGACATGCCCTTGGAGGACCCCAATGGCACAGCTGTACAACACACTGGAGCTGCCTTCAGCCTAAGCCAAGACACTCACAGAGACTCTGTCGCTACCCCAGTACCTGGCAGCCCCTCTCGACACCACATCAGACCCCAGTGGGGCAGGAGAAGGGCAGCAGCTCCTCTCCAAACCAGGCTCAATGCCTCATGCTGCTGCTGAGCAGTTGGGAGAGCTGGGCAACCCTAGGCTTGTTTTTTGCAGCATATTAAAACACAGTGGTGAGGCTTAAAGGCTGCAAAGGTGCCAGCTTCCTCCAGCCTCCCAGTCCTTGGTGTTCAGCTAAAATTTTGGGTCCTGGAGCCATGACAGTCCCTCTACTCCTCATGAAGATGGAAAAAACAGCAGCTTCTATTAGAGGTTTCTATACTAGGTACTGAGTAAAACATATTTTGAGTAAACAGTTTTTTAAGCATCTGATTTTCCCATCCCTCTCTTTGATTTCTGAGTGTCAGAGGGCAAGTGATCGATTCCTCAAAATTACCAGTGCTTAAAATGCTCCCAGAGTTTAGTAGAGAGGAATAACTCACAGAGCAGCCCAAGAGCTGCTCGACTGAGCACGCCGCTTCACTGGACTCAAAGTGTTTCACAAGAATACATCAAACTCAATCAGGGATTAAATGGAAAAGTTAGGGCACAATTAGAAGTCAAGGTTGGTGGGACTTTTATCTCATGACCTGCATAGGCATTCGTAACAGCACCCATGGCCACGTGTAGGGAACAGTCCCCTCATCTCAGACACCAGCTCTTCTCCATATCCACCTCCCACCCTCTTGCCAACTGCTTCCAGGCTTTTTCAAATAATCCTGCCCAGGGGGGTTGTGGAGTCTCCTTCTCTGGAGATGTTCAAGACCTGTCCAGATGTCGACTTGTGCAACCTGTCCTAGGGAACCTGCTTTGGCAGGGGGTTTGGGCTTGATGATCTCTGGAAGTCCCTTCCAACCCCTACAGCTCTCTGAATCCGCATTTTCTAGGCACAAGGTGCTCTCTCACTGACACTGCCTCAAAAGGCCTAAATGTATCATCACATCCATAACACACCACATAAACATCAGGTATGTGTAACGCAGTTTAATAACGTTGCAATTGTTTCCTCCAGATCAGACCATTGAGTTTCACATGCTGATGTTTCTGAGTGCATGTTTTGGAAATCTCTTTTCTACAAAATATTTCAAGGAATCAACTTTCCAATTCTACTTGGGATGAGCATAAATTTCACAATACTGGAAGTTTTCCACATGGTGGAAACCCTGATTTGTCACCAACTCTAAATAATGGGTGTTTGTTGCTTTTTGAAGCATGAAATAAGCAATGGTGTTTGTTCTGAAACTGGGATGTGGATGGATTTTCAACAGAGCCACCCTGAAGGTACTAAACTCCAGAAAGTAGAGAACTCACCTAGCATAAAATAAGGCAATTACGCCACTGCCTACATGATGATGGTGGGAGAGATTTGTACCACAACTTCACACATATTGGTATGAGAATGCTTGTGGAGAGCGATGTCCTGCCACAGAGCATGGCTGATACCTCAGAGATGTGAGAAACACCGAGAACTTTACCTCTCCATCTCTTTCTCCAGCCACCAAACCCCTCCACCACCTCTGAAGCAGAAGTCTCCATCCCCATCAGCCCCCTGCTCTCCACCCATCCAAGTCATATGCCACGTGCAGGCACATCACACACCCAAGAACACCAGGAGACAACTGGCTGCATTACACAAGCAACTTTAAAAATCTATATATAAAACAAAAAAAACCAAAACAAAGCACAAATACCCACACATACCCATACATCAGGGGACCGAGCACCTCCTGCAATGCATACATCTCCAAGCCATCCTTAGGCGAACCCATCAGGGGGATGATATACGTGGCACCGCGTGCTTTGCCGGAGCTGGCCTCCGGCCCAGCTGCCAGCGCGGCGCGAGGGAGGATCCATCTCTCTCCGAGAAGCGCTTTTACACAGAGGGGTTTTCAGATGCAGCAACAGAGGGATATGGGAAACCAGGAGCGTTCTGAAAACAGGCTTGTATTCCATCCACACGTCTTCTTTCTTTTCTCTCCCAACCCTTTTTGTTGAGTTTTAAAATAGCAAACACACGCTTTTTTTAACATAGGTATTAATACAGGGGTATTAATACATTCGTAGATTATTATATACATTAATAACTCGTTATAAAAATAGATTTTTATATGCCAAAAAAATCTGATTTTAATTGCAAATTGGAGGGGGGAGGGTAGCAGAAGAAGAGATAAAGTTTTATTTGAGATGTCTCCTTTGAAGGAAACTGAACAAATGTACTTTCCTCCTTCATATATTCATGAGATTACTGCTTCCCTACCCTGTTCTCCGCCACCCTCAGCTCCGGGCTCAGAGCCAGCACAGTCCTTATCTGGTATGAGGCAGGGGGAAAAATAAAACCCAACCCTGATAGGATCAGAAGTTTTCAGTAGTTTAACAAATCCAAAGGAAAAGTATCCATTGGTTTTTAATAAAACTTGGGGTGCTGATAGGGAAGGGGGATGCTGGGAGAGGCTGGCATGCAGCATGGGAGGGGGGATGGAGACCCACATTCACTCGGGCTCCTGTGATGGGGACCCTGGGGAGCACCAGTGCACCCCACATCCCCTCTGACCACGCACCCACTCTGCTTTTCTTTTTGATTACAAAGCTTTGCTCTTCTCCCCCGCTTCACCTACAGAGAGCAGGAGACAATAGCTGCAGCTCCTGTCCTTACTGCAGCCAGCTGAGCTGCAACTCAAACTGGCAGGGCCTATGGGAATGCCCAGCCCGCTGGGAAGGGGCATCAGGAGTCAGAGCCCATGGCAGTGCCCGCCCAGCACTGGCTGCCCTGACCCTTCTTCATCCTCTCTCCAGTCACGGCACTCAATTGCTTCCCAGCTAATTGCCTCCACTCATGTGTGCAAACTAACCGTTTACTGGAAAATGCCACAGAATGTTAATTTCATTCGGAATTGGGTAATTGCAAAGCACTTCTGGGGGGCTTTTTATTATAGGAAATGAATAAGCATTGTATTAATAGCATCGTTTCCAACTTCGACCACAATTGTAGCCCCATCGACAGAGCCGGTGAGTTATTCACCACCCCACAGCTTCTTTTCCTTTCCACCTTCCTCCCTTCCCTTCCCCCTCTCCACACTCCCAACTGCCCAGGAGGGTAATTAAGGTAATGCAATATAATTATGGACACAGCACGAAAGATCAAATGCTTAAGAGCCACGATCCAACGGTCTTTGCCTTGCACCTTTGCTTGGTGAGCAAAGCAGCCAGGTCTTCATATATTTTGGGCTGCCACCCACCAGGTTTGACCTTCCCAGCAGCTGTTTCTGACTAGGAAACCCTCAGCTCTTCTACAAGGCAAAGACTTTTCTGGCACATCCCTCCCTTAACATCAACAGGGCACTGCAGACTGGGGTTGTTCAGCCTGGAGAAGGCTCCAGGGACACCTTATTGTGGCCTTTCAATACTCAAGCTGAGCTTGGAAGAAAGATGGGGGCAGACTTTTAGTAGGAGCTGCAACAATAGGACAAGGGGTAACAGTTTTAAACTAAGGGAGGGAAAATTTAGGCTAGGTAGAAGGAAGACCTTTTTTGCAACAAGGGTGGTGAAGCACCAGCACAGGTTGCCCAGAGAGACTCCAGATGCCCCAGCCTTAAAAACATTTAGGTTTGGACTGGACAGGGCTCTGAGCCACCTGATCCAGTTGAAGGTGTCCTTGCTTATTGCAGGGGACCCTTAAAGGTCCATTCCAACACAAACCATCCTATGGCTCTATAATTCATTTACCCCATTTGTGTGACCTACCCTAGGCGATCCTGCTCTGGCAGGGAGGTTGGGCTAGATGATCTTTCAAGGTCCCTTCCAACCCCTAAATGTTCTGTGTTTAGTTCTGCTGCAAGGTAAAGGCTTTGACCCCAGGATGCTGCTCTGTTAATCTGCCCCATCTCCCCCTGATCCCAGCACCAACAGGGTCTAAGCCACTAGAGACTCTGCTTCCCACCATCTCCACTCCAATAAAACACTTAACTTACCTTTTCTTTTTATGAGACACCACAACTTCATCGCTTACACAGTGAGCAGAGAGGAGCAGGGAAGATGGGCAGACCCTCAGCAGCAGCTAATGCTCCTCAAGTTATAAAATAATTGGGAAGTTAAATAAGAACACTCTGGAGAAAGGTTCCCAATTTGGTGCTAATAGGCACATGAAGCGGCCTGGGCTAATGTTGCGTGGAAGAGAGCCGACGGCTCAAGAGCACAGCGCTGACCTCCACTGCACATCTCCAACAACTCCACAAAACCAGGGGAAAACCTCTGCTGGGAGCCAGCTGGGGCACAGACCCAGTGAGGGCAGGAGAAAGCTCCATCCCCACCTGGCTCATCTGGAGGATGAACCTGAAGGAGCAGCACCTCAGCATCTGTAAAGCAGGAGTGTGAGCGAGTCCCAGCACCCCTAGGAACGGGCACAGCAGGACAGGCATCCTGGAGCAGCACAGGCCAGCAAAAGTGGGTGGAAAACATCCTATGGTCACCTCTCTCTGGTCTCAACCCCCACTCAGCAGCATGACATAGCATGACATGAATCTGCTAGTTGGATGTTAAAATTTCCTTTGCCCAACAGGCAAGGTGAGATTTTTTTCATGATACCAACAGCTGCATGCTGGGGATAACAAGGGAGCAATGTTAACCTGGAGAAGGACAAACCATCGAAAACCCATACTGTGATGGGGCCAAGGAGCTTCAGTCATGCATGCAGCAGTGGGGACCAGCCACCTCCCATGCTGGAAAGCACAGAGGTATGGGCTAAAGGCAGGAAAGAAGGATTTAGGAAGCAGCTCGCTAACTCTGAACACAACCTGGAGCTGTGGGAACACCTGCAGAGCCCAGGCTATCAAGAGCAAGCCACTTCCAAGCCAGGCAGGTGAAGCAGCGAGGCTGAGCACTGCCAGGCTTCACAGAAGCTGGTGGGTGCATCACAGCAAATGCTGTAACTCACCAGGGCCATCAGAAAGGATTGATTTGAAGCACCTTGTTAATAAGTTTCCTCTCCCACTGGTCCTTCGCGTAGGTCACTGCCCAGTGATAAATGGGGCTGGAAGGGGCCTGCAGACCTAATATCAGCACAGGTGCCTGGTCTCGATCCATCTTCCTTAGGAGCTAGCTGACAAAACTAACCATCTCAGTACTATAGCCAGGTAACACATGATGGATTGGAGGAGGGCATGCAAACAGAGCCAAGAGCTGGAGCTGCAGCTGCCCTCCCTGATCCCCTCCCCATAAAACCCAGGACAGAACGATGGAGAGACCACCTCACCTACACCAACCAGTGCAGCCACGATGCTGCTAAAGGCAAAGCAAAGAAGTGATGAGCATTGTGTACCAAGAAAAGCCCATCACCCAAATGCACCCAACAGGATCTGGAGCAGTTTCAGCTCTGAGCATCCCAGGAGCTGACTGGGCACTCACTAGCACCTGTGTATATCCAGCAGAAATGGGAGCACTGTGGGGTTGTTCTTCTCCTGATCAGCCTGACTTCAGGAACTAGTGGTGGGATTTTGCTCCATTCTGACACCATGGAAGGACAACCCTGGGCAGAGCCACAGCAATCCCAGGTCCTCTGCATTGCACACAAAGTAGCTGCAAGATGTAACCCAGCACAGAAATCCAGGAGAGGGGAAGACATTTGGGATCCCCAGCGTCTCCCAAGGGGAATAAACAGCCACTGTATTATTTCTTAGGGTTTGCATCAGGGGAAAAAAGTAAAAAAAAAGGATTACCTCAAAGCTAATCCTGGTCAACAACTGGCCTACAACCCAGCTATGCCTTAAATAATGTAGTACTTTATCAAACATTCATTGTGATGCACAGAGTGATGAACAACGCACACCTGGCATTCATATAAATATAGTTCCTGATGGCTTGTTTTCCTTGGACAGCCAAAACTTCACAGCTTATCTTCCGTGAGCTTGTGATTTTGCCTGGACAAAAAGCACTTTGGACACCTGGGGAATCAGGACAACTGCACACAAAATTGCCTCGACATCTCCACAGGAACTAGCAGTCCCACAAAACCCAACAAAACCCCATGGTAAAAGACCTGCTGCTGACTCAAGAAGCCACAAGTCACCCAGCTGTGGTTGGGACACAGGGTGACCACATGATACCTTGTCCAACATCAGAGTGAGACCACCCCAAGCCTCACAGAGTGGTGATAAATCAGCAGGACTTCAGGAAGCCGCCATCCCTATGGGATGCTCAGAAAAATGCTAGCATATTGAAACACCCCTTTTCCACTCCCAACAGCACCATCAGAAGCAGCTTTTCCATCTGCTTCTTCCCTCCTCTGTCTCATGAAATTACAAGTGGGATACACCAAAGCTGAAGAGAGGGAAGAAAACCAAGAAAACTACATCAGGAAATCCAATCTACCAGCCTTTTCTCAACATCTACACTTACTATGGGCCAGGAAGAGTCCTGACTGGTCTGAGAGATGTTTAAATCTTAATCAGTCATTAAGCACATGCCAACACAGTAATGCCCTTGGCCAAGGGGATGCAGTACCAGAGGAGGCCATCAGCCCCCAGGAGCTTCCACCATCCCTTCTGACCCGGGAAGACAGCCTGCCTCACTCCCATGGATCCGTGGTGCTTAAGGCCACTTTCTCTGGGGGGTGTCAGGGATGGGGAGCATCCCCCACAGGACCAGCATGCCAAGAGACCAGCACTCCTTCCTTCCCTCCATGTTGAGCAACCCAAATTCTGGATGAAGGCAGCCAGTTCAGTGTGATAGGATATCAAAACAAACCTAAAACTCCAGTCTGGCAGCTCTCCCCTCAGAGCTCAAAAGGTAATTAATATATTAATTATGGCTGTGTTTATCTCTCTGGAAAGCAAAAGTTTTCCCTGGCAGGTATGGATGTTTTCAAATCAATGCTGAAGTCAGAGCTGGCACCACCATAAAACTGAAGGACCCAACAGCACATCCACTGTCACGTCTGCAACTGGGGCCCCTGTTCTCTTCATTAATGCACTCAAATCAGCTGGAATTAAACATGTTGCACTTAAAGACACTTTTAATTTCTCTAGCAACTCAAGACCCTAGCTAAGCATGTGCTTAAACATTGTCTGACTTGGGACCTGATTCCTGCCCTCTTTGGCCTCTTCCTTTTTTCCCTTACTTGATTTCTTCCAAGCTGAAATTTGCAGCCGGGTTTTTCAGCCAGGAATAGGGGATTGAAAAAAAACCCACTTTCCACTGGCAGGCTATGTGAATATACATTTTCAAAGGTCCCTGTAAATTACGCAAGGAGTTGGCAGGGATAAGAGCTGGGAAAAGCTGATCACGTACAAAGAGGGTCACGATCCCATCAGGTCACTGGAAAGAAGACAGAGCCCCAAGACACATCAGATGCCAGCCTGACGTACTATCCCATTTTAGCTTCCAGCCCCAGCAAATGTTAAGCCATCATTTTATTTATTAAAGGCTCAGAAAGCCTCTGGTTAATGCTGGGATTCAGGGTGGCACTGCATCTGCCTACCCAAGCAAAGGGCAGCTGTAGGCAGCGGCTCCCAGCCCCAGCGACGGCTCAGCCCAGTGTGGCAGGGATCTCCCAGCCCAGCACCAGCCACGACCCCAGCTGAGCTCCGATAACCCCTCGAGGATGCTGGGCTGTCAGCTCGGGGATGGCATCACCAAGGCAGTCACCTTGTTCCCATTGCCTTTGAGCTCTCTGCCCCTCTCCATCACAGAGAGCACCATCACCCTGCCCATTGCAAGGGCATGGCCTCTGACACACCTGGGCTTTAAATCTCATGTTCAAGATACTGGAAATATTCACATATTTGTTACAAATAAGACCTCTAGAACACAGCTTAACTACCTGCCCTCCTCTTCGCATCTCAGGTCCCAAAACATCCCCCAGGGCAGAGCTGGAAGAAGCTTCACTGGCAGGTGAAGATGACGACTAAGACACAGCCACCAAAATAGCTGCCCCTGGGCTGGTGGGTGGCATAGGAAGCTCCCTCTCCTTGTCACCAGGACCCTTCCCCTGCCTGCTGTTATCTCAGATCTGAGCCATTTATCTCCCCTGCAAAAATCCCTTCTCCTAAAGTTTTTCTGGATCACATCCCACAGAGTGTTTAGGCCAGTAGACCACAGGCCATCAATCCCTTACATCAGCAGTTCCTACATTTCCTTGTGCTCCCCTGTCTGCTGCCTGGCTTGGCTCCCCTCTCCATCTCATAGATGACAACTGGACCATTAAGTGACATGACCACAGTTACCAAAGCAGCCAGTGGCAGAGTGAAGCCAGATCTACACCTCCAGGTTCTCTCTAGGTGCCAGGCCATCTTTCAGGCACACTCAAAAGCCCCTTGCTACCACTACAGAGAAAAGCATCCATGGATCAAGTAAAAGAAACTTCAGAGGTTTACCTCAGTTAACACAGCAGGTGACAAGAAAGTCCAGGAGATATGAATTCAAGATGACTGCACAGCCACACCTTTGATATGCCTATGGTATTAATCATTGGTACCATCAGTAATAAGTCCTGTCTCCTGTCTAGACTTGGAGGCCATACCCAGACTGCAGAGCCTGTGAAGCCAGCACGAAGGCCCGCTTGAAAAGTTTTTTTTGAACATGAAAGAAACTGAGAAAATAAGGATGGATCCTTTGTTGCAGGACTGGAATTGCAGATACTCCATTTTCAAGTCTGACATCTATTTTCTGCTCGCTTTTCTCCAGGCAGTAGTTCAGCTTCTCACTGATCCTTAGGAGATTTAGCTTGGCAAAATCTTCTTGGGGAACTTGTGGGTAACCCCACATTCAGGCTTGCTGGGCTTTTATCTGCCTTCCTTTACCATCTCCATCTCTGTGCATCCAACACATCCCATCTGGGGATGCTACAACGCTGCCTGCACCAGACTGGGAACCGAACCCGCTCAAACAGCACCTGATGGGCAGAAGCAAAGGGCTCCTGCTGCCACAGGTGAGACCATGTCAGTAAAGATGAGAGCTGGATATATTAAAAGATAAAAGCAAGTTAGAAATTCCCAAAGGGCTGGAGCTCAAGACCATCTGCTCAGGAAAGGCAGGAGAGCAGAAAACATCAGGAACATGGACTAGAAACTACCCAAAGTGAGGACAGAGGCAGTGAGGAACACTGACATCACCTTCATGAATTTACCCCTCCGTCACAGAACCCAGTGGGTGCACAGGGACTGGATTCAGACACAAGGGTCTCCCCAGCCAAGGCCAAGAGCCCAGGAACAAACCACACCCCACAGCACAGACCCCTCTTGGCACCATACACCTCCATGGGGCACAAAAACCTTGGAGACAACCCAAAATCACACAGGGCCGGCACAACCCCCTTTTCACACCAGCACAAAGGGATCCTTTGTGCCTAATTAGGACTGCCTGGCTATTGCCTCCTTCCTCACTCCATTACATTTTATTATATTAATTTCAAAAAAGACTACTTTTCTTCTTAAACTGCCTTGGATTTCTTCTTCTGTCTAAATTCATCTGGGTTCTGTGCAATCACCAGGTCAGTTTGTGCTCCTGCTGCAATTCTAATTTTGTCAGCTTTCCATTTCCTAGGGAGTTGGGGGATTATTTTTTTTTTTTCCTTTCTTCCTCTTATTTTATTTTTTCCCCCCCTCTCTCCTCTTCCCCCAAGTCAAAAATGATTTTGCATAACAGTAATAATGTTAATGGCCCTGCACAGCGCATCCAGATTACAGCTGCAGCTAGGGAGAAATAAACATCTCATCTTTGCCCTGCTGTTTATCTACCCACAGCAGAGCCTGGTATCAGGTCAGAACCTGTAATTTCATTAACTTTATCATTCAGACGCGCTTGTTGCTAGATGTCATTATTCAGCACATTGCTCCCGTGTTTTGTTTGCACCGGGCTTCACTTCAGATGCTCCAGCATCGCATGGGAGCAGCCCTCCCCATCTGCATCGCTGCTGAGCACTGCCTGAGACTTGGGAGGAAAGTTTGGCTCGCTGATCTGTGCTTTGCTTGCCCCTGATTTGAAAAAAACACTTCAGCTGCTCAGCCACCCAAGCAGGGACTTCTCCCCCTGTTTTACAGGGCTGCATGCCTCAGTCACCCAGTGCAACTCCTCCCCCCCGTCCCAACCCAATACATCCAGAAGCTCCATGTGGGGAATAACAACACCCCACACAGTTCCTCGTGGAAGAGGTGAGCCCCACAGCCACCCAGCACAGGGTGTATGGATCCAGAATGATGGAAAGCGCCCACCACCAGTGCAACCTGGCACCTGCAAATCAATCACTGCCCAGCATGTGGGGGAAAGCAAGCGGCACAGGTAGGCAGAGGGTGAGCCAAAACCCTCCATCTTCATCGGATTTGCCATCCCAGGTAATTAATGTTGGGAAGTGACACTTGAAAGAGCCTCTAGTGACAGCCCCAGTGATGATACCATTTGGAGCCTGCTGACAAGTCCCAGCTGATGTCTTATCACAGCTACACCACGCGAGCAGCGAGGAGGGCTCTTCCCCTGGGTTCTGATGGGGTCCCTGGGATGCAGGCACAGCTCCTTGCCCAGCCCCAGAGAACACACCAAACCCAGCAGCTCTGGGGTGGAGGGGAAGGCTGCCCTGTCCTGAGCTAGGGCCATGCTCCACAGCTCGGCTGGCACGTCCACCTTCAATCCACCGGGAGAACCGTGCTTGAGGAGAACAGATTTCCAATCCCGGGGGATCTCCAGGTACGTGGTGTCTGCTCACACCAACTGCAGCTTCTCCAGCCCACCTGCCACATCCCCATGGGAATCCCAGCCACATCTGCTGCCTGCAGGCAGGTTGAAGCACCTGTGTGCACAGCACGTCTGACACCTCCCGAATCACTGTGTTCCCCCCTGTGCGTGCAAACCAAGTCCACATGCAAAACATGTATATTTATATTTCTGGTATAAAACCCCTAGGTCTGAAGTATATCCACCTTGTCCTTGATGATCCAGGCTCTGACCAGCTTCAGCAGAGAGGAGCAAGCAGCACATACCGCAACTCAACTCCTTGAGCAAAGCCTCATCCGAGAGCAACCATCTGGGAGGAAACACACTGGTGCTGGTTTGGAAGGATGAGAGCCGGCAAGGCACAAGCCCATCTCCATCCAAGGCACAAATCCCAATGGCATCATGAGCTGAACTGGTGCATTTGTGACCGTATCTTCCAGCCTGGGGCAGCCCTGGCTTGGGGGGTGGTTCAGTCAGTATAAGAAGTTCTTTCCTGCCAATTCCTGAAGCCCTCAGATAGTTTAATATTCTGCCCTAGATCTTGTTTACTATTATGTTTTGAAGAGGACTGAAACGCAGTTACTGCTGTCTTCCCCACTCACACAACTCTAAATAATTTATAGAAAAGCAAAACAAAGATGAGAATATGAAAGAATAAAAGAGGCAGCTCAGTTACGTGACGTGAAGGCTTTCATTCCTTCATTCTCACCAAGCACAGGGCTGGGGAAACATCTCTTAACACCACAGGCCGGTAACAGCCAGCCCTACACAGAGGGGGATGCCAAGACGGATGCTTGGATCAGCACTAGGGGGTGGCAGATGGACCCCTACGCACCTCCACACTGGCTTGAGCACCAATAACCATCACTGCTGTGATAATAAGAGTAAAAAGTGCTGTAAGGGGGAAGAAGGGAAGAAGCACCACCTCAGCTGGCACTCAGGACCATCGCAGGTGCAGGGAGCTGTTTTCCCAGCACACGGGGCTCTCCCCAGCTCCGATGCTCAGAGCTCCAGTGTCTCCTCCACAGACCCAAGAAGCACTCCCCTTCCCATCCCTCCTCCCCATCACTGCCCCTGTGGGTGCTCCAACAGGGATTGCTCGGTCTTTAGGCTCACAAGAAGGGAGGGGAAGGACCCCCTGAGCCCCTTCCCCGCACAGAGGCAGCAGCTCCAGAGTCACCCAGCAATTAGCACTAATGTACTTTGCTTTTGTTTGTTTGAAAGCGTTTTGCTGTGCCTCGCAGGTGAACAATATTAAACAGCTTCTAATGACGTTTCAATAAGCAGAGGTGGGTGTTGCAGCTTCGGAGAGACAGACTTTAAAAATGCAGGCAATCAAGTGTGCATTAGCCAAAACACTCAGGGGAGAGCACTGCTTGCCTGTGTACAGGAGGCCCATCCCCAACCAAAACACACAATGGCCCCTGTGCAGCCTGTGGCCCCTCCAAACCCATGCAGAGGTGGGCAGCACCCGTGTTCTCCAAGTGCAGAGAGCAGAGTACAGTCCAGCAGCAGGACTTCATCTGCAGTTAAGAAAACACCTAAATGAAGAGCAGCCAGCCTAGACTGCTCTCACACTGATCTCCTCCATGAGTTCCTGAGTGCCTCCCAGTAGCACCTTGAGAGTCACTACCAGCACCTATCTCCCGTGGTTGGGTGTCCCCCCTATCCCAGGGGAAGCTGCCCACACAGGCTGACCACAGGCAGCAGCTGCCCATGGGATCACTGCCAAGCCCTGTCCATACGGGCTCCCCGCACTCAGGGCGGCCAGCAACGGCTGCAATTACGTACACAGTGACCACAGAGAACCTGTCCATCTGTCCTGCTGCATCCAGCCTTTGGCTACACACTGTGCTGGACCATTTCACCCAGTGGGGATCCCACCACTACTTACTTTCTGAGCTGGGCAGAACTTTGGGGAAGAGAAACCCCAAAGGGACCAGAGCTCCTCCAAGTCCCAGCCCAGCACCTTTGGGGAAGGCACAAAGCATCCACAGCACCTCACCCACTCAGGAACGGGCACCCCAGCCCAGCTCCCACCACCCAGCTCCCCACAGCTGCTGCAGGGGGTTATACCTTACCCCATACTATACGTTTCAAGCAGCCAGCACCGCAGGGACAGGCAGCAGACAGCACCCACACTTCAGGAACCACACAGGCTTCCTTCTAATCCAACCTACAGATGCTCTATGATGCTGTTTGCCATACCAAACACCACGGGTGGGAAAGGGTTCATGTTTGGGGTGCCTCAGCCACAGGATCCACACAGACTCAGCTCTGCACTTCTTCCCACAGCAAGAATTTTCTGATCTGCCACTCCAGCTCTGCACAGGGCTCCTGTGCTTGCCTTAAACCTACAGCCCTGACAACTTGGTTTGCGGGTGACTACAGAAGCATTTGATTGCTTGGAGAATAAAGCACAAGGGATGTGTTACTGCTACTGACGATACAGCTTTATGGAGCAGCTCTCCGAGGAGCATGGAGGCTCAGCAGGCTGGTGGAGCCCCAGCGCACTGACACGTTCGCTCCTAGAACTGATGCCCTGCTTGACAGCAAGGCAATGAACATTTCTGCCAGCCTGATGGATGCCCATGTGCTCACATTCATCCACAGCAAGATGTCTGTATGAACCCCAGCATTCCCATCCTGCTGAGGAGACAGGCATTCTGGTGCTGCTGGAGTGGCAGGACCGACTCCTCCACACCGCCTCACACAAGGTGTTGCACAAGCCCACAGCACAAAAAGCAACTCCCCTCCCTGGGGAAATGCCAGCTCTGCTCCCCTCGCCAGGCACCCCCCAACCCACTGGGGTTTTGCAGCAGCTGCTGTCATTTCTGGGACCAGACAAAGCCACCGAGCCTGAAAGCAGAGCTGTGAGACTCCCCAGGCTTGTGCTAGGAACACGAGGCTGGTTTTGGAAGAGAACATGGCAAAGGAGACAGGTCAACTCCCACAAATCCACATCTCCACAGAGCTCCTGTGCCACCCAACCCCCCAGCACAGCACAGTCAGGGTGGTCTGCAAGGGGACCTGGTCGTCCAGGCTGGCAGCAAAAGCTGAGGGCTCCGCTACCTTGCCTCAGTTTCCCCAGCACTGCCACCTTTCAGGACACAGGCTGCAAACCACCTCATAGATGACAGCTGAAGACCAAAACCCAGAGGGCTACACTGCCTATGCACAGAGAAGCCACCCTCTCGAGATGACAACACACAAGATGGGCACCCCAGCAGGGATGGGGAGAGGGAAAGAGGAGAGAGAAAAGCCACAAACCTTTCTTCTCGTAGTCGGGCTTCTCCTCCCCACCCCGACCCAGACTCTCCAGCGTCCGTGTCACCTGGCTGCCAAATTCATCCTCCCTGGTGCTGGGCTCTGCCCGACGTGGTGTCTCCTCTTCCTCCTCATCCTCGTAGTCATCCAGAATGGGGGTCTCGCGGATGGGTACCCCGATGACCGAGTTATGGGCCTGAAGGCGTGAGTTGCGGAAGCTCTCGCGGGCCTGGGGGCCCAGCAGCACCGAGGGGATGTAGTGGATCTCGTGGGTGGCCTCCGTGCTGGCACTCTTCTGCGGGATGCGGCGGCGCTTGTGCCAGCGCCGCTGGGCGTACAGAGCCACTGTGAAGACCAAGAGGAGCAGGAGCAGCGCGATCAGCCCACCCTGCAGAGGAGAGCAAAGGGTCAGGGATGCACAGGGGTGGGTCAGGAGACACACAAGGTGTAGAGGCGGGTTAGGAGATGCTGTGTCCAGCATCCATGGACCCTCTTCTCTTGCACCCTGAAACATCCTTTTATCAGTGCTCCACAAACCAGACAGGGCTTGGGGGGAGGAGAGGGAGAGGTTCACAGAGCACCCACACATACAAAGTAAAGGTGGGCAAGCTCCCTTGCAGAGGGAGATGGGAAAGGAGGAAAATGCATTAAAACAACCCGCCAATGGCAAAGCCTCAGCTGAGACACAACATTTCACATGAGGACAATGCAACAAGTGGCACCACACAACCACCGCTCCCCAGGGCATGGTTACACCATGTTACATGTTTACACCAGTTTTGATGTGCCTATGGTTTCAGCAAGACTTCAGCTGCAAAACTGGGGACACAGCACAACACAACACATTACAGACCAAAACCTTCTCTGCAAAGCTCTCCTCTTCCCCTCCCCTCCTCCAAGCTTTCTTCAATGCAGCTCCCAACTCCATCACCATCCAAAACTCAAAAAAAGCCTCTACTGAAAAAAAAAAAAAATATATATAGAACCCTACCTGGCTTCCACACTCAGAAGCAAGGAAGAAGTGTGGACACCTCAACCTGCAAGAGCAGTGTCCTGGTTTCAGCTAGGACTGAGTTAGTTTTCTTTCTAGCAGCTGGTACAATGGTGTTTGGGAGTTGGGATAAGAACAGTGCTGATAACACACTGATGGTTTAGTGGTTGCCAAGCAGTCAAGGACTTCTCAGTTGTTCCTGCTGCCCTGCTAACAAGGCAGCAGGGGGCACCCAAGAAGTTGGGGTGAGACACAGGTTGGACAGGTGACCCAAACTGGCCAAAGAGGATATTCCATACCAGTTACATCATGCTCACCATAAAGAAGGGCTGGGGAGGAGCACACAGATCTAGGATGGGCAGTTTCTGGGGACGGCCCAGCTTCAGGAGGGCTCTGAGCTGTATGGCCTGAGCTGTGTGTCTGAGCATTGTGTGTCACCAGTTTCATATATTTTTGCTATAAAAGTCCTATTATTGTTGTTTCTCTCTCTGCTGTCCTGGTAACCTATCCTTATCCCAACCCACGAGGTTCACCTTCTCCATCCCCCCCAGAGTAAGCAGCTGTGCAGTGCCCAGCTCCCAGCTGGGGCAGAACCACAACAAGCAGATACATGTTTCCTTGAGCTTACACAGCAGCTGATATACAGAGTCCCCAGAGCATCACCAGAGCTCCCCAGTGTGAGCCACCCACACCCCCCTGGCACCAAGTTGGGGCCATTTCCATGGAAGGGTGCTTTGCCAGAGACAAACCACAGCACACCAGACCCTTCAAAAGGAGACCCAGGGACAAGGACACAGCAGGGCCATGAACATCCACACAACAAACTGCTCTGCAAGCTTGAGTTTTATCTTGTGTGCCTGAGTCCCTCCAGCAAAGCAAGGGCTCCCACCACACAGAAACATTTCAGAACAATGTAGACATGACTAGTAGGAAAAGTCTTCTCCAAGGCATCAAGATCAACCCTGAGCTGCCTGGCTGGATGCTGCTCATGTCTGGGTGCTCTCTGCAACTGCAAACTGGCTGCAGGGCAGAGCAGGGCACCCACCACTCTGTACCCACAGGCACACGGGTCTTCCCTGGAAAACCACAACCAAAGATCAATACTTAGAAAAGGCCAGGGAGACCAACAAAGCCCTTGCACAAGGAGCAGCTTCACTGCCTGGAGTGAGGGAGGGGGTCCAGGCATCCACCTCACATCACCCCCAGGAAACAGCTTGGAGAGGATAAACCTGCCAGCACATTAAATTACAGACACAGAGGATGTTAATGTGCCATTTCCCACCCAGTTTGGGAACGATAGGGTCTGCTCAAGCAAGCCGAGGGCTCCCAGCCCAGCCTGGCTGCAGCTCTGCATTCTTTGGAGACAGGCCAGAGGTCACTGCTCCAACTAGCCACTGAGACAGCAGCCCCATCCCTGCCTGGGAAAGGCCAGGGATGCCCATGCCAGCCCCTTGGGTGAGCACACATGGGCTCAGAGCAGGTGGCTCAGTTTCAACGTGTGCCTTTCATCCCTGACCCCATGCCAGCAGCTGCTTGTTTAACCATGACACACACGCCAGGAGAGGTTCCTGGGGAAAAAAGGGGGGAAAAAAAAAGCCAAACTTAGGAGGCATTCAAGCCAGCCTCATTTTAATCTATTTTTCATGTTAAATTATCCAACTGAGGGAGCGGGAGAGAGAAAGGAGAAGGAAGGGATAATATGAGAAATGTTTTATTTGACAATGTGTCATTCGGAAACTGATTATTTCTGTCTCTGAGCTTTTTAATATTCCCAAACAATGGCCGAGCCGCACGGGGATTTGGTATTCTAAGGCTGGATTTATAATACTCTGTTCTGCAGTGATAAGAACACGGGCCTTTAATCCTCTGAGCTGTGAACATGCATATTCTCCCACGTAATGTTCTTCCCACCGCGCTCCCACGTGCCCTGTGCCGGCCGAGGAGGAGTCACTGGGTTGCTGAGACCCATGGGAGAGGAGGAGGAGGGATGGGAGGAGGAGGATGGCAGGGAAGAAGATTGGCTGGGGATAGCCCATGTGTGTGCAGAACCACAGGGCTCGTGCCACAGGAGCACATCTCACCTGAAGCTGGAAAGCAGCAAGCGCTCACAGAGATTATGAAGGTTGTCCAGCTGCTGCCCTGGAAGGCCATCGCTGTCCAGGTATCTATTAGAGATGCTGAGCAATTTCTGAGCAGCAAGAGGATGCATGCTTCCTCCAACACAAGCCACCACTCTTCTCTACCAAAGCAGTGGCAGATGAGGGAGTCCTGTCGCTCCTCTGGGGTCTGGCACAATCTTCCTTGCAACAGGCCCTGGCCCTTCCCACCTCTGCCTGGGCTCCTCAGCCAGTTCTCCCTGCAGTGGGGTGGACCCACACGACGGGTCCCCCCCAGGAGTTTAGTCCTCCAGCCCCACAGCTCTACAGGCAAACACAACTGCAGTGGTACAGCCCAGCCATTAGGACAGCAAACCCCAAGGGGCTGCTGGCTGCTGCAGCACAAAGGGACTGAAGTCACAGGAGGTCCCAGGCTGATGGTTTGGGCTGGGTAGACCTGTTACACCCAAGCATCCCTTCTGCACTGCAAAACAAGCAGCATTCAGCTGGGTCTGACCCGAACCCTTCTGCTGCTGCCTCTGAACACTGACACATGCTGAGTCTCACCCTGGAGAGAAAAAAAAAAATAAAAATCCGTATTTCTTGCCTAACTTTGAAGCCCTGAATGCTGCCACACCACATCCAGCTCCACTTACTGTCCTGCATCACACTGACAACCAGCCCCATCACTACTGATGCTGGATGACACGGGGCTCTCGCAGCCCAGAGCCATCACTCCATGGACAGTCCACCAGGACAGCTGGGCTCTGTCTGGCACAAACCCTGCACAAAGACACCACTCCCCCCTCCTCCCCATCACACCCTGCAGCTTGAGAGAGCTGGGGTGAGCAGGACCCCAATGTCAGAGTATCACATCACCCTGCGCAGTCCCAGCAGCAAGCCACAGTAAGCAAACAGGTATCAGCAACAGCTTCCCAATCCTCAGAGCTCTTCACACTGTGTGTTTTTCCTTTCTTTCCTCTTTGGCTGTGAAGGTAATTAAACACTAGAACAATTTACCCAAGGTTGTAGTGGATTATATGTCACTGTCAGGTTTTTTTTTGTTGTTTTTTTTTTTTTAAAACCAAGCCTGGATGCTTTTAGAAGACTCATGCTTTCTGTCAAATGAGAAGTAAAGGCTTCAGGGAGTCCTTGTGCACAGCAGATGATCCCATGGTCTCTGCTGGTCTTCCACTCACCCAACTTTGTCCTTCCCACAGTGCTACGTGAGTCACAGCATTTACTCTTGAGCACCTTACCTCTCTTGCAAACATTTCACCCTCTCCACAGGTCAGCTCAGATGTAAAAAGTACCACTGGCCTGAGGACACAGGCAGGCAGGCAAGACACATCCAGCTAACACACCTCAAAAGGGAGATGCCACCAGCACGGACCAAACCTCAGACCTACCCACCTCAGCACACAAACCTCTCCTGGCTCCTCTCAGCTGCTGCTGACGGCTACAGTAAAGCAGTGCTCAACAAGCAGGTGCAGCAAACATTTACATTAGGTTTTAGCCATGCTCTAATTAGAGCTAAAGGATTTCTAATTAATTTAACTAAAAGCAATGGCTGATGGCAGCATAGAGACTATAAATGCCATTTCACTTGGTAAAGACCTGCTCCCCCTCACAGATCCTGAGGCCACAGCAGCCAGAAGTGAAGCTGGGATCATCAGCATTGATTGGCAATTGATCCTCTTGGCCAAACCCTCTGCTGCATCCAAACTGGGAGCAGACCCTGTGGGTGCCAGGGCTGGTAAGGGGCAACCCCAGGTCTGTCCATTTTCTCCCTCCCAGCTCCACCAGCATGTCCCTTCACTACCCCAGACCCTGCACCAGGACCCCCACACCCCAGCCAAGCTCCACTCAGGACAACTAGGGAAGAAAACCACCACGTTTTATGTGTTGGGCTGCAGGGCTTCTGCTTCTTTCCTCCCTTCCCAGATCAAACCTCTGCACCACACCAGTTTCTCCCTGGGACTCCTTTGCCTTACTGCTCTTTTTCTCTTTGCTGCACCTCTCGATTTAAATATTTCTTCTGCAAATCTTAATTAACATGCTGTTTGCACCTTCCTTCAGATCATTAACGATGAAAAATAAGGCTGATCTCTGCAGACTTCTCTCAGAGTCTTTCCTCTCCTGCACACTGCCGTTTATCATGACCTCTTCTGCACCCTGCTGTTTTCTTGCCCTCCTGGGGTGCAGGACATACCCACAGACCATATGCAATCCCTCCAGCTTTAAAGTAGCAGCAGAGATGGGGAAAGGATGTTACAGAGCATGCTCCTCTCTAGAACAGGGGTGCCATCAGCCTCTGGCCTCTTTCCCCAGCCTCTGATGGGGGAGTTTGGGCTGGTTCCTGCACCCACAGCACCTCTGTCCATCTATCCATTCTCACATCTGTACACACCAGCCCATCACAACTGAGTCTAAAAAAAGGCAGAAAATATGGACATCCCTTCAGCTTTGTGGTAAGAGGTGATGGGTAGGGGAAAGAGCCCCCAGATCTCCCCATCCACTGATGCCCAGGAGGGCAGGGTGGGGTTACTGGAGCCCAGCAAACTCATGCAAGGAGGGGGAGGACAGGAGAGACACAGGGCTTTGGGAAACAGGCTTTGCAGGAAAAAGTCTGTTCTAAAGGGGAAAAGAGATGAAGGGGGGGGGAAAAAAAGTCCAAAGAGATCCGGATCCAGTCCCACACTCCAAACCACTCCATGCCACCTCCCCGTAGGAGACAGACACAGAAACGGGGCAAAGCTACTAAAAAAGCCCACAGCATTGTCTCCCTGCACGCTTCAAATCCCCATTCGAGCACTGCTTCACCAAGGTGCTTAACCACATGCTTAACTTTAAATATGTGTTTAATTCCCATTACAGTCCATGAGACTAAAGCACACGCCTCAGCGCTTTGCTGAGCGGGGACGGCTGCTTGAGTTGTGGCCTGAAGAGAGCTGTATTACAGCTTCCCACAGCTCTGACATCACAGAATCACAAGGTTGGAAAAGACCTTTAAGATCATCAAGTCCAACCATTCTCATCCTAAGCTAAACCACATCCCTAAGTACCTCATCTACCCTTTTTTTGAACACATCCAGGGAAGGTGACTCAGCCCCTCCCTGGGCAGCCTGTTCCAGGCCCTGACAACTCTTTCAGTAAAACATTTTTTCCTAACATCCAATCTAAACCTGCCCTGGCACAGCTTCATGCCATTCCCCCTTGTCCTATCACCTGGCTGAAGAGACCATCACCTACCTCTCTATAACCTCCCTTCAGGTAGTTGTAGGTGGTGATAAGGTCTCCCCTCAGCCTCCTCTTCTCCAGGCTGAACACCCCCAGCTCCCTCAGCTGCTCCTCATAGGATTTGCCCTCCAGCCCCTTCCCCAGCCTGGTTGCCCTTCTCTGGACTTGCTCCAGGACCTCCATGTCCTTCTTATGGTGAGGAGCCCAGAACTGGACACAGTACTTGAAGTGTGGCCTCACCAATGCCCAGTACAGGGGCACAATCACTTCCCTAGACCTACTGGCCACACTGTTTTTGATACAAGCCAAGATGCCATTGGCCTTCTTGGCCGCCTGGGCACACTGCTGACTCATATTCAGCCTGCAGTCACCCAACACCTCCAGGTCCTTCTCTGCCTGACAGCTCTCCAGCCAGTCTCCCCCAAGCCTGTAGCACTGCATGGTGTTGTTATGTCCCATGTGCAGCACTCTACACTTGGCCTTGTTAAACTTCATCCCATTGGTCTCAGCCTATCAGTCCAGTCTGTTCAGATCCCTCTGAAGAGCCTCCCTACCCTCAGGCAGATCAACACTTCCTCCTAGTTTAGTGTCATCTGCAAACTTAGTGAGGGAGCATTCAATCCCTTCATCGAGATCATTGATAAAGATGTTGAACAAGCCTGGACCCAGGACTGAACAAGACTGAACCCAGGACATCATGGCCAGCCCCCAGCGAGGATGGGGCTCTGCCTTCTGTTGCCCTTGTTATCACAGCCACATCCCCCAACCCTGCCCTGAGCTGACAGAACCTCTGAATCACCCTCTCCAAAAGGGTTTGCATCAGAGTACAGGATCAAGCCCGGGGGTTTAAAAGGCAGGCTTCCCTCTGGATGGCTCCATCAGGGTGGTAGGGATGCATCCCACACAGCTGCTCTGCTTGCCACGCTGTACATACAGCATCGGGTATAAATTTAATAGCACACAGAGTCCTGCAAAGTATAACACACACACACCAGAGATGAGAGTTACAGTTGCTGTGGGAACCATAACTTTAAAATCTCTGACTCTTCCATATTAAAAAACTAAAAAAAAAAAAAATTTAACGAGTCAGACAAAAAGTCACATTTCCATATAATTTTATATATATATTTTTTTTAAGCCATGCTGAATTTTGTTTTGCTGTTTCATCCAAGAACAGAAACAAAAAGGAGGAGTGAACCTGTCACTCAGCCTTTCTGTGCTGCTCAGACATGCGATGCGATGTTCCAGTAAATGTTTATTTGAATGGTCTCCCAGGCACCAGCAGTATGCAAGCACCAAAATGCTCAGCCCTCAATCACACCGATCATGCCTGTGTATCCCAAGCTGCACGTCTGGCTAGGATAACAACTCAAAATGACTCCTAATCCATTTTTATGATGTTAAAAAAATAGGAAAAAAAAAAAAGACATTTATTTGCCCAGAACTGAAAGGAGAGGGCTGGAGGTGATTTTATTAAGCACCTGATTGCTGGTTCTTTTTAAAGCCAGAGCACAGATTGCATAAATTGTGATTTTAATGCGTGCTAAACGGTTCACCTAAATCAGCTGACCTGCTAACCCAGAGCCTGCCCCCACAGAGGGAAGATTTTAAAATGCAGGAGGTCTTGTGCGTGCCTTCGTGCTCATGTTTCCCTAATGCAGGCAGAGCATGTGGCTGACACCAAAACAAAAGCTGCTGATTTTTTTTCTTCTTCTTCTTTCAAGGAGTTTCAGTTACCAAGCCACATCCCTCCTTCTCCTCCTCACCCAGCCTGCCTGAGACACCTCCATGTGTTCATCACGCTCGGCTCACCTACACCCAGCACCTGAACCATACCTTATCTGTGTTCCCCAGGGAAGGAAAAATCCACCTGAGGTAAGAACACCCAACCTCATGTTTAGATCCAAGAGGTCATTGGTTTAGATCCAGCATGGCCACAGTCAGTCTGTCCCAGCAGAGGTGAGGTCTCGTGAGCCCTTGGTGCAGGGTCCAGCCTCTGCAGCCCAGGGCTGTGCCAACATGCAACGCACCCTGCGATTAAATGCAGGGATAGAGGCAGGTCCCTCAAACCCAGCACCCATGCAGCATCCCTCTCTGCACCATCTTCAGACCAGACCTCAAACCCCAACCACCCACAGGGACTCAAGTTGGGGTCAGGAGCATCCCAAGGGCCAGCGGAGCTGTCCTGCAGCTGCATCCCAGCAAAGGTGGCCTTGACCAGGGGAATAGCAACTGGGAACACATCTGCTATCAAAGGGACTGTGAGTGGCCACAATACCTTCCCACATGAAAAAGAAGAGAGCAATGAAGTCCTCCAAGGCTCAGTTTCAGCTGGGTTTCACCAAAATCACCAGTAACAGCAGCTGGACCATGCCTCCTTTGCCTGATGCTATAGGGAACACATACCTGCCCCCATCTCCTCCTTTCAGAGCTTCCCATCTCAGAGCAGAGATGGACAGAGTTGGGGGTTCCTCTTAATCAGAGCCCTCCTATAGACTTTCAGATTTGCCCCTCCACCCACCCACCTTTGGGCAGGGACAACAGGTCCCACAGGAGCCAAAAGGGCTCAGACTCAGAGAAGCTGCACATCTTGTTGGAGCCTTTACCCTGGGCTGATTTGAAACCCCCTCAGCAGCCACCCCTCAGCACCTCTGCTGCTCAGTGTCCCCAGAAAGCGCAGTGCAGGTCCTACTTTTGCTCCTGCCCCGTGTTTACTTGGTGTTTGGACAGGAGGTACACAAGAGCATCATCCAGAGCATGTGTACACAGCTTATCTCTCTATGGCACCCACGAGCAGCTCAGGTGGTCACAAGCCCCCCGAAATCACTGCACTACAACCCCTTCCATGCAAATATTTAACAAATACTGAAGGAAGGTCTGAAATTACCAGGATTATTACAGTATCTACCAGCAGAGCATTTGCTAGCAAACGATGAAATATAATTAAAAGTAAAGTACACTTGTCAGATAAATGAGCAGCATGTACTGCTGCTGCTAAAGTACCTTTCTTGGGTTTGTAATAATTGTGTTTATTCGCTTCCTCACTAATTTACAAAAAATGCAGTTAATTCTCAGTGGATCTCCCAACCATTAGCACGAGTTAATGCAGTTCCCACTGTATATTCTGCATATATTAAAAAAAATTAATCTAATAAGAGATGCACATCTCCGGATGAGGAAACACGAACACAATTCACATTGTGCCTCCAGCTTCCAAGTGCTGGGAAGTGACATGGTACAACATCTTTTCTGCTCAATTAACCAGCAACTTCTGGGGGCTGCCAGATCCTGGACAGTTGGCCAGAAAAGGTGGGAAAACAGAGAGGAAAAAAAAGTCACTGCAGCATTAAGGAATGGGGAGTTCTTGGAGTAGCCCAATGCCTCCCAGCCCAAGCTTGATGGGCCAGGCCTTCATCTGGGATACTCATCAGGCCTTGTCTGGAATAGAGTGTGCAGTTCTGGGCTCCCTGGTTGAGGGAGGACAGGGAGCCACTGGAGAGGGTACAAGAAAGGGCTGTGAAGATGATGAGGGGACAAGAACATCTCTCTGATGAAGAGAGGCTGAGGGACTTGGAACTTTTTAGCCTGGAGAAGACTGAGGGGGATCTCATCAATGCTGATAAATACTCAATGGGTGGGGTCAGGAGGATAGAGTCAGTCTTTTTAGGGGTGCCCAGGGACAGAACACAAGAAAATGGGCATAAACTCAAATATAAGAAGTTCCACCTACCCACAGGGAGGAACATCTTTGCTGTGAGAGGGGCAGAGCACTGGCACAGGCTGCCCAGAATGTCTTCCATCTCTGGAAACATTGAAAACCTGCCTGGATGCTGTCCTGTGCAGCCTGCTCAAGGTGATGACTAGATGATCTCCAGAGATCCCTGCCAACCCCTACTGCAATTCCCTGCATTGGTGCATGCTGCCACTCTCCTCCATGCACAGGGTAGGATGAAGACAGGCAGGAAAAGGGGTTTGGAGTTTATTTATGGGCAAGCTCAAAGGAATTTATGGAGCAAGGAACTGATGGGAAGGTGCTATTGTGCACGCAGGAATGGACAGAAAGAGCTCTTTTTGTTGTTGCAAGGGACTTTAAAGGTTTATTACTGAGCCTGGAGCTGGCAGCTGCTTTGGGAAAGATCCAGCTTATTGTGTAAAAAACACACACCAGCACCCAAACCAGCCTTGCCATATTCAAAGTGCAAATATCTCAGCATAATGAAAGCCAGCAATGCAAACCACCACTTTCCAGGAGAGGGAGAGCATTCAAACACAGAGACAGGGATAACAGCTCCATGCATGTGCCTATGGAGCAGCCAGCAGCCAGCATCATCACTCGTGCTACAGGAGTTACCCGCCGCAGCCCCCTGTGCCCCAGAGAGGAGCCCTGGTACCTGAGGCATTGCAGGAAAAGAAAAGAGGACTATAGATTTGCACACATGCAATCCAAAAAACTGCATCACACCACCCCCACCCCCCATGCAGAGCTGGGCCATAGGAGACTGGGATTTGAAGAAGGTATCAAACAGCTCCCTGAGTCCCCACATCTCCTTCCCAAACCCCTACAGTCAATCCCACCAGGTTATTCAGCACTCAGCTGAGTACAACACTTAACCACACATTTAGCTCCCATTAACTTCACCAGGACTTTATGCTACATAACATTTATTTCAAGGAGGTTTTTTTTGTCTTCTTGCCCTTGTGGTTCCCCTTAAGTTCCCTTTACCCAACCCTCAGTGATGCTTCCCAATGACTTCAAGGTTTGACCCAGTGGAAAAAACAAGCTATGGGGACAGGATGTTTCCTGCCACACAGCTCCCACCTTCATCGCTTACAGATATGCAGGTCCACAGAAATCTTTGTTCCATGGCATGTTGGACCACACTAAACCATCTTGCTGAAACCCTGCTACTTGTTCACCCAGCCCTCAAGCTGTATTGCTCAAAAGCCAAGAATATAAAAGAATGCACAAGCATTCTTTGATTTCAAGCATGCTTTGAAGGAGATGAGGCCAACAATCTCCTTGTTGGTCAGGCAGAGCTGCAAGTCGGGACCATGGGGCATCCTGCTACAGGGCTGGAAAAAGCTCAATTTGCATCTGTCAAGGGGCACTCTGCACCCCTGGGGTGCAGCTGGAGCAGTTCTGGAGGGTGGGGACAATCCCTATCCCGGGGAACAACCCCCATCCCAAGCATATGCAACTTGAGGCACTTGCAATACAAGATGAGACTGAGAGCAGGGTAAGCACCATCAGAAGCTTAAAAGTGGTTTTATTCCAAAAAGTTGCCCCAGCTGACAGCAGCCCTGGGCATCCTGCACAGAGACAAGACATGCCCATCCAGACCTGGAGACCCACATCTCCAAACTCTCTCCCAGCTGCACCTTTTGCCCACAAAAAGCAGCAAGCACCACAGTGACACCACCGTGGGCCACCAAGATGACCTACCAAGCAACCTGGTACACACTGCTCTATATGCTTAGAGGGTATGAGACAATTTGGGATTCATATTCCCCAGCCTTGCTATAAGCAGAGTGCTTGGAGCGCATCTGAGCAGGCTGTGTGCACAGAGAGCTCCTTCCCAGATGGAGAGAGGAGAGAAGGGCACCGCTGTTACAGCCGGTTCACTGCAGCCCAGCTGCACCCCGCTGCGAGGGCCCGTGATGGGAACGCTGTGCCCCTCTCTCCCCACCCAACAGCGGCTGTGAAAGTGCCCATTTGCAAATGGGAAAGAATTCATTTCAATTAAACATGCCTGGTGCTCCAAATGAAACCAATTAATTCTCCCCATCTGAAAGCTGATTAGCCAGGATATCTGGGTAAATGGATAATAACAGGCTAATAACCCCCTCCCGTCCCTGTGCGCGCACCGGTGCCACAGGGAGGTTCCTGACACTGTGTCGCCAGCGTAATTGCAGCATCTGTGAGCAATCGCAGAGTGAATCCAGCTGCTGATGGCAGGCAGCACCGTCCCCAGCAGCAGGCAGGGACTGGGCAAGGATGGCTGCTTTGGAGCTGGCCTAACTCCCAGCTACCCCCTCCCATGGCAGCATTGATCGTGGCATGAGCTGTAACACTAGGACCCCCCTCTCCAGCACCCTGCTTGCCCAGCAAGGGACACCCATGGGGGCTTGTTAGGGTCAACTGCAGCCATACTAGTTGGATGTTCAGCTGATGAGCTTTAACTCATTAACACAAACAGGATTCAATTTGAGGACAGTTGCCCTCCTCCCCCTCACCCCCCTCACACCCCCTAGGGAGGGTCTGCAGGGCAGCCCTGGGCACAGCAGCTCCTCTGCTCTCCCCACAGCCATTATTAGCCCAAGTTCAACTCCGCTAGTTAATTAATTCCCTCATCCCTCCCTGGCAACTCCTGCCCTCTGGGACAGGCTCCCACCCAGCCTGGGGACGGATGGTAGATGCACAGCAGTGCTAAGGTTCATGGGCAGGGGAGCACTCTACACCTGCACCCCAAAACAGCCTCAAAGAACCCCTCAATCAAAGCACCCCTCACTAACCCCTGCAAGGGATGGGCAGCTCTGGAGGCTCAGCCAGCAGCATCCTCAGGAAGCTCAAACAGTCAAACCCAGACACAGGACAGCAGAAAGCAGGAGAGGACAGAGGAAGGCACAAAGCCATCCCACCCTCTTCTGCATTCCTTCATCCCCGCAGCACCCAAGTCACCACAGCCCCAGCCCCACAGCCCGACTCTCCAGGTCCCTGCCGATGGCAGGAATTTTCCAGCACTGCTCTTTCTTTTTCTCCCCCAATTGGAAAGTGTCAATTAGCTAAAAAAACCACTTTCCAAAGGGGTATTTTTGGGTACGAGCGATCAGCGAGCCAGAGCGCGCACAGAGCACAACAAAGATCTCAATCCTGCTGCCATTTTCTAATCACATTTCCTTTTACTAATTTGACAGGCCTGTTTTGAAAATCTAAATTTAAAGCTAAAATAAAGTTAGATTCCACAGATAAATGGGAATCAAGGCGAAATATTTCAAATGGCGCTAATAAAGTGCTTCTACCCGCACCTTTCAGCTCATGAAGCCATCTCCCCTCCCTTATTTGCTGCTCCTGATGCTGACGTTGGGTGCCAAGCTTTGGTTTGCTTCCCTGCACAATGCACATGCACACACACACAGACACCCACCCCCATCCAGTTTGGTTTTAGCTTCTGGAAGGCAGGAAAACAACCTCCCGCCCAGTTTCAGCTCCATCACAGCTCACCCCAACACGGTGCCCGTACTGCCGCCTGGGCTGAGCTCATCTATAAATTAAGCCAGCCCATGTGATGCTCCCATCTCCAGAGGAGTCCCAGCCTCCTGCAGAAGCAGCAGGGTTGCCTGAGGGGAAAGCAAGAATGGGAGATGAAGGTACAGCCATACGTTCCCAGAGAAGCTTGCCTGGGTGGCAAGGTGAAGGCAGGCAGCGAGGCGAGGAGAAAGCCCCCAGGTAGGGAGAAGCATCCATTTGAGAAGCAGCACAGACCTGCACCGGCTCCTTTGTCTTCCTAATTCTCCCCTTACTCCAAACAAGATCCACCTCTCAGTCCCCAGGCGCTCAGTCACCGTCCTCAGCATCCGACCTCCTTCCAGGCTTTCATCATGATTTCCCTCAGGACAAAGGAAGCCAAAAAAAGAACAGCATCCCATCCCTGGTACATTGTACAGAGCAAGAGTGACACCTGAGAGGACAAGAGAGCTGCTTAGCTCCCTGCTTGCCACCACTCTGAGCAACGGCACTAAGAAGCCGTTCATCAAGAGCTTCATTTGCAGCCAGGGAGTCCTGGTCCTTCCCCAACCCCTCCTGCAATGCAGCCCCCTCCCAGCCTTTCCTGGGGTTTTGTGGCCAGGCTTTCCCCACCAGCAGGCATTCTCCAGGGGCAGCAGATGACTCCATGGGACCAGCCCTCAGACACACGCTCAGGATCTGAGATGCTGGAGAGGGGACAGTCAGCACTGCCCAGCCAAGTGGAGGAAACCCTCTCTCCAAGGCAGGCAAATGTTTCCCATCAAGGAGTGTTCAAAACAACATCTCTCCTGGCAGCCTCAGCAGAGGGCTGGGACAGGCTCCAGCATGCAAACAGGACCTCAGGAGCCCAGATGGGGCCAGAGTCCCTACATGTAAGAAAACAATTAAGAACACAAAGCACAGGGCTCTGCTCCCTCTCCTGCATTCCTGTTTCAAACATCAGCACCTTTCAAACACCTTGTCCCTTTCAAACAGCAGCACACCCTTCCCTCTGCCCTACCAACTCCAGCTTCCAGCACACCCCCTCTCCCAAACACATCCCAGTGCACAGCCGAGGACCTAGGCCACCTCCAGCCACCAGCAGAGCTTGGCAAAACCAAAGCAGATGTGCCAACCCCGCTCCACCTCTCTGGGATGCTCAAGCCCTCAGGAGAAGAGGCAGAGCTGCCCGCACGCAGCTGGTGCAGGCAGCAGAGGCTGCAGACTGTTACAAGCCCTAAAGCTGCTCCTTCCCATCACCAGGTGCAAAACACATTTCTCCTTTTAGCATTCCCAGCGACAGCCCAGGGCTCCCTTTCCAAAGGACACTCGAGATAAAAATCTATGTGACGGCCAAGCAATTGCAGAGGCAATTTAATGTGATAGCCCTGGGTAGCACAAGGCAAGGAAAAGCCTGTCCCAGGAGCACTGAGCAAGTAAAGAGCAAAGTTACACACTCCACAACTGACTGCATCCCTGCCCAGCCCATAAATACTCACTGTGGAACAATGCCAGTGGGGAAAAGGGGGGATGTACCTCCTGGGGGGATGTAAAGGGTGGGTGCAACCCAAAGAGGAGGGCTGGCAGGGCAGGCAGGGCTGCTCTGCAGGGATTTGCTGCAGGGCCTTGAGCCACAGCACTGTGCAACCACAACAGATGGGTCTTGCCAGACCAGGGCACCTGAAGATGTTTTCCCACAGCTCATTTCCTCCCTTGTTTTCCTCCTCCTCTTCACACATCACAGTGATGCTCTTTAACGGTGTGACTGAGCTCAGAGAATCCTCCCCAGCCAACAACTCAGCCATTACCTTCTGCCAGTAGCCATCACCCTATGCCAGAAAGCCACTGCTGCCTTTACACCAGAGAGGGGACCTGTGACTAGTAGGGATCAAGAGACTCCACAGCACTTGCAAGCTGCAAACAGCGGGGGTCAAGAAGAACAAGACCAACAACCCCCAAAGAGCCTGTGTTGGGCTTCAGATTTCCACTCCTCTCCTTGGTGACCATCCCACCATGCTGGGCATGCTTTCTGGGCTTCTCTGGGCAAGGTGACCCTTGTATGGGCAGAATGACACCAAGCACCAGCTCTGTCCATTGATGCTGCAGAGCTCAGCAACCCAAATGCTTCATGGCACCAGATCTCTGCCCCACACATGCAGTTCTCTCCGCTGTTTTTACACCAGAAGAGCTATGGAACACACAGGAGGCTGTTGGAGTCACCCCTTGCCCAAAGCACTTCCAAAACTCACTGCTGCCTACTCAGCCCAGCACATGAGGGGGAGCTGGGAGGGATGCAGGGTGCCACAGGGCTGCAGACATGCTGTGTTCAGTTCCCACCTCCTGCCACAGCTCTAGCTGGCCTAAAAGACATTAAAGCCCTGCACTCCAGCATCCCTTCAGCACCTCAGGAACAGCCCTACCCCTGTATCATGGGAGCAGGGCAAGGACAAATCCCTACCTCCAAGGACAGATCAGTGCTGGGGACCACAGAGGAGCAGCTGAGTTACCTATCCAAGATGAGATGCCCTCACACAAGCCAGATGGGGATGTTTGCTTTACAGCCAGACACTAAACATGTCTTGCACAAACAATAAAGGAGCCCTGGGGAGTAAAACCCAAATCCAAGGGCCTCAGCAATCCTTGCCTGGGCAATCTTTGTGGCTCTCCACACTGCCTCAGGCACCAAACATCCCAGTTCCTGCAGGGACCTGCTGCTGGAGCAAGGAGCAGACACGGCTACGCCGAGTGTGGCACGTCCCATTTTTCAAGGGACACCTTGGAAAGAAAAGTATCAGCATTTAGACCTCTCTCCTTAAAAGCAGGTAGGTGTCCTCCATATGTGTGTGTGTCTGCAACCTCAGGAGCCGTGGGCAATGCCAGGGCAAGAGGAGGATGCCAGGCTGCCTTCCTGTGTGCTGCTGGGAGCAGGATACTGGAAGCTAAATCCTCAGAGCAAAACACGTATAGGAAAAGGATTTCCATCAATCACTTCAAACCACCTGCTTATTTAAATCAGTCCAAACATTGTGAAAGTTATTTGAAATATTAGGCTGTTGCAAAGTTGGGCTGAAGGCAGCGTGCTGGAAGGGAAGCGTGTTTTGGTGGGGTTTGCAAGGCTGCTCCTCCCCAGGTCAGCCACAGTCCAAGCCCAAATCTGCTCAGATAGCACAGGCTGAGCAACCCCTGAGGGGGAGGGGAAAGTCTTGCAGAACAGGATAGAGAAGTATCCATCACTGGTGACAAAAGGTTTATTGATCCTGCCCCAGGGCAGAGAGACGGATTTCATGACCTCTCCAAATCCCCTCCACTCCAGACATCCTATGGAAGAGTAATCCCCAGCCTGCAAAGCCCTTGAGAAAGGCAGTATGCCTGGAGCATCCCAACCGATGGCTGTGCCATCCACAGGGTAGGCATCTGCAGGGGTTTTGGGGCACTGGAAAAGCCACTCCCCCACTCCAAACCCCTCCAAACACCCTGCAGCCACAGACCTCCACGCCTTCCACAGCCAAACCATTCAGGATCAACCTGAAAAGCTTGTTTAAGAAAACGACAATGACAAATTAGTGCAAGCCAATGCTTTCCAGAAGCACAGGGCTACACTTGTGCAGGAGAAACTTCCACCTGCACCCAGGGCTCACCACCCCCCAAACCTCAAGGATCGAAGGGGCTTTCCAGGCAGGCTCAGTGCAGTGAAAGACACTGAAGGGTGCAAAGATAGCAAAGGTCATTTGCTGATCCACTTCATGCTCATGCCTGTGGTATTTGCACTGTCAGGACGTTTCCCAGCACAGATAATCATTTAAACCTGAAACTTCTCAGGACAAAAGCATACAGCTACAATTCCCCTACCAATTAGGAAAAGAAGAAAGGAGTCCAGGGCACAGAGCGAAGCATAAATGAATGCAGTTCTGTAGTTCGAGCTATAGATGAATGCAGTTAAATTAAAAATAAAGAAGTCACAGTTCCTATTTCTGTATGTTACACACTTCAGAGCACAGCTCAGTTAAAAAATATATATATACATCTCTCTCTGTATATGTAAAGTTTGTGTTTCATATACATACACACACAGAGCCATAGAATATGCATGAAGTGCTTTTGGTCACACGTCAGCTCTGTGCATTTGCCTGATGAAGAACCCTGGTGGGATGCCCAGAGCCACAATGCTGGGAGACTGTGGGGACCCCAGGAGCAGCCCATGGCACCAGCCTGCAAGCTGCAGAGCTGAACAAGCAAGCAAGCACACAGGAGCTGACATTGGCTGTGCTATGGGAAGGGTTGGGGAAGCATATGGCATGCACACCAGGTGCTGGAAGGAGAGTGACCTCCTTCTCCACCTCCTCAGCAGTTCCTAGGACCTTGTGCATTGTGAGCCAGGTCTCCCTGGCTCGAGGAGACAAAAGGAACAAGGGCATTTTTTTCTCTATCAAGCAAGATGCAAGACTTGCATGCATCTTCTGATGTGACACCGCTTCAGGGCTATGGGGTTCTGCATTCAGAGCTCAGCCCCAGCCCCAGGACAGTCACACCGCTGTCACCCCCGCAGACCCTCATGCCAGGGGGTCAGGCCTGTCACTGGCAAGACACCTGCTGGGATGCACAAGCAGCAACTGAGGAGACACCCTCCCTTCAAATCGGGTTTACCCACAGAGCAGCTCAAGCAGTTTCCAAAACTGGGGGGGTCGTCACACCGAGCGTCACCATGATCAGCAAGACAGAGCTTATACACAGGAGCCCCTTTCACCTCCCTCCTCTGCAACACCCCGTCCCCGAACCTCTATGTCGCTTCCTTTGTGCCTCCTCACCCCTCCCCATGTGAAAGAAGGATACTCCATGACCTTGCTGAGCGCACTGCAAAGAGCCTGAAGGGCATATGAACAACTCCGGAAGAATGACTTCGCACTGGTTACCTCATTAGCTGCTCTCCTGACCGACATCCCAGTGCTGCTGCCTGTCACCTGAAGGACAAGTGAAGCCACAAACCAGACACAGAGAACAGGAGGACAGATGTCTGCCTGGCCCCAGTTTCCCAGTCCCAGGACCCAGCACATCTTGGGACAGCCACAGCACCAACCCTGCAGGGTCACCTCTCAAAAGGGGGAGCAGCGACTGAGCAGAACCCACCACCCCCATAACATAGGAGCTCTCCCTGATGCAGGAGAGAACCAGCTTTTCAAAGACATATGGCTCCTCTATGTACTTCGAGCAATGATTCCACCACGCTTCCAAATTCCAGCTGCCTAAGCTGTTTTTTGCAGATATTTCCTCTTTCTTCGCAATCATTTGGCTAATAAGATGAGCAGGTTGGGCTCATTTATTTTGGACACTGTTCTTGGGTCATTAGCAGAAAGGCTAATCATTGCCTTGGCAGAAAATATCATTTCTGCTTCAGAGCTGGCTGCATAGCACAAGGAGGGAGAGAGCGAGAGCTCGACACAGCCTTTGAAAAAAAAAAAAAGAATAATACCAAAAAAACAAGTTCCATGCCTCTAGAAGTGGAATTTTCCTGTATTATTTCCCAAGGTACCCACTGCTCGGATGAAGCGGGCAGACTTTAACGCCCGAGGCTGCTCTGCAGAGCTTGTGCTCTCCCCCATGCACATGCCACCTCCGAGGGCCCTGAGGAGGAGTGATGCTCGCAGCAGCAGCCTGGCCTTGCCACCTCTCTCACTGAGCCACAGTAACTTCCCCAGCGATGCTCAGCCCTCCAGGGAAGCATCGTGTTCCTCACTCGCAGGCAAAGCCAGGTGTGGGATGCTGTAAAGTCCTGAAGCACAAGGCACACGAGCCTTTCCTGGGATGGTTTGGGGTTAGGAGAACACAGCTGATGTGATGCCTGCATGCTGTTTGTGGCACCCGAGTGCCAAAAGGCACCTACAGAGAGTTGCTGGAGACATTTAAAGAACACTTCTATTCGGTGCTGAAGGCTGGAGTGCCAGGGGGCTGCTGTACTCTGGGCATTTGCAGAGCTGAAGCCTGAATTTCCAGGAGAGACGTCAAAGCCAAGCCCTTACCTTCTCTCCCATGAGAGGAGAGAGCGGGGGCAAAAGACAAAGCCCTGTGACACATCCATGCTCCCCAGGCTCAGCTACTGCAAAACCCCTCTCACCAAGGGCCTCAGGAAAAGAGCTGCCCTGCAGACATCCTGTGGAGGCAGAGCCCAGGGATGCAGAGCTGCTGCCATCTCACAGTGCAGCAGAAGCAGCCGCTGCCTCCACCGCCTGACCTGGCAAGGGCAGAAGTGAGGTGCAGAGGGAGGAAGAGCTGGACGTGGCACAGGTTGTCCCCTTCTCTACCACACAGGCAGCCAGCATGCATCCTGCTCTCCTCTGCTGGCTTCATCTGGCCCCAGATGTCCCAGCCACAGGCACTGCCAGTGATGCCATGACGTTGGCCACTCTCAGCAGCACCCTTGAGGCAAGATATAAGCTGGGCCTCCCATCTCCCCAAGAAGGCTTTCCATGGTCATCCATCAGCCCCGTGCTTCCCCTCCCACTCTCTCCAGCACCCCAACTTGGAACCCAATGTGCTTGCCAAGGTGTACAGGGAGAGAGCCAGGCAGGCAGATGGGGTGGCAAAGGCCAGGGAGAAGGCATGCCAGAAATTTGCCCCCATTTCTCCTCGGGGTACTCCAACTTGCCTCCATCCACACTGTGCCAAGGATCTTCCCCATATCCCCCAGGGACCATCACACTGCACTCTCCAGGCGAAGCCCCCCCAGCATGGCTGCAGAGCCAGTCACTCTCCAGGGAGCCCAGTAACACAAGGGGAGCTGGGGCTTGCTCTGCAGGGTGCTCTAACCAGAGAAAGGGAAGGAGAAGGTTTGGGAGCTAATTTAGAGCTTGGATTTCCTAAGCCTTTTCAGACATCGAGGCTATTGGCAGGCAGCATCACAGCCCCTGCCAGTCTCAGCAGCTAAACAATGTCCTTCCCTTGGCAAGGGCAGCAGTGGGGAAAAAACCAACATACAAAAAACAAGGGACATGTGATGGAGAGCTTGGCTGAAGGCTCCCTCCCCCCCACCGACCTGCATGCCAAGGAGGAAGAGCATGGAAAAAGAGAAAAAAAAGTGAAAAGTGGCCATTTAAAAAGCAAAGAAAGAACCCCCACCACTTGTTTTGCTAAGGAAAACATGGCTGAGCCAAGAGGCTGGAGCTGTGGCAGGAGGCAAATGGATGCAAGCTGGGGCAATCGTCCTTCTGCCAGCACAGGGACAGTGGGGCTCCCACTGCCACCTCACAGCCAGGAACAAGCAACTGCATTTTGCTCAGCCCCCCTGCACCCCACACTGTAGTATGGAGCCCCCAAAAGCCACATCAAGGTCTCAGGGAGAGACATCACGCTCAAGCCAGTGCCTTCACACCAGTGGGGCTGCAGAGACAAGCGCTGTGGGTGTCAGGCTTGAGCACACAGGGAAGAAATAGTGGGGGTTTTGCCTCAGCTTCACGACACACCAAGGCAGGGTGGTGGGGAGCCTCCTGAAGGCTCCTCTCACCTCCCCAGTACATGCAGCAGTCCCCACAGAGATGACTGCTCTGTTGAGGAAGCTGCAGCAGGAGGGAGCTCACCAGCACCCTGAGGGTACAGAACCACTAGGTTGGAAAAGACCTTTGAGATTGAGTCCAACTGTTCCTGTCCTCTACTAAACCATACCCCTGAGCACCTCATCTACCCATCTTTTAAATACATCCAGGGTCAGTAACTCAACTCCCTCCTTGGGCAGCCTGTTCCAGTGCCCAATGACCCCCCCCCAATGCCAAGCACATCACACTTGTGAAACTCTCTGCATCTGGAGCATTGCAACCGGGAGTAGCCACTTCTCAAGAAAGATGAGTTTGATGAGGAATCACTTTGACAAGGTTATTCCCCAGTTCCTAGGACTAAGCAGCAGCACTTAAAACAACCTGGCCAACTCTTCTTCCTCCCCTTGGCCCCCAGACAACCAGAAGATGAGCTGGGTTGCCTGGTAGAGGGGGTTCCACCATATGGAGAAGTGAAAAGAGCTCCACACTACAGCCAACACCATGGTATTCTCCCCAGCACAAGCCATGAGCATCCCAGGTGGATCCAGGAAAAAGTGGCCCCAAACCAGTACTGAGGATGCCTTGAGACAAGGTCAAAGCAGCCCTCAGAGGGAGCTTAGATCTGTCAGCACAACCAGCACCCCCAACCCAGAGACTCACCAGGTAACTGATTCTTAAGTTATCTGGTGTCAAACAGGACCAGTGACAAACTGGCTGCGTCGCCCCAGGCTTTTGGAGCCCCAGGCAGCGACAGCACCAGCACTTCCTGGAAGGGCATGTAAAGTGCATAGAAAGCCAGCAGCTTACTCTCCTCCCTGGCCAGGGAGGGCATGGCCACATCCACATCCCATACCCTCAGCCTACGGCACAAGCCTGACTTCACTGGATGCCTCAGCAGAGGCACCTCGCAGCTTGTTAGCTGGATGCTGCGGGCGAGAAGAATCCTTGGCACTAATTCAAGCGATAGGTCGCTGTACCTGCAGCTGTTGTCTCCTTGCTGTTTGTTTCTGTGAGCCTTGCAGCAATCATCGCTTTTGTTTGCAGTTTGTAAATGAGCCTCTTCCTTACCTAATCCTGCACCATGGCTGGCTGGCAGCACACTGTTCCACCTGCAAGGCACGCTCTGAAATACTCATCCCCCATCATCCCCCAACCATGGGAGGCTGCACACAGCTGAAGGACCGTTTTCCAAGGGGGTTGCATACGTGCCCAAGCACACAGTGTCCTGAGAGGGTGAGGAGATGCTGTCCCAACAGCCATGCATCTCAAGCCCCCGCCATGAAGGGCAGTGGGAGAAGCAGCTGCCCTACCCTCATCAAGGTCCCAGCCATCCCAAGGATGCAGTGTGGGACCAAGTCTCCAGCACCCAGCTCCTGCCACCCTGCAGAGCCCTTCACTGAGCTGCAGCCCAGCCTCAGCTGGCCAGCAAGTTCAAATCATTAATTTCCACAGCAGAGGAAGCCTGACGGGCCCAGTGCTGGCATGAATAATGATGGATCTCCAGGAGAGGCCAAGCAAAACCTGCAGCTTAATCACAGTGAGAGAATCCCTTTGGGGCATTAACACCCTCCACCCTGTCATTCCCCCCACCACAACTTCACACAGCTGCCATGCCACTGCAGCACACAGTGCCCACACTGGGCTGCCCATCCCTTTACTTCTGCCTGATCAAGCCCACAGCACAGCCCCCTGTGGAATGATGCTCCCCAAGCACTCCAGTGATTGCAAAACAAGTGGTAAATCCAGCTCTGGGCTGCTCTCTGCTCCCCCTGCAATAGCTGCCGTCAGCACATTGGTTTTACCCTGAGCTCTTCAGTTTGGTGCAATGAGGAAAACCATGCCCAGAACAGCAGGAGAGCTCAGGCTGGCCTAAGGGGTGGGTGGGGATGAGTTCCTAAGATATGCCTCTGGGAAGGGAAACTGAGACACCTGACATTGCTGAAGCATCAGTTGGCTTTGCTGCCATCCTCTGCAAGTAGTTTTCTTGCCTTCCCCATCTAAAAGAAGAAAGAAAAAGGGTGTGGGGATGGTGTAGTGGCTTTCCACCCTGAGGAGTTAGAAAGAATCCCAGAATCTCGTGAGCTGACTGGGACCCATCAGGACCATCAGTCCAACTCCTGGCTCCACACAGGACCAGCCAGGTCAGAGCAGGGCACTGAGGGCATCGTCCAGATGCCTGTACCTTCACTCCCCTCGGCAGGAAGCCACAGATTGCCATGAGGTCTCCCCTCAGCCTCCTCTTCTCCAGGCTGGACAAACCCAGGGCCTTCAGCCTCTCCTCATAAGACTTACCCTCCAGACCTTTCCACATCCTTGTTGCCCTCCTCTGGACACTCTCCAATAGTTTTGTGTCCCTCTTGTCCTGTAGCACCCAAAACTGCACCCAGGATTTGAGGTGAGGCTGCCCCAGCGCAGTATAGAGCAGGACAATCCCCTCCTTGGGCCAGCTGGCCATGCTGTGCTCACTGCACCCCAGGTTGGCCCTCCTGGCTGCCTTGGGCACACTGCTGGCTCACGGGTAACTTGCTGTCAACCAAGACCCCCAAATCCCCCTCAGCACAGCTGGCCTCCAGAGTCTCATTCCCCAGCTGAGACTCCAGAAGGAACACAACCATTTTCCCTGTTGGATGAAGAGCAACACACCGAATAAAGTGCCAAACCCCTGAGAGTGGAGCATTTCCAGGCAGTGCTGGGGCTGGCTCCTGCTCCCTCCCTCTCCAGCCGCTGCCCTAATAAATCCATCCCAGCCCTGGGAAGCTCCCACCCAGGGCAAAGACCAGCCAGTCCAAACAGCTCCCTTCAAAAATAATTATTTTCCTGCAGTTTTAGATAATTGGGTTTTTAAAACAAGCACGATTAGGGTCGGGTTGTGTTCCCCCTGCCCTTTCTCCTTTGCTTCACATCGGGAATGCAAGGCTGCTGCTCGGAGCTGGCGGAGACCTTTCAAAGGCTGAAACAGAACTCGCTCCCTCCTGTCCGGGGGGATGGAGGTGGGAGGGAGGAGGTGGAGTGGGAGCAATGACAGGTAAAAATAACTACACTTGGCCTGATGTTGCTCCCAATTAAGCCGGTGGGAATTTTGCCCAACTTCCTACAGCAGCAAGAGCCAGACACGCACATAAAAGAAGCCCTCTGCTCTATTAGCATCTCTATGACAATCAGGAAAAAGAATTAAATCATATCTAAGTACTTCTTCCCCCTATTTCACACCAATGGGTATTCAAGCATCCCTTCACCAGGGCTGGGCACTGCAGAGGCTGGAGATCGGCGAGTGATCAGATGGACATCACCATCCCCCCTGGCACTGCATCTCCTCTGGTTTAGGCACAGTGACTCCACAAAGAGTTTGGCTGAGTCTGTGGGTTTATTTTTTTTTTTTTTCAAGGAATGGTTTATCTGCTCCGACAGCTTCACATCAGCTGAAACTAAAGCGTAAGTGGTTTCAGGGAGGATATGGAAAGTGTGGAAGAGGAGAAACATTTCATTCTGACACTTTCCTGAACAAAACGCGCTCTGCCTTTTCACAGTGTAACATTGCCTTGTGAAACTAAGTCCAATTTATTTTTAAATGGGAAGAAAAAAAAAAGCCCAAACTGAAAGCAAACATCATATTTCTGGGGACAAATATGATACTGCATTTCATCCTGCCGTTAACATTCCCATCTTCAGGTTTTGCCAACGAAATGGAAATTTGGTCTTTTGCAGTGCTGTGATGTAAAAATATTTCCCTGCCAGCTTTAAGCTACCCTGCATCAGGCTCACCAAGCCTCACCTTGACACGAGCCAATGCCTGACACCGACAGCATCTTAACCGATGCAAACGTTCCTACCTTGCATTCACACAAGAACAACTACTGAGAGAAGGGGGATCTGTGGGAAACACAAAGTTTGAAGGAAGAAGTCAGATATTTTCTCCTTGCCTGCAGCCCAGCCTCAAAGCCCATGGGCTCTCCCATGCAGCTGAAGCAGAGAAAGCAAAGCCCAGGGTGAGAAGCATCACCCAGCTCTCCATCCCCAGGGACCCCCACACTGTATTGACTAATCCAGAGACATCACACAAGCCCCTGGTGCTCCTGTGTGGAGGCAAGGGGAGTGTTGGGCTCCCCACACCCCACCAGCAAGGCAGCAGGAAGACAGCACCCTACACCCCACCAAGGAGCACCCTGAGGCAAGCAATCCCAGTCTGTGGCCCGGGACAGCACTCTCCATCACAAAGCGACTGCCTCAGAGCCAGAAGCCAGCCACCCCCACTCCTCCCAGAGAAATCCGCATCCGCCAGAGTTTTCCTGGATTAGTTTCGTGACAGTTTTAATGCCATATGTAGTTTGGAGCCTGGCAGTTTAAAGCAATTAGATGTAGGCTGGTAGCTGCAAAGCATTTCTGTGTTTACGTCAATGTTTCAAAGGCAGCGATCAAATACTCCCAGCGCTTTACACACAGGATTAGCACGGGGTTCCCATGTGGAATTGTTCTCTCTGGAGCTCCACAGCTTGGTGAGACCCACAGTACCTTGATATCCCAACCTGTGCAGGTCAGGGATGCTCCTTCCTCTCCAACTGCTCCACAAACCAGGAGCCAAGGCAGCAGTACCCCACCAAAGCCTGGTTTCCCCATCTGCTCCACCCAGTCTGAGAGGAAAAGCACCGAGAAAAGGTCAAGCTACAGCTATGCCCCACAGCGCTGTAGATGCACACGTATTTCTCCCAGACAGATGGCAGGAAGGGGAAGAGTGAGGAGGAGGAAGGAAGGGAACAAGTTCAAGACGAGAATCTGAGATCTGCGCAGTCCCCATGCAGCCCAGCACACCGGGAGATAAAAATACACGTCGTGATGTCGCCAGCAGCGCGGAGGGACCCGCCATGGGGGCGCAGGCAGACACTCATGACACCTTGCTGCGTGTCCCACCTTGAGCCGTGAACCAACACCGCTCCAACGCTCCTCACCCCATCCCCAAATCCATCTTCCAACTGTTCCTTTCCATCTCCTCACTCCCTCAGCATCCCCCTTCCAGCACCAGCACTCCCAGACTACACCAGCCACCTTCCCAACGTGAGCTCTTACTTCTTCCCCTCCATCCTCGTTTCTCAGCACATTGGGGTTGGGAATTTTCTACGGCTGCAGATCCCTCCTACACATTCAATGCCATCTGCAACACCAAACCCCTCCCAAATGCTTCCTATGGCTGCTCTTCCTTGCGAGCCAGCTTTGATTGCCCTGGGGATGACACAAGAAAGTTAGCTTGCTGCTCAGTTTGGATGAACTAAGAGCATTTATTCAGCCTTGCTTTATCAGAGATGTAAATCAAGCGCTCTGGTTACATATTTTAACATGGGGAGGGGGGATCTGCTAGATAGAAAAGTATAAAGTATCTCAAGTATTCACAGTAGCTAAGGCAGAAAACAGAGAGAGATTATTATTAAAAATTATTAACATAACAGGTGCCATTGTCACAAGTTGACATTTTAAAGACAAATTCCCCCCAAACGAATTCCCTAAATACTGGAGCACACTGTTAACCACGTTTAGTCCCTGTTTTATGCCATCTCCACAAAGGAGGAGGAGAGCAGAGAAGAGGGGGAGGGTGAACGAACAAGGCTGCTTCTCCCAGCCAAGAAAAGTTGGGAAATGGCACGTTAGGGAAATGAAACTTGAAGCCAAAGAATTTCCCCACCCTGGGACAGTTCAAACTACCAACTGCATCAGGATCAGAGAAGCAAGGACAGGTTCTATCTTCACCCCCCAGCAACCCCCTGACCTCACTGGTTCACTTGCATGACTTCATTACAGTCTCCAAGTTGCTTCAGACAGCATGGGGGACATGAAGGTTTGCAGTACAAAGCTGAGCTTTCACCCATGCTGAACTGCTGTCCCCAAATCAGTAGAACGGTCAGCCCTACTGCCTAGGGCCACTGGACCCAGCAAAGGTCGCACCAGCCCCTTTAGCCACCCCAAAGCAGCTCGGAGAGAGCATAGGGCCACTTTCAGCAGACCTGTGAGGACTGCTGATGGGACACTGCCCCAGGCAAGGTGCTAACACCTTGGTCTGTCACCAGCACAGAGCATGCAGCTCCCATCCAGCTCCCAGAGGTCTGTGGATGCTCTGGCCATCCCCCATTGGGGTGGGCGCCTCCTTTCCACCACCCTGCAAGAGAGGAACGGGGACAGGATTCTCACACAGGGACACACTGAACCCAGCTGCTGAGGTCTTGGGCTTTTCCTTTTGTGTTTTTTTTTAATAAAAACAGCTCATTGGAGATCAATTTAGCTTTTTAATACCTTTCAGATAAGGAAATCTGCTGCCGCAGCAATTCTCTCCCTACCTTAATTAATTCCTAAACATATCACAAGCTGGAAGAGGATGTTTTATGAATCTGGTTGACCTCCTGGTGCAGAAATGATGACACAGATGTTGTGCCTTCGTCTCTACCTCATTACTCACATTACACCATTTTTTCCCCAATTGAGCTGGCTGACAGGAGAGCTCCTGTGCTGCCATCAGCAAGACACGCTGCAAGGAGCCAGGGTAGAGCCCAGGGAACATTCTGCATCCACTGGAGCATCTGGGTCCACCAGAATGGACAGCTATCCTGCAGGATTTGCTGCTGTGAGGACACAGTCAGGAGGAAATCAAATCCATCAGGTTTTTTAGGAAGGAGGTCAAAATACTGCTGGGCAAGAAAAGGAGACACCAGGGAAATGACAGCCAGGCAGAGTGGAACGCTGGAGGTGAAGGAGCCTCCATGAGACCTGAGTGATGGACCCCTCAGAGAGCCGTTTGCTGGGGAGGATGGGAATCACTCCAGCTCTGTGAAGGGTTTTCAGCAGCCTCTCCCCACCCCAGTACATGCCAACTGAAACCCAGTTGCACCAGTATGATGTTATATTCACCTATGGGAAGGAGAGTAACAGCTGCCAGCACAAGGATATAGAAAAGTGATTGGGGCTTGTGCAGCTCTTTGGAGGAGACCTCACTGCCCTGCCCTGCACACTGGATGGATGCTGTGCTCAGGGCAGCCCAGGGGCTCATCCTGCCAGGGTATGGCTGCCATTGTACCCCAGTGACAGCACAGGACAAGCACGGTGCCACCCACACATGATGCTTTGTGCAGCCGAGCCAAAAAGAGTCTTGGCTCCCCAAGGAAGCATGGGTGGCAGACCATGGAGGGAGGGAGGGAGAACTGTGATACAGGTCACAGATAACAGCCCAAAGAAAAGAAAAAAAATAGTAAAGGCAAACAAATGCATCTGTCACAGCCCTCTGGGTGACAGCAGCAGCTCCTAAGCCTCTCACTTGCTTAAGAAACTAAAGAGCTGCCCCAGCCTGAGGCAGCCATGAGAAACCACACTCACTGGGACCCACCTGCACAGTGCCTCAGGCCCACGGGACCCCTCCCCGTCCCCACTTCAGAGCAGGATGCTAAATCGGAGCGAAGCGTTTAAGAGCACGCTCCATACCCAGCTCGGAGGCTGGCGGTGGGAGCACCGCACCGAGGGCTGATCATTAGGGGAACATCAAGACGCACAAGAACAAGAAGGAAAAAGGAAACTCGTATAAATAAGAGCTAAAAAAAAAAAACACCCCACTGGGAGACCTAGCAACCAGCAGCTAACTTGTCTACTGCCAGTAACAGCCAGCAGAAAGTAGGCATAAAAAATAATAATATAAAAAAAAGCAGCCTGATGAGGTCTGGTCACCTTTTATTCCAGACACTGAAACGCTCCCTTGTGGGGCGATGGTAGGAGAGGAAATAAGGCTTTTGCTTGTTACCAGTCTCAAAAAAAGCTGGTTTCTGCAAAGGCAATGCACAGCTCATTCACATGTCACGGTCCTGGCTCTGCCAGCACTTTTACCAGCATCACACCCAGGATGGAAAACTCATTCCTTTGCCAGCAGGATGGGATGCAGCTCAGCATCCTCTTCTCAAACCTGCATCTTGGGTGCCTGCTGGGTCAGGAGGAGCCGCTGGCTGTGACAGCCCTGCTGAAGGTCTGCAAGGTGAGTCAACAGAGAGATAAAACATGCCTGTCCTACCCAGCCTCAACCCTCCATGTCCTCAGAGCCCGGAAAACAAGCCCCCACCTACAGCAAATGCTGCTGGATGTGGCCCTGGGTCTGAATCTTCTGTGACACAGAGCACTAGTTAAAGAGGGACACAAGATGGTGGGGAACAAAGAGCAAAAATGATCTCTTATGTTTTGTTAAATTCAGCAATTTACAAGGCTGGAATAATTAGTGGTTTAAAATGTTTTGACACAAGCAGCCCCAATAATCATGATAAATCATATCAGGCATACGCCCAGATCCTTGAAGTGACAGATGACAAACAGAGCAGTGACAAGACGCTCCATCACGCGGGGAATCATTGAGTTAATGGAAGAATTATTGCTTCTGAAATCCACTCCAGTCCTGTTGTGGGGAACATTCCAATTTATCAAAGCCAAATGAACATTAATTGCTGCAGCCTGGTAAGTTTTCGAGCTGCTGTGACCTTCATTGAATTTTAATCCAAAACAGATAAGATTTACTTCCACACAAGAGGAAACAACACAATTAAACCCAAATGACAGCTAAGATTATGGGGAAAAAAACACAACAGGCATAATGACAAAAATATTGATTCCTTTCTACTTGACACTGCACAAAAAAGTAAATAAATAAAATCTAGCATTTGCATATTTCGGGGGTTTTTTTTTCCATTCTTCCCTTCTTTTCATTTGGGAGACAAATTTCAGATGCTCAAGCCAAGAGGAAAGGAGTGGCAGACAGTAATGGAGACTGAATTTCCTTTAACTGCAGTAATTAACGTTATGTCTCATTGGAGAGAGATTAAGAAAAAACAGTGAGGAAAGGGGTAAAAAAATAAAAATAAAGTATTAGTTTGCTGTTAAAATGCCCTTGAGCTTGGGGAGGGAGGTGTGAAGAGGGTCATAGTTGCCCACAGCTTTTGCCCTTTTCCTACCACCCTGGAAGCAAACCCACCCAAAAGCAGAAATTCACGCACCGACAGCCCAAATCACTGGGAAAAGAGAGTAAAGCCAGGATTTACCCTCACCAGCCTCTCCCCAGAGCCCCCCTTGGAGCACAGAGGTGGTCTTGGCTGGAGAGGCAGAGCAGGAGCAACCAGCCAAGCCATACCCACCTACACAAATCCAAACCAACATTCCCATCAGAGGGAGCTCAGTTCAGAAATGTCTCACTGCCCAATAAAGCTTTGCCAGAGTACTCCCTGAGTGCAGGATTAGAGAGATTCCCCAGGCAAATCTTCCCCAGCTTTCTATAACTCAGCCTGAGCACGAGAAGACAGGTAAAAGCAAGTGTTACAGCCACTTAAAGGAGATGGAAGGAAGCAGCGTGTCCTCCTGTCCCCCCACAGCGAGATGCTGGGCTGGTGATGAACAGGGCGCACAGAGCCCCAGTGCTGAGGCAGCATCAGGGTGGGCTGAAACTCCTCCTGCATAGCAGGAATGGTGGTTTAGTCTATAAAGACCACACAGGAGACACTGAGCTTTGGGGTAGGAAGCAGGAGGAAAAGGTTTTGATAAGCTGGAAAGGTGGATATGGGGATATCTTGCTCTATCTGGGGGCAGGAGAAAGGATATGGACAGGGTGGGAGCACCATGCAGCCCCCCACACTGGGATCTGGTAGCTGCTGAGCACAGCATGAGGAATGGGGGATCAGTGGGATGCCATTCAGCTGGGGCCCATGGAGGAAAGGAAAAGCATGGGAAAGCAGCTTGAGCAGAGCCTGGGGACTCGGTTAAATATTTCCTCCAAGAAACAAAGTCTTTCGCCCCATTTTACTTTAGCTACATAACTCCACGTGGTCTTGAGTGGGACAAAAACCCAACAAAAGACAGATTTAGCTTCTGCTAGTAACTCAAAACTTCGCTCAGGTTCACTCAAAAAGTTAGATGAATGTAAAAAATAACTAAAACCACAGGGATAGGAAATTTTCAAGTCAGTGCTGCAATCCTGACCCAGGGCTTCTACCTCCTCGCCCCCTCCCACCCCACCCAGACCCCATCGTAGATCCATATCCATGCCTGGGACCTTGGCTCCCATTGCAAGGAGGATCAGGATTGATAAAATGGAATTACAGCTCGTTCAGTGCAAGAGGATCTCTCCTCTCTTCTCCTTGCTGCTCTTCTGCGCTAGAAGAGATTCAGGGCATGAGGTAAGTCTCACAACAAAGCCACAGATGTTCCCATGTCATTGGCTTCAGCAAGATGGTGCAATGTCTATGTCCACTGACAAACCAAGAATTAGAGTGTAAAAACATTTTTCCTGTGATATGCCCAGCAACACCTTCAGCTCCACCCCACCAGCATCGCTGCTCCTGCGCTCCAAGGCACCACAGATTAAGGCTCCAGGCAATAATTTCTCAAAGAAACTAATTTTTCTCTCCCAAGCATCAATCCACAACCATCAGGCTGTTTATTAGAAAGACCAGCTTCAGCAAGGTGTGAGGACCAGGACTGAATCTCTCCCTACTGAACAAAACCTGCATTTCAAGCAATTGCACTGATCTCCAGACTCCCGGCAGCCACAGACCTCTTTTCCATGGCTCAGGTTTGCCCACAATAGCAAAGTAATCCCACACTCAAACCAAGGATTAAGCTTTCCATGCTCCAGACTTATTTTTTTCCTGTCTCCATTCCTTGCTCTCTCTCCATTTGCAGGTTCATTTTCCAGGTATACCAGTTTTACCTTCTTCCCCTCCAAAACTCCATCACACTGACATTTTTAGCAGGACATAAGAAATATTTCCTACCCAACCCAGTAGGCTGCAGCCCCCAATTCCTTTCCCTTCTGCCCTCTTGCTATCATGCTGCCTCTTATCTTGCCCAACAGCCTCAATGCAAAGCCTCTCTCTGTGCTCAATCCACAGCCCCATCGACAACAAATGAGACACTCAAAATAACAGATCTAAGTTGTAAAAACCAAATAGCCACTTGCTCAAATTGGGAGAAAAGGCTTTGGGCAGCCATCATCTCTGTTCCTCCTTCCAAAAGGAAGGATAGGAAGCGTGGAGATGATGCACAGCTCCCAAGCTATGAGCAGATACAGAAGGTTGCTTCAACAGGAACCCCAACCCTAGTGAAGACTGATTTAGGGTGAACAGATTACACTAATATACACAGGATCATAGAATCACAGACTGGTTTGGGTTGGAAGGGAACCCAAGGATCACAGAGCTCCAAACCCCCTGCCACAGCCTCCAGGCCTGGATCTACACAAGGTTGCCCAGGGCCCCATCCAACCTGGCCTTGAACACCCCCAGGGACAGGGCACCCACCCCCTCTCTGGGCAGCCCGTTCCAGCACCTCACCACTCTCTCTGTAAAGAGCTTCCCCCTAACATCTAATCTAAACCTTCCTTCCATCCCCCTTGTCCTGCCAGTCTCTGCCCTTTAACAAGCTGATTCCCCTCCTGTTTCTCTGCTCCCTTCAGGTACTGGAAGGCTGCAATGAGGCCCCCCCCAGCCCAGCTCCCTCAGCCTCTCTCTGTAGGGGAGCTGCTCCAGCCCTCTGATCATCTCCGTGGCTCCTCTGACCCCTCTCCAACAGCCCCACATCTTTCTTGTATTGGAGGCCCCAGATTGGGACCCAGTACTCTAGATGGGGCCTTGTGAGGGCAGAGCAGAGAGGGACAATCCCCTCCCTGTCCCTGCTGCCACCCCTCTTCTGAAGGAAGGCTCCACAAGCCTAACTTTTTTCTTTTATTGACAGGACCATTTATCCCAGTGGGAGTTAAGGGACAGTACAGTTAATCACATTTTACAGGTGGGGCTCTAAAGCACAGAGGGATAACGGACCAGATCTAAATACGTAGGCAACCACCTCCTAAGACACTGAAATAAGCATTTTAAAAGGCAGAGCACATACACAATATGTTAATAAAAGGTCACATAAACACCTGAGATGGAGATATTCAAAGCATCTGGATCATCTTTTTACTTTTAGGTCAGGCTCAGCCTTTGCAAAAGGACGACATCACACTGTAGCCCACATCAACTTGACAGGTTAAATTCAGTTGCAGAAGGCTTCAAGAAGAAACGAGCAAGCCCGAAACCTTGACTTTGCACAACACAAGACCAAGGAGAAACACTGCTTCACACCTCACCTGAGGCAGGAGGAACCACAAGCTTCCTTCTCACCCTCCCAACAGTTTCTTCTCTGTTGCTTTATTTTATTGCCTTTTCTTGAAAGACAGTTTGGGTCTTTTCTTGGCCCATTCAAACACATCTTTCCCTCTCTGGCCCAACTGAGAAGGCACACGGGTTTTTTCAGACTGGACTTTCCACCCTGCTCTTCATTACCACCCTCCCACCATGGCCTGGCTGCCAGCCACCGACCCCTCCCAAAGCATCCTCCGTCCCCTCTGACACCGTGGGCAGCTTTGACTCACCATGACCGAGATATGAAGAATGTGCATCTGCTCCTCCACTATCTCTGAAGGCTCCTGGAGGCTGGGTGGGGTGGCCCGGGAGAGCTGCTCAGCGCTGCTCATGGAGACATGGAAGTACAAGGTGCCGTTCTCCAGCCACTGCTGCTTCCAGTGCACCAGGGAAATGTCAGCCACGGTCCCCGACATCTCTGCAGGGACAAAGCACACCCACTGAGCATCAGTTTTCTCCACGGTGCTAAAAGGTGGTATTTTTAACAGTCCTGGGAATCAGGAACTTCAGAGTCTTATCCCTTGCACTGCTTCTGATGTGCAGGATGAGCTCGAGCACTGGTTTTTGACCTTTCTCTGCTGTTTTCCCCCATGTACAAACAGTAATACTTGTCTCCTGCAATAAAAAGCAAGGGGCTACGAGGTGCCTCAGGTCTTCTGCACTGGGAAGGTAACAACAGTAAATAACACATTGCATGAGGCTCCTTTAGCCTCTACACCTCTCCCAGCAAAGAGGCTAGACAAAGCTCTTTCAGGTCTGCAGCAGAGCCCAGGGGAGATCTGTGCCCAGCATGAGGCAGAGGGAAGACACTTGGTGCCAAGCAAGCCCAATCACAGGCATTAGTATGTACTCTGCTTACAATTAAACCTTCAGCAGGGACGGCCCCAGCTAAAAAGCAACAGTAAGAAGAGATAACCACCTGGCTTGACAAATACACCATGGCCTTGGGGTTACATGTCTGCTGGTTTTCTCCACAGCCTTCAGTTAGCATTACATCCCACCCCATCCTGATTCACAGCACCAAGCAGCCTGTGAGCCAGGATTACAGCATCCCGGCACACACATCTGCTGAGGCAGCTTCCCCTGACCCAGGGCACAACACCCAACTCACTGGGGGCTCGGACAACCCAGGCAGCCCCAGATCTGCATGGCCAGAGCCAGCAGCTCCCAGCTGCAGCTCCTGCCTTGGCCAGGCAGCCGCAGAGCAGGCAGGAGTGCTGACAGCTCCACAGCTGCCCATCAAGTTTAAACGGATCTCTGCGAAGAACTGATTTGGCAGTTTGGCAGCAGAATCCAAGCCGAAAAAAATATACTAGCACAAAATGAGCCAAAATATTTCTCCTTCCACCACCTCTTTCTTTGTGTTTGTTTTTCCATTTGCAATATAAGCAATGGGAAGCAAGTCAGGTCCTCTTAGTCACCAGGCCCACAGTTCCAGCAATCACCCGCTCTGTGAGAGACCCATTCCCTTCCTGTTTGGGAGAAGCAACCAGCTATAATGGACCATGACTCGCAGTCTGCATGGTGTGCCTGCTCCAGAAAGGCCAACAGCAGGACATCAGGGTCCCCTAGCACCATGGGGGAAGTGCAGACATGGTCCTCCATGCCTCAGCACAGAGCATCACCCACAAGAGGGTCAAGGAGGGAGAATGGGGCTTGTTCCCCTGACAGAAAAGCAGCCACATGGACTGCAAGCCTAGGCACTTCCACAGACCCACATCCCAACCCACCAAATGCACCTTCTTTATCCTGCATAACAGCTTTTCTTATCCCTGAAACCAATAGGCTTTCCAGAAGCAAGCTCCTGGCTTTCCACCCTGGACCAAAGCAGATCCAAACACCCCTTGCTCCCAAACATGTGCCCATCACACCCCAGGGTCCTGCTGGATCCCCCCCCTCACCGCACAGCCCAGCTGAGGGTAGGGACAAGGTTACCCCATTACTCCCTGATTCAGCACCTCACTAATTATACTACTGACAAACCTGAGCCAGCTGCAGTTACCCGAATCTAATCAGAGGGCTGTGCTCGTTATCTCTGCCTCCCGAGCACAGCGCCGGTCGTTATCCCCAATCTCTGTGCACATCTGAGTGCTCAAAGAGGAAAAAACTAAACAGCTCCTGACCATGCATGGGATCCATCAAGAGCCCACGCTTGCACTTCACAGGGGACACATGAACTCCCTGTCACATCTCTGTCACTGCAATGAGATCGCTCCTAATAATCCCTTCCCTCCTTTAATATAATGAGCCGATTGCTGGAGCAAATCGGTAGCAAGAGGTGTTGCTTGCACTCTTTACCCTGTAAATGAAGCCAGCCCTGGGGCTGACGCTGCAGGACAGCAGCCTGCACCGTGCCTGTGAAGCTAGCAAAATGAGGTTTGTGTCTTTCACGGCCAAAGAGGCTAAAGCAGAAGGGTTCTTATAGTGGGAAAGGAAAGAAGAAAACGAGAGGAATATCAGGGCTGCTTAATTGCAGTCGTCTTCCTAGCAATACTTCAAAGGTCCGTACTGAAAAGCATCTCCTTCTCTAATTAAAATTGCAACAGATGCTACTTTTAGGACTAAAAGCAGTAACTCATCTCTAGGACAGACATCACAACCTCTTCTACAGAGGCAAACAAGTCACAAGACAGCACAGAAGCACCACAAGCCAGGGCTCTGGTGGCAAAGCCACCTTAGCTGTGCTCAGAGGGACAGGCGCCCACAGGAGAAGATGATTTACAATGCTACCCACTCATCACACATACATCCCTGCAGCAGACCTTTCCAAACCAGCTCAGGAAATGAAGTTGCACTGCCCAGCCCTGACATGGGTGCCACCAGGACCCCACTGCTACAGCTTCCAGAGGCTGCATCACATTAAGGAAGCAGGAAGATGGGGGGAGAAAACCCCTCCAGGGTCAATCCTTCTCCAAACTTTTTTTTCCCCCCTTGCACACACATTTTTGCATGGGATGCTTAAAAGGATCACAGGGAACGTTTCTGGAGAGTTCTGAGATATAGGCAATTTTTTTTTTGCATTTTAGCCTAGACTGAAGATAAGCCTGTTTCATTTTCAAAAGGTCTCTTCCAAAAGTAGAAACTTCAATTTAACATTCAATTCACAATTTTAAGCCAACCCAGCAGCCAGGCAGGTTCTGACAGAGGTTGGCTTGCTGAGCCTGGGTACCATTTATGTACATTTATAAATACCTGCATGCTCCTCACCCCCACAGCCCTTGTTGTGGGAAACCTGGCCATTACTACTCCCACCATTGCCAGGACATCATGAGCCTTCAATCAAATTTGCTGCTTACCAAAACCAGAAAGCCTTTTCAAGCCCTGTTAACTGCTGAACACTTCAATATCCAAACACAGGGAAGTTTTTTGGCCTCATATACTTGACATGAATATTACACTGCCTGTGTTTCACTGGACACGCACTGTCACTCCACTATCTACACGGTAGTTACAGCAGCGATAGCCCGTCCATCAGAAAGGATGCAATAGTCTGCAGCAAGATTGCCTGTTATCTGAGCTTTCAAATGGTTTTAGAACAAATTAAGGGCATTCCTGCACCAAACCAGAATGAGATAGAGTTAAGGTTTTAAATGGGCAACAATGGAAAGGCACTTGTAGTCTACAGCTGTTTAAAAGCTCAGCATCGTTCAGACAGGCAGCTCTCAGGTAGGGTTTCAGCATGACTGCATGGCTACAACACCGAGTACAACAGCCCCAGGGACCAAGCATCACTTGCCATCTGCCTCCTTACCTGCTCACCACGCCCAGCAGAGTAGCAGCAAAGGGATGACAAAGGTGCCAGCAGCACCCAGTGATGTCCCTCATCCACCCAAAGCCTGCATTTAATCACATTCTATGATCCCACAGCAGCAGACCCAAAGAACCCACCACCCTGCCACAGCAGAGATATCTGCTCTGCCCCAACCCTTCACACCTGCGCTTCATCACCCCATCACACTTCCCAGCTAACCCCAGGCAGCCCTGCTTTGCCCTGCCCCTCCCTCATTCCCCAGCTGCCCCCTCACCACTTGATGGTTGGAATTTAAGGGCACACGGAGCACTTTCTCCTTTTCTGCCCTTCCTCGAGCTCTGGGTTTCATATCACTACAATTTTAATGGTTTCCTTGGAAATCAAGTATGTGACACAAATAAAACCCTTCTTAAAGGGCTCAGCCCCCCAACCCAGGCTCATGCCCATGTGGTTGCTTGCCCAGGACAACATGAGGGGAAGCAGGGGACAACAGCAAGCACAGCAAGATCCCTTCCAACCGAGTCTCTGCTTCCATTTTCCCCTTGCCATTGCTCCGATCCTTACATATAAACATTTCATTCAAGTCTTCAACTCGTATTACAATCAAACTTAAAAGCAGAAAGGCCTAAATGCATTTGGTTGGGAACCAAGACGATTCCCATAAAAGCAGATTATGCTGACATGATGAATATAAAATGAAACAGCAGATATTAAAGTTGGAGGATTGTTACTCCATGCCTTCGGGCTCCTGGCCGCCTCACTCACCTCCTCCCTTTTCTCTGCCCCCTCCTGTGTTGTTTCACTGAAGGCAGGGAGCAGGCAGAGATAGCCTTTTCACCTCTGTCTTCTCCAAGGCAGGCTGCCAGGCTTGAAAAATTCACTAGCTCCCCCCTCCAGCCCCCTCCCCCCGCCAACCTTATGCAATGCTTCAACATCCATCACTTACTCGGGAGGTTGCAGCCCTGCCTTATCTGTCACGGCGCTTTACAAAGCCTGTTTTGTATTTAATTGGCTTGTTCTCGCTAATCTACCATGATTATTGTATTTTTATTTAATTCTTGAAGGTCATTATTAAAATAAGCCATTTTGCTTGCAGCAGTTTATCCCCACATGGTTCCCCACTGACGGATAACCAGACCCCACTTTGTGCTTTCCCCTCCTCTCTGCTCCTGTCTGCCCCCAAGACCCACCAAAAACCTTCACTACACAACAAGGACCAACTCCTTCGAGTGGGAAGCCTGTGAGCAATTTCCAATGCACAGATCCAGGCTCCTTCTGCCTTCCTCCTCGCCACCTGCTTCATCCCAGCAGGACCTGCACCCTGCAGCCAGACTTCATCAGCTCACCTGCACAACTCATCCTCTTAATCTGCTGGCAGGGGGAAAGCTGGAGATCTGATCAGTGATTGTATTCCCTTTCACTGCAGGCCCAGAAACACAACCCCACCTGGTGCAAAAAGCCAGCGCAGATAACCCCGCTGTCCTCTTCTTGCGTCACCCCTCATCCTTACAACCCCCGGCTGAGGGTTCTTCTGAGTTAACGTCCTCCAGAGGCACCAACCTCTGGTGAAATGTTAGTTTATAGATTCCTCGGTGCTAGCTACCACTTATGCTAATAAACCAAATTTATGCAGAAAGTCATAAACAGCGCGCTCTCCCCAGCGCCCTTGCCAGCACAGGATTGCTCCCCGCGGAATAGATTATCGCGCTCTCTGCAGACTAGCTCCAAAACGACTCCAGTAATGGGGCTTCCCCCATGCTCCCCGGGGGGCTATTCTGCAGTCAAACGGGCCCTAACAGTTCTAATGGCTTGGGTCCTTTGGTGGCAATGTGGTAAGGTTTTCTCATCCTAATCATTAGCTCAGTTCATTCGGGTTTTTTTATCCTTTCCCTCTGCTCATTTTTTAACATGTTCCTTTCCCCTTCTACATCTACTCCCCTGCTCCCCCCCAGCCCACCCCCCGCAGTACTCCCTAGGGCAACGCGCAAATGCAGCTGCAGATCGTAAAAAGTCATAGAGAAGCTCTGAAGTTTAAGAAGGGGAGAAAAAAAGATGACAAGCTCTCTCTGATCATCCCTTTTCAAAGGCCCTGTGTGTAAGGAACACAGGGCTGTACCCGCAGGGCATTTCAGGGGTGGCTTTGGCACTCTGCGTGTCTGCTGGGACATGGCACGTGTCTGGGGATGGTGCTGGAGGGAAGAGGGCTTCAGGGAGCTTCGGTCTTGGGGTGGTTCATGGGGTACCCCATCAACACCATGGGCAAGCTGGGGCACTCTCCCTGCATCCCGTTTACTCTGCCAGCAGCATCACATGTCTGATGTTGGAAGGGCAAAATGTCAGGCACCCCAGGGCAGGATGGGATTTGTAGCAAAGTGGGTTTGACTATTTTTAGGCTTTGTTCAAACCGCCTGGAAGGACAAGAACAAGAAGCCAGGTTTTGGGCATGCTCCTGGGACCAGCCACCTCAAAGACTGTATAGATGTGATAAGAGCTGAGCTGTCACTGAAGGGTTCCTGACAATCAAAGTAACATAACTGAAGATGGGGGCAGATCTCAAGATCACAGCAGGGACCCAAAAACCAAGAGAGCCCCCTCGGTTCAGACGGAGAGCTTGCCTTTCCCCATGGCTGAGCCGGAGAAGCACAGAGGGTGATCGCAGAGCATCCCTGGGCAGACTACCCCCCACTCCGTGCTTCTGGGGACTGTCCTACACTGCCCTTTGGGCATCCTGAGTGCAGACAGCTGTGATGAGGTGGTGGTGGTGGTGGTGTTCCCATCTCCACAGCACTTCAGCCAAAAATCCTTCCCAGTTACCCTGCCTCGTGCAGGGATGACTCCCAGGCTGAGCTGGTCGATGCTTTTGGCAACAGCGAGGAAACACCGAGCACCCCAGCAACCCTTCCCTCATGGCTACCAGCACCCCCAGTTTCTCAAAAACACCGGGAGCTGATCTCACGCATCTCAGCTTGAGGGCTTGAAGAGTTATACCCACTTCCCAGCAAAACTCTGCCCCCCAGGGGCAGCAATGCGGTGGGAGCAAGGTTTGCGGGGACACTCATGCCCATGACACAGGGGTCACAGCTCCCCTTCACCTGGTGCTCTTCCCAAGCCCATTCACCTCTGCAGGAAAAGGGATTATCTGCTTTGGCACGGCACAAAGCGTGACACTCAGAGCCCAGGGTGGCTGACAGGGTTGTGAGGGAACTGATGCATTGGGCTGATCAATGCAGACATCGGCACTTGAGGTCAGGCCCTGGGTCCCCACACAAGAAGTGCTCCCTTCACCATCATCATGCTTCACTATCGAGCTGTTAGAGCTGGACCAGCTACTCCCAAAGTAGCCCACAGCATCTGCCCAGCTTTTGACCCTCACACTTCCCTGCCTGAGCCCCAGCTCAGCTCCAGCCCTTTGTGGGGGGCAGCCTGTGCAATCTGCCACGAGCTGTGTGACACTCTTGAGCCCAGGGATGCTACTGGATTCACTCCAGTTCATGGCAGGGACAGTGACCCCCGACAGCATGTTTGGGTTCTTCCTGTCCCTCCACTAACATTCACTCACACACTTCCTTTTTTTCCCTTTTTTTTTTTTTTTTTAAGGGAATATTTAGGTAGATGTAATTATTCTGCAGTGCAGCAAGAGGTCACAGAATTGTATCATCACACAGATGGTCCAGGGACAGGAGACAGGGTGAGCGGGGAGGGCAGGGAGAGCCTCTTCTGCTGCTCAGCCCCTGGAAACTTTGAGACAATTGGAGGGTCAGGCTTTTCCAGCTCTCAGCCTGGAGCCTCCTGCCCTGTCCCCACATCCCTCCGGCCTTTCTAATCACAGTCCCTATATATATGACAGTGAGTGGATATCGATTTGCCCGCGCTGCCTACAGATCATAATTTGGCTCCACGCACCCTAAAGAAGCTCAGCACACGCTCCGTGTTCTTACAGCTGCTTTGATTGCTATTCAGTCTCTAGTACATTACACCCTTATTTATAATGCCAGGGCTTCAGCGTGGCGCCTCAGGCACTCTAAAATTATTACAGGGCCCTTTTGACTTTCAATTCCCTTCCATTCAATTCCATTTTTATTTGTCAGCAGAGACGCCCATTGACCAGCAGTGGAAGGCGGCAGCGTGCAGGCAGACGGCACCGCCGCCTGTTCAACCCATCCCACAGAAACCACTCGTGTGCAGCTCGACACCACGGGTCAGCTCAGTTTGAAGGAGGAAGGCCAGGTCTGGCAGGGCAGCTGGTAGAGCGCTCCTGGGCGCAGCTTCCTCAGGGAGATGAGATGCCCGGGTTTGGAGCAGCGCTGGGGTGCTGAGCCACACACAGCCCCTTCACAGTGCCGTCCACCCGGCTGATGCAGCCATCATTAATAAAAATAAAGGAAGGAAAAGGGAAATTTTAAGCATCAGAGAGCCTCTTGTGTATCCCACAGGGATGAAGGGGCAGGATGGAAGAGGGGAGTTGTGAATCCAGTGCCTTCAGGCACAGATTTCATTCAGCACCCCTCTCCCCACCCTGCCATTCAGCACAGCACTTTGCTTCCAAGGTGCTTTGGGGTTACAGTGAGAAGCTCGAGCTTCACCATGACTCTGGAGCTCCCCAGCTCACCCAAGAGGCTCATTTTTGGAAGAGCACCTGTAGGTGTGAGGAAGAAGAAAGAGCTGAGACTTTTCTCTGGTCACGGGGGAAAGAGCTGCTGGGCCACGAAAGTCACGGCTGTAGAGATGCATAAGAAAGCTGCAAACATCTTCTGCCCCCTGCTTACTCCAGATCCTCAAAACCAACAAGAGACAGACCTGATAAATGTGGAGGTAAAAGCCTGAAAGGCACAAGCACCAGGTTTTGATGGACCAACTATTAATCGCTGTTAACGAAATCAATGCCTTCGACAAGGAAGCTTTTCTGCAGGTAAGGGGCACACGACACTGCCAGCCCTGGCCCATCACTGCTTTAAGGATGGATTAAAAGAGAGCGGTTTTCTTAAAGACAGTAGGGTTGAACAGAAAATTCAGCAACATGCAGGGGATCAGCAGATCTGCAGTATCAGAGCAGGCAGCTCTGCCCAGCCCTGAGCCCTGCCAGCACTGGGTCTGCCCCACCCTGGGTACCAGCCCGCACTAGCTGCCACATGAAGCATCTCTCCATCACTGCCGCAGCCCCACACGTGACTCCAGCACATCTGGAAGCCCTGGCCTGGCTCCTGCAGGACCACCACAGGCATCAGAGGCTCTATTCCCACTGCAACTTGGGCAAGGAAAAAAACTCATCTTTAATCCTTGAACCCAGACAGAGCTCAGCTAAACCGAGATGCCAGTGCTTGGATCACTATCGCCCGCCACTGCGGATCGCTGCCTGCACCGTGACACCAGCGCGTTGCTCGGAGTCTGAACAGATCTGAAGTGTCTAATGACACAACCAGAGGCTACTGAGGAAGAGCTGCTGCGTGTGATAACCACTCGTTTGATTTCTCACAGCATCTGAGGGAGCATGAGGGAGGCAGCCGGCCGGGCAAGGCACGGGCAAGGCAGTGTGCACTGCCCGCAGTGGCAGCACGCAGTCCCTGAGCAGGTGGCATGTGCTGGCCCGGTTCTGATGATATTTTAACCCAAGTCCACAGCAAAAGAGAGAATGGGCTCAGTCAGCCCCAGCCCGCCTGCATCCCTCTTGCTTTCTTTTCCTTGACACAGGTGTGTTACCTTGACACAGGCTCTGTCCTAAGGAACCTGCTTTGGCAGGGGGGTTGGACTCGATGATCTCTGGACGTCTCTTCCAACCCCTACAATTCTGTGAATCTGTGATTCTGCGTGCTGGTGAGCCTGGGGTGGTGATGCCTTCTTCCAGATCATCCAGCAGCACCTCAAACAGAAGCCATCGCAGCCGAGCAGCCCCAGGAGTCATGATGGCACTAGATAAGGCTTGTGCAAAGATAAAACATAGAATTTTTGGGCAACTTCCCCTACAGCCTCTTCCCTGTGCATGTGACAGCAGCGACCACAACTTTTCCTTTGTGTTCCTGCAGGAGTCGAGAGCCAGGAGCAGAGTGGGGCAGAGGGCAGCCCAGCACAGCAGGGTGGGCACAGAGGGGCAAGGGAGGACTGTCACGCAGGCGAAGGGACAGACCAGGCAGTGGGAAGCGCGCTTCTCTTCCCTGCAAGCTGCAGCAGGAGTGGAAGGACAATGTGACCTACTCAGGTGACTTGAAGAGCATCTCAAAGCCAGGCAGACATCACAACACCACAGAGCGCTGTGCTCAGTTTATAGCATCCACCATTCTGCACGGTGTCTGCCGGGGAGCGAGCGAACGGTGCCAGCCTCGTGGGGCGAGCATCGCTTAGAGCTTGATTAAAACTAGCCAAGTGCTTTATAACCTCTATGCATTTTTAAATGTCTCTCTTTGGGAAACATACCTTTTAAAATGATAAGGTGCTTCGATAGCTCAAGGCAGTGCTCAAACTGTGAAGCAAAGTAATTTTTCTAGCGTGGCTCCTCCATGGACCTTCCCTCCCGGTAAGCTCTGGCGCACTGGGGGGTCCCAGCAGAAACTCCCCATGAGATGGGGAGAGGAGAAGAAAGCAGGGAAGGAGAGAGAAGGTCTCAGCACTTTCTATAGACAGAGAAACACAAGGACTGTTCACCCTCCTGAGACAGCTGTCCTTTTCCAAGGAGAAGGAGCCAGCAGCGCAGAGGAGAGGAGCCGGCTGCTGCCCAGGTATTCGCAGGAAAACAACCAGGTACAGGAAAACTTGGGACCTTCAGCCTGTGCATCACCTGAGGCAGCAGCTGGGGGCACCAACAGCCAAGCACACTGAAAAATCTGGCTGTACCTTTGTCCAAAAAGGCAAAAATACCAATTACCTTGAAGGAATATTTGCTGAAGCCCTTGCATACATGTCGTGATGGGGCTCCTACCCTCAGAGGGTCTCTTCCCTTGCTGTCAAAGCAGCCACCTGCCACACCTGAAAAGGATTAGGGGTCTTTTGTCTGGGAGAAGCTTTTGAGTGGTCACTCCCTGGAAAGATGACAGTTCCTCAAAGCCTCCCAGGTACCCCAGCCACCTCTCCAGCGCCCAGATTCTTGTCTTGGCTACTCAACCCCACCCCAAAATTCAGCTTTCACAGAAAGAAGTTATTGAAAACCTCACAATGTCCAATATTAGACTTCAACCCAGGAGTGACCCACACAATTTTCTACCCAGAGGGACACAGGGACAGCCTCCCGTTGGCCAAGCAACACTGGGTTTCTGCAGGAACAAAGCACAGCAAGAGCTATGCAGCCTGCTGCTCCCTAAGGAATGCTATCCTGGAGTGTCAGACCCACCCTGAGCAGGAGAGACCACCTGGGCAGCCCTAGCCCAGGAGCAGAGGACTGTGGTGGGAGGCTGCAAGCCACCAAGCTGCCAGAAGGAAAAAGCTTTAGGGAGAGGTAGCTGTGAAAATCCTCACCTCTCTTTGGACTGACTCGCACCGAAATGAACTTGACTATAAGCAGCTGATCTAAGAGCACAGAAAAGTTGCTGGAGGGCTCAGAAAGTGGCATCATAAGATGAGGAGACATTGAAATCCAAAATAATAAAACCAACCAAATTTATTAAGTCTTCGGAGCCTGTGGGCAAAATAATTTTTCCCCATTTAAAAGTGTGTAAACTGAAAGAGAAGGTGAGCAATTTGTCAGAGATCAGAAGCAATGAAGTGGCAGAGACCAAAGCCCAAAACAGTGATGGCCTCACAAACACGATCACCACCTCAGCGTAGCATGAGCAGAGTCCATTCTCCAGCAGCACAAGCAGAGACCCAGGGCTGCTAGACATGTCTTGCAACAAGTGCTCTGCCTGCTTAAAGGAGAGCACTCCTCTCTTTGGGGACCAGGGATAGAACCCCAGGGAACAGTGTGAAGCTGCACCAGGGGAGGTTTAGGTTGGATGTCAGGAAGAGGTTCTGTACTGAAAGGGGGGTTGGGCACTGGAACCAGCTCCCCAGAGAAGGGGTCACAGCCCTGAGCTGGGCTGAGGTCAAGAAGCATCTGGACAATGCCCTCAGTGCCCTGCTCTGACCTCGCTGGGCCTGTGTGGAGACAGGAGTTGGACTTGATGGTCCTGATGGGTCCCTGCCAGCTCAGGAGATTCTGTGATCCTGTGATACTGTGCTGCCAGAAACCCTGCATGCTGCAGGGGTGGACACAACACCCTTGCTGCCATGCTGGGGGTACCACCCCTTGTTCAAAGGTCAGGGAAATGCCTAACCCGGCTTTGCAGAGCCTTTGCCAGCTGACCAGCACCCCACAGCACCCTATATAGCCCTGCTCCTTCCCCAGGAAGGTGGCCTGGCATTCCCCACCAGCGCAAACACCTCATGAGTTTCTTCCTGCACACCCCCCTTCCCATCATACCAACAGGGCAACCACCCTGTTCCAGATATTCATCCTTACTTTCCCCTTCCCATCAAGTTCGTATCACTTCTCACCCCCTGCCCCATGAGGAAAGGCTAATCCACATCCCCATTAAGAGCAGACCCCAGCACTCCCACACCATTAGATCCCAAAGCAGCATGGTTTCATGGTTCTATCCCTATTTGATGTCCTAACAGCCTTGGGGAGAGCTGCACAGTGGCTGCCCAAAAAGGGATGCTCACACTGAGAAAGAAGAGACACGGAGCATTTCCACCCTTGATCTGCATACACAAAGGTCACGGGAGAGAGGCAGAGGGGGATGAGTCCTTGCAGCCTCATTAGAGGGAAAGAAACTGTTTCTGCAAATAATAATTGATTTCTAAATTTATCCCCTAATTAAATAGGTTCCCTGGATGAATCTGCATGCCAGCTGCAAGGTGATGATTTAGTGCCTGGCTTCCTACGGGAATGCATCAACACATGTTTGCAAATTGTCTCTCCCAGATCCAAAGGTAGGGTGATCATTCCCCATGCCAGCACACCTGAAGCAGACCAGCCCCTCCTGCCACCTGGAGCTTGGGGCCCTGGGCAACCTAGTGTAGATCCAGGCCAGAGGTTGGTGGCCCTGCCTGTGGCAGGGGGGTTGGAGCTCTGTGATCCTTGGGGTCGCTTCCAACTCATGCCATTCTATGATTCTATGATTCTATGATTCTTGCAGCAAGCCAAGCCAAACCTTCCTCTGAGCCAGGTCTATCAGAGCTGCATCTAGGGGAAAAGGGCATTTGTCACCTGTCTTGTCACCTATCCCTGTGCTCCAGCCCAGCAGGGACTCTCCCATGGACCAGAGCAGGGGACCCATCACAACCAGAGTGTCCAATTCACTCCCTGCCTAAGTGGGAGGCTGACCAGAGGGGTTTTTTTGGCAGGCAACAGCTGTAAAGCCACGGCAGAGCTGGAAAAGCACTGCCTAAACTCAGCACGTAGCAACGGCGAGAATGAGAAACATTATCTCCAAAACATGCTCTTGCTTCCTACATCAATTCCACGGCTGTTCCTGTCTAGTCGCTTTGACTTTTTCCTACGGACACCATCAGCTAATAAAACCTCAAGAGACGGATCCTGGGATAAAACCAGGCTACAAGCTCTGCAAAAATTAAACACATTTATCACTCTTCTACGGAGAGCTCCTTTTGGAAAGCTGAGAGCCCTGATACTCTCAGACAAGCATCAAAGGGCTTCGGACACAGCAACTCCACGTTAGCTTGAAAAGTCAATAGTGCCGAGCAGCCCCGCTGCAGTGAAGCCCACGCTAATTAACTCCTGCTGCTCAGGACCGTAAGAATTGGGCCCACAGCCTGTCCATTCACAGCACCAGCTCAGAGCTCTCCTCTCTCAAGAAGAGAGGCATTTGCCTGCATTTCTACACCATCTTCTCCACATCTTTCATCTTCTCTTTCCTTCCTGTCAACTTTCCTCACCCCCACCCCCAGCATCATTTGGGTGCAGGGCATACAGGTCAACCCTCCTTTGGGGCTCCAGCCCGTTGTTGTTGAGGTTTTGGGATCTAGAGACGTAGACTGTCCCTCCTGATACCCCACACGATGGGGTCCCACACCTGGCACACAGCGTTTGCAAGGATGAGCCGTAAGTGGTGCCTAGAGATTCTTTACCGTGCCTGACTCTGCCAGGCTGGGCAGAGACTGAAGAGCTTCCCTTCAACCCACTCACCCCAGAGAAACTCATAAATTCAGGTCTTTATGAATCTGCTTGGCCCTGTTGGGGCTTTCAGAAGGCAGAGACATGGCCTGCACATCCTGCTCAGATTGCACAGAAATCAAACAAATAGAGAAACTGCTCCCATCAAGATCTACAAGGCCTTCCTGAGGTTTTGAACCTTCCCTTGGTCCACAGTGGGAAAAGAAAAAAAATATTTGGAAGTTTCCCCACGAGGGAGAAGGGAAAATAACCTCTCCATCTATCCCTTCCAGAAACAGCCAGTGGAGGTTGCAACCAAAGGGTGAAAGACAAGTGCCAGGCACAGCATGATCATTTATTGTCCCAGGGTGGCTACAGCACACATGGACACCCAACCACTCAGCCACATGCTCTTCTTTGAAGAAACACCATACGATGGGTTTTCTGCTCCCCCACCCAAAATAAGTGTTCAAAACTGGAGTGTCTCCACGGTATTTTGGATTTCTCAGTACTTCTGTATGAAAACTCTCTCATTAAGTGAGTTCTTAATCAAAAAATTTACCACTACAGACCGAGCTCAGGCTCTAACCTATTTCTGCACTCAAAAATAAAAAATCCATTAGGTGGCTAAATACTTCAGGAACTGCATCCCTTCATCTCCCAGTCTTGGTTCTCAATCTGTAGCTGAGCATCCTCCTTTATAAATTGCCTCAGAGAGCCTCAGATCTCTTCTAAAAGAAAACAGTATTATTCACAGGATAGGAAAGAGATGCAAGAAAGCTAATTAGTCCTTGTACAGGGGAGTTTGCAATATACAGCATTTAAATGAAGCCTGATTTTTCGATCATAGTGCTAAAATCTTCACACTGAGTCACTGGCTCTCTCTTCCAAAGGTGCCTTTTTTGCTCACCTTGAGCATTTTTGAAGGCAAAGAAAATTCCTTTAGGTACCAAGGCAAATTCATAATCTAGCTCTCCACCACTTATCAACTTGAGCGCATTAAAACTCTGTTAAAAGCAGAGCAAGATGAGTCCTTGAGGCCCTGTTCCCCAAGGATGCGTGCACATAAAGCAAGGAAAATGTGTGGTTATTAGAGTTTAGCTTTATTGTTTTCATAAAACACGCTGAAGATTGTGTTTATGATTCTGGAGAAAATAAAACCCTCTCTCCAATTGTTAAAATAATGAACACAAGATACTCTAGCGACTTCTAAACAATCAAACACTCTGGACTTGCACAGCACCTTCTATTTGGATTTCAGAAATGTCTGTACAAGAATGAAAATAAGTCTGGGTGTGTGGAGGGTCAGTCCAGCATCTCACCTTCCAGCCAAAGGGAGCAGCAAATCTACACAGGCATCACATGAGGTTAAGTTCCACAGACAGGAAGGGAACTGTTCAAAATTCATCACAAAATTGTTTAAGAGCCAGTTTTGATGGTTTTCAGTAACATCCTGTTTTCTGAACGATCAAATTCCATTTGAAAGCCAGGCTTGAGCATGAGAATCATTTACACATACACAAAATCAAAGAAAAAAGTAAAATCTTAGCTGGCACTTCCTGGCCCCTGTGTGGGTCCCACACAAAGACTTCTTCAACACAACGCTCATGACTTCAGAGGGCTTCTGTCCTCCCCACATCCCCACCACTCTGAAGGTTTTCTGTCTGTAAGGAGGCATTTGTATCCTAGCAGCCTAGGAACCTAAGAGCCTCCATCAGTTCTGCTCCTCTACCTCCCACCTGGGGGAAGGACAAACCAAAGGGGTTTCTCTCCCCTCCTTTAACTACTACAAAGACTATGTGAGGTTATGAATTATTGAATGGAGCTGTCTCTTTGGTTTAGTATGACAATGACAGAAAGGAAACACAGACCACAGAGGAGCTGTGTCCCCAGCACGAGAGTGGGGCAGGGAGCCAAGGGGCACGGCCAAGTGGGATCCTTACCCACCAGCTTAGTGTCCCTGCCCATCCATCACAGCCTGACACCCGCCTGGCACCACTTTCACAACAGCAGTCGAATTAATCCTGGAAGAAGCCGAGCTGAGGGAAAATACATCTTCCACCACAACGTCCTGGTAAGGGAGGGAACCTCTTCCAACAGTGAGCCCCTCCACATCCCTGTACCCCTACCTGAACACCTGGGCTGAACCAGGACCTGAGACCGTCTTGGCCATGTCCAGTGTTTAACTGACCTGGCAGAAGCAGGTCTTCTTCAGAACTCCAGCACAAGGGAACAGACTGGGATAGGGTGGGACAAAGCCAGCCAGGACAGAGAGACTGGGAAGGCGGTGGCAGAGTCGAGCCTTCAGATAGTTTCACAGAAGCTCTCTGGAAGGTATTACTGCCAGCTCTAAACCAACCTATTAGTATGAGCCTTTGGGGCTTGTAATAAAATCCGAGATGTTTTTTTCCCCAAGCCAGGTTAGATAGAAGCTGTCTGAAAATTAAAGGAGCAGCCTAAAAAAAGATTTCAATTCCATCCCTCCCTTTACGTACATTTACTCGCCAGCTCCTCGGAGACTGAGGTCGGCTCTGGAGCAGCGGCGCCCTGGCTGCATTCATTCCCAGCACCAGCATAGCATGCAAAAGCACTTTCTGTGCCTCAGACCCACCTTGCTGATTAATGGCTTTGTTCCAAAAAGCACAAAGCAAGAGTGGATTGAGACTTAACTGATTTCACAGAAACACCAAATTTGATACGCATAGTCAGACCTTCAAGTCAAGACAACCCCGAGTGCCCAAGCTAACACCACACAGCCTCTCACTGCCCCAGCAGTAAGTCCTAACATTTGGGAGAACGGAGTGGTTTCCTGGGTCCTACCTTCCCCTCGCCTGCAGACTTCTTTTGGGCGCCACCTTCTGCAAAAGGACATACCCAAACCCAACTGGTTGCCCTACAGAGATCTGAGTTTTGTGAACTAGAGCCCTTCAGAGCTCCACCACTGTCACGGCCCTTGGTCATCCCATCACACCCTATGTTGGCTACCTGAACTCAGGGTTAAGATCCTCACTTGAACACCACAAATACAACCAGTGACTTCCCAGAGAAGCATGCAGGAGTCCTGCCACATCCAATCCTGCACTTTGCCACCAAAAATGCACCTGATCTGCTGCCTGCAATGACCATTGGGCTGATCACTGCCTGGCTTGAGAATCCTCTTTCTTTTTTTTACTCGGGATGTTAATGGAAAGAAATCTCTGGATCCATTTGAAATGAATTATACTCCAGTAATTGCGGCTGCTATAGGGCAGTATTAGGTCAAACTGCCCTTTTTGTGCTGTGCCTCAAACACTAGAGATGATGAATGGGCTCATTTTCAGCAGAGCTGGATGCTCGCAGCTCCAGGTGAAGCCCATGCAAACCACAGATGCTCCCACACCGCCCCACCAGCGCCTGCCAAGCGCTTCCCTTCATAAAACACCCAAGCTCACACTGTATAAACACCGTTTTTGGGGCATGTTGCTTGCTACTTGATGTCATTGTCCCACAGGTCCTCAGCACACAGCCACCCCGTGCTATCTCCAAGGCTGTCCTCTCCAGGCTGCATTTCATTGCTGACGAAATCTATGCCACTTTTCCCCCAGACAGACCTTTTCAGCCCAAAACGGAGATTCTCCCCTCCTACTCTGACTCTGTTAATTATTAAGATAGGGCGGGATTGAAGAGACTAATTACCACTGTAAAGTTACTCTCCTGAAGGCTGATAAGGGAAGTAATTAGGATGGACAAGCATGGATTACAGAGCACTAAATCTCCCTCTCTTGTCAAGATAATACTGCTGCCCAACCTGACAAACGAGTCCATAGGCAAACACAAAGCAGTGTTGGAGATGAAGCGGTGGTGGAGATCCAGCAACAGGCTGGACCATGGCAGAGAAGGGCAAGGGGATCCCTCCTCCAGCACCTCCAAACTGTGATGGATGGCTGTACCCTCCAACACTCAACCCCCAAGACCTCAACACAGACTCCCTGCCCTGGGTGACAGCTCCTCCCTGCACCCATGTGGCTTGTCTTGGGGGGTTAACCTTGGCTAGCTGCCCTATGCCCACCAAGCCGCTTTGCTCTCGCGCTCCTTCATTCCCCACTCTTCTACCTCCTTCCTGGCAATCCATGCAGGGATGATGGGGAATGGGGGCTGCCATGTAACCCCAGTGCAGATTTCACAGCCAGGAAAACAGTATGTTCCTTCAAGTCACCACACCGAACACCTTCCCCACTCCACACACCCTGCTTTTGGGTCCTCTGCTTTCACCTAGTCTCTTTTCACCTCTCCAGGTATCAGCTAAGACAAGGAGCACACTCAAGAAGTAGATAGATGACAGCTATTCCACTGGGCTGCCACGGGACACACGTCCCCTTGACATGAGGTCAAGGGTGACACTTCATGGCGTCACAGCAGTGTGCGACTGCCCAGGGAAGATGGTTGCTCGAAGCATGAGCCCAGGACATGAGCTCATCTTGGGATGTCCCAAGAGAACCAAAGCTGTGCACATCTCCAGCTACCTTCTGTGCCACGTCCATCAGCTTGTTTGTCCACACAGAAGTCATCTCATGGGCGAGATGCAGCAGCAGCAGCTCAGGGAAGCTGGATTGAAGCACGACCCCCACAAGGACCAGCCCATCTGACCTGATGTGAGCCATTTGGTGCTACCAGCATATGGACACCCATAGACCACATCCCTGTGCTTGGCTGGCTGCAGACACCCCACAGTTCCCTGTATTTGTGTGAGCTGCAGCAAAACCAAGGGTGGAACAGCAAAACCAAGGGCAGAGCTGCCCACGCCACCAAAATAAACCTTCACATGGACAGCAAAGAGCCTGAGAGCAAGGTAAGAGCCCAGCAAGCGAGTGTAGATGGCTCAGCTTGCCCTGAAAGCTGCAGAAACCATCTCACGGGGAGGATGCTCCCACCACAGCCATGCACGTCCCACGTGCATTCCCCATGCACACACACAGATTATTTTCCTATAACAATTTCAGGCCCCCTGCACTAGAGCATTTATAACTAATACATATTCTAATGTTCCTGTTCACCTGAGACGCTCGAAACTTTCCTGGCTCATTTGTTAGGGTTGGGTTTTTTTATTTATTTTTTTTTTTTAAATACCTTCTTCCCCTCAGGCCAGTCAAATCAGTCCAGTTAATTTTAATTTCCACGGACATGGAAAGTCATCTCAAGGTCATTTTTGGGTTATTTTCCAGTTTCGAGTCTGCAGGATTTTGCAGGATTTGCAATTGAGGCTTCTGATTATCTGCTGCATATTGAAATGAAAAGGAACCAGCTGAGGAGAGACAGTGATGAAGCACCCCATTGACACCCAGGTAATTAAGGAGAAACAAACATGTTTGTTGGCTGAAACAAGCGGAAAAATGATGCAAAACACTCTAGCAAGGAAGAGAGGAGGGATGCAAGAAAGAAAAAGCATCAGCTAATGGGTTTCCATCAGAAGGGAGGGCTCCGCTCCAGCCAAAACCTTCCCAGGGCATTGGCATCTCAGTGGGATGGCTGTGGGGTGCCACTGGAGGCTTCTGTCACTTTGGATCCAAAAGGCAGCAAATAAACGAAACCGATTGCATTGCAAGGCACAGTTTTGTGATGCACAAGACAAGCAGCTTGACACACCCTGTTTTGAGGTGGGGAAAAAACCTAAATATATATATTGAATATATATATTTATCTATAAATTGGATATATAAATGTAAGAATATTAAATAAATTTATAAAAATTAAATTTAATATAAAAATTACATGTAAATATTTAATTAAAATTACATTAAATATATACATATTATATATACATATATATATATATATTTGGGTTGGAAGCAGTGAAGCCTGGATGTTTGCTACAGGGCAGCCCAATCTGCCCTTAGCCAGCCTTACCATTAAGATCCAGGAGGTTACTCCCTTGGGAAACTGGTGATTCCCAGCATTAGCCAGCTCAAGACCAGGACCAGATGCTCCCAGGGCCACAGTGAGAAATGATGTTCACAGTAAACTTCCTCACTCCTCTCCCAAAGCCAGTCTAACACCATCACGTCAATCTGCGCTCCAAACGTGTTTATTAAATGTTTTTAATATCGCGGTGGCAGACAGAGCAATGCAATCAAGCCTGAGTTGCACATCTTCCCAGGTCCACGGGGACCACGGGTACAAGCCTGTTTTTGTTTCTTTCCCAGGGAACGATCAAGATACAGGACTCACAGCTCAAATCACTGCGCTCTCCAGGGGCAGGCGGCGGTAATTAGTTTGTGTGCATTGGAGGCGTTCTTGGTTTGAAGCCCTGCTCGGGAATCCGGGCAGGAATATTGCAGCTGCTGGGCAGCAAGTGCTCTGGGGAGACCGAGTCCTGATGGGAGGGTGCTGAGCAGGTACAACAGTGGCCTCCAGCTCCTGAAAACTGCCCTTGTCCCACCAATTCTTTCCTATCTAAAAAGTACTGAGCCGCACGCTGGGTTTTTCCCCAGCGGCAAGCGTCTCTCAGAGAAGAGCAGCTATGAGAAACAGCTCAGTTTAGTCTCCTTAAAACAAAGCAAATGCTATTATTCTGGGAATGTTTCAGCACCAGGAGATGGTTTTTCCCCCCCAGACAGATGTCATCTGGTCTGACGTACCACCACCACCACCTCCCTAAACTCACCTGGAGACATGGGCTAGAGGGCAAACCCACAGCACCAGGGCTCAGAGGATGGAGACCACCAGGAAGGGCAGCACTGGACCACAGCATCCATCACCCTAATTTTAGCTCTGCTCCACGCTAGACTCTGAGTGCCTTGGAGTGGTTTAAACATGGCAGTCCCATGCTTCAGAGCCTTCCTTCAACAACCAGCCCTTTCCCCTGATCGTGCAGGAAACCTTGGAAACCATGAGATGCACATGGATGAAGCTGCCAGGGAGCGCACGGGCAGTCCGCAGCAGTAACCTGCACACCTCCAGCTGCTCGGGTCAGGTCCTTGCAAGATGCTAATCATGTAAGAGTACAGCTGAAGTCAGGACTATTTTCCTGCTGACTTTGAAACCGGTGGGAAGGAAAAAAAAAAAGAAAAGAAAAGAAGAAAAAAGATGAATGTATTGCTATGGACATTTGTCCAGATATAGCACTACCAAAGGCAAATTGGACATCAGGGCACAGCCATGAGATTAAGTCATTTTTCTGTTTGCTGAAAGCATTAAGGGGGAAAAAAAAACCCTCAAACCCTTATAATGTTTTGCTGTGAACTTAATGTTTCATTTGACAATTAATTTTGAAATAGCAAATGCTTGAAACACGGCCAAAATAACCTAAATTTTAGAAAAAGATCATTAAATCACAGTTCAGCCAAACCTACTTAAAAAAAATAAAAAAGAAAAGAAAATGCTTGAGTCAGAAAAATCTCAGCTCTGCTTTGGGATCTGCCTCGTCCCTGGGAATGATGCTGGGGCTCTGAAGAGTGAGACAGACTCCCCTGAACTCAGCTGGCAGAAGGAATGGCCTTGCCCAGAGCAGAGCTCTGCACCCACGAGATGCTCCCACATCCTTATATCAGCATTGATTAGGAGGCATTTACAGGCTGAGATGAAGGCAAAGCAAGATGCTAAAGCCAAGCACTGGGCACACCAGCAGCCCTGTTGCCACTCCAGCATCCTACCTATGAGGCAATTTATTTTCTGAGTCGATGCATCCAACACTGAGTTGTTTGACACTGGTGCAAAGCTCCTGTCACCAGGAAGGATGGGGTGCGTGCCCATGCATGGGGGCAAGGGGACACGGGGGCTTTGCACAAGATCCACTGCAGGGATTAGCAGGCAAATCAGAACAAAAAACAAAGCTGGGCAAATCCAGGGAGGAGACTCGTCTGCTGGATGATATTAAGGGGGAAAATAAGTGACAATTTACATCCGAATTCACCTTGTATGTGTGGTTTGACAGGGTCCGCTGCTGCCGGCCCTGCTACCTCCTGTTGTGTTTCCCCTCCACCGCTCCCTGGCTGAAGAGGCAAGGCAAGCTGGCCAGCCCCACAGCCAGCAGACAGCCCTCACTGCTGCCTGCCACCTCCTCGGCCAGGCCAAGCACCCGCTTTGAGCCAGGATGAGCCCCTTCTCTTCAGACTGGTGACCTCAGGAGAAGCCCTAATGCTGATGGCCATGTCCAACACCCTGCAAGAGCCAGCTGGTAGCTCCTCAGGCTTCACCTCCCTGCCTCCTCCTCTTCCTCCTTCTCATCTGCCCTTTTGCTAACAGACCTCCAGACGCTCTCTCCTGCCCTGCTCTTTTTTTTAAGACAAAGCCACAAAATAACCCTGCTCACAGCAATCCCTGGGGCTGTGCATCCCTCCCAGCACTCAGGCTAGGAGCAGGGGCTGTGGGAACAGATGTACCAGGACACGAGGAGTTGAAGAGGTTCCTTGTTGGCATGGAGCTGTGCTGCTGCGGGGAAGAGGGAGCAGCGGGGAGATAAGTACTCGCTTCTGCGCACGCTACGGAGAAGGATTAGATACTTACAAATATTTTATCCTAGCTAAAGTAATTGCACCACTTGTTCTTATGAGTCAGAGCTATTTATTTTCATGCTTCAGGGCATCAGTTGATCACACCAGCTGAGGTCAGGCAGAAATTCCCATTGCTCCTGTAAGCGTTTTGCATATTGCAGGGATGTGCCTCAGCACAAGTTACTGCAGCCTGTCCCCCCCCATCCCCACCCCATCCCATCCCAGCCCTCTTTGGTCCCCACCAGGTGCAGAGGACACACCAGCATGAACAACTCCTCCACCTTAACCCCCCACCCAGTATGACCCAGGATGCAGTCCTTGCTCTTCCTGGTTTAATTTCTGCTAGTGGAGAAGCAGACCCCACACTCCTGCCCTGGGCAGAGGATGCTGAGGTGTTCAGCACCTTCCCGTGCCACAGCCACATCCAGCTGCACTCCATCCCAGGCAGAGAGACCAGTGGGAAGAACATGGAACTGAGAAGAGATGGTATCAGTCATACCAGAGGGGAAACTAAAACCAACTCCTTTCCACCCTGAGCACACGAGTCAAACCAGGGTCATCAAAGCTCATTTCAGCAGCCAGAGACTCTGCAGCTTCTGCCAGGAGCAGACAGAGATAACTGCTCATCTCTGAGCGCTTGCGGATGCACAGCTCTAATTGTGTCACCACTGAGAACCCTCCCAAAAACCAACACTTGGCCAGCATTGATAAATAAAAACCAGGCAGCATGTACATGTGAGGGGCAGAGGAATGCCAGAAAACAGCCACAAGTATCGGACCAGAAAAGAAACACCTCCCCATCCTCCCTCCTGGTGCTAACTATCCAGCTCCACTAACTCTGGAGCATTTAGTAAAGGTCTTGGAAAGAAACAGCCCTTGGTCTCCGAGCACCAAGCATGAAATGAAGCAGCACAGGCCAGTGCTTGCCAAATAAAAGCCTCCCTTTGCACAAACAACAGGTCGGCTCCTCTCAGAGCGAAACGTGTGCACATGCCGGTGGCCCCTCCGGCAGCAGGGACTGCCAGGCACTTCCCCACACTGGATGCTGTGCACTGGTGGAAGAGCAATTTGTACTGCTCCTCTGGCTTGAAATGCCACCAGGAGCTGCAGCAGCACTGGGTCGCTCCCCTAACCCTTTCCTCTCATCGTGCTCATCACTGTCTCCATCCCCAGCTGTCCTCCCAAGCAGCATCACCGTGCCTCCTCACCCGGGCTCGGATGCTCACCAGGCACCGGGTATCTTACGTTTCCTCATCCGCGCTCCACTGATCCCCGTTAGCAATTATACTGCTGCAGCAGCAGCTCCGTAACTTTAATTATAAGACAATTTCTGGTCTAATCCCTGGTTTTGACTCACTACCACAGACACCCCCCACCCTCCCTTCTCTCCCCTATCCTCTCATTCAGTCATTTCACAAGTGAAGCCATGCAGATAAGAAGGAGTTTGAACAATTAGGTATAATGATAATAGGGACATCACTTTCATACCGATGTCTGCATCACACTTCAAGGGCAGGACCACAAAACCAGCCTGCTCTCTGAAGCTTTGCGATTCCTTATGTCGTCAGAAGCAGCATCAGGATCCTTTCTGGAAGCTTGCATTTGTTTGTCTTTCAACAAAATAATTTTATGTTGTGATGCTGTGCTTCCCTTGCCCCTCCCTCCCCAACCCCGTGGCCCAATTTACCACTGGATTTTGTTAACTCACTGATCTATAGCAATAAGGTACATTGTTGTTTCTCTCTTACAAGTGCGTGACCTCATCTGTGACACATGTGGCCCCACATTTCCAAAGCTCTGGGACACTCTCCCCTTGCCACCAGCATCCTGCTTTCCAGCAGACCCCACTGCAGAGACAGTGTACCTGCAAACTCACTAATGTCTCTGCATCCAGAGCATCTCATCATCATCCTCTGGGTACCATCCCCTGCGAGGCAGCCAGGGTACAGAGAGAGCATCAGGAAAGTAAAACCCCCCCAGCTCAGAAGTCAGAACCCCCACTTTTCACACCCAGATATTCAGCTCAACTCACTTGACTTCACCTCTCATCCTCCCCACCTGTCACTGGGGATAATATTTTTTTCCTGACATGCTTTGTTATTCAGAGATGGAAGATTCTGTAAATGCTGAATTATTATCATCAAATTATAATACTCAGAACATTGTCTCCCTTTGGGATTCATGCTGCAGGAGGAGAGAGCACAGGCACCCGGAGCTGAAATGTGCCCCGTTTAGTTCCCTTAGAGATAGCAGGGAAGGATGCTGCTTCGGTATTTTCTCTCTTCCTCAGATGTCCTGGAAGAGTCTCTCTCTGACAGGTCTTCTGCTGGAGAGAACTGAACTATATTTGAAAGGTAATTTTGGAGCAAATGGGAACAGAAGTGTCAGAGTTGTCATGATGAGATCTGCTGGAATTTCCTTCCCATTTCAGGGGAGAGGAGCAGGGGAAAGCACAACATTTTGCATTTCATTTTTTCCAAAGTGGGATGGCTCCTGCCACTTGCCTCCAGCTTCCCCAGGCTCCTGGCATGCTCCTGGCTGGAGAACTCCCCAAAAGCCCCCAAAACACAGCCATCCAGACCAACACATCTGGTGCTCTCTCATTTTCACTTTCAGAAAGAAAAGTTAAGCAGATCGCAGATGGAGCCACTTAGAGCACAGGACAATGGGGCACCCTACTGAGGTTCCTACAGGGAAGATATCATCCAGCCTCCTCTGGGACCCACCAGTGATGGCCAGCACTAACTGACACCCTGTACCACACCTCAGGGTACACATCTCCCCTCAGACATCCAGAAAAACCGACCCACATTGCTGGGAAGTCTGAAAAATTACAGCACAAAAGCAGAGAGCCAGCAACACCCAGAGCTTGGCTCTCCCTGCACAAACAGGGCTGATGCTCTGGGGGGAGCATCTTCTGGGGACAGCCTGGACAAGGACCGGTACCCATCTCCTCAAATATCACCATTATAGGAAAGGAGGCAAAGACAGCCAAACTTAGAGATGAGCAAAGGCTGACAAACTGCTACTGCTTGCGAAGGAAGCCAGGAGACTGAGACTCCCCGGGAAGCACAGCTGGGCAGTGAAGGAAAGCACCAGCCTGCACCCAGCTTGGCCGAGCCCTGGCATCACCACCAGCACAGCTGCTCCCACACCCGCCTGTTCCTGTAACTCCAGCCAACAGCCCCAGAAACCTTCCAGACAAGAAACAGGGATACACAAACACCGCAGGCACACAACGGCGCAGCAAGGAACCATCAAGCTCGCAAGCAGGAGGAGAGGGGAAGGAAAGCTCTTGCAAGCAGAGCTCAGGCTGGGAGGTTTTGCTCCTCCACTATAAAACTTGCTACCAGCTTGTGTCTATATGCTCTTTTTCCCACGAAACTTGCCCTGTTCACCCTGCCACAAAGTGCATGGCATGGCAAAACCCCAGCTAGCATGGGCAATGGGAACAGTAACCTCCCTGCTGGCTGGGAAACAGGGCTTCCCGAGTCCACGGAGAACCACACCAGCACCTCTGCTCCCTGTGCACCAGCCTAGTTCAAGCAGGGCATCCCACTTCACCCCAGAGTCCCCCCAGCAGCCACCCCAGAGGGGTCTGGGCACAGCACCCCGGGCAGGCTGCCCTCCCACCTCTCCCCCAGCCCAGCCTTGGCTCCTTCCCCCAACACACTCCCGCTGTCACATCCACAGCTTCTCCCTGGGAACGATGACAGCTGATGATAGAAGACCTTGAATTTAATTGCAGTGAGGGAAAAAAATAAAATTAAGAAAAAAACATGTTCAGAGCAATACAGAACCCCTTTCATCAGCCACATTATTTGGGTATCTTTTCTAGAGAAATTAATTTGCCTGGGGGGCAGTTTCATTTTGCAATGCAGGGCCCCAGCTTGCCCAGGGACAAGCATACAGCCAGGCGGGCAGTGAGCACCCAGCCCAGCATCACAACCAGCTGCTGCACAACCAGGGCAAATACCTCACCTTTGCAGGTACCCACTGGATCCTCACGTCCCAATCACATCCCCCCATCCTGCTTACCCTGCACAGAGTGAAGGAGCAGTTCCAAGCACACGTGGCAGACCACCAGCGGATGCTTCTCAGAGACCAGAAAGCATTTCAAAATGAAAATCCCACACCCATCCAAGCTGTATGGTTCAACCTGCCGCTGCACTTGCTGGTTTGCTTGTAGCAGAAAACACAGCCAGGGGTTTCCCATGATCTTTGGGGGCTGCTGCTTCCACAGACCTCGTGTGACCAGAGAAGAGGGGGCACAGCTGTACAGCAGTCATCAGCAAAGGGATGATCTGGGTGCTGAAGGAAAGGGGTCTTATCAGTGGAGGGGGAGCAGAGAGGGAAAGAGGCGCAAGGCAAACCTCTCCAGAGAATAAGCAGTGATTAAATATTTATAGGTTTTAATGCATTGATTTGTTAAGTCGGGAAACAGTCCTTTAAGAGTTTGAAGATGCCTTTCAAGGCAATTCTTAATCAGCAACCCAGGTGCAGCAGAGAGGAGCTCAACAAGAGGCAGAAACCACTCCAGGAATGGTCTTGAAAGCAGGGCTCTCCCTGCCCACATCACCCGTCCCGGACCCCTACAGCCAGGACGTGATTCAGGTGGCTCAGAGACCCCCTCAAAAAGTTTGTATCCAAGGTTTTTCATTAAGTTTCTCCTGTAAGGGGTTTATTTTTGGACAACATGTTTGCAGAAGAAAATGAAACAACACTGCTGAAGGAGAAACAAACCTGCAGTATTTCACACCAGCCATAAAAGAAAGGTGCCCCCCTTCCAAAAGCTGCACAACCTGATCTAGGGGAGCTGCTGCCCACACCAGCCTCTGCATCCCTGCCTCAGCTCCTTGCCTTGCTTTGGGAACCTCAAAAGCATCAATAGCCCAAAATGGGAAGGGGGGGGCACCCAGTAAAGCATGGGTCCAGATGAGGCATTGCTGGTCCTTGTCCCTGGAAGCACCACTGCCTGCTTTGGCACCAGGTCCCCTGTTACAGGAGGATACAGCTCTGTTGGTGCTCCTCACATGCATGGAGGTTGCACCCAACCCTGCCCAAGCTGGGACAGACCTCCTGGGTAGCACTGCTGGGCCTCTGGAAATGTTTTTCGGTGCCCCCAAAGTGAAGAAGTCTGAACTGGCAACAGTGCTGAGCTGGAGCTGCATGCCTTCACTGCGTGAAGCTGATGGCAAACCAACCTCCCCATCGCTCATTTGTAATGGTACAGAGCCCAAAGCAGGACACCTGCCCAGCAGAATCCTAACTCTCCTGTAATCCAGCCAGGAAAAATAACATTTCAAAGTAAAATGGTCATTTTAATTCAGCAAACAGGAGGGTACAAATTCAGCATTCCCCCCTTGACACACACACACATCCCCCTCCCTTTCCTCAATGACATAGTATTTTCTGAAGGGAAAACTGTGAGGAAAGCTTCGGATGCTCCTCTCTCCCTGGCAACCATCAAGCAGTCCCAGGGGGTTCAAAACCAACGTCCTATAGCCCATTGAATCCATTACCTTACTTATCAATACGAGATTAATTATTCCAGTTCACAGGGTATTTGGTTACTTCTTAATGCTCCAGCTGCCACAGTGAAAAGAGCCGAGATGCTCTTGCCTTGGCTGGCTGGATTCGCTACTCCTCACGGTCACTGCCAGCTTTTAAGACATAAGCAAATGCCTCCTCCAGGCTCACAAACAAAAGCCCATGTCAGGAGCATCCGATGATGCCTGAGCTGATGGGATCCACTCCTACAGCCCTGTCCAGAGAGGAGGGGGGGCTGTGTTCTGACCTCCTCTGATGACTCTAACAGCACGAGGCAGTGCGCCTCGAGTTTGGGTTTCTGCTGCTGGATTTTAACAGGAAAAGGAGGAGGGGGCCGGCAGCGGGAGGGAGCACACAAACAAGGGAACACAAGAAACCGCACACATTTTGTTCCTGAACCCTCCAAACGTGACTCACTGTGCTCTATTGTGACAAACTGAAACGCCTCTGAGGAGTTCATTTCACGTCTCATCCATTCTCTGAATAATGGGAAAATCCCTCTTCGTTTCTCTAAGACATCAGCACGCGCGACGTGCCACGAACACCCGATTCCATTAGACATAATGGAACGAGATTGTCCCAGAAGTTGTTTCCAATTGCTTGAGTGCATCCTTCATTTAGGGAAATAAGAATATACGAGCTGCTCTACCCCAGCTGATGTGAGGACGCAATCCTTAAGCTGGAGTCAGAGCCATTTATTTCCCGACTTTGGGTCCTTCCTCTCCCCAGGCTCCAGGACTGGGTTAACCAAGAGGCTTGGCCATCCTCCTAGGAAAACCCAGGCTCCTGCCACATGTGAAGCTGGAAGGTCGAGGTGTCCTACAGCAAAGGGTCCCTTCTTTTATGAGGAAAGGCTGAGTGAGCTGGGGCTGTTCAACCTGGAGAAAAGAAAACTGAGGGGCGACCTAATTAATGTTTATAAATATCTTAAGTATGGGATGCAGGGGGAATTGGCCAACCCCTTTTCTGTGGAGATAGGACAAGGGGCAATGGCTGTAAATTGGAGCACAGGAAGTTCCACACCAACATGGGGAAGAACTTTTACCCAGTGAGGGTGACAGAGCACTGGGACAGGCTGCCCAGGGGGGTGTGGAGTCTCCATCTCTGGAGATATTCAAGACTCATCTGGACGCCTATCTGTGCAATATGAGCTGGGGAGCTGCTTTGGCAGGGGGGTTGGACCCGATGATCTCTCAAGGTCCCTTCCAACTCCTACGATTCTGTGATTCTGTGATTCTTCCTGGGTTTGAAGTTCGAGTTCTCCCGTTAGGCACCAAAGCCTTGAGCTGCTTTGCCACTGCTGAGCAAGGATGCTGTGGGACACAGCAGGGATGCACGTGCTTTCCCAGGCCATTGACCCAGTTTCCCAGTACATCCCATCATGCCATTATGCAGCATGTAACGGTGACAGTTGTACAGTCAGAGGGCTTGGGAAAACTCCGACACCTAAACACACGTAACAAAACGCCTGCTTATCTGCCAAGAAAAGCAGATTCCCCCAGGAATGCCTGTTCTAGCCCGCTGCCTACAATTTGCTTTGACTTCTTGGGACAAAAGAAAGTTTGAAAGCCTTGGAGACAAACCAGGCTGCCTTAAAGACACTGCCTGTGATAACAACGTTGTTAGCATCACTAACATTACTTCTGTATTCAGAAGCAACCGATGGGGCTTAGTGGGGGGGAGAGTGACAGATCACAGCAGACAGGGCTTGAGTTTTGTTTTTTTAATTGACTGCCACCTTGAGATAGTTCCTCTTCCCAACATGAAAAAAAAAAAAAGAAAAAAAAAGGAATCACAACAAAGCAAACAGCATCTTGAGCTTACCAGCTCCTTTGCAGCAAAGCATTGGTTTGATGCCTTCCCAACACAGGTGCTTAAAGCAAAGCTCCTGCCTGAGTTGTGCTGCTGATTCTGGACCCATGTCCCCAGAACAAACCCCCACAGATACCTGCCCTTCGCTTACAGGACATGAAAGCTGTTGTCCCCAGCCAGCTGCACTGGGGACTTCAGGTCTTTCAAGTTTAACAAGTTTTAGGTTTTTGCCATGGAAGAAGCATGCAAGGTGAGCACAACCATAACAAACCCCCCCCCACACTCCAGAGCACAGAGCCACTTTCAAGCTTTCTTTCCCACTGAATATTTATTTCATTTTCAGATCCACCTCCCCAGCTCTACAGGGAAGGAACAGTGTGACCTCTGAGACCAGCCAAACTGAGGTCACACCGCAAACACCACTGGTAGGCACTGGAGTCTGCAGGGAGAGGAACAAGGCTGTCAAAGGAGGGTAGTCCCAGGGCTCTGCCGTGGCTGGCATCAGTCCCCAGTGTCCCTGTGCCCAAAATCCATCCCAGCCCTGTCCTAACCTCCAGACAAATGAGCTTAGGGCCACAGTACATCACACTTTTTTTTTTTCCCCAGAGTTGGCACCCAGCCCTCCCTCTATAGCTTCTCCTGGCTTGGTTTCAACAGCAATAGGCTTTATTATTATGCCTTGCTGCCCTAATTCTCCGCACACTCAATTTTCCGCTGACACATTGACCCTCTGCTGCGTTTGCTCGGTCTGGGCAGGTGGCAGGCAGCACCCAGTCACCTGCCTGTGTGAAACTGGAGCTGAGGGGCAGGAGAGGCATCCTCCTGGTCCTGCCAGCATCCCCACCAACACGGCCCCGCAGAGGGAAGGCTGGGAAGTTTCTGAAGGGAGCACAAAGACATGGAGGGGGAGATGGTGAACAAAAGGAAAGCAGAACAGATGTAGCATAAAGCAAATGAAGGGTCAGGGGAAGAGAAAGAAGAGAGCAAAAGGAACACCAGTTCAGCTGCAGGGGCAGGATATGGGATGCTGACACGTGACAGTAAAACAGCTGCACAGCACCAGCACAAGGCACTGTTGGGGTTGTCATTGCCTTGCCCAGGGGACCTCTCCTGCTCCAGGTGTCACTAAGCCCAGCCCTGCCCGGCACCTGGTCACCTCTGTCACCTCCTCACAACTGTGACAGGGTACACAGAAGAGTAACAGGGAAGATGTGGAGGGTTTTGCTCCCAGGCTTGCAGAGGCTCATTTCTGCTTTCTTTTCTGGTTTCTGCTTGGGCAGACAGGTTGGGCAGAGGGAGGTGGTTGCCCCCAGCTCATTTTTGGGGTTTCAAAAAAAGAAAGAAAAAAAAAAAAGAAAAAAAGAAAAAGAAGAGCACTGGGAAGTGGGTTGCTCCTCAAAGAGGATTCACCTGAACCAGCATTACAGCTCCAAGGTGTCCAATCTGCCTCGGGCTGCAAAGCAGGTGGGACAGGAGCCAAGCAGCACCCTCACTTTGCCTTCAACCTGGGACATCCCACCCCTTTGCTGGGGAGAGAGAGGACGATGCACAAGCACAGCATCCCCATCCCACAGATCCTGGCCCGGCTGGTGCCAGCCATCCCCAGGAGACACCTCACCTGCTCCTGCCGGCTCTGCCACACAGACCCAGCCCACTAAATTACAATTTTTATTCACAGCAACAGGCAAATACCCACCACCGAGGAGCAGCCCTGCTGAGGGGGAGAGAGAGGGGATGGCGCCAGCACGGCCCGGGGGGTCTGGGGAGGAGGAGGAGGAGGACAGCACTGGCTCGCAGCTGCCTGCTGAACACAATGCAGAGATGGAGAATGGCCTATGATTACAATTTGAAGGGCTTCTATGCACTGAAAGGGAACTGATTCAATTGTGCCGCAACTCCTGAGAAGCTGTCAGCAATCAAGGCGTTCTCCCCGCTACAATCATCAGAGGCAGGGTGCAAGCCAGAGCAGGGAAAAAGTATAGCTTAGGTGATGGCAAGGTACAGCAGCGCTGCTCCTTCCACAGCTGCATTTCCTTCTCCATCAGCATCCCTCGCAGGAGGAAGGGAGCATTTGGGATGGGGGGGATGGGGCAGGGGTGACACTAGTTTGTGAAACACTTCTCTGGCTCTGACACCTGCCAAGCCACGGACTTCCAAGACTGGAGGAGTAGAGGATGCCCACAGGGGATGAGTGGGATGCACAGCTTCTGACCACTGGCTCCTGGAGCAGCGAGTGGCACACAGAGCCCACAAGCACACCCACATGTGCCATGTCCACCCGGGCTGCAGCTGCCAGCGTAAAGGCAGCCAGATGTCCCACACACAGGCAGCACCTCTGTCCCAGGCACCTTCTCCATCCCAACTCCTTTCCTGGCTGCAGTTAATTTGGGTAATATTTCAGCCCAGCATCCCCCCTCCACCCCCCACTCCTGTGCACCCAGCAGCTCCCACAGCCAAGCCCGGCACTCATCCCTTTGTTTTGACATCAGAAAGGCACTGCCAACGCCTCGCTGCAAACCTCTGACCAGACCAAGGAAACTTCAAGGCAGACAAACCAGAAACAAGAAGCCCTTCCAGCTCCTGCCCTTCCCCATGTGCCCCACTGTTTGAGGAGCATGAACGCTCCTGGGGTGTATCTGGAGGGGAATACAATGAAGCAGAGCCGGTGGGCACCAAAACCAACTGTAATGCCAGCCCCAGGCCGTGCCCAGCACCAGCTGCCCACAGACCCCGGGACCCCAGCAGCACCAGCAGCTTGGAGCTGCTGCACTAAACTCAATTTGCAGAGCTGGAAGCAACCCCAAGATTTCAGTTTAGGAGGCTGCAGGAGACTGAAGTTCCAGTCTTTAAAAAGCCAGCACCATGCCAGAAACACTTCCTTTGCCACTAACTCTGCTCTGCCAATAATCCCAAAACTGAGTCACTGCTGCAGCCTGCACATTATTCCAGAGTTTATCCCTTGCCTGTGGACAAACTCTTCCCAGACAAAAGCAAAAAGCTCCATCAAGGAAGGATGGCACCAGGACATGTGTGTTCACCTCCCCATTTCAGCCCTCCCTCTTGACCCAGCTGAAGGGCTGGGATTTTTCCCCAGCTTTGCAGAACCACCACTAAGGAAACTGCAGATCTCCGGAGTCTGCTTGGAATCAGCAAAATGCATTACATGCACATTGGTAGGTAGAAGCTATCCTATTATCCAAGTAGATTATAATTACCCCATTTGCCTATTAAAAGGATACTGTGACAATATTTAAGTTAGAATGCTTTCGTTATTTGCTAAAAATTATGTGGTAGCAATCAACTGAAAATTTAGGCTGTAATACAGCCACAGCAATATTGCTGGTAATTTGTGTAACCAATAGCAATTATTTTTAATGCAGTAGCCAACATTTTTAAATAGGCTTTTCACACACACATACATATGTGTGTACACATACACATACGCTGAGGGGCAACATGGGCTCAATTTCCCCCCTCCCACTTATGAAAACTGAGACCTTTGATGTGTGTTTCTCAGTAGGCACAGCATGAGATCATAGAATCACAGACTGGTCTGGGTTGGAAGGGACCCCAAGGATCAGAGAGTTCCAACCACCCTGACACAGGCAGGGCCAACGATCTCCACGCCTGGATCATAGACTGACAGAATGGTGGGGGTTGAGAGGGACCTCTGGGGATCATCCCAGCCCTTCTTGTAGATGGGCATCCCACTGGTTAACTTTCCCAGCCAGCCAGGGCTGCTGATAAATGATGGGAAGTCACTCAGTGAGCACTTCTGCCAGCTTCCTCCATACCCTTGGGTGGGTCCCATCCAGCCCCAGAGACTTGTGTGTGTCTCAGTGGTGTAACTGGTCACTAACCATTTCCCTTTGGATTGTGGGGTCTTCATTCTGCTCCCTGTCCCTGTCTTCCAGCTCAGGGGGCTGTGTACCCTGAGAACAACTGGTCTTACTATTAAAGACTGAGGCAAAGAAGGCACTAAGTACCTCAGCCTTTCCCTCCTCCTTTGTCACTATACTTCCCCCTGCATCCACGAAAGGATGGAGATTCTCCTTAGATCCCCTTTTGTCACTAATGTATTATTGAAATATCTTTAATTGTCCTTTACAGCAGTAGCCAGATTAAGCTCTGGTTGGGGTTTTGGCCTTTCTTTCTCCCTGCAGAACCCCACGACATCCTTGCAGACCCCCTGAATTGCCTGCCTGTTCTTCCAAAGGTCATAAGCTCAGCTTTTTTTCCCCAAAGTCCCAGCCAAATCTCTCTTTTCAGCCCAGCTGGTCTTCCCCACCAGCTCATCTTTTAGCACACAGGGATGGCCTGCTTCTGTGCTTTTATGATTTCCTTCTTGAACAATATCCAGCCTTCCTGGAGTCCTCTGTCTTTCAGGACTGCCCTCACAGGACTCTGCCAACCAGGCTCCTAAACAGGCCAAATCCCCCAAAACAGGGAATGGCACACTTCAGCAGGAGGAGATTTCTGCACAGCCTAATCCAAACCCCACCAAGCAGACACAGGAGATAAAGTCTTTAACCAGCTGATGGCAACTTGCATGATTAGAGGAAGAACCCAACAAGTCCTATGGGAAAGATGACTGGGGGCGAGAGGATTGAGGACTGCATGATCTTCCCTTCTCTGAAAGTCTACCCTAGGGTCAACAGCTCTTCCACCCAGAGATTACTGGGGAAAATGTCCTGGAGTCTTTCTTGCAAGGCTTCCATAGGTCTGCTCCCAGGTTTTAACCTCTACTTGTAATATATAGAGCCCACCCCATTGCACAGGGAGCGAGGCTTCTTCTAAACAATAAAAAAGGACTAGGCTCATACATCTTTATTTGGCATTGCCCTCAGAAAATGGAGATCTGATTACTTATTCCTTGCAATCCCAAATTACCCCTGCCAGGCCAGGCACAGTAAATAAATCCTTGCTTCTAGAGATACCCTCTCCATTATAAGTGCATGATGGGACCAGCATCCCATTGACCCGAGGACACCAGGAGCACTGCTGCAACCCCTTCGGTCAGTGTCACCGCCTCTCAGCCAGCAAGTAATCCCAGAGGGATTAGTGAGAGAGCCCAGCAGGAAGATGCATTTCCCCAGCTAAGAGCAACCTTTGGGAGCACAGGCACCAAAACTCAATTTCCTCCTCTGCTGTGGCATTTAACCTTGCGGAAAGCAGTGAGGGGACAGGGGAGAAGGAGGAGGGATGCAAGGGAAGACAGATGTTTCTATTCAAAGACATCCCTCCCATGCCCTGTGCTTCCTGAGAAGTCCAAGGAAAAGCATGCTATATTTGTAGGAAGCAGAAAGAAAGAGCAGTATTACGTCCTGTTGTAGGCACAGGCAGGAGAGATCACAGCAATCACGCAGCATGACACACATACCCCACCACCACCACCCCGACAGCAGCCAACTAATTTAATTTTGGGACTTGTGCTTCATTTTCAGCCTGAATTTATCTACTCACAGCTTCCAGCTCCTGGATGCAGTTATGCCTGAGCCTGCAAGGTGGAGGGAGCAGGGGCCTCAAATACAGAGACCAATGCTATTTTTCCCCAAGCTTTCACACCCCTGTGCCTCCAGAGTGGGCTTCTTTTACCTTCCAAGAATGAACACAGTAATTCCCAAGCACAGCACCAGGCTGTGCACCAGCCTTCTTCCTCCCCATGCACACGACTGACCTGAGACCACTGTCTGCAGGCACCCAGTTCATCCATGGCTCTCCCCATCTTACAGGGGTCAGCATCATTGGAGAACAGCATATGTGAGCCCTCAGGTGAGACCTGGGGGTCCTGGGGGACAGCAGGATGACCATGAATTAACAATGTGCCCTCATGGCCAAGAAGGCCAATGGCATCCTGGGGTGTATTAGAAGGGGGTGGTTAGTAGGTCAAGAGAGGTCCTTCTTTCCCTCTGCTCTGCCCTGGTGGGACCGCACCTGGAATATTGTGTCCAGTTCTGGGCCCCTCAGCTCAAGAGGGACATGGAACTTTGAAAGAGCCCAGCACAGGGCCACCAAGATGAAGGGAAGGGAACACCTTCCTTATGAGGACAGGCTGAGGGAGCTGGGCCTCTTTAGGTTGGAGAAGAGGAGACTGAGGGGTGACCTCATTAATGTTTATAAAGATGTAAAGGGTGAGAGTCAGGAGGATGGAGCCAGGCTCTGCTCAGGGATGGCAGCGACAGGACAAGGGGCAGCGGGTGCAGCTGGAGCAGAGGAAGCTCCATGGGAATGTCAGGAGAAACTTTGTCACTGTGAAGGTGATGGAGCCCTGGGACAGGCTGCCCAGAGAGGTTGGGTTGTCTTCTCTGGAGACATTCAAACCCACCTGGACATGTTCCTGTGTGATTTAGTCTGGGTGCTCCTGCTCTGGCAGGGGAGGTTGGACTAGATGATCTAGACTAATGGTCTGTGGTTCTGTGATCTTGAGGAAAAAGGACACCAACCCACCCTACCCACAAAAATGAGGAATAACCTATCAGAAAAGCTACACCAGAGATGTATGGTGAGATTTCTGAAAAGTTGCAGCTATGCAGTGAAACTTGTGCATCCCAAATGTCCCAGCACACTATTTGCAGAGCTGGCCACCACACTTCAGTCCTCCACATCTGAAAAGACTTCTTTAGATGAGGTACAGGGTTGTTTTACCAAACAATAATACAATGCCCACAATACCCACACCACTACCTGGGCACTTTTCTTAAAAGCTGTGCAAACAGTAAACCAGATGTAGTTTTTTTTTATTATTATTATTATTATATATTTTAAAAGCAGAAGGCCATGGCTCCAGGACTGCAGGGCTAAACACCAAACTGCAGGAGAGCAGAAACTTCACTCAGAGTCTAATTAGAGGTCAGCTAATATAGAAGCTGGCAAAGCATAATCTGAACTGGTCAAGGCAATGCAACTTCCTTAAGGGATGGTGGAAAAGAGGCATGCTAAGCAACCTGGCAGCATTATCTGCAAAAGAAAGCCTTTCAAATAGATGAGGGTGATTTAGAGGGTCTAATTTCAGCGGATTTTCAAAGAGCTTATGATAAAAGTGCTTCATAAAAGATTAAGGAAAAGAAACAGCTACCTGGTAAGGGGCACAGCCAGGCAAGGATTATGGCTGGTTAGGCAAAAGGAAACAGAGACAGTGCTTCCCAAATTGAAAAGAAGTTTGTAGGGGCCAGCAGCGCTATGAAACGCTGCATGAAGCAGAGAGCAAGTCGCAGCTTGTGGAGCATCTTGGGGAGCTTCGGTTTGCTGCAGCCACAGGCGCCGAGCATCTCTGGCTGGATTCGTTACACCGCGGGATGTGGACGATGAAATTCTGTTTAGGTGAGTAAATGAACATGTTCCACATGCTGAACTGAATAACCAGGCTGATCCTATATTTTAGTTGATTTGCCTCCAATATTGCTGATGGAGGAGGATGCGAAGCCGCATCCCTGCGGCAGGATGCAGCAAGAGCCCTTGGCTGGCACGGCACAGGGAGAGAAGAGCCAGATGTGCCTCAGCTGGCAGAGAGATGGGCAAGGCGACTGCAAAGCCTGATCACCATCCTGCTTCTGATGAACAATAAGCCAGTACCCCCAGGGACCAGTGCTGCCTTTCCCCAGCTCTGAACCTGGTGACTGTGCCATGTCATGGCAGCAGAGATGCTGATGGTGGGGCTGCCCATGTGCACGTGGGAAGGAAAAAGCTACTCAGAGAACACCTGAAATTTGATTTAACAACCTGCAACTCCTTTCCAGAGAAAGGCACGAGGGCACAGAACTTCAGATCGTTTTCTGAACTTGGGCAGAACGGGTGCTTGCAGCCTGGCCAGTGCAGAGATCTCACCCATCCAGACCCTTTGTCTCCATCTCTCAGCCAGTGGTCAAACAAACCAGCCCTTCTCCCCACCACAAGACCCACCACCAGCAAACCCTCCCCTCCCCATGCTGGGAAAGCTCAGGTGAGGTCTGAAATATGGCATTTTACAGCTTTTCAGTGCTTCCCCCTCCACCCACTGCTTCAGCAGAAAGATGGGGCTCATGCTGACTCCCAGAGCTGCTTCCCCCAGGAACTCCCCATAAGGACATCACACACCCTCCTTCTCCAAGCTGAACTAAGGGACTCTGGCCACGCACACATGTGTTCTCCTGAATCCACCAAGCTGCAAAGTTTATGAAGAGCATCTGCAGGCAGGATCACGTGTGCAGCATGCTTGGAGGCAGCCCTGGAAACCTCTCAACAAATCTCTGACACATATTTTGGGGAGGTGTTGGGGGGAGCTGCCAGCTCACACAAGCAAATTAAATTGCAGAGGAGCTGTTTCCAAGCTCTTCATTAACAACCCTCTGAAGGGTGAGGGGATATGGAATTCCCAAGCCTCAGCTAAAAAGGAAAAATAAAAAGAACCAACAGTTTTCTTCGTGCAAAGCTAATACAGAGTAAATCAATCAAACTCTGCTCCCCCTTGACAGGGGAGGACGCATCATTGAACAACGCTCATCGCTCCCCGCTGGTGATTTCTCACTCAGCAAAGCCGTATGGAACGATGGCCCCAGGGCTGTGGCAGGCGATGCAGCCTCCCCAGCCCATCCTGGGTGTTGCAAAATACCAGGAGCAATGCGCTCTGCTAACAACACCAGGAGAGACAAATCAGTTCTTGGGCAATTTAAGACCTTTCAAATTTTTTTTCCTGGACCCAGGAGGGTGCCACATTAGCAGCCTCTACATACCTAACGAGAAGCTGTTCAGCTAAAACTTCTGGAGAAATCCAGAGACAGAAAGTGTCCAGCTTCCCAGGGGTTTTTCAGTAGGGAGGCACTAATGACATCAATCAGAAAGCCAGTTGAGCTTCATACACCCGCTATCTTGTGGCACTTCGTTGTCAGCATCTCTAGCAGCATCTAACAGCAGGAGCAGGCTTCCAACAAGTCCCAAGCAACGCACTTCACTCCTATGCACAGGAAAACATCAGGGCTGAGATCCCTTATGCCTTGGCACAGCCATTCAGCCAAGGAGTGCCCGTTCACACACTGACTGCCACCTGCACAGCCCTCCCCTGTGAGCCCCATGCTCTGCACAGCACTGGGGACGTCTTGTGCCAACACCACAAAGCCAGAAGCAATGGTGAGGACCAAGCTGGAAACAAAGCAGGTAAATCAGCCATGCCACATCTCCGTGGTGTGCTGGCTTTGGCTGGGATGGCTAACTTCCTTCACAGTAGGTGGTACAGGGCTGTGATATGGATTTGTGCTGGGAACAGCATCGGTAACACAAGGATGGTTTTGCTCCTGCTGAGCGATGCTTACCCAGAGCCAAGGTTTCTTCCGCTCCTCACCTCACTGGTGAGTAGCTGTGGGTGCACAAGGAGTTGTGGGGGGACACAACCGACCCCAGTGACCCAAGGAATATCCCATGCTCAGCATAAAAAGCTGGGGGAAGGAGGAGGTAGAAGGCAACATTCAGAGTGATGGCATTTGTCTTCCCAAGTCACCACTACACACAGAGCCCTGCTTTCCTGGGATGGCTGAACACTTGCCTGCCATGGGAAACGGAGAGTGAATCCCTTGTTTTGCTTTGCTTGTGTGCACAGCTTGTGCTTTACCTATTAAACTGTCTTTACCTCAACCCACGAGTTCCCTCACTTTTTTTACTCTTCCGATTCTCTCCCCCACCTCACCATGGAGGAGTGAGCGAGCAGCTGTGCAGTGCTCAGTTGCTGGCTGGGGTTAAACCATGACATGTATAAAATAAGCATCCCTTTAGAAGCACTTGTGAATACATGAAATTCCCAGGTAACCCCCTCAAATCAGACCAACTGGTGCAGAGATGAGGAATTTTCCCCCCACACACTATCGCTGCTGCAGGTGTATCCCCAAAGCTCTGCAGCAAGGATGCCTCTTAAAAATCATAGAGGTTATATGGGGCAGAAGTGTTAGCATTTAGTCCAAGCATGGACTCAAGAGTCTGCTTTATACCCTAGAAGCATTGCCAGGTATCGGCATGGAGCCCTGTGATGGGGACAGGGAAGAGACAGTCACTTACTGGATCTCACTGGAAGACAGAGAAGTCAATGCTCCCATCACCAGGAGCGTCCTAGTAGCACACGGGTCACACCACAACAACCAGTGCCAGCACAACCCCCAGCCCACTCTCCATCCCAGCAAAGACACAAGTGACATTCAAAAGAGAATGGCACTCCTCATCTCCCTGAATCCCCCTCTCAACTGCAGCCAGCAAACCATGGATCGGTCAGATACACACCTCCATGCATGTCCAGCATCCTCTCCCTGCAAACGCTGCTAGGGAAAGCCCCTTCAAAAGGGATTTCTCCCCACTGGGGCTTTTTCCTCCTGTACAAATCTATTTGAAAAAGATAAAGCATCTGCAGTTTGACTGAGGTTTTATTCAGAGAAAGCTCTGGCTCAGAAATAATTGCCGTTTGCTATAATTGGTGAGATGCAGGAAGGGACTAGATACAAGTGGAGTCTGGTGCAATTTTGGGAGATTTGTTACGCTTAGCTCGCTTCTATCAATTTCAGTGGCTCAGACGCTTATGACCTGTTGCTCAGCTTATTGTGAAAATGGCTTTTATTTACTGCACTTCCATTAAAAGATGAAATCCATGCATAGGGCTCACAGGGCAGAAAATCACAGTTTACGTCTCAGCTTATCTCCCTTCAGCGGCCTCAGCTCATTTTCGCCCTGGCTCGCTCCCAGCTGCTATAAAAAAGTATTTCCGAGCACTGTTTCGAGTAGCCAAGGCCCTTCCAGCCCACAGGGCAGGAGGCACATTCGGATTTCAAGGGAGTGCTCAGTGCTGCAGTTGCTGCGTCAGCCTGGGTGGAGGGGACGGAGAGGACGGAGGGATGGGGAGGACAGGGAGGACAGAGGGGATGGAGGGATGGGGAGGACAAAGAGGAAAGAGGGATGGTGAGGATGGAGGGACGGGCAGGCTCACAGCTCTTAGGGCACAGGACACCAGCTGTCCTTCTGCAGCAGATGTGGATCCTGCTGTGCTCATCACCACCCTCCTGGCCAGCGCTGCTTGCTGCCAGGCTGTCAGCTCCCACCGCCTGCAGCCTATGGAAACGGATGAGCCAAGTGCACGCCCCACGCTGTGCCCCAGGAGGGCAGGTTCCTGCTCTTCCAGATCTCCAGAGCTTCCCCTGATGCAGCCCCAAGCCCCCCTCACAGCAGAAGCAGGCTCAGTGCTTCCTTCTGCACCAGTTCCTGTCCAGTATGGCTCACAGACACCAGCACGCTGCTCTCCAGAGCTGGGGCAGGTAGTGTCCAGCCAGCACATCTATCGGAGCAGAGCAAGCAGCAGTGGGACATAGGAGCATCCTCCCATGGCAGATCTCACTTTGCATGACAGACACCACACAGTGTCAAGGAAAGGGGATGGGTGTGCACAGGCAGCCCGAGCTCCCTGGTCCTCATGAGAGGCCATTTGGACACCAGACATGCCGTCTCTGAGGGTAGCTGGAGATGGTCCCCAGCACCAGCGTGGAGTTGCTAAGGTTACCTCCTCGGCTGCCTGATTAGAGAAGCTGTCACTCTCACAGAGATCAGGAGACTTGTGTGCACGCAGAGGAGAGGAGGGAAACTTTCAACCATGCAGAGCATTTTTTACCACGCTGAAGCAGAGAGAAAACCCCAGCTCCCAAAGGGACAGTGAGCAACAGCCAGCAGACTCAACAGCAGCATCCTGCTGTCCCACCACCCAGCCACTCCTCGAGCTGTGGGGAGAGCCATCACCTTGAGACATGCACGCACCGAGCAGCACCTAGCCCAGCTCACAGGGCAGCAGATCCTGGGCTGTTAGGTCCACATACCACCCTCCACCCACCCATTTCTTCCACTGGTCTCCTTTCCTCAGCTCTTTATGCACCATCAGCCAGGTGGCAGGGAGGGAGCACAGAGGGTCCCTCTTTCTCCCCACTGGCACAGCTTCCATGTAGGGATGTTGGAATGCCAGCTGGGAGCCCCTCGGCCCTTGCAGTGAGTGGGTAGAGGGAAGTGTGCTCACTTGGTCACTTTGTGAGTCAAAAGCCACAGTGACAGTCCCAGAACACCTCAAAAGCCCTGTATTCTCCACCAGATAGATTCACATGCTTGCAAATGCTTCCTTCAACTGAAGTAGAGATCATGGAGGGAACTTCTTTCCCCAACCTCTGCCTTCACCCTCTGAAACCAGATCCCAAGTCCCATATACAAGGCCAGGAACCAAGCTGGGCGCAGGGAACAAGCCACCACAAGAAACACACCACCTCGAAAAGGCTCTGGAGAGCCTTTCCTTCTTTTGTGAAACACCCAAGCTTGGCATACACGTCCCATGTACAGCTGCCCCTTTGCACAGCCAGCTCTGAGCACCTTCCTGCCCATCTCCATCCCCGCTCCAAGAGTGGAGGACCCTCCTCTACGATGTAGAGAAGGCAAGACCATCCCCATCCACAGTTAACACTCAGATTCAGGGGTTCTGGGCAGAGGGAGCCCAGGACTTCCCCATCCAGCGGTTGGCACCCTTGGGAGAAACCACAGAAGCCACCAGGTCTCTGCAGCCAGGCCTTCGAGGAACAGGAGCAGAGTCATTCCTGGATGGCAGCGCTGCTGGGGTGTGACTTTGCTGGTTCAGAAAAGTTGAAGAGCAGCAGGATAAAAAAGCAGATGCAGCCAGAAATGCAAAGAGATCCCTGGAGCTGAAGAACTTGCCAAGTTTCTCCCTAACGCTTCAAGACACCCACTCATCCTCCCCAAGGGCTTGTCAGACTCACATGGCAAAAAATACATGCTCCACACCCACCCGAGCCCAAAAGAAAAGACCCTTAAATAAATCTGGAATCCAGGGCTGGCAGCAAGACAAAGTTGGGGGTGGAAGAGGAATTTTTGGTGTCTGTTTTCTAACGAAGGAACTGCCTGACAGCTCTTCTGCAGCAGACCAGGGCTCATGGCCCTGTAACTTGCACGGCTCCCTCAGACATCATAAGAGATTGCTTTTAATTATAGGGCAAGTGCTCAGAGGCCTCTGGGCATCTGTGAGAGCGTAATGGAAACGAGAGCTTAATGGGAATTAACAAAAGCCATCACCACGAGCCGGTGCATTTAGGTGGCCAAGGAAAAGAAAATCCCAAGGAAAGGCGGTTGGTGAGTGACAGTGGTGCTGTTTGCCCAGCCAAGGGGAGCTGTGGGCAGCTGGCAGAGGGGAGGTGTATGTCGCACAGCCTCCTTAGACACCCTGATGCCTTCTTGCACAGTACATCTTCGTGGGGCACAGGGGCTGCTCTGTGCAGGAGGCAATGCACAAGCGGCTGGGGCTGGACCACAGCTCAAACCAGTAAGATGCACTGCTGGGACAGGGCAGCTGGTCCCAGGAAGGGGCTGTGATGGAGCCCAAACTGCTGGAAACCTCCAGACCATTCCCCATACCATTAGAGGCGTGAGCTGAAAGAGATGCAAGCAGTCCTGGGATGGCTCTGTCATCTGGCGGTGGCCAGCTCCAGCCTCACTCCTCACAGTCAGTGAGTGGCTTGCTTCATCCATGATGCAGACACTTGCTAAACTGTTGGGAACACTTTAGTTTTCACAGACCAACTCTAACCACAGCAGTTCTGCTGGGCTCAGAGGCGGTGAGGGCATCATGAGGGCAGCGAGCATGGGACGAAGTGGATGATAGATGATGGATATGGATGTCCGTGCTCCATCATCTCATCCCACTCCCTCCTCCTGCTGATCCATCAGCTGCCTGGAGCGAAGAAAGCTCCCAGCAGGGTGGGGGGCACCCACTGCTCCTCAGCCAGGGCTGCATGGAGCTTGTCCCATCCCCACAGCAGCACTAACAGGAGCCACTCACTTCATCATGCTGGACCTCACCTATGCAACAACCAAAGCCAGCAGCACCTCCAAGTGTGTTCCCAGATCTTTGGGGATGGTGGTGATTGATTCTGGCCAGGGTAGGTTTTGTGGAGAGCCATCTTTCGTGCAAACTTTATTTTTCTTTCTTTCTTCTTTTTTTTTTTTCTAATGTGTCATTTTAAGATTGTAAAAAACACTTTCATCTTCAAAACAGTGTCACAATTCCCCTTCAGCATTTTCATAACAATGCCGTGATTTTGGCTTCAAAACATCTTTCCCAACTTATTGTTCACACACACACACCCCCCGAACTTTAAAGCTCAGAACTGAGGGGCTGTGATGAAACTGGAACAAGATGCTCTTTGAATAAAGACAAGGTTTCCTTTCATCTAGTGCTAATTAACAGAAGCATCCCTCCCTCTGCGCCAGCCCTGGTCAGCACTCAGCATGTCCATGAGACCTCAAAGAAAAGCCTCCCTCTTCCCTCACAGCAGCCCACCCGTGCTTGGCACAACACAGCGTCCCCATGGACAGAGGGACTTCTCAGGGAGGAATGGAGATGCAGGAGCCATTCAGGAGCTGCTGTGGGACACTTCCAGCTTGGTCAGGACACAGAGATGCTTACTGCAGCTATGTGCAACCAAGCATCCCATGGGAATGTGGTAGCAAACCTCCATGGGATGCTCTAGGGATCTGTGCCCTGCTCTTCCCCATCTGCTGGCCATCACAGCAAAGGCTGATGGACCAGGTGGATCTTGGTGCCCCTCAAAAGACCATTCCCCTGGCCCAGCCTTTCCCTCTAACTCAGCTCATGCCAGGAATAAAAATTTCCCTGGGCAGCTCCCTAATTGCTGCAAATATTTGCATAGAGTTGGAAGAACGAGGGCATGGAAAAGACTGGGGAAATGCTGCACGGCCATAACCAGCCAAATTAAGGCTGCAGCTTGTTCCCCAGCCAGGTCCAGAGAATCTCTGCTCTCACCCAGGTCCCACCTGCCCTTCGGCTGCCTCAGCTGAGGCAAGAAGCATCTTTCAAATAACAGCTTTTCTTGAATCAAAATTCTTCCCCCACCCAACAGCAGCAAAAGAAGAATATTAACACCTGCTGTTTTGCCCTGAGGTGCCTTCAGAGCAGTTTTGTAGGGAGAGGATCAGAACAAGCAGTGATTAAAAACTGCAGCCCCACATCCACCAAAAGACCTTGTCTTTGGAGCCATGGCAAATGTGTCACCAGACCAAAGCCCCTCTGTCTCTGGGACAGGGAGCTGCTGTCCCACACCAGCTCCCTGAAGAGACAGCTGGCATGAACCAGGCAATCTGTGATCCCTCTTTCCGGGGAGGTGACCACAGAGGTTCTTCAGATGTGGGACAAGTATCCCTGGACAGATTTCCATTGGTCCTGCTGAAGAGAGGTGCTTTGGAGACCAAGGCCTACTAAACCATTGGGTTTATGTGACTCCCGGCACACCCCAAACTGGCAGCGAAGCTCACTGAGCAGTGGGGAACGTGGTTTCAGGGAGGCAATGCAGCTGGGACACGCTGCAGGAGAAACACCAGTGTGCTGCTCTGCAAAGGGAAAGCTCTCAGGAGGCTCAACTTCTCTTCAGCATCCCTTAGAGACACGCTGTATCTCTCACCCCAGGCCCTGGGCTGCCGCGCTGGCTCAGCCGGGAGGAGTGCTGCAAACAGGATTTTCCCTCCTGTTTTGCCTTTAAGTGGCTCATTGCAACATGCTGTAAAACCCTTCATCGGCAAGGAGGGAAAAGGCTTTACAACAGTCTTTACAGCGAGCCCAGGCAGCAGAGGAAACCTCCCCCAGCACGCACAATTTCGGGCAGCACACACACTCCTGGGCTGCTCGGGTGTACAGGCATCGGCCGGCAGCATCCTCCACACCTCCAGCTCGGCAGAGATCACATCCTACCCGAATCCCAGCTCTCATCCCCGTTCCCACATGCAGCCAGGCCACGGTGTGTTAAGGAACAGCTTGTCAGCTAAGCAGCACAGGCGGCTGCTACAAAAGCAGAATAAAATTTGAGTAGAACGAGGAGCAGCGTGTCTGTGGCGCAAACCGCTGCTCCAGCAAGACCCCAAGCTGGCTGCGAGCAGCCCCTACAGGCAGCGTCCCCGACCTCCCTCCCAGCTGCCATGCCACAGGATAATGGATTTCCTCCTCCGACACAGCAGAAGCTGGGAACACGCTAAGGACAACTGTGCTGCTTGTCTGGGGAAAGCAAAGAACAGAAGTGGAGGAAACAGCAAGCGCTGCACGGGAGGAGATGGAAAGCCACGTATTGCTGTTCATGCCTTCAAGCAGCCCTGGCTCCTCACATCATGTTAAAAAGGCATGGCTGGTGCTATGTAATTAAATACACTTCTCATCCTTCTGATCACACACAGAAAAATTAAAGTGAGAAACACATGGATGTTGGTCCTGTACAAGGCAACTGCAACAACTGCAGTAAGAATGACCACAGACCTCCATTCCCTGCTTGAAATTCAATTGAGGGCTTTAATAGCCAGGACCCATGACTGATGCTGGCAGCACTACGGCCTGTTTGTTCCTGGTAGCCTGAGGATTTGTCTCAATGGGGTCCAAGGAAGGAGGCAAAGCTAAAGGAGCTACAGGTGGCAACACCTGTGCTCTGTGGGGATGGGCATGAGAAGGCTCAGAGCCTCCTGTGTGAGAGCAAATGGATGAAAAGGCTTTTGAGATGTCCCTGCTCCACCTCAGGGGTGCCCACAGCAATCCCCACCACAGAATCACAGAACGTTTGGGTTGGAAGGGACCTCAAAAGCTCATCTAGTCCAACCCCCTGCCAGAGCAGGATCACCCAGACTAAATCACACAGGAATGCATCCAGGCAGGTTTGAATGTCTCCAGAGAAAGAGACTCCCCAATCTCTCCAGGCAGCCTGTCCCAGGGTTCCATCACCCTCACAGTGACAAAGTTTCTCCTGACATTCCCATGGAATTTCCTCTGCTCCAGCTTGCACCCGCTGCCCCTTGTCCTATCGCTGCCATCCCTGAGCAGAGCCTGGCTCTGTCCTCCTGATTCTCACCCTTTACATATTTATGAACATTAATGAGGTCACCCCTCAAACTCCTCCAAGCTTGGTGGCCCACACTCAGATATGACAAGATAGTTTCCCTCCTCCTTCCTGGAGGACATCAGGCTGGCAGGCACCTCACCCTGTTGGCACCAGGCACCTTGGATCTCCTGTGTGCAGGGATCTGTTTAACAGGAAGACGTAAAGGCTGCTTTTGATTTTACAGTTTGTTTATAGCATACATTTGAGGAGCTACACAGGATGGGAAAATACATCCCATAAACAAACTGCTAAACAAAACAGGCTAAGTGTGTACCACTCCAAACGAAAATAGACTCGAGCTAACCTCCGCTTTTCAAGCATATGCCTCTGCTGACAGCTTCAGCTAGTGCCCCTTATCCCACTTACAGTGCTGATTTTTAGGCTATGCCGCCATCAGCAGACACTTCATACGCCTCCCACCGCCCCCACAGCTCCAGGTGAGGCAGGAGCAGAGGGAAATAAACCCAACTGGAACTGGGGACCACCGAGGGTGACGGAGGGCAGAGGGCTGCACCACCCTCCCCTTCTTCCACCCTGCGGGGATGGGGGGCAGGAGCAGCCCAGTATTGCCAAAGGCTGCAGGATGTGGATGTCCTACTCACTCAGGAACTGTCTCCAAGGGGACTCTGGGTGATGAAAGATTTGTGCACCAAGTATTTCAGGCAGACTTCCACAGCATCCCCCCCAAGCGCTGCCCCAGCAGCAGCCCTGTGCCCATCAGCTGAACTCCAACCACCCTCCTTACACCCTGAAGCAATTCCTTAAGCGCTCAAACTTTATTATCCCCTTTCCTGGGGCTACACAGGGGGCACGTTCCCCTGCGAGCGCTTTCCCTACCAGGAACCAAAGCTGTGGAAGCTGCGCAAAAGTAATTCCCACCCACTCCTACTGCCCCAGGAAGAATATTTCCTTGCTGGTTTTGCATAACAAACAGCTACACGGTTTCCCTTTTTCTCTTGAGCAACTCAGGCTTAGAGGAAAACACCCAGCACAGTGCTAGCCCAAGATTTGACTTCATAAAGTTCCCCCTGCAAGGGGGAGCAGGAGGGGGGACACACACACGCTACCGCAGAGATTAGACTGCAGCCTTTACTGATAGCATTCAGTCACCCCGGCAGGCTGCAGCACACCGAGTTTGTAAAGCTCCTTGGGAATCCTTCAAGATGAAAGGTACAGTATGATACGGATGTATTATATCCATGGGCTTTGTTACAGCACACATTTCCTAGCACGGTTTTATTGCTAGAACACAAAGTTCAGCCGGAGCCCAGGGGCTCTTCAGGTGACAAATGCACCCCTACAGCCTTGCCTCTGCTCTGTGGGGGATGAGGAATGCTCAAGTCCCCGATGTGAGCACGGCAGGCAGAGCAGCCAGCGCCCTTCCGACAACAGCAGTCAAGGACCTGCCTGCACAGATAAGGTCAACGTCATCACTGCTGGATGTGCAGCATGTCTTCCCTCCCAGGCCTACTTGACAGGTCCCCAAAATGCCATTGCTGTTATCACCTCCTCTACAGCATCCCTCCTTTTTGGCTGGACCTACCGCACAGCCTTCTGTCCCACAGGCCATGCCAGTAAGGGCCAGGAAAATCCCATGAGTTGAGCCTACCTAAATCAAGTGGTACCCAGTGCTGGCATCTTCAGGTAGGCTCCAAGCAGCCCACCTCAAGCACCTCCTCGAGACAGGAGATGATAGGAGATGTCTGCCATGTTCAGTGGGTGGCCCTGGGGCCAGGGGATCCCAGGCCACATCAGAGCCTTCCCACAAAATCCCCAGGCATGTGGAGACAAGCCCCAGCATACTCCTTTGGCTCAGGCTCTTTCTCCTGCAAACTCCTGGCTGTACCTGGGAGCGAGGGAAGGAAACTGTTTCTACTTCGGAAGCCTAATTGCTGCTTGAAATGCTACAAATGAGTCTGTAGGCACGACTTGACCATGGGCTGCCCAGTTTGTGTGGCATGGAAGAGACCAAGAGGAATGTGCATCCACCTTTTGGATCACCTTCCCAACACCTTGCTCCTCTGTTGCACTCTCTGTCCCGATTTCCCAAAACATCAGAGGTGGGTGCACAAGGAGCATGATGTCAACAAGTTCTCTTTCAGAGAAGCTTGGGAGGAGTTCCCTAGACAGGAAAACCAGTTTAAAACCCGATAATTTAAACACGAGAGGTACAAAGCACAGGAAGGAAGCGTGGTGGGGGTAGAAGGAAAAGGGGCATAATCAGGATGTCCCAACAAGCTCCAAAACTCTCCAGGGTCAGCCACTGCCTATGCTGAACCCACCTCACAGGTGTCTGCTCACACCCAGCAAGCCAAGGTGAAGGGTTTGCCATCTCCTGGTGGGTTTTTCATCTCCCAGTGCCCATCAGGAGCTGTATCAACAGGAGAAGTGCAGAGCTAGATGGAGGCTCTTCAGCCTCAGCACACAGACCTGCTGCTCCTTGGCTGGCACAGCCAAGCAGCCAGTCCTGGACCTGAACTGCAGTGAACATGTTCTGCTCCAGCCCTCCTCCCAGCTCCCTCAGACAAACTGCCCCCCGTTTGCCATCACAGCACGCTGCTGACACGGGAGTGGGGCAGTGAGAAGCCCTTACCGAGCGGCTGGCTAAAGGCAAAACAAAAAAATACTCCAGTGCTGCTGCCAACTCCTATTTTCTGCTACTTGATCCTGTATTTTTAGGGATGCACTGCTCTCCCTGCAACGCCAATCACTCGAGAACCAGAAAGAGCAGCAAGGGAAGGATATGGGTGGTGAACAGCCTTGGGACAGACGCAGCCGTGACTGCGGCAGCTGCGACATGCTCTGCAATGCCAGCTGATGTTAGGTGAGTGCCTCTGCACCCAGCAGCCTCCCAGGGAGCCAGCTCATGCAGCAGAGCCAGGGCAGGGCTCCAGCTGCCAGAGAGGCCACCCCACTGCCCCACAGAGACATCAGGGAGGAGAAAGAACCACAACCTCCAAGGTATCAGTGCAGCTGAGCTCTTTGCAAGGATGCTCACAGCCAGCAGCAGGTCTGGGAGCAAGCCCAGTGTCCAGCCCCTGCACCCCAATTCTGCAGTCTAGGGGCCATGGGCTTATGGGAGGGTGATTTCACATCCCCAGTTAGTTCAAAAGGTCTTTGCAGCCAGGGTTATACCTCTCCATAGGCACATCTCCTCAGACCCAGAGAAGAGTTGGCATCATGCACCAGGATCCCAGCCTGTGCCCAAAGGTGAGCGCCCAGCACTGGGAAGCCATGCTCTGCTCCCCCCCTACACTGCAGCCCCATAGTGCAGCTGGCGATGCAATTTCTGCTTCATTCTCGCATGCAGAGGAGCAGATGACAGTGCAGGCGAGGTGCTAGGCCCAGCAGGTCCCCTCTCCAGCACAGCAGCTCGCTCTTCCTGCAGAGAGATGCTCGGCTAACCTTTACCAGCTCACCTCCATGCTGTGTGCAGCCAGCCAGGCTGGCCCTTGCCCCCTCCCTTACCACAATCACTCCCATGCATATGCCTGGGAGCAACACCATCAGCTCAGTAATCTTCCTAAATACAGCAGTTACCAGGTGACTGGGAAAAAATCTCTTTTACTGCTGATGCTGCTAATGGAAAATTTCTCCCCTTTCGCTGCTGCTTTCAAAGCCAGTTGTGGTTTTGTACAGACTTTCTCTTGCACAGAGACGGGAGAGCTGGCAGCGCAGAGGGAGGGGTGCAAGACTGGAGGGGAACAGATAATGAGAAACAGAGGGGAACTCGTGCTGCTGTCTTCCTCCCCACCAGCCGCCTCTGCCCACAGGCAGAGAGCCCTGGCTCCAAATCTTATCTGCCCCATCTTCTCACAGGCAGCATCCTCCTGCAAGGAATCCCTCCTTCCTCCATGGACCGCTGCGGGAGAAACATGCTGGATGCACTCAAGAGCCGTGCTGCTTGCACAGCATACAAGGGAAGACACCCAAAGGGACCTATGGGCCAAAATCATTTACTCTGTGATTATTTTGGGGTTTTTTCCCCCACTTGCCTCCTTCCCTGGAGAGACAAGCAGAAACCTCGTGCCGGCAGCGCAGCCGAGATCACTGCTCATCCCCTCTGCATGCCATTCTGCTTCTTCAATACCATTAAGTGTCTCCATACTGTCTGGACACTGGAAACCTTAACCACATTAGCTGAGACCCGAGCAGCAAGCACGAGCATTCAATTCTTTTAAGTGGCACCATTTCTCGAGCTGGTTACACACAAGCAGCATCTCTGCTCGATGCCATCACCCACCCCACAGGTAGTGCCAGGGGCAGGGCAGGGGAGAAGCACAGCACAGAAAGACTGGCTGAGGCTCTTCATACCCCATTTCAGATGGCTGCAGCTGGGAGAGAGCTCCCGACACTCTGAGCTCCGGGCACTCCAGACGATGAAAGGCTTCAATCAAGGCATTTCTATTTTCTTCACTTCCCCTCTCAGTCTCCAACCCCAGCCTACCCCCACACTTCCACGAGGCGTTTTGGTGTCACGGTAGGTGTTTCTCAAGACACCTGCAACTGCTAACATGTATGTCGAGGTAGCATAAGATCAATACCTCATTGTTCCCGCAAGTGGCATCAATCTATTCTCCTCCTGTCCCAGCCAGACCCATGCCTGAACTCCTGTTACACCAGGAAAGCCTGAGGGCTCAGCCCAGTTTAACAGCCAGACAACACTGCACATCGGCACCGTGTCACAGAGGCTTGTCCATCACATGGACAGGGTTCATGCTTTTAGCACTTCAAAAGGAAAAGGCAGCAAGTTTTGGAGGTAATGTCTACCTGCATGGTGGCACTCTGAGGTCACTCACCTCCCCAGCCCCCATACAGAAACACAAGGTCCCCACCTAATTTGAAGAAAACACATATTTTTTCCCCTCCAGTGAAAGAGCAATAAATATTTCTGGTGCACCAACATCACAGGAAACCTGCTGCCATCACATGGAAGGAAGGGGGAGCAGAGGGGTCCCCAGCTCGCAGCTTCCTCCCACTACTCCAGCCTGACAGTTCAGCTGCAAAAAACCAGCTCCTCTCTCTATAGTTAATCTTCTGTTGCCACTAGCTGGTCAACACGGGTACTCTTGGAAAGCAGCAACTCCCTGAGAACAGCCTGCTGCTCAGTTACAGATTCCCAGCTTTAACTGGGATTTTCACCCCAATATATACCAGAGATGAAGCAAAATCCCCACCTAAGTCCACAGCCCACCGTGCTAGAAGAGCCACACTAGACCTTCCCTTTGAGGAGGGAAGTGGTCATCTGAGGATTGACCCATTTTCGTGGGCATTTTGTGCCTTCTCTCTCCTGCAACTGCAGGGGCCAGATCTTGATCTCGGGACCCACATTGCTGATACAACCCCAGCCCAAGCCAGGCTCTTCTTCCTTCCCTTTCCAACTACAAGAACCCTCCAGCCTTCAAGGCTTAAGTAATCACATACAAGGAAGGGAGGAAATTGCTACCAGAAGGCTTTCCCTCTTCCATCCCACAGGCAGCCCCTGCCACTGTGGACCTGACCTATACCCCATGGCCATGCATGGCTGTGGATAGACCTGAAAGGGACAGGGAGCATGCCCTGCTCGTAGGTCTACATCCTCCTTAGTCCACATCCCAAGGCACCCACCAACATGTCTCATTGTCACTTTACCATCTCACCAAGGATTTTTTGGTCCCTCCACTTGCCTGGTGGAAGACGTGACACTCTCTGTCCTTTGGGAGCAGCCAGAAAAAAGAAAAATAAACAAAAAAACCCCAACATCTGATTATCCAGACACAGGATAACAGAAGACAACTAACAGAAAAGGGAGGTGCTGAAAGCAAACTTTGGTCCTCAGCTTCCTTGTGCAGAAACAACCCAGGTTTGAGATGCCATGCCCCAAGAAGCAGGGTCTTACACCAGGCATGTTCCCATTCTGAAGTCCCACAGCTCACAGGCCAGCTCAAAGCAGAGCACAGACCAGTGCCATCAAAAAACTCGAGTCACACCCGTGCTCCCCAGGTAACCCTGAGCCTCTCCACCCTGCTCTGCAAAAGCAGGACTTGTTGACCACAGCAAGGGTGGTAAAACCCTGCTCAAGGATTTGCTGCAGGAAGAGCAGTAAATTCAGACAATCCACGGGGAACTCTGTGCTCCCCCTTATTTCAGTGTGTTCTTACTCTAAAGAGAAGTTGTTCAAGTTACAAGATGGCTTTGGGAGAAGTTAAGAAAGAAGGTTCAAAAAGCGGCACCAAACTGCTGAGGAAACAGGGGAGCTGCAGAACTTCCAGAAGCAGGGGATAATCCTCAGCCAGGCACAGGGGCCATGGTGGGACAACGTAACGTAGATGCACAACCTTCCCCAACAACCACCTTGTCGCGCTGCGTATGCCCATCAAACAGCACCCATTAAAGCTATTTATGAGAAGTGTGTAGTAAACTGTTCTTATGTAAGCCACTACTGGCTAAAAGCCGTGGTGAAAATTTGTCTGCCTCTTTCCTTCCCTCTCCTCTATATATATCTGCTCACACATAGCCAGAGCTCATCTAAATTAGCTCGGAAGCTTCGTTCCCTGAATTGCACTTAAAGCAGGCTACGCTGCTTGTGGAGCAGCTATTGTACAGAACACATGGCTGCTGACTAAATCAAGATACATACCTTAGAGAGACCTCATTGTATAAGAATAAAGTCAATGATAGGCTGCACCATTTGCCAATGTAACACTAGAAGAATTAGAGGGGGGGGGCGGGGGGGGGGGGGGAATACCGCAAAGCATCAGTTGTATCCAAGGTTAAGGAAAGGGCAGGATGCTTTTTCAGGAAAGGGGATGCACAGCAATTCATAACACACCGGTGGCAAAGTTACATTTGTCATTTCAAGCCACCACTGTGCTTTGCTGGGTAATTTTACAGCAATGTAACTGTGGGGTAGGGGGAAAAACATCTTTCTTGTCTCCAACCCCAAATGAGAGAAAATAAGAGGAGGAGTAGGAAATACAGAAACTGAGACACCCCACTGAAGAAGGGTCACAGAGCAAACCAGAGCTGCTGATGGGTGTCTCGGTCCCCCACTGCTGCCCGGGCAGGATGCAACAAGGAAACAGGAGTTTTCTCTCCCTGTCTGGGGAGGCGGGAGCCTGACGCTGAGACTGGGTGAGGGCTGCCGGGCTGTGGGCAGAGCTGGTCTGCCGGGACCGGAATCCCCTGGACCCGCATCTCCAGGATGATCTGCATCCCCGGGCCCCGCACTCCCGGGACCGGCATCTCCGGGTCCCGCATCCCCGGGCTCCCACCTCCCCCTAGTGGGCTCCGGAGCCACGCGCGACCCACAGCTCACGCAGCGAGCGACGGCGGATGATGCTCCTGCTGCTCCTCCTGCCCCTACACACAGTGGGACCAGGGTCCGCAGCCTGGGGATTTCCGAGGGCTGCTTTCTCCTTCAGTCTCAGTCCCCGGCAGACAGGGATGCAGCCCTGGGAGCTCTCGGTTTACTCACTTTAAGGGAATAAAAACCTCACATTGTCAGGCAACAAAGTTGTTTCCTGCCCAGAAGGGGAAACCCTTTAAAGGAAAGGGACACCCAGCACTGCCCACGCTTTGTACCAGCCACCAACTCGGTGTATCTATCTCCTCAGCCTATTTTAACTTGCTCTGCCCTTAAAAAAGAACCAGCAGAAGTTTCACACTGCTGCAGACAAGGCTCTGGCACCTGCCAGGCTTCTGTAACCCAGAGTGACAAGAAGCACAAGAACTGCCTCAGCCTTGGGAGACTTACTAAGCTGGGACTCACTGAGCAGGCCCAGGACTACAGACTGCCTGCTTTAGCCACAGCACTTAAAACATTTCCTTTCTTGGTGGCAATGAGTTTATTTCATGCTTCCTGGCCCAGAAGGACTTTTGAACCCAGCAGAACAGGGTGGCCTCAATTTATTCTCAACTTATTTCACTTCAGAGTCTGTAGTATCAGAGCCAGGACTTAGCTCTGCCTGCTTCATGTCTTTGGGTAGGGTGGATTTCTTCCTCTCCCAAGAATCCCTCCAGGATGCCAGTCAGTGTGGCTGTCCTGAGGCGTTAGAAGGTCTTCCTACCCACCTTACCCACACAAGGCCAATGAGCAGACTGTGGTAGCTGCAAAAACATCAGGGAGCCCTCAACGCATTTGTGATCAGCAGGACATCAGCTTTTAGGTATCTTCCTGAGCTCAGGCCCAGACAGCCACTAAACATGTTCAGCAACGCACATAAATACACATAAGCATCAGAAATCAGGTAACAGGAAGGGATACTGAAGATTTTGGCAAAGAGATGAGACTGTTTAAAGCAATCCCTGCCCCCAAGTCACCCCGAAGCCATTCTGCTGACCTCCCACGCGTAACCTGAGCTTCACCTCCAACAGCCCCATTACCAGGCAGCAGCTGCTCTCAGGTTCCCAACCACTGACGGACTTAGAAAATGATGCAGTGGGCAAAAAGCACCACGGCAAACTCCAGCATTACTTCCTGCACTAGAAAATCAAGCCAGCTCTCACCCAGAAAAGAGTTAACTGCAAGCAAGACTCAGTTGCCACACCAGGAGACGGGAAGAAATGCAACAAATTTGAAATATCAGAGCATCCATAGCAATTCATGAGCTAGACCTTGGGGAAGGACAAGTGTTTTACCTTCTGTGGAGGCAACGTGCTGATTAATTTTGTGACGGTGATGAAGACATCCCACCACGGGCAAAGCTTCCATTTATCTTCCAATCTGCCTGACTCCTGTGGGTTCAGGGCAACAGGAAGGGATGTTTTGGGGTCTGGTGTCCGTGAAGGGGCAGCCACAAAAAACACAGTTTTGCAAGAGAAATGCTACATATTAAATAGTACATGCAAGAACAAAAAAAGAGAATATTTTTTAGACCAAGACATGGTCTCTTTATTGGCAGTCACTCAGAGAAATGGGGTTTGCTATACTAGATCACGTCTCTGATCTATCAAGACAAATTTCTCTCCTCCAACTTGAGCTATTACCTAAGCTACACACAGAGGGGTTTCTTTGCCTTCTGATATATTTAGATCAGAGTGCAATTCACACCCAGTCCCTGAAGAAACTGTACTCTAATCTGAAAATTCAACTCAGTGAACCATGAAACTTCTTGTTACTTTTAATCACTGTAAGGTAAATGTCATTCCTCCTGCATCAAATCCTTAATTTTTTTACTTTTATTACTTGAAAGAGAGTATCTGGTTTGTTGGGGAGTTTTTTGCAGTTGACCAACTGTGTCCGAGGAAGCCACACTGCAAAGCCAGAACCCAAGAGGCTCAAGAAGTACCATCAACTTATTTGTTACAGGCACTTGCTACAAGAAAGCTTCACAGAAGGTAAAAGGACGGGACCCACAGACACAGACACTCATCTTCCTACCCTGGCACATCGTACCTTCTGCAGAGTATGGGAAGGACACACAGTACGTGCCCACCAGGTCAGCCTGCACACGGGCACACCTTGACACGCCTGTGGCACGCAGGGCGATGCGCTGGAAGTCACAACCCAGCGGTGCCAAGCAGTATCTCAGACCCAAAGTTAAGCGAGTACTAGAATTATCTATGTCCAGGCACTAAAAAGCAAGAAAGCCAATGGATAAAGAAGAGATCAACAAAAAACCCTTTGGTGACCCAGCAGAGTAAACACCACGCTGTCCATACAGCATCCTCAGCAGTTCCCGTGGAGGATCCCGGGGCTTATTCGGGCACAGAAAAGGATAAAAGTGACTAGAGGCAGTGCAGGCACCCCGTCTGAGGCAACAGGATCAGGCATCAAGACGAAGTACGACAACAGAATCATTTCTAGTCCCATCCCCCTCCCCACAAAAGCCGAGATGGGAGGAAGGAAAGTCTGCAGGCGTTCGCCACAGACCCAGGAGCTGGAGTTGTGCTTGAAGCAAGAGCGAGCTTCGAGAATTAAGACGAAGCGTTTAGAAAATTAGGCTCTGGCTAAAAAGACAGCTTCTCCTCTTCTCCCAGGGTCGGTGGTACCTCCTCCGGGGCTCAGCGTTCAAGTTGGAGCACAGGAGGAGGCACCCATCACTTTCTAGCCTGAGCGGAGACGCTTTACTCCCAGGGCTTTTAAAAGGCGGCAGCCCTCAGGCCCTGCTAAAAAATCCCTCCCCAGCAGGGAAAAAACAACCAGCCCACAAACCAAAAACCCAACAGGGTGCAGCAAGGGCAGCGTTAGAAATGTCCAAAACACAACCAGGGTGTCCACGGTAAGGGGAGAAGGGTGACCAGATATCGCGGCGCAGCAGGGTGACAGCCCAGAGACGGCTGCCCGCACCGGGATGCTCCGGGTGGGGAGGGAGGAAGGGGGAGGCGAGGGCTGGAGGGATGGCGGGACGGGACGCGGCGGGGGAAGCAGTGCGGGCGCTTACCGAGGGTGAAGAAGGGCAGCTCGGTGTTGTCCAGGTCGTCCTGCACGGCGACGCGGCCGGGCAGCTCGCTGCGGACGAAGAGGAGCAAGCGGGAGTCGGCGGCAGCGGCGGCGGCGGGCGGCGGGGCGCCGCTCCAGCTGATATCGTTCTCGCGGAGCACCGGCAGCGTGGACACCGTGACCGTCTTTACGCGGCAGGGACCGGGGGGCTCCCGCGACGCCGCCGCGCCGGGCCCGCCGCCCAGCATCACCGGCAGCAGCGGCAGCAGGAGCAGCAGCGGCGGCGGGGGCGGCGCAGCGGCGAGGCGGCGGCGCGGCGGAGCGGCCATGCCGGGCCGGAGCCAGACGCAGGAGAGCCGCGGCGAGGGGAAGCGAGCGGAGCCGGGCGCACTGAGCCGCCCCAGCCCGCCGCCGCCGCCGCCGCCGCCCGGCTCCGCCTCCCGGCCCGCCCCACCGCCGCCGCCGCCCCCCCGCCCGCCGCCGCCGAATCGCCGTTCCGGGGACCCTCTGCCGCTCCCCGGCGGCCGACGGCCCCTGCCCGCTGCCCGCGGGGGGGAGAGCGGCGAGCGGGCAGCGCCCCCGGCTTAGCCCGCCCCGCTCTGCCCCGCTCGGCTCCCGCCCTGGCACTTTACCGCTACCTGCGGCGGCTTCTCCGGTGTCCGGGTGGGTTCGGCCCCGGCCCGTCAGCCCTCGCGGCCGCGTTGCCCTCTTCCCCCTCCCCGGTTCCCCTGGGCCGCGCTCCCCCTCTGCTCCCGGATCGCTGCTGCCCTGGGCGCGCCGCCGCTGCCTTTCCCATGCCCGAAATCCAGGCTCCCCTCCCGCTCCTGCCCCCCGGCCAAGCTCGTCGCCGCGCGTATCTCGGGCTACCCATCCTTTTGGGCGACGGCCGGGGTGCAGCCGCACAGAAACACGCTCCCTGGGAGCTTCTCCTAGTTATTGCCGTTCCCTAAGTGACTCGGTGTCCGAGGCAAAGGGGGCTGGCTTGCCACGACAAGCCCGAGGAGACAAACCGGGGGCTCCTAGCAAAGGTTTTTGACCTGGTGTTTAACAGCTGGCGATTAAACGGGAGCCAGAGGAATAAATGATACTGAGCTCTGACCAGATTCCTGTGTCTGCCCATCACCTCGGTGTCCCGGTGCCACCCGAGGGCTGGAATTTGTGCTTGGAGGGAGACACACCAGGTGAGCTCCACTGCCGCGGGTGGAGCTCAATGCTCTGCTTTGAGCCATGATGGAGCCAATGGGCTCTTCCAATAGCTAAGCTGGAATTATGGGGATCAACGTGGAGGCAAACCCTTTCCCTGCGGGCACACTGGACACAGTTAGACCCCGAGCCCCGCAAGCCCCTGCCCGCAGCGTGACTAACCCAGACAAGGAGAGGCAGCCCACGGTGGGTATGAGTCAGTGACTCACAACAACAATTTCCTAGTGACTGCTAATCTACCTGATTTTATTTGTAGATGTATGTATAAAAGAAGATGTCAAAACCCTAACAAAGCACGCTTAATGCACAGGCTTATATTATTTCCACAAGCTAATTAAGATCAATTCATCACATGCCCATTGAGGCAAAACAGCCTTCTGAGATACCTAGGTCATCAAATGTTAAAACCACAACAAGGGCAGAAAGGCAAAGAACGTGAAATCCAGCAAACAAACAGCTCAAGCCCTGTTCCCAGGGGGCCTTAGCAAGCTGCAGCCCCCTCTGTAAGAGTAGTCGGTGCGAGTACAGTGCCTATTTCCAGCTACAGGAGTAAAGAGGCACCAAAAAGTGCTCACCAGCAAGCAGGCAACTCATTACAAAGTGTTTAATGTGAGACCCCAGCTTTGCTCAACTGGGAGGGGTGAAGCTTCCAGCCATGCTAGGAAGACAAAAAAAAAAAGAAAGGAAAAAATCCAAGCAAAAATGGAATATCAGCTGTTGGTTGGGAAAACCATAGTAGTAGGGGGGAAAAAAAAAGAGCTTCCACTCTTTATTTTAAAGGAGAAAAGGATAGATTTTGGAGTGGCTTAGCCTGCTGTCAGCACCTGTACTAATTTCCAGGCATTAGCAGGGCACGTGCTGATTTCTTTTCCCTACTTTTGAAAATTCTTCTAGTCAAAAATAGCAAAGAAACAATAGCGCAGAGATAGGCAAAATGACACACCAGCGGGGAGGATGTCTAAAAAGTGATGGAGTACTTTTAAAATCTATTTTTTTAAAAATAAAATTGAAATCCTGGAAAAGAAAAATACCTATTTCTGTTTAAGACCCCATCTCTGTTACTCAGATCTCCTTGTAGCTACTTGCTGTGCAACTCAGTGCATGTGTGTGCCCTCAGTAGAGACATTTTTTTTGCTGTCAAATACCAGAAGATTTTGGAAAGGGGTGGGAATGGGAACCAGAGGTGCCTTCTGCTGTCACAGCTCTGGGCTATTTTGCCTTGCTGTCCTCACAGAGTACTGCTCACAATGATCTTCTGAGAAACACGCGGGGATTTTTCCAAGTTCTCCAGTACGTACACAAAGACACAGCGACAAAGGGGAATGTTCTGCAAACTGCTGCCTCTAAATTGGTGCATTCAGCTTTGAATTAGCCCAAATCCTTCCCGGTGTAAATGCAAATCTTGGTATTGGGAGAGCAGGATTCCACCTGCTTTTCAGTGTGGGAAGAATTGAGCTAGACTCAAAACCTCACTGCTTGAAAGCCACCAATAATATTTCCAAAGGGATATATATTAACCTGGGTTTACAACTGAGGTAACGGGTTTCTATTACCTGCCCTGAGCAGCGTGCAACACAGCAGTAAATGGCATGAACAGTGTAAAGCATGTCATACTGAGGAAGTTTGGGTATTGCAAAATATTCCAGGGATGCTTACAGAAGCTTGCTTAAACTTGCTATATTTGGGTTACTTCCATCCAAACGGTGGATTTTCAGGCCAATTTCATAGTCCATGACCTGGATTTCTATCTCTAAGAGGTCCATTTGAACATTTTCCCCATTGTTCACCGATCCAGCCTTTCCTCAGGGATGCTGGCGAGTGCCTGACCATCGATTTCCATAGCATCGGGGCCAAGAAACCAGCACAAACTGCCTTTCCTAGGGAAAACTCAGGGATGAAAATGGAAATCATCTTACAAGTGACAGCACGTTACAGTGACAAGACCCATATGGGTAGGGTGTGATGGGGTGGGGAGGGGATCTGACAGGTTGTCAGGAGACACCAGCTCTGTTCTCACCTCAGCTGCTGACTATGCAGTTTGGGGGCAAATCCCTTCTATTTTCCATCTTTGGGGTTTGCATCCTTTCTCACATGCAGAAATCCAAGAAGATAATTAGTTGTTACCCTAAGAGCTAGAGAGATACTGAAGGCTGTGGAAATCATTTCTGTAACGGTCCCGAGCTGGGGGGGAGGGTTTTGGTACAAAAAGCACAGGCTTTTTTGGTGTGAGCTGGGAGCTTCTCCACTATTGAGCAGCAATAGTGGGCTGTTATCAGGTGGAGCAGCCTCTCGAAGTAGGCAGAGCATATGCCATGTGTCATGTGAACCAGGAACCTTGGCTACACTGAACTATGCCTGCCTTATGTCTGCACCTGCCTACATTCATTCCCTATTTTCACTGGAGGGAAGCTTTATTTTTTTATTTTTTAGCAGGAGCTTTGAGGCACTCTTCAATTTATTTCTTATTCCCAAGCAGAGCAGCTCAGCCCCAGGGTCATTTTCTTCTGTATGACAATACCCCACATGGGGTTCAGACAAACTCATGATTTCGTGCCTCCGTGGAGAACTTCGTGCAGACATTTTGTTGGAAAGAGCTTAAAATACCTATACTAGAGAAGTTTAAAAAGGATGGGGAAGGATCACAGATGAAGCATTCTCTGACTTCAATCCTGCAAGCTGGACACCCAGAACTAATGCATCTCTTATCGGCCGGCACAGAGGAGGAGGAGGTTATTGCAAAGATATCACTAGCAGCTTTCTGAAGCGGTTTTCAATTGCCCCTATTGCCAGAGATACACACACACAGCAACAATCATTAAAATGCACTATGTATTTACAATATAGAGAACAATTTACCTCTGTAATGCATATTGCAAATCCTACCGCTACCAAGTGGAGGAGAAAGTCAGTCATACAGCTGTGATGTAATCAGAGGCTTATATTTCATCCTGCAAGAGTCACATCAGCATCAATAACTCCACTAAAGAAGTGAGAAGGGTTTTGGGTTTTTATATATATATATATATATATATATTCTGGAGGAAACACCACAAAATTAATTTTGTTTCTAAGCTGCAGTGTGTGGCTGCTGGTCCACAGCCATATGGTATCTGACTGTGGTCGGTGACCACATTGCTCAAGCTGTGCTTTTGTCAGCAAGAGACAGGCTGGGTCAGCAATTCTGAGAGGTGCCTCCTGGGAGAGAGTGCGAGGGGATCAGGGAGCGCCCTTTGCAATTCAGTAGGTGAGCGTTCTTGCTTCTAGGTTAATAGTGAGCCAACAGACCCCTGGCTGTGCTCAAAGCTGCAGGAGATGTTGTCTTTCTGACAGGGCATCAAGCTAGGAGCTTCCTGACCATTTCCAGATAAGCACCCTGAGGGGACACACTGCAAAAACAGGGAAGCTAAACGTAGCAGCTGAATCTCCTCCTTCCTTCTCAAACACAAGCAGTCGATTCACACCTTTCCCAAGACAGGCAGGAAACACCACAGCTGCCCCAGGCTCAGTGCAAAGGGCCTGGAGTGGTAAAGGGGCTGTGCAACGTGTACAGCTAGGAAAGGCTGTTAAGCATTTTGGGTTGAGGGACGGACATTGCATCACAAATAACAGCCTTAGCTTACCCAGGTGGGAAGGTCGTGGTCTCATGCCCATCACCATGGCATCAGGGCATTTTTCATGTGTTCTTCCCCTGAGGTCTATTATTATCTTCTACTACCTCTCTCTATAACTCACCCTGGAGCACAGTGGGGTTTTGGCCAAACACTACTTGTGTCAGAATCCCAGACTGGCAGAGACAGCAGAGACCTCTGGAGACCATCCAGTCCAACCCCCTCCCAAAGCAGGGTCACCTGGAGCAGGTGGCACAGGGTCACATCCAGGTGGGTCTCGAGTCTCTCCAGAAAAGGAGACCCCACAACCTGTCCAGGCAGCCTATCCCAGTGCTCAGGCCCCCTCAAAGCAAAGGCATTTTTCCTCATGTTGAGACAGCACTCCCCATGTTCCAGTTTGTGCCTGTTGCCCCTTGTTCTGTCCCTGGGCACCACTAAGAAGAGTCTGCCCCCATCCTCTATACACCCCCCCTTTAGATATTGATAAGCATTGACCAGATCCCCTCTCAGACACCTTCAGGACCAAAGCCCTATTGGAAAGGGACCTTGCACACCCCAAGGCACCAGAGTCAGCACCACCCCCTCCCCACACAGCCCTACTGCTGGAGAGAGGCGTGGGACAACCCCTCATGTGTATGTGCTGATGGGAGAGTCCTGGGACAATTGGAAGGCAGCCTGTTGCTCCAGCCAAAGTCCAGGGAATGATTCTGTTCCTTCCCCTCCTCCAGCACCCTGTAGCCCCTCCATCACTGCCTGCCCTTCAGCACTTTCGTCAGCAATAACAGCCTCCAGCGTGGCTCCTCTCCTTCCCAAGATGAAAGAAACTTTAAACGCATGTAACTCTTGCACTCTACTTAATTAATCAGTTTTTGCATTACAAGTGAAACTTCTTTGATGCATGAAATATTAAGGAACAAGAAAGGAGGGGAAGGAGAGGGGGGTGCAGCGGTGGGGGAGGTATTGGCTTTCACTGCTTCAGAGATGGATGGGCTAAGGGACCCAGAGGCTGAGCTGCAGACGGTGCATCTGCAGCAGGACGGTCTGGCTGGAAAGCGAAGGATTTTCTGTGCACTTCTTGCCTCTCAAGCAGATGGTTTTTACTCCATGTTCAAGCCCTACATGCTCATCAAGGTTTGCTCACACAGGCACGGGAAGGGGACAGCGCCTGATTAAACTTTCATGAAAAATAATCTCTGGTTGATTCATTGTTTTTTTTTTTATCTGGTGATGGCTGTGAGAAAGTGAAGTGAAATGTGTCTTTGGTGAAAAGAAACAGCTCCATTCTGGAAGAGCCAGCCAGGCTTTTAGTCAGATGAGGCTCTCCCAAAGGATGTGTGAGTAGTTATCTGTGTTACGGGTTTGCAAGTGCCATTTCCACACTGAACTATAGAGCGGAGAAAGCAGACATCCCCACATGTCAGTGTGGATACTACAGCAGCCCTTGATAGTGCACAGAGAGAACCCGGCACTGCAGTAACCAGGAGTGTACAACCCCAGAGTGCCAACACACCCCCAAAATACCCCCTTTCTCCCCAACTACCACACTCATCACCTGTGAGCTCTGCCAAGAGCCCAAAGCCGAACACTGAGTCTCTTCACTTTCCACTCTGCTCCTTCTCAGCTGACTCATTCAAGAGCTGGGTTGGCTTCTGAAGCAGCAGCCATCAGATCAGACCTGCGTGTGCAGAATCCCCAGCCACTCCAGAGCATCACGATGGGGCCGGTGGCTGCGCAGCCCGAGCCGAACAGCCAGGTAACGGGCTCTTCATAAACAAATGGTGATGGTATAGCCTGCATTAGCAGTATAAAGAGTAATAAATGAATAAATGGGTTAATTATATCCACCACAGAATTTAATTAGACCATCTCTGTTCACTCTGCTTCAGCCAGAATCTCAATTATAAATCTTTATTTTCAAGGTTTTACAGCTTGGACATAAAAATTTGCTCTGGGCTTAAACATGACACACAAGGTCTTCTGTTCAGGGACTGCTCCAGTTTTTTTAACCAATCTTTTTTAAAAAGGTCAGGTTGGGGGACCAGATGGCTTGAGGGGAAGGTAATGAAGATGCAGGGCTTTGCTGAACGATGTGGCTGGCTGAAACTCTGGGCAGCTTAACAGAGCTGAGGCACTGTTAAAGGCTGCTGGGTGAAACCACGCTCAGCCCTCTCCAGTTCCTGACAGGCAGCAGTCCTGACTGCAGAATGAAACTGGGACTTGGCTAATTGGCATCCCCACTCCCCAGCACCAAGGACTGCAGTGGGTGGGGAGAGTGGTCCCCCAGCCCCTTCAGGCAGCTGCGGCAGGGCCAGGCAGGGGAAAATCGTGCACCTGGATCCTGTGCAGGGAATGTGCTCCAGGGCTCTCAGGTGTGTGCTTGCTGTTTCTCCCCAGTGCAACCAGAACTACCTCCCTCCTCCTCTTCAAAGTCCTGCTCCCAGGGGAGAGGCCAAGTGATCCAGAGTAGCTGGAAAAAAACAGAAGGCAAATTGGAAAGTATTGCACTTTTTAAATTGTTATGATTTTGAAGGTAATTTAGGACCCACCCTCTGCTTTCTGGAGTTGACAGTATTGAAATCCAGTACCTCTGTCTCGTTAAATGCTCTCTGAAATATTCTGATCATTTTAAAATGTCGATAGCACTACAGAGATAAAAAAACAGAGAACATGTTTACCAGTAGCAGAAGCATCTACAGTCTCAGGTCACATCCTCATTCAATCTGAAGCGTGTTATTTTTTTATTCCCTCATTGAGTTAATTTGTCAATTTTGCTTTCCCCACCCTGTGCCAAATTGCCATCTCCAAGTGAAAACTAAGATAGCCATCAAGGACCAGCTCTCAGCATCCAGCCCTGCCACCAAGGCTCCTCACCCTGCTAGTAGAGGCTGTCACTAGGCAGTCCCCTGCAGAACGAGAACCAGTCAACCTGTCTGCAGGCTCAGCACATACATTTTTAGGAGCACTGCAGATGCCTGTTCATTTTCTACAAGCTTTGGCCACCTTGGCACATCGATGTGCTTTGCAAAGGTTATTTTTTTTTTCCAACCACCCCCCTCCCCACTATGTTCTTCTGCACATACTACGTGTCCTAAATACATACTCACTTGGTAAACTGGAACAAATCTATTGGGTAAGTCAGACTCCAGTACTGCTGAATACATATTTAACCAGCAGATCACAACAGTTTATTGTCTGGTTGGTGCATTGTAGAATTTAACCCTTAGGAAACATTGGCATGCATCAGGGAGCCAAATTACTGCTCAGAAGGCTGTGATATATAGTGTGAATTACCGGTAATAAAGAAAAAGATATATGGGATGAATTAATCAAATCATAAATTTCTTAAATCTCTATGGCAGTCCGTAAATCAAATTTGGCTGCATGCTTCTGGCCCTTATTCAAAGTACAATATGGAGTAGAGATGACCTACACATACAGAACAGGTTTATTGTTTTGGTGACCAGTTGAGAAGCTCTGGTTAAATAATCAAAGCCAGCCAACACCTTTGCTGAAAAGATCATGGTCATGTATTTCAAGCTGCAGCACTGAAATAGTATGTGCTTTTTGGGAAGTAAAAGGTATTTTCATACACCAAGAGTAAAACCAGACCCAGAATAGGTACTACTGAACTAGGCTAGACACTGCACAGCTTGGATCTGCTTTAGCTTCATGCAGCAGAGACAGGTCTTCCCTAAACACTGATAACTATCCCAGCCAGGCTTACCAGCCATCCTGATCTTTTTTAGCTGTTTCCCCCAGTTTGCGTGCAAAGCAGCTGGAAACCCTGGAACAAAATATACTTCTGGGAGCCCAGGAGTCACCAGCCCCATCACTGCTGAGGTTCAGCTGGATCTTAGAGGTCACACTCCATCCAGACTGATTTTAAAAAACCATACATGACTGGGAGGAGAAGAATCTCTATTGTGCCCCATCCTTATTTCCATTAAAAAGTATCACTTTGGAATCATCCCTTTATACTTAAGCCCTCACCCAGTTCAGACTGGCCCTTGGATTTAGCCCACCTAAAGGCACAGGTCCCCACCTCCTGCACCTATTAACCTTCTGCCACAGGTTTAGACACAGGGAGGAAGCCTCTGATGAGGTTCCCTCCACCTCTGGCCCTCACTCAGCCCTAACAGTAGCCCTTGCCTTGGACCTTTACTGCCCCGGCCAAACATGTTTGCCATGGGACAGGCTGCCTGGTCTTTGAACATCTTGGACATTTTGGTGTGAAGTTTGAAAAGAAGAGTGACAACATGCTCAGAGCGAGCCCAACTCCACAGCCCAAACATCAATACGTATTTACCAGAGGGAGCAGCAGGCTTTAGAAGTTCGATTTCTTTTTGACTGTCCACAAGAGACATGAAACACGGAGATTAGATGCCAGGAATAACACCTATAAATAAAATTGACTATTTAAATCCACCAAAGCCAGGACATTTGTCATGAAATCTCCTGCTCTCCCCCACCACCAGCACAGAGTGCTTGGGATTAGCTGCACAGGCCACCCTGAGACACTAATTACCAGTGTCCTGCCTTGACCAGGACACTGCAGCTGTGGGTTACTGCTTCCCCCTTCTATTTTCTTTAAAGGAAAGTGAAAACACCCACTGAAAAAAAAGAAATAATATATAAAGCCTCTGACAGGGCTTAACCTGAGCCTAAGCAGTTAAAAAGCCCGAGATGCTCTCTCTTTGTCTGAAGGCAGGCCCAGGGCTGCAGGGAAGTCGCAGGCTGCTGTCTGGCAGTGGATGCCCTCTGTTGGCATCTTTTAGAAGTATGATGAGATATGCAGGCTGGTAGCTCAGACCTGTGCAACCACCCACTGTTTATCCTGCATGATAAACATGCTCTGCACATACTACGTGTCCTGCTGTGCAGAGCAGCCCTTAGTGCCGGGCCTAATCTAGGAGCACAAAGTAAACAGCATCTCTGGCCCCAGTGTGCCCGCTTGCTCTGTCACAGGCAGTGCCCCTGCACACTGAAGAGTATTTGCACACCCTTTACAGCACAGCAATGCAAATAACACAGAGCAGGGAGCTGTGGAGGCTTCCTACTCCGCTCCTGCTCGGGCTGGGAGCTGTAGGGAGATGGTTGTGGCTCGGTTTGCCAGGGTACGTACGGTCCTCGGTGGATGCAGAAGCTCTGTGGTGCTGGAGCAGCAGCTTTCTGCAGGGATCAGCTATGTCAGCAGCTCCAGAAAGATCATCCGAGTCACAGACGAGCAAAGGGAGCACAGTGGTAGAGGAAAGCAGTGATGCACTCACAGGGTCTCACAGCATACATAAACACTGAGTTTGCAGACGATGGTTTTCTCCTCTAAACCCCTCCAAGCACATATATAAAAAACAAAACCATACAGAAAACACCTTTCCCAGCTGCTGCCACACAGGCCAGTAGATTGAGCAACTGCTCTTGTGTGACCAGGCCTCCTGCCCCACAGACCGCAGAGAGCAAGGTGCCTCATGATAGACCTCATAGCCAAAAAGGAATGAGCATAGCAGAAAGGTCCTGGTCAGACAGACAGTTTGCAGATAGGACTCAAGGCATCATGATTAACCTTCTCAACACATCTGGAAATGATCATGACACCTGTTGAAGGGCACATCCCTCCATGGAGAAAGGCTGTGCCTGCAGAGGTGGCCTGTAAGACTCAGCTCCGCTATGCAGCTTTGACCTGTAAAGCAGATGTCACCTGGGGTCCCTGCCCTGACTCAGCCTCACCTCATGACTTGCAGTACTACTGATTTTACCTTGCCTGCTGCCTTCCTACCCACACCTGTAAGGTACCTCTGGTCAATGACCAGCATGGCAGGTGGCACTTCTGGTCCCCACATCCAGTTGGCAAGAGCAGGTTCTCCACAAGGCCAGGACCCAGCGGTTGTTCTGGCCCCCAATCCATCCCACCATACCTGAGCAGGGTGGTAGGGCCATCTGCTGAGAACTCACAGCACCAGGGAGGTTTATAGGGACAAAGCCAGTCCAGCATCCATCCAGGAGCACAGTAAGTTGGACAGGACACTGAGGAACAGCACAGTTTCAAGAGTCCTAGAAACAGCCCTGTGCACAGCCCAAAGGAGGTTTAAATACTGGATCTGGGCTTAAATACAGCTGTGATATCTGGGGCAGGTGGGGCTGGTCAGGCTCATTAATCCTGTTAGCCCTGACACCATGGGAGAGGGCACATGTGTGTCTTCTTGGCAGGTGATGTCTGTAATTCACGCTGCAGTGAAGGAGACCAATTCCCAAGGACCAATCATTCCCATGATGGGGAATGCCAAGGCTTCAGAAGCAAACCTGGGGCTCTGGGTAGCATTGTCTGTGAATTTGGGGGTCCCACCAACATGCCAAGTGGTATTACACCTTGATGTTCACCCCAATGGTGAGGGAAGGTTTTTTTAAGCTGTAGATGTTGAATATCCCCTTTTCCTGGGTGCAGGAGGAAGGGGTGTCCTGGGCAGGCCAGGATTAGAGATGATATCTCCAGTTGCTGGGCTTTGGTTTGGGAACCACTGAAAGCTAAAAGCAAGATGCACAAGGAGCCACCCCATCTTTTAAATCACCACTCATGTCAAAGGTGTGATGCCACTATTTGCCCCATCCACTGTCTCAGTAAAGAGCCAATGCAACAATTTTTGTGAATGACTTGCAGATATTTTATTGCTAAAGAAAACAAAACCCAACTCTGAGCCAAAGGAGATTGCAAGCAATAAGTGATGATTATTCCAGTTACAGTTTCCTCTCTACTTCTCTCTGAGGAGACTTTGTAGCACAGATTATATATGGCAAGAGTGAATTTACCCTTGGAGGGGTTCTAAGTACCTTTTTCCTAAAATGAGTTGTAATCTTGTTTTAATGGTAGATAAAAAACAAGGCACAGGCTTGTCTATATGTATGGGGGAAGTCTTGTAAATCCTATTTTGGTGTATCAGGGATAATCTAAACAGCTAGTAATAAGAAACGTGAATAATTTTAAGTAAAGCCTGTGAAGCCAGTGCAAATATTTAAGTCACTTATTCCAAAGAAACCATAGCAAGATCTGCCCTAAGAAAGGCATATCAAAGACTATCGAAGTTCTAACATCTGAATAAAATCCCATCATCCTGCCCCACGATGCAAATTTAGCATTGCAAGGAAACCTTTCTAACTAATTTGGTGTTTACTGGAGAAGCTGTCAATATTGTGAATTATAAGAGGGGTTTGACAACACCTTAAATCATCTTAAAAAATGCAAATAAAATTTTCACAGTGGTATTTTATGGCTTCATCTCAGCTGTGAAAATACAGCTGGGCAGAGACCACACTGTGGCTGCCCCTTCGTGTTCATCACTCTGCTAAATCACCTTGCTTGCACACCGAGCCTGTGAGGACCCAGAGCAAAGGAGGAAGGATGGGATAAACCTGTGGCTTTCAGCTCAGGTCAGGGTTTTCAGCCCCCACTTGATCCTATTGCTCTGTGGAAAGGGTAACATGACATCGGATATAAAATCAGCTGCTGGCACCCCTTCATTGGGGGAAGGACCCTGGTGATGTCTTCAGCTCATAAATATGTAATCGGCTGAATGCCTATGCAGAACACTTCTAATTGCCTTTGTTCCTGTGGTGGGAAATTCTCAGAGCATCTTAAGAGTTTTTTCTTTATTCAGTCAATTTTCTGAGTCATTCTTTTAGTTTCACCAGGGTTTAATAGTAACTGAAATTCTGTTTCCACTGAGTCCAAACAACCTTACTTTTATGTATAAAAGTCTTCTCCAGCTCTCAAAATAGTCTCCTTAATTTAATTAATTCTTAAAGAGTGCCTTTAAAACTTGAGCAGTCATTAAAGAAGTTATTGTCCTTTTTTTCCTTAACAACGTTCAGCGAGGTGCCTCTTGACAGATAACTAATTCCCCAATTAATATAAATACTCTATGCTTCAGCTACTGCCATGGTAGCAACCAACTGCAGCATCATCTGACCTTGCCGTGTTGTACATAAAGCATCTCACCAGTCATGTAGCAAATGCAGCAGGGAAGTTATTTCGTGACTGTCTGTACGCAGATGCACAATACTTGCAACTGCACATCTCAAGAGAAGCTTGTCATTTCCAACATTTAAGGAATCAACCAACCTTTGCAGCGACAAGAGGAAACATGAGCTGAACAGGGGTAATGAACGTCTTCCAGAGGCGGTTTTCGAGTCCTCGGTTTGTTTTTGTTTGAAGCCTTAAAAGTGTTTATAGGCAAAATTATTTTCAGGAGGAATAATATATCACTTTATTTGGCTGATTTAAAGTAGATATATTTTCCTGCATTAAAAAAAAAAAACAAGTCTGATTTTTATCATGTGCCTTATGGATTTGATAACACGTTCCTGTGTTCCCTATTTTCCTAAATTTTCTGAAAGTCTTGGAGGGATTTGGTGGGATTTTTTTGGGGGGGGGGGGGGTGTTAAGGTTTTTTTTCTATAAAACTCATGTCCCATACGTTTTTGGTATTTTTCTCCCCCTCTTTGCTAAAACAGTCTTGTTAGATGTTGTGTGTTGACCAAATGGTTTCTGGCTTTACAATCTGTCACCAGTAATACATTTACAGCTTGCAATTAAGGACTTCAATTAAATATTTTGCACAAAGCTGCATGTTCCAATAGCCAATCCTTATTTATTTTCCAAAACATTCCAAAAAAAATAAAAGATAAGAGTATTGAAAAGTACACCAAGACTGAAGTTACAAAAAAGGCCTTTAGAGTCTGGATAAATATACAGGGAGTTTTATAGCCACGGATGTTATCTCTTTTGATACTAAGGCTTGCCCTTGGGTGACAGAAAGTAGAATCTTTCCTGGATTTCTTTAAATGAGAGTGAAAGTCTTTGGGAAAGTGTGTCTGTAACATGGGCTGATATTCACTGCAAGCATGCTGGATATTTTTAAAATGGCATGTTTTTGATGACTTAGCATATGTTAGGATAGCATACATTAACAGTGCTATAAGCCATTTTTTTTCATCAGTAAGGATATTATCTGCTTAATTAATGTAGAAAAATCCATGCTTGTCTCTCTTACAGGGGCTCTGAGGCTCGCCAGAGGGTTCTCCTGTTTTCCACCGTACTCCCAGGTGAGATCAGGGTCTGCCCCATGCTCGCTAGCCTAATGGCATGAGAGGAAGAGGTCCCCACAATCCATAAAGCCTTTCCTTTCTGCGTTTCTCACCATGGTAGAGCTGATTACAAACACCCAAGGTGGGTTTTGTGATGGAGTGCCAGCAGCTGGGATCATGGTGCAATCTGCCAGATGACCAAAGATGGCCAATCGCCACCAGAGCTTCTCAGAAGGAACAGAGGAGCTTGCTGGCATCTCTGGCACAACCACGGATGGGAGGGAAGGAGAACAGCATGTTGCCCTGTAGCCTCTATCTCTTCTGTGGCTTGAGTAGAGCAGATGTCAACCAACCCCGGCTCCTTCCCCATGCCTCCACCAACGCAGCATGGCTTGGCAGCTGTCCGAGGACACAGACAATAGGAGGCTGACTGTCTGCACACCATTTCACACTCACTTGACATGAATCATTTTCTTCTGCTTGGCTCTTGGAAACAGCACGGGGCTGTCTGGTGCTGGTCCTGCCATGGGAATGAGGAGCAGGGGAAGGCTGGGACCTCCCTCTGCTCTCCTGGGCTTCTGCCCATCTCTCAGTTGCTCCTATTTCTCTATCAAACAGTGATTCTGCAGAGGAAAAAAAAGTTATTTCCCCCCCAGACACTCACTGTAGAGGGTCCCCAGGATGGATCAGCTCTACACAGACTGCTTGCATCTGAGTTCATTTGGGATGATCCAACAGGAGTTTTCCCTACTATCTGTTACTCTCTGGTGGAGATGCTGCTGTGAGGCTTGCTGCCAGGGTATTGAATGTCTCCTGACCCAGCAAACCAGGGAGATGTGGCAGTCATGAGTGCTGCTGGAGCATCTCTTTCCTTAAAAATAAAAAGCAAGACCCCCAAAAGCAGCAGGTGAACCCAAGAGCAAGGGTTCTTTCTTCTCCGCTCAAACCTCCCTGTAATCATGACAAGGGAGGTTTGGATGCTGACAAGGGAGAGGACACAGATGTCCCACTCCAGCAGACTTCCTCTGCGTCACCTCCCAGGCGACCATGGTTCTGCACTCCTCCCTCCTCCTGTCAGGCCTGCATAGGCAGCAGGAGCCAGTTAACAACAGCAAACTGGATAAATTAAACATTTTCCCAGCCTGTCATCTATCCTGCTGCAGTGCAGCAGCAGATGCTGGGGGCCACACAGGGCAATTTCCAGTGATGCAGAGCCTGGGTATATCCTAAGCTTTATTTACACCCACCCACCAATCCTCAGATATGTCTAGCAATTTCTTCTCCCAGGTCTCCTCTGAGCTGCCCTTCCAGGCATTGACCCTGGCTAAAGCTTCCCATCCAACCCAAGACCCAGGCATAAAAGAAATTGCCGTGAGCTTCTCCCTCCAAAATGGGCTCTACAAGCGAGCCTTGCATTACCCAAACTGATGTTCCACTTCCCTTCTTTTCTAGACTACTTTTTTCCCTTGGGAATATTTTCTTCCAGTTCTCATTCCTGTTGCTCCCCCTGGTCTTTATCCCTCTCTCCCACCTCTTTCTTCCTGACCATGGAGCTCTGCTGTGGCATCACCAGTCCTCAGGATTAATGCACATCTCCTGCATCATCTGCTTACACAACCTGGGGTGATGTTTGCCATTTCTGTACCAGCCTGATATCACTGACTCATGTTCACTTAGCAGAACGAAATAAACCTTAGATCTTCTTCTGCTGAACTGAAGCCTAGCTCACCTGCACAGTCCATCATCCCTGGGCATATTACTTTCTGGCTGCCCCAGCTCAATCTCAGCCTCTTATTTTTTCAGTCCATTTCTCTGGTTTTTCACAGAGGTGTTTGAAGAAGGGTGTCCTTGACAAACCCATGGTCACTGAGATTTCTCTCCTTGACACCTCCCAGATACCTATAAACAGAGTATTTATATCTTTCTATCAGGAGTTTTCATGGACTGAAGTTAAACTGGTGTGTCTGTAGTTCCCCACTTCCATTCATATTCCCAGTACATTTTAAAAGTTAGGCATCTTTATCCCTTTCCAATCTTCTGGTGCTCCCAGAGATAACCACTAATGACTCTGAGATTGCCACAGCCAGTTCTGCAAGTATCCATGGCTTATATTCACCAGGTTTGGAATAATCTTCCCAGAAGGGTTTTCCTCCTTGCCTCTGTCAGTCAGCAGCTGGCTTATCACCAGGAACAGAAGGGATTATATCCCTTGTAAGCATTTTATCCGCTTATCTATGGATGTTCATTATCTGTCTATCACTCTGAAGCCTCCAGAGCTCTTGCCCTCCCTGGTTGTTTTATAGCACCAAGTTCTACAAGCCAGACCCTTCCTACCACCCAAATTTCAGCACAATCAGAGCCGGACACTTCTCGCAGCAAAGGATGAGCTGCGTCAGTCACAAGTAGCAACAAGGGACATTTCAACTAGAAATTTACAGTGAGAGTGGTTGAATAGAGCTTGGATGAAGCTCCAATCCTGGAAGGGTGAGGAGCTGGGTAGGTCTGGCAGAAAATGGCATTTCCAACATGTAAACCTGGTTAAAATTTAAATATCATCCCATTCTGATCCTGAGATCACTGCCAAGCTTGTCTTCTCCAGAGCACTCAGTTGCTGGGGACTCTGGAGGTCTGTGAGGGACAGAGATTCGAATTCCTGCTCTTCACCAACCTGACAGAGACTTGGCCTTTACAGGATCCATGTCATCAGGGTGGTTTGAGCACCAGGCGCTCCGTAGTGCTGGATGATCTCCTTCTCTTCTGAGGTCTCTTTCCCCTTGTGAGAGGGTTTAATCATTTCTCCCTCTTTGCCAGGCTAAGACACCTTATCAGGCTGGAGATGCTCATAGGGATGGTTTGGGTCCTGAGAAGTTGACTTTACTCTGATTAAAAAAAATAATAAAACATGGAGAGCAGACAGAAAGTGAGAGAAAAAAGAAAAACCCATTTTAATGAAAACTCCAGCCTGGCTGTGGCTGCTGGAAAGGGATCTCACACAATAGAACCCGCTTTCTCCTGAACTGAACTGCTTTCAGCTTGCTTGACAATGGGAGATCAAAACCCCAGTAAGAAACAGTTTCTAAGTATCTGAGCATCTTAATGGGATATTCTCCAGCAATTGCTCATCTACTTTTATCTGCAATTAGGTATTAACATTCCAGACCAGAATATTTTCCAGATGCAAATGTGAAACAGGACAAATCCTTGTCATCTAGTTTTGCTATTCCCACCCCCATTTTCCTTCCCCCCCCCCTTATCAGCACAATCAGGGACCCAGTGAGGAACACAAGGGAGAGAAATGCCCAGGAAGGGCTGCGAAGCGAGATAATAAGAGGATCTTTGCACTCCAGCACTACTTGCCTGGACTCTTATTGACAGAGCCTCCAAGATGCTCAAAGATAGCCTTGCTGCAAGTTACATTACCCTGAGATTTATTTCAGTGCCACAGAAGAGTGAGGGGGGTGAGGGCAGAGGGAGGGAGGATGGAAAATGGTGCTGTGGGTAGAGTGATTATAACCAGAATTTCTTTTTAATGCAAAAATCTTTAGCCTGACAAAGGATCCATCTCTGGGAGAGGTTTTTCACCATCCAATCCCCCACCCCTTTGCATCAGAGCATTGCAAAATGTACTTGGAAGAGCAGCGAGTTCGTTTTAACCGATAGCATTCAGCGCTTTTTACTGTGCTATTCATCCATATGACAAAGCTGAGAGGGGAGCCCATACTTCTTCCTGACTTTTTATTGCTTTTCAGCCCAGTGGGAACCAGCAGACATGAAAAAAAAAGTGGTTTAACCACAAAATATGTTTAAGCTCCTTTCTTTTTTTTTTCTTTTTTTTTTTTTTTTTTGGCATGTCAGGAAAGAGGAGAGTGAGGTGAACAGCAGTGGCAAAACAACCACAAAATTAAACCAAAACCCAGTCAAAATCCTCGTGTGCACGAGCCTGATCCTACACATAAAGCAAAAGGTTTGAAGATGGTGATGATGAGCGACAGCCTTCAAATGCTGGGACCACTGTGCTCTGTGACAAGAGATAAGAGAAGATCATTTTGGGGTGACTAAATAGAAGATGCAAGGAGAGACCACGGTGCTCAAGGAGGATTATGGGGCTCCTGGCAGAAAGTTCATGAGCTTGCCCTGGGAAATGACAGTGTGTGTTGGGGAGCTCTGTGAAGAGACTGGGTTTTCCATCTGGATGTACTGAACAGGATGGTGATCCGCACTGCACGCTGCCTGCAGCCTTGGTCTCGCTCAGCAGGACTCTTCTTCTCAAGTCCAAGAGGTGTTTTATTTAATTTTTTTAACCTGTATTTAAACTTTTATTATTTTTTTCTAGAGTAGAAAAGAAAAAGAACCCCGTGCCTAGCAGAACTATTGCTCATGTCTATCATACTAGAAAGAAAGGAAAAGTTTAAGAAATAAATCAGTGTTTATGTGATGCCAGATGTTTCCTTTTGATTCTTTTTTATTTGAAACTAAACCTGCAGACTGACCCGAAGCACAACCATTTAATTAACTCTTTGAAAAAAATCTCCAGACTTTATCAAATAATTAAACAAAGCAAAATAAAAATCACGTCTGATTTGGGAATGCTGTTGTGTGAAGAACACGGGGGCTTTCAGCTGTTCCTGATCAGAACAACATCAAAAGTTTTGCATGACTGCAAAGTCCTTTCTCTGTGCCGCTCTGCCCCTGCCTGCCACTGCCTTCAAACACCCAGCTTCAATGGTGAACACCACCGAGCACCGAAATCTGCCCCTACAAGAGATCAACAGAGGCTTTCACAACAAGCGCCTGCTCCCAGGTCCAAACAACACAACTCCCCATCAGCTCCACACTCTGCTAGAGAGTCTTTTAAGAGTTTCTTTTTCTGGTAACCTCTCCTGATAAAGTGATTCTCTCCAGCTGAGCCCAGTCTGCCTTCAATCTAGCTTGTGCAAGACAAACATATTAACTCCTTCCCCACCGAGAGCTTGGATGAGGTCTCCCCATGAGCAGGTCATGGTTTGCTCACGTGTGTGCAGTCAGTGCTGCATTTGTTTAGGTGGGCTCGTGACACTTTGTACTGAAAAGCAGCAAAAGATGATGCTTCTGCCACCTCCAGCTCCTGTAATTTGTAAATGATTGTAAGGCAGGCTAAAGATGGTAAGAGTGAGGATAGAAATAACTTCAGGTGCAGATGCAGGGAGAAAAAACAAAACACCTAGAAAGAAAATCGTTTGCTTTTAAAATACAGCAAAGGCATTATCTGAAAACACAGGTTAATAATTAGCCACGTGTACGTGGGGCACAAAACCCTGTGGCTGTGGCAAGGCGACAGCTTCAGAGAGTCTCCCATCCTGGGCAGTGAAATAGAGGTTCTGGCTCTCCCTATAGTCATAAAGACTGTACATTTGGTACCATAGGGGGCGTGATCAGGGCATTAGGGCACTTTGGGCCTCAGCAAAGGTTAGTCATCTCCCTCAGAGTCTTCCTCACTGGCTTCCACAGCCTCTGCTGAAACTCCCCGTGCTCCAGCTGAACCCATACCCCAGCTGGAAGGTTCAAAACTAGCAGCAGCATGGCCCTCCCCAAGGACTGCAGCACAATGCTGGTCTGATGGCACTGAGGGGCTTCTGTGTGGCCACGATCTGGCTAGCAGGTTGCTCTTGTCTCCAGAGACAGAGTGTCAGGCAGGCAACAACCACCGAGTGCTGGCTGCTCCACAAAGCTGTTGGGATTTAGCATAGGAAAGGAAGATCTGTCATCACCACACAGATTCCTCCTTCCTTGGGAGGTGGGTAAGCAAGAGTGTCTTATCTGCTCAGTCTGTAGTGTAGAAACACTCACCCAGTTTAAAGCAAGACCTCCCTGTACTGGTCAGATAGACCTGTGCAAAACCTGCTAGCTGGTGGGACATCTGGTGAGCCTTGGCAGAGAAGATAGATGAGTGTCTTTGGCTCAGGATATAGGAGGGGCTGGGTGGGGGAAAAGATGGTCTTGTCCAGCCTGATGGTCTATGATCCAGCTCACCTGTTGAGTTTCTCTACTTTGGTGAAAGTCCAGGTTACAGTTCCCCAGAGCTGCCTGTGAACATGCTATAGGATTTAATGGGAATGCAGCTGATGGGGCTTCATAGGAAATTTTCAGAGTTTATTGAAATCTCATTCCACAGAATGCAACAGCAAGGGGTGATTTCTAACAGTCCCAAGGAGAATTACAGACTCCTCCCAAAGGCTCTTGCTCCCAGGACCTCCCATCCTGTAGCTTCTTTCCCATGAGTCTTCCTTCCTTCCCCTCAAGAGACCTCAAAACAAGATGTCATTTACCCAAAAGCCATTGAAGTTCAGCTCGGGTCATGAGACACTGTCCAGCTTCATTAGAAGGGTGTAGATGAAGCATGGGGAGGGAAGAGATTCTTTTTGCATGTCACTCACAGGCTCCTGCAGCAGGATGATACTTTGAGACTTACAGAAAGTTTTTGTCCTGATTCAGGAAAGCAAAAAAACTTCTGCTGGGTGATTACAGCCAGAAAACACTTTTTTTTTTCTTTTCAAAAAATTAGGTACTCTGTGAGCTGACTGCATCATTCAACTGGAGCTTCTGTGCCCTGTGACACACAGGAGGGCTTCAAGTGATGAGTGACAGGGCCTTTAGCTGACAGCCGCAAGTGTTGCCTTCTGACCAACATTGCTAAAAAGCTGGCCACAGTGCAAGCAAGATTATAGAATCATAGAATGGTCAGGGTTGGAAGGGACCCCAGGGATCTCAGAATTCCAATCCCCTGCCACAGGCAGGGCCACCAACCTCCAGGCATGATCTAGACAAGGTTGCCCAGGGCCCCATGCAACCTGGCCTTGAACACCCCCAGGGATGGGGCACCCACCCCCTCTCTGGGCAGCCTGTTCCAGCCCCTCACCACTCTTTCTGTAAAAAACTTCCCCCAAATATCTAATCTAAACCTTCCCTCTTTCAGCTTCACTCGATTCTCCCTTGTCCTGCCACTGTCTACCCTCTGCTCCCTTCAGGTACTGGAAGGCTGCAATGAGGTCCCCCCGCAGCCTTCTCTTCTCCAGGCTGAACAAACCCAGCTCCCTCAGCCTCTCTTCATAGGGGAGGTGTCCTAGGCTACTTTTTCTTTGTGAGAAGAAATACCAATCCTCCCTTCCCTAGATTGGAGAACAACAGTAAATGAAGAGTAAATTGTACAAAGATGATCTATTTTAGCTCTGGAAACCTGCTCAGAAACTTTCTTCCTAATGTCTTTTCCCCGATGCAGGCAGCGCTCCTCTAGCCTGCTTTCTAATGACCAGCATTAGTTTGCATTAGATGGATTTGCAATGATTTCTTTCTGCCTGGCTGCTGAGCCTGCAAGCAATTCAAATTAAGTTCGGCTCCCTGTGCCCCATCTGGCAATAGCAGCTCCCCCATTTATGTTTGCTGCCTTCTCTGCTGCTCTCCCTCCCTTGCATCCTCAGTGGTTTGATCTGTCTGAATTCTGCAGGCCTGTGGTGCTCCATGGACACCTGTGGGGCTCATCACATCCTGTTTCAAGTAACTTGCTCTGGATGCAAGGTGGGGACTGGCAAGAGAGGGCTGGGGGAGAAGGGGATGCGTGTTCAAGTGCTGCTTTGCGGGAGCTGCGGTTCCCCACTGATGGGGGGGGCATGGAAGTGGTACCTGTGGCATCAGCTGGGCACTTGCTTGGGCATAATGAGGAAGATTTAGGTGTGGAACTGGAGACGTGTCTCTGGGATGGAAGATGAAGCTCAAACCTTGGCTCCCACCCTCATTGCCCATTCCAGCACGTCACTGATGTTGTCACCTGGACTAAGATAGAAGGAAAGAGAAGCCAGAGGGATTTGGGAATGTGAGATGCTATGGTGAGGTCTAACCATTCTCCTGAACAGTGCAGGGTCACAGTGCCCTCACAGGGTGATGGAGGGTGAAATATTTTCTTTAGCTTTCCAGAGACACTGCAAATATGAGAAATAAGTTGAGTCAAAACCTCCCTCTCTTCTCTCTGCCCTCTGGTCCTGCCCTGGAAGGGAGCAGGTGGGTGGGAAGTAATGGGGAAGGGATCTTTTGGTGATGTCAACAACAGAGAATCATAGAATGGTATGAGTTGGAAGGGACCCCAAGGATCACAGAGCTCCAACCCCCCTGCCACAGGCAGGGCCACCAACCTCAGGCCTGGATCTACACTAGGTTGACCAGGGCCCCATCCAACCTGGCCTTGAACACTTCCAGGGATGGGGCATCTACTACCTCTCTGGGCAGCCTGTTCCAGCCCCTCACCACTCTCTCTGTAAAAAACTTCCCCCTAATATCTAATCTAAACCTTCCTTCCTTTAGTTTTAATCCATTCCCCCTTGTCCTGTCATTGTCTATCCTTTTAAAAAGTTGAATCCCCTCCTGCTTATAAGCTCCCTTCAGGTACTGGGAGGCTGCAATGAGGTCCCCCCACAGCCTTCTCTTCTCCAGGCTGAACAAGCCCAGCTCCCTCAGCCTCTCTTCGTAGGGCAGGTGCTCCAGCCCTCTGACCCCTCTCCAACAGTTCCACATCTTTCTTGTATTGGGGGCCCCAATACAAGGACAGAGGACAATACAGAGGACTATAACTACCTGGGGAGTGTGAGGAAGGGTGGGTTTTTCACGTTTTCCAAGTGGCTCACACATTAAAAACCCAATTTGGGAACAGCCTGTGCTACTCTGCACACATTTGCTCATAAGAGGCATCAGGGCTCATCCTGACCATCTACCAAGGTATTCTGTCACCGCAAGGATCTTAAAACATGTCAGGTAATGCATATTTCAAATAACCCTTTCTTTTTCTGACAGTGGAGACAAGGCCGGAGGGTCTGGGAGAGAAATGGCATCGGGTTTATGTCCTTCTCAGCTCTTCTTTGGAAACATTTGGTTTCCACATCCTTGAGGTGACTCTCGGTTGCTGTCAGATACATATGACGGCTGAGCACAGCATGGACGGTGGTAAAGAGGTGTCACATCAGAGCAGCAGTGATTCTTCTTTCTTGCCATTCCCCCCTCCTCATCCTGGGCTCTAGGCTAATGACACTGCCAGGTACCAAGCAATAGAGAATTGAGCCTGTTGTTTTTACAGTGAAAATGAATGAAAAGTGCCTGCTGGGTCACATAAACCTGTCAAAAGAACAGCCGGGGCTTCTGGCGAGAGGCATAATAGTTAAGAAACCTGAAATTCGGAGAAAAAGGGATTATGAATCATCAGTAATATTTACAGCACAAATCCCTATTCCCTATATTTCCACTTGTTTCTCTCTCCTTCCCAGGGCAATTAATCCCAGGAGCAGAGGGGCAGAACCCTGAGTGCATCCCTGGGGCAGGTAAACCAGCTGAGCCCTTGGTGTGGGTCTGAGAGAGCCCGTGGACATCCCACACCCCTGGCCCCACCATCCCCTCCAAACAAAGTGGGGAGACAGCAAACAGGGTGTCTCTTTGGAGGGGGTTTGTGGCAGGGGAATCTGGCAGGGTGTCCCCAAACTCTGTGCTGGAGCTGCACACTTGTGGCTTAGCAATGTGCCCTGCGTGGAATCACATGGGGATGTGAGGTCAGCACAACATCTGGGGTGCACTAAAAGGAGTGTGGGCAGCAGGTCAGAGGAGGTGATCCTCCCCCACTACTCTGCCCTGGTCAGGACTCACCTGGAATATTGTGTTCAGTTCTGGGCTCTCTGGTATAAAAAAAGAGAGAGATCTCCTGGAAAGAGTCCAGCAGAGAGCCACAAAGATGATTAAAGGCCTGGAGCATCTCCCCTACGATGAAAGGCTGAGTGACCTGAGGCTGTTCAGCCTGGAGAAACTGAGAGGGGATCTGATCAATGTTTATAAATATCTGAGGTGTGGGAGACAGAGGAAAATGGCCAGCCTCTTCTCAGTGGTCTGTGGGGACAGGACAAGGGGCAATGGCCTCAACTGGGAGCCCAAGAAGTTCCACACCAATATGTGTAAGAACTTCTTCATGGAGAGGGTGACAGAGCACTGGGACAGGCCGGCCAGGGGGGTGTGGGGTCTCCTTCTCTGGTGATATTCAAGACCCATCTGGACACCAACCTGGGTTGGACTTGATGAGCTCTGGAGGTTCCTTCCAACCACTACAATTCTGTAATTCCATGATCTGTGCAGCTGTGCTCAAGCAGCACAGGCCCTAAATGATATTTAAGCTGCAGGCAATGGTGGTGTTTGAGCTCAGGTGGGGCACAGAGCCACTGGGGCTCTTGCACATGGGGTTAAAGCCAGCTGAGTGCTCACAGCCCAAAGCAAAGCACTCCCCTTTAAGATGCTCATCCACACCACTGCTCCCCAGAGGGATCCTGGCAAAGGCAAGGATTCATATCTGCCAAGGGAGAGCAGCAGATCCTTGGGTGAGAGAGGAGCCGTGATGTGGGGAAGGGAATATGCAAAGAGTGGGGGGAAAAGCAAATAGTTTGTGCTGGGCAGGTGCCATCTGAAAATGTAAGAGCAGAACAAACACAGCCGGGTTAATGAGAGTACCGGTCCCTGGGCCTCACCAAAGTGGGGAGAGCAGGGACGGGCTGGACGGCAGGCGCTGAATGATATTCTGTAATTAGCTGGCAAATAGAATATGATATTTAGGGTAATTGCTTGGAAGAATGTCTCGCAGCCCCGACACATGCATTACGCGCTGAGCGCTGCATCCCAGCTGCCACAGCAACTTTGATTCCCTTTGTTTCCCCTTGCCTGTCATTTCTAATCACATCGTTCCCAAATTTGATTGCATCATCTCTGAGCTTTAGTTGCTAGGGTAACACCACAAAGTCATTATATGCATGAGATGAATACATAACCCCCTCGGAGGACCGGTTATTTGACCATCCTTTTGTGACCCCCAACTCAGATTCCTTTGTCCCTTTTAAACCAGATCCCACAATAACAAAAAAAAAAAGGGGGGGTGAGATGCTCATCACTCCTTCCTGTGTGAGCAGGGGTGGTACAGGGAGCTGCCATTCCAGGGGTAAGCAAAGAGACCCTGACAAATCAAGCAACTCGACATCCCAAGTAGGACCACCAGCCAAACCACCCCATTTTTTCAAGCACAGGGCAATGACCATTGCACAAACCACCTTTCCCAGACATGCTGTGGCTGCTCCCCTTGCATAAACACAAATCTGTGGCCTGAGTGGGATTTGGGTAGGAAAGGGCAATAGATACGCATGTGTGAGCAGGTGTCTGAGCCCTGCAAGTTGGCTCAGCTGCACCCAGGCACATTTGTGAGGTAGCTGTGTGTCTGCAGCAACATGAAGCTGTAGCGTCCTGGCAGGTGATAGCAGAGGTGGTCCAAGACCTCTGTCCTGACAGCAGCGATGAGAGCAGTGAAGAAGTCATGGAGAAGGCTTCAACAAGGGCCAACAGAGTCTACATCCAGCGCAGGTGTGCTGGGCAGTGGAGCAACCCCCAGCTCCAGCTTTCTCATCTTCTGGGCTGGGAAGACTAACTGGTGCAGGTACATCAGTGTATGCTGCAGTCAGAAGTTTGCTCTAGGTGTGTAAGGGAGACTCTAGGAAGCAAAAGCAGGTGGGAGGTGTGCAGGGATCATGGTGCCTCAGACAGAGCCAGTCTGGTCCCTCAGAGAGTCCTGGGTGCAGCAGGGTTTGGCATCACCTTCCAGCCCAACCTTTCAAATGCTTTCTCTTCCTGCACAGGTTGAAGCTCTAGTTGGCAGCACTTCCAGTGCATCAGGGCATGGCTCTCCATCCCTGGCCCATCCACAGGTGCCTTCCCACTCCCCAGCCATGGCAGAGGCGAGCACAGCCAGCTTTTCTCTTTCCACCCCACCACCTCACTGGTGTCTGAGCCAGGACGGGTGTGCTCCCAGCCCCCAACAGTGCAAGGCAGAGAGACAAAAGATATTGTTTTTCAGGTGGAATAGCTTCCAAAACGGTACATTTGCAGTCAAAGTGCTGTTTGGAATGCATATGAACCACTGCCTGCAGCAATGAGAAACAAAGCCATTAAAGTTTAGATAGCGGTGTTTTTATTTTTAACCAAATGAGTCAGTCTCCCCTCTAGCTCTGAGCAGGAGACAGGGAGAAAGCTGGGCACAGTGAGTTCAAAAAGCCTTAACCCCACCGGGATCCTACTGCTGGGAAAGTTCAAGCAGCCTGCTCAGCGTAATTGTGCCTAGAAAAGGTATTTAAACCAAAGTTGCTGCTTTGATAGGGCCTCAGTTGGGTAGAATTTTTGTTTGTTTACCTGAATTTTCATTTTTTTTCTAGAGAAATAATAGATTTCAGGACACTTACCACATCTCTCTTTCCTCCTCATGCTGCCTTTCCTCCTTCTGCATCTCTGCCTAGGGGAGGTGGAGGGCCAACCCATTTCCCAATTTGCAAGATGGACTTGGGATACTGAGGGTTTTCCATGAAGATCCCCTGTTAATAAAAACAGCCTGAGGGAAGATCATGACCCAGGGAACCAGCCCGACGTGTGTGTGTGGGGCAAACACAGTGTCTATGTGTACACACAGAGGCATACTCCTGCCAGGTCAAGGCAAGGCTCCAACCTTCTTACTATGTGCATCCAGTGCCCAAACAACAAGACACCCACCTGCTTCTGTACTAGTCCACTCCTCCAACAGTTTCTCTCTCCATACCAGCCCGTTTCCCAAGTTCCTGTCCCCATAGCATCCATAAGATGCTTCATCCAGCTGTTTAAAAATGCTTGTGCTCTCACTGCCATCTGTGGTGGTTCAGCCCCAAGCAGTGGCTGAGCACCACATGCTGCTCCCTCATTCCCAGAGGAGAAACAGGCAGAGATTCCATGGGTTGGGATAAGGACAGTCTGCTGACAAAAGCTCCATGAGAGTAGAACAGTAACAACCAATTACACTCACACATGCTGATAACACAGAGTACCTTCCCAACCCAATGACTACAGAGCACGGCACAACATGAGGACCAACCTGACACACTCAGACTGCTCTGGAGCCACCTAGGAGTACCCATCCCAACCAGCCCCTTTTATAAGGCAGTGATGTCAGGTGGGGTGGAAAACATCCTGGGCCAACTCAGCTTACCTGTGCTGATGGCTTGGGCAGGTTAATTATGGCCTGGCCAGAACCAGGACACCATCCTGGGCCATTCTCTGAGAGCACAGAAGGCTCAGCGTGCCAGCTAAGCAACATGTTCAAAGCTCAGGCCCTTGTGCTGAATTGGGCAGTGAATGCTTGGCCACTTGCAAGGGGAAAAAAACCCTCAAATACATGGAAAATTAAAAAATTACATTCCTACCTCTATTTATTGTTTTTCCATGCCATATGGAAATTTATGTAAATACACAAATGAGAAACAGGCCCTGGAGCTCTGGTGAGTTCGCCAATGTGCCACTAGTGCTCAAAACATTGGCCATTGTCAATGCTTTAGGAGAACAGAGTGAGAGAGTTGAATTCTGGCTCCAAGAGTTGTCCAGAGACATGGATGCTTCTTTTTTTTTTCCTCCAACACAATGCCTACTGTTCTCATGTAAAAAACATCCCAGGCTCCCCCAGCTGCTCCAGTGAGAACTGGCTGTTCAGCTCAGTCCCAGTCAGGCTCAGAAAACCAAGCTCATTGCATGTGTTCAGCTATGGAGCTGGCTCTCTTGCAAGCAAATTCCCCTTACCAAATTGTGCACGTGCTTTGCAGAGAAGCTCTGCATTTGGCAGGCTAAATCTCACCAAGTCCTGAGGAGCATGTCTATTTTGACCAGCTGATGGGGGTTTGAGGCTCGAGCCCTTCCACTCCCCAAAAGTGAAAGGGTTGGACTCATGATTCTCAAATGACACTGATGCTTTTTGGAAAGCAGAGGTGGTGGCAGGAGGCAGGAGGGGAAGGTTACCAACCCGTATAGGTTAGAGCCATCTCCATGTGTATTTTAAGTTATGGAGTGATCACAGAAGTACAGAACATTAGGTGTTGGAAGGGACCTCGAAAGACCATCTCGTCCAACCCCCCCAACAGAGCAGGATCACCTTGAATAGGTCACACAAGAACATGTCGGGGGGGGGGAGGGTTGGATGTCTCCAGAGAAGGAGGCCAGGTGATGTAACCTGTTCCTTTTTGGATCCTACATCTGGGGCAATAGGAAACGTCACCTAAGTACCATTATCTGAGCTGGATGGAGTTGGACTGGACCAAAGGCTTATATTCAAAGAGTGAACTTTTGTGGGTTTTATACATATATATACATGAGAGATATATATACATGAGAGATATATATACACATTTATGTGTATATATAAAATATATGTATAAGTGGATATGTATGTGTTTAGTTATATCCACTTAGTTTAAAAAGCAGTCCACTTACAGAGTCACATCTTCATTTCATTTTCTTTGTTTTTTCAAATAGCCATCACTCTCTTTTATGGGGTGGGGATTTATTGTTTTTCAATTATTTCTTGGCACAGTTTGGGGAGGAAATTTGGGATCTGTAGAAGACTGGGAGAAGTTTGAGCAAAGTTTTTCTGGGAAAAAAAATAAAAATGCTGATCCTATGAATTAAAGCTGGAAAAAACCCTCACAGCTCTGAAATTTCCTTGCTTGTTATTAGTTATTGGAACCCCAAACAGTTTTGGCATAAACATTACCATTTGTGCTTTGAACATGTACAAGGTTTTATATGTGCTAAACGGTGCTATTATTTCAAAAGATTTATGTCTTGAGTAAATTATGATTTGGATAATTGCATTCTGTCTACCCAAATCCATCCGGCAGCTTCAGTGGAGTGTGGAAGCCACCTTCGCTCCCTGGCCCACACCACTTTGTTGTGCTGCAATGTGTGATTAAACATCTGCTCCCTGTTCCCTGCGGGAGCAGGGATGCATTTCAGTGGAAGGGTCAGAGCTGCTGAGGTAATGCCACTCGATAGAGGTCTGCTCACAGCAGGGAAAGGAAAGAGTCTTGAGGTCATAGTTGATGGAGTAGGTGGAAAAGGATTTGTTTTTCCTGGCACACTCACTTAGGACAAGGGGCAGTGGGTGCAAGGTGGAGTGTAGGAGGTTCCATGTGAACATAAGGAGAAACTTTTTCACTGTGAGGGGGATGGAGCCCTGGGACAAGCTGCCCAGAGAGGCTGTGGAGTCTCCTTCTCTGGAGACATTCAAACCTGTCTGGATGCATTCCTGTGTGACCTACTGTAGGGGATCCAGCTCTGGCAGGGGGTTGGACTAGATGATCTTTTGAGATCTCTTCCAACCCCTAACATTCTGTGATTTTGTGATTCACTGCTTTGGAAGTTTCATAGAAAGCTCCAGATTTTGTGTGCCAAACATTTGTCTCCTTGGCATCCTCTGTCGTGCCTGGACTGCAGAGAAAACACACCTTCACGTTGGCTGATTGCTCTCTGGGAAGATAAGGGGGAGCTTCATGCTGGGTGCAGAGCATGCCGTGAAGTCACACAAGGGTAAGTGGCTCCACATCATGTGTTGACAGGTGCTGAGGTTAACAGGGGAACTTGGATTCCTCACAGTATTGCTCTTCAAGATACCCATCCCTTCTCATTAAAGATAGTTCTTTGCAGTATAATGCAGATGTATGCAAGATGCTCATGGTTCGATGGTGCAGATGTTGGTCATGCTCTGGTTCAAGCCTTTCGTGTATTTCAATGGGGCTCACTGTAACACTGGGTGGATGAAAATTCACAGTGATTTCCGCACTGTAGATGCACTCGAAGGTGTGCTGTCCATTCTGGGTGGCACTGGTGGAAAATGAGCACAGAGCCTTGTGACAGAGGACTGAGATGACTCCCCCAACAAGGAGCTGGTAGGTGTGGGCCATATCAAGCTCTGAGCCAAAGTAGGCTGAGTTGTTTTGTGGAAAGAGGGCCCTTAATCCTTAAAACATTTTGAACTGGGTTTGTGAGGTCCCTTTTCACTTGCCTTAGGCTTCTCTTAGGTCTACAGTGGGCACTGTGACCATCTCTGACAGAGACAAAGCTCACCAGTATGTCTGAAGGAACCCCTGAAGTGGCTGCAAAACCAGTGCAGTTGGTGTAAAAACAGATAGAAAAGCTTCTATTGAGGAAGATTTCTTTCCCCAGGGTTGTTTCACTTGTAGTATGAGTGGAAACAGCAAGTTTCCACTTCAGTCAGCAGCTCTTAGGAGGAGTCTCATGTTCGGCAAAAGCTGAGGCACCTTCTCCAGCAGTTTTGGCAGAAGTAATGGGTGTTGCTTAGTGCTGTGCTGTGAACCCTGAGGTCTCCTAAACAGGGACATTAAAGGAAGGGGAAGAATGATGTGTTTGTCCTTTAGCTCTGGGTAGGCTGCGAGCAGGAGCAGGTAGGTGGAAAATGGAACTTTTTTATCAATTTATTTTTACCATAGTCACTTGGGTCCAGAACTGGAGCTGTAGGAGGAAAGACATGATTCTACTGATAAAAGCATGAAGATGGGCCTTCAAGGACTCTCCAGTGGGGTAGGACTAACATGAGTCATCAGTCATGGCAGTGAATAGGAATATTAACATACTTTTGACTAGCATTTGCTAGCATGAATGCAAACTAGAATGAATCTGACAAGTCCGGGAGTCATCAACTCCCCTGTGCCCCAATGCATTAACAGTTTGCATAACTCAGTAGCTCTACTGTGGTATAATCCTTGCTCATACACCAAGTTCTGTGCAGGTTGGTGTATCCTGTATGCACTGGGCTGACCAGGCAGGACTTCTTTTGTGGAGCTACACTGTTTGACAAACAAATTTTCCAGGTTCCATCATTTTTCAGCTCGGTGTGACAGGCCCTTACACATGGGTATGTCAAGGCAGCATCTACTCTGTGTTGCACCAGGTGTCTGGGCAGCACAGGTCCCAAAGAAGTGACGTGTTCAGGTGTTCAGACACTCTGTGCCTGTGCTATGGAGGAGATCTGTGCAGTTGGACTTCTGCTGTCACTACTCTAAGTGATCAGGCAGAAAATCAAAGTCCTCAAATTCACCCCAGATCAAGTCCTCAAGTGGAGAAGGACACACCTCACCATTCCCAAATATATGGCAGCCCTGACGTGAGCCTGTCTTGGTGGTGCAGTTTATCTGGAACACCCCTTTATTGGTGGATGCTGTTGAGACCCTATCAGGCTAGGAATAAATGTGGATAACAGAGCCACAAAGAAGTGTCCTCTGCTGAGAGCTGGCTTGTTAGTCCTTGGGACTAACAGATTTTCCTGGTATGTTCAGCAGTTTTTCAGGATAGGAAACATGACCTCACTGTATACACAGAAACTTGCTATTTTATACCTTACTGCCAGCATGGATCTTAATCAACCAGAAAAACTCAAAATGACAAACAAACAAGAGACAGCTTTGCTATCTGAGGTTCATTAGCTCCTAGCGACCTTTTAAATCTGCAAGAAACCAAAGAGAAATGTTCAGAAAACGGGAGGGCTTTCAAGTCATTTTGCCAGTAATTTCCACCTATTCCCCAGTTCCCCCTCAATAATGAATGGCATTTCTTGATTGTTTTCCCAAGGTTTGCATTTATCTGAGCAAAAGTAGACTGGAGCTTTGACCCACAATATATAGGGGATGGGAGGTAGACTCTCCCCAGAGGAATAGTGCAGACGTTGTGTCTTGCAAAGTTATTTGAAGCTGATTCTCAAGGGCATCATCATCCTCATCTGTGAGGCTGGAGATGTGAGTAGAAAGGAGCCTGTTTCATGCTCGGCACAAACACACACCAGGGAGCCATCAGCACTGTGTGCTGCAGAGGGTAAGAGGTAGGGTCATGAGGAGGAGCTAATATCCAGCATGGACTGGGCTCTGGTCTGCATCTAGCACTGGGAAAGGCAGAAATAAACCATATGTGGTTGACACCCTGCCCCTGGGCCATGGGAATCAGCACATGGAAAGCAGTGACAGAGAGCATTGCTTCATGGATACAGACAGGTCAGGCTCTGAAGACCTGCTCCTCCACAGGTACTGTTGGACCTCACTTTTTCTCTACCTGAGGCTACTCCCTGCACATTTACCTGGAGTTTTCCTTCCTGGAGGAGTTTGAAATGGGCTTTCTTGCCTAAGTGGAACAGAGGCAGCAGATGGATCCCTTCACAAGGCAGACCATCTGTCCTCTCATCAGCCCTCTTCAGCTTGAGATCTACTCATCTTCTCCAAGTATAATGATGACAAGAAGCATGTTGCTGGACTGGAAAGGGAAGGACCATTTTAACCATGAGAAAAAACATTTGAGGCCATCTTTATCTTCTCAGAAAGTGCTGTTCTGTTGGGGCCATAGCTGAGGAACTACTGACTGTAGACAGAGACCAAAGGCAGACCAAGCATCAGCAAGAGATGAAACATGCAGAGTAGGCTGAATAAGGGGGCCCTGAGGGCATCTGTGGAAGATGTTTTATGTGTTTTACTGGCTTGTTTTGATGGGGAAAAAAAAATTCAAAGAAGATATATAAGATGTATTACACATGTTTTTCAAGACTGTAGTCCTCCTGGACAAGCTCTATGAACTCTGTCCATTGAAGAAATAGGTTGAAGAACTTCTGAAAAGAGAGAGAGAAACTGAAAAATGAAAACACAGGCTAGAGAATGGAAACTCCCTTTCCTCCTGCCAAGAGAGAGCTTGTGGTGGGACCTGTCCTCTCAGCATGAATGCAGCTCCTCACTGGGAGCTACTGGCACCCAGTAGAACTGGAAGCCAGTTTCATCCAGGCACGGAGGTCCATTGGCAGCAGGGAGGAAGAGGAGCCCAGGGCTGAAGACTGATGGAGCTAGGAAAGGTCTACGTCACATAGGAGCAGCTGGGAAGGATAATTTGCCATCTGTGCTAAGTGGTTTCACCCCAGCGCTGTCAGTCACACCAGAATGCAGAAGAGACCTCATATTTATTGTGTGGAGGGGAGGGAAAGGAGGGAGAGAAACCATCTGTGGAGGGGAATCAGGCCAGTATGTGGCCTTGGAGGGTCACATCCAGAGGGGGCTGAACTGGAAAGCACCTGGTATTTATTTATGTGGCACCTGAGAGACCGTGGAGCAGAGATGCTGGGAGCAGCTGTGGGAAGCACAGGGCTGGCGGAGAAGGGACAGCAGGTACAGGTTGATGGTGTCGTGGGTGCTGGCAGTGCTTTGCTTCCATAGCTGGAGCGTAGGGGTTCTCTGTGTGGGGCTTTCCAACACCATCCCTTCCCTGCTGACATGTGGAACAGGCTACCACAGTGGAAAGAGAAGAAGAAGGCTTCAGGGGCTAGGATGAGAGAGTTGGCTGAAAGGTCTGTAGGAGCTGGAAAGGAAAAGGGTGTGTAAAACCAGCTCCTGTGTCCCATTCCAAAGGAGACCAGACACCTGTTGTACGAGGTGCTGACTCAGGTGCACGCTGGAGGAGGTCACAGGGAATGGGCTCCATTGCATGTTCACCCAGCACTGATGTTTGTGCAGGCTCTCTTGCACACTCAGTGAGTAACTGCTTTCAGTTTGAGTAATGCTCGCGGGGAGAATAAAGCAGAACCTGCTTTCAGTCTAAGTGATGCTCTTTAAAGTTGCCTGTAAATTCACATGAGAAGCCCTAATGGTCTTTAATTTTTAGGTCCAGCATTCAGTGCCTCTCTTCACTAGCCTCCCAGCCTGGAAGACTGGTGAGCAGAGGATCTTCGGAGCAGAGGTTAATGCACTGCAGCCTTGGGAGCAGAATCCTCGACAGGATAAGCCACCGTTTTCTCCCAGCTTTCTGACAGCACTGCAGCCCTGTAACTATTCAAAAGGGAAACTAAGAAGTGTTGATAGGTTTCTTGTCTCCTGGACTGTTAATTCAAATCTGGCTCTAAGCCATTAGTGTTTTCACACTATTACCTTCTAATGGCTTCCTGCCCTTGGCTCAGCCTGTACTTGGTAAGCCACAGCTGTGTGAGTTGTTAGCTGTAGCCTCCCAGTTAGCTTCTTGCTGGGAATCTCAGTCAAGATTATGACTTGTGTCCGTGTTATGACAATAGGCTGTGTGTAGCAGCTGCTGTCAAATACTGCTCCTTCCAGCACTCACTCAACAGGTGCTATGAGCTGTTTCCCTGTGCCGTGGATGGGATCAGCTGTTCCAACAGAAGGTGCACTTGTAATCCATACCCCCTCGCTGTGCCGTCTGGGTCACACGGAGCTGCTGATGACAGCTTTTGCTGGGGGAGCTGCATCTTTTAGCTCAGGCGCTGGAGACTTGCAACGCAGAGGTCTGCAATCCACCCAGAGCAGCAGTTTTCTCTCTGGATCTCACACCTTACTAGAGGGGAAGAAGTACATAGCAGACCTGCTGTGAAGGGTTCAACGCGACTGTGCCCGTGCTCTCTGGTCATGTACCAAAGTGTTGCTGAGAGAGGTGTCATGACAAAGCTACATTAGATACCTGTGGGAGTTTGACTCCTTTCTGTGGTGCAGGCCTAGAAGACTTAATGCTCCTTGATTTTTCCAGCCCTGTTCATCAAGACTGGAATTTTTTTTGAAGTTTATATTTCAAACTGGTGTGGATGCAGGAAAATCCTATGGCTTCTTATACCAGAGGTCAAACTAGATCATCCCTTCGGCCTCGGGATCTATGTTTTCATGAGGAGATCACATCAAAGAGTTACACAGGGCAGTATGGCCTATCCATTTCTAGGGCCAGACACAGAAGAATGGGTAAGCATCAATGTTTACACAGTGTACAGCAGGACTTAGGCGTAGCTGTAGGACAGGTGGATCAGGACACAGACCGGCTGTTGCTTTTCTACGCTCAGTCTGAGGATGGTACAGGAGCTTTCAATGTGCAAGTCCAGCTGACTGGTGTGAAATTAATTTAAAATTCAAAAACTAAATTGGAAAAAAAAAAAGCCTGTACGAGTTCCATGGAAAATCAATTACCCAGCATGAGAAGGTGATGCTGAGAACACTGCTCCACAAAAAGGGCAAAATTCCCTGCAATTTTCATCTATTCTAGCTGCAATTTCCCTCCCATCCCTTGTGATGTTTTAAGAGATGGATGACTTACTTTCTTTAGTTTTAGATATGCTTATTTGGGCTGGAGGGTGGAGAGACCAAGAAAGAAAAGTCTGTTCCAAAAAATGTAATTAAGGTGATATTACTATGTGAATTACACATTATATTTTGTTTAGAGCCATTATTGGCTGGAATGGCTCTGAAATTGAATTGTGCTGCAGATTCCTAGCTGGTGTTGCCCACAGTCACTCGCGGTCAGGGATTGCATTAGACCTGGGGAAGAGGAAAATGCGGATGGAGGAGGGGATCCAGCTGGGAAGGAGGGGCTCAGTAAATAATTTTTCCCCATGCAGAAGCTTTCATCAGACAGACAAAGAACATGTATTAAAAATTACTCTTCACCCCACTGAGCCAAATTGTCTTGATGCATGCACTGCTAGCTGGTACTCAGGGCCGGACAGCTGTGGGGACAGTGAGGACATCTAGCTGCCCTTAATCATATCTCCTCTACTGAAATGATCATTTGTGGTGGAGGAGTTCAGTGTGTATTCGCTCGCCACAGACTGGCTGAGAAAGGGAGAGATGCTGTACAGCCATTAAAAGCACTGACTTTCCCCTGCTTTCAGTCAATACTCCTCTGAGATGGGTTTGAACCTGTGACCAAGGAGAAAACAGCTCATCAATCTTGTCACTCCTCACTTCCATGCCCCAGTGTCCTTCTGAAGCTGAGTGATGGGCCAAAGGGTAACAGCATCCCCACTGACATCTCATTTCCCCCTGAGGATGCTCCCAGGTCTCTTAGTTTTGCTCTTTTGGGAGATGGGGCTTTTGCACTCTCCACCTACAGCTGCTCGGATGATGTGCAGTGGTGGGAAGGACAGGGTCACTGTAGGGCATAGGGACCCTGAGGCATGAGTGACTTGGGGGCCTCAGATGAGGGAGAGCAAGGGCACGGAGGACATGGCAGGAAATAAGGGCTAGCATCGACCTTCATGGCCTTTTCTCAAGGCAACAACCTCACAGAGATAGGGAAAAGAAGGGGTGATAGGAAGAGTTTCTCACAAGGAGGAACTTGAAGGGGCTCAACGGCCAAGTCCTGCTATAGCTCCTGTGAGGATGGATGGCTGCTTGGAGGCAGTGAAGGTTCGTGTGTGCTTATCAGGGATGGCATGGGGGCCACCTCATGGTGGAGCTGCCTATACAAGGTGGCAACCACTGGTGGAGCACAAGGTGGGGAGATGGCTGGCATCCCTGTCCTTGGGAACGTCAGCTGGTGAGAGTCAGTGCTTCCATCTGTTCTTGGCAAACCCTTGACTCTTCTGGTGTCTTGGGTTCTCAGCTGGTGGTGGAGGTTAAGGTACTCTCATGGATGGCACTGGGCTGTAGGATTGACTTGCCCTGTGGGCAGCAGCACAGAGGAAGCTGGGTTTCCTGTGCTGCTGTAATTTGTGGCATCTCTGATGTCTAATAATGCTCCTGTCTCTTTCCTTTACCTGGCCACCTATTTCTTATCAACCCGTAGGAACGGGATCGTTTTTCACTAGCTGCCCTGTTCACTGGTTGAAAGTGGCATACAGGTTCAGAAGTTATTGGGAGGGAAGGGATGGGAGGCAGAACTGCTCCTCCCAGCGCAGCCACAGTAATTCAGAAAATGATAAAATCATGAGGTGCTGCTGTGTGAGAGAGACCCACATCTGAGGGGTGGGGAGAGGTGGGTAAGATGACATACAGCTGTTGCACATTAACATTAGTGCCCTCACTCTGCGACTCTTTGTCCCAGCACTCAGATTTGTGTTTCTCTGTTCCCTTTTGTGCTGGGGTGTTGCCCCTTTGCATACCACACTCTCAGTTCCTCTGCTTCGGTCTTGAGACTGGCTGTACTGGTGCACAGTGGTGGTGATGGTGCTGAGAAGTTAGCTGGGTGTCCTGGCCCTGGCTGCCAGCAGATGCGCTCGGGGAGGTCTGTGCCAGGGAGAGGCTCTGGAAGAGCCGCCGCCTGCGAAGGGGGAGAGAGAAAATATTTCTTGCCTCCTTTTTCCTTATACCATCTCCCATCTGAATCAAGTGGGGGAATTAGAAGGGGATTATCTACCGGCAGGAGAGGTGTAATTCATTTCTGCCACTGTCTGCGTGTCAGGTTCGATTTTAATTTCAGATAATGTCAAAGCCAGATTAAAGCCCTATCATCTAGGTAGGAGAAAACCCCATCCTTCCCACCCATCTCACAGAGCTGCCAGAACCGTGACTGCCATCACTCCCTCCTCTGCCTTCAAACACACTTGCAACTTGGCACACTGCGGAGGAGGTTGGACACCCTTCCCCATCTCCTCCCCAGATGCTGTCCCTGGGCAGCAGAGCCCCTCTGTCTTCCATGCATCACACCAAGGATGCTTGTATGGTGCAGGGGGGCTTTGCCTAGGGACAGGGAAAGGACCTGGGAGGCCCAGAAGTGTCATTCATGGACACTTGGGAAATCAGCTTCTGGTGTGGGAGAGTGTGCTCAAAGCAGGGAAAGGTGAGGGATGGTTGGGTCAACCATTAAAGAACAAGGTGGAAACAGCATTGGTACTATATTGGTACCATTGGGTACTACTGGGGGAGAGCCAGGCACAACTTCCCATTGTACCTGGCTGTCCACCAGTCCCCTGTCTGGGCTGCCTGCAGAGTAGGAAAGGGTTATTGTCTTGGGGGGGTTTATCTCTGTCTCTGCCAGAGACATACAGGAGTTAGAAACATCACTTAGAATAGCATCATCAAATGAAAGAGAGCCCTAAATTAGACACCTATACCTGTCTCTGACAGCTAATGAGAAGCATCATGCACAGAGGATGTTCTACCTTTCTTGGAAGTCATTGCTTTGGTGGTTTAATGTTATTCCTCCCTCAACCTGCCCCTTGTGCACATTGGGTCAGAGTCAGCTCTGCTGAGTTCTGAGAGTCAGCTCTGACTTGCTCCTGCTAGCTGTGGCTCTTTGGGTTTGCAGATCAGTGCTTTGGGGGCTACAACAATGGAGTCATTTGGCAGGAGTAAGGATGCTCTTAGCTGCTTTGAGCTCTTTGGATGGAAGGAGTAGAAGTCCCTGGTTATGTCATCTTCCCTGAGTGAATGTGGACATGGGTGATTCCTGCTTCTGCTCACCCAGCATTTAAAGCAAAGTGCTTCAGACAAACAAGGGGAAAGACGGACTTCATTAAAAATAAAGAATATCCCTTGAGATCTGATCAAGCACTGATAGCTCCTTCTGGGTTGTACTAGGATTTTGTCCTATTTCATGGTTATTTGACACGGTGGGGGTGAAGAAATGCTGCTCTGATATTGGTACAACAGGCCTGCCATGGAGCTCTGTGTGTGTGTGCAGGTGAATGGGTGATTTTGATGTTTATCATGACCATTAATGTGCTAGTGGACTCTTTTCATTACAACTGTATTGAATCAGTGACAGAGCCAATCCAAGCAACCAGCTGGGTTTTCCCATTGAAAAAAAACAGGAAATATGATTTTAAAAGAATAAAAATAAAGGAATGGTCCTGATTCTCAGCATGCCTCTTTATTCCTTTTATTTTTGCTCTCTCCATCCTTCCCCAGCTGAAATACAGCTCTGCTCAGCAGCTATTCCCAGCTGTGCTGGATGTCCCAGCATGACCCCCAGCCTGGAGCAGGACACTGCTTTGGGGGAAGGTGTCCACATCCATGCTCCTGGCCTTGACAGCTGCAGCAGTCAGTTCTCCTCTCTACGCTTCAGTGTGGTGTGCAGGGATAACTGTTCCTGCCTTGTTGGAGGTGTGGAGTGGCAAAGAGCTCAGCCCCTACCATAACCCCATCATCTAAGCTTAACACAGTTCCAGTTTTGGAAGATGTACAACTTTTGCAATTTGGTGTGTTTCACCGTGTCTGCAGTGAGTGGTTAACACAGAAGAGTGCCCCTGGGAAAGGGCCATTGTGCTCTACCAAAGCACCAGTGTGCGGTATGACTTCCATGTCACACTGTGGCAACACTGGACAGGATCCAGGGCAGACCTCAGGTGGCCCAAATGGTGTGGAGAGTCATGAAGAAAAAGTGACCAATGTGAATAAGGTCGACTTTGGTTCATCTTGCACAGTGAGTATGAGACTCAAAGATCTTGAAGGCCTTTTCCAATCGAAACCATTCTATGATTCTATGATTCACTGCAGGATCCCAAAGAAACCTGGAATCCAGCTCGCCTTTTTTCTACATTCATTATGCTCTGCCCATGAGTGCCAGCAAACTTATCCCTCTGCTCAGCTCTGCCTTCCCTGGCTGCCACATTTCCTAGAGCAATGCCAGAGGTGTGTCACTGGGGGAGTACAGAGAACCAATCCACGGATAGAGAGTGTGGATTGTTCCTACAGAAGATAAGGTTTATGCCTCAGAACTATGCATAAAACCAAGGTTTTGGAGATTACCAAGGGTTGACGTGCTGGGGAGAGCTAAAGTCTAACTGGAAGTGGCTGGTGGTGGCTGTTTGGATGCTTCTCTATGCTGGAGGGAATCTGGATCTGCTTCAGGCTAGCACTTCCTAGGTCTCCAGAGAGCAGTGGGTCCAGGCCCTTCTAAATCTTTACAAGTCTCATGTGTCATCTGTGAGCATTCACACAGAGCCCTAAACACAGGTTCCCCTCACGTGCAGACTTCATAACATGCAGTAAGCAAGTGGACACCACGTCCTGTGCTGCTGGAGTCTGTTTCGGGGCTCCAGAGAACCAGACACGTCCCTTCAAGCTGAGGGGCTGTGAGGAGGCACTGATGGGTGTTGCAGAGATGCCCGGCAGTGGCTCAGTCACTCTTGACCAAGTGTCTGGGACGCAGAGTTTGGTCAAGGCAAAGAGCCAAAGTGTCAGTGGAGTGAGGAGCAAAACTGCCGCGGGCTAATGCCATATATCAGATTGCTGTGTTTGAAAAAATTCCCTCATGTGCCATAAATCTGGCATCTGGAATACTAAATAAACCCCCTGCTTCACTTGCTTTTACACTCTGATTTCCTTCTCAAACAAACCCATGCTTTCTCATGGGCAACGCACAATGGAGGGGGGGAAACTGAGGCAAGGTCAAGCACCCAGCCTCTGGCCCTGCCCTCCGCTCTCATTAAGCCGCACAGCTGTGGGAGCAGCGATACACACAGGAGCGCTGGGAAATGTTCCTATTGATCGGAAATGAATAATTATCACCCGCTCCCTGTTCCAGGGCCTCGTGGTGAGCGGAAGAGCGGAAGCACTAAGCGGGATTAATAACTACTTTTCATTACTTTTAATGCAAACTATTGATTTTAAAGTGTTGTAGGGTATGACAGTTTATTACAATAAGACAATAAAACAGACTATATGAAATAATTGAGAATAATCTCTTCCCTTTTCCTGCACGACGCGAGGACATTATGTTCTGTGCATGTGGAGACATTTATGGCAAACTCTATCCAGCAATGGCAGCTTAAGCACTCTATAAAACAGCACTTTGGAGCTGGAGTATTATAAATAATAGGCAATAAAACTGGTAAATGGGGCTTTAATTTGATTCCATTATGTCACCGAATGACAGGAAGGAGGGGGCAGAGCAGCAGCAGGGGGATGCGACGCCAAGCTCTGTTTGGGATGCGCGGCGGTGGAGCGGACCACAGCGGTGCCAGCGGGTCAGGTTGTGCCAAACCCCAGCCCAGGCGTGGGCACGACCCTGGCAGGCTCAGCCAGGGAGTCCCGCAGGACGCAGGAGGTGGCAGCAGGGATGCTGTCGTCACAGGACTGAAGGCTCTGGGAGGATGCTCGGGTCCCGTTGTGCCAGGTACTGCCCAAACGGTTGAGGTACTGTCACAAAAGCTCCATCACTTTTTTGGATGCTTCCTGCCCCAAACTGGCCAGAACCCCCCTGCCAGTGCTGCCCTCCCCAGCCCCATTTTCGGTAAGCAATGCACAGCTGCAGGAGGCAGCAAGGAACAGCCCTCAGGGAAGATGCTTGCACTGCACGCCTGTTACAACTCAGAGCAGAAACTCTCCTGATGAAGAGCTGCTGCCTGCTGAGGACCAGGGGTACACCTGATTGTCACGGCTCAAATCAAATAGCCCCTAAAGAGTGCTCAGCCAAGATGACCGGCATCAAGAGATGGGCTTTACCCCTCAGCACACTGGAAAATCAGCACAGCGACTCCTCACTGGGTGCTCTAAGCAAGGAGGATCTCAGCAAAGCCCTGGGAGAAACCACTGTGCACCATCACTGCTTCCCAGTGGGGATGCCCATGGCACAGAGGGGTGGTGTTTGGGATGGGGTGGGTGGTGCAGGGGACCGTGGCAGCCCACACAGCATTCAGCTCAGGGCTACCGGCTCCCATCCAAGTGCTGGGAGAAAGCCGTTACTGACTGATGGCTTTGCAGGGCCCAGTGATATGTGAAATGAGCTGGGAGTCTCAGCCCAGTGGTTTCTGCTATAAAGCTGTTTCCACTAATTGGGCCCCTCCTCATCAGCAGAGTGAATGTACCAAAGAGACCAAGGGCCAAATGTGGAGAAGGGGCTGAAGAAGCCCTGGAGACATTTAAGTGCCACAATTCATGGTTTTTACCAGCATCAGTCCACCTACCCAACTCCTGTGCTGTCCATATCTCCTCTGCCCATCCTCACCCACTACACTCTGCCTAAAAACACCCCCAAGCCCCAAAAGGGATCAAAGACTCTGGTACAGGATGCATCTGGTCATGGACTGATCCCAACACACTCTTACAGTCTCCAGAAGGATTGGTCCTGGGAGAGGGGAGGCAATTCACCATATCCCAATGGATTAGCCCCATGCCTGGAGTGTGAAATGGAGCTGCTCAGGACTTATGAGGACCTTCCATGGCCCAGTGGCATCATGCTAAATTGCTGTGCACTAGCCCAATTAATGTGAAATTGGAAAAGGCTGGAGAGGAGTGAACAGCCAAGACCTCAAAACCACCAGTGGGGCAGTCACATCTGGCACAGCTCACTCGTTCAGACCTGGAGCTGGGGTGCTGCCAGCTACATTTTGCAGCCCTGAAGAGCTTCCACCAGGAAAGTCCTTCCCTGGAGATGTGCTATATAAGCTCCTCTCCACTCCTCCCACCTCCTTGCTCCACCAGACAGGATGTCTCCCAGACACATCTGCAGTGGCCCCAGTCACCCCCCCCCAACACACACACCCTGCACACATCATTATTGCTGTGAATATTTTGTGAGGCAGGGAAGAAGGGAGCCAGTAGCACTTCTTCACTTTGTTTTCAGTTCCAAACCCCAGGTTTTCCCATATTCTTCTGTAGAGAGTCTTCGTGTCCCTGGGGTTTTCCTAGCCTCTTGCCTAAGCATATAATCAGGCAGGACTGTTTTTTAGGATGGGGATTACACAGAGCAGAACAGAAGATCCCCATCAGAGCTATCATCATCTATCCCCAAAGTAAGCAGCACAGGGGGAAACACAGAGCTGACTTTGCTGCCTGTGCTGTGCAAGCAAGAAGAGGGTTTGGGCTCTGGGTATTAATGGGCTTTTCATTTGGTCCCTGCATTCCAGCTGCATCAGGATGTGTGAATCTCCCTCCCATGGCTCTGAAAGCAGATGATACCCCAGCAGCAAGCATCAAGCCTGGAGGGTGAGAGGCAATGCCCATGCTTTGTGCCTGAGTCCAGCAGTTTGGCACAGAGGTCTGTGCCAGTGGAGACAGACTGTGGTGAGGGCAGGGAGCAGAAGTACCTGGGGAGAAAGAGTTGTTGGTTGGGATCTTTTGTGGGAAAGACTGTAGGGAGTGAGGAAGGTTAGAGAGGGAAGAGAGACCTGCCAAAACAGGAAGGAGAGGCTGCAGCCAGCCCCACGTGCTGAGTGCAGGAGAGCACAGTTCATTCCTGATGCGTGTCCAGGGAACTGACATCCAGGATCAATTGGGCTCTGCAGGAAAGGGGGGATGGGGCCAGGCAGAAGTGGAAGAAAGGAGCAAGCTGGATTTTGGGGAGAGGTGGAAGGGGTGCAGCAGGGCGAGTCCATGCCGATCTGCACACGGGGATGTCTGTTGCCTCCACAGTCCCTTGGGAACCCACCTGGGTGGCTGCAGGAGGCTGCGGTGAGGATGGGCAAGGGACCTGTTCCTCCCAGGTGTGAAGTTGTCTGGCAGCATTGCCATGGCAACCAGCAGCATCCCAGGAGGAGGAGGAAAAGGAAGAAGAGCAGCCCAGCATACCCCACCATGGGGTTGGAGCAGATGTTTTGCACCAGGAAAGAACATGGCAGTGCAAACACATGGGGAGCATGAGGATCTTGGGTGTGTGATGTCCACAGTCCCCTGGCCACGGAGGAGTCCAGGTCCAGCTCTCCTCCCTTCCACACCCCCCAGTGAACCACAACCTTGGTTTAGTTTCCATTGGACCTGAACATCTTACTGTTACTAGGAGCAGCGCATTTTACTGCTCCACATGGGTGCCAAGGAGAAAAGAATCCTTTGGAGGCATTTGGGCATTGTGAGAGCTGCTGATGAAGAAACACCCTGCTCAGGTCTCTCTCTTTGGGTTATTACCTGTTACCTTTTTCTTCAGGTACCCAAAGAAGGGTTATGGTAGTGTTACGGCATTCTTCACACCCTCTTGCCTCTCTAGCAAATCTGCCAACTTGAAGTGCTTCAGGTCATAGGGGATGGTACACCCTGAACACACAAAGCCCTGCATATGTGTATCAGGAGATGCAACCTTCCTTTCCATGCATGGGGAAACTGGTTTAATCTCTTAAGGGAAAACCTGTACTTAGGCCCAGAAATTGCTTTCCACACCTTTTTGCTTGGGCAGCTCTGAGGATACACCTGGAGAAAATAAGCAGCCATCTCCAATCACATGGCTAATGAGGAGTATTGATAAATGAGGTAGGAGGAGGTGGGGCCAGATGCACCCTCTATGGGTGGTGTGGGGCTGAGTGCTGACCCCAGCATGTGGCAGACACCCAGAGAGGGGACTGGGTGGACCAGAGGAGTTATGCAAAAATCTACGTCAGGAAGGTGAGGAGAAGAGAGAGGACTTTGCCAGGAGACTCGCTCGGTCTCTCTGAGAAATCAGGCTGTGAAAGCAGTGAGAAGCAGGTGTGAATGGTTTTCTGCTTGCCTCAGGGTGGGGTTGGGGATGGAAAGCTGGGGTGGTGCAGAGGAAGGGATATTTCTGTATTTAATGTCTCTCCCTGTGTGCTGGTTCCTGGCCACCCAGGCTGAGTGCTCACAGTTTGCACTGAAGTGTTGGAGAACTGAAAGGGCCTGAGGCTGTGCTGGCTGGTCCCTGGTACCGTGCATTTCAAATGCCCTCAGAATGATGGATCTGATGCTTCCCCTTTTATTTATTACATCTAAAGCAGTTTTGCCAGGGGGCGGTTAGCTCAAGAGAACAGGCAGCCTCTTTTCCTGAGGATCCCAGGAGCTGAGCTGCTCGCTGCGTGTGAGGACCCCCCAGCAGCTAATGCAGCATCCTGCTCCTGCTGTAGGCAGAGAGGGGCCAGGGATGAGGTGGGGAAGAAAGGTCTGCCTGCTCCTGACCTGGCTAGGGAGCACAAGGAGTCAGAGAGCAGGAGTCATTTGCTGTGCTTTCCTCCTGACGCCTGGGCAGTTATTATCAACACAATGCAGCTGTAAATGTTCTCCCGGCAGCAGGGACCTGGGAGTGCAGCTCAGCTGAGTGTGTTATTGGATTATCAACTGATTAGAGCTGTTAAGAGTCCACTCTTGAATAATCAACATGGTGCTTTTTGGCTGCTGTGTATCAGTGGGAGGGGCAAGGAGGCAGAGGAGCTTGCCTAGCTGCTGTTGATCCATAAATGAGCACTGGGTGTTGCCACCAGCAAGCCCTGCTCAGTGGGGAGTTGTGGTACCCACCATCCCCAGGCCCACAGCAATGGGATGTGGAGCTGCCACGGTTCCTCTCCTTTCCCTGGTATGGGTTTTGGGTCACAGGGCTTTCTGCCAGAAGGATCTGGAGCATCTTGACCACGTGGGGAGATGCTCATGCAGCCTGCTATTTGTGCTGCTATTTGTGGTGGGCTTCAATCACCATGATCCAGGGCAAGTGTGCAGTGCACTGGAGACTGTGGCTGTCTGTTCATGGCCTTCAAGAAGGGAGATCCAGGTCTTGTAGGTGGGAGTGGATGACTCTGATCCCTCTATTGTGTTTAATATTATGGGTGATGACAGTGTGGAGATGTAGGTGTCCCACTGCTTGCAAAAGGGATTCACCAGGCAGGATAAGGGCAGGGGGATTTTTTCCAGTTATATAAGTGCCAGTGAGATTCAAAGCTTAGCAGGAGCTTGCAATGATGCACTGGATTCCTCTTGAGACAAGGCAACACAGGGGCCCAGGGATGGGGCTGAGCTAGCACAGATTAGGCTGGGACCATCTTAAATGAAGATGACAGAGCATTCCCTTTCCTCAGCCTCCCCTTCATCCTGACACAGCAGCATTCAGGCAATAGACAGAAAAACAGCAGTGTGCCTGCTGGCCCTTCTCTTTCTTTTCTTATTTCAAGTTTTCAAGGTTAGTTTGGCCTGTTGCTGAGTCACAATTTCCCCTGAAGAAGCTTGCTATAGCCACCTTGCAGTAGGAGTCATCTTCCTTTCCTTTGATGTGTATTTTAGCTCCCTGGAGCTGAGTCTTTCTGGTGGTCTCTGGCCTGGAGCAACTTCATGAACTTTGGTTTTTTCCCTTTAGTCACAGTGATCCTGTCCCCACTAAAATCCATGTCATGGCACCTGTGTGAGCAAGGGGAGAATTTGATATTACAAGGAATATCAAATCACAGGCACGTGAACTGTGCCCTGATAGTCAGAGGAGATGCCTTGCTTGCTCTTTGTGTGCCTGCCTCTGGGGAGATTGGTATTCTCCTTTCAGAGACCTGAAGGGTCACAGCTAGGCTGTACAACAGGTTGTGACCCCATCCTTGGGAAGGGCAGTCAGAGCATCACAGTGCCCATCTGCTAAACTATGGCTCAGAAAGCCAGCAGGAAGCCAAGTGCCCACAGGTCTTAGCTCCAAACCCTGCTCAGGTGGGCTCCAACCTTCTGTTCTCTCTGCCACTAAACTCCAGAAGTCATTTCCCATGGGATGTATTTCTTGACTTAACAGAACAGTGAAATCAAGCATGCTAAAGCTCAGAAGAGCTGGTCTTAAGTTCATGCCCACATGGGTATGATAGATGAAGATTTTACCAAACCAATGGGATAAGGGAGAAGGAAGAGAAGCCATGCATTAAATAACATGATTTATACATGCACAGTGCAATCAAGGGAAGGGAGAGAGTCCTAATTTGTAACTTGCAACCTGTCAAAGAAGGCTCAGGCTGAAGACTTCTGTGTCTGGGTTTCTTGTTCGTGTAATGTTGATGTTCCATCAGGGTTTGTGCACAGGGGATTTGCTTCCTGTCTAACCTGATCTTACTCTAAACTGGGTAGTACAGCCCTCAAAAAGCAAAACACAGTTGGCAGAACCAGAGAAACTTCAAGATACGGGCCTTGGGTCTTGGTAGAACTCCAGTGAAGTGAGGTGGATGGGGCAGTTCTTGAAACCCTGACCTGGTTTCCTTTGGGATCAGTACTCATCTCTGTAACTCGTGGGGCTGTGCTTGTCCATCTTAGCTTCCATATTTGGCTGACCCTCCAGTAGGAGGAAACAGGTAGGGCCAAATATGCAGCAGTGTGCCAGAAGGACCTGTGCCTAGGTAAATACACATTTCCATGTGAAAATAGCAGGGATTTTTTGCCACTATTGCACCAAACAGCCTGATTTTTCTCGCTTCTGCTGGATGACTGAAAATCTCATTCAGATGAGCCAACATCACCCACTTCATTCTCCAAGGTCTCCTTGCATACAGATGCCCACAGGTCACTGTCAGGGTCCCCTTCCTCCATCTGCACTGCACAGGGCCCAGGGAGGCTAAGTAGGATCTGGCTGTGGCGCTGAGGAAGATGGGCCCTTTCCATTATACAATAATTAAATTGCCTGTAATTATGTTCTTGACAGTGAAATGCAGGCGGTAAATGATCCTAACATTCTGCATTCCCTCCCTCTTCCCAGGACCCCCCCACCCTTCCAGCTGCCCCTCCCCACTAAATGCTGAATTATTTTACAGTTGATAGTTCCTTAGATTTGCCGACCTTTAAAAGCTGAACACTACATGCCTGTTGAATTTTAATCAATTTATTTTTTTCAACTGGAAATGTCAGACTTCTGTATGGAATTACTTGGTGCTGGCTGATGTGACAAAGACTCAAAGTTCAGCATCTGAAGCTGCGGAGGAGCAGGGAGTTGCGTGCATTAGCACAGATAATTTGCAGGATGTGAAAATGAGAGCAGGAGTGAGGGAGCATATATTTTTCATTAGCTTTGGTTTAGAAGGTTCGGGGACCTGCATTTATTTCATCCAGCGAACTCTGGCCTCATTAAATCCAGACCGTGGCTGGTAATGACTGGAAGTAAGAAGCTGTGGAGGTCACTAAAGGGCAAGAGGTAACAGTGAGTCCTGTGCTGGAGCATGGAGTGAACCTCTGTGTATGGTGGGACAGCAGCAACCTCTGCAGCGCCTGCTCTGTGTTACCCAGCATGGCAGAGGAGTGAGTTGCCCAAACTGTTCCCCAGCATCCACTCATCCTGTTCCTTATCACACATCGTTTCATCTGCTTCATTCTGGGCCTGAAGGGCCCAGTGAAGGCTTCACCTGCAGTGCTATAATCTTTCTCTGCCCGTGCAAGGATGTTATTAACCTTCTCGTTGGCATCGAGCTTGGCTGGTGTTACCTGGAACGATTAAACATTCCCCAACTGGAGCAAAGCCCATCTTTGATGAAGGGAAGAGGTTTACCTCTGCACGTAGTCCTGCAGATTGATTTGTGCTGCTGGGAAAGCCCATAGCAGGGACTATACACCATCAAGGAACCTTGTTGTTTGTTCTGGGATTTTCTGCCTCTCAGCATAACTTTGGTATCACATTTGTGAGCAGAAGTTGCAGCCAGGGTCATCCAGGGCTGTGCTGGGGGCTGCTCTGCCTCCTCCCTGAGCAGGGAATTCTCTACCATCAGTGTCTTGGATGCTCCTGATCAGTCCTGTCCTGCATCACCTACTTCCCTACTCTCAGTTTCAGGCATAAGTTATCACCTTCTGGTTTTCTCTGTCAGCAGCCTCTGGTGTTTCCCTGAGCGCTGTAGTCTGTTCCAATCCTGGGCCATGACAGCCCTACAAACATGTTGCTGTCCTATTAAAATTTAATTCCTTCTTTGGAATAGAGACTTTGCATCACATACAACTGGATGGATAAATGTTTGCTAAGGTGACAAGGATTGAGTATATTTAATCTTCCTTCCTTCTCTTTAAAAAAACTGTGCCCATCATTGCCTCTTGGCACAGGTACATTAAAATCAATAATGAACCTTACAAGCAGATCTGTGATAAAATATGGTCTGTCCTTCTCCACTGAACTGTAATAAGCAGCTTTTTCAAAACCATGCACGTACCTATGAGCAGCAAAAATAATGTGGTGACTGTGTTGGTTCAAGGAAAGTTCCAGGAGACTTAGTAGTTTGAGGCGCACCTCAAAGCCAAGCATTCTGTGTGCAGTTAGAGGTGTAACTTTTGGGAACTGGCTGATGCAAAGGGCCATTCTTTGTATGTCCTGATCTTAGACTCTCTCTAAGACCTTTTGCCGGTCCATGTAACTCATGGTGTGACACACCACCACACATCTTTTATTATGTCCTCATTTCCCTGAAATGGATTTTAATTGGAAAGGATCGTGGGTTGACATCAGTTCTTTCTGGGGGGAGTGAACTAGGTTAGATGAATTCCTAACTGAGACAAGCCTAACAGGCAGAGGGATGCAGGACTGAGTTATGATGGTGAGGTACACAGGGCTGTCACCCAAAGAGTGGCCGAGCTGTGATTTACACCAGCCTTGCTCTGAACCAGGCTGAGGCAAAGACTTGAATCTGCATTTGCCATGTCTTAGGTGACTCTGCTGATCATCAATATATTGACTCATCTGAGGCAACCTGTTGTTTGTGCTCCCCCTACCCGTTCAGCCCATAAAATGTTGAGATCCCATTTTTGCCCTAAAGAAGATGAAAAATTTCTTTGAATTTTGAGTTTTGTAAGAAAGGGAATTATTTCTGCTGTGGAGCTCTTTTATTTGGCTTAGAGGTCCTGCTTCTCAAATCCTCCCATGTGAAAAGCCCTCAGAGAAGATAGAGAGCCTGTGGAAAGCAGCCCAGCCCAGGCTTACTAACTGTTCATCAGTATTCCCTTTAAAGAAGGCAAATGTTGTTATCCCCTTTGCCAAAAGGGAGTGTGAACACATCTGCTCCTCCACCCACCCTCTTGGCACCCCCTCCCAATGTAAACTCCCACAACTCACCCTCTGTCACAGCCTGACAGCCCATTACAAAGGGTTGCGTTTAAGCGAGGTCTTGCTCTTCATTTACAGCCCTCTCAGTCACCCCAATGGGTTCCTTCCCTGGCCTTTCACAGCCTCCTGTTTGCTTCAGGTTAAGAAAATGTCAAGCTCATTTGGAAGTTCCTTGCCCCTCCTTGCTTTGCTGCAGCCATTAGTGGTCCTCTCCCTGCCGCAGGATGCTGACATTTACATCGCAAGCAAGGGAGGAGATAATAGCAGTTAAGTCAGACTTTGCTAATCACCAGTTACGTCCGCCTTCAGAAGGGAGCTCAGGTGGCCAGAACTTATTTTCATCATTTCCTCTCTCTCACATTCTCATATCTCCATCTACCCCTGCCTGGTCCTGCACCCTCCCACCCTATCTCTGCCGATTTCTTGACTGGCAGTAAAGTGTCATGGGATGAAATGCAGATTAAAAGGAGAAAAAAAACCCCAAAACAGCACTGATTTCAGATGTGAGATTAGAGTTGTCTGAATTTACTACTCCTCCATTCACAATCATCCAAACTCTCACCGCCCCTTTTAAGCCCACTGGGGAAGATGCTAAAGCCAGTTGGCAGAGCTGGTGATGTGGAGGCTCTGAGTATGCAATCGGCTCTGCTCGTGTTGGAGATCCTGGGACACGCTGGCCTTTGGGGTGAAGTTCATTAAGAAAGTGGGTCTGCCTGTTGTGTTTTTCCAGTCCGAACACAGCACCAAACCATAAAAAGAGCTGGCATTTCCTGTTACTGGTGAATCTCATGTGTATGGGGCTGTTTGACATGGGGATGGATTAGGTGACATATGTAAATCCTGCTTGCCCCTAATTTTCTGTGATTTTGCAAATCTGACACCATTTCAGGATCAGTTCAAGCCTGGGAACAGTGGCTTCTGTGGGGTTCTACTAATAACAAGCTTCGTTCAGATTTGAAAATGAGATTTGACCAGGGCTATTGATTTCCCTCCTCGCTTTGCTTTTTCAATGTGTAGATGTGTGTGTTTGCAATTTTAACCTTAAAGGCTGGAAGGCACCACTCCCTCCTCTTCCTGACTTCCATGCACCTCCCCTTTGAAGCCCCGATATGGGACTTCATTAAAAAAAAGCAAACTGCAGCAGTCAGGAAGTGCAAGGGGAGGAGAAGTAAGGAGAACTGATGAGGACAGCAAGTGTTTGAAAGCTGAAGAAGAAGAGGAGGAGCTGTGGCAGATGTTGCCAGCTGTTGCTCAATGCGTGGGTGTCACATCAGCCCACCCTTACAGTGCAGAACAAGCCCACAGATTAAATCATTGTGCTGAGGCCCTGGTGCTATCCTCTCCTGTTTGAGTTGATACCTCTCCCTGGACCTCTCTCTGTCCTGTTCTTGGTCCTCACCCACCAATGTCGGTTCTGGACGCTCTGTTCTCCAAGTGCTCTGGCCTTGCTGCTGTGTCAGATGGCTCTCAGCCAGCTGTTAACAACTGGGAAAGGGGAGCTGGGACATCTTTATTCATGATTGAAGTCCTCTAAAAACATGAAATCAATCCAGTCTGTTTTGTGTGTATATATATATATATGTATATGGTTGTTTTGTAGCCTCTTTCTTTCCCTCTTTGAAATGTGCTTGTTTTCCTGGAGTGACACTTTGCTCTGTCATCACAGAATCGTAGGGGTTGGAAGGAACCTCCAGAGACTGAGTCCAACCCCCCTACCAAAACAGGGTCCCTAGGACAGGTCACACAGCTTGGCACCAGATGAGTCTTAAATATCTCCAGAGAAGGAGACTCCACACCCTGCTGGGCAGCCTGTTCCAGTGTTCTGTCACCCTTACTGTGAAAAAGAAAGGGGGTGCTGAGATTTATTCTTCCTTCTCCCTAATACACTCTCCCCTGTGCAGAGCTTCTATCAGCTCCTGGAAGGTTTTCTCTGAAGTGTGAGGATTTTCTGAAGATTCCCCATGCAGAAGCAGCTTGCCCACCACACCACCTTGTCTATCATGACAAAAATCACATTAATCCCTCCACACCTGCCTTCCTTTCTTCTCCTATTTTACCAAAGAATATTAGTAAAGATGTAAGGAGGACTATTTGTATAGCCAGAAATTAAAGTCCAGTTGTCCATCTAACCTTAAATCTACCTCCTATTTAAATTCATTATGCCATCTTTATTCTCATCACCTAGTGTTCACCCACACACACCAGGACCTCTGTCTTTCTCTGTCTCTAACATGGGCACCTTTTGAGAATGAACTAGTGAAATATAACATAGGAAACTGTTGTCTGTAAGACAGCCACTTCATTTTGTGCAGAGAGTGATCTTTCCTCTTTTCATCTATGCTGGTTCCTCTGTGACCCCTCTGCCCCAATCTTTATTCCTACTCTTTCTCCCAAAAGTCAGAAGAAGAAAGTGAAAACCCCTCAGCCCCTGTAGCTAGAAAGCTGCAACCCTCTGACCACAAGCTCTCCAGCAACCTTTCCACCACATGCAAATTTTTATAGCATATCAATAGAAGGATCTTGAGGCCAAATGGAAATTGAGCAGCTGCTTGAATTGCTTGAGGGGAAAGAAACCAATTCAAAGAGGGAATTTTTTATTGTTGTTGTTATTTTAAACATTCAAATGAATGACCCAATCAATTGTAGACCTCTTTGTTCTCTGAGTCCTTCCCAGGAATCCCTGTGCACTCTGGCTGTGGGACAGGCAGATGTGCCTTGGAGAAAGCAGCACTGCTACAAGCACTGGTTCTTACCCTGCGTGCCTCCAGCCCCCTGGGGTTGTCCTTGTCCTGCCCCACTGCCCCTCCCCAGCCATAGTGTTCAGAGGGTTTCAGCACCCAATGCAGAAAGCAGTGTTTTCCTGAAAATCCCTCTGCACTGGGTGCATGGGGGAGTCTGGAGACATTTGTTTCCCTCTCACTAGAGCTGAATAGATTGTGAGTCCTTATCATGCTCATCAGGATTTTAAAAACCTTTATGGAGAGGGCCAGAAGCTTGTGGGTCACCAGAGGGGTTTCTCCTCATCCCATGCATAGCAGAGTGTGCCCGTGTAGTATCTGAGTGCTGCTGTGTCTAATATTGGCTTTGCATAATGTGATTAATTGATGGATTTTCAGAGTGTGTGACTAGCACTGGACTGGACTTCAGTACATTTCCACTTTGAAGACTCTAACCAGGGACCCTCAGCTTCATTTTAGCAATCAATACTCTGACTAGAGCAAGGCAAACCCAGCTGCACACCTCTTGCAAAGCCACATGTGCCATGCTTCAGCTTTATTCTCCTTCTTAGTTCCTTGACCGTTGACCTCTCTAGCAGCAATCAGCCTCTCTGGCCCTGTAATTATCCTTGCTGTAATGATGAAATAATAGCTCGCTGCTTCAAGCTTGTCATCAGGATTGTCCTGAGTGCAGATGGCCTGGTACGCTATCCAAGCGAGGGAAAGTGCCAGGGGATACATCCACTGACTGCAAGAGCATCCGCAGTTCCAGCGGTCCAGCTCAAATGTCCTCCCTCAATGGCACGTCTGCAGGCTGGGTTCAGGTGCCATGTGTACCTGTAAGAGTGCAAGTCCATCCTCTCCCTCACTACTGCACAAAAATATGTCACTCTGAGCTCGTTTATTGAGTTTTGTTGATGAGGTGCTAGATCCCCATCAGGAGACAGCCTTTCTCTGGATTCATGCACTGCCCTTGGAAAAAAACCTACTTTTTTTCCCTATGCATCTGTCTATCTGTCTTATCTTTTGTGTGTGTGTGTGTGTGTCTGCCTTATCAGTGCTGACTGCAAACTTCCTAAAACTGGGGTTGTCTCCTAGAATTCTTTGCACAGTGCTTAGTGTGAGGAGATGTGCAGATCCAGCATCAGCAGCAGGAGTGTCTGAATGCATTAGCTGAAAGAACAGGGCACTACAGGGCATCATGTGCTGCCCTCTGCTCTGGATAGGACCTTGCTACAGAGTTCAACCTCTGGAAGAACCTTATTTCCACCTGTTTCCAGGCTCCTGAGAGCAAGCATCCACTTCGAAATTCAGACTAACTTCCCTGCCCGTCCGCCTCTTGTTTGTTTGTTATTTTAATCTTCCTCCCTGGTCCACAGCGTGAAGAGAAAGGGCTGATTGACAGCCTAACTGTTTCAAATCAATAGAAAGAGCACTTGGAGATTAAAGCAATTTAAACAAGGTGTTTATGCGGTTTGGAGCTAAAACTGCACTTGAAGGAAACAAGCGAAGGAGCTGAAGGAAGTGGGTCAGCCACAAGGCACAGGGAAGCTGTGTGAGCAGAGGTACCATTACAACAATAGGCTGGGATGGCTTTTTCATCAGAAAGAGATCACTGCTTTCCATAAAGGAGGCCTAATCTCGAAATTGCTTTAGCCTCCGACTGATTGTTCCATCGATTTAAACATGCTGGCCCTGCCCCTCTTTCTATCCTGGTGCTCTCTAATCTCTGGCACATCTCTCTCTCTCGGTCTCCGATCCACTCTTGCTGTGACGGAGCTGTGCAGGCAACCCCTCCGGGTGACGCACTGCCTTCACCTAAAAGTGGTCCCTTGACTGCTCTCGCTTTGCTGGGTTGGTGAACAGAGGCCAGCAGTACCCAGCAGCACCTCAGGGGCAACTTTGAAACCACCTCAAAGATCCCATTACATTTTTAATCAATGCAAAGGCCCTGTCCCCGTGCTAAATTACTTGATCTCCTCCCCTTCGCAGGCTTTTAGGTAATTGCTATAGATGAGCACTACTGCATATCAAGGATAGCTGAGCCAGGGCTATTGATCAATCCAAATGTGCTGCTGGCATGGTTTAGAAGAGCTCCAGTAACTTACCCCAGGGGCAGATCAGGTTTTTAGCCAAATCAAGCAAGTTTCATGTTCCTCCTCTTTTGCATAGCCCTAATGAGGTGGTAATTCAACCCTTCCTTCCCTAAGCACCCACTGTGCAATGGCAGTCATTTGTCCTGGGATCTGTCGATCTTTCTCCAGTGACCACAGAAAAAGTCCAGGCAGCTGGTTCGTGCTGAATGCTTGATTCCTGGCCAGGGGAAGTTAGGGGGGAGGGATCCCACCAAGTCACCCACGAGGCAGCATCACCATGTCAAACAGATGGGTCAGCCCTTCCTGTGTTGACACAGGGTCTAACCCCGTGTGGAGGCAATCCTGCAGAAGAATCACAGGCACCCTGCTCCAAAGAGCTGGAACTGGAGAGGGAGCAGATGTTTGGGGAATCTCAATGTAAAGGATGGGAAGATTTGGATTGTCTGTAATGACCATATGAAAATATTCAATCAGTCTGCAGGTGTAGATCAGCAAAAAGCCCTGGCCTCCAATCCAGACACAAAGGTTGACAGCTTTCGGGGCCACCACAGAAAATAGGAAGAAGTCCTATCAGAGCAGCTTTAAAGCAAGCAGACTGCCATTGTGTAATTCTTGATTCTTGTCAGTCTTAGGGAAGCAATGTCAGGTCCCAGTTCTTTAGCAAGGACTCGAGAGCAGAGTGGGTGGTAAATTACTGTTTACTTTCTGTGTCACCAGAAACATGCAGTGGGATTCTGCCTCTCCGGCTTCACAAGAAGAGCATCAAGTAGAAACACCTGCTCCTTTGGTGGGGGAATCAAGCATGTTTCAAAGGCCATCCACAGCATTAATGTACCCTGTTTCTAAGTGTTTATTATTTTCTGGGTGATAAGTGTCCAGCTGACATAGTAATTCAGGTGGCACCACAAGAGCTGTCACAGCTCCATGCAATTAGAGTGTGCCTTACAAAGGCACGCTCCCTCTTCCTGGGCAATGTGGTGCTTGCAGTGACGCTGCATGTTGTTTGGTTCATCAGCTCGATATCAAGCCTTTCAGCTGTCCTGCTGTATGCACTAGGCAGTGCTTGCTCCAGCATGCAGCCAGTAAAGCTCCTGGGCTTCCCAGGGCCATGTGTGGGTCCATGGGGTGGGGCATGACTCGGGTAACTGGATGTGGATGCGAGAGTTCAGATTCATCCTGCCACTGACACAAGAAGATTTGCTTTACTGCTCTGTGAGTCTGGTCGCTGATCTCTGAGCTGGGATCATCATAGGTACTTGCTGTAGCATTGTTTTAAATATGTTCCACTGGAAGTCCTGCCTGATGTGCAGTTTTGGGCACCACAGTATAGGAAGGACATTGAAGTGCTGGAGAGGGTGCAGAGGAGGGTAACTGGGCTGATAAGGGGTCTGAAGAATGGGTCTCATGAAGAGAGGCTGGGGGAACTGGGGCTGTTCAGCCTGGAGGAGGTAGGCTGAGAGAAGACCTGATTGCTGCCTGAAAGGAGGGTGTAGTGAGGTGGGGGTTAGCCTTTTCTCCCTAATAACAGGACAAGAGGGAGTGGATTCAAGTTGTGCTGGGGAGGTTCAGATTGGATGTTAGGAAAAATTTCTTCACCAAAAGAGTGGTGAGGCATTGGAACAGGCTGCTCGGATGTGGTGGAATCGCTGTTCCTGGGGGTGGTCAAAAACCAGGTAGATGTGATGCTTTAGAGGTTACGGTGGTGTACGACTGACAGTTGGACTTGATGATCTTGAAGGTTTTTCCAGCCTTGATGCTTCTATGATTCTTTGTTTGACACATATCTTTTGAGATGGACAGCTTGCTTTGTGGGGAGGGGATGGTGGCCTGCATGTGAAGGAGTCATTTTTGGGGTGGTTAATTGTAAGGAGCTTTGTTTAACAGAGAAACTAGAGGTCTGAGTAGGGTGTTGGTGGCCCCATAGGGTCCAGAGACACCCAGGCACTGACAGGGTTTGCCGGCTGCGAAACACAGCCTTAGCACGGCCTGTCACAGGTGGATGGTCTCCAGCTGAGGCAGTGCCAGCTTGGGCTCCTGCCACACAGGGTCCAGTCGTGCAGCTCCTCTGTGCTGCACAGATGGGGTTTAGCTGGGGAGTCCAGGGTGCAGACAGGCACAGAGTGCTGATGCACAGCACCGGATCGATCTGACAAAGGGACCCCATGACTGCAGCTCTGCTCATCCGCAGTGGCAGGCACCAAGAGCTGGGAGGAATCGCTATCCAAACCAACCTACAAGAGCATGAGATACACTCCTGGAAAGCTGGCTTTGCCCCAAACGCCCTCTTTGAGTTTTCTGGCAGGTGTCGGCCATGAGGGTTGCTCAGGGGGCAGGGGACAGTGAAAATTTGGGATTAATTCAATACCAACAAAAGCTTCTACAAAGCAACCAGCTTCCTGTGGGCTACTCCCCCTGCCACTGGCTGGGGAGCCTGCTATAAATGGGGAGAGAAAAGCATCATGTTTGCAGCTTTTACCCCCCTTCCCTGGACACATGGGTTGGGAATCCTGGGTCCGTGCCATCCCTGCCTGCCCACCTCAGAGCTCCTGCACATACATTATCCGCCAGCTGACAGATTCAGCAGTGACGGATTAGTTGAGCTGGAGAAAGGCCATTTGGACCCTGGGATGCTGGTGAGGCCATGGAAGAGTCCAAGAGCCAGCAGCAGGAGTGCACAGAGCAGAGAGGTGTGTGTTCTTCCTGTTAATCTCAGCGGAGCCAGGAAGCCCAGAGAAGCAAGAAGCGAAGTTTGAGCTATGGAGCTGCATAAAACATGTTTTACTTCAAGTCCTGCACTGGCTGCTCCTGTTTTGGAGGTCTTTTTGGTGGCTTGAAGGCTAATCTCTCACCTTAAGCCCAGGAAATGCTCGCCAGCACATTTCCACTGCTTAGCATCCAACTGTTCCCCACGAGTGTAGGCAGTAGGGTGGCACAGCAACTTTTCAACTACACAGGGGAGGAAATAACTCACCCCACACTACTGCAGCACTGTGAGCCCTTTTCCCCACATCCCTCATGCTGGCAGAGGCTTCCAAAGACAGGGAAGCTGTGGGGAGATGCGTGACGGCACAAGTTTGGAACAATGTTAGAAAGACGTGTGAGAGCAAAGCAAGGTCAGCTCCAACACCTCCTCGTGCAGAACCAGTGGATGCGTTTGCATTGCCAGCCTCTGATCTGTGCCAGTTTGCACCAGCTGAGCACTTGGGCCCTGAGTTTTGTGTGCTGATGGCATACAAAATGTTTTGCATTTCACTGTGCTCTGTTTGTAAAAAGAAAAAAGATTGTAGTGGAGCTATAGGAAGGATGTCTTCATCAAACATGCTGAATAAATCCTGTGCCTTATTTATGAGGCTTTAATTCTCCATCAAATTAGACCCTGACTAAAACACAAATCTATTCCCCAGATCCTCACGCAACACAGAAAACCAATGCCAATTTAAATCCAGATTAATTAAATTTATGAAGGTAAAGGCAGGTGGAAAGGCACCGAGTTCCCACGTGCGGCTGATTTTTAGGAATGTGACAAACCAGTCTCCATTTAGCTTAAGAGTGAGGAGCTAGTAGTGTAGCCAGTAAGGGTGTGGCATCAGGAATTAAATGCCATGGTTGTCCCTCTGAAAAAGGAAAATATGAAGAAGCTCCAGATTTCCCAGCACACCTGATCTCATGTATCTTTGAATACCTAGAGAGTGAAATGACTCCCATTTTCCGATGTCAATCATTGGAACAGGCTGCTCAGGGAAGTGGTTGAGTCACCATCCCTGGGGGGATTTACAAGATGGGTAGATGAGGTGCTCAGGGATATGGTTTAATGGTTGGACTAGCAGTGCTGGGTTAGCGGTTGGACTTGATAATCTTAAAGTTCTTTTCCAACCTCAATGATTCTATGGCTTGCATGGGGCATCTGGCTGCTTCTGATGCTCTTTGCCTCCATGGTTTCAGGAAGCCCAGTAAGTATTGCCTTCTGTGGAACTGAATCCCAATGTACCATGCTGAATACCCATTGAAAAGCCAGGATTTGATTTCAACCACAAAAGAGCCTCTATATGAAGAGGGACTATCAGTTGAAGGGCACCAAGTGCCACCAAAACTGCACTGCCTTTCTTCTTGTCTGCTGCCAGCCAGATCCACTGGAGATGGAGGAGATCTGCTTGTGAGGAGTGGAGTGGCTGTTGCATTTCAGGGTGCAGGCAGCAAGTATTTCCTCAAACCAATAAGCCAGTGGGCTCTTGGAGCCTGCAAGGAAACAGAGCTTTGTTCAGTAAACTGAATGAGCCGTGTTCATTGATGTGCCTCACTGCACAGGTGAACACCTGCATACATTATGGTGGCTGCCAGCAGGCAATTCCAAGGGTAATGGCAATAACCCAGTCTAATACAACTCCCCAGTAGCATGAAAGGTGATGGGAGAAGATGGGGAGATTTCTTTCCTAAGGCTATTCTTTCTTTGCATTCTGAAGTTTGAGATTTCCATTCCCCCATTCACAGGTATAATGACATGCTCTTAATGGCTGTAAAATTACAGAGCTCTTTTTAACTCCAACTACAGCATATCACTCGCTGACCTCCTGCAGCAGTGAATTACATCAACTGACTACACAGTACATCAGGTGTGATGTTTTTCTTTTTTTTTTTTTCTTTTAACCTGTATTAAATTTGCCTAACCATTAATCTAATGGAATAAGACTATAGTTTTCATATTATGGGATAAGGCAAGAAGAGCAATAAATTGCTTTCCACGGTAACTCTTATAATACTAAAATACTCCTGCTATTAACATTCCTCTACAGGCTAAATAGCCTCTGAGAATTGTGGCCACATGTGGTAGTCACAGACAAACCCCATTTAGGTCTTCAGTAGCCTTTGTTTCCCTTAAATTTTTCAATCTCAATTAAACATTGACATCTTCCCCAGTGTGAAATCACCCAGAACACGCTGTGCTACAGTTTAAACATATCTGGACTAAATTTGACCAAATCTTCTTCTTCTTCAGCAGCTGGGAGACATGGGCAGTGGCTCTTTACCTAATGCAGAAAATTCAGATACTAATTCCCAGAGATGGAATTTCTTTATGTTCCCTGAAGCAATAGAGATGTGACTGTTTACTCAACATCCCCATGCCTGGAGAAACATTCAAAAGCCCCTTTCATATCATAATTTTGATGATCCAATGTGATCCAATCAGTAAAGATTTTCATTGAGTTTAATATGTTGCTAGGCTATCTTTACAAATCCAGAGCCCAGGCACTCTCCTGGGTGTTTCACCACTCTGGAGTATCAAACCCAGGACTCCCAACAGGTTTCAGAAAGCAGAAAATGACCCCATCCCCTTGTTGGTGAATAACACAAAGACCATTCTGGACATGATATTAATGAAGTCTGAGCTTTCCTTTTGTTTCTCACACTCTTCCTCACATGCTATAATCTTTGCTGATCCCAGACCTCTCATATCCTGTCTCCTGATCCTGGGCACTGCTCTGCCTCAGATCAGCAAGCACCAGCCTTCTACTCAATCAGGTTTTGGAAAACAATTTTTGAACTGGGAAAGTCCAGAACAGTTGCTATGATAATACCACCTTGTGATTATACAGAACCTCAGAGCAGTCTTAAAAGGCAGGAGAGCATCATTAGCTGTGTTTTGCAGATGGCAAGCACAGGGAAGGGAAATAATTTATTTGAAGTTGTACCTCAAGGCAGAGATAGAGGCAGGAAAGGAGCCCAGGAGTCCCAACTTCCAGTTCCATTAGAGAGTGTAAGTGGAAACCAACTGAGTGCTTATAAGCCTCTCCAGGTACAGGAAACACCAAGGCTGCTCTAGCAGACCTGGCTGCTGGCCAGCTGGGGAAAGAGAACACATATGGGGTCCAGCTGAAATAAATGAAATCCTCTCATGGGAGTTTCAGACTTAATTGGCTGGTTTATGACCCAGTAAGCTAGCAAAAGTCATGGGCCACATCTCTTTCCTGCAGCTGAGCAGCCTATGAAGTCCGAACCAAGTCCCATAAATGCTGCTTGAGCCTCCAGAGACTGTCTTTCTGGTTTGTGCTTAGCAAAACCTGCCCCTTCTTGCATGAGATTAGCCTTTTTTTCCCCCCTATGAACTCACTCACCTCAGTGCCATTGGCAAGGGAAACTGCCAGGATGAGATCTGTTAGGGGTGCAAGCCTTCTGTGAGGGTAAATCCAGCCATGCTTTCCCAACCCTCCTCCTGCATACACCTTCTGCCTCAGTCAGCTACAGCACCAAAACTTAGCCCCCCCTGGAGACCTACACACCAGTCAGGCTTTGAGTTCTATCAAGAAATCTGCTGTCCCCTGACAGATGTGACCAGGAACAGGACACATACCTGTGGCTTGCTTCTCTGTGTCCATCTCTCCCATCTGCTTCTCAGTCCTGGCGTCACTTTGTTCATTGATTTCCTAGTTTTCTTTCATTATCCTTTTTTCTCCCTCTTTCTCCCTCTCCCCTCCTCTCCTGCACTAAGTCATAAGACCACTTTGCCCAGGCAGTTTGGCAAGGGGAGCTGGAATAAGGTGGGGTCAAGGAATTTGAGCTATTTTTTCAGTGATATAATTACAGCTCCTGGGGACCTGGGTTGAATTCTAGGATTCATCACCAGGCAAAGCAGCTGCTCCAGTTCAGGTGGAGGCTGTGAGTACCAGAATGAATGAACGTCCAACATGGGTGATGGCAGAGACAGACTGAAATCCAGGAAACAGCAGGCAGGATACAGAAGATCTCCCTGGAGCCAGCTGCTCCCACAGGTATATGTCAGCCCTTGCTTAATGCGAAGCCCAGTGGCCTATGTTTGCAAAAGGTGGGTGCAAAAGGGACAAGGAAGGGACAATTTCAGAGGAGGCACAAGCCTTTGTGAGAGAGTGACATGCAGAGAGGTAGGAGAATACACACGCAGCAGAGATCTGTGTGGCATGGGAAGGAACTGCAGTAAGATTAGAGGAAAGGAGATATCCAACATGCAACACCCTTGGGATCAATCTACACTTCTAGCATAATGGTCACTCCAACTCAGTGTTCCCATCACAAGCCTGGCAGATAACCTCTTGCCATCCTCCCTTCTAGTATATCTTGGCGAAGGGCAAGATGTAACCCTGGCAGTGGAGACACGTTGCACTTGGGCTCGGTGAGGAGATGCTACGATGCGGCGCCTCGCATGAAAACCCTACTGCAGACAGACCTCCCACTGACAAGGAAGACGTGCCTCTGTTCTTTTTCCTCTCACCAGTTTCAGGGCAGCAAATCAAACCTTTCCCTAAGAGCAGAAATGCAACCTGCAGAGTTTGGTGATAGGAAGGGCAGAGCAGGGCCCTGCTCCTGCAGTTTGTTTTTCCTGAAAATGCCTTGAGTGTTTTATGCTTTGGCTGCTGTTGAAGGTGGCAGACAAGTCGGTGCTGTTGCTCTGCTGAGGGAGAGAAATAGAAATAAAAATAATAACCATGTGCCTTTACTGTGACTTGGAGTCATGGGAGGGAGCTCAGAATAAAGGAGGACGGGGACCTGGTGTGCTGGCACTCCATGTGAATTCAGATGACTCTGTAACATTTTAAATAGGAAATACAGCCCAAATTAGTCTGATGAAGCCTGATCGACCCCCTGTCAAGCACCCAGGTATCATGAAACGAAGTCCTCCCTCTGCACAGGTTTGGGCTATGTTTTGGAAAAGGGTAATCACTTGGTGTTCCTGATCTTTTCAAGATCCCTAATCCAAATGCTTTGGCACTTCTGCAAATAATACACTTGCTTTATCTGGCAACACAGATACCTACAGCAGTGAGCTGTTTCATCTTCTTTTGTGGACAGGGGAGAGAAACAGATACCTCTGGGGTGCAATTCATCCTTTGCTGATGTCTAAAACAGCTGAAATGAATCATGTCCTTGACATGCCTCTTGTCTCCATGGACTGGAAAGGCAACCTAGTGCGATGAAGCCCGACAAACAGCACTATGGACATCCATAACGAAGAGAGGAGACTCTGGGCAATTCATGGGAGACACTCCAAAATGAAAACAACCAGAAAAGGTTATTTGGGAACCTGTATGCATGACTGTACAGATAGTCTGGGCCATTCCACTCTCCTTTGGGTATTAAACGACACTTGTGGTGCTGGGCACAGAGGGCTAGGCTCCCAGCACATCATATACTCTGTGGGGAGTGGTCTTCCCTCCAACAGTATCTTCTTTGGCCTTAGCTCCAGGTGTCCTCCACCCTGTCCTCATAGGGACCTTGACAGGGACACTTGGCTGCTCTTCCACTGGCCTCATGATGGAGCCAGAGCAGCGTGCGGACGTGGAGCCATGTGCCAGGGGAGCCTACCTGCCAGGGAAGGGGCGTGAGCATCCATGCAGCTCACTGTAATTTCTCTAATGGCTTTCTTTGGCTTGATAGATATTGAAGGAAGCTTGTTGCCGGGGCAATTTCCATGGAGAGATAATAAGAGATCATTTTCAAGTGAGCGAAACTTTAATGGCACATTCTGGTAATGAGGCAGCAAGGAGAGTAATGACCGGAGACCTCAGAGTGTGAGCACATCATGAGAGAGCGGGGAGAACTCTTAGTTCACTGCTTGAGGCAGACATTTGAGGCCTGATCTTTGTCCCCTCGAAGTCTGCCTGGAGTTTTGCTGCTGACTACAGGGAGAGAAAGATTAAGACCTAAGTGCTGGTAGTGGGGCTGGGTGGCTCCATAGAAATGTCCCAGTGAATTCACTGGGGAAGTAGAAAGACCCTGGTAGGGCTCAACCACGAAATGCTTCAACCTTCTCCTTCAGCAGAAGGTAACTTGGAAACAAAACCCAAAGGAGAGCTGGATATTCTCGTGCACGACCTGAAACCAGCAGGAAGTATTTTAGCCTGAGTGTGGTAAGGGACTGCATTCACATGTGGGATTGAAGGGTATACAGCAGAGGGACTCTTTTAAGCTCTGTGTCCTGTGATGGGCACCTTCAGAAATCCATATGAAGCAGATCTGAAATTTAGGGAGTGCCAGAGTGTTGGTAGGCAGAGATCAAGAGTCCACAAATAGGGAAAACCAACAATAAAGAAGGACTTGGAGAAGCACTCATTCCCTTCAGCTTTCATATTCAAGGAGAATCAATACCAAAATATGGAACCTTGTAACCAGTATAAATACAAAAATCACTCCTGAATTAGGAGAGCAAACTGCCCATGCTAGACCAGCACCAAGGCACAGAGTGCAACCAACCATGGAGAACCCACATGAGAGCAAAGATATCAAAGGTCCAGGATTGTGTTTTCTAGTCAGTTCTGAATCTCAGATAAATCTAGGAAGATTTGCCCAGGAATTAAACTACAGAAGAAGCTATGGATGTCCTGGAGGCACGAAGGTGCTTCATGCCTTCCCCAATGAATTCAAGGAACCAGGAGTCATGAAGCACCTTCCCCAGTGAATTCATCTCTTCAGCTTTGTTTTGGCCTTGCTCTTAGGAGAGCCCTCAATCAGCTACTTCTTAAGGGCAGCCAAAGCCAGTTGCTGTTTACCTCCTCTCAAAAGAAGGAAGGTGAAGGGTCTGCTTTCCTCCAGCCTCGTTAACAGTTGTTTCATTAATCACAGCTTTCTCTTCAAAACCAGAGACAATCTGTCCAATTAACATTAAAGCTCTGGCAGTCACTTGCAGCGGTGGGGAACTTTGCAAGCAGCACTTTGACAACCGTCGCTAATAACTCTAACATTTCTAAAGCTGCTCACAAACAAAGCATCCCAGTCACACCTCGTTAATACCCCGTGCTCCCTGTTTGCAGGAACAGTAGAGCCAGCCTCCTTTCTATTCACTTTTATGATGAATCTCAGCAGAGACCAGGTCCCAAAATACTTGGCCCATGGATCTTTGTCCATCACATCCCACCACCACCTTGGGTTTACCTAGGTAAATCCCTTCTCCTGCAGTATACCCCAGCCAGGCTTTAGCACTGGACTGCACCTGAGTCACCCAAGCTCCCTGGAGCTGTATGTCAAAAAAATCAGCACATTAAAGTGTAGGTCCAGCAGAAAAGGTGATTAATGATGTCTTTTAGGGGTCATGCCTTATGAGCAGAGAGCAGCAGGAGTAGTAAGGTGTGGAGAAAAAGTCATCCAGTTAACTACAAGCCTCTTAGTCTAACCTTGACTTGAGATTTCAAAGTGAATTTTGAAGGAAAGAACAATTAAATACCCAGAGATAAAGGGGAAATGAGATAAGATGCAACACGGGTTTACGGAATGTAGATTGTGTCAGAGGAACATGATAGCTTTGTTTTGATAAGATACCTGATTTTCTAGACAAAGGAAACACTCCTTTATCTAGACTTCAGTAAGGTATCTGATAGGTGCCATGTGGGGAAATTATTAGTGAGGCTGCAGGAAAGGAGGATTAGCAAACTTGTAAGGTGAGGTGCTACTTCTGGAGGGAATTCACCCAAAGAGTTTCTCACAGAACAGGTCTGGAACTGATCTTTTCTTCTTGTGGATGGTTTTGGCAGTGAAAGCAGGATCCTGAGGCTAAAATCACCCAGTGACACAGAACAGGAAGTCTTGGCAATACAGAGGAGAATGAGAGTAGGAGCCTGAAAGAACTAAGTGACCTTGAAAATAAGAATAATTGAAATGAGATGGAAAACAAAGAATCTGAGATGACAGGTCAAATATCTTAGGACTTGTGATAGCTTCAGATATAATATAGGAGATGATCAGCTGTAAAAGATCAAGGAGATCTATGTGGCCTAAATGACTGCAGGCTGACTGAGATGTCAGGCAGGGAGGCAAATGCTATTCTTGGATGTATCAGGAGGGATATTTCAGCAAATATGGACAAAAAATGGTGTCGTTGACCGCAGGTCTGACTTCTTAAGATCAAGAGGCATAAGTTTAACCTTGAACTAATGCAGAGGAAGGCTGGAAGATGATCTAGAAGATGGAAAACACATCACAGAGTAGAGAGCAGAAGAGCCAGGAACAGCTTGTTTAATTTGGTAAAACATAGGTTGACACAGAAGAAGTTCCAGAGAAGTACAACGGCTCTGTAAGCTGATGGACACATCTCCTGAAGCAGCCAGGGCATGAATGCAGGCAGAGCAGAGTTAGGAGAAAGTGTTCCTTGCCTGCTGGTGGAAGATGCTGGGGTGAAATTAAAGGTTTTGGGGTCTGAGTTTTCCTTTGGCAGCGACTGGCCTTGCTAGCCCAGATCTCTCACATTCATGTGCTCCCAGGTCCAGTGCTGGTCCCAGTACTCTGGCCAGCTTTCTTATTCCTGATGCTCCTGAGAATCCCTTCAGGCTCTGGCCAGAGAGTCAGTACATCTGCATGGGAAACTGAAGCGACAATTGCAGCACAAACAGGACAATCTCAAGTCTACTGTAGCCAGGACAGGTAACAAAACCAGGGAACACAGCCCAGCAGAGGAATTAGCATGGTGCAAGACCCCAAGCAATCTGCTCAGGGTCCTGGTGATCAGTTTGCTATCCCTGTGCTATCACATTTTCACTGCTCTGGGTTAGCATTTCTTCCACTTTCTCCTAACTTACATCAACATATGAGACAACCACCTCTGCATTTTGCTGTCTAAAGATGCCTACAGAGCCTAAGCTGGCATTGGGAGTGGTGAGGTGCTGGAACAGGCTGCCCAGAGAGGGGGTGGGTGCCCCATCCCTGGAGGTGTTCAAGGCCAGGTTGGATGGGGGCAACCTTGTGTAGCTCCAGGCCTGGAGGTTGGTGGTCCTGCCTGTGGCAGGGGGGTTGGAACTGTGTGATGCTTGGGGTCTCTTCCAACCCAGACCAGTCTGTGATCCTATGGTTCAGCACCAGGCATGCTGGTACTATTTGTGCAGTGCATGCTTTCCCCACCTGCCTGTCGCTCCTGCATTACCATCATTTTACCCAGGATTTGATTTTTTGTCTTTTGCCTCATTTCCAGGCCCTTTTGTGAAAGTGGGACAAGTGCGTTCTGATGAACTGACTATGGATTCAAGGAGCTTGCTGGTAAGGCTGTTTACTGGGTGGGTGTGAACTGGGCTTAAATCTAAAGGAACTGTTAATGCCTTGTCTGGCACAGGGCTATCACACGTGTCACAGCTTTGATTATTGCTGCCTGCCATGCTGGGAGGTCAATGTGAGATGAAAGAAGATTGGGAAACAGTCAGATTTGAGCAATCAAGGTGATATGCCCCTGGAAGGGGCTGGGAGGGAGAGAGGGGGAAGGCTTCAGAGAGGCTGCAGGTTTTCTTCTCAGCTTTGGACCAGCAGCACACAGGTTATAATTGTGTGTAGATGCCAGAACGGTGGGGAGAAAGCTGTTTAAGGAAAATTTTTTGAAAAGTTTTGTTCCCTGTTGTGATTATGATGTTAGCAGGTGCCAGGCATTGGGAAACCTGCCAGACCCTGAGGAAGTAAGAAGGCAGAAGCTGTGGATTAGGGATTGTCAGTGACTTTTTGCCTCTTAAATAAAGTTAAGCCTCCTGTATGCAAGGGGCTGGGGGACTGCAACATGCTTTGGACATGGGCTCTGACTGTCTGTCTCACCTCTTTAATGTACATGTAGGGGTCAGCCTGTGCTTTTGATGTACATTGGGATCTCTGCTAAATCCTAATTGTCACTGGTATTTTCCATGTCTGCAGCTCCCACACAGCACAGGAGAGAGGCTGGTGGGCAAGATTTGGCTTAAGGGGTGACGGTTTAGCTTCAGTGGGAATAGGGACAGGAGTTAGGGCAGCAAGTGGCACCTTTGCTCCTATGCTACATGCTCATGCCTGGCCAGTTGCCTAGGCTGGTGATGTTAGTGTGTCCACAGAGTGGCTCACATGCTCTCCTGGACCCACCCTTGCCACCTCCTCCCTAAAAAATGCCAAAATCTCTATTTGGCAGCGAGGGAAACTGAGGCACAGGGAGTGAAATTGGTCTGATGTTTACAGCCATAAAAAAGTATTCAGGAGTTTTTAGCACTTGGTGCTTCTTTCACCATGACATGAGAGTCAGGTTAGCCGATCCCTGTGTCTGAATGACAGGAGCATCCTTTCCCCACTCCACCCGGGGTGTCTCAGCCCAGCATGCAGGTATGTGCCCGTGGCTTCTGTGTCACCCACCCCTGTCCCTGTCCCTCTTCTTGCCCTGGCAGCTCAGGACCTCTTCCTAGAGCAGGTCTGTGTGGGGAAGACAGCTTTGTTAAGGCCTGAGCCCTCTTTCAGATACAAATTTAGATTGTCAGACTTAATCCTCCTGTCTGTGAGGAGCTACTGGATCAGGATGCCCTTCTCACTTTCCAGCGGGATCACTGTGTTGGCAGGTTAATGGTGAACCCCCTGGTGTCAGTGTTTGTTCCTTGCAGCAAAGGTCACTGCCCAGCACTGTTGGCACCACGACCTTTTCCAAGCATGGACAGATGGAAGTGGCTCTGTGGAGACAGGCCAGGGCAGGAGGGCAGCTGGCAGCCTTTCTAGGGGGTCTCTTTTGGTGGCAATACATCCAGGTTTCCCAAAGACATCACATTTACTGCCAGCTCCTTAGCTGCTCTGAACTGGTTTGCAGCCAGTGACCAGTGGTGCTGTAGTGCCAACCCTCTCCTATTCGCACGATGCTTCGCTAGTTTCCCCGCACGCTGTGAGACCACTCCACTCATTCTCTCATCGTGCTCCAAGGGCCTGGCTTTCCTCTCTGTGGTGCTTGGAGAGATGTTCACACCCACCCAGGAGGGGTAAGAAATGGAGCCATGTCTGACTTCTTCACCTGGGCCATCCAGTCATGTTATCCATCCTGCAGAGAAGCCAGCCCAGGCGCAGGGCTGTAAAGGCAAGGGGAAGGCTTTCAGCTACCTGCCTGCTCTGTAGAGCATGGTTCAGAGCAAGGATCATGTCCAACTGTACGGCAGAGTCAGGGCCAAGATCTGGAACTATTTCTGAAACAAGGAGAAGAGACAAGGAACATGCATGGGACCACTGATGGGGAGTATGAAGAGAGATCAGGGGATGTTCCCCAACTCAAAAAGATGCTATGCCAAAGTATTTCCAAGAAATGAAGACAAAAGATAAATTATATTTGCACTTGAGGACCTGTATACATCTCCGTGTCAGGATACCAATGGTTTTCCCCTTGTATCAGTGTTGCAAAACCAGGTTGCAGGTGCATGACTCAGAAAAAAGAAGAAAGTCCAGGGTCCTAGCAGCCATATTTTCCATGTGATTTTGGATGTCTTGGCTTCAGGGTAAGACACAAAAGTCTTGCTAACTGCCTGGAAGCTGTGAAACATCTCTCACCACTCCCTGATTTAGAGCAAGGCTCATGCTCTGATGTGCAGCAGACTCAGGGCCCAGATCTGGAGCTATTTCAGAGATGCGGAGAACAGACAAAGCAGAGCTCATGCCCCCTAGAGAACACAGTTGGGTAAATTTGCCTCACTGGCCAAATGAGATGAAGCATGGAGTAGGTTTAATTTGTGTGATAATAACAATATCAAATTAAGGCATCTGGTGACAACTTAATGGGCAGAAAAGGAAAAAAAACAAGAAGGCTTTATCTAATTTTTCTTTTCACTCCAAATCTCTGGATTTGAATTTATCCATCATCACAGGTTTGTCTGAGTCTGTTCAGCCTAGCAGTGTTAGTTGTAGCTTTATTGTCTAAGACCTATCCCTTAAAATTAAACTTGTCATTCTTATGAAGATGATTGCTTGAAGGGAAGATTAACCTTTACAAAGTGATGATGGAAGTTGTTGTTGTTCGTTTCAAGAGCCTGTGAAGATTGTTGGGAGCCTGAAGTGACGAAAACAGTACTAGGACTTGGTAACAGAGATGAGAGGTGGAAATGGAGTTTGTCTTTGATAAGGCTCCTCTCATCCACTTTTTCACATCTGATTTCATTGTAGAGTTATTATTATTTATATTATTAAACAAAAAAAATTAGAAGAGCTTGAAGGCTTATTTGTATGTGTGGGCAGCATCTCATGCAACAAAATCCCTATCCCTGCCTAGGAACTTTATGTGATCCTAAATAAAAGATGGGTGATTTATCAATAGCAGAGCGGTTAGTTTTGTTTGTTATGTGTTGCACATTCCCTTTCCTCCTCCTCTTCCTGGCAGAAGAGACAACCATGGTGTCCGCAGCCTCTTACAGAGGAAAAGCCCTTTGGCTTTTTCTTCCTCCTGTCTTTTAATACGAAGACACCGAGGCTGTGCATATCAATATTGCAAGCCCTCAGACTCTGTCTGCACTACAGCTCAAAAGTCTAACACTGGCTTGACCAGAGCTAGCTGTAAACACAGTCAGGGAAGTGATGTTTCCAGCCCAGTTCAACCACAGCAAATATTAACCCTCACAGAAGGTTGTATGAGTCCAGCAAGGACATAAGTGTAGCCCTGACTAAACCATTCTGTGTAAAATGACACTAAGTTGTTTTCAAGCTCTTCTGTATGTGATTGATCTCCTGTAACAGGACACGTGCAATTAACCAGCAGCTCTGCTATTAATAACCATCCCCGAGCGTGTGGATAAAATGAATTGGAGTCTCTGTGGATTATTGCCTTTCTCCATCTGACACTTCTTTAGATGAATGACATGGAACAAAAAGGGAATCTTAAGAGTATATAATTGAGTGTGTATTAGGGTTTATGAAGAGATTCCTACAATAACTGTCATGTTCCACCTGATGGAGTAGCTGTTATGTGAACATGCCAAAGTACCACTTTCCTTGCTGTGATCTTTGTTCTCACTTGCTTTCTCTGCATTAGCTTAAAATCTCCTTTAGCCGATGCCACTGAGTGCTGTCTGAGTAATGACTTGAGTGCAAAATAAGGATGGGAATAAAGAATGAGGTGAACACTTAACTGTCAGAAACCTCAAACTGGGCACCAAAGTGAAAGGAAGCCCACTGTCTCAGAGGCAGAGAGCTTCTGCTGCTTCCACCAGTGACAGCTTCTCTGGAAATCAGGACACATCAATTTATATCCCGCTGGAAACCAAAGATCCAGGCACCACTGTGCTAGGCACTGTCGAACTTGTGCTCCAAAGGGGACAGCTACATCAGGTGGATGAAGCACCAAAACAAAAATGAAGGTACAGAAGGGTGAAGTGACTTTCTGTGTCACCGCTGGTTGGTGGCAGAGCCAAGAAAGGGAGGTCTCTGTACTGGGCCACTGTGTTGGGGATCTCTGATCCTCAGCTGGAGAGTCCTGGCAGGGATGTCCTGTTCTGTGAATGACAGCGTGAGGAATTAATTCCTCAGAAATGCAGACTTGTCTATGGTCTTAAACACAGTTTTGTGGTGGAAGCAGCAAGACAGAAGCCAAACCCTTACACGCCAGTTACTGGCTATTGCTGGGTGTGCTGGGAGACCTGTGACACCAGGACAGCACTGCCATCCTGCTGCCCGTGATACCAAATGACAACAAAAACTGCAGGGTCTCTGAGACCGTGCTGTGGCAGTGGGAGAAGGAGAAGATTTGCTTTCATAGTCTTCAAGGCCATGTTGTGTGTCACGGGCTGCTCTGACCTTCTCTGACAGAGATATCAGCTGCTCTGAGCTACATGTTAACAGAATTATCTTGGCTTTGATGAGCTGAAATCGATTTGGGATTTGGTGATGTTGGGGTGCTCTCATTAAAGAAAAGGCACAGCTTCCAGGTGATGAGGTTTCCCTGCAGCCTGAGACCAGGGCTGACCAACACAGGCACAAATCCTCCCTCTGCCCAGTGGCTGGTGCAGGGCTGGCTGGGGGTAGCAGAGTTACTGCCCATGGGTAGGGACCCTGACATGCTTTACCAGAGGATGCTCTGCCTTTGCAGCAGCAGCCAGCCCTCATGCCCTTTCCCATCCAACAGCACAGAGAAATCTCCCTTTGCATCCCAGCCTTCCCTCCCCATCACCAGCCCAGCCCCTTCTCCATTGCTGCCCTGAATCTTTCCATCCTGTTTTCTTTCTCTGGCCTCCCTGTCTTTTTCCCCCCTCCACCTTTCAGTTTGTCTCCCACACACAGAGTCACACACTCCATCCTCCCAGAGCTGCAGACCTGCCAGCAGATCTGGAATGTGGAGGGGGGCTGAGGAATGCCCTGTCACCTCCTGCCCCTCCACATCCCCCTGCCCTATTCCCCACTGATCTATTGCAAAGGACAGGTAACCTCAGCCAGAAAGACGGATGCCACAATTACATTCCCCTTTTCAGCAGCTCCTTCCCCTTGCTTCTTCCTGATGGAAATCGTGGGCAAGAAAAATCTATTATTACTCTCCAAATCTTATCAAATATTTATCAGGGTAATTCTCTAGTTATCACCACCGATTGCAAGCCTTAGTCACGTAGTAAATCTTGTTAGTGTCATCTCTGGGAACGTGTCTCGTCTGTCTCCTCAGCCGAGTGCTGTATAAACCAGGTTGCCCCAGGGGAACTCGGCTTATGGGAAAGGCAGTGGAGAAGGAGGAGGCAGAGCCGATCAAAGGTGGGCACAGACTCACCAAATCCCCTTCCTCCCGGGCCATGAGATGGGATCCGTTCTGGGGAGAGCAGGCAGATTGCATGTGGGAAGGGGAGGCACCAGCTGATGCCTCCCTGATGTGCCATGTGCTGTACAGATAAGCTCATTCCTAGTCAGAAACTGTCTGAAATCAGCCAGGCTCCAAAAGAGAGGGGTCCTAACTTCCCCAGGATAGAGATGAAGTGAGATGCTCAGGGCTGTACGGGAAATCAGTGGCAGAGGCCAGAGCAGCTCTCAAGGTCTCTGGCTCTAAGGCGAGTGGCTCAGTTACATGATTTTTCCTTTTGGAGCACTGTGGCTGGTTTGAAACAGCACTGTCCTGGGGGTCCTGTAAGTCAGGGCAACCTTGACATCCCTGCTAGCCCTGCCAAGGACTCTCCCGTTCCACCCACTGTGTAAAGGACTAGCAAATGCAGCCACTCTAGCTGGGCTTTTGTTGTTGTTGTTGTTGGCACCAAAATGTTTCCAGATTGTACCTATTTTTAAACTCTTTATTGGGTCAGATCTGGACAGCTTGGAGACTTCAGCTCTTCCCTCTTTCTACCCCTGTGCACATAACTTATAGCTGCAAAGGGAAGAAATGAGCAGCAAATTTCCTCTGCCAGAACCAATCAATCTGGCACCTGTCATCAGCATCACAGCAGCTATAAAATATTTAATTTCTTAATGATGAATTGGCAGATTGTTTAAAAAAAGACAACAAGGAAACAAAGAAAAGGAAACAGACACTCACAATCTGCAGTCACACTCTTTGCCAGGCTGAGCCTTTGGAGATGATAGCAGGAATGCTTTTTTCCACCCAAGCTACCTGACAGTGCTGTCTATTCATAAACCCTGATGGTTGTTTTGGTGATGTTCCTACTCAGACAGTCTTTAGATCCTTGACTTGCCACCCCGGGGTCCCACCACCAGTTCCTGATGAGATTCAGCCGTCAGAGGAGGGTTTTGGGGATATTTTTTTTTTCAGAAAACGGAAAAGAGCTTCTCAATGGCACAAATCTTCCCTGATACTGGTATAAATAAGGAAAAAGAATGACCTGGCTAGGTCAGAGCACAAATACATCCAGCCATGTATTCTGTCTCCAGCAGTGACCAACAGCGTGTGTGCTTTGGGAAATGTATAGGAACAGGTCAATCACACAGTGCTATTTCTCTAGCAGCCTCCAGCAGGCTGCAGCCCAGGGAGATCTCTCTGGTTTCTAGCTCTGACTGGAATTTTCTTCCACAAGCTTGCCTAGTCATTTTTTAAAGTTATGCAAACTTTGAGCATCCACAAAATCTTCACTCAAATAGTCCCACAGTTCTGCTGTATGATGCTGGGTATCTTATTTTGTTTCCAGCGTATCACCTACTTAATTTAACTCAATGTTCCCAGTTCTTGCATTAAAAAGACAGTGAAAAATCATTCTCTCTTCACCTCCCATCCCTTGGACATGTTTGGCTCACAAAATAGGGAGCAGCATAGAGATGCCTGGGCTAATGGAGACAAGAATTGGTAAGTCTGCAGTGGATTTCACAGGGTTTGTCAGCCTGTGTGTGCCTGTGGATACCTTCTGCCCCGGTACCTACAGCTTGGACGGGAGCCAGACTCCTCACCTGTATCAGAGTCTGTTCACAAAAGCATAAGGTGATGCTGGTGACGGTCACTGATTGAGCTGATGCAGCTGCTGTGGAAAGGGGATGGCACAGGAAGCAGGACCCAATGCTAAAGTTATATGAATTACTTGCAGGAGTTAAAAACCACATCCCTGTCCCCATGTTAAGTTATACCCATTCCTCCTGCACCTCAGTAAGTCCTGCAAGCAAACTGCCTGACCAAAGAGGTCAGTTCTGGTGGGCTTCCTGCAAATACAGTGACATTTGGATTCTTATTTTTCTTTTCATTTGATTAACTTCTAAGCCCTGTTCTCAGGCCTTTTTAATTACTTCACTAAAGCACATGCAGACTTTCAGCCATCACAGAAAAACCTGAAAACTGGAGTTCTGAAGGCTTGCAAAACCTCCCTAAAGCCCAGGGAAACGAAGAGGAAGTGAGCCTTTTTCCACTTACCACCATTTATTATTTTTAAGTCGGTCTCATGATCTGAAGTGGTGACGCTCCTCAGTGGCGTGACCAAACCTACACTATTCATCTGGGCTGGGGGAACGCGCTGGGAAGTTTGGCAGACGCAAGTGGGTGGCTGGCAGCTCGCATGCAGTGCCTTCGTGCTGCCTCCTCTGCCTCTCCTCTCAGTGTGGGGAGTGACGGCTCCATCAGATGTCTGTGGTGGGATCGGCTGGTTGTGGTGGGATGGCAGCGTCCAGCAGGTAGCGAGGGTCGTGCAGCATCTTAGCTCACTTTACCAGGGGATAATCTGGCAGAGCCCTCGTGCTCTGTCTGCTCTGGTGATTTGTTTCAGCGCTCCTGCAGATACTGTGGGTAAATACGTGAGAGAAAAGCTCCCACTGACACAGGAAGGGCTTAACCTGCTTTCAAGAGGGGTCAGGGCAATTCCTGTCACTGTGGGAGTAGGGCGATGGCAAACTGCCTCTTCAGAACTCCCCCTCCCCACTGGCTCTAGGGCAAAAAGTGTTTCTCCTAGCTCCTGGGCAAAGTCTTCAGACCTCCAAAGGTTGTTTCCATAAGCACCAAAGCACATCACACTCCTAAGGGCTGGTTGCTTTGGCACAGGGATAAGATGAAATCAAAGGACAGTACTTTCGTGTCAGATAGCTCATTTCCCTGTTAACTCTGGATCTCTGTCTTCTGCAGATGGTGTTTAAAGAGAAGTTTGCTCTATTGATCCTGCCTAATATCTCCTTGGAAGTTCTGAGTGGAAATCCTCCTGCTTATTTCTAATCAAAGCTGGTTTTTCTCTGCCTCTGGGCCAAAACACTGCAAGAGGCTTGGCCCTTATGGGAGCAGTGGATGCTGAGCAGACACAGGGGTGCCTGCTGCCTTTCCAGGCATAGAGAGAATCTCAAACCTGGCCTCTTCCCAAGGGTATGCAAAGGGTAATTAGAAAGCAGCAATCCACCAGCTCCTAGCTGGGTGGCTCCTGACTGCAGCACAGTAAGCCTGAAGTGGCATTTCTTTCCCATCTATTAAAATAGACACTGTGGCCAGCAAAAAAACTGGGAAGTGTGACTCAAAGTGGGGGAAGGAAGAGGGATAGGGCTGATCAGTAGCTAGACACCCACATCAGGAGAGCATCTAAGCAAAACCGCTTGCATCCTACTGTTGTCAACGTGATTTCAAATTAAACATATGCTTAAGTAGAGAAAGGGCTGAGAGAAGAGTTGGCTGTAGGAAGTTTTTGGCTCGCAGTGATGGAAGGCACATGTTAAGGGTATCCGTGGGATGGACAGTGTCAGAGTTCTCTCTATGATGGTGCTTTTCTATAAAGCTTTAACAAAGAGTGTAAGGTTAAATAAGTCCAGCTTTTCTTTCTCTTTTTTTACCCCAAATCAGCCCTGGATGCTGGTCTGAGGGCACCACTCTGCCCTTGACTCCATGCCAGGCATGCCTGGCTGGAAACCTTCCTCCAGATGGAACAGGCTAGGACAGGTAAGGAACTGCAAAGAGGAGAGAAATGGAAATGTATGAATGCCTCTAATTTTGCTTATGTTTTCACTGTCGTTTAGACTGCTAGAAAATGAATGTAAAATATTGTGATTCCACTTTAATAACTTCTTTCATCCATTTAGACTGGCATAAATTTCCTCTGAGTAGAAATTTTTGTCAGAATCTGGTTGGGGCAGATCCTTTTTATATTATTCGATTGCAAAGAACCTACTTTCTCCCCGATATCTTTTTTTTTTCCATTAAAAAGTAATAACCACACATGGCCAGCCACAGCCATGTACTGCAGTGAAGGGGGTCCAGCTAGAGAGCCATAGTGTGAGATGGAACCAGGAATATACTGGGTGCCAAGGTGGGAGCATCGCCAAAGCGAATTCTAACACCTAGTTCCCTGCCTTGTTAGGTGGAATAAAAAGTCAAAGTTTCTGGAAAAAAAAAAAAAAGCTTTGACAGAGGAAGGGTTTTGGCAGTTTCTCCATGGGAACACTGTCCCATCTCACCTCACCCCTCTGCTTCTCTGCTGGGTGTCATGGTGTGGGGGGATTTGCTCCCTTACCTGACTTTTTCCTGGGAAGGTCTCACTGAAGCTGTGGCAACTTCCCAGGAAAAGAACCACCCACCCAACTGCCCGCTTCTGGGGAGCAGTTTCATCAGCTCCAGGGGTGTCATCCCTCTGCTCAGGGAGCACCTGGGGGGCCCATGGCAGAGGGAGGTGCCACTGGCTGGGAATGAGGATGGCTAGCAACCAGGACAGGGCTGGGATTCTCACCATGGTGGTGGGCTGTGCTTGTTTCCCTCACAACCATGCCAACTCGGGGTCTGCAGTGCCCGATGAGGGCAGGGAAATGGGGACAGCCTGCATGGTGAGGGGCTGAAACTGGCTGCTGGGCTTTGGGGGTAGCTGTACACTCAGTGCCATGCAGCTGAGACAGGCATGGGGGGGCTGTGGCTCTTGGGGACACAGAGACCACCATGACTAAGGACACCTGGATGCAAGCTGGGTGGTGAGGAAGGACAAGTCCCCCTTCTAGCCATGAAGTGAGAAAGCAGCTGCTGCAGCCAGCCTGTGCAGACTCGAATGCAAACCTGTCCCCAGAGCAGCTCCAGGGGCCACTTGCTGCAGCAAGGGCAATGGTGGGGAACCTCAGAGCAGAGCCTAAAGCACAGGGGTGGCCTCCAAGCTGTGAGGAACAGGGCAAGCTGACCTGGCAGGGGTCCCATTCCACATGGGTGCCCAGTCTGGCAGGGCAGGAGGAAAAAGCAGGGACCCCCACGCCTCAGTCTGGCTGTGAGCAGCCCCAGTGCTTCTGCCCTCAGCTGACACCAGGCCTTGTTTTCCTCTTTTTTCACCCCAGAAAAGCTATTTCAGGCCATGGCTATTTTGTCAGTTGGTTTCACAACCCAGCATCCCCGTGCAGTGTGCCCTGCAGTTTGCCCCCCAGCTGGCATCAGACCACGCTGCTTTTTTTCCTACCCTCTGGTGCTTTTTAAATTTTTTTACTTCATCCTGTTTATTTTCATTTTCTTGGTGAGCACATGCATACCCTGAAAGCCTCTCCCCAAGCCTGCCAGTGGATGTGGATCCACCTTCTCCTCCCCACTCTGCAGGGCTTCTGCCCTGAATGGTTGGGGTTTTCTTGCAGTTGCTCATTTTTCCCTGCAATCGGTCATTTTTCCTATGTAATAGCTCATTTTTTTTCCTTGCAGAATAGGTTAGGGCTTGTGCTTGCATATCTTGCTGCTTGTCTGAGGCTCACGGGCAGGAAAGGTTGTAGCTGTGGAGGGCAGGATGAATTGCCAAAGCTTTGGGCTAGAAAGCTGGCATCAGAGCAATGGGAGAATACAAGACTGCTGAAGGAGGGTTTCATGTGGAGTCGTGCCTTGGAGGGGACTGGGGCAATGGGAAGGGACAACAGGCTGTGCAACAACAGTTATTGATAGATATCCCTGTGGAGAGGCAGGACTGATGCTGACGGCTGAGATGCAGAGGTCTGGCTCCCGAGGGACACGGCTGCAGCATCCCAAGGTGCCTTTTCCCACTAGGGAACCAGACAGCAGCAAGCAAAGGGAAAGCAGTGACACCCGGTGCCCTGCCCTTCCCACACTGCATGGTGCAGGGCTCCCCTCTCCCCAGCTCTGCTGCTGGACGTCCCTTTCCCTGGTCCCCCACGTTGTGCTTGCCAGTCACAGCTGCCATCACCGATCGGGGCACTTCACAGCTGTCACCGTAGGTGCTGTCAAGGCATCGCGATGCCTTTTCCCAGCGTTGTTAATGAGCGCTCTCTCCCATGGAGCCACTTAACAATGTGGCACAGCGCCTGCTGACAGGAGCTGTGGACCTGCCACGGCTGGAGCAGGGTTTATTAAGCAGCAGGAAAGGCCTGCTGCAAAATGTCTGGGATTGGGAAATTTCCAGGCAAAACAGAGGGAAAAATCCCCTATTTCCACTCCATGGCTCCATTCTTGGGGATCCTTTGCTTTTCCCCTCTGAGATCTCCCCAGCCTGCAACAGCCCTGTGGGATTTGGGGCTGATTTCAGTCCTGTGCTGAAGGGCATCGAAACTGCTGAACCATTTGGTCACCCACAGAGCATCACGGCTTGAGGTGGTGTCTGTGTGGCAATGGTGGCCACAGGACCTTCTGTTCCCGGGTGGTCAGTGCCAGGACCTGGGACATGCCACCTCCGGGGACATGCAGGGACACAGGTTTTGCTGGCCAGTTCATCTGCCTTCTTGGCCCCCGCGAGTTTTGTCAGGCAGGAGTGTCTCTGCAGTGTATACCTAAAGCACATGATGGCACTGCAGGAGCACAAAACCGCCTCGGCTTCCTCTGCAACTCCACTGGCTTTTTAACCCCTCCGTGGAGGCAAAGCTACTGTAGGTGCGGTGGCTTTCCAGGGACAAGGTGCAGGAGGAGGTTTGGGAGGCGGCAATGCCCAATGCTCTGCTGTCCCCAACTAGGGCAAAGCCTTGGGTCTGAGCTGCTGGCTGCTGCTGCTGCTGGATTGCCCCATCTCCTTGGGACTGGAGGAGACACAAGTACATGCTGTGTCACTACGTCAGCCTGAACGTGTGTTTGTGAGCTGGCATCTTCCAAAATGCACGGCGGATGCTCTGTGCGGTGGTTCCTCACAGCTGTACACGGAGGGGTCCCTTGTTTAGGCACACGTGAGACCATTCCCTCTTTCTGCATAGGCCCGAACAAACCTTCCCCAAAGAGACAAGCTGTGCTTAGCCAGGCAGCCAGCCAGGTAGCTCCAGGGCTAATTTGGGCAGTGGCACCTATACCTCAACGTGCACCAAATGCATCTCCCTGGGTGCACTGAGGAAAGCCACCTGTGCCCTGTTGCTTCCACGTTGTCCAGCTTCACCTCCTGGGCTCACAAAGGCAGAGAGATGGTCTTCAGATATACACTGGTGGGAAACGAGCCCTGGTGCAGGTCTTGCATATAATATCCTGCCGGCCAGCAGCTGGGTTTTGGAAGATTGCAAGAGGATTTGTTAGTTTGCTGGTTCCTGAAGCTACTGATCCTCTAGCCAAAAACCAGGGAGAGCTGTAGAGATGAACAGAAAGGCTGCAACAGCATTTCCATATAGCACATGCTTTTTCCTGAAATAATCCCCGCAGGAGAGAAACTCTGTAAAAATATCTGGATGTGACAATCGTGGTATTTATCTGTTCTTATCTACAAAGAACTGAAGAGGTATAAACCCAGCAAGTTCTGTCCAAATTATTGCTGGATCCTGTAGGTATCGAAAACAGTGTGATCCCCTCCATAGAGGTTGTCTTGAATTATCTGGTGGGCACACGGTGGATGGCTCTGCTTTCCCCCCCTCCTGTTGTACCCTTTGGAAAAACTTCTCCCTAGTACTTTTCCATAAGCAACAAGACATATATCCAGGAAAGGAGGGGAAGAAAAACCTCTTCCAAGAGAGAAGGACAGAGGGGGTCTGGTTCCTGCTGCTCTCATCTGTCTCTCTGGATGGAGCGCTCTTTGCTTGATATCTCCCTGTTGTAAATGCAGCTGATTGATTTTCTTTCTCTTTCTTCTTTTGCACTTGTTTATTTTAATAAAGATAGATTTTATTTTCTTTTTTTTTTTGGAAACCTAAAGCAAAACGTTCCAGTGTCTCCACCCACCCTCCTGGCACTAAGCGCTGATGGTTATTTCAGTGGTTATAATTTGATTTCTGCCTCTCCTGCTGGGCTGATGTGAGAGAAACAATATTTAGAGAAGTTGATTTTTAATTTATTTTTTTTTCTTGAACAGGGGAGGCAGAGGCTGAGGATGGTGTAGGAAGGGGGAATCAGCAAGAATATGCTCTCATTTTCTAGGACTTTTTTTTCCCCAAGTTTGCAATGGAAAAAAATCACAGTATAGCTCAACTAATCAATTGCTCTCTGAAGAACGGAGAGTGCCTCATCTATTTAGGTATTTTTTGTGTTATTCTTGGTCTGCTGCAGTGATTCATCTTAGCTGTTCTATGCCAGCAATTTGAGGTTTGTAGCCTGTACCATGATAATCCCCATATTGCAGTTGGGGAAACTGAGGCACAGAGCACTAAATTGGCTCTTTCCTTTTCAGCTCGCCTGTACAGAAGAGCAGACAGCACAGGCACGAAGGGCTGACTGCCAGGATAGAGTCAGCACACACAACCCAGACCACATCTTCAGCAACACTCAGCTCCCAATTAAGCTTAGACAAAACGAGGTTTTCACTAGTGCTTAGCAGCCAGCACTTCAGTGATAGATGGTACCGAGCAGCAGATTTCCAAAGACTTCAGCTACTCCTCAGCTCTTGCAGTTTCTTAGGGAAAAGCTCCTGCATTTTGCTAAGAGGAATGGCTTTTTCTTCACCAAAATTCTGACCCTTGGTTTCTAGGCAGAGAATTAAAAACTTGTTCATCACTTTTTTCTAGTTGTTAAAGAAGCAGCATCCGTCTTTCCCTTTTTTCCTCTGATTTTTCTGGTTTCTAGGAACAGGGCTAGTGATTGCTTCTGTGCATATCTGAAGATAATAGCTTTGCTAAACAATTTTTCCTCTTTTAAAAGATATATCAAGATTGTCTGCTGCATAGTTTACATTTCCTGCTGTGAAGACAAATACCTTAATTAAAATGGAAGGGGGAGGGGGAGAATCACACAGAAAAAGCCTCTGTGAAATGAATCCTAAAAGGTTTGAGAGAAGTAGAAACGGGCAAACGAAGCCCTTGGGCAGCCAGGATGCATTCTGCATGAATGAGTGCAAACATGCACGCAGGCTTTTGGGACTGTTTTGCTCAATGCAAAGAGGGAAATGCTGGTGAAAGCCCCAGCTGCATGAAGAAATGCAACTGCCTTTCTGTCAAAGCAACAAGGCACCTTGGCTCAAGGTGCTTGTCCTCCACCTCCTCCAGCTCCTGTGTGCAGGACAGGTGGAATGGCATGGTTTCAGGTGATTTGTTTTGAGAAGAAGAAGGAAACAGGATCTTCTACCTGCTTGACCCTGCCTCTTTTCTTCACTTATTAGCAAAATGTTAAATTAACCCTCTGTGGTTGCTGTGTTTGATTATGGAACTCCTTGTACCTGCTCCCCCTCCCTTGGCTTTACCTTGCCCCTGGGGAAAGCACAGCAGCAGCAAACTGCAAGAAACTCCTCCATGTGCCAGGCTGGTATTAACTCCGGGGACAGATGAGAGGGGTGGGAAGCTACAAGTATGAAATTGCAGCTCAGACCTGAAGATTTTCTCTGTAAGTCTAGTTAAGAGTCTAGAGTCTACAAGGCTACCAGGGCTTCCCATTCAATGTGCTACGGGTGCTGCCCACAGCTGGGGATTGCTGGAGCTCTCTGGCATAGACAGGGGAGCAGCAGCTGCCAGCTCTGGGTTTCAGAGGGCAGTCCTGCTCCAGCTGGGTGGCAGCAGCACAAGGATCCACTTGGATGGGTTCATCAGCCTTGCAAAGGTCTTTTTCCAGGCCAGGGTATAGGGGGAAGAGGGTGGATTGAGAGTATCACAGAGCACTTCCCTCTGCTGAGCTGGGATTTGTATCTAGCTCCTTGAGGATAATTAGATGATCACCATCAGATGGGTAAGCTGAGCTCTCACTTTCTGCACCATCCCTGCAAAAGAGGAGTGTATTATTTCTGTTTTTCACCAGCCTGAACGGTCTCTCTGAGCTGTGACGCTGTCCCTATATAATTAAGGCTGTCAGTCAGACTCAGACACCTAAACACTACAAACTCCATGGCTTATGAGGATTGATCACAGGACTTGATTGCTTGGCAGTCAAAGCAGCACTTTGCAGGCTCTCTTCTTGTGTCCCTTGTTGGAGGAACAAGGAAACATCCCTGGGACAGCGGTTAGGTGCCTCCAGTGCTTACTGGGCATGCTAGCTGTGCCCATGGGTCTTCTGCAGGTGGTGGGATGAGCCACACAGCTCCCAATTGCTGTTTCTGGTTCAGAGCCTTGCTTCTGGGGCTCAGGTATGGGTGGGACCTGCCTGTAGTGGCAGGGAATTTGAGTGTTTATCTGCTGCCTTGACTGGCCAGAGCATCCAGCAAAACCATGAGAGAAGGGCTTGACCCAATGCAGCCATTCTAATCCATGCACAGGGGTCTTGGGGGTCAGCAGACAGAGGTGGCAGTAGGGGGGTGACAGACATCAGTGCTGTAGGGACAGAGGCATGGCATCAGAAAGTCCAGGCTTGTGGGACAGATGTGCAGCCTGCTTGCCCCTGCAAAATTGCTGGGAAAAAGCTTATCAACCTTGATTTTGACTGGTGATGTCTCCAAAGTTTTGCAGGATGTGTATGGAGGCACCACAAAAGGGAGGCTATTCTTCACCTTCTTCTGGAACAGAAAAGCTAATGATCTGTCTCAGTGTAGGTAAATAGACCTCAATGCATGCTCTCTCCCAGCCAGCACTCACCGCTGTGTGCCTAGAGAGGGAGGTGTCCCTCCTGCCACTGATGCCTTCACTGGAGAGACCCCAGAAATGGGACATGACTGAAGAGGGGAGGGAGGAGACAAGTTTATGTGAATCAGATACACGCAGACCTAGGTGTCAGGACTTAAATGGCAGCACATGGGCATCAGAATCACAGACTTACAAGGTTGGAAAAGACCTTTGAGATCATTGAATCCAACCATACCTGTTGTATGCTAAACCATATCCCTGAGCACCTCATCTACCTGCCTGTTAAACACATCCAGGGTCAGTGACTCAACCCCCTCCCTGGCACCACAACTCTTTGGGCCTGGCCATCCAACCAGTTTTTTACCCAGCAGAGGCTGTGCCTGTCCAGGCCAGTAGCAACAGAAGCACAGGTCCTGGTCATGGTGTCTTCTCTTAGCTACATGTTAACTGCTCTAGTGTGTCTCCCCATCACCGAGCCCTGTTCTGCAAATGGCCCCACCACATGCAGCCCTGCCGTGCACAGGCTTTGCATTCATGTCTGTCACTAGCAAAGCTGAGCTTCTCCAGAGAGGCTTTAACTGTGCCTGCTTGGGGTGTATTTTTAGAAAATCAAGTCATCTTGGATGTCTTTGGGGGCGTGGAGAGTAGAAATGCATCTAAAAGGTGACTTGTTTCCCAAAGTGTAAAAATCTTTCTGTGGTTTTGCTCAGTTGTAAAGCACCTTTTCCCCAGGGCCCACCCAACGTGCTGCCTCTGCAGCAAGGGCGAAGGAGGAATAGCTGCTTTCAAAGGCGTTCATAGAATCATAAAATGGTCTGGGTTGGAAGGGACCCCAAGGATCATACAGTTCCAAACCCCTGCCACAGGCAGGGCCACCAGCCTCCAGGCCTGGAGCTACACAAGGTTGCCCAGGGCCCCATCCAACCTGGCCTTGAACACCCCCAGGGACGGGGCACCCACCATCTCTCTGGGCAGCCTGTTCCAGCCCCTCACCACTCTCTCTGAAAAGAGCTTCCCCCTAATACCTAATTTAAACCTTCCCTCCTTTAGCTTCACTCCATCCCCCTTGTCCTGCCATTGTCTACCCTTTTAAAAAGCTGATTCCCCTCCTGTTTGTATGCTCCCTTCACGTACTGAAAGGCTGCAATGAGCACCTGTGCGAGGCCTGCGGCCTACAGGATGCGTGCACATGGGGCTGTGGGAGGCCAGAGCAGGGTTAATGTGCTTCTGTGAGACACAAATTAAATTCCTCTGTGTGGGGGGGGAGGTCCAGCAGTCACCCTCTGATGAATGCTGCTGTGATCTTTGCAGGATTAGGGTCCAGAGGTGGGTGTTTGCCTGTGTTATGTCTATGTGTGTAGCAGCCTAGAAGTAATCGGCAGGCCCTGCGCAGTGTGTGTAGGAAGTCCAGGAAAGACCCACTGATACAGAGGCAACAGGGACTCTTTCAATGTCCTCACTGTCCTCTGTGAGATTCTGAAGAGCTGGCAGCTATGGGGAGAAAGGAGTGAGGGAGCCCATGCTGTTGATGTGGGACTCCACAGCTCACCTGGGCAGTGGGCATGGTCAGGGGGGCTGAGGGAATCGGGAAGGGGAGCCAGGCTTTTGGATCAGGCCAGCCCCACAGGAAGCCTGCCAAGGGGCTGGGGGCTTGTCCAGCTCAGGAAGTGCCATGGCCAGTCCCTTCACCTCTCTGCACTGTCACTGTGCCATTTTACACACTGATTTGAGTGATTGCTGGAGCACTGAGAGGCTTCAGCTTGTGAGTCTCCTTAGCTGCTGGCCTTTACTAGGGCTCGTTACCAGGAGGCTGCGCTTCATTTTGTCTGGCCAAGGGCTCACTCAAATGCAGCCACTTGGAGGCTCCAAACTCTGAAACAGGAGCTCGTCTGCAGGTCTGATGGCTGCAGGGCTCGGGAGATGCTGTCAGGGTAGCGGGAGAGGCCCTGTGGGTTGTGCAGTGGGGTGGTCCTGGCTGGAGTGTGGCTGCTCCCCCTGTGCCAGCTTCTCCATTGCCTTCTTCAGGTCTGTGTGACGAACCCACATGAAAGTCACACTGAGTAAGTTAACTTTTCTCCTTCCCTTTTCTGACCTCAGTGCTACTGTGGTCTGGGCTAGTGATGGGGGACAAGTTGTTCTTGTGGAAAGATGTGGAAAACACCCACTCAGGATAAAATCTGGATGAGAAAAGGCTCCCCCAGTAAGATGAATCCTTGGGGACCTGGAGGACTGTGTTCTGCCTGGCAGTGACTTCAGAGCAGGGCAGACAGAAACAGCACTACTGAGGGAGGTGTCTTAGGTAAACTTGAGCAGTGATACCCTGGCACTGACTGTCACTTCCAGAGTGCCTTGTGGACATCCCACAGTGCTATTGGTTTCCCGTCTCTATCTGGAGGAATGAATGAGGTTTACCTGAGGTAAATGATTTTCTAAACTCAAGTTGTTCAAGGTCCTGAACAGCTTGACCTTACTTTGGGATTAAACTCTCCAGACATCTGTTTCCACCCAAATTCCTTTACATGCTCTTGGGGGACAAGGGATGCTGTTCATGGGGCAGAAGTAGTCAGGAGCTGGGAGACAGGACAAATTTTGTCAGGAGCTCAAAACCCTATGTTTGTAGAACTCTTTAAGAGACCTCCTGAACTATCACTGGTTCTCAGGTCACAATGTGAGAGCCTTTAAGAAGGGTTGGTAGGAAATGACCCTTGTTTCTTTCAAAGGAAGCATCTCAGTGCTTGCCAGACATCCTTTAGGTGAAGAAAGCTTTTTTCTTGAAACGTTTGTTAGCCATGTCTATTTGTTTGGGGGATTTTGATGAGAGATGAATCAGTGTTTCAGTGGCTGCTCATGGGCGGGGAGACTGGCAGCCTGGGGTTTATATGTAGATACACAGGAAGGGAAATAGAGATAAGTTCAGCTAACTGTTGCACAATGGCATCTTGACACCATTACAAGTGAGTCAACAGGCCAGCAGGATGATGCAATACAAATATGTATATAAAATGTCCCCTGAAGGACAACTGGAGAGGAAAGGATGCATTGTTGAGCTGATCGGTGTGCAACGAGGTTTTGTCATGGGTATCACGAGCTTTGTCATGAAATAAATTAATAAATTAAATTGGAAATGTAACTGGAATCTTGCCCCTCTCTCCTCTCATGGATAAACAATGAAAGGATGAATAAGTGTTCCCCAAACGTGTACAGAAAGAGGAATGACCAAAGAAGGACAGGAACTGGGGGGGGCCAAAACTGTCAGTAAATGAGATTTTGCTGTCACTGCTGCTTGAAGGTGGATTCAAACAGCAGTAAGGGCTGTATTTAACAGATGTGGGTCGTTTCTGGGAAGTACTTCAGAATAGTTCAGTAGCTCTTCATTATGCATCCTCCTTCAGCTGCCCTAGTGTCTGATACTGCTGTGACTGCCCCATCATCTCTAAACTGCTGCCTCTCTAAATCTCTCTTGGTAGGTTTGAATCTTATTGGAAGCCTTTCCTGACCAGCAAATCCTTATACTCACTCACAGACAGACCTTTTAAAAGAGAGCTTGAAGTAGTTTTGTGGTTCTATAAGCTGCTTTTTGGGCTCCAGGACTCAGATATTGCAATGCTCTTCCCTCAGCATTGTCATGTCTTAGACAGACACTGTGCAGCTGGAGAGCCTCACGATCATGGGGCAGCCCTGAGTGCTTCAGGGGAGATAGAAATATAGCTGGGCACCAGGGTGGACCAGAGGAAATCTGGACTGACTGGATGGCATGCCTTTGAGAAGAGGTTATAGGCCGTGATGGTGGTGATGGGAGAAGAGTGAAGAACTTTAACTCCAGGCTCTAACTGTGCCAGGAGGGATGGAAGGGAGAATGCTCTTGTGACAGCAATGCTCTTGTAGATGGAGCAGGAGGCATCATGGAAGTTACCAAATGCCAGTGGAGAGAAGATGCTGAGTGGGTCAGAGCCTTTTGTCTTCTTCAGCATGAGGTACTTCAGAGCAACTCTGGGTGCTGGTAGCACTGGCCATAAAGTGCATGCCTTTTATGTGGAAAAAGGGCTCAGTTTGGACTGGGTTTGTTAGATGGGTGTGACAAGAGTGGTGGTTGAGTGGGCTCTCCCCTGTAAAGTTCTGCATGTTATGAAAGAATGAAACCTATGTCTAGAGCAGAAGAAAAGGGAGAGTTTGCCAGTTGGCAGTGGTGGGGCCATGTTTCTTCCCTGAAGATGATGCTTCTACTGCTTGTCTTCCAGTTCTCTCTGCTTTTACCATGTTACAGCTTCTGCCATAGCAGTAGTTAGTTGCCTGGGTCCTTTGTCCCATATGAAGGCTGGGCTGGAGATGGGTGTTGGAGGAGCTGATGTGTGAGGGAAGTAGTAGTTGTGCTGAAAGCCCTGGTCTCTGCAGCTACTCAAAGTTCTCTCTGTCAGTGCTCAACTTCACAGCCCTCTCTGCCTCTCTCTCCTGTCGCTGTTCATTTCCTCTCTCAGTAGGTTTCTCTTTCTCTCCCTTTTAAAAATGCTCTTTCAAGCAGCTCTTGTACTGATGAACTTAAGCTGCAAGACTCCAGCTCCCTCCCTTTAACTTCTGTCATACCATGATCTCTGTTCTTGGTATTGCCCTGTCCCATCTATTTTCTCTTGCTCTAACTCCACCTCAAGTGTGAAAGTTGGGTGCCTCCCTCAGTTCTGCCTTGATTTTCTCTCCATTTCTTAAGTGTCTTGTGTCCTCTGGCTAGCGAGATGCCTCACAAATGTTCTGGTATGTTGATGGCACTGCGTAGCCTAAGATAAAACCCATCTTGTAAGGGTTCAGCTCATGGTCCTCTGATGCCACCCCAGCAGTTGCTTGGGAACATCAAGAAGACCCTCAGGGAATGCTGATCTGACCTGGTGGAGGTACTTGCCCAGGGACTTCTTGCAATCTTTTGTAATCTATTCTTTTGCCAGTTTATGGTTCCAGAAGTGCATTGTGCTCCACAATAGCTACTCCATTGCCTCTCACCATGTTATCATAAGGTACTGACCTCTCACTAAAGCCTTAACAATTAAGCAGAGATAATGTGCACACAAATTTCTTGCCTGGTAAAAATCTAGGATTCATCAGCTCAGGTAATCAAATAATTTTATTGCAGTTCATTGCCAAGCACAGGCACTGCATGAGCCAGAATTTGTACTGCTCATTCACACATGTTGTGAAGTGGACAAGAGAACCAGCATCCTCATCTTCTTTCCTGAATCAGCTTTGCCTAACCTTCTGGAAGATGATGACAGTGATACACTGATGGTGTTTGTCCTGTTCAACCCCCTGGATTTCCTCTGGCTGAGGGAAGTATTGCTGAAAACAAGGAGTAAGGTGAGATATCTTTAATAAGGGAAGGTTGAAACCAGGTTATTTGTAGTGACATATTCAATAGTTCTAATAATCATCTTTCAAATATTTAATGAATGAGCTGCATCTGAGACCTTATTTTTCACTAATTAGAAAGACCGCAGTCTCGCTGCATTGCACACAGGTTTATGGGAATGAGTGGAGAAGACCAGGGAATTCTTTGTTCCTCCAAACTTTCTTGAGTCCTGCTGAGCATCCAGCCAGAGCAAGGGGAAGGAAAGCCTGTTCACCAGGTGGCTAGTCCCTTCCCCTAGAAACGCTGTGTTTTACTGCATTTACTAGAAGTGTGGTCTTTCCCTGTAGCATGATGCTTCAGGTTTGGAGCTCCCTCCTACCCAGAAAAGGAGGACTTTTCCCCACCTATCACCACATGACAGTGCTATTCCAGTCTGCCCCATCTCCCTGTGCTGTTTTGCATTCCAGTCCCTTTAGAGTTATATTTCTGTGCATAGTTCTAGACCTCAGAAAACCCTGCTCTCTAGTGATGAGCAGCTGTGTCCTATAAGGCCTTTCATACGTGTTCCTGTGCTTTCCCTGTCTGCAGACCATTACTGATAATTAGCTAGTGTAAAATGGGAGGAATTTTGGTTGGCATTCCTTAAAACACTCTGTCCTCCCAGATCTCTGCCCTGAGGCTGGCTGTTATGCCCACTGCTTCTGGAGTGCAGATTTCCCCTTCACTGCATGATGGAGGATTATTTCATTAATGAATCTAATGATACTTTGTCTTTGGTCCTGATGATCTTTGTGATGATGCTGTGCAATCTTTAATTAACTTTAAGCCTGCCAGGCACTACCAGGATGTTTATAATCTGCAACAAATGCAGAAGAAGCTTGAAGGCCTGGTGTGGTAAAACAACCTTGTCCAAGGTCATGCACTGAGTCTTGGCTGGGGCTGAGATTAGATGCCAAGTCCCTGACTGCTGAAGCAATTTCCTAAAATAAAAGTACATTTCCCTGTTAAAATGTTTGGAAAGTGCAAAGTGGGAGAACCCAGGTGAGGAGTGCAAAGTGCTTGGTTAGGCTTGGGGGACCAGAGAGGAGCGTGTTCAGCTGCTCATGAGCACGGTGGCTGTGCTGCTCAGTCACAAGGCTTTCAAGGCAGCGTTTGAGTTTGTACGTGGCTGTGTTAGCTTTTCGTGAGCAGAAGGCAGTTTTGTAGCATGCAGGCCAGGGACAGGAATTTAATGAGTAGATTAAAAGTGAGCTATCACATGAGGGCCGCCAGTGGGGAATGCACACAGAGGCACATGGAAGAGACAGGGATGAAGAGACCTTGCACAGCCTCCTGCATAGATGTGGATTGTCAAAAAGTGTGCTGATTCCATCTATTTGAAGCTTTTTGATTTCTATCGAGCTCTATGTTTTATCATCCCAGAGGTTGTTTGTACCTGAGCCCTCATCTTCAGCAGCATCTTTTTATAACATGCTCCTTGGTTGAGTTCTGGGAGTGCTGTCCAGGCATCTGTCCTGTTTTATTTATGGGGTTTTTTTGCTATATTGAGTGTGGAAGAAGCTACTGGTCCCAGCTGCAGAGGTGTTGCTGGTGTCAGTATTGCAAAAGTATGAGTTTGAAATCCTAAACATGTTCTCTTTTTTCCCTTCCCAGAGATATGCCACCACGGGAATCATTGCTTTGAACTTAGCCCTCCATATGTGCCAAGAGGTCAATATTGCAGGCTTTGGTTACCCTGGCAACCACGACAATACTACGCCCATACATTATTACAATACTGGTCACTGACAGAAATAAGAGATAGAAAATCCCTCCCCTTCAAACTAAGATGTCCTACACAGGGGAACCTAATAGACAATGCTGGAGTCAAGCAGCTGAGAGGTCTTGCAGTCATCACTTGTGTTAGCCATGGAAATTCCTTCTAGGGCATGCCAAGGAAATGTGTTGGATGATACTTTGTTCCCAGAGAGCAACTTGGGCACAGGTGCTGGCACCTCCAAGGTGCCTTTCATCTATCCTAGGTTGGTGATGAGGTTCCTGTGCAGTGGAATCCTGCTAGGGGCACTGGTAGAGTTGGGTTGGGCAGGATCCAGTGCATTTTGGGCAGGATAAGGGACACTGTAAGGAATAATCTATAATTTTGCCTCTCTTGTCCCTGCAGCTTTTTTGGCACAATATCACTGCTGAAAGCTGGCTGCTGAAAATGATCAAGTCAGGGGGCAATTGCTGGCATAGCCAGCCCTTCCTTCCAGGCCCAGAACTGCTGAGAGAGGGCTGTGCTGCTTTCTGTCCCCTCCTGACACTACTGATAGCCCCAGCTGGCCTTTGCCCTTGCTGCAGGTCATTTTGAGCCAGTTACGGCATGTCGTGTCACATGTGGGGTGGGAGAAAAATCCCTGAGATTCAGAGCACTTGTCCTTTCCTCTTTGGCCTCTAGTTTCCACCACAGCCTGCTGTGGTAGAGTGTTACACAACCCTTCCCTTCTGCCTTGGGTAATTGCCTCCTGTTTTGCAAACAGCCATCCTGTGCTCATCAGTTATTTGTGAAAAGCACTGACCTGAGATGCTAGGCTGGTCCTCAGCCCCTGGGAAAGGGAGGGAGTGAGGATGTGACACCTGTCATGAGATTTCAAACTCCTTCCTAAACAGATTGGAGTGCGAGTCATACCCATCACTTTGGAAAAGAGTGATGTTATCCTTCACATTTCCTTTCTCCCTCCCCTTCCTTGTGGTCAGGCTTTCAGGGTACTTTCTGTGCTATTCACATCACTCCTTTTCGGTGGTGTCTTCTCCCTTAGTATCTCAACCCTGTCTCCTGAAAGCTTTCCATAACACCTTGTCTCATCATCTGCAAAGTGTTAATGCCCTTCATGTTGCTCCCACCACTATTCCCTTTTGGACAGCCTGGTTCTTCCTCCGTTAGAGCTGGTTGGGGTATGCAATTTATGCCCAAACTCCCCCAAAGCTGCCTTGCCCTGGGAGACTGGTGGAAGAACTGGAGGCCCTGATCCAGGTCAGTATGAGAGTGGTTGCTTGAAGGTTGAAAAGGGGGTGACATAATTTTGCACATGCAAACAGAACTGAACTGAGCTTGGAAGAAAAAGTGTGTTTTAGTAAATGCCTCTTTATCAGCCAAGCACTGGCTTTGAGTTTTGTTCTGTAAACACGTAAGTTTTTACTCTAAATAACACATGCTAGCCACACAGGTTCTGCAGATTCCAAAAATAGTGTTCCAAATGCATTCCCACCCTTTTGGAATGTATTGCTTTGCAAGTAATGGAAGTGGGCTCTCATCTATGTGGACAATTAATATTCTGTGTTGTTTTCCTGGTAAAATGGCATAAAAATCTTAATGTTTAAAAGCTGATGCATAAAGCATGCTATGCCCCAGGAGATGGTTTATATTTTCCCTCTAGGAAATGAGTGTACACGAACTTGGCCGCAGCTTGCAGGCATTGTGTCTGCACTTTCTGCCACAGTTGCAACATTTTCCTGTCATGTAATGTCAAGTCATGGTAGAGAAACCATAAACGTGATGCTCAAGAATCACAGGCATTGGTCACTGCCTGTTTTATTGCTCTCAGTGCTTGCAGCAAGAAGGGCTGCTACGCAGCTTTTTGATTTTATCACAGAATGCTTTGAGTTGGAAGGGACCTCAAAGATCAGCTAGTTCCAACCCCCTGCCATGGGCAGGGACATCCCCACTAGACAAGCCTTCCGAAAGCCCTATCCAACCTGGCCTTGAACATTGCCAAAGATGGGGCTTCCACAGCCTCTCTGGGCACCCCGTGCCAGGGCCTCACCACTCTCATAGTAAAGAATTTCTTCTTAACATTTAACCTAACCTTGCCCTCTTTCAGCTTGAAGCCATCGCCTCTTGTCCTATCACTGTACTCCCTGGTGAACTCTCCCACTTTCCTGTAGAACCCCCTTAAGGGGGGGTTTAAGAGCTGGCTGATTTTCCTTCAAAACAGGGTTCTGCAATCTCTCCAAGTAATCACAATTTGTTAGAACTGCCTTTTGTTTCAGACTTTCCCACAGTGTCAGAACAATGCAGTAGAGGCACAGTATTTAACCATGCTTTGGTGGTGGCATTGAATCCCCAAATTGACTTTTCTTCTGTGCAGTTTAAAACACCTGAGATCTGCAGTCCTCCCTGCCCTACACACCCCTCGCGTTTGAGGGTCTGCAGAAATCCTTGCCCTACAGCAGTCCTGTCATTATCAAGAGAACTGGGGGAAAGGAGGTGGAAGAAGTAGGAAAAGGCAGAGCCATAGTAATACAAAACATATGTAAATTAGGCTATGAGATACCATAATAAGGATGTAATGGACGGGGAAAGAAAAAGAAAATGAGTCCTATTGTTGCTTCAGTAGGAATAGCTAGCATCAGTCTGAGGTGGTAATGCCACCCTTGTTGGGGCTGTGGGAAGGCACTTACACTCCTTCTAAGCACCACGCTTTTCCTACCAAGGCTCTGTGAACATCCTCGCATCAGTGGTGACAGTGGATCCCCATCTCTGTGGCCAGCTGAGGGGTGACCATGGTTCATCCAAGGCAGAAGGGCAGGGAGCTGCTGGGGCTGTTTGGTGCCAGCCTGCCTCTCTCCAGGGGTCAAGGGAGCTCCACCGTCACTGTCCTGTCTGTCCACGAATGCTTGGCAAGCGAGTCTGGATGCCTCCACCATCTGTGTGAAATCCTTCCAACCATTTAGATTAAACATTGACTTCAGTAAAATGTAGGGCTCCTAACTGACCTGACATAGTCCATATGGAGTAGCTGCCACAGATAGTGACTATCCTGACACTGATTAATCACTCCTTCTAGTTGTGTATTTGTCCCTGGTTACTTGACACAGTTCTTCCCTAATAGCTTTTGAATAGTTCTGGGGTATTCATATGACCTTGGCTTTGGGGAATAGCCCATGTGATGACACACATTACCTACTTCAGAGTATACTTGTCTGCTTTTCATCGAACTAACTTGGACACTAGCTTTCAGTGGTTTTGTTGATTGGTTTATTGCTTTTCTTCTTTTCTTTTTTTTTTTTTTTCTTTCCCCCATGTTACACCACTATCTGTCTTTCTCTGTGATGGGAGACACCTTAGCTACACTGGATTCTGTTTGGTTTCAGTGGTATCATCTGCAATGGGCTGGGGCTCAGTCTGTGCCATATAGTATGTAGAGACTGTCGCTGATTCCACCTCCGTGTCCTTACCTGTCACTTACAGTCACAGGCATGACAAGCAATCTGCATTACTGATGCTCCTTGCTTTGAAACTAGCAGTTAAATGATCTGTAACTAGAGTCAATCATTGCTCAGACAGACAGCAGTGAAGCTGTCTAACACCCCAAACTAAACGCAGAGTTTCGCTCTCAATCTGAATGTTGTTCTCTTCTTCAGAGGTACGAGATCCAGAGGTAAAAGCAATAGGTCTTCCAGGTTGATCTTCCATCAAGTGTGAGATTGTTACACCCACTTCATATGGGGAAGCATCACAAGGGAGAGTTACAGGCATCAAGGCACTCCATTAAGGACCTGCTTAGATGATCCCAGCTTCCCAGCTCCTTCAGCAGCCTTGGTGAGCATGCGTGTGGGTCAGCACTACCTCTGTGCAGTGTCTGCCAGGTCAGCCAGGGGTTGCTGTGAGAGGCAGTGACTCACCACTTCCAGGAAGCACAATAAATTTGTGAAACTTGCAGCACAAAGATCTTAAAGCCACTTGCAGATTTTGCCCCTCCCCCCTTTTCCCCTTGTGATTGATATAAATTCTTTTACCCAGCAGAATGGCTGCGAAAATGCAACGTAACAGTAAATACTTGGAGCCATATTCCTCTGCTTTGCCTATCTACTCAACCTTTCAAACTTGGATAGATGACTAAGTTGTTGTGTATAAGGACTGACAATGTGTCAGCTGAACCTCGAGGACTTGGTAACTGTTTACACACCCTGAGCCCAGACCCCAGCTGCAACGTGACGTGATTTAAGCTTAATTCACCACAGGTGACTGCTAAGCCCAGCTGTATCGGCTCATAGCCTGCTAGTTGGGAAGGCACATATGGTCAGTGCTGCAACCCATCTGAGAGTCAGATGGCACAGCCTGACCACATGCCTGAGTTTCTCAAGTACTTTAGGAAGTTCTTGTGGTGCTCCCCATCTCTAGCTTGACAAAACTTGCCCTGAGTGCCAGCATCTCAGGAAACCCATCAGATCTATGGCTCACAACCAAGTAGTTGGTACGGATAATCCTTTCACTTAAAGTAAGATCTGGTTTGTTTAATCTTGAAATAGCTCTTGTCAGGTTCCTCAGCTTCCATTTGCAGATACACTTGGGGAACTGTCTAGGATGACTACTGAGGTAAATGTAGCTGTTGATCTACATGTGATACTGTGTTAGCTGTGACCTTGAAATCACCTTAGACACAGAAAGTCCTCTTTGTTTTCATGGCCAGAGTTTAGCTAACTCTTCTTTTTGGCTGGAGTTCACAAATTTGAAGCTGTTGTGTTACTTTTATAACGAAGTTCAGGAGAACAAAGATTACTTGGGCACACATTTTAAGAAACACAGATTTTCTGTAGCACCTTTCTAAGAGATCGTTGATGATCCCACCAGTAAATTGCCAGCACAGTGAATCATATTTCATTTTCAATGTTATTCTTGTCACTTTAAAGGAGTCCAAATAATACTTTTGTTTCTCGTGAACCACAAAAGATAATTACATAGATGTTTTGGCTTTCTGCAGTCCTTGCACATTGTTGTATACAAGCTGAAGAATATGAAGTTAACCAACATTGACTTTCTAAACTGGTGGCTGAGTTTGATTTGCCAGTTTGCATGTTTTCTGCTGGTGCCCCATCCCTTGCAGTTCCTATATGATTTGTTCTTGAACAAATAACAATGTGCATTGTGAAACTGTCCCTTCTGATAGAAGCAGCACATTCTTTGAACGTCCTTCAAGCTGTACTTTCCACTTGACCCCTAAGCATGGCTGTTGGATGGATTTTGTGATGCTCCTGAACTCCCCAGCATCTTCTTCGGTGAGTCTCCATTGAAATGGTAATTTCTAGAGCATACTTCAGGCTCATCTCAGCTTTAGATAAAAATTAAATGTGGATTGCTTCATTCTGCATATTGAATACTAAAAGATGCACTCATTTGTCCTCTCTGCAGACACATGATGCTCTGCCAATTTCCTTAATCCAGGCACAGAAGCAGTTAGCAATTGTTTCCATTCGCTTTTGATTCCATCTGTAAAAGGAAATACCTGCAATCACGAGAGGCTTTTCAGAACAGGGATTTTGGAGAACTTGCCCAATTTCAACAAACTTTTTGTCTGCTGGCTTAATGGGCACTATCTGGCTGCACATCAGGGTGTCGGTTTTAGCTCCCATTGTGCTGCCGTGTGTTTTTCATCGCAGAGATCATCTGTTATTTTAGGATTTCCCCATCTCTCAGTGGCCCTCTACTGACCTGCCTAAGAAGTCCAATCTTCCCCCACCGTATTTTAAACTTTACAAGTGGATTGCTCACTGACCTGATACTGCAGCTTATATTTAATATCAGTTTTCATAGATTTTCATGAGTAGTCATTCCCTGTTCCACCTCCTTCTAGACTAGTAGCCCATCCTCATCTCACATTTTTGCACCCTCTCTATGTGTGTTAATAATACCCAGCAACTCTACGGCTGGATCCCCAGTAACACTTCTTAGTTATCTACAGAAAGACAGGAGTAGATACATGAATGCACCACAATTTATCACAGTAAATGAAGGCAGGGAGCTTTATTAGAAGGCTCGCGGCTGATTTAAATTAATATTGCCAACTGTGAGGTTTTACAAAGCCTCTTCCAGAAACAATAGCCATGTCTGCACTGTAAATTAAGGATGGTATTGAGATGTACTCACTTTTATAGAGAGGCATCAAACACAGAGTGAGCATGACCAGGGCAGAGAGCCGCTCTCAGCCCAGCTGGTGTGTTTGTGTGTGTCCCAGCTTGCTGCCCCCAGCACCCCACCCACCCCAGGGAAGGATGCAAAGGGTGTAAGGTCCTGGGTTCTGACCGCTCTGTGAATCTCCAGGATTTACTTGTGCCTGGCTGTGTGCAACGTGCTCCTGTGGTAATTGCAGTGCTGTGGCCCAGCCAGATGGATAAACCCCAGATGCATTTTCATAAGGGCTCTGCCACCGACAGTCCTGTTGTTACCTGGCTCAAGGAAACATCTGCCACAGCTGGGCACTTCTCCACTACTTGCCAGTGTGGTGTTACTGTGAGCATGGCAGAGCTAGAAAGGCAGAGTCATTCACACTCTCCAGTGCATTTGCTTTACGGGATGGTAAGCATGACCTTCTAGAAACTGGACTCCAAAGTTCACAAGTTTCCCTTTTTTTTTGTCAGTTTGACCTGAGCTAATCTGAGGCAATCAAGTGACATACTGATACAACCCATATTCCTCTTTACTTTCTAGTCCAAACTGTATTTTTCAAGACTTCCTTTTTTCTTGATTTTTTTAACTTTTTTTAAAAAACAATTGCAAGAAGAACAAGCCCTTCAGAGCATGTCTAAAAACCAGTTTCACTTCCCTCCTTGTTTTCTGCAACTCTCAGTGAGCTGCAGCGAGAAGCAGGCGTGGTGAAACACAACGCTTGGCGTTTCAGCAAGTTTCTCACTCCAGGTCTTTAAGTGATACCCATGGTGCTTTCTCTGGCATGCCTGGCCTCCTGAAGATGCCCAGGAAAGGAATTCTTCCTCAGTGGACACTCATGGTGCTGCTGCAGCTGGTGCTTGTCCCATCACAGCTGTCAGGCTGCTTCTTTAATCCCTGTTTGGAGGTATGTGATCTCGGAATGAGCACAAAATCCTTCTGTTTCTCTGGTGCAACTTCTCCCTCTGCTTGGGAGATTTGTGCATCAGTTGTGTTGTGTGTTAGTTGTCTTACAAAAGCCTATCTTTTTTTCCCAAGGCTGTTACCAAGGCAATTGAAGTTATTTGAAGTAAATGCTGGTCTCAAAAACATCTGAGAACCAGAACCAGCAGCATGAACAGTTTCTTCTTGTTGGCTTTCTGTACCTCTGAGGCTACTGCGGTACAGTTAATCTTAATAGATTACGTTTCCCTTCAGGAAGAGATCCAAGCCTTGGCTATATTTTCTGTAAAAGACGGTATTTTCTACTGATTCGTACTGTGGAGTGATCTCACCAGTACCACAAGCACCTGCCTTTTGCAAACTTTTGCCAACAATTAATACTTACAAGATAACTGTGATTAGAACTGCCTGCTTATCTGCAGCATGACAAAGCTGAGAGCTGATCCTGGACACACAATGCATCCCCGTGGGCTTGTTTTGCTGGTTCTCAAAGGTTACTGCCAGTTCATCCATCGCCTCAGGGAACACCGCCCTGTAGTTTTGCACCTGCCTCCATCAGCAAGAAATGTAGCTCTTCCAGGGCAACAGGACCAGTTCTCTTTCAAGGGGGAAAGATGCTTAGGATTTATAGAAGTTTTTCCTAAAACTCAGGGCAGCTCATGTAGAAATTAACTGCAAGGTTAGTCATTCTGCCCCTGCTTTCCTGACAGTGTAATTTTCGGGCATTTCATGAAAAGCAGATGTTGACCATGATTGGATCTGCCACTATTACAGGTCACCCCTAACACAACTTTCAGATGCACGGGACTGAACATCTCTGGAGTTCCCTCTGTCCCAAACACCACCCAGCACTTGGATCTCAGTTTCAGCAACCTGAAATCGCTGGAGTCAAATTATTTTTCATCAGTCCCTGAACTGCAGCTTCTGGATCTTACAAGGTATTGAGCCCTTTTATGTGGCTACTGGTTAATCTTGCTTCACCAGCTGGGCCACTGTGGTTGCTTATTTTGGGGTCTGTTGGTCTTGCCTGTTCTGTTTTTTCACTTGTGACTTTATCCCTGTGTCTGTCTCTCTGCACCTTCCTGTGGCCAAGTGATGTGTAGCTTTTAGTCCAGTTTGAGAGTGTGCACCCTCTGCGCAGAGCTGGGTCTCTCAGTCTGCTCTTGTAGGTTGGGGTATGGGAAGGAGGAGGAAGATGTTTTACTTCTCTCTGAACAAGAAAAATGTCAGACTTTTCACTGTTACAAAAACTCTGAAGTGGAACATCTTAGGTGAGATGTTTTTCTAATCTCATTTTAAAAAAAAATAAAAGGAAGGTACATTCATTTTCTAAAGGGCTGTTTTAAAATATCAGCATATTCTCTTTTCCCTTCTCCTCACATATCTGGGGGAGGAGATGGGGGAGGCTTATTAGCAAATTTGAATTGATGTATAATTTCCATTGACTTGAGACAACAGTTTCTCTGGGTAAATTGTTTCACTGAAAAATGTCACTCAGTCCCATCACAGTTACAGCTCCAAAGTGGCTGACTGGCAGAGCAGATCTACTGGCTGGATTATAAAGCTAATTTTTCTTGAATTCATTGCAGAATAGATTTGGGTCTCAAATTTTGGATCTTACAGTGTGAAACCATCTTTAGGTGGCCACCCTCTTTTTCGCTCTGCTATTTCCTATTAGGACCCTGGAGTCTGATCCCTCTCAGATATCATCAGCAAAACTGCTGTCAGAGTTGTGAGCTTTGCCACTGCTGCATCACGCTGGTGGTGGTGGGACTGCCCAGATGGGGCTGAAGCAAAAACTGAAGGCTCTGAGGGTGCAAGATGTAAGGGAGTGGTATATCTGCTTGGCTTTGCCATCGATGATGGTGATTATGATGTTATTTTGACCTAAACAGAAAGCTAAAATGCTTCTTGAAGCATTCATTCTGCCTGCATGAATTTTTGACCTTCTCTGTGGCTTAAGGTCTCTTGCTTTGCAATTGAACTTCTGACTTAGAGAGGGAGGAGGGGGAGAGAGAAGGTCTCCTGCTGTGAAAGGTTTCCCTTTGCACATTCAGGAGTGCTGGCTCTGCCCAGCACAGTAAAGCCAAACCAACCCCCAGCATGAGACTGAGTCGAGGGTGTTGCACCAGCGTGTGGTGCTGGTGCATTAGTGAACATGGAATGAAAGTGACAGTGTTTCACACACATTTATTTTTTCCTGCCCAACAGGTGCCACATCCACGCAATAGAAGATAACTCCTTTAAGGACCTTCATAACCTTTCCACCTTAGTTTTAACTGCCAATTCACTCCAATACCTGGGGACAGGAGCCTTCTATGGCTTAACATCTCTGAAAAAACTAGTATTGGTGGAAACCAACATAGCCTCTCTGACCGACCTGCCCATTGGACACTTGCATACCCTACAGGAGCTGAATTTGGGCCAAAACACCATTGCTTCATTGAAGCTTCCCAAGTATTTCACCAACTTAACCTCTCTCAGGCACCTGAGCTTTTTCTCCAATAGGATCACACATATCTCCAAAGGAGACCTTGATGCCCTGAGGGAAGTGAACTGGCTCAACCTCACACTGGTGCTTTCCTTGAATTACATAAAATACATAGAGCCAGGCTCCTTCACACAGATTCATCTTGGTGAGCTGGTTCTAAAGTCCACTTTTGAGAACTTCAATGTGATGCACACTTCTCTTCAAGGCCTGACCGGTTTACAGGCCAACAGACTCATAGTTGGAGAATTCAGTGACAGTCGGAGACAAGTAGAGTTTGAGAGCAGGCTCTTGAGTGGACTGTGTCAGGTACAAATGCAAGAGTTTGTGTTAATCTCTTTCAGGAAATTTGAGGGTGACACAGATACTCTTTTTAACTGCATAGGCAACATCACCAGTATTCGGTTGGTGGACCTCCAAATTGAAGAGGTGTCAGAGGTTCCTGTGTTCCCTCAAGTGAAACAGCTGGAATGCAAGAAATGCAAGTTTAAGGAAGTTCCTGCTGTGAAGCTGTCTCTTTTCAAGGAGCTGAGAGTGCTTCGCATTACCAAGAGCAAACACCTCAATAGCTTCCGGCAGAAATTTGAGGGTCTGAGCAACCTGGAGGTCATAGATTTGAGCGAGAATCGCCTCTCCTTCACTCGCTGCTGTTCCACTCAGTTTCAAAACTGTCCAAATTTGAAACACTTGAACCTAAGCTTCAATTCTGACATCAGCGTGACTGGAGATTTCACTAATGTGAAGAATTTGTTGTATTTGGACTTTCAGTACACAAAGCTGTTTGGTCCTGGCTCCTACCCTGTCTTTCTATCCCTTCAGAAACTCATTTACCTTGATATTTCCCATACCAGAACTCACGTTAAATCCCAGTGCACATTTTGTGGCTTGAACTCTTTGCAAGTGCTCAAGATGGCAGGCAACTCCTTTGAGGACAATAAACTGGCCAACAACTTCAAAAACCTAAGTCACCTCCACATCTTGGATATTTCGAGTTGCAAATTAGTGCACATAGATCAAAGAACATTTGATGCCCTTTCTGAACTAAAAGAGCTAAATATCAGCAACAATAAGCTACTGAGCTTTGATCCTGTAGTCTTCAAGCCTCTCCAAGCCCTCACAGCCCTGGATTTCAGCAACAACCAGCTGACTGTTCTGTTGGACTCAGCCTTGGAAATCCTGCCTGATAGTCTGGTCCTGTTAGACATCTCTCAAAACCTGTTTGAATGCTCTTGTGTATACCTGAACTTTCTGAAATGGATCAAGGAAAATCAGGAGCTACTTCAGAACAAGGAGTTGATGGTCTGCCACACGCCTGCAGACATGAAGAACGTGAGCTTGCCGAGCTTTTCTCTATCCTGCCAACTCAGTGCAAGCACAGTGGCATTCCCAGTGTTCACGTTGCTTGCAGTAGCAGTGTTCCTCTTCCTGATTTACAAGTACTACTTCCAGCTATACTACTCATTGGTGCTGCTCAGTGGGTGTAAACACTCTGCCGAAAGGGGTGACACCTATGATGCCTTTGTTATCCACTCCAGCAAAGACCAAGAATGGGTGATAAAAGAGCTGGTTGAGCCCTTAGAAGGAGGAAATCCTCCCTTCCATCTTTGTCTTTACTATAGGGATTTCCTACCAGGGGTACCTATTGTCACTAATATCATCCAAGAAGGTTTTCTGAGTAGCAGAAATGTCATTGCAGTCATCTCTACTGACTTTCTGGAGAGCAAGTGGTGTAGCTTTGAGTTTGACATTGCCCAGTCCTGGCAGCTTGTTGAAGGGAAGACTGGAATCATCATGATTGTCCTAGAAGAAGTGAATAAGGCCTTGCTGAGGCAGAGGCTGGGGCTGTCCCGTTACCTGAGGAGGAACACATATCTGGAGTGGAAAAACAAGGAAATAAGCAAGCACATCTTCTGGAGGCAGCTGACAGGAGTCCTGCTGGAAGGTAAAAAATGGAATCATGAGGAGGTAAAACTTATGTGAGAGAAAAAGAGAACACTTCTGTCCTGTCTTCCATCATGGCCTTGGCTGATAGCTGGTGGATCAGAAGCTGGTTCTAATGTGGCCATACAGAGTTGAAGGAAGTGGACAAGGGCACTGTGAAACACTACAGAAATACCTGCCTTGCTGGTCACCCTTTCTTAAGGGAACTTGCAAGCTAAGGTGTGACAACACCTAGAAGAGCTGCACATGTCTGAGCTCCATGTTTGTCTGTAGCAGTCGAACAAACTGGTCCAGCAATCGATGCAGGTCTGGAGGGTTGGTGAATAGATGGACTGTTCTTACCATCATTTGTCTGCCTCTGAAACTGGATTTGGGTCCTGGGGCCATTTACCCAGTGGAACTTCGGGGTCTGTTGCTCTGAGTGGACCCCAAGATCTCCAGGTACGGGATTTTGGGCTCTAAAAACAACGTGGAAACAGAAACAAGTTTTGGATCCTGAAAGTCTTGGGTCCACCTTCTTAGGCACCATAACTCAGGGGAAAAAACCTACAGAGGAAAATTGGGTGCCCTACAACCACAGACCACCTGGCAGCTACTCACTGAATCTGAGCAGTTATGTCATCAGTGCGGGGGGGAGGTTGCTGTTGGTGGGAAATTTCCCCAACATGTTTATTTCAGTTTCTTTAGCCCAAGACCAAATACTGAGATGCCCAAACATTTCCACCACCTGAAACTCTTACTTATAGCCAAACCATAGCATTTGAGAGAGTGGCTTGAGGTTATCTTTGGATCCATCCAAAGATGAGTGGGGCCAGAAGAAGCTGCAGAAATGCTTGGTACCTTTAAAAATGAAGGTATTTCTCTGTCCCAACTCATTCTCCTCATGGAGTATGTCTGTGTAAACTGTGTGGGGCTGCCTGCCCTATGTGAGCAAGACTGAGCCTGAGCAAAGCATTTTGATGTTTACAGTTACTCTCTGGTCTAGCTTTAATTTAATGAAAAGGTGCTACAGGAGCCTTCAGCCCATGGCTTTAAAGGGGTTTTATAGATATATTCAGACCTCTCATCAGGCTGTGGCAGCCTCTGGTCCCAGTGGGCAGCTCAACATGTACGGTCAGGGGTTCAGCTGCTATGGGACAGTCACTGCACAGCAGAGCTTTGCCTTTGTTTCTCTGAGAACATGCCTGACATTTTGCAGGGAGAAGAGATAGAGGATAAAAGTCTGGGTTAACTAAACTAAATGTATCCCACCACAGCCCCAAATAAAGGGAAGGAAAGTCTAAATGCCATTGAATCATATTACAGAGCACTCCATCGATGTGTCGAACGTTGAATGCTGCTGGAGTATTGCTCTCTATTTAAGGAAGGCTTTGGTGGGGATTAATCACTGAATTAGTCTAGTTTTAAACTTGCAAATCCTTCTATAATCAATGATGTTCTACAGAGATAAAACAGAAGCAATTGAGTGGTGAATCAGATCTGATATTTATTCAGAAGGGAGGGCCCGATCCATCTCACTTTTCTAAGCACCAGTCAGCAACATCACCGTGGAATTCAGTGATAAGTGAGATCCACATCAGGCACTATTTGCCAAAGAGGGGGGAGCTACTTCCAGGACTTGTGTGAGCAAGAGCGAACCACGGCTCCCTCCCTGTGTGCTGTGTCAGGAGAGTACTGGGATAACACTACCACAAAACCCCACAGCTCTCTCTAAGGTGTTTTGTGACCCATGAGGTGAAGCTTTAATAAAACTAAGCTCGGTGCAGTGTTCATTGCCCAGTGAGTTGGTGTTGTACCTGCTAAGTACTGTTGCAGCAGTTTCTGAAGTGGGGTGCTCCTTGCCTCTGCTGAGACTGATGTGTCCTGGGTGCTGCATCTTTCAGACCTGTCTCTGCACCCGGGCTCAGAGTCTGCAGGAGCTGGGGAGAGGGTGCAATAAACCAGGGCACAGCTCACAGTTCTCTGGATTAGGCCAAAGGAGAGCACAGAGGGCAAAGCAAATAGCAAACATTAGCCCAGATTTCAGCAGCTACAACCTAAATTGGAAAGCAAAAGAGGAAAAATTAAATGGAGTGGGAGTTCCTGCCCCTGAATTGAGCAGCACTGACACAGCATTTCTCCTTTGCTCTTTCTCTCTGCAGCTCCTCTACAAACAATTCAGTGTATATGTATTTCTGGCACAAAGCAGAGAGTCCTGTGATTCTTGATTGTAATTATAATAATGAGTTTAAGAAAGCCTGCAAGTGGTTCTGGGCACTATAATAAGGGTTTGGGACAGTATTGTTTAAAAAGTGAGTGTTTGTTGAATATCAAAGCAACTTGAGGAAGAGAGCTGGGGTGATGCTGGGAGGAGGCTCCTGCCTGTACAGTTTAAAAGAAATCAGTAATTTGCTCTTTTCCTATTCAGAGTCTCCGTGGCAGAGATGGATACGTGAGTTGCCCCGGGCTTTCTTACCGCTTGAGAGAAAGCACAGAACCCATTGTAGCTTCTGGAAGGGGCGAGGGGAGCAAGATGGTGTGGTGAAACAGAGACAGGGGCTTTCAGAAAGCAAGGGAGTTTGGAAGAGGTTCATCCTCTGCAAACCCCAGCCACCATCGCTCCTGCTTCCCTTCGTGCATTTAGAGATTTCCCTTGGCCTCAGCAGCAGTTGGTTATCTGGAGACACAAGCTGATTTCTTTTATTGCTGAGACCTTCAGCACCAGAACAGGGATTAATATCTTTGTTAAGCTGCACGGCACAGTGAGGCTCAGGAGGGCAGGCTGGGGGTGACACCAGGTCCCCTTTATGGGATGGTGATGGCACAGCCATGCACTGTAGACGTCCATCCACACAGCACAGTGGCTCTGCTGGGTGAGTGGCTCCCTCCTCCCCAAGGGGTCATTAACCTGCCCTGGCAGCACCCATCTTCCACACTTTGTGGTTTATGAGTCTGGGAGGGAGAAGGCTGTGTGAATGATGCTATTTTTACCATTTACCCAGCAGAGAAAAAGTAAATTGGGTTTTAAAAGTTTCAAAACAACTTTCCCTGATACTATAAACGGGGGGAATATTGTGGTTCAGGCAGGAACACACACACCTATTTGCCTTTATTCTAGAAGGAAATTTCCAGAGGAAAACTCTGAAGGTTCTCTTGTCTCTAAACAAGTTGGTATGCTTTGTTGTTTGAAAGTGTTTGCTGTGCAACAGGTAGCTCTAGTATTACTTATTTGTTTGGGTGAATAACTGAGCAGCCAGCCAAACATCCACGCAGGTCTGCATTCATCTCTCATGCAAATAGCTCAACATGTTCCAGTTATTAAAGCATCTATTTTACCCGGGTCATAAAAACAGATGGAGATGAAGCTCCAAAGGGCTGCTGCATCCAAGCTATTTCATTTCATTTGTAACAGGGATGTGCCCTGATTTCACTACGTGCTTAATTTGACCCATGCTAAATGCCAGTACAGATGAAGCTCTGGTTTTACTTGCATGGCAGAGGGTGATGTCTCAGAGGCAGCTCATCATGACATGCTGGCATCATTGCCAAGGTGTAGTTTGCATTTGTGGTCTCCACACTATCAGAGATATTATGTAAAAGCTGAAAACCATTTGCATTGATGCCTGCCTGGATCTGGCTGCTGCAGGAACAGCGTCTGCGTGACTGGTCCCTTGCCCCCCCCCAATTATGAGCACAGACTTCCAACCTCAGCTAAAAAATCAACAAAACAAGAAAAAGCAGCTGGTTTCTCTGGACCAACTGATACTTGACAGGAACAGGTTGAAACTTCTCTGGAAGAGTGTTTGTCCTTTGGGAAATGCTATTTTGTAGGTGGTTTATGTAATTTAATGAGGTAGCGTAGTGAATCTATGGAACAGAAATTGTCATAGCAGGGTTTCTGGTTTAGTATTGCATGGGGTTGTAATCTTGGAACAGACACTTTGCAGGGAAACAGTGATTTTTTGCGATGCTTTGGAGGGGTTGGGAAAAAGGATTTCAAATAAAAGTTAAATTGCTGCACAACATTATTTAAAAAATTTGTCAGTTTAGGCTTATGCTGTTGTTTCTCAGAGCACCTTTTCATTTCAGAATTTCTTTCTATTTATATGATCTGACCAGCCTCCCAAAACAAAACCAACATTGTAAAAAAAGTTTCCACCTACCCAAATTAAAGCCCACAAATTTCATTCTGGGGAGAAAACTCACAATCTTTCATTTTTGAACTGCACCGAAAAGCAGAACTTTGGCAATTCCAGTTCCCCAGCAGCCCTCACCCTGACCCCCTGAGAGTTAAATTGGCTGTATCATCCTGTAGCCCAGGCACTAAAAAACACTGAAGAATCCCCAGAATTAATTTCACAAAGTACCTTTTGCAAAACACCTTGAGTAGGTGCAGCCAGCTGATACAGACTGAGAGCAATTGAACGTGGTAGGAAAGAAGCAATTCCTTAACAAGTTATTCTTTGTCATCGCAGCTCAGGCTGAGAATTGGGACAAATGATGGCAAAACATGATTTGCAGCAGAAGAGCCCATCTGCCAGTAGCACTAACCTTCCTCAGCTTCAAGGTCACGTAGAGGGCAAAGTCAATAATCCACCAGCCTGGACCTCCCTGTGCTGCTGTGAGCACAGAGACAGAAACATTGCATAGTTGAGGACAGCTCTGTTAAAAGCCTTGAACATCAAGAAAAAAAAAAAAAAAGAATCAAAAGAATAGGAAATAAATCAGGATCTTGGGGAAAGGGGCACAATTTACCAGCTGGGTGAATCTCAGCTGCTGGAGGTGACTTGGTCCCAGGGTTTCTGGCACTGACAGCTCAAGGCACCTAGGAGGAAGAAGTTTTGTGATGAGTCTGTAAGTGTTACCTTTTTGCATAATGGTGATAAGAAATTTTTTTGAAATCAGCACCTCTGAGAAGTTGCTTTAAAATTGGGTTTTTGGATGCTGGTCCCTATTCAGAGGGCAAGTAAGGTGGCAGAAGTGGTGTGTTTTCCATCACTCCTGAAAAGAAGGAGGTAATTCTGCTCTGTTCAGCAAGTCCTGCTGGGGAGAGCCCAGATTTGGGACCTGTGAGTTTCTCACCTTAGTGCTTCCTTGCTGGGAGAGCCTGTTTCACCCTCTCAAAACATCTTGCTAAGTCATCCTGAATGAAAATGTTGCTTTGCATGTTCTTCTGCAGTTCTTCCCAGCGTGAGCTGTTCCCAGAGGCTAGCTCAGGCTGGGCTAGCACTGACAGCATTAGTCCTGTTCCTACCCACGTGGAGGAGAAGGACTGAGTCACCATTTAAGTATATTTAAATACAGATGAAACGTGTTCTTTAGGGGAGCCTTAAACGCATTCTGCACTGCTCTCTGTGACCTCAGTCTGCAAAAAGTGTGATTTTAGCTATTAGTGTCACTGGATGCCCCATCAATGAAGCGTGATGGCACTTCCCTTTACATGCCCCTGCATTGTTTCCCCCCACAGCCTCTCCTCTTAGCAAATGAAATGTCTGCACCTGAAAGCACATCTGTATTTACCAGCTGCCCAAACTATGTCTTTGGGCCACCTCAGCTTTAACAGTGGTATTAATATGTCTTCTATCCCTGCAGTTCCCCTGTGGCTCATCTTCCAGAGCAGGAATTGGTTTAAACCTGAGCCTGTACAGGAGAGATGGAGCATCGGTGGGTACCAGCCTCAGGAGGGATGGAGCATTGATGGGTACCCACCTCACTCTGCAGGTGACATGGTGGAGCCCAGCAGCCCTTGGGTCTCTAGCTGAGGCAGATGACTGGAAGGAAAGCGCGTCAGGACCTCTGCATGGCAGAAGCTGCCCAGGCTAGATCTCCCTTTGTGCCTGCTGGGGCTACCCAATATATACAGGGAGTGAACCGGTACACACACACACACACACAAAAATCCTCCAGGCCACAATTTGCTATTCTTTGCTCTGCTTGTAGTCATTCTCAATTACAGGACACAAATTACAGGAGGTGAGACAGTCTCAAGGCAACAGACATCTGCTTGCGATATCTAACTCGTATCTAAGCCCTCCTGTCAGCAGCACATAGCGCCCCCCTCCTGACCTGTCTGACAGGCTCTCACACAGGGTCTCTGTGTTTTGAACTGATGGGCAAAGCGTTAAGTTCCGCTTCCCGAAAGGCTTTATGCACCCCGCAGCACCCTGCTGTACCCCTACTTCCACAGCATCCTGCGCTGAACCACAGCTGAGCTGGTGCATGAGGAGGAGCACGAAGGAGAGGGTTGAAAGTGAAGTCTTGAACACGTCTACAGATGAGATGCGCAGCAGGGGCAGGGTATGAAGCCCCACGCTTCCAAAGTCCTCCCACCAGAGATGCTGAAAAACCATTACCGGAGGAGGACACACGAGACAACCGGACAGGTCCTGGGTTGAGGCGAAGGACCAGACCCGCCCGGGCTCTCCTCATTCCCTCCAGCCGGAGGGTTTCAGACACTGCGGGCAGCGTAGGGATGAGAACAACCGCAGCCTCCCCCGCCTGCAGCTCCTTCCTCCCTTATCGCCGCATCTTGAGTACTATGCAAATAGCAATGGGGTATTGTTAGGCAAAAGAGATTTAATTGCAGCCTACACTCCCAGAGAGGGTAAAATAGGCTTTTCTCCAGATCTGATCTCTTGTCTTTACCTTTTCTTCTTCCCTTCTTTCATCCTTTCCCTCTCCTCATAGTTTCTCTTCACTTTTTCAGCTCTCAGGTGGCAGACAGTGACCAGCCCAAAATAGATGAAAAAGGGTGTCCTTTTTTAACATTTTTTAAACAGTCTTTAAATCCTTTGGAGTGTTTCAGCCCGCAGAAGGATTACCAGTAATTCCCCTGCCATTGCTTGCTTGCGAAGCTGTGACAATTCATTCTCTGGAGATCCCATAAACTCACTGCTGAATACATTAGCCAGAGGACACAGAACGCGCTTCAGGACACTGTGATCCCGTGTCCCACCCACTACAGCCCTGCGGTCCAGTTTAACACATCCAACAAAGCCCCTTGTGTGGGCTCTCCTCTTTGGTCATCCCAAGCAACCCAGACTTGCCCAACATGGCAGTGCTGGGATGCTCAGCAGTGGTCCAGCTTCTGTGCTGCAGGATTGACAAGGAGATGTCTGGAAGTTGTCTCAGCCACGGATCTGGTGGGAGCTGGTGTTCCCTCCCCTGCTCTGGGGATGCAGTTCCTCTGTTGTCTCGCCCCAGCAGTGCATTCTGCTGGGAGGGCACACTACAACCCCTGCCTGACTTTGGGTGCTGCTGAGCCCCCTTCGATCAGAAATTCTGCCTGTTGTCTTTCCCTGCCTTGTTTTCTCTGGTGGTAAATGAAGGACTAAGAGGTAGGTGAAGTCTGAATCAGAGGCCACCAAAGCTGCACTTTCTGTTCCTCACTTCTATTTCCCCCATTTTGGGATTTTCAAATCTCTCTCTGCATCCCTCCCCCATGCCAGAAATGAAGGTCTGAAGTCACATCCTTCCCACCCCATTTCTATCACTGGCCCTGCTCAAGGTCACTTAAGTTTTGCTTTCTTTAAGGGTATTTCCCTTAAATACCTTTAAGGGTATTTTCCTGACAGCAGCACAGGAAAGAGCAGGATTTGCCCCAGGGCCTTCCTTGCAATCCTGCCTTACCAGCAGAGCCCTCCCTGTGAGGTATTTCTTTCTCCTATCCCTTCACTGACACTGTAAGTATTAAAATCAGCTGTTAATAAGAAAACCCACAGTCTTCCCCCTCTCCACTCCTCCTGAGACTGTGGCCCCTGTCTTTCTGATCTGCCCAGACTCAGCAAGTTTCAGTTCCCTGCCTCTTGCCCCCACTAGCAGCCCTTATCTTGCCTGGTGCTGAGCTGGGCCAGCCCCACTCTGGTTTTTCCCTGCTTCTCACTACCATACTGAAGGCAGGTGGGTGACAAGGATTTACCTTTCAGCCTCAGACAGAAACTGCCTGAACTGTGCTATTCTGAGCCCTGATGGAAATAAAAGGATCCTGCCTGCTAAAAAGTGCCCTGGCTGGAAAGCAAACCTCTGCTCTGTCCCAGGGGGATACCTGCAGAGGTCCTGTGCACTGGGGAGGTGCTGTGTGCTGCGGAGGTGCCCTCCCTGGATCCCTGGGGCTGCAGACAAGGATGAGGAGATGCTGGGACTGGAGCCTGAGCCAAATCTGGGAAGTTGCTTGCCCTTCTTGATAGCTGCTCCTCTTGGAAAAAAAGGGAATGTTTTATAAAGAGACTCATGAAAGCAAAGTATATCATGATTTCAGTGTTGGCAGACAGCAAGAGAGATAGGAGCATCCCCTTAGATTTGCCTGCCGGAGGTTATGTACCTCAGGAAGCTGCTGAATAAAAGATACAAAAATACAGCAGAAAGTAGTATTATTTGCTCCTTTCAAAGCATGATGGGAGGCAGAAAAACATTACAAGGGGTATCTTTGAGTCTTGCCAGCCTGGATTTGTCAGGGCAGAGTTTTCATGGAGCGCTCTCCAGGTGACCCACTTTCTCAGACACAGACACAGACACACACACATGCGTTCACACACACACACACACTCCAAGCCACAATCCACAACTTTAATAACTGTGTGACATACAAAGGAGATTTTGATGCAAAGTGGAGCTGACAGAGAAGTGGAAGGAAGGAGGTATTTGGGTTTTTGTCTTTTTTTTTCCCCAGCCAGTGCCACACCAGGATTACAGCCAAGGAGGTTTCAACCTTCAGCAAGGACTGATGTTATTGTGGGTTCTGCTTTTAATGACATTTAACAAGAAGCAGTAGCTCAGGGGGAGGGGAAATGAGGGTTTTCTTTTCTTTTCAAGAAGAATTTACTAGGTCTGTCAGGATTAAATGCATGAAGTGAATGCATATGGGACTGCAAAGGGACTTAATAGCTTTGCTGCTGGTAACCACAGGACAGCTCTGAGATGGAGTTTGCCAGCCCTGTCATGCATCTGATGAAACATCTGTGCATGTAGAAGTGTGCATTTGAGGGTATGTCACAGCAACATGGTCACGCTGGGGTGACTTTGCTGTCATCGATGCTTTTCTGGCTGTGGGTAGGGTGGTGCTGTAGCTGTAATCTCAGGTTCTGAAAACTTCCCCTTGAGGACAAGGTGGTGGCTGCTCTGGTCCAGGCGACAAATGTCACTTTCTGCCACCATGATTTTATCAGACTTTTCAATAGGATCCTGTGGTGAGCAGGCACATCCACAGCCTGGGTGGCTCTGCCAGGACCTCAGAGCCAATGCTGGCTGAAGAGATGCTCAGGATTGAGTACCCAGCTAACCAGCTCAAGGTTGACCTGGAATGGGTCACATCCTTCCCTAAGTCATGCCAGGCTGTTGGATTGAGTTCACCCAAGCTGATTCCATGTCCTTAAAGCAAACTGTAGAGACTAGTTGCTTTCATATTGCAGCAACAGTCTAAAAATTAAACATCCTCATAAAATCTGGGGTTTAGGAAGGAGCTATATATTAGAGGGGAAGGAACAACAGGCAAAACACCAAAGTAGATGAATGCTGGGCCAAAGAAAGCCTTCTAAATCTTTCCCAGGATTTGTTCATCGTGGTGAAATTCCTTAGAGATGTCTTTTGGCTTGGTCCTCCATCTAGAAAACAGTCGTCAACCGTAGGTAAGCTGGTGATGCCTTGTGCCCCCTAGGACCTTGTAAGTGGCTCGAGTCAAACTTCTGAAAACACAGCAATGGAGAAATGGGGAAGACAGCACCATCACAGAGCTTCTGCAGCCCTAGTTGTATGAGCTGGCAGAATTTAGCGGGCAGAGCTCCATAGAGATGGTGCCAAATTAAGAGGAAAATAAAAGGAGAAGGTGCTATTGTCTGTGCTTTGTGGTGTTGATGCAATTCCCACATGCATTTCAGTCACGTGAACTTCAGCAGATGGTAGACATGTTTGCTGGACCAAGTTGGGAGACCTTGTCAGAAATCCCCCCATATCTTGAGGCTCCCAGTCTGCTCCATTGAAGAGATCCAGATGCTGAGGCTCTGGCAGGGACCTTCTCCTCCTAGGGACTGACAGCTCTTTTGTGAAGGGATCTGGCAGAAGGTGCTCAGCCTATTCAGCAGGAGCATCTGCTGGCACCCTGGTGAGATAGCCAGCTAAAGAAGATGAGCACCCACAGGCCAAGCACGTCATACGCCTTGAGCAGGGCGGTGGCAACTTGCTGTAAGAGAAATGTGTTGGTTCTGACTAATGTGGGGGAAAAACAATTGCCTTACAGTGTGGGGAATTTTCAGTGGGCCAGTGCAGGGAAGAGACAGTGGTGAGCACAGAGCCACATCAGTCGGCGTATGACACATGGTAGGACATGAGTGTGTTGGGGAAACACAGCCTTGAGCTTCTGTTTCAGCCCAGCCCCTGTTTGGACAGAGAGCCCTCTCTCCCCACCCTTCTATCTGGAAGGCAGAGCACCCACCAGGCCAGGAACCCTCTCCCCTGTGGGACAAGCTGCCCTAGAGCTTGTGCCTTCGCTATCAGAGCTGAGCTCAGATGCACCAGGGCCACCAAACCGGCTGTTCTCTGGCTTAGTGCGATGAGTGGTGATAGCTGCGTGCCTCGTGGCTGCTCTGTGCATCTGATATCCAAACACAGCACAGAGAAATGACAGCAATATGTGTCCCCCTGACACCCAGAGAGTATAACGATATTGCTGTGAAAATGAGGCTGCCGCCACGCAGCTAAACTCTGAACCCTTCCCTCTGTGAAGGAGCTATGATTAGAATCTCATCTCGCTCTATATTGCACAGCACCTGTGGAAGAAAATCCCACCCAGCAGCACGTAACTATTTTTAAAGGCCTTTTTCCAACGGGCTGGGAGATGGGGCTGGTGAGAATCCTGCCAGCACTGTGGGTTTCTTTCAAGCCCCTTGCAGAAGAGGATGGAGCTAGACTTGGGGAACGTGGCTCAGAGGAAAGAAAATAAAAAAAGGAAGTGGCAAAATTATTTTGCCAAGTCTGAAGCCAGTGCCAGCTCTTCACTCTGGAAAGCTGAATCTCAGCATCTTCTGCAACAGTTCTTTTTTTTTTAGTTTTGCTGTACCTAAGTCAGTGAGATGCCTCCAGCTGTTGGAAACTTGCTGTGTGAGACTCATGTGCTTTAGATACATGTCCAGACACCAGAGGGGCTCAGGGGTCCCTTCATGGGAAACACAGGCAGAGGCATGTCCCAGTGATGCCCTTGCTCTCCCGTTCAGGGCTGAGTGTCTGGTTGGTTGCCCGCAGCTTCTGGGCACTGCAGGGTAAGAGGTGGGGGAAGCCACTGCCAAGGGACTGAAAGAGTCATGCCCTTGCAATGTGGAGCTGTGAATTTTGGGCTGCCGATGCCAAAATGGCACTGGGAATTTTGTCAGTGGATAAATCTGCCAACAAGCCCCAGCAGTGCCTGGCAATGGAGAGGGACATAAGCGCAGGCGGCTCGAAGCAAAGACCCCACTTCCCACTTGATATGCTGCTCATGGATGGAGTTTTACACTGCTCAAACATAATTCGCTCTCCCTCTCTGAATGGAACCAGGGAAGTATATTACATTTATCTTAATAAAACAAGTCGCTTTGCAAGCAGTGGAACATAGGAAGGCGGTTTTCCTACAGTCGTCTCCCATGTGGGTTCTCTGGTGTCTCATAGAGTGGCTAAGCCCATATCACACCCTGGGAGTAGGATGGGAAGTGGAAGGATGATGGGAAGAAGTGTTTATTTGAGTATATCCTCCCTTATAAAGCTTGTTAGAACTTAATTCCTCTGAGATGTCTCTTATTCCATCAAATCTGATTGCGGGCCAGCAGGTTTAGAAAGCTATTACGCAGTGCCTGTGGGCCAGCTGGGCCAATCAGATCAGCCTTGCTTCCTTGGGAAACCCTGTTGAAAAAATAAACAGACCTGACATGAAATCCCTACAAATTATTTGCCATTGTGTCCCACGGAGTTTGACCCAGATACCCATGCTTTTCATGGCTGACATTTATCACCAGGGCTCTGTAGCTTTGATGGAGATTAACATTAACCTGAGAGAAAGGTCCTGCTTAGTATGTACCATTGACCATACGGTTTGTGGATTGAGCAGGCAGCATTAAATAGATGTACCCAGCCACAAAACCACTTCCCATTTTGTGTAATACAGGCCAACAGAGATTTGAAAAATGTTCCATTTCTGTATAGAAAGACTATTTTTAAAATTGAACAGTAAGTTAGTCCTCTATTGACTTTCAATTTCCATCCTCTTACATTTCCATAGCAACTCTGGCCATTTATGCATTTATCTTTGTATTTAACTTTTCTCTTTCATATCATTTCAAGTGGACTCCAACACTGTGAAAGGGTTAAACCAGTCTTTCAAATACCTCCCCGTTTTTAAGCAATTACTTGAAAATACATATATATCTTTTAGGCTAAATTGACAAGTTTGCGGTCTAATGAAAACTGTCTCTGGAATATTTGCCCTGAAAAGCCCTTCAGGGTGATAACAAGAACAAGTCACAACCTCTCTCCTCTCACCTTGCCTCCTATTATTACTGTGTTCAAAATTCTCCTACGGAATCTAAACTTGCAGCTGCGATAGCTGTGACAGTCAAATGGCTTGGCACTGGGTGAGCTTGCACTGTGGAAATTCTGGCTTTTTTCTTTTTTCTTTTTTCTTAAAGTATTTGCATGTGTATTTGGTAACAGCAAGAAAGCAAGAGCACTTCACAACTTTTTGTGCTTCTGGGTTTGGGGCAGAGGTGTGAGTTCATCATGCCCGTCTACTGTGAGTGGATGGTTTCCATCAACAAAGCTGGAGGGTGTTTGGTGGGAATGTAGTAACCCTTTCTGAGACCTTGGTGTTGAGGAGAGCTTAGGTAGGTGCAGTAAGCCAGGTGGGTTGCATTGGGCACCATGGCAAATCTCCACACAGGGTCATGGTGGTGACACTGGAGGGCCTTGTCAGGTAGGCATGGCTGGCTGAGCCCCTTGGAGAGTGGATTGGTCTTGAAGTCGTGGGGCACTGGGAAGATGGCTTTCAGGTCCAGGTCTTCTGAGTCATAGAATCATAGAATCATAGAATGGTCTGGGTTGGAAGGGACCCCAAGGATCATACAGTTCCAACCCCCCTGCCACAGGCAGGGACACCAACCTCCAGGCCTGGAGCCACACAAGGTTGCCCAGGGCCCCATCCAACCCTCCCAACATGTTTCACACTGCTTTTAGCTGGAAACTCTGGTGGGCCTTTCATCCTGACAACCCTTTGGCTTTCACTTTCCACCATCAATGCTACCTCTCCTTTAATGTCTTCCCACCTCTCCTTCATCCAGTTGATTATTTCTACCACTTACTGCAGAAGGATGTCACCTGTCCCCAAGAAACAACCAGTAACTTAATTGCAGCACATAGAAATATGGGTTGTGTTTTCCTGGAGACCTGGTGACACACTCAAGTGAAGCACAAGGCAGAACATGAAGCTTTGGAGTAGGATTTTTACTTTGACTGTGTTCACCTTGGGCACTGAGAACCCACAGCCGCTCTGCAGCAAAGACCTATCACACTGACCAAGGTGCTTAAGTGCCAAAGGCATTTTTAAATTTTTATTTTAATGGGCCTGGGAGTCTAAATCTCATTGACTTTCAAATTGACTGTGCAGATCAATGCACAATGCCCTGACAAGGCAAGATGGTTTCCTACAAACTGTCCTCCCGCACATTAGCCAGTCCACTTCACTGCTCCAGCACCTTGGTATTCAGCTCTAATCTTCTCCCTGGGAGATTCTCTGTGAGTCCTAGAGCCAGACCTTCAGGTTGCTTTGTGCAAAGTTAAGCAAGTGACTGATGGAACTGATGAAACTAAGTGCCTCACTCCCACTGAAATACTGAAACCCATTGCCTAACCTCCTTAGATGCATCTGAAATCCTATTAAAACGCTTCCCTTCACCTTTAAGCACCTAAACATCTAAACCAGGCCCGAGTGCTTCCAGAGGATTTGTGCTCCCCACTCGCTGCTCCCTAAAGAAACCTCTGGTTTTGTCCGCATTGTGCCGATGTCCCATGTCACCTTCCCATTTCATTCCACCACTTGTGTTGTTCCTAGGCGAAGGACTCTAAATAATTCCTCCCCCTTCCTTACTGTTGACACCTTCCTGTGTATTTGCAGGCCATTATTAAATCACCTCTTTACTCATCCTTTATCTGAGCTGTACATAATTAGTTCCTTTAATCTTTCCTCATAGGTCAATCCTTCTAAACCCTTAATCATCTTTATCTCTTTTTCCTGGAGCCCCTCCAATTTGCTGACACATTTTTTTCCCCTTAATTTTATTTTGCATCGAGAAACAGCAAAACCCACAAATCCCAAGTGCTTTTGAGGCTGCCTGAAGGCAGTATGGGACTGTGGGTTTCCCTGTAGGATTGTCCCTGTTAGCTTCTGGCACAGCCTGGTGAGCAAAGCTCGTGTTGGAAGGCAGCAAAGCATCTCCTGATAATAGCGATTTGGCTCTGATGACAAGGACTGGCTCTGTGCATCCTCTTCTTTGCTGTCACAAAATCTGTGTCCCTTTCCAGCTTTGGGTGACAGAAAGAGGAGTAAGATCTCCAAGTGTCTCAAGTGCACTGTCCAAGCACAGAAGTGAGCTGCTTCATAGCACATCTGGTCTTGGATGCATCTGGCTCTCCTGCTGAGGATGCTCTGGGCTGGCAGGTAGGTGCTCTGCAGGAGGGACAAGGTGTGTCCTGGCAGCTCTGCAACGGGCTGAGGGTACTGGGCTGTGGGGATCAGAGAAGGCAAGGACCAGCACAGGCAGCTAGTAGGAAAGACTCTTATTGCTTGCACCGGTGCCAGACAGAGAGGAGAGCTGATGTGTCACATGTTTCACCAAAAGCAACTCTTTTTTACCGTGATTTTTGTCCTTACTAGACGAGGTCATCAGCACCGCTATCCTGACAGCCCTTTGCAGTGAGGATGAACTGTGAGTCTAGCACTTCCATCCACGTGGGCCACAGCACCAGCCTGCTTCCCTTGTCTGTGAGTCCTGCTCCCCTGCAGCTTCCCACCTGTGGGAGCTCCGATCTATCTGCTCTTGCTGGGGAAGGATGCTGCTGGGTTCCCATCCCTGGTCCTGCATCCCGAACACTGACACACTGTGCCAGCTCCTGCCCAGCTCTGTATTCCTGCCCACCATAGCCTGGCCTCTTCACTTTGTTTGTAAGAATACTATCGCTGTGCTATAATTTTTTATTCAGGCATTTATTGCCTCATATTTGTCCTCAGTCCTTCCCCCCAGGGATGCATGAACCCTCCTCTGCTGATGTTGCCTTCACCTTCACAATATCCTTGGCCAGAAACAACAGGATGGGAACCTGAAGCGCCGCAGGAGGGGTGGAAGCAGAGCCCTGGCTCTCCAACCCTTCCTCCTGTGATGCCTGGAAGCTCGTGGCACGGGCCCAAAAAGAGGGGCCTGTGTGGAGGAGCATGGAGGAGTAGTGACCACTTAGAGTCTGTTTAGGCCATGCTTTGCTTGGTGGTCTTATCCTAAATGAACACTTGCGATTTTCTCACTGGGAAGTGGAGCTGGTTCTTTCTGTAAGCAGCTCACCGGGGTGCTCCCTATCTCATACTTGCTGCACAGCAAAGGCCACCTTCATCTCCTTTCCTTTTATTAATCATAATTTGCCTCCAGATTGGACTGATTGCAAAACAAATAAGGCCATGACGGGGCGGTAGACATTTTCAGCTCAAACCTGTCTTGTGGTTTTTCCTAAAACATGGAAAACCTAAGCCTGTCCCCTGGGACCTGGGGAACGGTCCCATTTTACAAGCCCCCATGTTCTTTAGTGCAAGAGGGCACTGACAAAGATACCAAAGCCACAGCTTTAGTGGTTTTCTGCGAGGACTAGACAGAGGTGATGAAACCCACACCTTAATTTTTTTGTCACTCTGCAATGAGTTTGCTTTCCCTTTTTCCACCCATCCCAGCAAAACCCCAGGAATGGTGCAAATAGTCATCCTGCCTCCTCAGAGGATGGCTGGAAGTTTGACCCAGTCCCGTGTATCGCAAATGAGATGAGATCTGGCTGGGTATATGGAAAGAACTATTCTTGTACTGTGGTTTTTTGCACATGTGGCTTCCAGTGACCATTGTGTTCTCTAGATATGGTGTGAGGGTACAAGTGAAGCATGGGGCTGTGGCTCTCAGTGGAAGTGTGCTGGTGGAGTCTGCCCAGATCTACCTCCCTGTGCCCAACGAGGATGTGAATCTGCATGTCTATGCAAGTCCTGGTGGAGACTCTGGGAGAGGTGCTGACAGAGAACTGTTTCCTTGACAGGGATGTGAAACCAGTGTAGCAAGGGTCAGCCTGAGCCTAAGCAATGGCTGGGAGCAAGGTGGCCTCAGAAAGGAGATGAGGAGTAGTTGAGATATTGCCATCACATCCTGTGCCTCTCCCAAAGGCTAACAGTAGGGCCTCTGTTTCCCCTTGCCCTGGCACTAGCAGCACAGCGATGCCTCTGGTGCAATGCTTCACTGGGGCTTTCTGAGACCATTCCCCATAGCTGAACAAGCCTGGTAAAAAGACCTCTGGGCCATTTCCAGCCTGAGACCCTCAGAAGGACTCGACAAGATCTGTGCCCAGGGTGTTCTGCACACACGTGTATCTGAGTACACACTTGTGCAGGGGAGGTGCATGCTAACTCTGTGCCCCCCCCGAGCACTGTGCAGGCACTCCATGCTCGGATGCTCTCTCAGGAGCCATGCTGCGTCCTCTCCCCAATTCTGCTGCAAGGGGACATGAGGACTGTCTGTGTCATATCCTTCCAATGGCTTTTACGAAGCCCCATACATCCATCTCCTGCTGCTTGGAATTGCCACAACCACTTCCAGCCCCCTGTGAGCTCTGATGTTTCCAGATGGGACTATTAGACTCCCTAGGAGTGCAACTGTAAATATCTGCAGAAATGCCACCCAAGCCCTGCAGTGCAGGAGCATCACTGACACCAGAGCTGCCTTGCTGCTGTGCTCCTCTCTTTATTTATGAAAGGGGCTGCAGCTCCCCAAGGGCTCAGGATCAGCAGTGTTCTGCAGCAGCCTTATTATCAAGGTTTGCACTCCATAGCACAGAAACTGAAGGACACAATTAGTGTGTGGCTGAGTGGGGACAGACCTATCTTCCCTGCCACTGATGTCTCAGTGGCCATGGTCACCTTCCCAGACCCAGGTGTTTTGGAGTTGCATGCAGTTGAGTCCTTGGAATTTGGGAATGTCTTCTGTAGCATGCACACCACCCACCACTGAGAGTAGCCTAATTATCAGTGGAACCTTTGCCATAACAGTAATAATAAGCTTATTGGTGCTTATTGGTTTTTTCTACCAATAAAAGCAGTGTCATTGTGCACATCCCGAGATGCTTTTTTGGCACATTTCCTTCAGAGGAGAAGCATAACTCTGTTGCTTCTTACACCTGAAATGGGCTGGAGGGCAAATCCTATGAGGAGCGGCTGAGGGAGCTGGGGCTGTTTAGCCTGGAGGAGAGGAGGCTGAGGGGAGACCTTCTCACCACCTACAATTACCTGAAGGGAGGTTATAGAGAGATAGGTGATGGTCTCTTCAGTCAGGTGACAGGTGATAGGACAAGGGGGAATGGCATGAAGCTGTGCCAGGGCAGGTTTAGATTGGATGTTAGGAAAAAATTCTTTACTGAAAGAGTTGTCAGGGCTGGAACAGGCTGCCCAGGGAGGGGCTGAGTCACCTTCCCTGGATGTGTTCAAAAAAAGGGTAGATGAGGTACTTAGGGATATGGTTTAGTTTAGTATGTGAATGGTTGGACTTGATGATCTTAAAGGTCTTTTCCAACCTTGTGATTCTGTGATTCTGTGATTCTGTGAATTCTGGTGGCACTGCCCGGGCTGGATTTCTGCCACCAGCTCACTGAAAACAAACACACTTCGTAACCAGTGGGAGCAGACAGACCAGTAGCTGACTTCCTGCGCCCCTGAGCAAGGGCTCTCTGTGGTTCCCCTTCTCCCCCATGCTCTCCTCACCACTGCAGTGCC